>CM053792.1:239611185-242011185 GCA_028749045.1 Cupressus sempervirens
AAATTCAAAAGGGGTTCTATTTGTGCCTTTCTTAACTTGAACTTGGTTCAGTGTATAAATATAGTACTTAATGCTTCTTCTTTTTCTTTCTTTTAGATCCATAAGGGTTAGTTGAGACTTGAAAGAAGACTCAATAGTAGTAGGTGTATAGTTATCAAAATTTGACAATTCAAATGTAGTTAGTATACCAATTTGACCATCCAAGGTCAGATCATTACCCAATGCACATCTCAATTCTTGAATTGTAGATACTCTAATTGCATAGATTGAAAGTAAATTCCTCAATACCTTTCTTATCATAATCTCATTAGATATGTGTTCTCTAGCTCCTCTAATCACATTTACAACCTCCTTGATTTGGCCACAATACTATGCAATAGTCTCTCCTTTTTTCATTCTCATATCATCAAACTTGCCTCTCAAAATTTCTAGTGTAGACCTTAACACATTTTTTTCTCCCCTATGAATTTATACCAACTTATCGTACACTTGCTTTATAGTAGTACAATCTTTCACATCATCAAATGATGATAGATTCCAAATTTATCATCATTTGATTATGCTCCCACTTCTCCTTCATTTGTTCAACATTCATGGGTCATTGTCCAAGTAGTATAATTTAGAATCTCCAACTCCAAATAGATGTAGTCTCATGAGTCATTGCCATGCTAGGAAGTTTTATTTATTGAGCTTAGGTACCTCTCTCTTGTAAATCTTGACCTTCAATTTAAGTTTCTTCAAAATTTCTCTACAAGCACCAATGCTCTGATACCAATTGTTAGAATATTTAAAATAATTGAGAGTGGGGGTGAATCAAAAATCCTTAGGTCAAGATGTACCAATTCAACTTTTAACAAATTCAAACAACTTATTCAAACTCATAAAATCACTCAACCAATATAGAAACTTATCAACAACTTAACTTATTCATTCATCACTAGCTATCTGTTAAGTATATGTTGGCTAATAGAAATAAACATAAGTAATTAACATGCATAAAAAAATAACATTCACAAATATATGACTCTAGGATTTAAGGTGGAAATCCAATTTGGGATAAACCACCAAGTAACATGGTACCACTTTTTCACTCTTCTAAAGTGACATCAATTAAGATCCAACCCTATCAAAGGTTACAAAATACACTGTTAGAGGTGACCCTATTAAAGAATTTAATTGCACTATTAGGAGTGGCCTAGTTAGAGGATTTTGGATCATTTTATTAGAATGTCACCTTGATTAAAGGGTTTACAAATGATTGCTAGGTAAACCTTGATTAAAGGATTTTGACTACCACAATGGTTAGCAAGTAACAAATATATTTGATCTTTCAAGATACAACTCACTTTGCAAATTTAGATCTCCATTTGGATCAATTTCTAATTCATTGATTGGACTTAATTATACTCTCCATCTCTGATATGCTTGACAACCCTTCAAGAATCACACTTCACCAATCTTCTCACTTTTCCTTTGCTACTCTGTTCTTCACAATTTCTCTAGAAAATCATCAATCAACAACAAACCAACCTTAATAAACATCCCTTATGCCTCCTTAAATAGGAAACTTTTATATATTTTTATTTAAACATCAATGTAGATCTCAAGGTTTCATCATAGTCATTGAGTCTTTCCATCATTTTGTTCTTCTTCTCCTTCCTTAAAAATTCTTGAAACTTCTCTTTGAATTCTTGCCTTTGATTGCTTAACAAAATCAATTCATGCATTAAATACACCAAATTATAAATTATTATCATTATGCATTTTGACCAATCCAAAAATTCAACCACGTCACCTTCAAAACTTTCACAAACTGTAAAAGTATTGACACTTGATCATCATTATTTTCTTTTGCTTGGTCATCACTGTGTAGCTCAATATCTACTCTTCTACCTTACTCAACTTATATTGGCTCACTTTTTCTTCACTATGCTTAGCCACAAATACATTTATTTTCTTCATTGTACTCAGCCATAGCTAACACTCGGTTCATTCTTCTTTCTTGGCTATCTCTTAAGTTCCTTAATCTTTTGCTTCATTGACCTGGTAAAACTGTCACTTAGTCTAGCTTAGTATTTTAGTCAACTTAATGTCTTGTCTTCTATAATTGTCTTCTTCACTTAATATAGTGATTAAAAAATGGATTATCTTGTCAAAGACTAATTGATCAAGTGTACATTGTAATTCCAAAATACTTGCTCCTCTTTACTCAATAGCTTCACTAGTTCATCTAGTTATCTCTCTTTTCAAATCCTCTTCATCAATCAACTAACATGACACTCTATAGTGTTAGCAAATGTCTCACCAATAAGGTTTGACATCAATGACAACATAATAAATAGTGTAAATGGATAATGGCTTATATTAAGAGAGTCACATTTTTTATCATTATCAATGGTCAATTAATTGGATCCTTTAAAATCATATAATGGGTTCACCAAGGTGATCCCCTCTTGCAAGCTCTCTCTATTATTATGGTGGAGGCATTAATTAGATCCATTTCTTCTGGTAATGAAAATGGTAATTGGAAGGGCATCGTTTTCCCTCAAACCAATATTTCTCTTACACACTCATTATTTGTTGATGATACTCTTTTATTTACCTAGTTGGATAATGGAGAGATACATTACATTCAACATATTTTATCTATATATAAGGAGGCCTCTAGCCAATGCATCAACAAAGGAAAATCTACAACATATATTTTTAATACCAAATACTCAATTAAATGCAAGACATTTTTAATTCTTCAATTCCAAGAAGATTCACTCCCCAACTCCTATTTGGGTATCCCTCTCTTTATGGGACTCAGAAAATAAAATTATTCAAAATATATTGTTCAAAGATTGAAGAAAAAAACTTTTGCATGGAAAGAAATAGGGATTTCCTTGTTTGGTAGACTCTTCCTTTGGTGACTATCCCCAACTATTTCATATTAGTCATCAAGGCTTTGAACTCCATTATCAAGGAGATGGAGACTGTAATTTCATATTTCATATGAAAGGACAACATGTCAGATAAAATGAAGATCCCTTTGATATATATGTGAGCCATGTACCAAGATAAACTTGCAGGTGGTGTTAACATGCATCATTTGCATCTCAGAAATCTTGCATTTGGTGCCTAACTTGGGTGGAAAATGTATGCCAACCTAGACTCTCTTTAGGTTCGCATCACGAGGGAAAAATATTTAGATGTAGATTGTGCCACTTGCTTCTTCACTTTTGAAAATCCACCCTCAAGCTTTGCAATGTGGAACTTTATATCCCAATCTCACATAATTCTTGTTGACTACATCACTTGGGAGGTAAATAGTGGTGAGGAGGTTAAAATTTGGTTAGATTCATGGTCTACATATCCTCCCCTAACATCTATACCAAGAAAAAAGTTAAATGCAGATGTCATCTCCAACATATGTGGTGCAAAATTAATTAATTATATTTCAGCAGTTGAGTTCATTTCAAGAATAGTTTGGGTAGACTTCTCCATGTTTCCAATCCTAATCTACCAAGTAATTTAGCTAAATACAGTCTTCTGGGATATAATTATTTTCCTTTCCAACATGAAAGATACAATCAAATGGGCTCCTTCTCCTTGCGATGTATACTCAGGAAATGAAGTCTATCAAATTCTTCTCACACTCTATAGGCATGGATTCATGAAAATGCCTTTTAAATCTTGTTGGAACCCCTTAATTCCATGAGGGCAGGTTGTTTTTCATATCTAGATCTTAATAAAAGGATCCTAACAAGTGACAAATTAACACAACTTAATATTAATAACCCCTTCTTATACCCCCTATGTCAGCTACATAATGAGGAAGTTGACCATCTTTTTCTACACTATCCATTTGAATATGATTGTTGGAAGTGGGCACAACAAAAAATGTAGATCCTTTTTCCCCTACCAAAAATACTTTGGTGTCTCTTTGATTCTTGGCCTAGATTATATAGGTCATCCCTATTCACTTCACTTTGGGATGTCATTCCATCATGCATAGTTTGGGTAATTTGGTGGGAATGAATATGAGGATCTTTCAGCAACAACCCTCTTCCCTCCAATTTTTTTTATAGATTGAAATCTAATATTATTCAACTAGTCAAAATCAATTTCTTTAAACATGCTCTTGCATTTGACTTGTTCACTTCTTGGAATGCAAATATGAAGAATGTTTGGCAAATGTTAATGATCCTAGCCCCTGGAAGTATGACTAAGGCTACTAAGGCTTGTAGGAATGATGTTAAATGGACTGCACCATTACCACCTTTTACAAAATTAAATTTTCATGGCTCTTCCTATGGTAACCTAGGTAAGTCTAGGGTTGGCTCTACAATTTGAGACTTCAAAGGTCATCTCACTATTGGCTTGACAATCCCAATTCCTTTTGTAATTAAAAATCATGTAGAGGCACTTGCATTATTGTTTGGTCTTCAAGAGGATGCATCCCATGGACTCCATAATATTCATATTGAAGGTAACTCTTCTTTAATAATTCATACTACAAAAACTCAATCACTCACAAAACGGAAGACCAGATACATCATGCATCAAATCTAGAGATCTCTCTTAGAATTTGACAATGTTATAATTGGTCATACTTTCATGAAGGAAATTTAATCACTATTGCCTTTGTGAACCTTGCATCTAATGGAACTCATACTATTTTGATAGGTTCTTCCAAAGATCCAACTTCTTATTTATTTGTGACTTCCATACTTGAAAGGGAACATCTAATGTATACTTAGTATGCCATGTGGATTTTTTTGTTTTCCATGGGTCTTCTTCCCTCTACAACTTGGTCTCATTTGGGGTTCATCATACCTAAGGCTCTTCTGAAATCACCACTTTTTCAAGCTAGCATATATGAACCATGTCAATTTATGATTATGATGTCATTATGTATTCATTTTTCATGCCTTGTAATCTCTTAGGTACCCCACATAATCTTTTACTCTCCCCCAATCTTTCCCTCAATCGATGTTTCTTCCATCTTCTTGTCTACTTCATTATACCACATTTCATTCCTCTCATAGAGGCCAATGGTCATGCATTGTCCAAAATAGATTCTAGCATCCAATTCTTAAATGGTCACTTGTGTGAATTTTTTCCCTCATTCTATCCCTCATTAGTTTATGATTACCTCTTTCTATCAAGCATGGGATGCCATTACTTATTTGCAATGATTTTTGTGGAGGCAAAGTTTGTGGAAAAAGAGAAATCACTGCGTATGTGCTACATTACCAATAAAATGAAGAATGGTGAACTAGGATAGAGTATTTTTGTGCATCTTCAAATTCCCTACAATTATTTCTTTGATAATATTTTGGATGACAACCTTAGCACTTTCTTTCGCATGGATTGTGATCTATTTGCCTTTAGTATTCAAGTATTCTTGGGAGATGAGATTTTATCTCCAAGTGCAAGGTGCTTGCTATACCCATATAATTTTATTTCCATCTTTCTTTCTAATGCCATGGATTTATTACAATCTGAAGTAGAGCTTTTAAGCTTGGATGATAAGGTTTTAAGAATTGGTGTTCTTTCTGTCAATGTGTCATCTACTGCCATGGAAGAATATTGGCTCTGGTCTAGTACAACCCTAGTGGGTGAGTTATTTGTAGTGGATCTAAATTTAGAAAGGGTATGTGATTTGATCTACTATATTCTATCATTTGAAGCACCTTGGAGTTTCTTGGTTTTATGTTCCTGAACAAGGCTCTGTGCAAATTTTGGTGACAATTTCGGTCACTCAATGATCAAGTTTATGAAGTTAAAAGTCAATACTTGATTTTCATTGGTTGAACATAGCCACATGGCTAGGGTACCTCCTCTTGTTTATTATGCATGTAACCCACATCATTCTTGCCACACCTCATCATCCAGGGTTCTTGTGAATGCGTATCATGATGCCATGCAAGAATAACTTCTTGAGGAGTGAAATTTATGCTACTTTGCTTATGGGTTCCCTTCCTTCTCATTGATACAAATTCTTGATAAAATTTTGTAATTTTACATACTCTTTTGATCAACATAACTAGGATTTTGAATCTAGCTATATATTTTGTAAAGTTGTTCTTCTTCTCCACATTCTTCCTTATTATTGGCTTTCTTCTCCAGGGTTTTCACAATCTTCTTTCTTATATATCTTGAAAAATTATTTTCTTCTTCTCTCCTAGTTTAGTTTCATACTTTTTTTGGCTGACATGCTAAGATTGAAATTATATTTAAAAATTTACTTGTATAAAAAATTGTTTAAATTGTAGTTTCCAACATGGTGTCCCCTTTTTGTTGTGCAAGGGGTTCTACTTGCTAAAGTGCAGTGTGCCCATGTCTTGCATTTTTTCAAATTTGGCATTAGGAAACCTAAAGATTTTTTCTCCAAAGATACTATGATCCATACTCCTATCATACACTCCTTTCAAAAAGAGATGCTTTTGGGACTCCTTGTTTAGCTGATGTTGCATGTTGTGCTAAAAGTTAAACATGAACTGGACAACATAGTCCTCCAAAGTCTCATCCTCCTTTTGTGACATCTTAAAAATGTCATCTCTCTTTAACTCATGGCCTCTACAATATTCCTTATATTTTTTAAGGAACATGTTACTCATAGTTGGCCAATTTGTCACAACATTGGCACCTAGACTCATGAACCATCTTAAGGAAGCTTCTTTAAGAGTTGATGGAAACAATTTCAATTTATGAGCATCCATGGTGTAATCATAACTTTGAAAAAGAATGTCAAACTGAAAGAGAAAGGTTTCTCGATCTTCAGTAATAAGGCCATAGAACTTTGGCAAGGTAGCAGAGGGTATGTTCTTCAAATTTTGGTTACCCTACTAAGTAGGGATTGGAAAGGGAAAGGTAGGCTAAGAAAATTCCATTTGTGGATGTCCTAGTGGTGGCTGATAAATGACTAGAGCTAGTGGATTATCTTGATATTCTGGCTTAGTAAAAATATTATTCAAATGGAAGGATTCTTCATATGTGGTTGGTTATTGTACTTGATTTGGTACTTCTGCAAATACATTCTCAAATATTTCTTCTTCTTCTCTCTCTTCTTCTTTAGGGTTAGGATGAAAAGGATCTTCCTATCTGAAGTTGGGAAGAAATCTTCCAAGGTGGTCTCTTCTCCTATGCATGCAAAATACTAAAAATGAGGCTGACTCAATAGTGAATACTAGATTGACACCATCCCCAGCAATAGCACCAAAAATTTCATGCCAATATAACACCTTTTTAGTTTTAGGATTGGACATCCTTTACTACCAAAGTACTATGTTGATCTACATTAAATATCAATTTGGGAGCATGAACTTGAGATGATGTCTGCAAAGTATATGCTCTAGTTTTTGCTAAAAGTCACTACTACTTTGAATGCAATAACCATTAATGAAATCTAATTTATCAAAAGGAAAGATAACTATCAAATGCTTGGAAAGAAATTCTAATTACTTAACCATACATCTGTGCACCTACTGCTGCAAGAACAATGATTGGTTCTATTTCTAATGGCTGCAGGAACAACAGTTCTAAACTTAACTTAGAAAACTAAATCTAACTCCTAATTACTAAAGTAAACTCCACCTTTCATGTGGGCCCCCATGAAAGAATGAAGAAAAGATTGACTTAGACAAAAGCATAGAAACTCAACAAAGTCATGTATTCAATCAAATATGCAGTATTACAATTACTTGGAAAAAAAAGATGTCTATCAACTCTATTAATCTGCTTACTACTCAACCTCACAGATACAGATGAGCTCTTATTTAAAAAGGAAGGAAATAACAGACTCCTACAATTATGACTTCCTCATGAGGAATAGTCAATTATAGTTCAAGGCTTATGCAATCATGCAATCATAAAGACATTAGTTATCTCCTTAAATTCCCATAAACATAGAGCATAGTGGATGCTAGATCTGCTCTTTTATCTGATTTAAATAGCTTCCAAGAATCCAGGTATTAGTTCCTTTCATGCTCAACAATCCACTTTGATACTTTCTTTCCCACTCAGCCACTTTATCAAGTCCTACTCATTATTTATTAAAATAGGTCCCTTCTATCTTTGCCACCAAGTTTCCAGTTGCAATAGTGCCATAATACTTCTCTTTAATACCAATGATTCCTCGACACTAATCTTCTGTACTTGTTTGATCAACTCCAGCTCACTTGCGAACATTAAATGCACACAAAACTTCCTACAAACATTTTTTTATATTTATTAATTTATAAAGAAAACACATTAATTATTCAACTAATAGTTTTTGCAATCTCTTCGGCTGCAGGAAGATCTATCCATATCAAACATTCATGAAGAAAGATTTTTATCACAAAATGAACCCTTTTTAGATATAATTCCAATTATCATTCTTATTTCATATGTCTATACTTTATACATCAAAAGTTCAAAATACTATACTTAAAAGATGATAAAGTTCAATATATTATAGACAAATATTCACAAAAAGGGCCAAAAAGACATTTATTTCTTCATGCCATCACTATCTACCCAATGAGACAATGTTTTTACTATGACTATGTTAAGCACCATGTCCTTTCACCATGGAGGACCAAACTCCTCTCCCTCCTCCCCAAACCCAAATACAACATAGATTCTAATATCATAGAGCCTAAATTATCCTTTGGTAAATTTTTAGCTCCTACTACCTTCCCACCACCCCCTCAACATTCTTATAATCCCTTTCCCTCAAGTCATTATAGAAAATTGTTACTAGATACATAATCACCTAGGATCATACCTTTACACATTTGAAGACATATCAACCTTCCTCACATTTTCGTAATCTACTCTTCTTTGACAATGGAGGATTTTACATTCTTTATATCCCTATCCTTTGGGAAAGACAACCCTTTTCTCACTCCCAAATTACTCACAATTCAATGGTAAATTATAAAAAATCTAGTATGGCTTCTACCCCTCAAACCTTATCTATATCCCTTCATCCTCTATTACTTGGAAATGAATCCCCTTCTTCCAATTCCTCTTTAATATTATGTATAATTTTATTGTTCTATCAGATTTAGCCACCTTTTTAGCTAGCCCTTAAAGGAAAATAACCTATCCATCTCCTCCTCTAGTGTTAAAGCCCATGACCTATGATACTCAATAAATCAAGCAAGGTGATATAGTAAAGGATTTAGAGTCAATTAGTTGCATCTCAAAAATAAATTTGAATAACCAAAGGCCCCATCTTTTTCAATCATATAAAGATGATGGTATGATGGCTTGGGACAAAAACACAAGACATGAAGAAATTGTTAAAAATATGGAAAAGAACATGCTAGAAATTAGCAATATGATGGAATAATTATCAATAATTCATAATGAAGCTCATGAATTATTAATATAATGACATAATTTAAAGAATACATAATTAGTTCCAATAGCAAGATATAATGAAGCTAGATCAACGTATAAACATAAAACAAGAAATTCAAAGATGAATGAGATGTTGTGGTTACCCCCAAAAATGAAAGATCTTTACAAGTCAGTAGTATGATTATAGATAGATGAGAATTTACTTGGGTATATCAGGGAAAAATTATTTTTAAATGAAATAATAGAAATTGATGCCCTTGTAGGTCCTGAATGTGGGATTGATGAAGATGAAATCAAACAGGTAGATCATTTCATTAAGAAAGCCTGTGAAAATATTAGAAGAGGGTTAGAATTAGAATCAAATCCAAATGATATGGATATTCAAGTTACTAATGAAGAAGATGAGAGCTCAATAAATAAGCTTCTTGGTATTTCCATGAATATGGATGGTCTAAGAAGCCCATTAGAGTTAAGGCATAGAAGAAAAAAGATGAAAGATCTTTGGTAGAAATAAGACACAAATACAGTAAAGCTAATAACCAAAGAAAACTAACCAATCTCTTTTATACATCTAAGATGAAGTAACTTCCCATGAAATAATGAGAATCACTACATGGAATGTTAGGGGCATTAATGTCCCTAACAAACAAAGAATAATTAAAAGATATACTAAAGTATTTAATTCAAAAATTATATTTCAAGAGAAAACTAAGCTAAAAAAGGAAGAGTATGGAAAATTTTGTCATGAGTTGGGGATTTAAAAATCTCTATTAGTGAAATCTGATGGGGGCTCTATGAGTCTAAATATTTTGTGGGACCATCAAAAAGTAGAGTTGAAAAGCACAAGTACTAACTCTAATTTGATGGAAGGAGAAATCAAAAGCATTAGAAGCCAACTTAAGTTCTCATTAATAAATGTCTATGGACCAACAAAAAAATGTAAAAAATTGAATTCATAGAAGGAATTTGAAAGATACATAATCTAGATAGATGATATTTATATGATCTTGAGAGGTGATTTTAATGCAATCAGAGATCATGGTGAAAAATATGCTGCTTCACATCTTGTAGCCCAATCAACAAGAGATTTTAGTCAATGGATTAATTCAAAAAAAATGATAGACATTAAAATAGATAATGGAAAATTCACGTGGAATAATATAAGAATTTCTTTCTATCACATTGCATAACATTTAGATAATTCTTTGTTTATTGGGGTTCTTACTATCTATAGAAATCTTGGCTAATGTCGGCTCTGATCATTTTCCTATTAGACTCAACATTCTTGAAGAAATGAAGCCAAATAGTAATCCATTTAAATTTGAAAAGATATGGTTCCAACATGAAGCCTTCTTAAATTTACTATAAGAATGACTGAAGGAAGCAAAGACTGAAGGGTCTAAAATATTATGTTTTATATCCAAGTTAAGTAGACTCAAAAATAAAACTCTTAAATGAAATAAAGAACATTTTGGTAGTATATAGAAAGAAAAAGCTAAATTAGCACAACAAATATACAACCTGAATGAAACAATTGTAAAACACAAATGAATGACAAAACTTATTACTAAGAAAAAAAACTAATAGAAAAATGTTCAAACATAATGTTCAAGGAACTAATTTTCTAGAAACAAAAATCTAAAGAAACTTGGTTCTCTGAAGGAGATAAGAACAAGAAATTCTTCCATAATAGTACTAAAAATAGGATAAACATTAATAGAGTCACAAAAATAAAATACAAGTTGGGTAATATTATTGAAGATCCCACACTAATAGCTTAAATGTTTGATTTATAGAGACATTTTCACTAACTATGAATTACAAATTTAATTGCAAAAAAAAGTATGTTATCTCTCATTCCCAAAACCATTAATGCTATAGATAATAATGGTTAAATAGAAAATTCACAAAAGAAGAAGTCAAAGAAACCCTATTTTAACTCCATCTAGATAAATCCCCAAGCCCAGATAGATTTCATGCTAGGTTTTTAAAAATGTGCTAGCATTTCTTAGGTGATGACCTCTAGAAGAAGATAAAAACATCACAAAATTTTGGAGCTATTCTCTTTAAAATTAATAATACCTTTCTTGCTCTAATCTCTAAAAAAGAAAATTATTAAAATTTGGGAAACTTTATTCCTATAGCCCCATGTAACCCCATCTACAAGATTCTATCCCAATCTATCACTAATAGACTTAAGCTACTTTTAGCCAAAATTATTGTAGAGGAACAAATTGGGTTTGTACCCAATAGGTCAATTGTCAGTGGCATAATTATAGCTTAGGAAATCATTCATACATCACAACATAACTAGGAACCATATTGTAGAGACTTAAAACTGTCCTAAACACTATAGTAATTGATTTAATATCTCCCTTGACACTATAATTAATTATTTATAAATCAATTATATTTTGTCATGTTCCGCTACTTATTTAATTAAATAGGTTCACTTCTCTAATTTATTTAAATTTAATTTGAATACTTCCCCTCTAATGTGTTAAATTTATTTAATGCATAGTGCTCCATAAATCCCCTTTAAAGTAAATTCTAATTTATTTAATTTCCCTCCACTTTATTAAATTCTATAATCCTATGATTAAATTAAATCCTATTCAATTTGATCCTGATTCCACCTAAAACCTAGTCTACCATCCATCACTCTCATCCTTCTAAGCCTACCCACTAGTTAATCCCATTTTATTATCCTAAATACCCTCCTAAACACCTTTTAGCCCCTAAGTGGTTGTTCACACATGTGTGAGCTACTCAAAGCCCAAGAAATCCCCCCTTTCATTAATTCCTCCAAAAGTCTCTTACACCCTTGTCCCTAATTCCTTTCTCCAAGGTTCACACATGTGTGAGCACACCTTAAGCCATCTAAATCATAAAATACTTATGTTGACCTTTGCATGGCTTGTCCCCTTAGCCCGTGTTCCTTCCCTATGGCACCTATGTAGATGCCACATATATGCCACCTCCTCAAGGCCTCTCTCAATACTATAAATAGAGCCCTTGTCTCAAGCATTCAGGATCTCCTCCATATGCATTTTTTTCATGCTAGTTTAAGTTTATAGTTATTAGAGATTTTCATGCTTAGAGCTAATCTTTGGTAGTTGTTTGCATAGTTTTAATTCTTAGTCCTAGCATAGTTTCATGATAGCATAATATTATTAGCTTTCTTCATTGCATATCATTTCCACACTCACATCCTTGGAATCCTTTTGAGGTTGACCTATTCATAACCATTTCTTGAAGGTATTCCACATACATTTTAGCATAGTTTCATATTTGCATTCTTTCATTCATTTGATTGATTTGAAGGGATTCATCCATAGTTGTGTTCGAGGAGAGAACATCCACATCCCTCATTATTGAGCACACCAACAAGGCCTCTTGTGGGCACCCTGATTGAGCTACTCCAAGGTTCTGTGAGGATTCTTATTTTTTGGTTGCATAGTTTCAAAACTCAAGTAGATTAGTTCTATTTCAATTTTATTTGATTCTTTGATA
Organism: Cupressus sempervirens; assembly: GCA_028749045.1. Lineage (NCBI taxonomy): Eukaryota > Viridiplantae > Streptophyta > Pinopsida > Cupressales > Cupressaceae > Cupressus > Cupressus sempervirens. Next base: position 239,624,038 of record CM053792.1, read on the forward strand.
TACATGTACAACTAATGTTTTCTTGTTTACATGTGCTCCTAACAGGTTAGAATTTCTCGTATACACATGCATTCTTGTTAAATTATATCTCTAAAAAGTATATGATAAAGTGGTTGGATATAGTCCTATGTAAATATTTAGAGGCTTTTGGCTTTTCTAAATCATGGATTAAGATAAATATATCTCGTTGCATCTTGACCCCTAAAATTTCTCTTTTGGTAAATGACTTCCTAGAGTTTTTTTAATAAAATTTCTAGAGGTATCAAGAAGCGTGATCCAATATCTCCCTTTCTTTTCATCATAATGGCTAAAGCATTAAGTAGAGCTAGTAAAAGAGCTCTTATCAATGGAAAAATATCTAGGATTAAAGTGGCAAAAAATGATCCTAATGTAACCCATCAACAATTTGCTGATGACACAATTTTCCTTGGCAGAAATTCTAAATCAAATGCTAAAATATATAAAGATCTATTATCACTTTATATGGTTACATCTTGACAAAAGGTTAATGCTGAAAAATCATAATCTTTTTTCTTAATACTAAGCCTGATTTAAAACAAGACATTTGTAACATTTGAGTTTTAAAAAGGGAAACTTTCCATTTAAATATCTAGGTATTCCATTGACAAAGGCACAAGGTTAGGAAAAATTTGTGATAGAGTGGCATCAAAGATTAAAAATAAACAAAATTTATGGAAAAATAAATTACTCTCCAGTGCTAGTAGACCAACTTTATCAAATCCATACTATGAACCATCTCAATTTATTAGATGTCTATATTGCCCCTTTTAGATACAAAAAATAGACACTAAATACATAACTTAAAGGCTTCTTCTAGAAAGCTATTTTAGAAAATAAAAAGATGGCCTTAATCAAATATAACAAACTATGTAAACCAATCAAGGAAAGATGCTTAGGTTTTAAGAATATAGAGGGAATAAATATTTCTCCAGTAGCGAAACTTATTTGGAGACTATTTCAAGAATCAAACATAAAATGCGCAACTCTTTTACTACATAAATATATTTTGAATACATTCTACATTCATATTTTTTAGAACTAGAACCCATGCAAAAGGTTAACAAATTTTGAACTTTATCAAAGATTGCAGATATCTCATTAATGATTTTCTTACTTGGGATATTGGCTTAGGTGATTAAGCTTTGTTTTGGGAAGATTCTTGGGGTAATTATGTTCCTCTAGATAAAATGGGTCTCAATAACATTATAAATAATTTGACTTAGCTATAGGACAAAAAAATTAAAGATTATGTTAATTTAATTGTCCCTAATACCTCCCTTCCATGGCATTGGAAAATCTTGGAAATGGCCCCTCTCACAAGAATACAAGGATAATCTAGAGAGCATCCCCAAAATTAGGAATGTATCCCTCTAACCTAGACCAAATAGATTAACATGTGGAAGATCTGATAATGGAATTTATAACTTTAGAGATGGTTATATAGCCATAGTCATAGCCAATATTTTCTAAACTCATATATCCCGTTAACCCTTTGTTGGAATAAAGTATTCCTTCCTAAGGTTGGTCAATTTTTATGGTTACCTCCTCAAAAGAGAATTCTTACTATAGAATGGTTTAGAAAGATTAGATTTGAGGGCCCTTGTAAATGCCTTCTCAATGAAAATAATGAAGAATATATTGATCATATCCTCTTTCTCCACCTCTTTGTAAGAGAATGTTGGTACAATATATGTTTTAAGCTAAATTGGTCAACATTTTTCCCCAATAACTTTTTTTAATATCCTCAAATCCTATCCTGCACATTTGAATGATAGTTACAATTCTAATTCCAAAAATCCAACAAAGCATTATAGAGGCGGTAAAAAAAAAGACTAAAAAATTAGAGTCATATCAAATGCATCTTCTCTATCTAGGATGGTGTTATTAGGAAGAACTAGCATGAACTTTAATTGCTCATCTCCAATTTAGAAAAGACAATAAGAAAAGAAAAATCAAAAAATGAATTTGTAAGTGGCAATGTCCTAAATACGTTTGGTTCAAATTGAATTTTCACAAAGCCTCTAGAGGTAATCTAGGTGTTTCAGGCATTATTTATGCTTGGAATGGAATTGAATGTGCTAAGTTTTCTAAATCAATTTGTGAACCACCAAAAATTTTGTGAAATGTGAGGCACTAATTGTAGGGCTTAAGGCATGTAGACTACTAAAAATAATTAACTTAGAAATTCAAGATGATTCACAAATTATTATCAATGTCCTAAGAGTCAGAAATACTCGTAATTGGAAAACCAATTCTAGCCTAGAAAAGACCGTAATCCTTTTAGACTCCTCTAAAATTGAGATTAAACATTTCTATAAAGAATGAAACACAAAAGTAGATAACTTATAAAGAAAATTAAGAATTATAACATCTCTAACAACTCTAACATTGAGGTACCATCTAATAAATATTAATAAAAGTATATTATACTTTATAATTTATAAAAAAAAAAGATAATCTCAAACTAATTATGATTGATATGAATATAATTATGAACTCAATAACTAAAGGCAAGTGAAAATACATATAAGTAGTTCTTCACTCCTATAGATCTGATCATTAACTCTCAATCATTAATAAGTGATAGGAATATCATGAATAGATATGTGTTAAATTATGAAGTAGAAGACTTCACCTTCCCTCCCTTCACCTTTTTTTTTGGAAGCTTAGCTATCTTTTTTGAAGATTGAAAATATTGTTTCCTTGCTTATTTATGTTGGTGACTACTTCACTTATCTTTTATAGGTTGAGCCTATTGTGTTGAGGTTAAATTGGAAATTATTTCAATTATTATGGAATGCACTTTACATCATTTATGGAGACAAACAAGTTTACCTTTCACCTCAAGGAGAAAATACAAACTAGATGTGTATCTCTCAAAACTTTCAAATTATAATTAGAAATTCAAAAATTTTCTATATAATTAGCCCTTATGTTTAAATATATCTCTTATCCAAAACAAAATATGTCCTCAACTTGTAGTAAACATAATACTTGGTAAGATGTTTTCTATGTTTGAAATCTTTTATTTCCTTCTATTAAAGGTAATGTTTACTATTTAAGCTAAAATGACATCGATGATAATATATGTTTAATAGAAAAATTTTCCCATATAAAATAGATAATGATGTGTTTGTCTATTAATTTAAATAAGGGCTCTAATGGTAATTTTTTATGAATATAATCCATTTGGTCATTTTCCTTATTTTAATTACACATAAGTATAGTGAAAATAGTGATAGTCAATTTTTGCCTCTCCTTATACAATTTTTGTTGTAATATTCATCTCTTTTCTAGTTTTTGGTATGTATACTTTTATGTCTTTTGCCCATCCTTTTCCCCCTTGTATTTATTTAGGCATTTTTGGTGCCCTTTCTAGTTCCTTTGTGTCTCTCCCTTTCTTTTTATATCTACCCCTTCTTTTTTGACTCTCACTATCTGGTATATTTGTGTTGTTTGAACCTCTTTAGTATTTGTTCTTCCTTCTTCTATTTTCCTCTATTTAGCTCATTTCTTTTGCTCCTATTTTGTGCATCCTCTCATTTCTTTGGCCCTATCTAAGTTGTCCTATGACAAAGGTTTCCTCCTTTTTGTTCTTGTAGCCTTCCATTACAAGAATGGTGAGGTTAAATCACCATTATGAGGAAACCTTCATCTTTTCTTTCCTTGTGCCCTTCTTTTACTAGTTTCCTTCCCTTGTATGTATCTTCTTCTTCTTCCCCCTCTTTTTCTGCCTAGTTTCCTTTTTTCTTTGACTTATTAGAGCTCTCTATAGCTTCCCCTTGGGATTTCATATCCTATTTTTTCAAAGATTTTTTTTTAAAGGAAATTTAATCTCTAAAGGTTAAGACATAATGATAAATATTAGTTAAGATGTGGTACTAATTATGTTTCTTAAAAAAGTTTGTAGTATAGCATCAATTTCTGGAGAAGATTGTGTAAGAGTTTTTGAGTCAACGTTTCAGATCACACTCTGTGATCCATCATCAGGACATAAGAGAGAAAAAGGAAACAATCTATTTTACTCATACTTTTTCTCTCTTATGTCTTGATGATGGATCACAGAATGTGATCCGAAATGTTGACTCAAAAACTCTTACACAATCTTCTCCAAAAATTGATGCTATAGATTATGGATTGTGGAAAACTGATCTGTTTAAGTTTGTAGTAGCTAGTTGATCTACTTAAAGTTAATCATTTTTATTAAGTGACTTTATTATGACTAGTTTAACAAGGCTTGATTTCTATATACTAACAAATACATTCAAGAAAATATAGCTATGTGTCTTTTGAGGCAGGGAATCCTTCAAAAGAAAAAATTGAAGATGCAAACTAAAAAATCACCATGCATAGTGCAACTCACTGTAATTTAAAGTGGCATTAATCTATCAAGGGTATTAATGGGATTATTAGAACTATATGTACTTGCTACATAACCACAATGTAATCTTCAAAAGTAGATTCATAAGCCCTCAAGCATCTATTCATTGATACCCAAAGTAGACAAACTATATTTGTAATTAGTTTATTTATTAGGGTAATCTTTTCCTGAGCATGGCCATAAGTTTTCTTGATCACATTTTTTCCTACCAGTGCTTGCAATGAATGTGATAGTTATACAAATTTATATTAATTAATAAATAAAAATGACAATATACTTTTCTCAAGCAAAAAAATAAACATATGATATAGTCCATTATAATAAAATAAGATTTAAAAATCAATATTAATTAAATAATAATAAAATTACAATGAATGGTAAAATTGACTACAAGAAATAATATTGTAAGAAATATGTTACCTTTCTAAATATGATTTAATAATAAATGATAATTAAAATAAATTAAATAAGTAAATAAATAAATAATATAAAATAATATAATATAGATTAACTAGAGCTAATGAAAGGCCAAGAGATATTTAATAAAGAGTTACATGACTCCTTCAAAATAAGATATCAAAGGGATGATAATTCATTTAAAAGAGAAAGAAAGTAAGAAGAGAAGAATAGAGAAGTTAAAGAGGATTAATGCAAGACAAAAGGAATGAGAAGAAATCAAGGAAGTTCTAAACTTTTTCAATATGTTGTGATGATGAAATAATGTGACTCTTCGAAAGAGTTGCTATTATGAATGGTTGTGATTCTTCAAAAAGGTTGTAATTATGAAGTGTTGAGACTTTTCAAAAAAATTGTGACTATAAATGCTTGTGACTTTCTAAAAGAATTGTGCTTATGAAGGCTTGTGACTTTTCAAAAGTACATAAATGACAAATAAAATGACATAGTGCAAGGTAGGAGAGTCCCTAAAGGAGATGTCCTAGCCCCCCCTACTATAAAACCACGCAACAAAAACACAATAACATGAAGCACTAACACAAGATCTGATACCAAATCACAATAATATATTCATAAAGTATAACTGATTACATGCAATGTGTCAGGGTGTAAGGCCTTCTTGATTATAGCCAAATAAAAAGTAAGTAATAGTTCTGCAAGATCCCTCAAGATCCAATCCCAAACCCTAGCTAGTCCAGATCCACACTCTGGTAGAAACCCACAAGGAAGATCTCAACTTGTGCTCGCAAACCCACCAAGCTATCTCCTTATTTTCCAAGCCACAGCTACTAGCTTTGCTCCAAATTCATCCAAGTGTAAACTACCTCACATTCAACGCTCTATTCACACATTCACAACTCCATCACAATCCTGCTATAAACTGCCTCACATTCGGTGCTCTATTCATAGACTCAAGAAAACTCACTCTTCAGCTACTTCCCACACCCACTCCTCTTCTGAGTGAATGAATCATGACTAAAGAATTCCCCACAACCCCTAATTATACCAATCTAAGCCACAAGTCAGCCCAAAACAAAAATTAAATACAAATACATAAATTAAATGCCAAAGTCGGCCTCCTACAACAATTAAATTCCCAAAATTGATGTCTTAGTAAAATTGTGATACCTCCCAGCTCCAAATGAATTAGAACTTGAGCTTTGAACCATAGGTAGAAGTCTAGGTCCTCTTCAATCTCTAAAAGTTTCATCCTTTAACACATTGTGGAAAATTCGTTATATTGACTGGACTAGACACCAAATTCTTAGACCATGCCGAGCTCCAATCTTTCTTTGACCGAGTACCAGTCCAAACACCCTCCAAAGCAACTACTGAGCCTCCTCCCATGAACTCCAAAGTAAGTCACCAAGTAAATCCAAGATGCTCCTACATCGAACTCCCCAGGTAAATAGAAAAGTGTGCCCCATACTTTGATGCCCAAAGAAAGAGCAACAACCAACTTCATCTTCACTAAAGGCTTCCACTCCAATAGGGATAAGAAAACCAATCCGCACATCATCCACATCCACATCATTCTGTCAAACACCAGAATCTCATCCAACCAATCATCATGCTCACTCTTAGGAACAAACTAAACATAATGCTTCATCAACAAACACCCATCCATATCAACAACTAGTGAATTGGGTAGCATTGGAGATGTTCTTAAGGTTTGAGGTTAGAATTGGGTAGCATTTACACCTAGAATGTTATAGTTAAGCTTGTTATTGTTTAGCTCTTATATGTGTTTTGCATGTATTACTCATTCCAAGATAACTCTTTTAGCGGGAAAAATAATTTAAATAATCATAGTAATCAAACCAAAGCACTTAATTTTCCATATCAAATATTTTAATGAAGAAATGAAAACCCGAGGTAGCTAGATTAACACGAATATGTCCATTTTCCAAAAGGATATATAATAACATGAATATGTCCATTTTCCAAAAGGATATATAATTTAATATACTATATAAAAAGATAATTAGTCTATGAAACACTTATTTTCTAAATGCAAATTAATTCAATCCCAATTCTAAGTTGTTTTTGTTGTTATCAAGTGTAACCAAACAACTGAATTATCATCATTAAGTAGAAAATTAAACCAACAATCTCCAACTATGCATGCAATGCGATCTAAATCATTTTATTCAAGGGAGAGCTCCAAGCTGAAAAAAGTTAATGGTTGTTTTCCGCATAGCCATGATCGCCCTGTTCTAGTTATTCCTCCAACGACTGTAATGGAAGACATTGATTATTGGACCAAGCATGCTTTGATATTCAAATTTCTTGGAATCCAGATTTCCCTATCCGCTCTTGAGGCATGGATCCGCCGCTCATGGCAGGTGGAAGGCGATATGGAGATTATGTTGGCAGGGAATAGTTATTTTTTTGTTGTATTCTCTTGCATGTCTGATCAGGATCATGTTTTTGAAGGAGGCCCTTATTTCTACAATCATGTGGGGTTATTTGTCAAACCTTGGCATTTAGGTTTTAATTCTGCTGAGGATCTCCCTTCAACAGTGCCAGTTTGGGTTCGCTTGCCTCGTCTTCCCTTGGAATTTTGGCATGAAGACATCCTTCGACAAATTTCTGCTTTGTTGGGGAAGTCGGCTGCGATTGCACATCAATCCCTCGATAAAAAGGTTATTTCTTATGCTAGAATTTGTGTTGAAATTAATTTGAATAACCCATTACCAAATTCTTTGGAAATTTGTATGGGGGATTTTTCTTGGGTGCAGCAGTTAGATTATGAATCTCTCCCTTTTCGTTGCCGAATTTGTCATGAGTATGGTCATTTACTGCGTCAGTGCCCCCATAACTCAAGTTTCAAAGGAGTGGATGGTTCTACAGCTGGCAATACTGGTGGTTTGGCAGATACTACAGGGAAAGGACAATCTCAAATGGCTAATACTACCAAGGGGATGAATCTGCAAGATGCTACAGGTAAGGGTAAGGCTCAAATGCAAGATAAGGATGGATTTACCCCTATTCATCCTCGTGCTAAGGGTCGTGGTCAAAAGAGGCCTTTGAAAGAAAGATTATCTGATTCAGGTTTTAACCACTTTGAGGTGCTGGATAGTATGGTTCTAGAGGAGGGTATTCCTCCTCCTATCTCTTCTGATGCAGTTTTCCCAGATGAGAGATCTGTTCCTAATGATGCTTGTGGGGCATCCCAAGTTGTAGTATATCAGAACTATGAGGTCCCTATAGCTCCTATGACAGAGGCTCTTGTGACTCTTGCAGTGTTGGAGGATAATGATGTTGTTTTAGCTGACTTGGTTAAGGATGTGCTACCATCAGGTAAGGGCAAGGGTTCTCCTCTCCCCTTGGGGTTGATGTCTCGACCCTTTAAGCGAGCTTCTTCTACTCCTCCTCTAAGGAGTGGGCACAAAACAGACCAAGAGAAGATTAAACTCACAGGAGATATATTGATTGAGTCTAGTTTAGTGAAACCTTTGGATTCTCACTTTCCCAATTCTACCCAATGATGATTATTCTCTCATGGAATGTAAGGGGGTTGAATAGCATCCCTAGACAAAAGGCTATTCATAACTTGGTGGTTGATCATAGCCCTAATGTTTTTTCTATCCAAGAGACTAAGCTCTCTATGGAGTCTATGGTCCAACATGCCTCTAGTATTTGGTCTCGTGTCCAATGCCAGTGTGTTGGGGCAATAGGCAGTGCGGGTGGTTTAGCTATATTTTGGGATCCTCAAAAAATTTCTCCTCTTGGTTGGATGTCTTCTCACTCAGCTCTCTCTATGGTAGCTTTTGCTCTAGACTCAGGAGAGGTGATCATGGTTACTAATGTGTATGCACCTGTTGATCTTGTGGGAAAGGAGGAACTTTGGGAACATATTCAATATGTTAGAAATTGTCATCCTTATCATCCTTGGGTGTTAGCAGGGGACTTCAATTCAGTTTTAAGTCTGGAGGAGAAGCATGGTGGTTTGGCTAGATTGGGGCCTTCTTCTTCTCTTCTTCGGCAACATATATCTCTTTTGCATCTCTTTGATGTTAAGCCTTCTAATGGTCTCTATACCTGGAATAATTGCAGGACTAGTGTTGCTGCTATCTCAGAACGTCTAGATAGATTTCTTGTTTCTTGCTTCTGGGTTAGTGGCACCCTTACTATCTCTTCAAAAATCCTTGATTGGAGGGGTTCAGATCATTGGCCAATCAAATTTTCTGCTATAGGGTCTTATGTTCTGAAGCATCCTCCTTTTAAGTTCCAGTTGATGTGGCTTCGGGACTCCTCTCTTCATGATTGTGTTTTCTGTTGGTGGAAAGATGGTGCTCCTGCATATGGTACTGCAATGTTCTCATTTTCTAAAAGGCTTCAATATGTTAAAAGGCAGCTCAAGATATGGAATAGGGAATGCTTTGGGAACCTTCATTTTATGAAGAGGCTTTCTCAAGAAGATCTTGATGTCATCACAAGGGAGATTAGAGATCGAGGTTTCTCAGAGGAGCTTGGCAAGGCTAAATCCCTTGCTTCTAGAGCTCTAGAAGAATGGGAACTTCGAGAGGAAATTTTTTGGAAGAAAAAGGCTAGAGTTGATTGGCTCCAGGAAGGTGACCATAACACTGCCTTTTTCCATAAAACAGTGCAATCTCGCCAGAATCAGAGCACTATCTCTTCTTTGGTTAATTCTCAAGGTATCCAACTGAATTCCTTGTCAGCTTTGTTCCAAGAGGCTATTTGGTACTTCTCTACCCTCTTCTCTAAGGACTCTCCTCCTGCTGATAATGAAGAAAATCTTATTTTGTCCTCTATTCCTTCCCTTATCACTCAGGAAATGAATGATTATCTCATGCGTCCTATTTCTTTGGAAGAGCTGGAGGAGGTGGTCTTTGGCATGCCTAAGGGGAAGGCTCCTGGTCCTGATGGCTTTCCAGTTGAATTCTTTCAGGAATTTTGGGACATCATTAATCATGATTTGTTGGAGGTGGTTAAAGAATCCTATGCTAGCAAGCAGATGCTTCGAGCTTTGAACTCTACATTCTTGACTCTTATTCCTAAGAGAGAGGGTGCTAATCAATTGGATTTTTTTAGACCAATTGCCTTATGTAATGTGGTTTACAAAGTTATTACTAAGTTGATTGCCGAGAGATTGAAAAGGTGGTTTCCTATTATTATCTCAGAAGAACAAGGTTTTCTTTGTTGCTGGCAGACAAATTTTGGATGGGGTGGTTATTGCTACTGAGGCTATTCACTCTATGGCTACTTCAAGGGAGAGAGCCATGTTTGTTAAGCTGGATATGGCTAAGGCTTATGATAGAGTTAAATGGAGCTTCCTAAGGAGTATTCTTCTTTCTTTTGGATTTAGCTCTAACTGGGTGAGTTGGATTATGAGTTGTGTTACTTCTGCCTCTTTTTCTATTCTTATTAATGGTCAACCTTCTCAACTATTTGGTGCTTCTAGAGGCCTCCGCTAGGGTGACCCTCTCTCCCCATATCTATTCATCATCATGGCTGAAGGCTTGGGCAGATTCATTAAGCATCAGGTGTCCCAGAATTCTATTCAAGGCTAGCGGTGGGGTAATGGCTTACCTTCTCTTTCCCATCTTCAATTTGTTGATGATTCTGCTCTTGTTGGTCTTGCTAGGATCAAGGAATCTGAAGCCTTTTGACATGATTTGGACGTTTATTTGGTAGCTTCAGGCCAAAAAGTTAATGAGCACAAATCTTCCATTTACTTTTTTAACACTCTTGATTCTATTTAGCACAGGATTGTTGGTATCCTACGGTTTCAGATAGGATCACTTCCTTTGACTTATCTTGGCATCCCTATTGCTGTTTCCATGCAGCCACGTCTCTTCTGGCAAAATTTGATTACCAAACTTAAGAATAAGGTAAATCATTGGACTCATAGATGGCTTTCTACTACTGTCCGGGTTACTCTTCTTCAGGCTGTTATCCAAGCTCTTCCTACTTATCGAAGCATGGTTCACGCTGCACCTATTTACTTTCTCAAGGAGTTTGATGCTCTTTCTCGGCAATTCCTTTGGAGTGGTAATTTGCGTAGTACTAAATGGAGCTTGGTTAATTGGGCAACTGTTTGTAGGCCTAAAAAGGAGGGTGGTATTGGTCTTCGATCTGCTCTATTGAGTAGTCAAGCTTTGGCTGCTAAACTTTATTGGTGATGGTGCTCTGGACAACATCAACTTTGGGCTTGTATTATCACTCATAAATATTTTCATGGTGCTGATCCTTGCTCTGTTTCTGCACTTTCTCTTGAAGGTCATGGCTCAATGGTTTGGCATACTTTGAAGATAGGTGAGATGTTGGTAAAGAGGGGTCTATTTTGGATATGTAAAGGAGGTTCTCAGGCTTTGTTTTGGTCTGATGCTTGGGATGGATTCCCTTCCATTTTATCCATATACCCTCATCTTCAGACTCTTTGTGACTCTTTTCTTGCCGCTGGATGGGATAAAGTGGCTCATTACAAGACTCCTTATCAATTGGGACCTGTTGTTGGTTACAGATGGAAGCATTCTTCTGATTGGCCTCCTGGAGGTACAGATATGGATTGTCAGGAGCTTTCTCAAATTTTGGCCTCTAGAGAGTGTTCTTCTTTGCTTGGTCCAGATGTTTTGGGTTGGGGCGGTACCTTGTCTGGTAAATATCATGTCTCTGTTGGGTATCAAGAGATAACTAGACAATTATTTGGGATGTTGAGGTCCCTTGGTGGAAGCAAGTTTAGAATAAAGTTTCTTGGTCCAAGTGCAATTTTTTCATGTGGCTAGTGGCTCACAACCGTTGTCTTACCTGGGATAATCTTTGTAAATGTGGATTTCAGGGCCCCTCTTATTGTGTTTTGTGTGGTAATGGAGAGGAGTTTGTCTCACATCTATTCTTCCATTGCTCCTATTCTAATCAGATATGGTACCTTTGGTGGAGCGCTTGGGGTTGCTCTTGTCGGCATGCTTCCTCTTTGCCTGAGTTCTCGGCCCGCTTGGGTACTACTCCCTCCAAGTCTTCTTTTCTCCATGTTGCTTGGATTGCTAGCTCATCTTTTATGCTTTGGCATATCTAGTTGGAGAGGAATCGTCGCATATTCCAAGATGTTCGACTTGGTGTTTTGCATCTTTGGTGGAAAATATCACATTCTCTTCAGGAAACTATTCTTGTGAAGTGTGAGCTTGATGGGGGTATGGATCCGGTTGATCTTGCTATCTGTAATCGCCTCAATTTTCATCTGCAGGATGGGGCTGCAGCTCATAGGTTTCCTTCTATGTCCAGGCAGCTTCACCATCAGAGGAAGGGTCGGGTTAACCGGGATGGGCACTGGACTCCTCCTCCCTGTGGAGTTTTGAAAATTAACACTGATGGTTCTTCCCGTGGGAATCCTAGTCCGGCTGGTATTGGCGGAGTGGCTCATTGTAGTTTTGGGGATGTTAAATTTTTCTTCTCAGTTCATAAGGGTGATTATACTAACAATCTCATGGAAGCTCAGGCTATTTTATATGCTGTGGAATAGTGTTGCTTGTGGGGATGGAGTAAGATTATCTGTGAGTCTGATTCCTAGGTGGTGGTGAACATGCTTTCTTCGCAAGAGCTTGAGGATGTTAGTTGGCAGCTGGCCACTGTTGTTAAGAAGATTCTTTTCTTCTCTTCCTCTTTTCAGTTCATTAGGTTCACGTATATTCCTCGTGAATGGAATAGAACTGCTGATTGTTTAGCCAAATGGGCATCTAATCATGATTCGGGTTGGAATATTAGGGATAGGAGGCAATTGTCTTTTGAGATGGTGCAAGAATTTGATGATCTTGTTGCTCAGGATCGAGCTCCTTGTTGAGCTCTCCTTGTTGTATTCCTTTCTGTCTTAATAAATTTTTACCCCTCTTTTTGCAAAGAAAATTAAACCAACTAAATATCTCATAAAACTACACAAGTCAAGTCAAAGAATGTTTTTAGATTAATATTCCCTTCTTTATTGATAAAATATTAAAGTTACATATTCACAAAAAGCGGTCATAGGATACAAGATCACCCCGGTGGAGTTCAAATGATAGAGCATATAGAAGTTTAACAATGAAAGTACTAAAAAGCTATACACAAAGAGGAGTCTTGAGCATGGCTATTTGTAAAAACTAAACAAAAAAGGTAGAATGATTGAATCTTGAACCTTATACTAGACTCAATAATTACTAATTTAGTAAGGACTATTCAATTGTATTGATCTTATAAATCTATGTTTTCTTATTCCACATTTTGCATTATTAGAATTCTCCATAGAATTTTGGAGGTCCATCTATTGGTCAAGGAAGAACAACATAACAATAATGACAATCAAAAGACTATGGAAATAAATGGATTGCATATGTTACTAGAATATTTTATATTGGCTCAAATTTTATCAACTATATCTTACAAAATTATGAGCTTTTCTTCTTGGACTAGAGATGGAGATTATTGTGAGAGAAAATATATATTGTTTCAATTTTCATAGTCATGATTTTTAAAAATTAAAAAGATGAAAGATTCAAGTCACAATTATTAGTTCATTTTTTTTTCATTCTACTCCGACTGTAAACATTACCCACTTAGAAATGACTCTTACATAAAAAATGTTAAATAGTCCAAATTAACTTACATGTCACAAGCTTACTTTTTTCAATAATATATGATATTTAAGAATGACCTCTATTATGCTTGTATCTATATTTTTCGGACTTCATAATCTTTTGAATGAACATAAGAATGTACAAATATATTCTCCCTATAATTAGAAAATGTTAATATGAAGCTCTGCAAATATTTTATAAAGATGAAAAAGTCATTTGAAAAACCTAACAACTTTTCGATGATTTTAGAACCTAAAGAACATTTAATAATGTAAAAGGCCAACTACTATAGATCTTATATTCAACAATCTTTTCATTATGCCTACTATTCGTTTGTCCCTTTATCTCTGAAAATATTTATTGTTATGGTTTCCAAATGTTAAGAGATACAATTTTGTTCTTTTATCTTAAGAATTGGGGGTTCACACTTGCTCAAGTTTGATAGAATTGAAGGTCACCATACTTGAATTGGGCATCTGCATTGATGTTGACAACATAGAAATCTTGGCATTGTGAATTCAACTCTTGATTTATTTTTCCAATTCAATTCCTTGTTGATCCCTCATTAAGTCATGGTTATTAGACTATACGATTGTCGTTTCAACTTAATTTATTGAAAAGTTTTCAAATGCTGGAAGAAAGTTGATAGAAAAGGATTGATGAGGGGGGAGAGAAAGATGTGAAGAAGACAGTCGTTTCCACGTCTCTAAACAAGAAGAAAGGTGCTTTATTTGATTGTCTTCCATCAATATTGTTGCTTTATTGCAAAGAAGTGCCATTATTTGATACGACATGTAAAAGCCTTTGATAGAAGATTACTTATTTTTAGTTATTCTTTATACCTATTTCATAATCAGCAATTAGTTTTTCTTTTAACAGAAGAATTGTTATAAGTTGCGATTCTATTCGGTAGAATATGCCATTAATTTTAAATTGAAGAGAATTTGTTTTTAGTTTTTAATTGTTATTATTCATTCCAAAGATATTTTCTTATGTTTATATACTTTTAAGATTCAATTGTCTTTTTTATTTTTAGATCTTGATTTTGTTTTATACAAATTGAAATCAATTTAGAATATTCTAACTTTATTTTTGTCGAAGTTTGATTTGTGAAATAAGTTTATTTATTTATTATAGAGGAGAATATTAGCCTCTTAATCGTCTTTCATGTCTTCTTTTATTAATACATTTTATGTACCTTTGATGGTTGGTAAAAAAATTCTAATAATACTATCTTGTCAGATAACATATCCCATAAGCATCTACTTAGGTTTGTCACATCCTCCAATTTTGATATATGTATGTATAATGTAAAATGTAAATAGTGTAAAAGGGTTATTTCCCTAGTTTATATTACACATTCGAATACAAAACCACCTCAAGATAAGTATGATCATCACCTCTTGGAAGATGTCATTACAATAGTTATGCTTAAACACTTTTCATTTTGTTTGTTGCTATGAATTGGAAATGAACTCCTAACAACAACTCAGATCTAATCGAATGGATAAAATTGTTGTAAAAGAGAGTGAAGAGGGATTTGAATGCACCAAGAAAGGGAATAGGAAAAGTAAACTTTTAGACTTGAATTTCTAACTATTGGAGTGTTGGAATGAGCTATAATTATAGATCTAAGACTTGAAAGCTATGAACTATCTGACTACCAAATTTGAGCTAAAAGTGACAAGAGCAACTCATCTTTTTGGGTACAAGTTGTCAATGGCAACAACATTAGGTACTTTCTAACAAAAAATTCATAGATTCTATTGTTTCTCATGTATTACCTAGATATAAAACCATAGCTCCTTGGCTTATTTATGCACATAGAAAAATAGGAAAAAAGGTCGTGAAAAGGGGTTTGACCTAGTCAAACCCTTGTTTAGGAATCAACCTTGAGATTGAGTTGAAATTACATAAGGAATGATGAAATGGAAGTTAGATCTAAAATACAAATCACCTTATACCTTAATGATGAAATGCCTGTTTGGATGTCATTGCACACGTTGACACAAAGCCTTGTGTCAGATGATGTTAGGATTGTTGTAGAGGAGATTGAATTACATGCTTTGACATTAATGTTTTTTCATTGATATCAACTTATTTCTTTTCTTGACATTATTTACTGTTAGAATGATTTAGAATAACTGAGAAGGGGGTGGGTGTGAATCAATTATCCTTAGGTCTCAATGCACCAATTAAACTTTTCAAAACTTCAACCAACTTAGATCTAATCATTAAGTAGCTCGATCTCTATAGAAATATATCATTAACATAAAACCTGTAGTCCATTATACCAATAATAACAAACTTGTAGAATATAAAACAATAATAGTAAAGATTTCATCTCAAATAACATCGACACAAGACATCATGATTTAATGCGGAAACCCAATTTATGAAAAACCACCAACAACATGTCACCAACATTTCACTCTTCTAAAGTGTGCTTTATTAGGAGCCAACCTTGTTAAAGATTATAATGAAAATTGTTAGGTGTGACCTTGATAAAGGATTTAATCAACCTGTTAGGAGTGATTTTGTTAGAGAACTTAACAATATTCCCTTAGAATCTCACCTTGATTAAAAAAATTTAAACAAGTACAATAGTTAAAAAGTAACAATAGGTTGATTTGAATAAATACAACTCACTTTACAAATACATATCACAACTCGGCTCAATAATTGATTCATTGACTACCTTCCCTTATCATCTCCATCACTTATTCACTTGGAAACCCTTCAAGAAATTACTTTCCACCTCATCACTTCACTATTCATCCTTATGCTGAAGTTTTCTAATCAACATAATCAACATATGGTCCAACCTTGTTAGGTTAGCCCTTATGACTCATTAAATAGGTAGTGATGCAATGAATCATGGTATAGTAAGTGTTGGGTGACCAACTAGCCCTTAAGATCCTCTTCACTGAAGGAATGCCCAACAATAGTGCCTTTAATCCTACCAAATGTGCTCTAGAACCAATCACAAGTTCTCAAATTAGAAGGTTAAGGTTATCACAACCTATCCTCAAACAAGGAAATCCCAATCACAAGGAAGAACTCTTGACATAAGACAACTTATCACAAATTGCCCTATAAGCACAAAATGACAATTTTTGACACAAGACCCCAAACACACAAAAGGACTAGGGGTGACTCAAGGTTGAACTTGTGGTCTATTTAGGTCCATTATAAGGTGGATTGTAGGTTAAAACCATATTGTGCAACATTTAAGCAATAGTTACTTCACGAATCCACTATTCTAGGCTTGTAGCCCTTTTTTCTGAAAAATATACTTAACTTCAAAAATATCCATAACCCTATGAAAAAATCATGTATTCAAATACCCTTTTGGGGTTTACTAAATATTTCAAAGCACCAGGACTAAAAATTTACAAATTAGGTTTTACCTAATTTCCTCTCTAGGCAATTAGCCCTATTAGGTCTCCAAACAAAAAGGAGGTACACTGTTCCAATAGCCAAAAATCAATATAAAAATTAGATTATGAAGGGGCATAGAAAAACAATTTTCAAACCTAATTTTAGACCCTGATGACTACTTTGGAGCGAGTTATGGGAGACGTTGACTAATGCTATAAGCATGCACATGGGACTTGCATGCGTAGGACATCAAATTTCTCCTTGCTACCTACATATTAAATTCTGAAACCAAAGCCATCTTAATATACATATTCAACACTTGGATTTCACTAGAAGCAATTAAATTCCCATGGTGAAATTCCCAGATATGGAAAATTTTGGTTGAAACCCTAGGTATGACAACTTTTACAACCAACTTCTACAAAAGCTTCAATATCTTGAGTTAGGTGATTGATCAAGATCTCAAACCAAATGCATCTGAAAGGTATTTTATCAAATAATTCAAAAATGTAGATTTATCATCTTGGTGTGTCCATACACATCTGTACAACTTATTACAACATGGAATTTGTACAAAATTTGAGTTATTTTATTGATTGAAAGGAAAAAGTACACAATGTTGTCCTACCACCTTCTTGAAAGGGATTATTTAGGAATCCCCAATGGTCACAACAAATTTTCAAGCCAAATTTGTCCATTGAGGAGTCAAATCTTAAACTATGCAACCTTTTGCTAAAAGTTGCTTGACAACTTTTTAGCAATTTGTGCAACTTTTGCTATTTTTGATCAAAACATGATCAAACTTTAGCTAAATGATCCAACTAGGACCAAAACATGATAAAATATGAAAATTAAATTTTATCCTAAGATTTTAGGCTATGTGGACACCTTTGATCATAGTTGACCAAGGGCTTATAATTGTGCCAATATTGGAACTCAGCCTTACAAGTATGTCCAAATGTATAGCCACTATTTCTAACCTATCCTATAGGTTCTTAGTACCTTGAAGATGTCCTTGAATTGTATCAAGACTGTTCATTTTTCAAGGGTGCTCCTACACCAAGTAGCTTGATCTTTTTTCACTTAAACACTACCGTTCATCTTAGGGTTAGGTAAGATTCATTAAATCCTCCCATCTTTTCATTTCTTCCTTCCTCTTCTATAACCTTCTCAAAACTTCTCTTTGAATCCATGCATAGAAACACTCAAACATGGTTTCTCTTGCATTGATTATTCCAGCTTATCAATCATTATCTTCAACATGCTTTCCATATTCCAAGAATTCAACTATATTGGCTAGGAATCATAATTACTTCATAAAATGTAAAATGTTGTGACTTGTCCAACAATGTGTTCCTTGGCCTCAGTAATCACTAGATAACTCGGTCATCACTAACTTTCCTTTCTTTTCTTACATTGTCTTCATTCACTAATTTTATTGGTAGTTAGTTTAAATTTTCTGTTACTTTGTCTTTTACTAGTGCTCAGTCAACACTGAATTTTCTTAGCTTCTACTATTCACTCAATCGACACTAGCATAGATTAGCTTCAACTATAGGTTCCTTAATATTCTTATTTGGAACTTAGTTAAGCCTAAGTATTTTTTCTACATTGATTATCTCTTCTAGCCTTAAACACAATTATCTTCTCTATTTAGTGTTATGATTAAATAACACATTATTTGCTCCAAGTAGAACACACCAACATCACCAATGCTTAATATATGTGTTAGAAACAATAGTCCACCAAGATAACTGGGGAGGGGGCAATTAGTTTCCAACAATTAAACCATTTATCTTCTTTAAACTAACTTAAGCATTTAACCAAAGTAAACAACAGCAACAATAAGATGCACATAGACAATTACACTAGATATGTTGACTACAGAAACCCTTGATCAGAGGGAAAACCCTAGTGGGAATGATACCCACAAGATGATGTATTAATATAAATATTCCTTGTTAGAGGAAGGACCCTATTAGGAGTCTATTATAAAATTTATTACATAGAGTCCCTATTAGGAGACTATGAATCCCTATTAGGAGATTCCAACCCTATTAGGAATTGTAGTACAATGTATGCAAGAAGAGCATTGCCCAAACATGCAATTTCAACTACAAGAAGAGCTCACTGCTCAAACATGTAGTTTACAATTATGTTCTTCTTTCCTTTGTTTTGTCAACTAAACCAATTGCTATTAGACCTTGTAGACTAGGTCACAAACCTCAGATCCAAATGTCAAACCTCAAATCACTCGACAAAAACCTCAGCAATGAAGTTTCCTTCACTTCCATACTGCTTTTCTCAACTTTGTACTACTCTCTTACTGCTACTTCTCATCAATCATCAACCATATCATATGATAAAGGAAAATTTCCTTCCTTTATACCGAGTCCATAAAAAAATTCCCTGAGTTTGCTGCTAGACCTTCTCAATTAATCATTATAGGACCACATTAAGAACATGTTACACTTAGTGATAACATTAATCTTCTACCTTGCAACTTGAATATCATTTTGTAAACACAATATTATGATGTTTGATCTTAGCCACATCATCATCAAAATGTCTTCTTTAGATCCTCAACCTCAATTCTTGGAATAACAACACTGCTAAGAGATATAACAAGTTTACTAGAACATGCATCTATAAACTCTATCTCAGAACAAACATCACCAAAACTTACATAAATTCTTCCAGATTTATTATTTCTTCTTCTAAGATTAGTTGCATGTACTAGATACTCAAAAGTATCTCCCATAACCTCAGATAGTTACAATACTCAACTAGCCATCTATACCAATTTGATCATTCTGCTATTCTTCTATCAGATACCACAAAAAATTGTTATGCTGACATCAATGACAAACTCAGTCATGAATATAACATAATATCATAGTAACATATCTACAATACTCCCCCATAGGAATATCATTAACATTCATGCTTCCAACAATCTTGCAACAATCTCCCCCTTTGGCATTAATGGCAACATAGATGAAAAACATCTAGTTCCAAGAATACCAAAAAAAAGAAATTGGTCATCTTACTTTCCAAATCCTCTTCATCAATCATTCTCCCCCATTGATATACCTCAATGTGCTTTCTGTCAAACTATCATTCCATGTTGTGCTTCTTCTAAACTTACTATACTCATGCCAAACATCTCCAACTATCAAGCCATACATGTTATTTTTCCATGATCTTTTTCATGTCGAACATCTCCCCCATTGATATCAATGTCAAAGGTTTCATCAACCAAATTTACTACATCAAACTCGGCAAAAACTGATACTTGCTTAGCTCAAGTTTCAAAAGACACTATTCAAAATAATATCCAACAATAGTCCTAGATGACTTTGTCCATCACAGATACTATCCCATACAGGAACTATCAACATTCAGTCCAGACAACAATGGTGCTCTGTTACACTAGACTGGTGCACTTTTGTATCTTCTACTCTAATGTAGGAAGGGTCATAACCCCAAGCATACCTTGAAAATACTCAAAAGTCACTTTGGAAGAGGCTTAGTGAATATATCTCCAATCTTCTAGTGCTCATATACTTCAATTTGATTTCCTTTTCTATAACTTTCTCTCTCAACATGTGATACTCAATAGAAATGTGCTTAGTCCTTGAATGCAACACTAGATTCTTAGACATATTTATTCTGCTTGTGTTGTCACAATGTATGACAATAGGTTCATTGATTTCTATCCTTATATTCTTCAGCATCTACCTCATCCAAACAACTTGATTATAATTGTCTATTGCTACAACATATTCTACTTCTGCTATACTTTGTGATGTGCAATCCTCATTCTTGCTTAACCAAGAAACCAATCTTCCTCCAAGAAAGGAGGCTCCACCACTAGTGCTCTTTCTATCATCCATATTGCTTATCCAATTTGTATAAATATAAGCACTTAGAGTAAAATCATTAGATCTCTCATACCATAATTTGAACTCAGATGTTCCCTTCAGATATAATAAAATATCCTTTTAACAACTACATAATGTGCTTCTTTGGTATCAGCTTGGAACCTTGAAACAATTCTAGCTACATTTTCTATATCCGTCTGTGTGTGAGTTAGATATTGCAATCCTCCAATCATAGATCTATACTTCACCTACTCAATAGTAGGTGTCTCATCCTTAGTAGATAAATTATGTCTAGTTACCATAGGTGTTCCAACAGGTTTTCATGTTTCCAAACCAAAACTTTTTAGTAAATCCTTCAAGTACTTACTCTAAGAAATAAAGATTCCTTCTTTATTCTATACAATCTATAATCATAGAAAATATTTAATTTCTCCTATCAAACTCATTTCAAATTATTTCTTTATCTCTTCTACAAACTTCTCATTTTCTTCATCATTTCCTCCAAATATGATATCATCAACAAATATTACCAAAATCATCAAACCATCACCAATTTCTTTCCAATACAGATTACTATTTGCCATACCTTTTCTATATCCAAGCTTTGTCAAATGCTTGTCCAACCTTGCATACCAAGTTTTGGGTGTTAGAGTAATTAATTGTTTATACTTATTAATTAAATCACTTTGATTTAATTAAATAAGTTGCCTATTACTCTAGCTTTCTTAAGCTATCTCTTAGGTGCATATAATTAATATTTTATATTAATTATATTGTGCAACCTAGCCTTTTTAGGCTTTAGGGCTTTCGTTCACCTTTAAGGTTGAACTCTTGTAATTCTTTTTTCAATCAATCAATCTTGGAATACAGTTTTTCTCTCATCTTGTTGAGTTTTTTCAAGCTCTGCTTTTTCCTTTTATTTTTTATTTCTCTTTAGCAAGTTATTGGCATGCAGGTGATCTTGGCAATCTATGAAGTTGGTTTTCACAACTTCTACATGGTATCAGAGCCTCCCTGCTGCTTCCTAGTTTGAAATTTTTTGAAGCCGTGATTTGGATTCAGAAATCCCAGCTTTTTTGAAGTTTCTTCCTTCAATCAAGAGGAAGAGCAATTTTTTGGAGCAATTTGGGCCCAAACAGATGCTACCATTAGATCTGAAAGGCTATTTTTAGTCACAATTCATATAAAACTTGTCAATTTTCGAGACAAGGCTTCGAGAGGCAAAAAAATTTTGGTTGTAGGGCTATACGGACTCGTACGGATGATTTTTGGCAAAAAAAATTATTTTAAAAAATATATAAATTTGGTTACAGCCAGGTGGCCACCATCACACCATTATGGGGTCATCGTCACACCACCAATGCATAGCTTGGGAGCCACCGCAGCCAGCTACGCGACTGCAGAATCATTGCAACCCAGATGCCACTTGCCCTCTGCTCCTTCCAGCAGCACCACTAGTGTCTGCCTCCTATTTGCACGACCTCTACCATTCCAAGCCACCTCTGCTAGGTTGCACCTCCTGCACACCACCTCTACTGTGCCCACCCATATCAATGCCTGCCTAGCATTCTTCTGCATAATTGGCAGTTTTTGGGGGTGACACGTGGCATCGATGCCACATGCCCCCTACCATGTCACCCGCCACGCTAACCTCCTACCATGTGGCCTTCTTTTTTCTAGTGATGGCCCCTAGGCCATCAAATTTAAGGTAAGGTTTCATTGACATTAGCATGATGTCATCCTACATCAGCACCCTTGCCAGCACTCTAGGTCCTTTTTTAACCTACTTGCAGTTTTTTGGCCATATCTTGAGCATACAAAGGTCTTTTTTTGATCCGAAAGAAGTGCTAGAAATTTGGTTCTGAGATGGAGACTGTGGTGTAGGAGCTTTTTGGTTTTGATGCAGTTTAGTTTCCTATTTTTTTAGTTGAAGTCCAAAATTCTATTTTTGACTCCGACAAGCATTTCTTGTGCGTCCCATCTCCATTTTTTGAAAACGTGATAATTTTGGAAAGCTGGTTCTATCTACTTTTTAGAAATGATGCAATTTCTTCTAGATTCTTCCCCATGCTCTTTTTATCATACTTTTGGCATTTTTTCTCTATGGTGGATATCTTGGGTGTTCCAAGTCCAAGGATCATTTTCATGGCATGGGATCTTTTGTTTTGGGCCATACTATCTTTTGTATCAGCTATTTTCCCTTTCTAATCTTGTTGATATCATTTGTAAACATCTTTATGCAAACAGACTGAGATAAAGTGCCACTCTTACATTTTTGGTTCATGAATGTTGTTTTAAGACAGTTGTACTCGCACTATTTTATAAAGTGTCATGGGGGGGAATAGTCATTTTCCGCTTTTGTGCCCTCTTCCTTTTTTTTCCCCATGTAGTGTCTATGACATGTGCCTTTATAGGTGTTTGTACGTCTAACACTCTCTCACTATTCTTGGTTCTTTTTGAAGAGGATTTGACCCATCTTTTTAGTTGCCTATCACCTCACCCCATCTACATTAAGGGGAGGTTATTTTGTTGTTTCTAATGCTTCCTTGGTTTGATGGTTCATTGGAGTGAGCTATGTATTTAGTATTTTGATCCTATATACTAGAAAATTGCAGTGGCTGGCTACCTATGCATTTCAGTGAGATGGATCACCGACCATATAGACACTCTCAGTTCATGCCTTTTATTTCCATGGAGGATCTTCAGATCAGCAGTTTCTTTCTGATAGAGTTTGTGGCTTCCTATACTTCAGTAGTTTTCTTCATGATCTTCTTTTTGTTCCTATCTTTTGGAATATTCTTTGATATCTCTTTTTGGAGAGGGGTTTTTCCCACTGGGTTTTCTCCTTTATCTCTAGTTTATAGAGATTTCCTTATTTTGGGTACCTAATCAGGCCTTGTTGTCAGGACCCTTTTTTTCCTACTTTCTTAGTTGTGCTAGGTTAGCTTACCTCCCAAGCTTCACTTAAGGGGGGGGTGTTAGAGTAATTAATTTTTTATTCTTATTAATTAAATCACTTTGATTTAATTAAATAAGCTGCCTATTACTCTAGTTTTCTTAAGATATCTCTTAGGTGTATGTAATTAATATTTTATATTAATTATATTGTGCAACCTAGCTTTTTTAGGCTATAGGGCTTTTGTTCACCTTTAAGGTTGAACTCTTTTAATTCTTTTTTCAATCAATAAATCTTGGAATACAATTTTTCTCTCATCTTGTTGAGTTTTTTTCAAGCTCTTCTTTTTCCTTCTTTTTTCAGTTTCTCTTCAGTAGGTTATTTGCATGCAGGTGATCTTGGCAATCTGTGAAGTTGGTTTTCACAACTTCTACATTGGGTGTTTGCTTCAAGCCATGTAATTCTTTTCTCAATCTACATACTATGTCCTTGTCATCTGTCAAAGGACAACCTTCAAGCTACTCAATGTACACTTCTTCTTCAAGTTCTCCATTCAGAAATATTGACTTGACATCCATTTGATACACTTTGAATTTCTTTTTTGATGCATAGGCTAAGAATAATCTTATTGCTTCTATTCTAGCCACTAGAGCATAGGTGTCCTAATAATCTATTCCTTCTTGCTATGAGTAACCTTTACATAACAATCTTGCTTTTTTCATTACAACTTCACCTTGTTCATTCATCTTGTTCCTGAATACCAATTTAGTTCCTATCACATTCTTATCTTCTAGTCTAGGAACCAATTCCCATGTCTCATTATTTACTATCTAATCCAATTCCTCTTTCATAGCTTGTTTCCAATAGTCATCTTTACATGCTTCATCTACATTCTTAGGTTCAACTTGACATATCAAACATAGTTCTTCATTGACTTTTCTTCTTGTCATCACACCTATTGGTGTTTTGAAACAACATGGTTTTAGATTACCCCAATGAGAACAAGATACATCTAAGGCCAGCTACTTCCCATTTTCAACATACACTTTCAAACACTAGGCCAACTATAAGTCTAGACCCTTCTTCACTATAGGCTTTGCAAAACCTAGGTGGGTGGACATTAGATTCATTTATATGGTACCAGTGCTAAAACATACACTTGAATCTAACAAAGTAGATAAAATCCTTAATCTTCTAACACTTATGCAAAGATCCTAGACATGAAATAGCTAATAACATGGCCTACAAAACTGCTAAGCTAAGTGAGGGCATCCTTTTCAACTCTTCAACATGAAAGGGGAAAAAATTGATTAATGATGTTGAATATCAAGACAACCCAAGTATACAACAACAAACGCATGTAATCTCCTAGCTAACCAATCCCTTATTCATTGGGCATAAGCTAAATTAAAACATATACATGAATACCTGAGATATACTCATATATTCAGATATCTGATCTATCCATTCACCTTGTAAATAGACATCCATCTTCATAAAAACTCTCATACTTATTGTAATATCCTCCTAGTGAAACCTAGAACCCTGTCAAGATAAATAAGTATTTACTTGGCTCTTTGTTCCAATAGAAAACCTATCTAGGAATATAACCTTAAGGGATTGTAAATGAGTTTAACCTCTTTGTTCTTAAATACAAAACATTGTAGACAATAAAGGAAGGAGATGAGAATTAGAATGAAACTAAGAAAATGAAGCTTTGTATTAATCTCCTTGAAAATAATACATCATGGTATATGCCAAAACTTAGAATATACATAGTAAACGATTGTATAATCTATTTTCTTATAAGAAATTATAATTTATGTTCATAATAGAGAGAAATGCTATAGAAATTTTGGTGGAATCATAGTTTTGGATCCAACAATGTGGTCTCATAGATAAAATTATAACTTATGGTCTCATTGTGAAAACTACCAACTTTGTTTCATAAATTTCCTAAAATAATCTTTACCATTAGATCTTTTAAGATCTACAGTAGTCGACTTGTCACTATAGAAACTTGCATTCATTTTACTTCATGTAACATGGTGACCAAGCAAGTACTACACCTCGATCCTAGTTAATGAAAGCATGGTTATGAAGTGCTTTGCCCACACCTTCAGATTTATTCAGATCATGATGGTCACTATGTCATGACTAGGAATTGCAAGGTTTTTACTAGTCAAGATATGGTGACCTCCCACAAAAGTGAAACATGACAGGGCCAAATTTAAAGATGGTTGTTGTAAAGTTTGTTTGTCATTAATAGGCTTCATTAGAAAAATGGGTTGTCAGAAGTGTTAGGCATAGTAAAGGATATACCATGGCAAGAACATGCTTATTTCATGATGCCAAATTTATTTGAAGTATATGGTGGTCGCTATGTCACCTCTGGTAAAATTGTAGGAACTTCACTAGTAGTGACATGGAGACCTCCCATGAAATAAGAATGTAGTGGGACCTATTTTTTAAAGACGGTGGCATGGGAACCACTTATCATAAAGAGCCTTGCTAGCGTGTCAAGATGATATCATGTCATATGCCACATGGATCTACACTCAGAAAAGGATATGTGTCGGTTGGCATCATTAGCTTTTCTTAGATCGATAGTGGACACCATGTTGCTATGGAAGCTTGCTCAATTTTTAGTGAATGTGACATGGTGACTAGCTGATGTAGAAGTGACTTGGTAGAATAGGTAACCAATTAGGGCATGAAAAATGGCAAGGTTCGTCAACAATGTTTGAACCTAATGGAGAAAAGGAGGGAAAAATCAAACATGGATTAAAAATTATATTTTAATGTTTTCCCTTAGCTAAACGTGTAGGAATTTTAAATAAATTTTAATTTAATCCTAAAGTTTTGAGTTTAGGAAATGTAAAATGTCTTGCATAGAATTTAACATGAAATGTTGTTTGAAGCCATAGAAAGGAGCTTGATTTTCAAAGCAAGATTTTGGAAGTTTTTGTTAAGTCCATATAGTAGTATTATATATCATTGGAATCAGAAAAAGATGAACTTTCTATTTCTTGAGTTTATTTTTGTATAGAAGGCCATTGGTTCAAATTATGCAAGGATTTGTCTCTAGTACCCACTTTTTATTTTAATTTAGTTGAGGTAGTTCAAATCTAATTTCTAGTGACATCATGAGATGAGTAAATGTAAAAGGTAATAAAAATGCAATTATGGGCAAGTTTTGTCACCTCTTAGTCAATTGAATCAAAGAATTATTAGCATTTCATGATGCATTTCAGATATTTTAGTAATAGAAGGGTTTTCATCATTGAGGAAGAGATATTTCAAGTTTGTTACAAAACAATGATGAAAACCAAATTAGATTTCATGGGTAGAAAGATGAGAGAGGTTCTACAATAGAAAAGAATGGAGATTTAAGTAGACACATGTCACTTCTAGATTAGATCCAAGATTCCATTCTTCTTCTATATCTTTCTCTTTCTCATCCATTGTAGAGGTCTGAGAATTTTGTAATTGTGCTTTGTTCAAAAGTGTAGTTAGTCCATATTATGTGTAGTTTTCTAAGTTTACTTTCAAGCTTTGTAATTTTCTGATGTTTCCATATCAATGATAGAATCACCAAGATATTTTGAGTTTCATTGAGTTTCAAAGGATAATACAAAAGGGCACTCACACTACATCTGTGTTATCAATCTCTATCTCCATTTTATGAGTTTGTTTACTTTAAGATCAATTAAATAAGGTTTAATTGATTGAATTCAATCTGGATAGGTTTTATATTCATTCTATTGTTGTTTTTAATTTAGGGAGTTAAGGAAGTGCTTCAATGAAACACTGTGAGTTTATAAAAGGGATATTTCATAAGAATGGGAATTGGTGATTACAATTGATAAATTTCATTTACAAGTTATTTGAATTAGATCCCCTACTAATAGTTGACTCTATGTAAGAATGGACAAGGCACTAGTCATATAAATTAGAGACAAACTGAGGTAAATTCTACTACATTTATCAAATTTATACTAAAATCTAAATCAATCAAATATTGTATCAAGTGTATAAGGGTGGTCATTATCTATCTATGGAAATTGATGAGTTATTGTTAGCTATTGTAGCTCATCTTTATTTCATATATATCAAAGAAATTAGACCATGTCTATTGTTTCTAGGGATTAAGGGTAAGAGTCAAAAATTTAATTGAACCCCTAAGGTACTCCCACCTTGGTTTTGTAGAGCTAGAAGCATAGGAAGCATTGTACTTTGTGAAATTGTCCTAGAGACATAATTTATTGTACTAATCATGAGCATTGGCTACCTCTATGTATAATAAATTTTTGTTATCTACTAGTAATAATAATCACTATTAAAGTAGGAGCCAACAACACCTTTATCTTTTCTTCCAATGATTTTCTCAGATGGGTGACTCTTTATCATATATTTTATGAAGTAGGAGTCACTATCTCAACTCTTGGCTCTATTGAAGGTTCCTAGCTTGGTTCTCCTTCATTCTACAAATCATTGTTAGTCTCAAGAAATACTTGATCATTCTTTGTCTTCATAGCAACATCATCATATGAATTGTAATCAACTATTCTCTCTTGTATTCTAAATTTCTCATCAGTTCTTATATTCACACTTTCCATAATAGTCTTAGTTCTCTGATTATAACATCTATATGCCTTTCTTTTCAATGAATAACCAAGAAAAATGTATTCATCACTTCTAACATCAAGCTTACCAATATCATCATCTCTTTTGATATAACACTTTCTCCCAAAAATTCTAAAATACTTATCTATAGGTGAGTGACCAAACCATAGTTCATAAGGGGTCTTGTTTGTGTCTTTCCTGACTTGCACTTTGTTTATAGTGTAGACTATTGTATTCATAGATTCTCTCCAAAATTCCTAGGATACCTCATTCTCAACTAACATAATTCTTGTAGCTTTTATAACTGACTTGATCCTTCTCTCTACAATGATATTCTATTCAGGTGTTCTTGGAGCTGATAACTATCTTTTTATTCCATTTTCTTCACAAAACATGTTAAACTCATTTGAAGTAAATTATCCTCCTCTATCTAATCTTAAATATTTAATCTTCATATTAGATTCATTCTCGGCTCTATTCTTGAATATCTCAAACTTATCAAATGCCTCAAATTTCTCTTTAAGAAATGCAACCCACATCATTCTAGAAAAGTCATCAACTAGAATCATAAAATACCTTTCACCATAGAATCCTTTAGTCTTTGTAGGACCACTAAGATCTATGTGTATAATCTCCAATTTTGTTTTATTAGTAAACTTCTTTTAGGGAAAAGAAGTTATGTTATGCTTTGCCAACACACATTCCTTGCAAATTATGTTGGTAGGCATTACAATCTTAGGCAAATCTGTAACTACAAACATACTACTAGTCTTCACAATACAGTAAAAGTTTATATGACAAAATCTCTTGTGCCATAACCAATTTTCATCTACCTTTGCAACCAAACATGTCATTTCAATAGGATTCAACTAAAATACACTACCTCTAGATCTAGTTCCTATTCCAATTACCTTTCCATCTTTATCTCTGATCATGCATGTTTTCTCTATGAATTGCAATTGATAGCCTTTGTCCACTAGTTTTCCAGCACTCAAAATATTGTGCTTTAAACTATCAACAAAATATACATCCTTAGTGTTAGTTTAACTATCAAGATTTATAAATCCAATACCTTTAACTTGGCATGCTCCATTATTTCCAACTTTGACAATGCCTCCATCCTAACTTGTGAAGTCAACAAACTTGTTCATATCACTAGTCATATGATTTGAACAACCACTATCAATTGTCCAATTAGATTTCTTCTCAGCATGTGATGCCAAAGCTACTTTTTCTCAACTTTCTTCTTTAATTTCCACAAATCCAATTTCATCATCACTAGCACTTAATGCTTATTCATTAGAATCATTATCTTCATTTTCATACAAAAATTCTATATCTCTTCTAGGTTTTGCAATTTTCCTTATACTTTTTATCTCTTTTAGGATAGTTAGATGCATAATGACCATATTCATCACAAGTCCAACATTTAAAGATTTTCTTACCTCCCTTTTCTCTTTTTACTAGAAGGGCTACTCCTTCTTCAATATTTTTGTCTTCTTCAAATTTTCTACTACTAGAAAAATCGCCTCTAGCACTTGTGTTCCTTGATAAATTAGGTCAAATGTTCAAGGCACTGAAAGATGTATCTATTATGGTCAATTCTCTGGACTATCTAAGCTCATTCTAGGACCACATAAGAACACCTTACACTTAGCAATAACATTAGTCTTCCACCTTGAAACTTGAATATCTTTCTTTACATGTAATATTATGATGAGCAATCTTAGCCACATCATCACCAACATCTCTTCTACAGATCTCGAACCTTGACTCTCAAAATAACAACTCTGCTAAGGGATATAACAAGTTTAGTAGAACATGCCTCTATAAACTCTATCCCAAAATAGACATCACCAAAACTTACATAACTTCTTCCAGACTTATCATTTATTCTTCTGACATTAACTATATATACTAGATACTCAGAAGTATCTACCATAACCTTATATAGTTAGAATACTCAACTAGTTGTCTATACCAACTTGATCTTTCTGTTGATCTTTTGTCAGATACCACAAAAAATTGCTATGATGACATTAATGAAAAACTCATTCATGAATGTAACATATCATCAAAGTAACATATCTAAAATACCCCTCCACATGAATATTATCAGCATTCATACTTCCAAAAAGTGTGCAATGATATGTAGCTTCATCAATTCCTACCATGCTGAAAAGTTCTCTTTGTTGAGCTTAGGGATCTCCCTTCTATAAGATATCCTGATCTTTAGCTTAGGTCTTTAAAACCTTTTCCTACAAGCACTAACCACCCTGATACCAATTGTTGGAAATGTAAGAGAGTAACTGAGAGGGGAAGGTTGAATCAATTACTAGAAAAAAACCTTGTCCCTTAAATATCACAAAAAACTTCTGTTGATCATGCAATATTGAATAGTTTGGTTAATACTATAATATTACCAATGCTCAATTAACAAAGTAATCTTAATATTTAGTAATTTTCTTTATCCTTTAGTAACTTGGTTGCAGAAATGTAAAGCATCATAAAATAGCATGACCACAGATGACACCAAGATTTAACATGGAAACCCAATTGGAGAAAAACCACCTGGCGACTAGTCACAATAATTTTCACTCTCCTAAAGGGAGCCCTATTAGGAGCTAACTCTATTAAAAGTTACAAACCATACTATTAATTATGACCCTGTCAGAGAATTTAGATCACCCTATTAAGAGTGGCCTAGTTAGAGGCCTTTAAACACTTCAATCTTGAAATATCACCTTGTTAGACGATTTACAAAATGATGGTTAAGTCAACTCTATTAAGAGATTTCTTTACAACTACAATGGTTAGAAAGAAACAACAATTTGAGCTGATTTATGAAGAGACTATTGACATTATAGTATATTTTATTTATTAGTAACACACATACTTAATTAGATGGTTAGTAGCTACTGATCTTATCTTATAGTCTATAGTATTAACCAAGTAACTCAAGCTATACCGAGTTCTATAGTTGCTACCAAGTTCTAAGAACAATATTCAATTCACACTGAGCATTATCTACTAAGTTAGTGAATATCAGTGTAATCTGAGTTTCGTAGTGTTTATCGAATTTTGCAGTGCAAACTAAGTTTTCTATTTCTTACCAAGTTCACAGTTTCAAATAATGTAAACTAGTGTTGACCAATATATATAGTGTCAACCAAGTGATTTAGTTTATATCAAGCTCACATTGATAGTATTGATTGAGCTATGTAGTGTCAACCAAGTGATTCACTTTATATGTTGAGTTTTGCAATATTCATCGAGTCACCAATGCAAAATGAATTTAGACTACTTGGAAGTGATTAGTATGAGCTGAGCTTCTACATCTACTGAGTGCATGATGATGCCGAGCATTGACAATGGTTGTCAAGTGTTAGAACCTCACTGAATTTGTCTTCAAAACCTGAGTACCTACAGTTGGGCTGACTTTGTGTATTTTGGTGAAACTTATATTGCAATTGACTTAGATGAATTGTAATTTGGATTGGTATATATGTAATGTATTATATCAATCCAAAAGAAGTATGGAATATATATGAGACACACTAAGAGTAGAAGTGTGAAGTAAGAAGGCTACAAGCAATATAAGGAGCAACAAAGATTTATCTATCACAACAAGGTGATCATTACACTCTAAAGGAATCTCATTTAGCAAATCAAAGTTGTAGATTAGAGATTAGCCATTGGTTCATCCTAATAGGTGGAATAGTTAAATCCTTTTACAAGGTAGACTTAATAGTCTTTTGTAAATCTCTTTGCTAAGTGCATACTTTATTGTATGTATGTAAATCCTTTTGCAAGGTGGACCTAGTGGTCCTTATTTCTCCTAATAGGGTAGATCATCAGAAGTGATCAATGTAAGCCTTAATAGGCCAATTTTATACTATAGTACTAAAGCTTGTGGGTATCATCTCCAACCTAGTTTTACTTTTTATTTGGAAGGTTTTTGGCTTACCATATTGTGTGTCAAAGTATTATGAATATTTTAATGCTTTCAGTTTTTCATGCATGTAATTAGATAAGAATACATTTAAAGGATTAATTGGTGAATTAAGATTAAGTTTTATTGGTTACTAATTCACCCCTCCCTTTTTAGTAACTTAGCCTATCTTATATTTCTAACAATTAGTATCATAACCTTGTGGTTCTCAAAGAAGAAGTTTAATAGCTTTAGCAAATATCAAAGACAATGGAAGCATTTAGACTTGATAAGGCTATTGATAATGAAAAGCTAGATTTGGAATTGGCTATTAGGCAACTTAAGAAAGCAAAGGACTAGCTCTCTCAATCCCTAAAAAGAAGAAAAAATCTTGCAGTATAGATGAATTAAAAACTTTAAAATGAAGAAAGAATTGAAGATATCCATTTAGAAAGTAATTTAGATGAAGCTAATGAAGCAATCAAAGAACTATTAGAAAAGAATGGTATACTTTAAGAAGAAGCAAGGAAGCTAGAAAGAGAACAAAAAATTCAGTCAGTAAGATTATGTGAAGTCATAATAGAGAAAAATAAGATAAAAGAAGAATTAGAAGGAAAGAATAATGAAATTCAGCATATATCCCTTCAACAACCATACTTCATTGATCAGCTTGGTAATGCAAATGAGGAAATCATGAATCTAAATTTAGAAAATGAAAGATTACAAAATGATCTAAACTCTAAAAAGAAAACCAATTAGAGGATAGAAAGGAAAACCCAATATAGATAGAAAGGAAAAGTAGGAATTGGATATACATAAGAAGGTGAATCATCCAAGCAAGGAGATCAAAAGAATCAAATACCTACTTGCAATCACTATGGTAAGCTAGGTCATACACAAAACAAATGTTGAAGTAATGGTAAAGCTAAATTCAATGGAAAATTCTACAACTTTAATCCGCATGGTCATAAAGCTAATGAATACAAAGGGAAACCTAAATTTGAAGGTAAATGTCACAAATGTAAGAAGCATGGGCACAAATCTTCTGAATGCAAAAATAAGATATTGAACCCAAAAAAATAGATTATACAAGCTATAATTGGTTGGGACTACAATACATAGTGTAGATGTCACTACTGTGGAGAATTTCGACACATTGGAATAAACTATGTAAAACATCACATGAGGACAAGAAACTCCACTAGAAGATGTTTCATTTGTACAGAATGTGGACACCTCACCAAGAGCTATATTAAAATTGGAAGAATTGAAGATGAAAATAAATCCAAGGCTGATAACATCATAAAGTAGATGAGACGATAGTGGATTTTGATATCTTCTAAGAATGCAAGTTTGAACAATGAAGCACATGTCACTCAAGAACTGGGTGACTCAAACAATTCTACTTGATCTCCTACAAGGATAACTAGAACTAAGATTCTAAAGTAGACATCTTACATCATTTCTAGTTAGCAAAATGGAAAGATACATATCGGCATTCAAGATGCAAAGAAATCACTGAGTGTCTAAGGAAATTATGGATCTTAATGAGCTAGGTTGGGTTGCAAGACCCTGCTAAGAAAGGTCGAGAGTAATTAATTTGTGTGGACACAAAGTCATGAGTGGATCTACTGAGAAATTAATTCAAAACAAGTGGAAGATAGTCTATCATCAAAAAAGTGAACATAACAAGCATTTATGGCAATTGGAAAGTGGAATTTGTTAAAAAGGTTAAAATCAAATTCATTTATCACCATGAATTTTCAAGATTTTATGCGAAGAGAGATTTCTGTACATCCAAGTGATCTGTATGATTTTTTGTTAAAGTTTTTCATGTTTTCATAAACCCTACCAAGCATAGAATCCTCTAGCAATAAAACCAAGAAAAGATCTAAGATGTTAGTTCAAGAAGTTGAGTGGAAAACACCTGACTTCAAGTTGAGTCTAGCAATTGCAAAAATGCTTGATCCTACCAAAGCTCAGTCACAAATTCCAGCTAAGGTACTACTAGTTAATGATATTCACTAACATTTTCATTGTTCAATTCAAGACATAGGAACCCTATAAATGGATGATACTTTGGAAAAGTTGTGTGTGAATGGTACATTAAAATCCAAGCATCAACACTTGGAAACCAAGGGTTTAACCCACATTCCACACATGCCCCAAGAATTTTAAGTAAAATGGATAAGGCTTATCCTTAGCCATGTACACAATGGTCAACTATAGTTGGAGTATCCTATTCTCATGAGAAAGAAAATAATTCATCAAATCATAGGGCTCCCAATGTTGTCCAAGGAAAAGACCACCAAAACCCTAAGTTAGGTAGAATTGGAAAAGAAAACTCTTGTCGAATAGGTTGGAAGAGGTATAAATATTAGCTATGTAGCTAACATGGAGCTAAAGTTTGGAATTCATGTAATAGCACATAAAATATATAGCTCTAGTCATCTCAATAGCATATCATGTGAGGCAATTGGTCTCACTTTCAAAGTGGTGAAGAACAACATGTCCTTTGACCTTGCCAAGTTGATGTTGAACCAATTCAACAAAAACATGGAAATTATTAGAACTATAAATAATAACCCTTGTAAGTTTAGTTCACTTTTAACATGTTTATATTTCTTTGTACAAAAGTTCTTCCCTTCAAAAGGTATAGTTTTATGCAGAAAAGATGTACCTATACTATATCAAATCAATGAGTATATAATAGAGATGGGTGAAAATTATGATAGTATCATGGACAATTATTTTGATTCATTCAAAGATAAGATGAATAACAAATTTAGAATTCAAAAGAAACTTGTAGAAGATTATAAGGATGATGTTTTTTTTATGGTAGATTGTGACAAAGTGTACATACAAGAAGTCAAACCTAGAGTGGTATGGGTTAAGCCTCTAGGTTATGACATTAATATTGATGACACCAGGGATATCATTGAGGCATTGCTAAATGAACCTATAGATCCTAAGGCCACATATTTTGGTACATATGATGAACCCAAAGCTAGAATTGAACTAGAGATAAAGCTTCCTTAGGTTTTTAGCAAAGGAAAGAAAAGAATAGCAAAAATAAGAAAAAATAGTTCTACTCTCCAATTGATAGAAGGTAAAGGAGATGGTGTGATTGTAGATGATGCAGAAGATGAGGCAAATGAAATAAAATAAGAAGAAGAACCAATAAAGAAGAAAGGCAAGGTTATCATAACCAAACCTACCAAGTCATCTACTGTAGTATTTATAAGAAAAAAATCTAGGAAGAAATTGAAATTAGGTGAAGAAGCTAAGGATGTGATTTTAAAATGACCTCTACCTACATTTCAAGAGAAATTAAAAGAGATTGACTCTAGAGCTAGCATGGGAAATTTTAATTCATTAAGATATGAAACAAGAAATGTAGAAGAGAAGAAGCAAGGTGAAGACATGATTATTTCTAAGCTAGGAAAATGGAAATATTCACTTGATCAACTTGCACCATAGATTCCCAAGGAATTGATGGAAAGAATCTAGCCAAGATGGGGACATGCCATGAAAATTGCAAAGGATATATGAGAAGACTCTGAGGAAACTCATGCTGAGTTTTAATGACAAAGAAATAAAAGAGTCCATGAAGTAGAATGAAGAAAAAATCACCTTGAAATTTAACACTTGTTAATATTGATCAATGACATTGAACACGTGGTGAGGAATGCCACTAATACTTGGAAGAATATCTTCAATCTTCATCAATAGAGTAATTTTGTTATTAATGTCAAAGATAATGATGAAGATGACAATGAAGAAGAGGAAAATGATGATGAATAAGAAACAAATGATGATAATAAAGATGATGTGGAGAAAGAACAAGAAGCCACTAAGGAGAATCTCCCTAAGATTTAGAGCATTGAGGAAATAAACCCTAAAAAGATTACAGCAATGATTATGGCCTCACTTCCTCACTCTCTAAGAAAAGCTTTAAAGACATCAAGCTTAGAGAAAGCTACTATCGAGTTGGTCATCACAAACACTATAAATCCAAGCACTCAACCAATCTCATACCTATTCAACATAGTACTTCACTAACTAAAGTGATCAACACTTCATCTACCAAGCAGTCAGTGCTTCCTACTTCATCAATTTTGGCTACTCAACAACAAGATATTTTTTCAGTAAGTGCAATATCTACTTTTTTTATAGTCCTTACATTTCCACCATTATTACTATTGAAAGTATGCAAATAGTTAGTACAAAGATAGTTTTGAACAAGCCTCAACCGAGTACTAAAGTTTCTAGCAAAGGTAAAGACAAGGAAGAAGACATTGATCTTGATGAGGATATAGTTATTCCAAATTGGGATATCTCTACTCTAGATCCTAATCAAATGCATAGAGTACATGCGATTTTATAGAAGAAAGCTAAGCAACGGAGACTTAGAGAGGACAAAAATAGAGAAAATCAAGTGCTAGAAGATGCAAAGAACATTATTGCAGATGCACTCAACACTGAGGTTGATACTTCTTTACCTATTTTGGCTTAGTTAGTAGAACTGGTTTAGAAATTTAGTGAGCATCTAAATGGGCAAGAGAAATTGTTTCAAAGAGTAGAGAAGAAATTTGAAAAAAAAAGTATTGGAGCTAGTTGCATAGAAGATTGCACTATACCAAGTAGACTTTTCTACTATTCTTAGCTCATTGGAAACCTCTGCCAACAATGTCACTTCTCTATTAGGGTTAACCTCAGATGAAAATAATAGTTACATGAAAATATAACCAATACCAAAAAATAGTAGATCACACAAAAGAGAACACAAGACACCAAGATTTAATGTGGTTCACCCAATCCTTGGGATACATCCATCAATAACAAGTACAATATTATTATTTACTGGTGATTCAATCTATAATCCCTTACAACTAAATACCACCGCATGAAGCTACAATATCACCATTCATCATGAAATCCCTAACCCTAAGCCTTTTCATACAAGCTTTTTCCACTTAAAAAATTAGAGCTAAAATAATAGAAAAATAGTAGCTAATGCCTTTCACAATATAAGGTCATTTTTGGCTTTGATGGCATTTACCCTCATCCCCACCCTATACTATGACAGGGAGTGCACTTGGGGTACTACCCCTTGACCTCATCTTGGGGGCACTGCCCACAAACCTCTGTAGAAATAATATGGGGAGAAAACCATGTTGAATAAATCACCGAGTCTAATTAGGCTCCATATCACAAAAATCTCCCACTTGGAGATAGATCAGACTTCACAACAATAACGTCCCACTTGGAGATTAATCATAGCACTACTAAACCTATAGCTCCCATTGGAATATATCAAACCACCCTAGACTTTCTTGTTCTTTTATTTTGTTTAGTCAAGAAGAGCTAGTGAAGCTGAAGAGGAATTTAACTTCTACCTTGTCACTACCTTTGTAAACATATCCTTGGGATTGTCATTTGTATGTATTTTCTCCAACTTTAATTGTCTATCATCCAAAACTAACCAAATGAAATGGTACCACAACTATATATGTTTTGTCTTTGAATGCAAAGTTGAATTATTTACAAGATGAATGGAACTTTGGATATCTATAAAAAAATAATTATCCTTCTAAGGGTGTCATAATTCTTCCAAGAAAAATTGAAGCCATATCATCTCCTTAGGTGCCTTTGTAGCAACAACATACTCTGCCTCTATAGTGGATGAAGTAGTAATCTTTTATAACCTAGAGACCCAGTTCACAGCTACCCCACCAATAGTAAATACTTAACCTATAGTACTCTACCTAGTATCAATATCCCCTACCAAATCTAAGTCAACATAGCCCTATAAACTAGTTGTATAGCACCCAAAGTGTAAACACTTATTGGATGTTTGTCTAAAATATCTGAGAATCCATTTAACTACATTCCAATGCTCAAGCCTTGGATGACTCATATACCTACTAACAACTCCCACTACATGTGCAATATCTAGCCTAGTGCATACCATAACATACATTAAGCTTCCTACAACTATACATCTTTTCCTTCTCTTCTTATGTCTTGGGACACATACCCTTAGACAACTTCAAATGATCAGGTAAAGGTGTGCTGAAAGCTTTAGCATTCTCCATAGAGAGATGTTGCAACACCTTCTTAATATAATTAGCCTGATATAAATTCAATGTCCTATTCATCCTATCTCTGGAAATCTTCATACCAAGGATTTGTTTTGTTGTTCCCAGATCCTTCATAGAAAATGCATATGTTGACGATCATTTTAGCCCCTTAATATGATCCATGTTAGACCCAACTATAAGCATATCATCAACATATAAACATAAAATAATGTAGCTATCATCATCCAACCTCTTAAAATAAACACAATGATCTAAATGACACTTGCTATATCCATGCTCATGCATAAAATTGTCAAATTTTACCATTTTTGAGGTGCTTGCTTCAAGCCATATAAATTTTCTTCAATCTGTACACTACGTTCTCCTTACCATTAACCTCAAATCCTTGTGGTTGAGCCATATATCTCTTCATCCAAATCACCATAAAGGATGGATGTTTTAACATCAAGCTACTCCACATACAAATCTTCAGTAGCTACAATACTTAAAATAGTGCGAATAAAAGTCATTTTAACAATAGGAGAGAAATATCTCATCAAAATTGATGCCTTTTTTCTGTGCAAATCCTTTTACAACTATCTTGGCTTTAAATATTTTCTTACCTCCATCCTTTTCTTTTGACCTATAAACCCATTTATTATGTAAAGCCTTTTTACCTATAAGAAACTTGCATAGATCTCATGTCTTATTTTTTAGCAAAGAGTCCATTTCTTCTTTCATGACAAACTCCCATTGAATCTTTGTATCCACCTGCATAGCTTCATCATAACATTTAGGTTCACTAGCATCAGTAAGTAAAATAGAATACAAGGAAGGAGAAAATCTTTCTAGAGATCTACTTATCCTTGTTGTTGCAATTATTGCACATCATGAGGAATTGCTAGAACATTAGCTTTTAGAGTATCATCTAGCACTACATAATCATTTTCTTTCTTCTCATGTTGTTGCAATAGATCTTTGTACAACACTTTCTAATTGAATATGACATCCCTTCTTCTTATAATTTTACAATTTTAAAAATCCTAAAGCCTATAACCAGATTCATTAATTTCATATCCAAAAAATACAAATTTTTTTGACTTAGCTTCCAGCTTGCTTCTATTTTCAAAATCTATATGACCAAATGCGTCACAACCAAAGTTTTTGAGAAAAGAATAACTTATCTTCTTACCTATCCATGCTTCCTCTATAATACCACAACCCAAACGAGTAGAGGGACCTCTATTAACCAAATATACAATAGTATTAATAGCCTCTACCCACATGTTTAAGGGCAACCCTACATGCAACCTCATGCTTCTTGTACACTCCATTATAGTCATGTTCATGTGTTTAGCCACTCCATTTTCCTGTGGAATCCTTGGAAAAAATTTTTTCTCTACGAATACCATTAGCAAAGAAATAATCTTCAAATTGATGACTATAATACTCGCCATCACTATCAGATTTGAGACATTTTAATTTCTTTCTGGTCTCATTTTCAACCAAGCATTTCCATTTCTTAAAAGTTTGAAATACATCAGATTTTTGTTTGAGAAAATAAACTCATACTTTTCTAGTTGCATCATAAATAAATGTAACATAATAATTAGAGCCACCAAGGAAAGATACCTAAGTTGGTCCCCATACATCTATATCCACAAGCTCTAATTTCTCACTTTTATTTTTTCTTCCCAATCTTCACAAAACTCACTCTCTTTTGTTTTCCATATATACAACTTTCACAAAAATCCACATTAACACATTTTAGACCTAGTAAAATTTTCTTTGAATGAAGTACTTTCATACCTTTCTCACTCATGTGCCCAATTTTTTTGTGCCACAATGCTATATCAGAATCTATAGTAGCTATTTATTCTCCCTACTCAATTGTAGCAACTATTTCTAAACATTCATTTTTCTCTAAAACAATCAAAGTAGAAGGAACAATATGACCTATACAAAGATATAAGGTTCCTACTTTCACACCGTTTTCTACTATAAGGGAACCTTTTGAAACCTTCCATTTTTTATCATTAAAAGTAACTATACAACCCTCATCACTGAGTTGCCCTGCTAAAATTAAATTCCAACTCAGCCTTGGAACATGTCTTACCTCATGTAGTAGCCAATAATTCCCATTCTGCAACTTAATCTTAACTTTTCTCGTTCCAAAAATCTAACAGTGTTCATTATCCCAAAAATAAACAAGCCCAAAATCTCCTTGGACATAATCAATGAAATAACCTCTATGAGGTGTAGCATGAAATGAAGCACCAAAATCTAAAACCCATGAATCATCAACACTTTCTAAAGAAAGAAAAAATGAATCCTCTTCAGATTTTTTACTCTTACCACATTTGCCTCCTTCTTCCCTTTTGATTTATCTCCTTCATTCCTTATGGTTTATCTCCTTCATTGTTCTTTCAAGTCCAACAATCTTTCTTCTTATGCCCTAATTTCTCACAGTACTAAAAATCTCTTGGTCCTTTGGATTGAGACCTCTTCCTCTGTGATTGTCCTCTTGATTTCCCATGATTTCCAAAATTATTTCCTCTCTCAGTCGTTATACCTCTATTTTTGTGTTCAAAGCACTTCCTAATGTAGATCCACCTAAAGTTTTTCTATGAGTTTCCTCACTCAAAATAACACTAATCACATCATCATATTTTAGGGTACTAGATCCAAAAATAGAATTACTCATAGCCATTACCAAGTCATTCTAGCTTTCAAGAAAAGAACACAAAACCAATAGAGCCCTAATTTCTATTGACATTCTAGTCATATTTTTTATTAGCAACATACACTTATTTAGATTGTAAGTTCATACTGAGTATATTTTATAGTTAATAGTGTTAACCAAGCATTTCAGTTGTTACCAAGTTCTATAGTTGCTACCAAATACTTTGGATAGATTTTAGTTTGCACCAAGTAATTACTACTATGGCAATGATTAGCAATGTAAACTGAGCATCTTAGTGTATACTGAGTTTACCAATGCAAACTAAGTTGTGCAGTGCTTATTGAGTTCAAAGTTGATGTGATGTGAGTCTAGTGTTCACCAAGCTACTTAGTGTTAACCAAGTGACTCAGTTTATTCTAAGCTTGAGGTGATAGCATTGATCAAGCTAAGTAGTGTGAATCAAGTGATTTAGTTTATATGTCAAGTTTCATAGTATTTGTCAAGTCACCAGTGTAGATTGAGTTCAAGACTACTTGGAAGTGATCAGTATGGACTAAGCTTATACATCTACTGAGTGCATGATGATACCAAGCATTAATAGTGGATGTTGAGTATCAGAACTTCACCGAGTTAGTCTTCAGAACTTGAGTTTCTACACTTTGGCCGACTTTGTAATATTTGTGTAAATTTGTATTGTGGCTGACTTTGTAATTGTGTAATTGGATTGGTATATATGTAATTTATTGTATCACATCCAAACCATTAAATAGAAGTAATGTAATAAAAGAAGAGAATAGAAGAGAGAGAATTACAAAGGCTACAACAATATAAGGAGCAACAAAGATTTATCTATCATAGCAAGGTGATTTGTACACTTAAAGGAATCTCACTCAGAAAACCAAGTTATAGATCAAAGATTAGCTACAACTTCATCGTAATAGGTGGATTAGTCAAATCCTTTAACAAGGTAGACCTAACAGTCTTATGTAAATCTATTTACCAAGTGCATACTTCATTGTATATTTGTAAATCCTTTTTCAAGGTGGACCTAGTAGTCCTTATTGCTCCTAATAGGGAAAATCATCAGAAGTGATCATTGTAAGCCTTAATAGGCCAACTTTATACCACATTACTAAAGCTTGTGAGTATCATCCTCACCCTAGTTTTACTTTCTATTTGGAGGGTTTTTGGGTCACCAAATCTTGTGTGTTAAGGTGTTTTCATGTTTTTAGTTTCTCATGCATGCAGTTTTATCAGAATTCACATAAAGGATTAATTGATAATTAGGGATAAAGCTTTATAAGTTACTAATTCACCCCTCCACTCTCAAAAACTTAGCCTATCATAATATTTCCAACAATTGGTATTAGAGTTTTTTGGTTCACAGAGAAAAGTTTAACAACTCGAGAAAAGATCAAAGGCAATGGAGGTATTTAGACTTGACAAGGCTATTGACAATGAGAAGGTAGATTTGGAATTTTCCATTGGAAAACTCAAGAAAGAAAAAGGGCAACTTTCTCAATCCCTGAAAAGAAGAAAATGTCTTGCAATCCAAATGAATGATCCACTATATATTGAAGAAAGAGCTAAAGACATCTATTCAAGCAATTCAAATTAAGTTGATGAAGCAATCAAAGAACTATTGGAAAAGAATAGTACTCCATAAGAGGAAATAAGAAAACTAAGAAGAGAGAAATTTATTTATTTAGTAAGATTGTGTGAAGTCATAAAAGAGAAAAAAAAGATAAGAGAAGAGATAGAATGAAAGAACAATGAAATTCAACACATATCCCTTCAACAAGCAGACTTCATTGATCAGCTCGCTAATGCAAATGAAGAAATCATGAATATGAGATCAAAGAATGATAAATTGTATAATGATCTAAACATTGAAAGGAAAACCAATGAAAGGATGATGAAATCCCAAGCAAACATGAATTAGTTGAATGAGTAAAGTCATCATAGACAAAA
The DNA here is from genome assembly GCA_028749045.1 of Cupressus sempervirens. Lineage (NCBI taxonomy): Eukaryota > Viridiplantae > Streptophyta > Pinopsida > Cupressales > Cupressaceae > Cupressus > Cupressus sempervirens. The sequence continues at coordinate 239,666,924 of CM053792.1, forward strand.
AGGAAAAGTAGGAATTGGATATATGGAAGAAGGTGAATCATCTAAGCAAGGAGCTCAAAAGAATAAAAAACCTACTTGCAATCACTATAGTAAGATAGGTCATACATCAAACAAATATTAGAGCAATGGGAAAGAAAAATTCAATGGAAAATGCTACAATTATAATCAACATGGTCATAGGCCAAATGAATGCAAAGAAAAATCTAAATTTGAAGGTCAATGTCACAAATGCAAGAAGCATGGGCACAAGTCATTAGAATGAAAAACTAAGATATTGAATCTAGCAGAACAAATTGTGAAAGTTATATTTGGTTTGGACTATAACACTTGGTCTAGATGTCATTACTGTGGAGAATTTGGAAACATTGGAATGAATTGTGTAAAGCATCACATGAGGAAAAGAGATATTACCAAAAGATGTTTCATTTGTACAAAACTTGGTCATCTTGCCAAGAACTATATGAATACTAGAAGAATTAAAGATGAAAAGAAGGCAAAAGTTGATAACATCAAAAAGCAGATGAGACAAAAATGGGTTCCATACAAGTCTAAGCAATGATGAACATGTCACTCAAGAATTGGGTGACTCCACCATTTCCATTTGATTTCTCAAAGGAGAACTAGAACTATGCTACTAAAGAAGACCTCTAAATCAATTCTAGTTGACAGGACAAAAGATCCATACCAGCATTTAAAGATGCAAAGTGATCACCAAGTAAGAAGTACTAATTACTACCAAGTTACATTTCTTACTGAACAAGGTTGGGAGTAACTATGTCTTATGTGGTTAACAAATCATGGAATACTCTACTGAGTATTCAATGTAAGTAAAGTGGATGACAGTTTGTTAATTTGATCTAACATTTGTGCCAAACATTTATGGTGAAATTTGATTAAAATGGTGAAATCAAAGTCATTTCTCACCATAAAATTTCAACGGCTATTTGTGCAGAGCAATCTTCAAGAGAATTCAAGTGATTTGAGTGAATTTTTACCAAAATTTTTTGAACTCTCTCAAACCCTACCTAGTGAAGATGGCATCCACCAGCAACAAAGTAAAAAGAGGTTCAAACATGTTGGTTCATGGTGTAGAATGGAAGGCACTAGATTTCAAGCTTACTCCTACCATTGCAGAAACCCTAGATCTGAGTAGAGTGCAATCTCAAATCCCTCCAAAGGTACTCTTAATCAATGATATCTATTCTCATTTCAAATATGCAATTCAAGATATTGGTACTTTGGAAATTGATGAAACCTTAGAGAAACTATGTGTTAATGGTTTATTGAACCCGGAACACCAACATCTGGAAGCTAATGGTTTAACATGTATTCCACATATGCCATAAGATTTTCAAATTAAGTGGATAAGATACATCCTCAATCATGTGCATAATGGTCATTTGTGGTGAAGAAACCAATTTTTATCACAAAGAAGATGATTATTAGTATCCCCATGTTAACAATAGGATCATTAGTATCCCCATGTTAGAAAAAGCCAAAATGACCAAAACCCTAAACCTGGTTGAACTGGAAAAGAAAACCCTTGCCAAGTAAGATGGTAGGGGAATAAAAATAAGTAGTATGACCAACATGAAATTGAAGTTCAATATTCACATCATCACACACAAGATATATAGTTCTAGCAGGTTGAACAATGTGTCATGTGAAGCTATTGATTTGGGATACAAGGTAATCAAGAATAACCTTTCTCTTGACCTTGCCAAGTAACTATTAAACTAGTTCAACAAAAACATGGAGAGCATCAAGACATCCAAAATCAATCCATGTAGATATGGTTCACTCTTGGCATGTTTATTTTTCTATGCTTAGAAATTGTTTCCATCAAAAGGTATTGTTGTTTGGAGAAAAGATGTGCCAATCCTTTATTAGATTAATGAATACATTGCTAAAATGAGAGAATTATACAAATTTCATGGACAACTATTTTGATGCATTTAAGGATAAAATGAATAATAGATTATGGATTCCAAGGAAATTAGTTGAGGATTATAAAGATGATGTTTGTTTCATGGTAGATAGTGGCAAGGTGTATATTCAAACAGGTATGCCAAGAATTACATGGGTAAAACCTCTAGGATATGAGGTCAATCTTGATAAAACTAAGGACATAATTGAGGCATTAATAAATGAGCCTATTGATCCTAAAGTTGCTTACTTTGGCACCTCTAATGAGGCAAAGGCTAGGATAGAACTGGAAATTAAGCTTCCTCAAGTAGTTAACAAGGGCAAGAAGAGGATTTCCAAATTGAAAATTAGTTCTACTCTTCTATTAACTAAAGGAAAAGGTGAGGAAGAAGAAGTAGAGGATGAAGAAAAGTCAGAAGAAGAGGAGCCACAAAAGAAGAAAGGTAAGGTATTCATTACCAAACCTACCAAGACATCTACTACTGTGTTCACTAGGAGATCTTCTAGAAAGAAAATAGATAAAGAAGGAGGAGACATAATTTTCAATAGATCTCCACCCACTTTTGAAGAAATAATGAAAGAGTTGGAATCAAGTTTTGGAATTACATACTTCAAGGCCCTAGAATATGAGACTAGGACTATTGATGACTAGAAGCAGATAGAAGATATATTGATATCCAATATGGGTAAGTGGAAGTACTCACCTGATCAGCTTACTCAACAAATTCCTAATTCTTTAATGGACAAGATTAAGCCAATATGGGAGCATGTAATGCAAACTACAAAAGATATAAATGAATAGACCCTACGGTAGGTCATGCCAAATTTGGATGACAAGGAGGTGAAAGAATCTTTCAAGAAAAATGAAGAAAATTTAACCTTAAGATTCAATACTTGTCTTATCCTATTGAAAGAAATTGAGCATGTTTTGAAGAAAGCAACAAACACATGGAAGAATGTCTATCTTTTTCACAAACTGAGTTATTTTGTTGTAAGTGTAAGTGATAAAGATGATGATGATTACTAGGAGGAGAAAGATGATGAAGAGGTGACTCATTTTGAGAATATAGATGATGAAGAGGAATAGGGGTAGGAAGCTACTAAGGAAGATACACAAGATGTTGAGGAGACTAATTCTATTAAGATTGTTGTAACAGTCATAGCCTCACTTCCTCATTCTCCCAGCAAAACATTGATAACATCAAGCATGGAGATAGCCTCAGTAGGATTGATTGTGACTAGCACTAAAAACACAACCACTCAATCAATCTCTACACCAATCTGGTCACTACTTTACTAATAATAGTGCCTAGCACTTCATCTACCAAGAAACAAGTTCTACCCTCTAAATTAATTTTGGACACATCAAGTATTTCTACTAGTATTTCAATTCGTGTAGTATCCATTTTTGTAGAAAGTCCTACCATTTCAATGATTGTTTCCATTCCTAGTATGCAAACAATAAGTGCAAGGACAATTGAGACCAAGCCTCAACCAAGCACAAAATTTTTGGGTAAAGGAAAAGAAAAAGAGGAAGATATATCTTAATGAGGAGATTGTCATTCTTAAATGGTACATCTCCAATCTAAATCCATATTAGATGCAAATTTTTGGTGAACTACTTCAAAAGAAAGCCAAGTAGCAAAGAGTTCAAAATCATTTAGGATGCTAAGAATATTCTAGCAGAGGCTCTAGGCATAGAGGTTGATACTTAACCAATTTTTTATTAGTTGGTAGAGGCAATCCAAAAATGTAATGAAGATTTGGATGGACAGGACAAATTATTGAACAAAGTCAAGAAAAAGTTTGAGAATAAGGTTTTAGAACTTATTGTTCAACAAATTACCATTCATCAAGTAGAGCTATCTACTATTTTAGGCTCTCTAGAGACCTCTTACATTGATGTATCTTTACTTTTTCAAAAAATATGTGATACATCAATTCTCACAAAAGAGATAAGAGATAAATTATCAAAAATTGATGAGGATCTGAAGGCAAGTGCATAGCAATTTTAGCTTGACCCAAGTTCAAGCTTTGCCCACTTCAATAAGATCAGATTTATGACAAATATGTAGGAAAAATTGCTCAAAGAAGAAGCAAGAATTAGATCAACATTGATAGGTATTTAGAATATGATTCTCCCTAACATGGATGCATTGTAAAAGTAAATTACACATTAAAAAATGCTCATCCATGAAAATAACTTCTCCATTGAAGACCACATGATTGAATTATCAGCAGAAGTGTAGGTTGCATTACGCACATGCAAGTTCTTGCAAGAGAATTAGGACTTTTGTGCTTATTTTGAAGGTACATTCAAATTTCTTGTCACATTTTGGCATTATTGTGTAAATATATAGCATAAATATTTTGCATTAATGTCAAAAAGGGGAGACGATGTGAGAAGATGTAAGGAGAAAGGGGGAGAAAATTGAAGGAAAATTGGAGATTGTAGAGAAGATGTATATTGTATGTATAGTATACTATAAATTATGTATGGGGGAGCATTACCAAGTATAGAAATATATCTCTTACAAAACCAATTTTGAAAAATCTCAAAAATAGTATACTCTACTAAGTTGGAGACATAAGATGATGGATAAAGATTTTTTTGAACATTCTTGAATTCAGTTTTGACTGATAAGTGTTTTTGTCACTAATGCCAAAGGGGGAGATTGTTGGCATTCTAGTCATGTTTGTTATTAGTGACATACACTTATTCAAATTGTAAGTTTATACCAAGCATATTGCATAGTTAACAATGTTAGCAAAGCATTTTAGTTGTTACCAAGTTCTACAGTTGCTACCAAGTCCTTTGGACAGATTTCAGTTTGCCTAGCAATTACTACTATGGTGATGATCAATAATGTAAATTGAGAATCTTAGTGTATGCCAAGTTTACCAGTGCAAATTGAGTTGTGGAGTGCTTACCAAGTTCATAGTTGATGTGATGTGAGTCTAGTGTTAACCAAGCTACTTAGTGTTAACCAAGTCACTCAGTTTATACCAAGCTCAAGGTGATGGCATTAACTAAGCTATGCAATGTGAATCAAGTGTTTTAGTTTATATGTCAAGTTTCATAGTATTCATCAAGTCACTAGTGTAGACTGTGTTTAAGACTACTTGGAAGTGATCAATATGGACCAAGATTCTACATCCACCAAGTGCATGATGATGTCGAGCATTGATAGTGGATGTTAAGTATCAGAACTTCATCGAGTTAGTCTTTAGAACCAGAGTTTCTATGCTTTGTTTGACTTTGTAATATTTGTGTAAACTTGTATTATGGCCAATTTTGTAATTGTGTGATTGGATTGGTATATATGTAATGTATTGTATCACATTCAAAGCATTGAATAAAAGTAATGTAATTAGAGAAGAGAATAGAAGAGAAAATTACAAAGGCTATAGTAGTATAAGGAGAAACAAAGATTTATCTATCATAGCAAGGTGATTTGTACATTCAAAGGAATCTCACTCAGCAAACCAAGTTGTAGATTAAAGATTAGCTACTGCTTCATTCTAACAAGTGGATCAGTCAAATCCTTTAACAAGGTAGACCTAACAGTCTTATGTAAATCTCTTTACCAAGTGCATACTTCATTATATGTTTGTAAATCCTTTTGTAAGGTGGACCTAGCAATCCTTATTGCTCCTAAAAGGGTAGATCATCATAAGTGATCATTATAAGCCTTAATAGGCCAACTTTATACTACAATAATAAAGCTTGTGCGTATAATCCCCACCCTAGTTTTACTTTCTATATGGAAGGTTTTTGGGTCACCAAATCTTGTGTGTTAAAGTGTTTTCATGTTTTTAGTTTCTCATGCATGTAGTTTTATTAGAATTCACATAAAAGATTAATTGGTAATTAATGACATGAGTTATTGATTCACCCCTGCCCTCTTAGTAACTTAGCCTATCATAATATTTCCAAAAAAAATCTTCATCAAAATTGATACCCACAAAAGATAATTAATTAGAAATAGTATTAAACTCATTTAAATGATCTGCAATTGATCCACTTTTTGTCATTTTCATATGAAATAAATGCTTCATGAGAAATACCTTGTTTGAAGTGGATGGTGTCAGGCATAATTGAATGCTTCCATGTGTCTTTCCATCCAAAATAACCCACTCATCATTTGTCATAGATCCCTGATTCTTGGTTTTTCCTTCTAATGGCTTCCATAAATCCTTCTGATAAAGATAGTCCTCCATTTGCATTTTTCATAAGTGAAAGATCTACCCATTAAACTTGTCAACCCTCAACTTAACCTCATCTTCCATCACTCCCACTCAACCATGAGACCTTCCTACAAAGGATTGCTAAAAAAAAATGATGACATTCTGGCCAAAAAAATAAAATGACGATTATCTATCTCTGTGCCACTTGTTAGGTTTAAGTTTAGACAGAAATAATAGTTACATTCAAATATAAAAAATACCAGAAAATAGTAGATCACATAAAAGAAAACACAAGACACCAAGATTTAACATGGTTCACCCAATCCCTAGGCTACATCCACCAACAACAAGTCCAATATTATTATTATCTAGTGATTAGAACTTGATTACAATCTATAGTCCCTTACAACTCAATACCACCACTTTTTATACAAGCTTGTGTCACTTAGAAAATTAGGGCTAAAATAATAGAAATATAGTAGTCAACCCCCATCTTGGGGGCACTGCCTCCAAACCCCCATAGAAATAATATTGAGAGAAAACCACATCAAATAAACCAATGATTCTAATTAGGATCCATATCACAACATTTTTTATTTAGTAAACTATGTGATACATCTATCTCTATGTGGGAAATTAAAGATAAACTCTCCAAGTTAGATGAAGATTTGAAGGCAAGTATACACTAGCTATCACTTAACCCAAGCTACAGTTCTACTCATTACACAAAGATAATATTTTTGACTAATATGCAAGCAAAATTACAAAGGGAAGAAGCTAGGATAAGGGCCACACTTGTAGATATACAAGGCATGATTCTTCCAAACATGGATGCATTGCAAAAGCAGATTGTACATGCTAAAAATCTCATCCATGATAACAACTTCTCCGTAGCTGATCACATGATGGAATCATTAGTAGAAGTTTAGATTGCATTACATACAAGAAAGGTTTTGTGAGAAAATTGGGACAAGATAATGTCACTGATTTTGAAGCTATACTCTAACTTCTTTTCATATTTTGGAATAACCATATAGCATACACCTTTGGCATTTATGTCAAAAAGGGGGAGAATACATAAAAAGAGAAGAATATGTGATGATGCAATAAAAGGGAGAAGATGAGAAGATGTATAACATGTAAAGTATGTTGTATATATGTATGAGGGAGTATCATAATATGTATGGATAATCAAATAAACATCTCTTACAAAATCAATTTTGAAAAATCTCAAAAATAGAGTATGTGACTGAGTTGAAGGCTAAAATTATTTTTGAACTTTTTGAATTCAATTTTTATTGATAAGTGTTTTTATCACAATGCCAAAGTAGGAGATTGTTGACATTATAGTCAAGTTTTTTTATTAGTTACACACACACACACACACACACACACACACACACACACACACACACACACACACACACACACACACACACACACACAAAGATGGTTAGTAGCAACCAAGCTTATCTTGTAGTATACAGTGTTAACTAAGTAAATTAGGTTGTACCAAGTTCTATAGTTGCTATTGAGTTCTAGGAACAATATGTAGTTAAAACCAAGCAATATCTACCAAGTTGGTGATTATCAATGTAAACTAAGCTTCATAGTGTTTATTGAGTATCTCAGTGTAAACAAAGTTTTCTAGTACTTACCAAGTTTGCAGCTTCAATAATGTGATTCTAGTGTTGACCGAGCTATACTTCATTTTATATTTGTAAATCCTTTTGCAAGGTGCACCTAGTAGTCCTTATTGCTCCTAATAGGGTTGATCATTAGAAGTGATCATTGTAAGCCTTAACATGCCAACTTTATATTGCAGTACTAAATTTTGTGGGTATCATCCCCACCTCGGTTTTACTTTCTATTTGGAAGGTATCTAGGTTACCATATTGTGTGTCAAAGTGTTATAATATTTTAATGCTTTCAATTTTTCATGCATGTAATTAGATTAGAATACATATGAAGGATTAATTGGTGAATTAAGATTAAGATTTATTGATTATTGATTCATCCATCCCCTCTCAATAACTTAGCCTATCTTATATTTCTAACAGAGACTTTCTTTGAAAATTTAGATCTCTAATTTGGGTTGACCTTTGGATCCTTTCTAATCATACATTCTTTGTAGCTTACCTTCTATTTCCTTCTCTAGCTTTTTCCTTCATTCACATATCCATCTATTCATATAAACTAGGAAAAGTTGGTTTGAGCACCCTTCTAAAATATCAATAAACATCCAAATAGTCGACTTCAATTAATAAAATATTTGACAATTAAATTTTTTTGTCACTAAGCCAACACTAGGACTTAACACTCAGTTGACACTGTAACTCCTTCAATGCCTTGCCACTGGGTCAATACTGCACACCTTTGATGCCTAACCACTTGGTCAATACTAGATGCCTTTGATTCCTGACCACTCACTTAATACTGCAAGAATGAATCAATTTATTAACCAATTGTTTGGTTAATACTAGAAAGTCTTCTTTTCCTGACTACTTGGTTAATACTGAAATATACAAGGTTAATACTGAAAAATCTACATTGCTCAGTTACTACTGACATTTGTGTAAACATCAATGGAAATATACAATTGAAGAATTGTTTCCAACAAAATCCCTCTTTACCATTGATGACAACACAACATGTCAACATAAGCTAATAAAAGTATGAGCAAGTAGATATTATTCTTAGTTTCACTTTTATTCTCATCCATAATAGCTTCTTTTGAGATTATGGTGGGATTTTTCTCTATTGTTATCCTATCACTGTTCTTTTGTCATTTTCTCCTTCTTAGTTGTACATTCCACCATCTAAATATCAAGACTTTTCCTCTTCCTCATTAATATTGATCTTTTCACAATCTTCCATGTTGACACTAAAATCTCCCTCTTTGACATCAATTGCCAAAGAATACAAAATTTGAACTTAGAATGTACCTTTGTACTAATTCATATGCAATATGCTTTGCATTTCACACCTGAAGTGTGACATTCTACATCAAGTGGTTTGATCTTAAATGGAGCATGGTTGATGCCAAATTATTTTATACTTTAGTGAGGATTAGATAGGGAAATAACACTTATTTTATCTCTCATATACATATATGCATCCTTAGGTAAAGCTTTCGGAAATATATCTACTATGTGCTTCTTGGTGTTCACATATTCCAATCTCGCCTCTTTGTCTTGAACCAATTCCCTAAGGAAATGAGATTTGATTGCAATGTTTTTTTCTTTGAGTACATCACTAGATTTTTGGATATATTAATTGCACTTGTGTTATCACAATACATAACCTACTAGTTCCTTGATTTCTTCCTTAATTACTGAAATTAATTGCTTGTCAACAACACTAGCCTCTTTCCAAGAAAGAATGCTCCTCTACTAGTACTCTTTCTATCATCAATGCTTCCTACCCAATCTACATTAGTAAAGGCTCTTAACTAAATATTTCCTCCTTTCTTATTCCATAACCCATATTCTTTAGTTCCTTTTAGATATCTAAAAAATATTTTGACTGCCATCATGTGATTTCCTTTAGGATTAGTAGAAAACCTTGCAACTTTGTCAACTGCCAATGCAATATCAGGTCTAGTGTGTGTTGGCTCCTAATTTAATAGAGTTTGAATAACCAAGTATGCAAGTCAAGAATACATCTATGGGTAGCTATCTCCAATAATGGATACAATTCACCAAGAACCTAGGCCAACTATAAGGCTACACTCCTTCTTCACTTTAGGTTGTGCAAAACCTAAGTGGGTGAACCTCTTAAGATCTAATTATGTGACTAGTGCAATGAGCATAATCAAAATCTAGAATAATAGATGAAACCCCTAAATCTTCTATACTTAACCAAGAAATCACAAGCATGAAATAGCTAATAGCATGACTCATGAAACTAGTAAGCTAATTGAGGGTTAAACTTTGAATAACTTTCAACATAAAAGGGAAAAGATGATTTAATATGTTGATGACAACAAGACCTAGGTATGAGCAACCAAACTGAATGATCCTACAACTAATCAGCGCCTTATCTATTGGAAAATTAGATTAATTACAACCATACATCTTTTGGAAATCTTTTCCATAACCCTTATATCAAGATCCCTGATCTATCTTTCACCTTGTGAATAGACATCTACATTAAAATGAATCTCATATTTGACCTATCCCATCATAATCATAATCATGAAAGATGTACAAAAATACTTCATAATCATTAAAAAAATCCAAACTCTCTATACTAAAAATACAACTATTGTTCATACAAGAAGAGATGTTGGGTGTGTGGCTTTCATAGCCTGAGCAAAGCTCCTAGAGCTAACTATTGAAAACCAACCAACAAAAATTTACAAAAAAGAAGAAGAAAGAATATATAAAAAGGAATCAATTCTCAAATTTGAACAAAAGATGACAAGTGTCCCCTCAGAATTCTTTCAAAAGAAGCTGAGTGACTTCTCTTTACCTTCTCTCATCAACTACTAATCATATCCCTTCTGTTTTATCTTTCCAAATGTAAAATATCTCATTAAAAGAAAAAAATCTAATAATTGAACTTGGATATGTGCCAATTGATCAATTTGAAGCCAAAACACAACAAAGACTCAAAATAACTAGATACATGAGTCACTAAACATGTTTAAGGTGTTTCTCCACTAAATTTTGCAACTAATGACTCAAAAAACTTGATAAAACACACAAATCACTCTAAGAGACAAAACCTCATGTAGCATGTACCAATGACATCCTGTGCAAAAACCAACTTCATAATTGGATAGCTCATCTTCTACTAATTCCAATGGTATATTGGAGTCCATATTTTAGTGAAAAACTCCCTCAGTTATACCCCTTTGAAAAAATAGGCTTCTTCTTATAGTTTTGCATTAAAATGCAAAAATATTTGAAAATTTGAAAATTTCTATAGTAATAACTATAGAAAATCATTTTAATAACTTTCATTTTTCTCTATCACCAGGCTAACTGGGTGCCACCCAGGCTACCATGTGGCACATCTGCATTGGCTTTGACCTACACAACTGGCACCATATGTCAACCTCTAATTGGTTAGATTTGCTATGTCACCATTCAAGCCCACTGCCACATCACCCCACACATCATTGCCACTTGGCCAGTTCCTATGTTTCCATGGTTATCTGGTGAGCAACTTCATTTGGTGACATAACAACCATTGTTAGATTCTCTATGTAGCATCATCTGGGTGCTCAAATTCTACATCATCTCCTCACATGCTTATTCAAAATATTTGTAGGGCGTCTACAACTGGTTGGGCTCAACCACATGGGTCTATGGATTCAAAAGCCATTCTCTCAAAGACAACTAACCAATTGAGTAGGATTGCATTTAAAGACTATAAAATAGCTCTACCCACTCAATGTGGGACTATTGCTTATCATTTCTTTTTCCCCTATTGTTCGTCTGATGGGTTTCTTCTTATTTATAGAGGGTCTCAAACAACTTTTTCACATCAAATGACCACAACTAAGAATTGGACACATTGATTCTCTATTGTGTTGGAAATATCAAAATTTATTACAGTGGTGTTTGAAGGGGTTGTTTTGATTTGATTGCTTTCCATTATCATATAGACACTTCTAGTTGATTTCCTTCTTCATGCAGTGACTTTTCCAAACCATGGTCTGCCTTGCTAATGCCATCCCTTCACTCTTCAATGTGGGGCTTTCTTTTAAACTAAGACACCTCTTTTTCATGATGCATTCCTGCTATCTACTATGGCATTCCTCTACCTTCATTGCTGCCATGTCTCTCTTTTTTAGTCGCTAGTCTTTATCTCAAAACAACAAGCATCTTCTTTTAGGTGCAGACTCCTCTTGGTAGCTTCCTCTCCCTTGGCACCTCCAAATCCTCCTTCAGGAGCCTCTCCACATCATGGGCACCTCCCCTTCATGCGTGACTCTTCCTACTTTTGTCATAGGTTGCTTGTTAGGTGTGGGATTCTTAGGCGTGGAGTCACTCCTGCATAGAGTTCTCCCTAAGGCAGACTTCCCCTGCATTTTCCTCCTTATGCCACCTCCCACCTTCTTTCCTTGTGCTTGCTGTTGCTTCTCCTTCTTTATTCCCAACTCCCTACATTGAAACTCTACTTAAAGGAATTGAAACCAGAGGTTTCACTCATACTAGATCTAGCAAATAATACCCACTTTCACATTCAACACCATCAATCTTCAAATATGCATGTCAATTCCTACATATTATAGAGCCAATCATATATATGTTTGGAATAAAATCCCATACCTTCACTTTTATGGTAATCTTTTTCCATGTAAATGGAAAATGTCATTCTACTCGTGTCATGTGATTTCATCTAGGATATGATACATCAACTTCTTTGTGGTGATGGTTTGTAGCTTCTTGAGGTTACTCATGGAGAACATATAAGTGCATCTAATAAATTTCCAAAAAAGGTGCATGTTCAGAAAAGAAGAAGCTTTTGTTAGGGGTTGTAATTTTGAGTGATTCCTTAGGCTGCACATCAGTAAGATGATGATAAATGAAACTTAAATCAATATCAAATTTATGCAATATAGTCAGAGAGAATAGCCTTGACTTATCACTTGCATCATCATTTTATCAATTTGGTGTAGTTAGTTAGGCCCCAAAGTGGGTCTAGCTTTAAAAAAAATTGTTTTCGAACAACTAACATGTTAAAGTGATCCATTAGTCACTAATACAAATAAAAATCAATCTCGATCATTGAACTATCATTTAAAACTCAATTTATCACTTTATTTCAACTCGCTAACTTTGTGCCAGGAGGTCTTTTAACTGGCTTTAAAAACTAATCTAAACCTTTGACTAGGCTTTGAAATTAAACATAATGATTCTTTGTTCTGCACACTTTTACCCCATCAAATCTTGTCTCATGATGACATTAGGTTCAAAATATATTGACTGCCAAAGTTTCTCACTTTAAATCACCTGCACATAAACATGTCAGAAAATACTATATTGCATTCAAATTTGGCTTCAAAAACTAGGCAAACTAACACTTGGAAAAACAAAAATTGGGTTGTTGGTTCACTATCATGAGGAAAATATGAATGTAGGATTTGGGCTCATGAAAAATAATAGGACACAAATGGTCAAAGTGAGCTACTCAAAATTGCAGATTGGAAATATTGGCAGAAAAATAATTTTTGCAAATGGAATTGACCTAGGAAAGTCTGTAGATGGATTAACCAAGATTTGAAAATTGGCACACTTAAAGTATTTTTGGAGTACAACATAGTGGCACAATTTTTTTGATCTCACCTATCACAAATTTCAAGATATAACATCATGAATAGGGGTACTGACAAATCTACACTTTATGACACCACTGAAACATTATAAATTACATTTGGAATTGCATTTGAAAACTGATCAAACAAATTCATCATAAGCTCCAATTTGAAGCATAGAAATTCTCTAACCCCTAAAATGAAATGCAAAAGGAATTTTAATATTTTAGAAAACTAGGTCAAAGTTATAGCTAGTCAAACAAGGCTTCCCAGAATTAAGAACAAATTGAATCAGCATGACAACAATAAATGACCAACTTTGAGCGATTCAAAACCTAGTCAAATAGACTCAAAATATGAAACATTGGCTCTCTAGTATGGGCACTAAACACTCCCAAAGTATAAAGTCATGAAACATTTTTGGTGCAAGATTTTCAATTGCAAATATAGCCTCTTGTCACTATTTGATACTTAGGCAAAAATGCAGAATTAGAAATTACTCAAAACAGGACTTCACAAAATGGCTCAGAATGGAAATTTATCTTCATGGAATGAGTGGACATGCTGAATAGAAGGTGTTAGAAATATTAAACACCTCATAGGCCTCAAATGGATAGCTGGGTACATATGCATCAAAAAGCATTTAAGGGCTTGATTTTTCCAATGGTACTCAATATTAGGGCTTCAATTTTGAGTCCCAACAGTGGTTCTATTTGGGGATGCATGTCCCTTTTGGGAATTGCAAGGATTTAAATCTCTAGAAGAAGAAAACCAATAACTTCATAGCAAAAACCTCTCTCATGAACAACTTTATTAAAAACAAAAACAACTACTCCTACTATGTACAAACGATGACCCCAAGTCACCAAACTTCAACAATTTTTTTTACCTCTATCATAAATGTAATTTTCATCTAAATTTGCATGAGGTAAACTAGAAACATTTCTTCTATCAGTTTCACCTATTAAATTAGCATCGTGAATCAATTCACTTGGTAAAATGAAGTCTACACCTTCAATTTCATAAAACATATAAAAACTAGCTTCACTTTCAACCACTTGCTCATTATGAAAGTATTGATCAGCATGCTCACAAATATCAAACTCAAACTAAAACTCTTCTTCATTTAACGGATCATGCATGCTATCAGTTTTGAATATGAAAGCTTCATATTCAACATGGGGAAAAAAGTCACACATACCTTGAAAATATGTAGCCTTATGTATAGCCGGAGAGTATTCACATGAACAATTAGATTTGTACATGCACATATCATCAATGTCATAATTTGAAACTAATTTGGAATCTTTAAATGGTCCTTTGAAATCAGCAAATGAATTAGTCATCTCATTAGAACGTTGATCATAAAACTCAGTACTAGGTGCACATTGATCTTCAATAACAACCTCATCAAACACCTTATTATCATTTTTACTATCATATTTGAAAGAAGAACAAATTGATCTCTTATAACAGTAAGACAAGGTATCATCATTAAACTCATTCTCAACTAAATCTTAAACTTCCATGTGCTCTTCAAATAAAGGATTGATAACTCCATGCAATGACCCTTATTGAACATTTTGACAAAAAATGGGCTAATCATCATAAAAATCTTCATCATATAAAGTGCTAGTATAAATTTTGAACTCACTACCCATTTCATCTTAATGGAGACTCTTAGCATATGAAGAAAAATCAGAACTTCACATTCTACTCCATCAATGAAGCCTATAGAAAATAGATCAATATTATTTGCATTGTCTTCATGAAGGTGATTCAAATATCCTGGTAACCAATCATCTTTAGGTGCTGATGTATTTTAGAATCATTTGTATGCTAATTATCATTGCACACATCCTCAAGATATTCATCTACATAGTTAGGTAATCCATCCTTATAGATAATCTCTTTATCTTTGTATTGTGTAGACAAGTCTTCTTCACAACTTTTAGCCTCAAGCTGACTTGTATAACTCTAAAATGGAACTTCACTTTTAGATTTAGAAAAATAACTCTTACCTCTACTGGCATAAGAGTACTTACTTCCATCAACACTTTCTTCTTCCCAATTTGCATCAGATTCACATGAAGATAAACATGTACTCAAGTAACACTACTACATTTGACCTCATTTTTCTACCAAAATTTTTTACCATACATGGAACAAGTTTAATGTAGAAGGAAAAAATTTCTTTCTTTTTACATCTAAGCCCCATGTTGGTCGAAATTTTGACTAACATGGGGCTTAGATGAAAAAAAAAACATTTTCATGCACGCGGGTTCATTTGCATTTTGTTGGTTTTGATTGCAGTGGGCATTTAGGGAATGGAGATTGTTGTTACAGATGTGTTCTCTACTATCCAGGTAAGTGCAGACTTATCTAATTTGAACAACTTTACATGCATGATCTGAACAATTTGTTATAGACAAAATTGTGAGTTTCAATCTATACCTGCAAAGTCAATATGTGGGTTCATGTGTTTATTAGCAGTTTTAAATTGAGGGTTTATTATTTTTGTTTTACTGATGTGTAATCTCACTACAATACATTTTAAATTGGAGGCATAATCCCTAACTTTCTAAAGAGTTTGAATGACATGGGTTTTCCTACATCCATAGTGGCACTCATGGTGGTGAATGAGATCTCTGTCTCCATTTTCTCCACTACATCTTCCATTGGTCATGGATCCAAAACCCTCCTCGAAAGCCCTCCTCATCTTCATCAAATTCATTTCTAGTTATGTCCTCAAGGTAGTGAAAAAGATGAGGATGAGTCCTCGAGTTTACTCATCATCGTCATGCTTTCAACCAAGACACTGTAATTATTATAATTTCACTTAGGCAATTAGAAACAAGTAGTCTTACCACCTTACCTGGGTATCTCTACAATCTATGTTCCAGAGTTCACTATAGGAGAAAGTGCTACTTGTATCCACTGATAGGTGGACTGTTTCACCTATTGCAAACACTGCCACTTCTTCCAATAAGCTGAGAAGATCATCTTTTGATAGAAAAGTGTCCCAACTTTTCTCTTGCAATAGACACCTTTTTGCCTAAGTACATTTGTCATCGTGTCTTTTCTCCTTTCTTCATTCTAGCTAGCTTTCATGATTTGGTCACCATTGAAGGAATTTTCATATGTTTCAAATTTATTTTTAAAGATGGATCCAAACCAATCAAGATGCTCATGCAAGTAATGAAGATCTTCTAGTAATTCTTCACAAGACTTCATTTTTTGGATCACCCCTTTAGGATGGGAAGATACACCTGCTTGAATATGTCCTATAGTATTATTCTAATTAGCCTCAAACTCATGAGACATTTAACAATCAGTTTGCTTATAGCCCTCACTCTGATGTATTCAAACCCCTTGCAAAGGCTTACAGAATCTTGTTTGCTTCTCAAAGAACATAACAATGGTTGTCCAATTTTCAATGTTGAGAATTTCAATAAACAGTTTCAATTTAAGCACAAAGGCACATAGGCCAAGGTTGCCTCAACTGAACAATACAACTCATAAAGATCAAATATTTTATTCTCAATAGTCATGTAATAGTACTAACAATGTCATTTGCAGACTTGGTAGAGGTTGGAAGAACACAATTTTTAGATTGGTAATTACAGTTTGCATACCAAGAGTATTGGAATAAATGTAGGCAGCAAAGTGAGTTATAGGTAGGCCTGAAGGTGTTCAAGCACCCACATTTTCAACCCAGCTAGCTCCCTTGACTATGGCATCTTAACTTGGAACTCCAGCTCTCTCCTCCCTAACTGAATGTCTCTCTTTTTATTGAAATAATGTACAGACTTGTACGTTATCCATGTTTTGGAATCTACAAATTTTTGGCATCCACCTAAAAGCTCTTTCCTTGCAAGTCTTCAAATGTCCAGCTGGGTAATGAATGGTCACTCAACACAAGACAATCTTTAATGCAAATTGAGCTTCTTCTTGCTTAAGAAACATCATATAGGAATCAAAGCCAACAACATAAACTAGTATTGCAGATAAAGGTAAAAATGAACTCTATCACATAAATATCAGACTTCCTTCTAAATCTTCTTGACTATATAGTTACAACAACAAAAAAGATGTTAGCCAGAAGTAGAAACATCCTCAAAGCCCTCAATATTAAAGCCTCCAACAATTTCTAAGTATTTAAAGCTAAGTTACCAGATTCTCCCCAGCAACACTCAAAGTCTAGTTCAATTCTGTCCAAAGTCTAGTCCTTGTCAAATTCTCCCAAATTCTCCTAGAGAACCACAGATTTGCTGCAAATTCTGTCAGAGGAATCTGGGCAGAATTTAGAGTGAATGTTGAAAAATTTGCTACCCAACAACTGAACCCGAGCTAAATTTGGTCTCCAAACAATTTTTTTTAACCCTTTTAAAGTGGTTTTTTGCCTAATTTGGTTTATTCGATCCTTCAAACCCTAAAAGTGACCACTAAAAAAGCCAAAAACTATAGTTTATATGTCACGCATTTGTGAGTGAAAATTAAAACTTTCTTAGAGAGGAAATCCAAATTGACAATTGGTGAAGTCCAAATTGATGAAATTGAGGAATTTTTTTTAAAAACTATGATATATTCTTTGAATCCAAGGCTTAAAATTTGACTCTCAAATTTTGATCTAGCTTGCTTAGAAATCCTCTAACCAATATAAAAAAAATTCAGGTAACTACACTTATCTTTTGATGATTCCTTTCATTTTAAAATTGTCCCTTGATATTGAAATATGTCCCATGCAAGTGTATGATGTTGCATGTATGACTAAACAATGTAATTAATATCTTATTATATTGAAACATAGATATGGTGGTGTTTTTTCCTACGTTTCTTTACTATTAGTAGAGTAGTGTATGGAATTATTTGTTGTTGCATACATACACTTATATAATTTTAAAAAAACATATGTTTTGGTATGGACGAATCCAAACCCAACCCACAAATATTTGGGCAAATTTCAAACCCAAATTGCGAACCCGCATCCATACCAGAATCCAAACCAGCAACTTAGATTGAAACTAAAGTAATCTTCAAAAAAATTTATTGACTATCAACAGTTCTAACAATAGATTAATCTATCCAAATGATTTCTTCAGTCACAGCCCCTTTCACTCCAAACCCAATCTGTCTAGCAACTAGAAATAGAAATTAAAATAATGAACTCACATGGTCTTCAAATTTTACCTTGAAGCTCAAGAACAGATCTCAAGACCATATCTTTCAATGGCATCAAGAACGATAGCATAGAGGGTTTGCATCTTCAAAGCCTTGAAAATAATCTCCATAGCTTCTCAAATTTCATATGATATCCAAGCATGCTGAAAGAGAGCATTTCCATCTCTTTTTGCTAGTGATTTGTAGCTTCAGTTGGATAAATATAATATGTAGATATGTATGAGATATGATAAAGAATATTTCTTTATTTTATAGATATATATATATATATATATATATAGTATTGAAAAATTTAATATTAATAATAATAATGGAAATTAGATATACATATAAATATTATTATTATTAATACCGATCAAAAAAATTATTATTATTATAAATACTAACTAAATTGACCAAATTGCAAATATGATAGAATAAAAATATTTAAAGTTGATTGTTTGAAACAGTGGAAGGTCATAGCTATACTGTGAAGGCATTAAGTTTATAAGTGGAGACACCTCCACAAATTAATGTGTCTCCTCGTGGAGATATGTATTCTCAACCTAATGGGACTATTTAGCCTATGATATCCCAATGCTTCACTAGTATTTATTGCCATGTTTGGGTCCACACCTCCACCCTCAATGCCCCTCACACCTTAGTTACCTTCCTCTCCATTCCTAGAATCTCTCCTCCTCGTATTCTTTGGCACAGTGTCCCTAATCATCAGTTTCTAAAATAAAAATTACTGTTCATTCTGCATATGCTGCTTTCAACCATCACCTCAAACTGGGTTCTCTTTGTTTGATATGGATTGTACCACTAGGCTGCCTACTTAGTCATTGAGATCTCCATACACTTTGTTTAAGAGTGATAGGTGTCTAGAAAGTTGTACACACTCACTCTTTATTTTTTCACCTTCACTGTCAATGAGAGTCCTCTCATTTGGCTATGACTATGAGTAACACTTTGACTTACACTCCTCAACAGATTTGGGTTTCCCACTTGGCAATTCTTCTAGTCATTAGCATTGCTCACTTTGTTCTCTTTAATGGAAGAGATCCTTTTATTGAGCCTATTGTGACTTCTTAACCTATTGGTATACATATTTTTTCCTTGTTCAGCAGCGGTATCATTAATTCCTACAGGTGCATCTTCTTGTAATGTCATGTTCTTCCTCTTGATTTTGTTCTTCATATCACTCCAATGTTTGTTGCCTTTGTTGCCAGTGGCCCTTTTCCTCTGGAAGGTCACAAAGACTAATGAAGTTATGTGTGAGTAACCTTGGAAGCCTTCCAACAAAATTATCAACTTCCTCATTCACTATTGACCTGTCTCAAATTATGCTCTCGGTGACCTCTCACTAGAGAGCCTCCTTTCAAACATGAGTATATAGGCACCTCCCATAGGTGTGCCAAGTCACGAGTCAGACCACCTTTTGTTGTCTATTCCTCTTCAATTTCAAAATCTTCTAATTCCTTTATGGGACAGTCCATAACACCACCTATCTGTTACTTATATTGCTAGGTTTGATACTTGCAATGGTCCCAGGTGTTTACTCCTATAGAGCAATATTATCTAGCATTTAGAGTAAAGGGAAATATTATTTATAGAACATGGAATATTAGAACATGATGTGTGAGATCTCTGATGACCTCCTTGTCCCAATACTTGGCTAGAAGCTTATATAGTCTTGTCACGACCACTCTCTTGTTGATATCAAATTTCCTTCTTTCTTTCTTAGTTTCAATGGTGTGAGCTCTTTCTTTGCCTCTTGGTCTATGAACTACAAAACTTTGAGCTCAATGGGATATAGTTGTAGTTATTAGTGGATATAGTTGTAGTTACTTCCTATGTAGTTGTATTATTTAGTTAATTGTTTAAGCACTTTTGTTGTTAGATATTAGTTGTTTGTAATGTTACATCAAGCAAGAAATTTGTCATCATTATTGTGTTCTATCTTAATTAATTTTGATAATTTATAAATTTTGGCAAAATGAACTATTCAATTTTGGGGGAATAGTAGCAGCAATATTATGATGGATCTACATCAAATGGTGGTATAGAAGGTCACCTTAGAATTACAAACCTCAGGCACTAAAGAAATGCCTTTGAGTGAAAATCAAGTGCTGTAAGAGTCACCCAAACCATAAATCTATGAAGCTCAATTACAATACCTATGTGGAATTTCTCATGACTAGTTCAGGGAGTTTCATCCACTAACCAGCTATAGAAATTAGGGGGTTTCCATATTCCAACCCATAGTAATAGACAAACAGTGCCTCCAATCTATTCAAGTAAAATAATGGAGAAACAAAATCTCTTCTTTCAATCCCTTTCTTGATTACATAATGAATGTTTTTTTAATTAATTTTATGAATAAATTCCAGTGTTCAAGTTCTTCCTTCTCTCCAAAATACACCTGCACACACTACTTTATCAATACTATAATTTTTAATGCGATTAGTTTGTTACATAACACCCACGATTCCCATAGTTTGAGCATCCAATTTAAACACTTACAGTTCCTAATGGTACGTTCACTAAGCCCACAAGAAATAAAAAGATGGCTTAGGGATTGATCTTGAATTTTGGGGGAAAAGGAGACATGACAATCCCCCTTTCGAAAGATTGTTTGAACTCTCCTTTCCATGTGGTGTCTTTAATAGGCAGTGCTTCCAACTCACCAAATTCCACCCACGATCCCCATAATTTGAGCATCCAATTTAAACACTTATAGTTGCCAATGGTACATTCACTAAGCCCATAAGAAATAAAAAGTTGGCTTAGGGATTGATCCCCAATTTTGGGGGAAAAGGAGACACGACAATCCCCTTTCCAAAGACTATTTGAACTTACACAATTCAAATTTGGATGCTTTAGGGTATTATCTCCCTTCCATGTGGTGTCTTTAATAGATGGTCTTTCCAACTCACCAAAATCTTGAAGAACATATCAAAAACAAACTATTGTAATCAATTTACCCTTTAGCTAACAAAAGTTTTCTCAAAGCATTTTTCCTTCCCATTCTATGATTGAACAAAGTAACTTGGTCAATGCTAATTATATATAATAATTAATACTTTTTGAAGACTTGCTTGTGAATTAATTCTTTACAAGAGCACAAATTTACAAGTGCTCAATTAATAGACAAATAGATACCCAAATATTAGTCCTAGCAACATTCATAAAAGAACCAAGGACTAAAAATACAATCTTCTATAATACTCTTATCCAATACACATTGTTTATAATTGAAGCAACAATATGTCAATGTTCAAATCCTTATTAGGTAATTGAGTAGAAACTAAGTCTATAGTTGATAAAAAGGAAAATGAAGCCAAACCAAAGGACTGTACAGATCCTACATATAAATATTCTTTAATAATCAACACATATCTAAGCATGGTATCAACACAAAATATTCTTCTATTGCAACTTATTAGTCCCTACCTTAGGTAATGTTTTTAGTTATCTATTTTGGCATTCTTATTGAAATTTGTTCCTTGCTAAAATATGATAGTTGAAGCTTAATGTTTCTAAATTAAAAAAATTGCAAAAAGACAAAAAAAAAAAAAAAATCATTATGAACTATATATCTTAAGTTTCTAGTGGAAAAATAGTTTTGGAGACTATATATTCATTATGAATTGTATATCATAATTGTATATATGATAAACTTTTTTGGAGACTAGTGGCAAAATAGTTGACACTAAAATATTTAAATGAGCTTAAAGGTGCATTTGGAATGAGATGGGAGATTCTGGTTGGTAGATGACATTCTGTATGGTAGTTCATGTACAACCACATTTTACATGTATGCCCAACATCATAGTTGCAGGGGTTTTTTAGATCTACTTTATGTTCATTGTGAATAGATTGAAGCAGGAGCCACAGAGAGATTTGCTTTAGTTTATCCAAAAAAAGAATTTTTCTTTCACCCATATCCTCTCATTGCATGTTCATTCCATTTTAAATAATAAAATTAGTTATATTTTTGTCTATTCTCTCATTGGCATTGTTTAACTACATGCACAAGTTGCGCCAAATCTTGATGTAAATCACTTGCCATCTTTTAATTGACTTTTTAAAAAAAAAAATGTAAACAAACTAATCATTTTAGGATGTGTTTGATTATTTTATTTCATTTGAAATCAACTATGTTGTTATCTGCTAGATTAAGGCATGCGTACATGCTTAATAGAACAATTGTATGGGATTTTTAGATCTATTGTTTTATTACTGTGAATATATTTAAGCAAAAGCTATAGAGAGATTGGTTTTGGTTCAATACATTTTAAAAAGCATTCTTCTTTGTTAGGGTTATGTAATATTTTACCAGCAAACTCTACCATGGTTTATTTTTCCTTGCTGGATATTTTACATTGTGTATTATTTCATTCTAAAACAATTCTATTGGTATCTGCTAAATGAAGGCATTGATTCTATTGTTTTATCTGTGGCCAACTTTCATATACGATTATATTGTAAGACCTAGTGTTAAGATTACTATCTATTGCTTCTAGAGATATTTTGCACTCTAAAATGAATTTTATGTTTATCTTCCTCCATTTGGGAAAATTTAATTTTGAAAACTCCATTTATTACTATTAGTTTCTTTTGGCATTTTTACTGGCCTAGTTTCGTTGCAATTAGGAACCTGCTTGTTAGCATAAGGTGATTACTAATTTTTAATTTGTCTGAAGAAAGTTTTGGGGATGTTGTTTTGATGCTTCTGGCTATCATTTGATTTGATTCTCTATAGCAACAAGAAATCCCATCCCATGAGCTCTCATATTCCTTAGTTTTCTACACTGAGAATTTGCTAAACGTTGGGTTATACTTAGAGTTAGCATGAGTAGATTTCCACAAATTTTGAGATACTCTATATGCTGCTTCTAGATTTGATTACATGAGTGTTATGCTACTTCAAAACACTCATGCAGACAAATCCAAAAGTAGCATACAAATTATGGATCATAGTCCCCATAGAATAGATTTCCTATTTCTCAATTTCAGTATTGGATAGGACCAAATGTCTGTCTTAAATCATGGCTAGGCTATGTAGCCAATTTTCTCCAAATTTTCTTAAGCCTTTTGATAAATTTAGATTGTGCAAATCCTATCAAAAAAGTCACAAAAATTATTCAACCAAATCTAGAAGCTACATACAAATTGTGGATTATAGCTCCCATAAATAGATTTCTTATTTCTTAATTTCATTGTTGGATAGGACCAAATGTCTTGCCTCATCTTATTATTTCTTCAGTTTTTGCATCTATCAAAGCATTTCCAACTATTATGTTTGATAAAAAATCCTCCTTTTATTTTGCTTTGATGTATCACTATACCCTATTCCAAAATTCCTTATTTTTGTAGTCCACAAGATCATTTTATTTGTCATGCTATTGAACAATTCAAGAACCCTGGCTATACTTCCATATTTTTCATAAATGTTTACCATAGTCATTTTCAGCCATCGCATTTTACAAAAAATTGCTCTAAAGTTGCCATTTTGGTACAGGAAAGGAAGATATAATCTTTATATCAAAATTTCTGAATAGTTATCTTAATTGCAAAGTTTCCAAGCTTTCAAAAGGTTTCTGAAAATATATGTCCTATGGATTGGTAAGCTAATCTCTATATCTAAATTTTCTAAAAAATCATCTCAATTTTTGTCGAGTTACTAAGCTTTCAAAGTAATTGAATGAAAATAGGTTATTGTAATAGGATTTTGATGGCTTAATTAAGATGCATCAATTCTTTGGTAGAGTTTTCTTTTATTGACTTTTACATATATTTAAAAAATCAAATATATAAGTGGAACTTCCTAAATTTTTATGATATGTTACAAATTAAAGTGTAGCATTTGGCTATAGGTTCCAATATCTGATTATTGAGCTCAGACACAAATATATTGCCAGGAGCAAGCAGAATTAGAATCTATTAAATCTGATATTATTTACATAGCTTTCTATCTATCTCTAAATTTATGCATTTCGTATCACCACATTAAATTTTTACAATACTTTATAGTTAGCTGGTTTAAGTGGTATAGAATACAGGGTCTACAGTTTTGTTGGGAGTAAAATAGGAAAGATTTGAACCATTACTCAATAATTGAAACAACTTAATCATCACAGTTGAATCCTTCTTGAGATTTAGGTGAGTTTTGTTTATATTTAAGAAAAAAAATGGAATAATTTTGTATTTAAATTTTCATTCTTTAAGATTGCATAATGATAGCTTCAATTACTTGATCTAGGAAAACATTGCAACATGTATTTGATTTTTGTAATCTTTTAAAGCTTCAAGCATATGCCACACAACTTAATTTTTTTGGGGAGTCAATCTAGGTTTAGTGATATATTTTAATAACTAATGTCATTCAATTCACATTGCAGGGCATATGGTAGTGGAAAGGAAGATAGTCCTTTGGGTGATGTCCCTGGATTTAAAAATGCACGCATGAAGCTTTTACGATATGTCATTATTTTTAGTCAATTATAGTTTTTCAACTTAGATAATAAATGATGCTTTTTCAATAATGAATTGATTTACATCTTTTGGATTACTTTATTGTAGGGTCATGATATTCTTATGGCTACCATGCTAAATGGTGCTACTATTATGGACGGTGCATTGCTTTTGATTGCAAGTAATGATTGCTACTATTATGATATTCTATAACATAATTTGTTTGGAAGTTATGGCCAATGATGACTATATTTTTGTGCCTCATTCTAATTTGCTACATCTCTTTATTCACCTTATCTAGATTGTCCATTATGGCATCTGAGAGGCTGCTAATTTTGCAACCACATAACTGGGCATTGTAGAGAGATCATGGCATGCTCCTGTACTATAGCAGGTGATGAAACTTACTAAATACTATCAAGTTTGAATAGATCTATTAGGCATCATAAAGCCCTTGTCAAATTTTTGTGGTGCAAGTTTTAGCTGAGTTCAAGTTTTAGTACTAAACTTGGTAGATTTGTTTTCCATTGAGTTATTCCTTTGTATATTTATACACATGAAAACATGTATTATCACATTTTCTTTCATAGAATTGACTCCCTCATTAGATTGTACCATGGTATTGTTGCAAGTAGCATGATTATTTATTTGTAGACATGCTAAAACTGATTGTAACAGGTGCTTGTAAAAGTCTAGACATAAATAGTAAGGTGAGCTCTGCATTGGTTGAGATTGTCAAACGAATTTAGACTTGACCACACTATCTTCTTGCCAAGGTAAAAGATCAATTGTTTTAGCCCAACATTAATTAACATAAGCTAATTGTTTTGGTTGAGCATTTATGAATGTGCGATATTGGCCTGATATTCTTTGTTTTGTGTTCCATTCTTTTTTTGGAATAATACTAAGGATCTTTATTTTTGGAAATCTATGAGAAACATATCCTATGACAATAATTAGATGAAGATAACCTTATCTATTTGCAAAAGAAGAAAGATGATAAATACAACCAGGTAGAACAGAAGAGTTTTGTAATCCAAAAATCTATTATAAACTATTTAATAGTCCAATCAAAAGCCTATAATCTACAAACAAAATATCAATTCCAATAAAGTTCAAAATCAAGTACATGAATATAATAGCCCAAATATACCTTCACACATTGTTAAGGTGGACTCTATTGTTGTCCAATATTTCAAGACCTTATAGATAATTGTATTGCTTCAACATCAAATACTAACAAAATGACATGAAAGAGAAGAATGGTGTTGATTGATGAAGCAAACAAGATAGCAAAATCATAGTAATCATAAAAAATACACTGATAACATGTTGGCAGTAATACTTAATGTGATCGATACAATTGTCAATGAAATCTAAAAAGAACCTCCATGTTACAACTAAAAGTCTCTTTAACAAGCAAGAACTTTTTGCATTGAACAGTTTGTATTTTATTTGTTTTCTAATAATTACTTCTCATTTATTGCATAGAAAAAACAATGTCAATATCAAGTTCAAATGACCTTTCTCCATCAAATCTTGCAACACCTACCTTGGCCATCAGTCATTGCAAGATCTACTTTGGGCATAGTGGAGCATCATCTGATGTCACTAATGATACTAAAATTATTCCAATAGTCCCAAAAGGGATGGAAGAATTTTGATTGGATTTATCAGTTTTATGTTGGGTTCTAGAAAAGAAAATTTTTCGAATGTGTTTATTAGAGGTATGCCGGATTGATATTGGACTATGTTAATATTTTTTATTAGATAAGCAAGAATTTTGAAATAATTTATGCTAATATTACAACTAACATGTTTTGTTACAATTTAGACTAACTTTGTTTGTCTCTTTGTTAACCTTTGTGGACTTTAAATAGGAATCTGATGATGACGACCAAGTAAGAAATAATGCCACTAGAGGTTCAACCCTCTATTTTCTTGATGTAAGTTCTTCAAACATTTTAGTTTCTTAGGAATAACTTAATCCAACCATTTTCTATTCCTTTGTGGACTTGACTATAACAAGAGTTTGATGATGAAGACCATGTAAGCAACTATGCTAGTAAAGGTTTAGCTCTCCATTGTCTTGATTTAAGTTCTATGAAGATTCTAATTTTCATAGGAATATTTTATTCCAAGCATTTACTAACCCTTTGTAGACTTGACTATAATAGGAGCATGATGATGATGCCCATGTAAGAAAAAATGTTACTAGAAGTTCAGCTCTCTATTGTCTTGTTGTAAGTTTAAAGATTCTAATTTATTCTAATTTTATTAAGAATAACTTAATCTAGAAATTTTCTAATTTCCATTTTTGAATGAGTTTATTAGAGATATGTTGGGTTGATAATGGACTGTGCTAATATTATTTATTAGAAAAGTAAGAATCTTGAAATTTCTGTAATGTCTTGTTCAAATAGAAAGTAAGATTTAAAGGTTATGCTATTGTTACAACTAATATTTTTGTTTTTTTCCTTTTTGATTATTTGCTAACCTTTGAGGAATTTTAATAGGAACCTCATGACAATGACCATATAAGAAACAATACTACTGGAAGTTCAACTTTCCATTGTCTTGATGTAAGTTCTTCAAAGATTCTAATTTTCTTAGGAATAACTTAATCTAACCATGTTCTAATCCTTTGCAGATTTGATTAAAACATGAGCTTAATGATGATGACCATGTCAACCATAATGTTAATAGAGGTCTTCATGTAAGTTGTTCAAATATTTTAATTTTCTTAAGAGTAACTTAATATGACATTTGCTAACCCTTTGTGGACTTGACTTAACAAAAGTCTCATGGTAATAGTGGTGTAAGCAACAATACTACTAGAAGTCTTGATGTAAGTTCTTCAAAGATTATAATTTTCTTAAAAATAACTTAATCTCATCATTTGCTAACCCTTTGTGAATTTTGACTATAATAGAGTTCTAATTATGATGACAATGCAAGCATCAACGATTTTGTAACCATTTGCAACTCTTTGTGGGCTTGACGATACAGATGTCTAATGATGACCACCATGAATAGAAGTCTGATGATGACCACCATGTAAGCAATAGTGCAACTACAAGTTCAACTCTCCATTGCATTGATGTAAGTTCTTCAAAGATTTTGTAAGACATTTTTCAATCATATTGTTTCAATGATCTATTGTAGTTTGAATGAGGTTTCATATTCTACTTTTCATTTCGATGATGAGGCCACTTAATATGCGAATATTAGTTGACATGATATTTTATTTGGAAAGACATCCAAATTTATAGATAGTTTGTGATTTGTAATTTCTAATTATTAAAATCCACCAGCAAAGAGACACATTAATCAAGAGGTTACAGAGGTCACAACCAGCTTAAGTTCTCTTCCTCCCTTATGTAGTGTGTGCTAACTTGTGAGTCCCATAAGCTACTTTAGTCTTGCAAATTCATTCATTCATTCATTTGAAAGTCTAAATCTATAGTACTTTAAAAACACATGTTTGTGATCTTTTCTTAGAAAATATATAAATAATTGTCAACATTGTTCTTATGTAGGTGCAAAATAGAAGTGATTCAGTATGAAGGCCAGTTGCTAGGGAATCTAAATAGAGAGTGATATCCAAATGCACCCTCCGAAACTTCAAAGTAAAAAATTCCATTCAGTTGATTGAATAATGTAGTCCATTACCTTTTCATACAATTGGAAAGAGCATGCAAGCGGTTTGAAGCAAATTCCATGGATATCATAGCTTTAATCAAATTTTTGCTACTGTCAACATCAAAATATTCACCTATTTTGAAATGGGATATTACAGGTTTTTGGATTCATGATATTGTAAGTTTCATGTTCCTCTTCTTTTTTCAATGAATTAAGGGTTTTAGTATAGCTTTTGTCCTTTCTTCCCTAGGGTAAAACATGCTTATTTTGGACTTGGTTTGACAATGAAAGTTTAGTATACTATCTCAAGCATTAGGATGGAGGATTCACTAAAGGGAGAAAACATATTGATGTCTATTTTCTGCTGCAGATTGGATAAAACCTAATGTAAGTACAATTCAACTAGTAATAGCATTGAATGAATGAAAAGAGTCAAGGATCAAGAAGTAATAGCTTTAAATTATTTTTACACTTCTATGATCTCAGATAAATGTTTACTAGATGACAGTGATCTGAAGCTCAAATGCAATTAATAGTCGTTGATGGGTATAAAATAATTTAGATGTGTGAAGAATTAATGGTGAAACATTTGAAATGGAAAGGTAAGATGTAGATTAATATTTAGAAAGGAAAAATGAGTACATTGAGAAGATCAATTGTGACTACAAATTTCATGGAGACTTAAGAAATAGTGAAAATTGTATCAGTTTGCTTTTGAAAGGATGTGATAATTGCTTTGCTACAAAGGGATGGGTGTTCTTCTTAGGACATTGTTTTGAATTATTAAAAGACTGTCAGCTTCAAGTCATTAGACTTAAACTTACTTTCTAACATGGAAAATTTGAATGTTTTAGATTGAATTTTCAGTGATTTTTTTTTTGGTAAGATGTCTTGCTTATGATTGTTTACTCAACAGTTTTTATTTATAGAATCTTCTCATGTAATTGAATGATTCACTTTTCCCAAGACAGACATGGGCACAATGTTGGAGTTAATGTGGAAAGCTAGTGTTCTGGAGCTACATTGTTGTCTTAAATCTTTTGCAGTTGTGCTTAAAATTAATGTTGGTTCAGCTTCTTGTTTACAACTAATCAAGTCCAACTATTGGTAGTGTTTCTTCCATGAATCTCTCCCAAAGTTGTTATTGTTTCTAACATTACAAGGATTACATTGGATTTTTAATGGTAATTGGCTAACACATTTGCTGTTGCTCATCTTTCCCTCAACAATTCGCTCCACCTACTCCAATTTGTTCATGCAATGTAACTTTTCTTTTTTCCCTGCTATAATTTTTCTTCCAACAGTTATTTTTCTTACAACAAGAAGGCAATTGTTAAGTGCTATAGACACGCGTTCTTAAAATGTAATTCATAATCTAATGACTTTGTTTTAGTGCTGTTTGGATTGTTGAACCTCCTGTAACTCAAAATTGATTGTCCACAGGTGGTTTTTTTCTTAAACAGTTACTTAAATATGTAAATAAATGTTCATATCTTCTTTGAATATAAAAACTAAATTGTATGAAACAAATGTGTTCTCAAATATAATGAAAATGATTTTATAGCTCTTCTATACAAAACTCTTTAATATCTCTTTGTTACAAATAGTATTTTAAATTATTTTATTATATAGATTTATCATTTTCATCTATCTTATATTTTGTTTAAATTTTGCAAGTCATTAATTTTCAAATAAATTTGACTTTAGTGGTTGTAGGTCTTCCTATTTTCATATTTTGAGGTCTTCAGTCATTTTCCCCAACAAGTTCAGTTGGCCTTGTTGAGGCATGGCCTTCTACAAAACAATCATTTACCCAACTCCTCTTAATATTTTTCACAGGGTAATCAAAACCAAGAATGATTTGCTCAAAATGTCTTGTCTAGAAGAGAGAAATCTCCCTCCCACAAAAGGATGTGATTCCAACCTCTAAGAGAATTGATGGATCTTTTTTGTTCAAATGAAGTTGATTTCATGTCTTACACCCATCAAAAAAATTACAATCCATGGAACATTTATTTCAAAACCCAAAGAGCTCATATGTTTGATGTATTACATCATATTCCCCAACTTAGAGGATAATGTAATTAGATAAACAAGCACCTTCTTCATATACACATCAATATAGTACCAAGTAAATCTATAACAATGCTTAGACTTCCATCTCTTCTATGACTACACTTTCATCGAACTCCTCACTACATGACTTGTTTTCTTCTTGAGCTTTTATATCATTCAAGCCACAATAAAAGGACACCCAAGGTGATGTCTATTTGTTAGTATAATAATCAAAACTAATGACAATTTTATTTTCTTAATAACATAATTGTACTAGGTAGCCTTTTTGAAATTACGTGTTTCTTTTGGTCTCTACTGATTTGATTTATTCTTCTAGTATTCACAGATCCATCCAAGTGCCCTAAAGCATGGGGGAGCACCTTTGGTTGCATGTTGTATCTCTATTGTAGAGCATGTTGCTGTATGTATCCAAAGAGCTTATCATGTTGTGTACATAAAAATATCATTGTAAAAACAATTAAGCTACTTTTGCATGTTGGAATTACTTGTTTTATGGAGCAAATAGGTTCTTATGAATATTACAAGTGATCTTAGAAAGGAAACTCATGCATGGAACAAAAGGTAGTGTCCTTGCAGAGTCACATAAAATAAAATGCCAGTGTAATGTATTTATAGGACTTCTAGTGAGAAACAAATATTATCAAAATATTTTGAAGTGCAATAGCAAAAATTTGTGTGGTAGGAAGTAATTTGTTCTAGTTATTTGTTTGACCATATCACTACTATCAAATCATGACACATTAAACCTTGTCCATTTTCAAGTTTGAATTTACTTTGTCATAGGGTCAGAGGACCCAGGAGTATTCTAAATATTATGTAAAGGTAAATGGGAAACAATCCCCTAATGCATATCCACAAGGGGCTTCTTGTACAATATTTCAATATCATGTACAATAATGACTTAAAATACTACCACTACTTTCTTTTCTATTGCTCTTCAATGACCTACTGCTACTTTTTGAGCTAGCAAGTGTTGGTTCTTTGGAGCAGGTGATTTGCATAAGTAGCTATGAAGATGCTTTACAATTTATTTAGCCCTTAAGCTTGAAGTTCAAGAAAAATGAATGATCTCATGTAGGATGGCATCCATAAACTAAAATTGATCATTCTCTATCCTATTTAAATGTGAAGTGAAGTCTTTTCAGTAGAATTACATAATGAATTATCCCAATTTTATTCTTTGATAGTTAAATTTGGCTCATTTTTGAACAATGCTTAACATAAAAGTTACTTTGATAGGTCCCTATCACAGTGCATATTGATGAGGCACTTTGGTGGGGTGACTTGATGAGTAAACTTAAAGAGTCAACTTTGTGAGCATACTCAAATAGTCGACTTGGTGACATGACTTGGTGGGCTGGCTTGGTGATTCAACCTGGCATGTGTACTTGAATAGTAGACTCAGTAAGATGATTGAAAGAGTCAACTCATTGAGGTGACTGGGTGGGAGTGACATGGTGATTTGGCCTAGAGAGTTGACCTATAGGATGGGCTTGGTGAGCAAACTTAAAAAGTGGACTTGGTGAGCACACTTGAATTTTCAGCTTGGCGAGTGGACTTGGGGACTTGGTGGGACATGTGGGTGAGCCAAATTGGTGAGGTGACTTGGCAAGCTGACTTGGTGAGTAGATTTAAGGACTAACCTTGATGATGTTCTTTGGTGGGGTGACTTGATGAACGAACTCTAAGTCAACTTCGAGAGTGCACTTGAACAGTCGACTTGGCAAGCATACTTCAATTGTCAGCTTGGTGAGCTGACTTGGGGAGTCAACTTGGCAATCTAACATGGTGAGTGGGCTTAAAGTGGCAACTTGGTGGGGCAAGTTAGCAAGCTGACTTAGCGAGGCCACTTACAAACGCGACATGATGAGCTAACTCGGTGAGCAAGCTCGATGAGCGGACCTAAAGACTGAAGTTGATGAGGCACTTTCGTGGGGTGACTTGATGACCAAACTCAAAGAGTCAACTTGGTGAGCATACTTTCACTAGTACATTTGGGTTAATTTTTTGACCTCTATTGGTCAAATTTTTGACCTTATTGGTCGAATTTTTGACCCAAATTTTGACCAAATTTGGCCAACCCATTGGTTGAAATTTTTCTGCTCAAAATTTTGACCAACTCACTGGTACATGATTTTTGTCAATCATATAACTAATTATATATTCTTCATATTAGTTACTGTCAATTTTTTTTAGGCATTCTATAAAACAGTTCACATGCCTTGCATATGATATGACATTTTGCATGCATCCTGTACTCTCTCTCATCCAGCTAATGATGAATTATGTAGAGTGATCTGAAACCATGATGCTAAAAAAAACACAATGAAATAAAAAATGATCTTGCACTACAAATGGATTATGGAAATATGATATTAGTAAAATCGCATGCATGTCTACAAGGACAATCACAACTTAAACATATATTTGTCTTGGTAGACATGCATGCAAAATTAACAATATTAGATTTCCACAATCCATTTGTAGTACAAGTTCATTTTGGATTTGATTGTGTGTGTTTTTTAGAATCATGGTTTCAGATCACTTTTCTTAATCCATCATCGGTCAGATGAGAGAGTGTAGGATGCATGTAAAATGTCATATCATAGGCAAGACATGTGAACTATTTTATAGAATGCTTGAAAAAAAATTACACTTACCTATTGGTGGAAATTTCCACCTTCATTGGTCCAAATTTCTACCAATGCATGGGTTTTTTCTACCTTTGTTGGTCGAAATTTCCACCTTCATTGGTCGAAATTTCCACCAACGCCTAAATTTTTTTCTACCTTTGTTGGTCAAGATTTCCACCTTAATTGGTCAAAATTTCCACCAATGCCTAAATTTTTTTCTACCTTTTTTGGTCAAAATTTCCACCAACACGTAAATTTTTTTCTACCTTTGTTGGTCAAAGTTTCGACCTTTATTGGTCAAAATTTTGATCAATCCCTATATGGACTTAGACAATGGCTTTGGTGGGTTTTTGACCAATAGATTGGTCAAAATTTTGACTAGAAAAATATTGACCAATGGGTTGGTCGAATTTGGTCAAAATTTGGTTGAAAATTGGGTCAAAAATTCAACCAATAAAGGTCAAAAAATGAACCCAAATGTACTAGTGTAATCACTCTCATCATTGTCTTCACATGATGCTTCTTCATAATACATCAGATCAGCAACTTTACTTTCATCACTTGAAAGATCACTTCAAGCTTCTTCATCCTCATACTAAGATGAATACCTTTACTCTTCATGACTAGTTATGCTTTCAACATAATGCAAATCATCAATAGAAGAATGAATAACTGAATTTATATCTTGCATGTATACTTTGTCAAATGAATCAACTCTATCATTTGTTCTTGTAATACTAGAAACATATGCATTACATTATGCAAGAATAGACTCATCTCTTCCTTGAAACCAATAAACTTCATCTACACGTCTTTAATTTTAAATTTTTAACAAAATCATCTACCACAACAAGGGTACCTACTTGCTGATCTGAATTTTCCACTTGATTAAAACTTATGGCAAAGGTATTGATAAGCTGATTTGAAATTGAAGCATCAACACCACATTTATCCTTTCTTTCAAATACATTATACTAGAACACATTTCTAGCAAAATGACTTCTAGTCAATCCATATTTCAGATTGTTTTCAATCCCTATAGCAGTCATAAAAGCCTGATATAATGTCCTAGGTTCTTTATCCCTCAATAAATAACTCATTTTCTTGTCAAATAAATCAAAATAGACAACTAAACACATTTGATCATCTAGTCTATAATTCTCAGGGATATCATTCAAAAATTTTACAAATCTAGTATTGAATTGAGGCACAAGTTCATCACACTTAACATGAATCTTCAAGAACTTATCATAAGAATCATATATGCTTACTCTTTCTCCAAATTTCTCCATGAAGGCAGAATGCAACTCACCCCAAGATGAAATAGAACATGTTGGTAGAAAAAAAAAAAGACTAGCCTCTAGCATCACCTTCCAAAGTTTGAACAAATAACTTCGTGTGCAAATCCTCATGAGCTATCTCATAGTCACTCATCAAATCACTCAAAAAATCAACATGATGACTAGCTGAAAAAGATGGTTCCCACTAAACTCAGGAAATTTATTTCTAACATCATTAGGATTGACATTTGGGAAACCATAAATACCACAAAACATAATGGAATATACCTCTTGGTAGAAATATATCTAGAAATTTCACTGATAGCTACATACTAGATGAAAGGAAACTTGACATTCTTCAAAAATTTGAAACTCATTCAAAAATAATAAATCTCAAGTTCACAACTTTTAGCAGATCTATACAACCTTCTACCAAATAAATATCATCAAATATACTTCACAAACTTTATACAACAAGTTGAAACTCAATCCAATTAAGTGTATGAAACTTGTTAAACTATTCTCCTCCTCTTAGTGCTGAAACTCACTTGATGGACAACACTACCTTTTAAAAATCAATTTTCATGAAAAGATAATACATGAAAATAAAAATGCCTCAAGACCCAAATGGTTGAAAGTTCTCTATCCACTATTTACAATAGCAGACCCAAAATCTCATCAATTCTTTACTGACTATTTGAACTAGCACATCACAAATCTTACTAACCATTTGAATGTTTTAACCTCTTTGAATCTTCTCTTCTCCTATAGCAACTAATCATAATTCATGTATAGAGCTACACTAGTAAAGAGATTAACTTCGAGTCTCCACTCACATTAAGTGATACATGAATTGCATTAATCTTCAAGATACCAAAAATGTTGTATAAAAACTTTCTCCATGTCTTTCCTTCTATTGTGTTGAATCCCTTTATATTCTCAAGGTTTGTTTATCATGAATCTCAACACAATTCCCTAGTAGAGTCACCATTTTGTTGGCTCCTAAATTAACAGAGTTTGAATTACCAAGTATGCAAGGCAACAATGCATCTATGGGCAACTGTCTCCAATAATGGATACAATTCACCAAGAACCTGGGCCAACTATAAGGCTACACTCCTTCACTTTAGGCTCTAAAAAACCTAACCAGGTGAATCTCTTAAGATCTGATTATGTGACCAATGCAATGACCATAATCAAGATCTAGAATAATAGATGAAACCCCTAAATCTTCTATACTTAACCAAGAAATCACAAGCATGAAATAGCTAATACCATGACTCATGAAAATGGTAAGCTAAGTTAGGGTTAAAATTTGAATAACTTTCAACATAAAAGGGAAAAGATGATTTAATATATTGATGACAGCAAGACCTAGGCATGAGCAACCAAACTGAATGATCCTGCAACTTATAAGTGCCTTATCTATTGGGAAATTACATGAATTACAAGCATAGATCTTTTGGAAATCTTTGACATAATCCATACATTAAGATCCAT
Source organism: Cupressus sempervirens (assembly GCA_028749045.1). Taxonomy (NCBI): domain Eukaryota; kingdom Viridiplantae; phylum Streptophyta; class Pinopsida; order Cupressales; family Cupressaceae; genus Cupressus; species Cupressus sempervirens. Next base: position 239,703,076 of record CM053792.1, read on the forward strand.
AATCTATCTTTCACCTTGTGAATAGACATATACATCAAAATGAATCTCATATTTTACCTATCCCATCATGAAATTTGTAAACCCTATGATAAATATCAAGCAATTACATGGCTCTTTGTTCCATCAGCAAGATATTTCAGTCACATACATTCTTAAACAAATTGCAACCTAGTTTATGCTCTTTGTTCAAAAACTAGAAAAGATTACAAATCCATGAAGAGGAGACAAGATTGAGACTAAATTTAAAACCCCTTGCTGTGTTTTTATTCATTTTCCTTGAAAACAAATACATGAAAGATCTACAAAAATATTTCATAATCACCAAAAAAATCCAAACTATCTATATTAAAACTACAACTATTATTCATACAAGAAGAAATGTTGGGTGTGTGGCTTTCACAGCCTGAGTAGAGCTCCTACTGCTGAAGATTGAAAACAAACCAACAAAACTTTACAAAAAAGAACAAAGAATATATAGCAAGGAAGAAATTCCTAGATTTGATCAAAAGATGACAAGTGTCCCCTTAGAATTATTTCTGAAGAAGATGAATAACCTCTCTCTACATTCTCTCATCAACTACTAATCATATCCCTTCTGTTTTGTCTCTCCAAATGCAAAATATCTCATTAAAATACAAAAATTTGATAATTGATGATGAATATGTGCCAATTGATCAATTTGAAGCCAGAACACAACAAAGACTCAAAGTAACTAGCTAAAAGAGTCATTGAACATGTTTAAGGTGTTTCTCCATTGAATTCTATAGCTGACAACTCAAAACACCTAATGAAATACACAAATCACTCTTAGAGACAAAAAATCCTATAGCATGTACCAATGACATCCTATGAAAAAACCAACTTCATAATTGAATAGATCATCTTCTATAGATTCCAACAATAGTCCATATTTCGATGAAAAACTCCCCCAGATCTACCTCTGATAAAATAGGTTTCCACTTGTAGTTTTGCATTAAAATGCAAAAATATTTGAAAATTTGAAAATTTCTATAGTAATAACTATAGAAAATCATTTTAATAATTTTCATTTTTCTTTATCACCTAGCCCACTGGGTTGCCATGTGGCACATCTGCATTGGCTCTAACATACACAACTGGTGCCACGTGTCAACCTCTGACTAGCCAAAATTGCATTGGCTCAAACCTGCACATCTACATTGGCTTTGACCCCACATGTCATCGACACCTGGCCAATTGCTATCTCACCATGGTTATCTAGTTAGCAACTTCTCTTGGTGACATAGCGACTATCGTTAGATTCTCCACATGGCATCATCTAGTTGCTTAGATTCCACATCATCTCCTTGTGTGCATGTTCAAAATATTTGTAGGGCATCTACAGTTGGCCAGGGTCCACCACATGGGTTTGCAGCTTCAAAATCCATTATCTAAAAGACATATAATCAATTGAGTAGGATGGCATTTAAAGACTATAAAATGGCTCCACACACTCAATGTGGGACTATTTCTTATCATTTCTTTTTCCCCTACTATTCCTTTGACATGTTTCTTCTTGTTTGCGTAGGGTCTCAAACACCTTTTTGGCATCAAATGAACACAACTAGGAATTGGACACATCGATTCTCTATTGTGTAGGAAATATCAAAAGTTCTTACAGTGGTGTTTGAATGGGGTTGTTCCAATTTGATTACTTTCCTTCATCATGTAGACAGTTCCAATCAATTTCCTTCTTCATGTAGTAGCTTTTCCAAACCATGCTCTACCTTGCTAATGTCATACCTACACTCTTCAATGTGGAGTTTTCTTTTAAACTAAGATGCCTCTTTGTCATGATGCCTTCCTACTATCTCCTATGGCATTTTTCTATCTTCATTGATGTCGTGTCTCTTTTTTAGTCACTGGTCTCTTCTTCAAAATAGCATTCGTCTTCTTTTAGGTGCAAAATCCTCTTGGTGGCTTCCTTTGCCTTGGCACCTCCAAATCCTCCTTCAGTGGCCTCTCCACAATTTGGGCACCTCTCCTTGATGCCTAAGTCTTCTTGCTTTTGTTGTCATTTGCTTGTTAGGTGTGGGGTTCTTAGGCATGGAATCACTCTTCCATGGAGTTCTCCCCAAGGTGGCCTTCCCTTGTGTTTTCCTCCTTATGCCACCTCATACCTTCTTGCCTAGTACTTGATGGTGCATCTCCTTCTTTATTCCCAACTCCCTGCATTGAAAATATACTTAAGGAAATTGAAACCGCAAGTTTTACTCATACTAGATTTGGAAAATAACTCCCCCTTTCACATTCAACACCATCAATCTTCAAATATTTGTGCCAATTGCTACATATTACAGAGCCAATCATATATATGTTTGGAATAAAATCCCATACCTTCACTTTTATGGTAATATTTTTCCATGTAAATGGAAAATGTCATTGTATAAAGAGAAAACTCTAGCATGTCTATTCACTACTAAGTATCAACACATTAATATCATAAGGATGATACAACCAAATGTCTAAAATACCACATATACATTCTGCTCATGTCATGTGATTTCATCCAGGATATGATACATCAACATCATTATGGTGATGGCCTTTAGCTTATTGAGGTTACTCATTAGGAGCATATAAGTGCATCTAATAAATTTCCAAACAAGTTGCATGTTCAGAAAAGAAGAAGCTTTTGTTTGGTGTTGTAATTCTGAGTGATTCCCCGAGCTCCACATCATTAAGATGATGATAAATGAAACTTATCTAAATATTGAATTTATGCAATATAGTCAGAGAGAATAACCTTGGACTTATCACTTGCATCATCATTTTATCAATATGGTGCAGTTAGTCAGGCCCCAAAGTGGGTCCGGCTTAAAAAAAATTCATTTTTGTACAAGTGACATGTCAAAGTGATCCATTAGTCATCTGATACAAATCAAAATAAAACTCGATCATTGAACTATCATTTAAAACTCAATTTATCACTTTGTTTCAACTTGTCAACTTTGTACTAGGAGGTCCTTTGACTAGCTTTAAAAATTAATCCGAACCTCTGACCAGGCTTTGAAATCAAACATATAGATTGTCTATTCTACACACTTTTACCCCATCAAATTTGGTCTCATGATGACATCAAGGTCAAACGATATTGACCTCCAATGTTCCTAGCTTAAAATCACTTGCACATAACCATGTTAGAAAATACTAAATTGCATTCGGATTTGGCTTCAAAAACTAGGCAAATTGACACTTGGAAAAACAAAAATTGGGGCATTGGTTCACTGTAATGAGGACAGTATGGATCTAGGATTTGGGCTCATGACATATAATAGGATGCAAATGGTGAATTGTCAAAGTGAGCTACTCAGAATTGCAGATTGGAAACACTGGCAAAAAAGCCATTTTTGCAAATGGAATTGACCTAAGAAAGTGTGTAGACGGATTTGTCAAGATTTGAAAATTGGCACACTTAAAGCATTTTTAGAGTACAACATAGTGGTACAAACTATTTGATCTCACCTATCACAAATTTCAAGATATAACATCATGAATGGGGGTACTGACAAATCTGCACTTTGTGACACCAATGAAACTTTATAAATTACATTTGGAATCACATTTGAAAATTGATCAAATGGATTTGTCATAACCTCAAACTTGAAACATAGAAACTCTCTGACCCCTAAAATATAATGCAAAATGAGTTTTAGCATTTTGGTCAACTAGGTCAAAGTTATAACAAGTCAAATAGGGCTTCCCAAAATTCAGAACAAATTGCATCAGCATGACAACAATAAATGACCAACTTTGAGGGATTCAAAACCTAGTCAAATGGACTTGAAATGACTCAAAATATGAAACATAGGCTCTTTTTTATGGATGCTAAAAAAATTCCAAAGCAGCAAGTCATGAAACATTACTGGGTTCAAGATTTTTAATTACAAATACAACCTCTTGTCACTACTTGACAGTTAAGCAAAAGTGCAGAATTGGAAATTGCTCAAAACTAGACTTCACAAAATGGCTCAGAATGGAAATTTATCTTCATGGAACAAGTGGAAATGTTGAATGGAAGGTGTTAGAAACTTTAAACACCTTACAAGCCTCAAATGGATAGCCAAGTACATATTCATCAAAAAGCATTTAAGGGCTTGATTTTTTCAATGGTACTCAAAATCAGGGCTTTGATTTTGAGTCAAAAGTGGCTCTATCTTGGAATACATGTCCCTTTTGGGCATGGAAAGGATTTAGATCTCTAGAAGAAGTAAACCACACACTTCACAACAAAAACTTCTCTTGTGAACAACTTTATTAAAAGCAAAAACAACCACTCCTACTATGTACAAACGATGACCTCAGATCACCAACCTTCAACAATTTGTTTTACCTCTATCATAAATTTGATTTTCATCTAAATGTGCATGAGGTAAAATAGAAACATTTCTTCTATCAGTTTCACTAATCAGATTAGCATTGTGAATCAACTCACTTGGTAAAACGAAGTCTACACCTTCATTTTCATAATACATATAAAAACTAGCTTCACATTCAACCACTTGCTCATTATGAAAGTATTGATCAGCATGCTCACAAATATTAGACTCAAACTAAAACTCTACTTCATTTAATGGATCATGCATGCTATTTTTTTTGAATATGAAAGCTTCATATTCAATATGGGGAAAAAGGTCACACATACCTTGAAAATATGCATCCTTATGTATAGTTGGAGAGTATTCACATGAGAAATTACATTTTTACTTACACATATCATCAATCTCATAATCTGAAACTAATCTAGAATCTTCAAATGGTCCTTTGAAATTAGAAAATGAATTAGTCATCTCATTAGAATGTTCATCATATAACTCTAAAATGGAACTTCACTTTCAAATTTAGAAAAATAACTCTTACCTCTACTAGCATAAGAGTACTTACTTTTGTAATTGCTTTCTCCTTCCCAATTTTCATCAAATTCACATGAAGATTAACATGTACTTGAGTAATCACTCTCATAATTGTCTTCACATCATGCTTCTTCATAATACATCAGATTAGCAACTTTAATTTCATCACTTGAAAGATCACTTCCTTCTTCTTCATCCTCATACTGAGATGAATACCTTTCCTCTTCATGACTAGTTATGTTTTCAACATAATGTAAATCATCAATTAAAGAATGAATAACTAAATTTATATCTTTCATGTATAATTTTTCAAATGAATCAACTCTATCATTTGCTGTTGTAATACTAGAAACATGTGAATTACATTCTATAAGAACAGACTCATCTCTTCCTTGAAACCAATAAATTTCATTTGCACATGTCTTTAATTTTGAATTTTCAACAAGATCATCTACCACAACAATGGTACCTACTTGCTGATCTAAATTTTCCACTTGATTAAAACATACAGTAGGGGTATTGATAAGGTGATTTAAAATTGAAGCATCAACACCACATTCATCCTTTCTTTTAAACACATTATACCGGCACACATTTCTAGCAAACTAACTTCTAGTTAATATGTATTTTAGATTGTTTTAATCTCTATAGCAATCATAAAATCCTAATATAATGTCCTAGGTTATTTATCCCTCAATAAATAACTCATTTTCTTTACAAATGCATCAAGATAGACAACTAAACACATTTGATCATCTAGTCTATAATTCTGAGGGATATCATTCAAAAATTTTGCAAATCTGATATTGAATTGAGGCACAAGTTCATCATACTTAACATGAATCTTCAAGAACTTATCATGAGAATCAGATTTTCTTGCTCTTTCTCCAAATTACTCCATGAAGGTAGAATGCAACTCACCCCAAGATGAAATAGAACATGCTGGTAGAAAATAAAACCAGTCTCTAGCATCACCTTTCAAACTTTCAACATAAAACTTCATGTGTGAATCCTCATCAGCAATCTCATAGTCACCCATCAAATCACTCAACAACTCAACATGATGACTAGCTGAAATAAGATGGTTCCAAGTAAATTTAGGCAATTTATTTCTAACATCATTAGGACTGACATTCGAGAAACCATGAATACCATCAAAACATAATGGCATATACCACTTGGTAGAAATAGATCTAGAAATTTCAATGATAGGTTGCATACTAGATGAAAGGAAACTTGACATTCTTAAAAAATTTGATACTCATTCACCAATAATAAATCTCAAATTCACAACTTGTAGTAGATCTATACAACCTTCTACCAAATAAATCTCTTCAAATATACTTCACAAACTTTATACAACAAGTTGAAACTCAATCCAATGAAGTGTATGAAACTTGTCAAACTATTCTCCTCCTCTTAGTGCTGAAACTCACTTGATGGAGAACACTACCTTTTAACAATAAATTTTCATGAAAAGATAATACATGAAAATAAAAATACCTCAAGATCTGGATGGATGAAAGTTCTTTGTCCATTATTTACAATACTAGACCCAAAATCTCATCAATTCTTTACTAAAATTTTTGAACCAGCACATCACAAATCTTACCAAGCATTTGAATGTTTCAACCTCTTCGAATTTGATCTTCTCCTATAGCAACTAATCACAATTCATGTATAGAACTGCACTAGTACAGAGATTAACTTTGAGTTGTCACTCACATTAAGTGAGACATGAATTGCATTAGTCTTGAAGATACCACAAATGTTGTATAAAAGCTTTCTCCATGTCTTTCCTTCTGTTGTGTTGAATCTCAATACAATTCCCTAGTAGAGTTTCCATTTTGTTGGCTCCTAATTTAACAGAGTTTGAATAACCAAGTATGCAAGGAAAGAATGCATCTATGGGCAACTACCTCCAATAATGGATACAATTCACCAAGAACCTAGGCCAACTATAAGGCTACACTCCTTCTTCACTTCAGGCTTTACTAAACCTAGGTAGGTGAACCTCTTATGATCTGATTATGTGACCAGTGCAATGAGCATGATTAGGATCTAGAATAATAGATGAAACCCCTAAATCTTCTATACTTAACCAAGAAATCACAAGCATGAAATAGCTAATACCATGACTCATGAAACTAGTAAGTTAAGTGAGGGTTAAACTTTGAATAACATTCAACATAAAAGGGAAAAGATGATTTAATATGTTGATGACAACAAGACCTAGGTATGAGCAACCAAACTGAATGATCCCACAATTCATTAGTGCCTTATCTATTGGGCAATCACATGAATTACAAGTATACATATTTTGGAAATATTTGACATAAACCTTACATCAAGATCCATGATCTATCTTTCACCTTGTGAATAGACATCTACATCAAAATGAATCTCATATTTGACCTATCCAATCATGAAATCTACAAACCCTATGATAAACATCAAGAAATTACATGGATCTCTGTTCCATTATTAAGATATTTCAATCACACACATTCTTAAACAAAATGGAACCTAGTTTATGCTCTTTGTTCACAAACTATAAAGGATTACAAATACATGAATAGGAGACAAGATTCAGATTGAAATTAAAACCTGTTGCTATGTTTTTATTCATTTTCCTTGAAAAAAAATACATGAAATACGTATAGAAATACTTCATAATCACCAAAAAAAACCAAACTATCTATATTATAACTACAATTGCTATTCATAGAAATGTTGGGTGTGTGGCTTTCATAGCTTGCACAGAGCTGCTAGAGTTGAAGATTGAAAACCAACCAACAAAAATTTACAAAAAAGAAGAAAGAATATATAGCAAGGAAGCAATTCCTAGATTTGATCAAAAGATGACAAGTTTACCCTAAAAATTCTTTCCAAAGAAGTTGAATAACCTCTCTCTACCTTTTCTCATCAACTACTAATCATATCCCTTCCATTTTGTCTTTCCAAATGAAAAATATCTCATTAAAAGAAAAAAATCTAATAACTAAACTTGGATATGTGTCAATTGATCAATTTGAAGACAAAACACAACAATGACTCAAAATAACTAGATACAAGAGTCACTAAACATGTTTAAGGTGTTTATCCACTAAATTCTACAACTGACAACTCATAATACCTAATAAAACACACAAATCACTTTGAGAGACAAAACCTCTTATAACATGTACCAATGACATCCTATGCAAAAACCAACTTCATAATTAGATATCTCATCTTCTACCAATTCCAATGATATATTGGACTCCATATTTTAGTGGAAAACTCCCCCAGTTATGCCCCTTTGAAAAATAGGCTTCCACTTGCAGTTTTGCATTAAAATTTGAAAAATTTGAAAAATTTAAAATTTCTATAGTAATAACTATAGAAAATCATTTTAATAACTTTCATTTTTCTCTATCACTGGGCCCACTAGGTGCCACCCAGTCTTCCATGTGGTACATATGCATTGGCTCTGACCTACACAATTGGTGCCATGTGTTAACCTCTAACTAGCTAGATTTTCTCTATCACCATCTGGGCCCATTGCCACATCACCCCACACATCATTGCCACCTAGCTGATCACTATGTCACCATGGCTATCTAGTGAGTAAATTTTCTTGGCAACATAGCGACCATCATTAGATTCTCCACATGGCATCATCTAGGTGCTTAGATTCCATGTCATCTCCTCGCGTGCATGTTCAAAATATTCACAGGGTGTCTATAGTTGGTTGGGGTCCACCACATGGGTCTATGGCTTCAAAAGTCATTATCTCAAAGACAACTAACAAATTGAGTAGGATTGCATTTAAAGTCTATAAAACATCTCTGTCCACTCAATGTTGGTCTATTGCTTATCATTGCTTTTGCCCCTACTATTCCTCTGATGGGTTTCTTCTTGTTTGTGTAAGGTCTCACACACCTTTTTGGCATCAAATGACCATAGCTAGGAATTGAACACATCAATTCTCTATTGTGTAGGAAATATAAGAAGTTTTTGCAATGGTGTTTGAATGTAGTTGTTTTGATTTGATTGCTTTCCTTCATCATGTAGACACTTCCAGCCAATTTCCTTCTTCATGCAGCAGCTTTTCCAAACCATGGTATGCACTATTAATGCCATCCCCTCAATCTTTAATGTGGTTTTTTCTTTCAAACTAAGATGCCTCTTTGTCGTGACACCTTCCTACTATCTCCTATGGCGTTCCTCTACCTTCATTGTTGTCGTGTTTCTCTTTTTAAGTCGTTAGTCTCTTCCTCAAAATAGCATAGATCTTCTTTTAGGTGTAGACTCCTCTTGGTGGCTTCCTCTTTCTTGGCATCTACAAATCCTCCTTCAGTGGTCTCTCCACATCATGGGCACCACCCCTTCATGCGTGATTCTTCCTACTTTTGTTTCCAGTTGCTTGTTAGGCATGGGTTTCTTTGGTGTGGAGTCACTCATACATGGAGTTCTCCCCAAGGCAGCATTCCCTTGTGTTTTCCTCCTTATGCAACCTCCTACCTTATTTCCTAGTGCTTGTTGGTGCTTCTCATTCTTTATTCCCAACTCACTGCATTGAAAATCTACTTAAAGAAATTGAAACCATAGGTTTTACTCATACTAGATCTGGAAAATAACACCCCCTTCCACATTCAACACCATCGATCTTCAAATGTGTGTGCCAGTTGCTGCATATTATAGAGCCAATCGTATATATGTTTGGATTAAAATCCCATACCTTCACTTTTATGGTAATCATTTTACATGTAAACGGAAAATGTCATTATATATAGACAAAACTCTGGAATGCCTATTCACTACTAAGTATTGACACATAAATATCATAATGATAATACGACCAAAGATTTAAAATACCACATATACATTCTACTCATGTCATGTGATTTCATCTAGGATATGATACATCAGCTTCATTTTGGTGATGGCTTGTAGCTTCTTAAGGTTACTCATGGGGAATATATAAGTGCATCTAATAAATTTCCAAACAACTTGCATGTTCGAAAAAGAAGAATCTTTTGTTAGGTGTTGTAATTTTGAGTGATTCCTCAAGCTCCACATCATTAAGATGTTGATAAATGAAACTTAAATCAATATCAAATTTATGGAATGTATTCAGAGAGAATAACCTTGACTTATCACTTGCATCATCATTTTATCAATATGGTGCAGTTAGTCAGGCCCCAAAGTGGGTTCAACTAAAAAAAAAACTCATTCTTGAACTACTAATATGTCAAAGTGATCCATTAGTCATCTGATACAAATCATAATCAAACTCGATCATTGAACTATCATTTAAAACTCAATTTATCACTTTACTTCAACTTGTCGACTTTGTGCTAGGAGGTCCTTTGACTAAGTTTAAAAATTGATTTGAACCTTTGACTGGGCTCTGAAATCAAACATACTGGTTCTTTGTTCCGTACACTTTTACCCCATCAAAACTTTCTCATGATGAAATTAGGGTGAAAAGATATCAAACTCTAAAGTTTCTCACTTAAACTCACTTGCACATAAACATGATAGAAAACACTAAATTGCATTTGGATTTGGCTTCAAAAACTAAGCAAACTAACACTTGGAAAAACAAAAAATGGGGTGTTGCTTCACTGTCATGAGGAAAATATGAATCTAGGATTTGGGCTTATGATGAATAATAGGAAACAAATGGTGAATGGTCAAAGTGAGCTACTTAGAATTGTAGATTGGAAACCTTGGCAGAAAAGCAATTTTTGCAAATGGAATTGACCTGGGAAAGTGTGTAGATAGATTCATCAAGATTTAAAAATTGGCACACTTAAAGTATTTTTGGAGTATAAAATAGTGGTACAATCCATTTTATCTCTCCCATCATATATTTTAAGATATAACATCACAAACAAGGGTACTAACAAATCTACACTTTATGACACCAGTGAGTCATAAGTTGAAACTTGAAACATAGAAGTTCTCAAACCCATAAAATACAATGTAAAAGGAATTTTAGAATTTTTCTCACTTAGGTCAAAGTTATAACAAGTCAAATAGGGCTCCCCAGAATTTAGAACAAATTGCATTAGCATGATAACAATAAATGACCAAATTTGAGGGATTCAAAACCTAGTCAGATGGACTCAAAATGACTCAATGTCTAAAACATAGGCTCTCTTGTATGGACACTAAATACTCCCAAAGTAATGAGTCATGAAACATTATAGGGTACAATATTTTCAATTGCAAATACAACCTCTTTTCATTGTTTGACACTTGCAAAACTGAAGAATTGGAAATTGCTCAAAATAGGACTTAATGAAATGCCTTGGAATGGAAATTTATCTTCACAAAATGAGTGAACATGTTGAATGGAAGGTGTTAGAAAAATTAAACACCTTAAGGGCCTCAAATGGATAGCTAGGTACATATGCATCAAAAAGCATTTAAGGGCTTGATGTTTTCAAATGGTACTCAAAATCAGGGCTTCAATTTTGAGTCCGAACAGTGTGAACCACATATTGAAGTTTCCCAATAATTGATGTATAAGTAGTCTAATTAACCTCTTTTTAATCATCATTCTTTGAGAGCTTATGTCTAGTAGGCATAGGTGTTCAACTAGTTTGGAATATTTCATTCCAAATACTTTCAATGTTTCCCTATTGTATTTTTAATTGAGTGATGAATATCCCATCCTTCACCTAATGAACTTGTAGACCACAAAAAATTTGATTTCTCCAAGAATAGAGATTTCAAATTCTTTCCACATTTCTTCAGCAAAGGACTTCCATAAAATCTCATGTCCTCTAAACATGATATCATCTAAAAATATTTTTTCAAGCAATATCTTATCCTATGGTCCTTCCTTGATATAAAAATTGCTACTACCATTTGTCTTTTCAAAACCAATTCTTACCAGATATCCATTTAGTCTTTCAAACTTATTTCAAACTCATTCTTCATCTCTTCAAAAAACTTATCACTTGCTTCATCATTACCTCCAAATATTATGTCATCAAAAATATTACTATTATCAGCAAAGCATTCTCAATTTCTTTTAGATACAAGTTACTATATGTCATACCTTTAGCAAATCCAAGTTTTTCCAAATATTTGTCCAACCTTGCATACCAGTTCTAGGTGCTTGCTTCAGACCATATAGAGTTTTCTTCAATCTGCATACGATATATTTTTCTTCTTTTAGAGGGAAACATTCATGCTCCTCAATGTATACCTCTTCTTCAAGTTCCCCATTCAAGAAATCTGACTTGACATCCACCTGATACACTTTGAACTTCTTATTAGCTACATAAGCCAATAACATTCTTACTACTTCCATTCTAGCTACAGGGGCATATGTCTTCTCATAATCTATTCCTTCTTGCTATAAATATCCTTTGTATACAATTTTGGCCTTATTTCTTTGAATACCCATTTGGTTCCTATTATATTATGGTCTTTAGGTATAGGAAATAAGTATTATGTGTCATTCCTCACAATCTAATCTAATTCTTCATTTATTACTTGAGTCCAATTATTATCTTTGCATGCTTTATCTATACTCTTAGGTACAACTTGAGAAAACAAATATAACTCATACACTTCTCATTTACCTAATTTCTTGTCTAGAATCCTCTATTTCTGTTCCCAATGATCTATTTAGGAAGCCAATTCTTTGATATACTTAGGCTAGGAGTTGTCAGCTCAACTCTTTCCTCTAATTTTAGGCTTAGATCTCTACTTTTCAATCTAATTTCCATTCTAAAAATCATTTTTAGTATCAATGATAACTTCTACATTCTCTTGGTTAGCCTTTGGATCAACAATAGTTACCAAAGCTATCTCTTCTACTACTTCCTCTATCTTAACATTTCATACTCATTATCTTTATCATCAGAGTCATTCAAGAATCTTTACATACTTTCTTTAAATTCTTCATCTTCATTAGATAATGAATTATTTCTAGTTTTTCTTACCCACTTAGGACATCTAGACAAAAAATGACCAAACTCTTTACATGTCCAACAAAAAAAAATCTTTGTAACTTTTGGATCTCTTTCCATAAGAAGGTAAATACTTTCTTTGATCTTTTTGTCTTCTTTAGATCTAGATTTGTCTTTACTTATGTTTCTATTCTTTTGTATGTAACAAAAATATTATGGATCTAGAAACTCAATGCTCACTTCTTTACACATTTCTAATGTCTCACCAAGAAACTCCATCTTCTAGGTCTCAAAATTTCCTCCATTAGAATTAGGACTATTCTTTATGAAATGACTCACCACTGATCTCCTAAATTTTTTAAGCTTTCTCTTCAAGGAGTTGACACTCTAATACCAATTGTTAGAATATATAGTCCACTACTATAATTGAGAGGAAGAAGGGTCAGGGGTGAATCAATTATCCAACTAGTATCACAATTATCAACCTTATTAAATCTTGACCATATAAGAAATATAATTAGAAACCACCACAAGATATTGATGCACAATAACACTAGATATGTTGACTAGGGAAATCCTTGATTAGAGGGAAAACCCTAGTGGGGATGGTACCCACAAGATGATGTACTTATAAAAATGTTCCTTGTTAGAGGATGGACCCTAGTAGGAATACATAAAAGCATTCAGTACATACTAGTCCCTATTAAAAGAGTCCAACCTTGTTAGGATTTGTAGAAGGAAGATGGAACCACTATGAAAACAACTTTATAGGCAAGACTAAAGAACCCACTGTCCAAATGATCTTTTTATTGTTCCTCATAGAATAATAGAATTGAATTGTACTTCTTCTTCCTCTTTATCTATCCTATCAACCAAACTTCTACTCCTTCTGATCTTGTTACTAGATTGTAAACTTCACATCCAATAATCCCTTGGATCACTTAATTACATTCACCAAACACTCTACTCTTTTTTGTACTTTCTTGCACACTTCACAATTGATACTTAATGATCACACACTTACAAATAAGGAAAACATCTTTCCTTTATGTTGTATCCTCAAAATAATTCCTTGAGTTAGCCTTGAGGCTTTCTCAATTAGTTATAATAAGATAATTAGTTATCTCACAATTACAATAACATTGTTAGCTAATAGTCTATACAAATCTCAAGCATGTGATACTATGGCTTACACACTTGCTGACATCATCATCATACTATCTTTTGTCACTAACTAACAGTGCATCTCTAGATTATATCTCTATTAGAAGATATAATGCAATTAATAGAAATTGCTTCTCAGGTACTTTATCTCTATAATGCTCACTATAAATAAGACATATCTTCCATATGTCTTTGAATTACTTTATGTGCATTGAACCCTATCATTAGGATATAGTTTGGAATATGTCCTTGCCTGCACATCACTCGAACAATAAACCTCTTTCTTTATAACCTTGATCTCCATTTGCTACTTTCTCAATCTTCACAAAGTTATTGCTATGTTGACATCAATGAAAAACACAGCCATAAATGCAATACTCTCCAATGCTTAGGATACTCCCCCAAAGGAATACCATCAAAATTCATGCTAAAAATCTCACCCTTTGGCATTGATGGCAACATAGATGAAAAATATCTAGGTTCCAAGAATACCAAAAAATTATCTACTTCTACCACTACTTATTCTCATCTTTTCAAATCCTTTTCATCAATCAAATCTGAAATCCTCGAGAACATTGTTTTATTCTACATCTCCTAGATTAGCATTATGATTTTTTCACTAAGAAACTTATTACCTTCCCCCCATTCAATGACACTTATATCTTCCTTCTTGGCATTAATAATTCTTCATGCTACATATCTCCCCCATAGAGATATTCCTTGTCTTTTACTTGAATCTTTTTAAATCTACCTAATAACTATCTCTCCCCCATACAAACTTAGGAGATGCTTTTCATGCATTCTCTCCCCCATTGACATCAACGAAAAAGGATTCATTATTTCAATTTACTACTTCAAGTCTTCAACTAGCACAAGTGTCCAAAGCCACTATTCAATACAAATACAAAGAGTCCTCAATGAATTTTCTAATTATAGATACTCTCCCATATAGGAAGCATTAACATTTAGTCTAGTCAAACAATCTAGTCCTTTGTACCACTAGACTGATTCAATCTCTAAATCATCTACTCTAAAGTAAGAAAGGGCATAACCCCAAACATACCTCTTAAGAACTCAAATGTATCTTTAGGTAAGAGCTCTATAAATATATCTACAATCTAATCTTTAGTACTCACATATTCCAATCTAATCTCCTTTTATTTTTCCTTCTCTCTCAAGACATGATACTTAATAGATATATATGCTTAGTCTTAGAATGAAACACAAGATTCTCAGACATACTTGCTATACATGTGTTATCACAAAATATGATAATAGGTTCTAAAAATTATATCCTAATATCCCTCAACATCTGCTTCATCCACATCACTTGATTACAATTATTTGTTGCTACTAAATACTCTACTCAGTTGTACTCTATGGAATACAATGTTGTTTCTTACTCAACCAAGAAACCAATATTCTTCCAAGAAAGAATAATCCACCGCTAGTTCTCATTCTGTCATCCATACTGCCTACCCAATCTACATCAATATAAGTACATATAGTGAAATTACTTGATCTATCATACCATATTCCATAATAAGATGTTCCCTTCAAATATCTAAATATCCTTTTTACTACTGTATAATGATACTCCTTAGGATTAGCTTGAAATGTAGATAAAATCCCAACTGCATTTTCTAAATCTAGTCTAGTGTGAGTTAGATATTATAAATCTCTAATCATGGATCTATAATTCTTCTAGTCAATTCTAGGTGTCTCATCTTTGCTAGATAACTTGTGACCAATTAACATTGGTGTAACACTAGGTTTACAAATTTCCAATCCAAATATTTTCAATAAATCTTTAAAATGCATAGCTTGTGAAATAAAAATTCCATCACTATTTTGCCCAATCTACAAACCTAAAAAGAACTTCATTTCTCCTATCATACTCATTCTTCATCTCTTTAGAAAACTTATCACTTGCTTCATCATTGCCTCCAAATATTATGTTAAAAAAATATTACTACTATCAGAAAACCATTCCTAATTTCTTTTAAATACAAGTTACCATATGTTGTACCTTAGAAAATCCAAGTTTTTCCAAATATTTGTCCAACCTTGCATACCAAGTTCTAGGTACTTGCTTTAGACAATATAGAGATTTCTTCAATCTGCATACCATATATTTTTCTTTTGTCAAAGGAAAACCTTTAGGCTTCTCAATGTATATCTCTTCTTCAAGTTCTACATTCAAGAAAGTTGGCTCGACATCCATTTGATACACTTTGAACTTCTTATTAGCTGCATAAGCCAAGAACATTCTTATTGCTTCCATTCTGGCTATAGGGGCATATGTCTCCTCATAATCTATTCCTTCTTGCTATAAATATCCTTTGTATACAAGTTTGGAATTATTACTAACAACTTCACCTTTTTCATTCACCTTGTTACTAAATACCCATTTGGTTCCTATAACATTCTTATCTTTAGGTATAGGAACTAATAACCATGTGCCATTTTTCACAATCTAATTTAATTCTTCCTTTATTGCTTGAGTCCAATTATTATCTTTGCATGCTTCATCTATACTCTTAGGTTCAACTTGAGAAAACAAACATAATTCATACACTTCTTCATTTACTTGATTTCTTGTCTAAACTCCTCTATTTTTGCTCCTAATGATATGTTCAGGAGGATGATTCTTTGATATACTTAGGCTAGGAGTTGTCAACTCAACTCTTTCCTGTTCTTTAGGCTTAGATCTCTGCTTTTGAATCAGATTTCCATTCTATAAAACATTGTTAGTATCAATGATAATTTCTACATTCTCTTGGTTATCCTTTGGATCAACGATAGTTACCAAAGCTATCTCGTCTAATACTTCTTTCTTAACTAGTTGAGGCTCATTATCTTTATCATCACAATCATTCAAGAATCTTTCCATCCTTGCTTTAAATTCCTCAAGTTCATCAGATAGTAATTTATTTCCAATTTCTCTTACTCTCTTAGGACATCTAGATGAAAAATGATCAAACTCTTTACATGTCCAACAAACAAAAATTTTCATACCTTCTAGCTCTTTTTCCATAAGCAAATTAATATCTTATTTGAACTTCTTATCTTCTTCAAATCTGGATATGTCTTTACTTGTGCTTATATTCTTTTGTATTGAATAAAAGAATTTTAGATCTAGGATCTCAATGCTCATTTCTTTACACATGTCCAATATCTCACCAAGAAGCTCCATCTTTTGGGTGTCAAAATTTCCTCCATCAGACTTAGGACTATCCTTTCTGAAATGAGTTTCCAGTAATCTCCCAAAGCTAGTAAGATTTATCTTCAAGGAGTTAACATTTTGATACCAATTGTTAAAATATGCAGTGCACCAATATAAATGAGAAGGGGGGTGGCGATGAATCAATTATCCAACTATTATAACAATTATTAACCTTATTAAATCTTAACCATATGAGCAATATACTCAGAAACCACAAAAAGATACTCATGCACAATAACACTAGATAAATTAACTAGGGAAAACCCCAGTGGGGATGGTATCCACAAGATGATGTACTAATATAAATGTTCCTTGTTAGAGGATGGACCTTGTTAAGAGTCTATAAAAGCATTGAGTACATATTAATCCCTATCAGTAGACTTTGAATCCTTGTTAGGAGATTCCAACCTTGTTAGAAGTTGTGACAACCCTATTAGGAGTTGTAGAAGGTAGATGGACCCACTATCCAAATAGCTTCAGGGGCAAGACCAATTAATGAACCTACTATCCAAATGATCTCTACATTATTCCTTGCAGAATAATATAATTGAATTGTACTGCTCCTTCCTCTTTCTTTGTCCTATCAACCAAACTTCTTCTCCTCCTAATCCTATTACTAGATCACAAACTTCACATCCAATAATCCCTTGGATTTCTTACTTGCATTCACTACATACTCTTCTCCTTTTTGCACTTCTTTGCACACTTCACAGTTGATACTTGATGCTCACACACTTACACACAAGGAAAACATCTATCCTTTATACCATATCTTCAAAATAATTCCTTGAGTTGGCCTTGAGTGTTTCTCAATTAATTATAATAAGATAATTAATCATTTTACATTAAAAATAGCACTATCGGCTCATAGCCTATACAAATTCTCACATGTGAAACACTAGGGCTTCCATACTTGTTGATGCTACCATCCAACTATCTTCTATCATTGACTAACTACACATCTCTAGATTATATCCCTATTAGAAGATATAATATCGTCAACAAAAACCACTTCTCAGGTACTTTTTCCCTATACTTCTCATTATAAATTAGGCATATCTTTTGTACATCTTAGACTTACTTTACATGCATTGATTCTTATCATTATCATATAATGTGGAACATATCCTTACCCTCTCATCACTAGAAAATAAACCTCTTTTTGTATGACATTGATCTCTATCTACTACTCTTCCAATCTTAACAAAATTACTTCTATGTTGACATCAATGACAAACATAGTCATGAATGCAACATGTCAACTCTCTCCAATGCTTAGGATACTCCCCCAAAGGAATGCCATCAACATTCATGGTAACACCTTTTTCACTTTTTGCTTCAAGATTTACTTTCCTTACCTTGTATAAGATATAACATTTTCTTCCAAACACTCTACGATAACAAACATTGGGTTTATAACCATACTTTAAGGTGTTTGGTTTGTACCTTTCTTCAGGTAATCTTGGTTTAGTGTATGAACCATTGTGTTGATTTCTTCTCTCTAGTATTTTTGTGCAATATTCTTCTCTATAATTATTGTCCTTTCAAAATCCATGATGGATCTATTTATTCATTATGTTATTCTATTTTTCTCTAGAATTCTAAGTGTTGATATGAATCTTTTGATTCCTATTTCAATGCAAAACTCATTGAATTCATTTGAGATAAATTCCCCTCTTCTATCTAATCTCAATCATTTCAAATTATTTCCTTTTCTTGCTCAACTTTGGCCAAATACCATTTGAAATTTTGAAAAGCATTAGACTTATCTTTCAAAAATATTATAGTCATCATTCTAGAATAATCATCAACAAATAGAATGAAATATATATCTCCACAATTTCTTTCCACACATATTGGCCCACAAAGATGTGTGTGAACTAGTTCCAAAACTTCTTCAGAATTGTAGCACTTGCTCATGAAACTTCTTTTATTCATTTTACCAATTTGACAATGTTTGCACATGGCTATCTTAGGTTTCTTTAGATAAGGTATTCCTCTTACTCTTTTTTTCTTTCTTATGTTGACTAGGTTATTAAAGTTAACATGACACATTATTTTATGTCATAGCCAACTTTCTTGAATCTAAGCTAGAAAGTATGAACTTTCAATGAGATGTAGGTAAAACAAATTTCCTTTTATCAGATTGCTAGTTCTAACTACTTTTTATTTTCCATTCATGAATTCAACTTTGTATCCTATATTGTTCAACTATTCTTCAATGAGTATATTATGTCTCGATCCTTCAACCCAATAGGAATTCTCACATTTGATTCCATCAGTTAATGCTATGATTCATTTTACCTTTACATAACATTGTTCATTGTTTCCAAATCTCACTCTTCCACCATCATACTGTTCCAAATGCTAAAATTTAGTTTTATCACCAGTCATGCAATGAGAACAAACAATATCTATGATCCATGTATAATTTTTGCTAGCATGAGAGATAAGTGCCATCTTTTTATTTTCCTCATCACTAGATTCATCTTTAACAACAATATAAAATACTTCATCCTCATCATTATCACTATCAGAATCTTTTGCAATGTAACATAATTTCTTATGTTTTCCTTTGGCATCCTTTTAGCCTTTGAAGTCTTTCTTGCCTTTGAACTTGTTGAACCTTTCTCATTTTTATCTTCCTTGTTTAGACACCTTGTAGCAATGTGGCCAACTTCTTCACACGAGCAAAAAAAAAAAAATGGAAATTTACCTCTTAATTTTCCTTTTCCTCTTGCTACTCTTTTTGCTAGAAAAGCTTCAATAACTTCAAGATCTTCATCTGGTTCTTTTTCTTCTTCACTGTCAACCTTTTTTTTTTTGAGTTCCCTCCTTTTCTACAAAGGGTTTTTTTTTTTTTGAATTCAAATTCAAGATTGTTAGAAGGAGCATAGTTATCAAAGTTATCCAACTTAAAAGTAGTCAATCTTCCCACAAGAGTATCTAGGGTTAAATCATGTGCTAGATCAGATCTCATCTCTTGGATAGCTGAAACTCTAAATGCATAAATAGGAATAAGAGTTCTTAGTACCTTGTTGATTATTTTTTCATCATCAATTTTACCACCTACAACTTTAATTGCACTAACACTTTTTTTGACCCTTTCATTGTATTGAGTAATGTTATTACCTTATTTTACTTTCAATTGATCAAACTTACCTCTTAAACTTTTTTCCTTAGCTCTTTGCACATTTTTATCACCTCCAAAGACTTTCTTCATATTTTCCCACATGTAAAATGCAATAGGAAAATCTTTGATTCCATCAAATTTAGAATATTCCAAAGATGATGCAATATCCGTCATCATAATATTGTGATCCTTTGCTTCTTTTATTTTCTCCATGTAGAAATAGGATTGGGTGATGGCACATATTTATTATCCAAGTAAAACACACCAACATCATTGATGCTTTATATATGTAGCTTCATCAATTCCTAACATGCTAAAAAAAATTCTCTATTGAGCTTAGGGATCTCCCTTCTATTAGACATCCTAATATTAGCTTAGGTCCTTAAAATATTTTCTTGCAAGCACCAACAACTCTAAAACTGATTGTTGGAATGTAATGGAGAAATTGAGAGGGGATGGGTGAATCACTTACCACAAAAAAAATCCTTATTTGTTAGATGTCACAGCAAACTTCCACTGATCATGTAATAATAAACAGCCTAGTTAATACTATAATATTACTGATGCTTGCTTAACAAAGTAATCCTAAGATTTATTAATCTATTTTATCATTTGGTAACTTAGTTGAAAAAATATAAAGAATAAGCAAATAGCATGAACACTATTGAGCTATCATTTTGCATGATGCTTAACAGTAGGAATCCTTTTAAACTCCCCTCTTGAAAAGTTAATCTGGGATCAACTCCAAGCTTTTGGGTGATCTTTTGACCTACTAGAATCTACTCAGTTGAAGATAAATGTATTTATTCACAAGGAGGCCTTTTTTGGTTAAACTAGTTTGGATAAGATTTAGAATCTTCTTACTTTCTCAAAAGAATAAAACACATAAAAATAAATATATTTTTGTATTTTTTTTATTTTGTGATGAATGCAATCTAACAATGCAACTATATGAATTTCTAACTAAACCAAGGGGTTAGTAAAGAAACTAAAAAAGATAGGGTAACAAGAAGTTTAAGAAAATAAATTGAAATTAAAATCCTAGTGGACATAAACCATGAAACAATGTGTTTTCAAGTTAAGCCTTTGAAAAGATCAGTGGGTAACCAATAAAAATAGGAGAAGTGCTTCCTTAATTCCACTAATGCAAATGTCAATGAGAATTTAGTAATCATAAAATATTTCACTTTTCATTAAATCACATAACTACAAAAAGTGCACTCATGTGAGACAAAATGCTCTACACAAACAATATGGTGATCTCTTCTCAAACTAAGTACATTAGTAGAATTTGTAGACTCATAGAAAACATTAGAATTAAAAGATCACACAACTAGAACAACACAATAAAACTATTGGCTCAATCACACTTTATGAAAATAAATCCAAAAAATATAATGCTTAGACAAGAATCACTACACTCCAAATGTGAGCACCAATAGCATATATTATTGCATCAAAATAATGGCAACCAGAAATACATATTACATTCCTAAATTTATAAGAAATCTTCTCCTCAATTTGTGTTGAGAGTGAGAAATATCTTTATATATCAATATGCTTCTAAAATAATAAAACAAATCTATTTATGTACAAATTAACTATCTAATTGGTGCTTAGTAGGACTCCATCCATATTTGTATCATTAATTGGATGCATGAGCCTTAACATGTCTTAAAACAAAGAAAACAAGAAAAAATAAGAAAGAGAAATCATTAGATAATGTAGGAGTGTTTGGGAGTGACAAAAATAGAAGCTCCATCTTCAGTAGATGTTTGAAGGACTTAAACTACCATTAGAATGCATTTTTGGTGCATGGAAAGCTCTAAATTTGGAACTAGTAGTTAATTGTTGGTGCACCTCTGAGTTCTTCAAAATCTTCTAGAACACCACTAAAAAAGCATACCTGTGCACTTGGCACATGTGCACACCTGACACACTTGCACACCTAGAAAACTAGTGCACCTGGTGCACTAGCACACCTCAAAAAAATGCACAATTTTACTAAGGGTCAAAATTGAAATTTCAGCTTCTAGGTTTTGTTCCTCTTTATACTAGAGCTATGTCTAGGTATTTTCCATTGAATTTCTCACTGATCTCGATGACTTGAACTACATCTAGCAAATCTAAGGCCTCATACTTGTCCTTGACTTTATTCCTATAGTTGTCCACCTTGACATGAGTCTTCACAAAATCTTTGAGTTTCACATCCAACTCTAGTAACACTTCCTCTATTCTGAATGCTTGTCTAATGTCATCATCATTGGAAGCTTCTTCAAAAAAATTTCTAAACTTCTCAACTACTACCTCTATAGCTCTTAGCTTATCCCCAAAATCATCTTCAAAAATGTCCAAACATGAATCACTATAATGTTTCTAAACCTCCAAAAATTTCTCATTGGTTATTCCTTGAGCTTGTGAATATTTGATTGTAATGTTTCCATTACTTTATTGCCATCTGCAATCTTCTATATCCAATCATTGATTTTATTTGACTCCTTTGCTGTATATACTTCCATTAACATCTGATACATCTGGCCTTTAATTGATTGTAGTGCCTGCAAATCCTTGCCCCAGGTATATACTTCATTCATCAAACCAAAATCTTTATTCAAAATGGCCACTAGCCTATCTGCATTATCTTGCATATGGTGTAGCAACTTCAAATTTCTCTATATAATTTGTACACCTTTCTCCTCAAAATTCTCTCACCATTTCTAACAAGCTTTCAAAAATGGATCTAATTGGCTTGTAACCCTATCTCTTCTTTCCAATGTTGTGTTCAAAGTCTTTTCAGGATTTGTAGGATCTAAGGGACCAACAACTTCACGTAGATATCCTTTTAGGATCTGATTTTGCCTTTAAAGTTTTATCAATTTTTCCCCATCCTATTCCAAGTGCCTAAATACTTCTTTAATTCTCATTGTGACCATCAACTTAGCAATGTCCAACGTAGGTTTCCCAAGCATGGCCTCCCTAATATGATAATCTCATGGAGTCAATTCTTCAACATCTGTGTGTAGAGGAGGGATATCCATGAGAAAAAATATGTCCTAGTTCTAATCACTCATGATGAAGGCTAATGCCTATGCATCCTTTGGTGGTGACTTAGGTTTCTGTAGAACTTCAATTAATTCTATGCTATCCTCTTCCTTAGTGGTGAATTGCTACCTTTTGTTTGTAATGACCTCTTTCCTCAACCATCTTGGCACATGCTCTATTGGGGATTTTCCTTTTGAGGATGAAGGAGTTTTCTTGAGTATGCTCGTTCCCTTATCTCCCCTTTCTAGAGTCCTCTCTTTTTGTAAGATATCCACACTAGGAGTCTTTGTGTTCATAGAGTCCACAGTTCTCACCTCTGTGTCTTGGGAAGTTTTCTGAGGTTACTCACTTATGTATCCTTCCTCTGACACTTCCTTGGTATATTCTTATTGTGGCTCTTCCTCTTGTTCTACTTGAACTCATTCTTCTTTGGTATTTGGAGGAAGAGGGGTAGCCAATCCCTTATCTATACAAAATGTAACATGAACAAGTGATGGTGGAGCTACTTTAGGCCCTTGTGGCTTAGGTGGCAACTAACTCCAATCCTCCTATTGAGGTTGATTGGTTGGATTATCTCTAATTGTCTCTCCCACCAATTTAGTGCCAATCAATATAAAATCAAAATCTGATATCTTGAATACATCAGTCCCCTCTACATCCTATTTATCTATCCATTATTGCATTTCATCCTCAAAGTTTAGGTTGAATGGGTTGCTCAAAAATGGATGGGTTTGTGATTGTAGAGCTTCTTCTCCATTTTGATTCCATGTCTCTAGCAAGACGAGTTCTCCTATTCAACAGGAGGTTATCCCCTTTGTCCTCATCATCCTCTTTTTTTTCTTCTTCTGGGATAGATTTTGGGACTGATAGGAAGGGAATCACTATCCAAATGATCTTTTTCCTCCTCTTGACCGAAGTCTTAATCTTTCTTCTTTTAGGCATGAAAGGGGAGGCTTGTACCTCTTGTTGAGGTAGGGACACCTCTCGTACTTCTATTTTAGCTTCTTCTTGGCCTTATTCAATTGGTGGTGCTTGAGGATTGTCTTGGGCTTGTCTGGCTTCCACATTCTCTAACTCTTGTACATTTTCTTCTCTTAGCTATGGAGGTGCTTGAGTTTCTTCCTCTTCAAGCTCAACTTCTTGAGGAGAAATGCTCTTCCTCTTACCTTTACCTCTTTGAGACTAATAATATCCAACTGGTCTATCAAGTTGGTGCACCCTTTTTGGTCTCACTGGTGACTAAGCTGTAAATGTAGGCACTGTGACCTTAGCTCCTTGAACTTTAGCTAGGTAGGCTTGAGCATGGAAGACTACTAATTGAGGAATTGGATTAAGTTTGAAAGGTCTCTTGATCCAATCCTATGTTAATTTGATGACATGCCTGGCCCTATGATTGATGTCTGAGTTTTCTTCTCTATTAATCTCAACGTTCATGATAGGGCAGTCACCCATCTTGTCCCTATTGAACAATGGATAGAGAAGATCCTCCATATCCTATTGCACTAGCTTCAAATGAATCTTTATCTTTAAAGCACTACCTACCAAATAAAGAATCATCCTATAATAATCCCTTATGTGGATATCATAGTCATCTATTGCATTCATCTAGTGAACCTTGATCACATCTTCCTATTGAAATGTCTTGCTAGCCAAATATTTTACCCTTTCGACTTTATCAAATTAGGGCCAAGGAGAATTATATTCTTCTAAGAGATATTAATCCCATTTAGACTCAAAAGATGGAATATCTTGTCTTTGAACCACACTAAAAGGTTCTATAGTAATAGGCCACACCCAACATATTTTGTGCTACTTCCTAACTCTGTTGTATATAGACAAGAGTTATCGAGTGATCTCTACTAGAATGAGTCTGTCACTAGGATACCTAGGGTGCTTCTTGGGGTTGATAGTTGTAACCATTACCCTAAAAGATGTGAATGTTCAAAATTGGATGTAGTAGGCTCCAACCTCTAACATCTTACCTACTATCTCCTTTGATATCCTCTTTACATAATCCTCTTTAATGAGCTAGATTATTGTGAATATAAATGCATCATTCACTATTATGTATTCCTTTCTATGCTTTAGAAACTTCTTCTTCACCAATTGAGGATATTCTATATAGGTCCATGTGTTTACATCTTGCATGCTACCCTTCTTATAAAGCCCTAGATCATATTTCACCCTCGTAGCTAACAAGTACACCAAGTATGATTTGATGTAAAACATTTGGTTATCGTTAACTACCACCAACTGCTCACCCAAGTTCTCACTAAGAATGGAAGCCCAATCAATTGACATCTTTTTTGTCTTAATAGTCTCAATGAAATGCACCATCCAAATATTTAGGTTCCTCAATGCTAGCAACTCCATAACTCTACTCAATAGTATGATAGAATATTAAATACCCTCCTTCATATATCTTCTCGTCATGTTGTCTTTGCCTACTTTATGGCCCAAAAGAGTCTTCTCAATGAGGTACAGGGACTAAATAATCTCAAAAGCTTCATCAACATGTTCCCTATACCATCTCTATGCTTAGTGACAGGTTAATCTGATGAATTGATCTACCCTTGGAAGATGGAACACCTATTCTATATTATTGGGTTGAAGATCTAGGAGGATCCCTCTAGTTATGCTCTTCACGACCCTTTCTTTAGATACATAGTTCTCTACAAGTGTCATAATTAGCTTTGAAGATTGTACTAACATTTTGTTGGCTCCTAATTTAACAGAATTTGAATAACAAAGTATGCAAGGCAAGAATGAGTCTATGGGTAGCTATCTCCAATAATGGACACAATTTACCAAGAACCTGGGCCAACTATAAGGCCTAACCCTTCTTCTACTTTAGGCTCTACTAAACCTAGGCAAGTAGACCTCAGATTCAAATGATACTGTACTAGTGCAAAAACATATCCCTGAATCTATTAAGAATATTTTACCCTTATTTCTCCTAATGACTCATGAAATGACATAGATCTATAGTAGCTAAATGCAAATCTATGACATTCATAAGCTGAGTGAGGGTTAATTCCTTTCAGCCCACTATAAAACATGAAATACTGAAATGATTTTGATTAATAACAATTTGTGCAAATAACCTTCATATCAGCTTGCATATGATTTACTGATCAGTGCCTTATCCATTGAAACATAGAGTCATTACTAGCAAGATGACCTAACTAGATTGCATTACAATCAAGTTTGTTAACTAAAATCCCCAAATCCCATACTTATGCAATATCCCCTTCATGCACCTAGAAACCCTACTAGAACAATGAAACATTTACTTGACTGCTTGAGTCAAAACCAATAAAGATTTGACATACAACTCATCAAAGCTACCTTAAATCAAATGAACATTATCCATTTCATTCCAAAGTCAATAACACATGAAGAAATAGGAGACAAAATTAGAGAACATAGATAAATCATGTAAATCTCCTTTTGTATTTATCCTTGGAAAGACCAAATACACAAACTAGTAACACAAAATGTAACTTAAGATACTTCACATAATCTAGCATCAATTTCCAATATCTCGGGATGACAATACATGACATGAAATAAAAATCTGCACAGGGTGGATGTGTGGCCTTTACTACTAGAGCTGAACTCAGTAGTCAGGAAGCAAAACCATCTACAATCCTAGTTTTAACAATAGAACTAGAACCTTGCTAGTATTACCTAGAGCAAACTGCCAACTACCTTGCAAAAGAGAAGAAGGAAGGAAGATATAGGAAGGAAGCAATTCTTAGATTGAATCTACAACTTACATGTGTACCCTTAGAATTCCTTCCCAAGAAGATCAAAAGTCTCTCTCTACCTTCTCTCTGTAACTGAAAAATCAAATTCCATCATTTTGGCTCTACAAGGCATAAATAATCTCAGATATTTGGTTCATCATCATAACCACTTTTGATGCTAGATTTTAAATCATGGTTAAATCAAAAATTAGTTAAGAGGCCTCCAAAATGCAATACAATCTTCTCAAAGTCATTTTTTCCACATTCTGGCTTCAAATAGTCTTCATAACTATCCTCTAACCAATTCTAATGACCAATGTTGATATCTTCTTATTTTGTCGCCAATGCCCTAGGTTTTACAAATTGGCCTATAGTGCAAACCAGTGAGGATCTATGCAAAAACTAACTTTAGATTCGGAAAGTTCAGCTCTTCCTAGTATTGGTGGTATATTGGAGTGCCCATTTTGGTTAAAAATTAAGCCTCTAGCACCCGTTTGAAAAATCATGCCTCTGTTCATGGTCTCCATATTCATTTTGCAAAAATTTAAACTTAACAAAGTTTAAACTATATTAAAAAATAGACATTATTTAAAATCTCTGATGACTGCACGTGAAACCAATCATAAAAATATAAAAAATGAATTTTATAGTTGAAGTCATTCATTTTTCTCTGCCTTTTCAATTTGGGTCAAACTTGGTTTATTGACCTTGCCACATGTCACCTTCTAATTTGCTACGTTGTTGCTTTTTCATCACCCAGTCACTGCCTAGTCAACACCTACCTCATTATCACCACCTCGTTGCCACATGGCACTCCATTACTGATCAAAACTTGCATCTGCCCTGTTAGTGCCATCGGGACCCACTGCCACGTGTTGTCATCACATCAACCCTCGCCATGTCACTATGGTAATTCTCATGCATCTTTTGTTTGGTGATGTAGTGATGACCACATGATGAGGACATGTGTCAACATCACCTTCCATCTGAACTCATTTTTCTTCACCATATTTTTGGGTTTTTTCGGTGGGCACTTGCTAGAATCTCCATTTTTTGAGAGGTTTCCATGTCGCTAACGGTGAAACCCTCCCATTTTTTGATGGTGACATGGCAACCATTAGAATCTCCAACTTTTCTAGCACCACTTCTAGCTTTTTTGACATCTTTTTCCAATGACCCCACCTACCCACATCAGTGCCACATCATCAAGGTCGCTATCTTGCTGTGGTAACTTCCTTGGATCTTTTGTATAGTGACTTAGCAATGGTTGCATGATCTACCATGTGGCATGATTTTGGTGCATTGTCTCCACATCATCTCACACATTTCTCTATTCAAAATTTAGCTGACAACATCATCCAGCTATCCAACCGTTCAATGTACAAAGGTCCACACATGACTCTTTACATCCACAAAAGACACAATGGCTTTAAGACATCTTAAGATATGTGTGTTCTTGTTTTTAAACATTGAAAGAAAAAAAAATCTACTCAATGTGGGATAATTCATCCCAATGAATATGTACTATGGCTGCTAAAACCTCAGCTCATTTTTTCTCAAATGCCTAAGCTTCAAAATGACAAATGCAAGCTTGTGGCATGGAAGGTGCGCAACTCATTAAAATCTCAGGTGTCTGATGCTCATTTGAACTTTCTCCCTTTTTATTTTCACGTAGTCCCTACCTCTTTCCTATATTGTCCTGTATGTACACTAACACCGTGACTGCAAATATGGAGCCAATGTTGATGCAAAAATAGAATCTATTGAAGAAATAGATCATTTTTCTCTGTTCCTTTGGATCCTTATTATCAAACTAATCTAACCCAAATCCTAAAGTGTTTTATTTCACACCTCCTACACCAAAAGCAATGATATAAAGAGAGGCATAGAGAAATGCCATCATTTTCCCACTCTCTCAAATACAAACCTGATGATTATATGTGCACGCTGGGGGCTGCAAACTTGGCAATGAGGTCAAAAAGGCTAGTAATCCAACACCCAAAGCTTGAATTGTGCCAAATATTGCAATTTTCTTGAAATGGCCAAGGAGGGCATCTACTACAAGTCCTCCAAGAAAGAACAATAGGTATAGGGTTCCCATAAAATTATTGATAATATTTGTTGTGTCAGCATTTGAGAGATGTAACTTCCCAACCAAGTGACTAGATTTGATGCTATGCCTATCACATGCATTCTCTCTGAAAGTTCTACACCTAAAATAATGGCAGTTGCAATCCATCCACCAGTCTTAAACCTATTTGCTAGATTTCCTTTCTTTTCCAACACTCCCCCACTGGCAAACTTTGATAAATTCTGCTCTTCTTCCTTGGATGTCTCCCTCTTTTATGTCTCCCTGATGCCTCAAGTTTCCTTTGCTATATGTCTACACTTGATTTACTTGCCTTTTAATAGCCTCCTCTATTTACTGGCACTAGGTCTGTTTTGTGCAATCTTCTTGTTGCCTACTCAACATCATCTTCAATGGTGTATTCCTATCTTTAACTACCAACTTGTTCATCCTTGCGCAAGGTCCTTTGCTCTTTTTTTGATGAGCCTTCATTCTTTATGTGTGTGTTGCCTCTGATGTGGCATGGGCTATGGCTTTTGTTTGACTGGTGGCTTGCTTGTTTTTAAAACAATGTCATCCTTCCTTTTCAAAATTGACTCCCCCTACTAATTGCATTGATCTGCTCCTCTTTATTTGGCATGTTTCATGATATTGATTTGGCATGAGGCCCTTCATCCTCGTGTAGAGTTCCCTTCATTTGGCATTGTTTCTTTACTACCTACGTGAGTTTACTTTGTCTCACTGTGTGTGGAGCTTTTTTTTTGTATGTCGTGGATCCTTTGATTTGCCTATGACTTATTTCCTTACTCTAGCCAGCAGATTTTATTTTGATCATGCTGCGTGGATGAGCTTTCAATATAAAATGCATGTGGGACTCCTTGTTATAACCACAAGTTACCTCTTTCTTTTAATTTCCATTTCCTTGAAAGAAGACATCATCCCCTATAGACTTTGGCTATGGTTTTTTTGTCTTGGTTGGTTCTTGCCCTCATAAAATGCAAGTTTTCCAACATGAGTTGCCCTTTGATTTGCATTTTTCATCACATTATAAATGTCCCTTGCTACTACCATGGGATGCTCCTCTGGCTTTTCTTAGCCGTGAGTTCCTATAGCATAAGTCATAGCCATAAAAATAAAAAATAAAAAGATATAATGTGACATGAATTTGTTCCCTTTCCTTTATAACCTGGTGAACACACGCCCTCCAAATTTTACATTAAAAGCTCTTCACCAATAATCTTGCAAGCAACTTAAAAGAGTTGTAATTATTGAATTGATCACATGCCAAATGTAGATCCCAAATTTTGTTGGCACCTTCTAAATCTCTTTATGTAATTTATGAATGATACTCCGATGGAAAACTAAAGGATGACACCTTAGCAAGCTTGCATGGCATTCTAATAGTCTTTTCAATTTCTTGCTTTCCATGTAATAACTCTAAATTATCCCTTAATCATAGGGTCGTGCTAATCCCAACTAATCAATTCAGTGGACCTATCAATTTTGCACCAAGAGGTCCATTGACTAGCCTTAAAAACTAACCCATACCTCTCATCGGGCTCTAAAATTTGGCACACTAACTCTTTGTTCTACACACTTTTACCCTATCAAATCTCATCTCATGATGAATCCAGGGTCAAAAGATATTGACCGTCAAAGTTTCTCTCTTAGAATCACCTACAAGTAAACACATCAAAAAACACTAAATTGAATTCAGATTTGGCTTTGAAAACTGGAAAATGAGCACATGGGAAGACAAAAACTAGGGCATTGGTTCTTTATCATGAGAAAATTATAAATCTACAATTTGGACTCATGAAAAATAACATGTTGCAAATGGCAAGCGATCAAAGTGGGCTACTCAAAATTTACAAGCTAGAAACAACGGCAAAAAAGCATTTTTTGCAAATCGAATTGACCTGGAAAAGTGTGCAAATGGATTCATCATGACTTGTAAACTAGCACACTTAAAGTCTTTTCAAATGACAACATAGTAGTACAATTCATTTGACCTCACCTATCATGGATTTGGAGTTATAACGTCATGAATACGGGTTTTGACAAATCTGCAAATGCTGACACCAGTAAAAAGTTATTAATTGCATTTGGAATCACGCTTGAAAACTTATCAAATGGATTTGTCATGAGCTAGAACTTGAAACGTAACAATTCTTTTATGTCTAATGCAACACAAAAGGAAATTTCTCATTTTGGTCAACTAGGTCAAAATTATATTACGTCAAACAGGGCTTCAAAAAATTAGGTGCAAAGTACATTAGCATGAAAATAATAAACTACCAACTTTGAGGGTCAAACGGACTCAAAATGACTCAAAATCTGAAACATAGGCTCTCAAGTATGGACACTAAATACTCCCAAAGTAGTGAGTCACGAAACATTTCTGGGTGTGAGATATTCAATTGCAAACACAACCTCCTGTCGTTGTTTGACACTTGGGCAGAATTGTAAATTTTGATACTAGCTCAAAACAGGACTTCACAAAATGGCTCGGAATGGCATTTTATCATCATGGAAAGAGTGGATGGGCTTAATGGAAGGTTTTAGAAACATTAAACACCTTAGGAACCTCAAAGGTACAACTAGGTACACATTGCATTTATGGGGCTTGATTTGACTCAAAATTTTAGATAGATGCTCAAAATGAGAACGTAATTTTGAGCGCCAACACATTGGATGGGATGCTACTTTAGTAAGTCCTGGTTGAATAAAAGTTGATATCATTTAGGACCTTTCTATTGGTTTTTTGTACAATGCTAGGAATGTACTCAAATCAATATGACCAAATTTGGTCTCAGATCTTTGAATAGTCATCTTTAAAGCATGACTTGGTCAAAAGACCTTGAAACTTGAACACCATGGGTTATGGAACCATCTTCATAGCAAGGGAGGATGTTGAAGAAGCCATTAAATCTACACAAAAATAATGTTTATTAGTCCAAATTCAAAGAAAAATTGATTAATTTAAGTCCTAATACTAACACGAGAAAAACCTATAAAACCTAAATTAATTAAAACACCTAAAAATCTAATTTGTAACCCTTATATGTAAAAAAGTTTGTACCTAGGGCACCTAATAGGTGTGCTAGGTGCAATTTTTATTAAAGCTTTAAAAGATGAGGATGCGCACCAGTGCATATCATTGGGTACATTGATGCATACCCTCATACACTTAGTAGCAAGAAATGTTTTATATTTAAGGGTGCATAGTAGTGCACCTAATTAGGTGTGCTACTATGCACCTTAAATGAGATGTTTTATTAATTTTTTCTCAATTTATAGTTATGTTTTGAAAAATTAAAAGGTGCATAGCTATGCAGGTAGATAGGTGTGCAGTTGCACACCTTTTATATGTTATTCTAAGTTGTTTTATTTGAATGTGTAGGTAGGCAAGGTGAGGAGGCACACCTCAAGAGGTGTGGTGCTATGATCAGAGATGCTGACAAAGGTGCATTGGTGCACCATTTCTCTTTGCAAAGAAAAACTTAGCCTCTTAGTTGATTTTCAAAATCTAATTTTTGAATGGGGACTCGGGTTGGGTAAAAAAACACTAGATAAAACACTAAAAAAACTCAAACCCCAAACTAGGGATCCAAAAAGATGAAAAATAAAGAAGTGGATCCCCATTTCTAAGAAAAATGAGGTGTGCATTGTGAAAATAACAAAAAATATCCTTGATGAATGGAAGAAATGTCAAAAGCATTTCTTCCTCAACAAACATTCCTCTGATATGTATCAAACACTAACTAAATCTTAAATATTCTAGGAATATTTTGAGTCACTTTATATTCAAAACCTGAGAATCTCGAATCTCCAATTTTAGTGTGTGTTCAATGTATCTATTTCCTTTGACATCTCATAATGTAGTCTATCAAAAATTTCTAACAAATTAGAAATAATCTTCCACCCCTTCTAATTCATTCATCAGGAATCTTCATGAAAGTTGATTATCAATCTTTTGTCTGGCCAAATGACAAAATCATTTCTGGGGGCTCTTGGCAGATCATCACTTTTTATTTGAAGTCCTAGGTAATCTTTTGAATACTTGCTTCACATAGCTCATAATGTCACCATTTGATTCTTCAATGAAGCCATTGTTTTAATACTAGATAGCTTATTTAGAGTGCATATCCGTTTAGCTAGATTACCTTTTTCAAAATTTGTAGAATCCTTCATACTTAACACCTTTCGTTCTTTTTTATTTTCTTTCTATAACCTAACCATGTTTAGACTATGTGGCCAAGACATTGGTGTCATTTCTCAAATTCACTCTTTAGTGAATATGCTTTGCATTCTTTCTTTTAAAAAATTTTAGAAACTCTTAGGCCAAACAATGATCTTAGCAATTCTTTTGAGAAGACCCTTCTATTTGAACTAGTGGGGTTTGGACTATCCCTTGCTGCCTTCAACCTTGGTTTGAAAACACCTAAGATACTTGATCTTTTAAATTTGAAAATTTTTGAGAACTTGTTGATCTACAATTCTAAATTTAATACTAAAAGTCCCCTATTACTACAAATAACATCCATTCCTTAGTTGGTGTAAGAAACAAATCATAAAAATGTTTTGACAAAGAAATACCTATTCCTAAAAATTGGAACCAAAAGAGTGGTTAGTAAGATATGTCAAGATAAAATCTTGAGTGCACCTACCCCCTGGACTGATGCAACTTTGAAAACAAACACATGACTAAAAGAAAACACAAAACTAAAAAGAAATAGACTTACAAAAATAAACACACTTGTAGAAAAGAAAGTGTTTTTTTGTTTCTTTTAGGCTTCAAAGTAATGCTTTAGGAATTTCCCATTAACTGACAATGGAATCAATTCTCCTTGTAAGGAACTTAGCCTAAAAGTGTTCTCTCCCAAAATTTCTACAATCTGATAAAGACCAATCCACAAGCATTGAAACTTAGTGTGGCTACCTAACTTTTCTTTTGCCTTGTCCCAAAGTAGAAAAAGGTCAAATATTTTGAAAGAATTTATCATGGCCCTCTTTTCAAACCACCTCTTGATCACAACTTGATGTTTTTTGATATACTCCAAAGTAGTTGTCTATTTTTCATCCATCTCTAAAAGATTCATGAATCTAATTTGTACTCTATTAGCATCTTCAACATAACCACTCATGAATTTCAAAGTTGGAGTTTGTAGACAAGTAGATATGGAGATATCCCCAAAGAATTCTTGACCTTGACTTGGTCTGTCCATAGAGCATATTTGAGTTTTGTATGTCAATCTTTAGGTTTCTCCTTCAACAAACATCTTATTACCATGATCGAGTTCTTTTTTCTTTTTTAATGAGGGGTAAATTCTTTGACCTAGAGCTATGAACTAGTGTGGCCACAAACGGGGGACCTCATCCCTGTGAGATTTGAACTTTGATGGCAAGATAACAACTCAACAACTTAACCATCACAACATGCCACTATTGGCATCATGATCAAGTTCTTGTTAGTAGACTCAGTGATGCCATTTCCTTGTGGATAATAATTTGAAGAGAACTTAACAATAACCTAATTTTCCAAGGCTCACTAAGTTAGGAATACCAATGCAAACGCTGATCTATTATTTCATAGTAGGGAGAAGGGCATCCTAAATTTGGAAACAATGTGTTCTTCCAAGAATTCTGTAACCACCTTAGTTGTGCAATTTTTGAATGTCTCTACTTCTATCCAATGTGTACAGTAATTAGTAGTTGTTAGAATAGAAGCATGTCCAATTGATGATGGTGGATTCACTGGACCAATAAAATTCAGCCCCCACTTTGTGAAGGGGTGTATCTCAAACACTAGTTGTAATGGCATTTTAGGATGTCTTTCTCTATTAGCACTAATTTGAAAAATATGGCAAGTACACACATGTTCAAAAGTATCTTTGAATATCATGGGCTACAAATAAACTAACCTTAAAATAATATGAGTAATTACTTCTACTAAACCATGCCATGTACCATACTTATCATGAAATTGTTCCAAAACTCCTTTTACTTCCTCATGTCCCAAATATTTCAAGTAAATCCCTTCATAGTTCATTTTGTATAATGTCCTAGCATGCAGCATGTAGGATTCACACTTTATTTTAAGTCTCCTACACTGTGAACTATTCATCCAATTAGGGTACTAATTTTGTAAAAGATAGTAAACAATATCCTAATACCAGACATCCATTATGACACCCTAATCAATATCAACTTGAGGTACTACAATCTTCTTCTAATCTTGCACATTTGTTTCACCATCAAACCAGAATTTCTTTTCATCCTCTATTTGGTTATCTGCTATCATTTTTTATAATCTTTTGCCTCTTACTAACTTCATGGGTTGGATCTCTTAATAAAATTCTTGAAGTATTGTCATCCATTTTCCTTATCTTTCACCAAGTTCATTTTGCATCAGCAATGTCTTAACTACTAGATCAAGCATAATGCATATACCTTACTCCTTAGTATATAATGGTAGAATTTGTTTACCACTTTGATTAGAGAAAAAGACTATTTATCTAGGTTGAAATAATATAAATCAATATTTTTCAAAGGGAAACTCATAAGCACAATGGGCCTTTCATTTTCCTTTTCCTTCTCCTATGTTAGAATCCTAGCACATGAGTGTTCAAAGGAAAAAAGGCCATATTTTAAAAGGTAGTCCATAATCTAGACTCATTAGTACTAGGGCCATGGAAATGGCCACTTTGATATCTTTAAATTATTTGTTAATCTCTGAAACCCATTCTACTTTAGCTCCCTTTTTGAGTAAATCATTAAGGGGACAATCTCTACAAATCTGCTTATGAATTTTTGCACAAAATTTATCTTTCTAAAGAAAGACTTAAGTTCTTTTTGACTGTGAGGAGGTGATAACTTTAGAATAGATTCAATCCTATCAAGATCAATGGAGATTCTAGCTTCAGAGATGATATGACCTAGGAGCTTTCCTTTAGTAACCCCAAATGAACATTTCTTAGGATTGAGTGGTATGCCATATTTATGACATCTATTGAATACCTATCTTAAATCAGCAATATGAGTGCTTCAATCCTCTAAAAAGATAGTTAAGTCATCCATGTATATGACTACATACTTGTTTATCAATCTTTTAAAAGCTTCATCCATAGCCTATTGAAATGTAGCCCCTACGTTAATCAGCCCAAAAGGCATTCTTTTGTAAGAAAAAGTTCCCCATTTAGTCATGAAGGCTATCTTTAGCCTATCTTCTTCATCAACCATTACTTGATTGTATCTAGAGTATCCATCCAAGAAGGACATCATATTTGAACCATTTACAATTTGTAAAACCTCATCTAGTGAAGGCAAAGGGTAGTTCTTCTTTTTAGATGCGAGGTTCAAGTTACAAAAATACATGCAAAGATGAATCTCTCTAGTCTTTTTTCATATAGGAACCAAATTAGCCACCCATGTAGAATGGTGAATGTGAAAGATGATCTTGGCATTGAGTAGTTTCTTAACTTCTTTCATTATCAGTGCTTTAATGATGGGATTAATAGGTCTTTGTCTTTGGTGGAAAGGTTTGGCATTTGGTTTCAATGAAATGTCATGTGTAATTATCTTAGGATCATATTTTTTTAGCTCTTTGTACTCCAAGAAATAACATCCTTATACTTTGCAAGTAATTTGAGCATATCTTCCCATTCCTATGCATTTCACACTTTTTTTATCCTTACCATTCTAGGATCTACATCACTACCCAAATAGTATGAATTGCATTCTTTGATCCTATTTTCTTGTATCATTCTTTTGTCAAGTGTTGGTTTTTCATGATAAAAAATACATTACAATTCAACCATTCCCTTGGGAATAGTGTGTTGATCTTAGATTGGTTTTGACAAT
The DNA here is from genome assembly GCA_028749045.1 of Cupressus sempervirens. Lineage (NCBI taxonomy): Eukaryota > Viridiplantae > Streptophyta > Pinopsida > Cupressales > Cupressaceae > Cupressus > Cupressus sempervirens. Next base: position 239,740,108 of record CM053792.1, read on the forward strand.
TAAGTGTCAACATACTTAAAATATTCACTAAGTTCATATTGAACTAAGTAATACATGCTGACTATGATATGTAAAAATAGATTGTGCCAATCTATAATGAGTGACAAGTCACTCATGTGTCAAGTCACCTAAGTTCCAAGTAGAAAATATATGCTGAGTGATTCAAGAGTCGAGCAAATAGTACATGTTCAGTAGTTCAAGTGCCAAGTCAGAGATAGAATTTCAATATGTGTTGAGCATCAATAACATTAAGTACCGAGTAACATAAATTTGACATAGTTATTTGTGATTGCACAAACAACTATGTAAACCATTTTTCAACTAACATAAGAATAGAATATAATCTTTTGAAGAGAAGGATGAATCTATAAGAAGATTCCCTATTAATTACATGTAGCCAATCAGAAAAAGGGAAGGATTAAGTGGAAAAAGGGATGAATCTCAACTATAGATTCATACCTAACCCTAAGCCTTCTAGTCTTCTTAAGGAGGAAATAACCCTAAACTTCATGAGAAGAATATGTGCATAAAGAATTGAAGGTAGAGAACAACAAAGTTTGCATGGAGACTTAGAAGTTGTAAGAGAGAAAATTGCATAATTAGTTTGAGAAGAAAAAAGGATAGAGGATACAACATTAACATATCAGATTAGAGAGGATCAAGAAGGACATAGTATGGATTTGATCTTTAATCAGGCTACCAAAGCTAATCACAAGATCTTTTCTGAAACATCCTAACAGGTGATTTTGGTTAAATCTCGTAGGTAGAATAGTCCTAACAAATTGTTGCAAATCCTTTAACAGGGTGACATTCCAAGTGGATGTTCTAATGTCCTTTAGCTAGGCACACTTCTAATAGTGTGTTGAAATCCTCTAACAAGGTGGGACTTAATAGTCCTTGTAAGCCTTTAACAGGGCAGGCCTTTTATAGGGTAGATCATTTCTCATGGTCAACTCATTGTAACCTTAATTGGTGACACTTTATTGTTGCAATAGTTAATAATTGTGGGTGTCATCACCAACCCATTTTTACCTTCTCATTTGGAGTGTTTTTGGGTAATCATATTAGGTGTCAAATGTGTGATTTCTTATGTGTTTACATGTTTTAGATGTTTATGCTTTGCATGTTATTTCAAGTTTATCTATTGAATGGATGAGATGGATGAGGGGTGAAAAGTTTTATGGGTTCATGTTTTAACTACTAATTCACCCCCTCACCACCCCCCCGTAGTAGCTCACCTTTCCTAATTGTAATTCCATCAATTGATATCAAAGCTAAGTCCTTAGACGAAGAAGCTTTGTAGCTTAGACGAAAGATCTTAAAATGGAAGTCTACAAGTTGGGAAAAACCATTGAGAACCAAGAGATTGGGACTGAGTGAAGCTAGAGATGCTTTGAAGAGTTCCCTAAAGAGAAGGAAAGAGATTGCTATAGCAAAAAATGACACACAATACAAAGAGATTGATACCACAAAGCTATTTGTAGATGGTAACTCTAGTGAATTTAATGTAGAAATTGTAGATCTAATGGAAAAGAATAGAGCACAAGTTGAAGAGATCAAAAAACTCGAGTTGGAGCAAGTATCACAAGCTATACTGTTGTGTGAGGTGACTAAACAAAAGAAGAAAGCTATAGAAGACAACGCCATGATTGAAGATGACAAAAGAATTTTGGCAAAAAAATTGGAAGAAAAGTCAACAAATTTATCTACCATATCAAACATGAGTTGGATACCTTAAGCCAAATGATGCATTCTCATCATGAGTTGAATGTCAAGGACATTGAAATAACCACTTTAAAACTATAGAATGAATAGCTACAGAATGACCTGAAAAGAGAAAAAGGATTTTCTAAAAGTTTCAAAAAGCTAGATGAAGCCATCAAGTACTTTGAGAAACTAATAAAATCCCCTATATCTAGTAGAGATACATCAGGATTGGGCTACACAAGCACTGAAGAAGGAGAATCATCCAAAGCTACTGAGGAAAAAAACAAAAAAGGTTAGAACTCTAAACCTACTCATTATCATTATGGTAAGAAAGGATATACAACTAATGTTTGCAAGAGCAAGAATGAAAATCAAAATGTTAAGCCTAAGAACATGACTCATTGTCACAAGTGCAACAAACAAGGTCATCAGGCACATGAATGTAGAACTAGAACCATGCATGCACCAAAATTTGAAGGACGTTATTAGAATTGTCAGAAGTATGGACATAGAGCCTTTGAATGTAGATCCAAGTCCACATGGTTATCAAGCAAGCCAACAAAGGTAAGAAGCTATGAAAACTCCTATAATTGGGAATACAATACAAGATATAGTTGCCACTATTGTCAAGAATATGTTCATATACCTTAAAATTGCATTAGAACTCACTTCAATGGTAACTACAAGAGATGGTTGAGTCAAACCACAGATTTTAGCTATCACAAGAGTGGTCACATTAGCAAGCATTGTCCAACCAGGTCCAAGACATCAAGTTGTGAATTTGATAAAGGTAAAGGCAAGACAGATTTTGAACACATTAGGAATGAAATGAACAAGACATGGAAGAAGAAATATGGTAGTAGTAGATTAAATGGAGAAGGGATCACTTCACCCAATAGGTCAAGTGGTCACACTTCATCAAACTAAGCGAATAAGAGTTACATGGGACTGATAATTAAAGTGTTGCATTATACATTAGTTCCAAAAGAAATTAGCACCAAAATTACTACATTAGCATGAATTAAGATGCAAAAATTTATAGAAGATTCAAAATTAAATTGTCAAGTTTTCATGTTGTTGCCGAGTATGAAAAGTCTTTTGTGTATGCTAAGTGAAAAACTAGTTAATGTCAAGCTACTAATTAGAGACTATTAGATTTGAGTCTGTAGTAGCTACTAAGTCAAGGAAGTCTCTATAGATGCCAAATGAAATAGTAATTGTGATGATGCTTTCTTTTACAGTTGTACACAACCAAGCATTTATTATAGAGTTCTAAAGGGTATAAGGTTGATTTTCTCCTATTTTTTGTCATTATGAATTCAAAGCAAGAACAAGTAGAGTGAAGAAGCAATTTACAAACTAGTTCAAAGAATTTGCATGGATTCTAGCAATGATTAAGCAATAGTTCATCGAATCTTAAAGGTATTCTTTATAAGCTGAGTTGTGTAGTTTTAAATTTGATAAAACCTAGTTTGATAAAATGGCCTCTAGCTCAAAGAATACCAAGGAGAAAGAATCTTTTGAGGTTTCTTTAGTTAGTAATGAGGTTAAACAACCCAATTTCAAGGCCATCCTAGACATTTCTTATAAAAATGATCTGTTAGGTGCATTATCCATGATTCTGCCAAAGATAATAATGGTACAAGATGTGAGAAAATGACACAACTACAATGTAGGAGCCATAGGTGACATGGAGATAAGATAGGCATATGATAAATAGTGTGAAAATAGAGTCCTAAAGGAGGAATTCAAGATTGTGGAGAGAAAGGGTTTGACCTGTGCCTTAGATTTCCCCACAGTTTTCAAAATAGAATGGATTAAAATAGTTTTGAGTAGAACTCATGATGGATGTCTATGGTTAGAGGGTGGACCAATCAAGGTTTCAAAAATGACTATTCATAGGGTAACTATTTGTCCAACCCTAGATTGGCCAAAGACCCTACATAGTGACTCCATAGAGGCAATTGAGAAAAACACAGGTGCTAAATGGAACAAGTGATGTATGATCATTGATACCATTATAGATCCTTTACATGATTTTTTTGTTAGAGTTATTTCCCAAGAGTTCTATCAATAAATTAGGTTAAATAGTGTGCCCTACATAGTAGTGGATGTTGGTAACAAAATTGTGAAGAAAGATCATACCTATGATCTTGCAGAACCTCAATTGCAATAGATAAATGAAAACCTAGGTGTCATCAGAAAGACAAAAAGTGCACAATGTAAGTTTGGATCAATCCTTGTGTGCATATTCTTTTATGTGAAAAATGAATTCCCATATTTTAGAAAAATTAGATGGAAGACCAATAGGTTAGTGGTTGTCAAAATTAATGAATATATTGAGCAAATGGGAGAGAATTTTGAATCGGTCATGACAAGCTACTTTGAAGATTTCAAGAAGTCCATGAAGCAAAGGTTAAGGATACTTGTTTCCTTACTAAAAAAACACTATAATGGCATACTTTTCCTTGTAGATATTGATTATACATACATTCAGGTAGTAGTACCCAACGTTAGATGGTTGAGACCCCTAGGATATGAGATAAATGTTGATGAAGCCTCAGTTGCCATTACTGCACTCCTAGTAGAGAAGACTGACAAAAAAACCAAGATATTTAGCAACTATGATGTAATGAAATCAAAATTTGAAATAGAGATGAAAACAAATTCTATATAAAAGAAGAAGGACAAATTGGTAAGGAAACTCAAGGCTCAATTTGGTGATGAGGAAGAAGAAAATGATGAAGAGAATAAAGAAGAAGAAGAGGTACAAGCTCAAGAACCTCTAGCTTTGACCCCAAGGCATGGGTGAGGAGCAAGAAGAAAAAGGTGCCAAGGAGGAGGAAATCAAAGAAGAACTAGCTCAATTTTCACCGAAGAAGAGAAAAGCCAAGGGTCAGCCTATGGCCAAACCAAAGTCAAAGAAAACAATGAAGCCCAACCCAAAAAAGGGAACAACACTAGCAACCAAGGCAAGTACAAGGGATAGTGAGCAAGATAGCCCAATGCAAAAGAAATAAAGGAGAAAGTACATTGCACAACCAAAAATAGATGATGAAAAGATAGAGTCTAAAGGTACAATTCAATTTAGAGTGGTAAGTCATACACCTAAATGTGACCTTGAAAATATCTATGAGAACATTAAGGATAGTGTAGATATGACAAGTTTAAAGAATATTGATTTTGGAAAACTTGGTAGGATAGAGAAATTTTTTATTGAAGAATCCATTATGTAATGATGTCTAAGTGCAAGAATACTCCACTTTAACTAGACAGTACCATGCCAAAGGAATTGTATATAGTTGTTGAAAATAAGTGGCTTTATTGTCTAAACCTAGAAAACAAAATAAGAGAATCAACATTAGCCCAGGTAATGCTAAATTTGACAAAAGTTCAAATTATCAAGGAAAATAAGAAGTATAGTAGAAGATTTACACCAAAATATAGAGCATTCAACATACTCCAGAATAATATTGAGGAAGTTGTAAAGAAATCCACTCAAATGTGGAAGTTAATATATGGCTTGACAATAGTCAAATAAGGAGAAGAGGATCCCTTTGAGGGAAGAAATAATGGAGAAGAAGAGGAAGACAAGGAAGATGAAGCAATAAGAGGAAAAGATGATAATACTATGGAGGAGACACAAAATTAGACAAATGAGATGGCTATAACTAAAGAGCAATAGGAAGAATAAAGTGTGTAAAACACACAAATGCCCAGCATGAGCCCTCCGCATGATACAAGCATGCCTGAAAATACTATAATTGTAAATGATTCTCCTAATAGCTCATCTTAGAACATAAACCCCTTAACTACAAAAGGCCTAAAGAAGATCCTTGACCAATCGATGCTACAAGCAAGATTGTGTGAGAATCTAGTATTGGTCAGTGTTGATGAACTTCAGAAGGTAGTAGTTGATATTACAAGGGATAAGATGAATACGCAAGAACCATCTTCTTCTATCCCTTTAGCTAGCTATGCTCAATCTTTGATGTAAACATTAGAAGATATATCTACAAATAATGACACTACTATTAGATCTTAACAAACACAAACTATAGTAGAAGAAGAAAAGGCTATAGAAGAACAAACAAGACAGATAGATATACTTGTACCTACAACACAGACATAAGGTGCAAGCCAGACAATAGTAATTGATCAAGGGATATTTGAAGAAAAGGACATACCAAAGGAGAAGAAATAAGAAGCCGCTCAAGTATTGGTATCATTACAAACATTTGACACTCCTACAAAAGTCCTTCAAGAGCCAAGCACTAAAATTGTATCAATGTAGATTTTAGCACTAGGCTCTAGTTCATCCAAGGTTGCTAAGGTAATTCATTATGGAGATGTAACTTTAGATAAAGAAATAGTGATACCTAAATATGACTATGCAACCATTACCTTGGAACAAATAGGCTTAATGAAACAAGCCTTAGGAAAGAAGAAAAATCAAGAAATACTCAGAAAGGAGTATAAACAGAGGCAAGCATTGTAAGAAATAAAAGACATTTTCTTAGATGCTTTTAGTTTGCCTACACTTGAAGAATCAAAGCCAATATTACAACTATCAAATATTGTGGATTAGGTGAATGATGAAGACCAAGATACAAATTCAAAACCTATGGAATGGTCAGAAATAAAATTTCAGGGGAAAGTCAATGAGAAAATATCTAGTGACATGGCACTGGTACAGGTATAATTGGTTACAAAAATTGAGATAGTAAAGAAGGTACTTGAGAACATATTCTCATTGTACACAAAAATGTGTGATCCCACACTCTTCACACAAGAAACTAGCCATATAATTTTAAGTCTAGAGAGAAATTTAAAGGTATCAACTATGCAACTACCTCAGAACCCATCTCAGAGTGAGAAGCATTTCCATTCATTGCTTCAATCAAAAATTCAACTAGTTGTATTAACAATAGAAGAGGCTATTATATGAGCCAAGTTTCTTAACATTCAAGACTCCCTAACCCCTCATATGGAGATACTCCATAAGGACCTAGGATATGTAGAAACCTTGATGAAGAAAGATCCTAATCTTTCTACATCTAATGGATTAGTTCACCTTGCAATAGAGATAGCAATCCAAATCAAGTCACTTGATGTTGCATGTGATAATTGGGATGTTGCTCTAAAAATAATAATGGAGGTCCACAAGTCTTTCTTGGACAAATACACAATTAGTGTCTAAACCCTTTGACATAAGTGTCAAAAAGGTGAAGATAAATAAGCAAGGGGGAGATGAAATAAATGAAATAAAAGTGCAAAGAAGGAGATAAAAAGAAAGGGGGAGATAAAGGTAAACCACAGGGGGAGAAACCAAAGTAAATGAAGACAAAGAGTATCAACAAGAGACATAATTACTTAGAGTGGAGAATAATTTTTTTGGATAATACAGGCACATTAACTCAATGGAAGTTATAAATTTTAAGGTATATAGTCTATTACAAAATTTTGTAAAGTTTGAAGTTTTTTTATGAGCCAAGTTATGAATATATTATACTCAAGAAGATTAGATTAATTATGTATAGTTAAGTGTTTTTGACACTCATGTCAAAGGGGGAGATTGTTGATCTCAGATTGGTTTTTAAAATTGAATGTCAACACACTTAAAATATTCACTAAGGTCATATTGAAATAAGTAATACATGCCAAGTATGATATGTAAAAATAGACTATGCCAAGTTGTAATGAGTTCCAAGTCACTCATGTGCTGAGTCACTTAAGTGCTAGGCAAACAATACATGCTAAGTGATTCAAGTTCCACGCAAATAGTAGATGTCAAGAAGTTCATGTGCCGAGTCAAAGATAGATTTTTAGTATGTGTCGAGCATCAGTAACCTTAAGTGCCAAGTAACCAATATTTGACATAGTTGTTTGAGATTGCACAAACAATTATGTAAACCATTTTTTAGCCAACATAAGAATAAATATGATCTTTTGAAGATAATGAAAAATCTGTAAGTAGATTCCCCATGTAATTACATGCATGAAATCAAAAAAAGGAAAGGATTAAGCAGCAAAAGGGATGAATATTAGCCATAGATTCATACCTAACCCTAAGTCTTCTAGTCTTCTTAAGGATGATGAAACCCTAAACTTCATGAGAAGAATGTGTGCGTAAAGAATTAAAGGTAAAGAGTAGCAAAGTTTTCATGGAGACTTAGAAGTTATAAGAGAGAAAATTATAGAATTAGTTTGAGAAGAAAAAAGGATAGAGGATACAACATTGACATATCTAATTAGAGAGGATCAAGGACATTATAAAATTTTGATCTTTAATCAGGATACTAGAGCTAATCACAAGATCTATGCTGAAACATCCTAACAAGTGATTTTGGTTAAATCTCCTAGGCAGAGTAGTTCGAACAAATTGTCATAAATCCTTTAATAGGGTGACATTCCAAGTGGATGTTATGAATTCCTTTAGCTAGGAACACTTCTAATAGGGTGTTGAACTTAATAGTCCTTGTAAGATTTTAACAAGGTAGGTTGTTCACAAGGTAGATCATGTCTCATGGTCAACTCATTGTAACCTTAATTTGTGACACTTTATTATTGTAGTAGTGAAGAATTGTGGGTGTCATCCCCACCCCAGTTGTACCTTCTCATTTGGAGGGTTTCTAGGTAATCATATCAAGTTTCAAATGTGTGTTTACATATTTTAGATGTTTATGCTTTACATGTTATTTCAGTTTTATCTATTGAATGCATGAGATGGATGAGAGATGAAAAGGTTTATGGGTTCATGTTTTAACTACTGATTCACCCCCCCACCCCCCCTAGTCTCGATAGTTCACCTTTCCTACTTGTAATTTCATCATAGTGTTGGTTTTTAAATTCAAGATCCCATCTTCATCTTCAAGTTCATCATCCTCAAGTTTATCATCTAGATTGTCATTAATCTCTTGCCCTTCAAAGTGGTCATTACACATGATAAATTTGAGTGTGTTTTGATCATCTTGAAAGACTTGAAAGTTTTTAATGTTGTCTAGGATAGATGGAGTACCAACCAATTCTTCTAAAAACCTTTTTATTTTTGCTCTTTTGACTGGTTGTAATGTGCTAGCTAAAATAGCGAGAGCATCTACTACCATGTTTTCCTCCTTGGAATGGACTTTATGTTTAAAGCTTCAAAATCATCCATTAGATCCCATACTCTTTTCCTATAAGAAATAAACCTCTTATCATTGTAGGAGTATATTGATTTCACTTGTCTTATAACCAACTAAGAATCTCCCTCAACTATGAGAGATGTGATTCCTTTCTTCAATGCAAAAAGAATTCCTCAGATCAATGCTTCATTATCTACAACATTATTAGTACATATAAACTATAATTGATATGTTGCAAAGAAAGACTTACCTTTTGGGTTAATCAACTCAATACCTATGCTAGCTCCTAATTTGCATTCAAAACTATCAAAGCAAAGTGTCCAAATTGGCTCTTCTTTGGGATTTCTAAACTTATGCTTATTTTGCCTTGGCTTTTCTTTCACTTGGTCCTGAAAGGATTGTTTCTTGGGAATCCACCGTAGTCTTTCATGGGGTGGACACATTGATTTTCTATTGTTAGTCCATGACACTAGAATTGTACATTTTTATTGTTTGTCCTAAATTTCTCCTATTATTTCTATAATTTCCTCCACTTTGGTTTTAGGAAGGATGACTACCACATTCCATCCTTGACCTTTCACGTACCATCTTCTTCTTTGAACTTTGATCATTCTTGGTGGGGGAGAAGAAAAACCTCCACCATCTGAAGAGGTATCACTATATGATACATTTATATCTTTGATTTCCTATTCAACCTTTTCCATAGATTCAGATAAGGTTATAGGGCTTTGATTTTCTATGGGTTCATCTTTTGGAGCCTTATCATTCTTTGTTTCCATCATTTGTGTTAATACCTTAGTCACTACTTCTTGGCACAATGAACATTCAAACTCCAAATGACTAACTTTATGCAAATGGAAAAACCTTGGGAGAAGTAGGACATTAGAGTTAGCTTCTTCTCCTAAATATTGTAAATTAGCCACTATGTTATCTATGAACTATGTCATTATCTCTAGCTTTAGGATTGAAATCTTTGATTTTTCATCTCGATCATTTAATATTTTGGTTGAAGTCGTATCAAATTCCATCACCTTGTAAGAGCCCAAATATAATTGTAAGAATGCCACTTCATTCAGGGTGTTGTATTCTACAAGCATGGCTTTTAATGTTGGCTCTACATCTATCTTAATTTGATTGTTCAATCCTTTCTAAGGTAACCATAACTGAGTAAAATCCATAGAAAACTATCCTCTTAGGCATTTTGTCCATTCTCTACTAAGTAGTAGTCTATATGTTTCAGGAATATCAACCACATGTATATCAATGATGTCTTGAATTGGAGGGTCAACTATCAATTATATCTGAACATCTTTCAACACCCTAATGACTTTCAACTCTATTTTATCGAGCTATATCATAATCCAATTAGAAGGTTGAGGAGTGACTCCCAACCTTTGTGCTATCAATAGTGGCATAACATTACAAGAGGCTCTTGAATAAATTAGGCAATTATGAAGATTCTTCCCATATATCTTGATGTTAAGTAGAAATAGGGGCACCTTAACCCTATCTTTAAACATAGTTTGCATTACTTACAAAACATTGACTTGTTAAGATATTTTCTTTTGAGGAAAAGTACTCATATTATGGGGTGCCTTTGTATGATCAAGAGTCTTCATCAGTGCTTCTTGTTGATGAGGATAGTTTTGCAACATGTCAAATATGGACATGTTGGCCTTTGTTCATTTCAAATCTTCCATCACACTATACTTTTTAGTAGACCAAGCAGGATTTTTCAATATTGTTGGCACATTTCCTTGACTCTGGTTCTATTTTCCTCCATATGGTGGTCTAATTAGTACCAAGTTATTATTCACTCTCAGATTGAGAGGAGTTGGTTGTAGTGCTAGAGGAATTCTATCTATTATAGATTCTTTTCTATTTCTTAGATTGTAAGTATTTCAATTTTTATTGTGAAATACAAACTTCTCTTGGCTAAATTTCTAGCTCTTTATTAAATGAAAAAGAGAATTCCTCATTGGCTAATTGTTCTGCCCGTGTGTTCTATGCAGAATCATAAGTTTTTAGTAGCATAGCATTGAACTATACAAGAGGGACATTGTCATTCACTTTTGAATTTTGATTCATCTCTTGGTTTCCATTGCAGTATGAACCATCATTATTAGATGTGTTTTGACCATCATCATACATATTGATGTCTGCATATTGAACATTATTGTTATTGTTATCTATAGGAATGCTTCCATTATTTGGATGAGTGTTCTATTGTCAATTTTGTCTTTGGAAGCCATTGTTATGATCATGAGGATTGAAATAGTTTCTTACATTTTTCTTTCCATTAAAATTCTTGTTCTACTTCTGACCATAATTATTGTTGTAAGTGTAGACACCTAAAAACCTTTAGAAAATAAAGTATTTTTATTTTTTGAAAAAGTCCTGATGACATCATCATTTATTAATTAATTAATTTTTATGCCATTAAATCCCTTTATCTTAATTAAAAATATTTAATTAAGAAATCCCTCCCAAAAATGTTTAAATTTTATTTAAACATTATTTCCTTATTTATTAATTATTTAATTAATAAATTGACCAAAAATCCTAAAATAAATTAAAAAAAAATTTTTTGCCCAAAACTTGGCCAATTTCCTTATGACCAATAACCTCTTCCAAAATCTTCTAATCCTTCTTTAATTTTGATTAAAGGCTAATCTCATCATTTCCTACCCCTAACCCCAACTCAAAATATTTAATTAAAATTAAATATTAATCCTCATGTTTATTAAAAAAGTTTTAATAAATATCTCCTCAACCCAAACCCTTGAAATAAATAAAACTTTATTTATTTCTTAAAAATCTAATTTATCCTCATCCTAAGAAGTTATAGACTCTTCTAGAAAGTCTTCATCCTCATCCTAGGAAATTCTAGACTATTCTAGAAAGTCTTTATCCTCATCCAAAGTCTAGACTCTTCTAGAAGATGTCTTTAAACCTAATCCTAATCCCCTCCTAACATTGTCACATTTCCTAAACATGGGTTAAGACTTACTAACCCAAGCCAAAGTTAACAAATATCTCCTCCTTCACCCATCCTCATTAAATGCCATCCACTTGCCTATTCCTAAGCTAATCCTAAACCAGCCTAATCCATCCTCTAATCATTTTCACAAGCCTAAACAAGCTTAAAACATTTCTAATCAAGTCCAAGTCAAAATTTCTCTCATCACCCTCAAAATATCTCAACCATAAAACTTTATGAAGTCCACTAGGTCATAAATGTTCTTACAAAGCACTTATGAAGGGTCTTTATGAAGATTTTATCTCTTGAACCTCCTTTGTTGACTCATCCTTGCCCTTTCCTCCATCCTCTCACCCTGTGACATGTTTCACTCCCTGATTGGTTGTAAGGAAGCACAATCCATGTGCTCTCTTCTCATGCAATCTAAGCCCTCCATAAGCTTTTTCCCATCCTTGCATCTTAGCCCTCAAACCCTCAAGCCTCTTGCCTATAAATTGGATCTTTCCCCTTTGCAAAATAACACAATCCATGAAGTAAAGTTATAATGCTATTTTGAGAGCCAAATCCATACTAAAGCCATCTATCCACACCAAAAATCCACAATCATCCATTGAAGCCTTTGGAAGCATATTGAGCATACATCCTATCTATTTAGACAAAGCTACTCAACAAGAGAGCTTCTCATTGAGAGAGCCCATTAATGGCTCATATTCTCAATTGAGAGCTCATCTTAGTCTATCTTAAATTTTATGAATTTTGTTTAGTTTGTAGAAGCTTTATTTAAATTTGGTTTCTATTAGCATACTAACATTGCTCATATACATTTTGGCACACCCGGTGGGACCCCGCATGGGTCATCTTCATTAGCTTTTTTAGTCAAGTTTTGTATGTCATTTGCTGATTTTGGCTAATTTTTCTTGTTTTTGTGATTGGTAGGATTGTATAAATTGGTTTTGTAGGTCCACATGAGCATGAAGAAGACAAAGGAACTCATAGTCTATCTCATAGTATTTGCAGATTTTTCAAGCTTATAGGTGGACAAAGCACTTGGAATTCTTCTTCCTCCTCTTGTCTATATTCTTCTTATTCCATCTACTTCTTCTTCTTCTTCTTGTGGGAGATCTTGGCCATTTTTTTTTAAGGAAGCAAAATCATACACACTTCTTTTTAGTTCTTAAAATGAACCCCCAAATCATACTTAAATCCATTAAAAAATTAAAAATTTGCAAAAAAGAAAAAATCTTTTAACAAGTGAAACTAAACCAATCTAATCATTTGCATCCTTGCAACATCAAGGTTTTAGATGCATTCATGCAAAGTTAGGAACACTTCATTTTTGGAAATTTAAAAAGAACTTCAAGTTTCCATTTCAAAAGGTTCAAAATCAACACTAAGTGCACACTAAAATCTAAATCAAACTCAAAGCATCAATCAAGGATAAAATGAACCTCATTTGCAAATATGTTAAAGTTCTTTTAAAAATCTCACGAAAACTAAGAGTCCTAAGTGGTTGCCAAAATTGTCCTAAAAAGCTTTGTTATTTGTTCCAAACAAATGTCTTGTTGCAAAATCTTGAATGTTTCTTAGGTTTTTCATGCATCAAAACAATCTAGGAATATCATTTTTGGGCTTAAAACATGCAAACTAGAACACAAAATCTTGAATGAAAAGCAAAGTCCAAAGAGTCATTTTCACTTTTGAGTCCAAAAACAATCTTGAATGATATAAGGTTAAAACAAAGCACTTCAAAGTTCTTAAAACAACACACAAAATCTCAATCTTGAATGCTCAAAGGAAAAAACTTGAATGTTTAATCACTTGTCTTTGAATGCATGTTGCTAAAATCACTCTTGAGTGCCATGGATTAAAATCAAAGTTTGTTATTTTTTTATGAATGCATGATTAAAACAACAAATCCAATCTTGAATGCCATATATCAAATAATCATCTTTTGGAGCATAAAAAGAATCTACATTTTTGTAATCTTTTAAGTTATAAAAACAAATAAAAATGCTTTGAGTGAGTTTGTCGTTGGACTCACCCTCTTTAATCACCCATCAATTTAACCATTGGTTGCAATCTCAGTGTCATCTATGGGGATGGGTCCACCTAAGAGGGTGTTAAGTGCTCCACGCAAATCAAACTCCACTCACTTGGGTTTTTAGTGGTTTTTCTAAGTTAGAAAATTCCTTGAATGCGCATTAATCTCGCTCACACTTCATTTGGGCATAAAAATTGGACAAATCTTGACGTGGAGGGCCCCCAGGCGCACGCTTAAAATTGAATCTCACACACGTTTGTTTTGGGCTTAAAATAAACTCACACTCAATCTTGAATGCCTTAAAGAAAAATCAATCAATACTTGACGTGGAGGGCCTCCAGGCGCATGGGTTTACCTTCTTGTTGACCCTAATTCTTCTTCTTGTTCGCATTCTTCGATCAATTTTATTTTTGTCGACGCTTCAAAGTTGGAATAAACATAGTATCTTAAACTTGAGTGCTTGCAAAGTCTAGATCAGAAAACTTAAGCGTCAGTTGTTAAAAGAACAAGCGTGTTTTTTAGCCCAAGATCATCCAAGTCTTCTCTCCCCTTGTCGTCTTTCGAGGCCATCTTGGGTGCATAAGATTAGGATCCAAAATCTTGTCTTAGCTTTTTAGGAGGCCTGCTTGGGGATTTCATCACCCCTTGGGACGACCTCAACTCCAGCGTTCCGGTGGAGTATAAAGATCAGGAGGTGAATCCAAAGACACCTCTCTTGGGATCAAAATTTTGTCACTCAGGCTAAGCCTCAAGGAACTTTATACCCTTGAGAAGTGAAAGAGGAGAAGTGGGTTACCGCTCCTCTCGGCTGTGTGACATCTTTTTGGTTTCATCTACGGATTTGGGCCTCACGTACCTTGCATATATCGAGGACTCCCTAGCTAAACCAAATTTCATCCTTGTAGAAAGCTTCCTAGGATGTTGGTGTGTTTGACGTGCTTGCTGAAAAATTTTGTCTTCTTCTTTGTTCATAGCTTTTGAATGAATGTTTGCCAATTTTGGTTGAAATCCCAGAAAAGTAGAAATCTCCCAGCTCAAGGCATACTTAGCGTAGTCACTGCCTTATCAAAAAATTATCCAAGCTCCCCCATTGCAACCGAATCTATCTAGTTCTTTGCCTTAGAACAATCCCAAATCCAAAGTCCATCCAAATCATCCCCCTAGCCAGCTAGCAACCCAATCCAAAATCACCCAAGCCTTTAAATAGTTGTTGTCACTTTGCCAAAATTTACTATCCAATCAATCTATCTTACCAATCAACCAATCTCACCAAGGTTATCCCTCTGACAGAGCATTGTCTAGGGTAATCTAGCTTTGTCACTTGCATCCCTCATCACCTTGAGCTAAAGGTTGGGATCCACAAGTGGTCAATCTCGTGTCATGCCCATAGGATCATTAGTCTATCCTCAAGTTGACACAGCCACCACCAAATCTAGCGCATAGGAAAGCAAAACTCTCACCTTTTGACAACATGCCCTTGAAGTCTTCCATCCACAGGAAAGCCAAAAATCTCCAACCAATCCTCCTTAGGTCTGTCATGCAGCTTTGACTCTCCCTAGGAAATCTTTCATCAGCCAATCCAAAATCTGTGCTTAATCCAAATCCAACCATGAGCTTCCGTGTTCATCCATATGCAAGACCCCATCCCCATCAAACTCACCATCAAAGCATGAAGTACCAATCCTATCATGATGTGTTTGGTCGCACTGTCCTTGCTCCCGCCACCTCTTATTCCAATGATGATGAAAATCTTGTTGACTATGACGGGTATACTGAAAGCCTTTGAAACATTCCCCCAAGCATCCCCCAAAATCCAAGAGTTATTCCAAACTATCTAGTCATGCCATCTGATATTCCAGCTTCCCCTCCATCACCCCATCAACCAAGCTTCCAATCTTCCACCCCCATCACACTAGCTATTCCTATCAATCCACCTCCACCTTCGACACACGAGTCTCCAAGGAATCTCCTAGAGGAAATACAAGAAAAGTTGCCTCCAACAGTCGATAAGCCATGTCATCTAATCCAACCATGTGAAGTAGTCAGTGATGAAGCTTCCCCATCTATAATATCACCTCCATCTCCCATAGCTATCATCCCCATACCATCCATCAAATTGCTTAAAATCCTTCCACTTCCCGCAAGCATCAAAATCCCACCACCTGTTAAATCCCTCCAAATCCTATCCACATCGCCTCCAAGCATTTCCCAAATCTCTCATAATGACCCTTATGCATCCATCTTCTACTCACCCATCTCCACTACTGAATCTCCCATCTATCCATCCACTGCCTTCGAAGAATCCATCCCTTCACCCCCTATCGCACCATCCACTCCAAACCAATCCTATCAAGATCCTGCCCAAAAGCATGTTGACATCCCCCAAAGCATAAATGAAGATATCATTGTACCATGTCTTCCATCCATAGTGCAGTCACCATCTCCTCCATCTCCAAAACATCAAGCCATATCTCCTCCACTACAAGATATCTTGTCATCTCACCAGCTACATCAAGATCCTATCCTTCCATCTCCCCCGCTCCATGCTTCCATCTTACCACCTATCCAAGCTATTCCACCATCTATAATCTACCCTCTTGGTTCACTTACATTCATCCACGGTGGCCCTCTCTTAGTAGAAGAATTAAAAACAGTATCTCCCCATTGCAATACACCTAATAAATCACTTCTACCATTTTCTGCAATAAAAAAGTTTCCTCAGCTTGTTCAAATGCTCAATCGATGGCATTATCAAGGTCAAGGTTTAGGACCACAAGAGAAAGGAATCAGAGAGCCTATTATTGCACAAAAAAATCTAGGATTTCATGGTCTTGGATATGTATCCAAAGGCTCACCATCTAAAGGTGTTGGTACACCACACCCCCAAACCAAGCCTATCTCCAAGCCCACCATGCCAGCCTCCCATCACTCCTTCAAGAAATCTTATGTCATCCCCCCTCCACCATCTTTGCAACCCAAAACAACCTACCATATCCCCCCTTCATCCACTAAATCCATTTTCGGTCCCTATGTCCCAAAATCTACCATCCTCCATCCTCCTATTAGCCATCATAAAAATCCTATTCCATCCATTCCTATGCAAGATCAACAAAGGCACATATCAGGGCACATCATCCATCATCATCCCCCTACATGCTCTTTCATATCCTCTCCATCTCACAAAGCTTCTCCTAACCATCTTCCCAAAGCTTACCACAGCAATGTGAATGCCAACTTCAAAATGCATAAAGCTAAAAATCCACATCCTAGGCAATCATATGTCTATTGTAAAAGACATACTCCAAAAAGGCAAAATCCAATCAAAGAATGCAAAACAATGCAAAAGCCTATGAAAATAAAATCCAAAACCATGTGGATCCCCAAGAAAAAAGTTGAAACCCAATGCATAATGGCATCCACCATTGCTAATCCCCCATCTAGTGACTCATGTCCCCCATCTCCTAACTCCATCTTGGGTGCCTATATCCCCAAGCACGCTTCCATAAATCCTCCATCATGCCCGCATCTACCATCTATCCCCCATATGCTCTTTTCACACCCGTTCCAACATGTGCCAATGTTGCTCTTGCAAGCATCCCCATCTCATGCTCCTTTCCAGTATTTTCATCCCTCCATCTCCTACCATCAATCCCATCTAATCCGATCTATAGCATAAATCACACATCCGGTGTACCAACAGCTAGCAACAAAATTGAACATTCCAACAGCTAGTGAAAAATCCCAAAATAGCCAAAATAGCTGAAGAAAGCCAAAATCATTCCAGCTAAGTCCAAAGTCAAAAAGTCAAAAAAGAAAAGAAAAATAAAGCGTCCACTGGTGAAAACTTGGCAATTCAAGCGCCTTGGACAAGTACCATGATGAAAACTTGGCAAACAAGCGTCATGCGTAATCCTGCCATCCCCAGCTTAGCCTATCACCCTCATGCTCTTGGTCATCTCTTGACATCCAACTCCATCTTCCAATCTATCCACCTATCCTCCACCCTCCATCTTCCATCTCACACCATCCACTTATCTCCTGCAGCTTCAGCCAACCATCCCAGCTATCATCCATCTCCCTAGCCCCTTCAGCTTTTTCCATCCTAGTTTTAATCCTATCACATCCATCATAAGACCTCCTTCTACATGTTATCTTCTGATTGGGGGCACTATATTCCTTGGAGATCTTGTCTTGTCCATCCTCCCTTGTCATTGGTATCTAGCTCTAGGCTATTCTCATGCAAACCCAATGTCATCTCTTTATATCCATCATAATCCTAGCTATCTACCATCCTATCCAGCCATCTCATCCTACTCCTCTAGCTATCCTTGGTCACAAAATCTCTCATCATCATTGGATGCATCCTGCCAAATCCATAGCTTTTGCTATCACCCCAACCTTAGCTTTTGTATCTTGCACAACATCGAACCATCCCGCTATCCTATCATCCTGAGCTTTTGCCTGCTTGTAAATATCTTGGTCCATCAGTTTGTACATCCTCTTTAGCTTAGTACCATTGTATCTATCCAGCGTTCATGTCAGTTCATCCTTGATCAGCATCTTGCACCCATCGCACATCTTGGTTAGCTATTCCAATGCATCCTTTAGCTAGATTTCCTATCACCAAAGTGTTATCTTTCTTAGTTCAGCTTGCCAGACACATCACTCATCCAAATCCACCAGCTTAGGTGCTCTCCGATAGGTCCTTGCAGGATATAGCTTTCCTCATGTCTGATCTTGGTCCGTTAGTACCTCATCCTACCCATCTCGTTGGCAAACGGTTCTCTTTTGGATTTTCGCTTTCTTTTGATTTGGACTCTTCCCTGTTGGGTCTTGAAATATCTTTTCTAAGCCATCTCCTTGTTCCCTCCTCAAGGTTTCCATGATCTTCATTATCATGGTATACTACGAATGGGGCAATCAGAGCGTAAGGTCTTGATCATGTCTTTTGCTTGTTTTCTTTTCTGCTTGTGGGTTACCCAGTGTCGATTCCACTCTGATTCTTTCGAGAATCATGTGTGATGCTGGGGCAATCCTTGCATGTTTGTTTTGAGTTAGTTCATTAGTCCTCTAGACAGTTGGTGAAAAGGCCTTGATGTTCTTGGTAACCTTGGCAATTAACCAATAGTCCTATAGCAAATCTAGAGCTCAACTACATGGTGGTACTTCTCTTTGAAGTATCCCCCCGCTCAAAAAGCTTCAATGGTTTTCCTTCATCTCCATTATCCCCCATCCATATCTGGCATTTGTCTCTCCTACCCCAGCTTATGCATCAGTATCTCTTTGAATCACTCATCACTCTTAGCTTTAGGGATCCACAATCCTAGTCTTAGGGATCCACCAATCCAAATCAATCCACCAAGCCTCATCTTTCAAGATCCACAATCCTAGTCCTAGGGATCTCCGAAACCCATCTTCCACCAATCTGACTCTTTGAAATCCTGTTGCATCAGCTTTTTAATCCCCTCATCCATCTCCCTATCCTAGATTCCTATTTATAGCGCTCCGCTCCTTCATCCTCCACCTTCCCTAAAGTCTTAAGCTTGCTTCCTCTTGTGCATCTGATTCTCCTTTATCATTCTCCCAAAGTGAGAGTTTGAGCTAATTTAGCCCCTTCTCTTTGCCAATCTGAGTTTCCTTTCTCATCCGAGATTCTTGTACATTTCAAGAAGCCATCGAGCCTCACTTTCTCTCCCCGCTGCCTTCTTGAGGGGGCATCTCACAGTCCATTCTCTCCTCTTCTGCTCTAGCCTTGGGCATCTTATTTTCTTATCTTTGATGCCATGCCACTTGTGACATCACATCAAAGAGGGGCAAAATGTAGACACCTAAAAACCTTTAGAAAATAAAGTATTTTTATTTTCTGAAAAAGTCCTGATGACATCATCATTTATTAATTAATTAATTTTTATGCCATTAAATCCCTTTATCTTAATTAAAAATATTTAATTAAGGAATCCCTCCCAAAAATGTTTAAATCTTATTTAAACATTATTTTCTTATTTATTAATTATTTAATTAATAAATTGACCAAAAATCCTAAAATAAATAAAAAATTTATTTTTTGCCCAAAACTTGGCCAATTTCCTTATGACCAATAACCTCTTCCAAAATCTTCTAATCCTTCTTTAATTTCGATTAAAGGCTAATCTCATCATTTCCTACCCCTAACCCCCAACTCAAAATATTTAATTAAAATTAAATATTAATCCTAATGTTTATTAAAAAAGTTTTAATAAATATCTCCTCAACCCAAACCCTTGAAATAAATAAAACTTTATTTATTTCTTAAAAATCTAATTTATCCTCATCCTAAGAAGTTCTAGACTCTTCTAGAAAGTCTTCATCCTCATCCTAGGAAATTCTAGACTATTCTAGAAAGTCTTTATCCTCATCCAAAGTCTAGACTCTTCTAGAAGATGTCTTTAAACCTAATCCTAATCCCCTCCTAACCTTGTCACATTTCCTAAACATGGGTTAAGACTTACTAACCCAAGCCAAAGTTAACAAATATATCCTCTTTCACCCATCCTCATTAAATGCCATCCACTTGCCTATCCCCAAGCTAATCCTAAACCATCCTAATCCATCCTCTAATCATTTTCACAAGCCTAAACAAGCTTAAAACCTTCCTAATCAAGTCCAAGTTGAAATTGCTCTCATCACCGTCAAAATATCTCAACCATAAAACTTTATGAAGTCCACTAGGTCATAAATGTTCTTACAAAGCACTTATGAAGGGTCTTTATGAAGATTTTATCTCTTGAACCTCCTTTGTTGACTCATCCTTGCCCTTTCCTCCATCCTCTCACCCTGTGACATGTGTCACTCCCTAATTGGTTGTAAGGAAGCACAATCCATGTGCTCTCCTCTCATGCAATCTAAGCCCTCCATAAGCTTTTTCCCATCCTTGCATCTTAGCCCTCAAACCCTCAAGCCTCTTGCTTATAAATTGGATCCTTCCCCTTTTCAAAATAACACAATCCATGAAGTAAAGTTATAATGCTATTTTGAGAGCCAAATCCATACTAAAGCCATCTATCCACACCAAAAATCCACAATCATCCATTGAAGCCTTTGGAAGCATATTGAGCATACATCCTATCTATTTAGACAAAGCTACTCAACAAGAGAGCTTCTCATTGAGAGAGCCCATTAATGGCTCATATTCTCAATTGAGAGCTCATCTTAGTCTATCTTAAATTTTATGAATTTTGTTTAGTTTGTAGAAGCTTTATTTAAATTTGGTTTCTATTAGCATACTAACATTGCTCATATACAATAAGGACTAGCATTGTTACTTTGGAAATTATTATTTTGTCCTTGTGACAACCTGAAGTGAGTCAACTCGTTGTTCATTTGTGACATGGTCTTCTTTATTTGACCAAACTTAGAGGCAAAACTATCATCTGCCTTAGCAGAAGCTACTACCTTTTGCGGAGCAAATGCCTACTATAATGGAACTAGATTCATAGATATGAATTGGCTAGGCATCACAAGTACTCTGATATGATATGTTGGTATCATTGTAATAGCTTGAGCTAGAAGCATCAATCCTCCTCCATTAGGAATGGCTTACATAGTGAATGTAATCGCTTCTATGAAGACTTTGTCTAATGTGTCAATATTTGCTACAAGAAGTCTTCTTAGAAAAATAACAATAAGATGGTCTATAGCATTAAGATAAATTTTTAGAAAAAATTCAACTAGTATAGTGTATGGTGTTTCTAACTTATGGTATGTCATATGATACTGATGATTGAAGTACAAAACCATCTCAGATGAGTCCCTTTTGATTGATATGAACTTTTGATGTATCACTATTGGGTTGATGAAGGTTTTAAATTATTCCAAGAATTGTTTTTTGAAATTATCCCTGTCTCCAATACATCTAGATGGAAAATTAACATACCAATTAAAGGAAACTTCCCCCAAAGAGTAGGGGAATAAATGAAGAACCACATTCTCATTAGCAATATGCTTTTATTTGCAAATTTCTTTAAATACCTTGATGTGATCTTTAGCAATTCATGTCTCTCTATAGATGAACCATGGGAAAAAACTTCTCAAGATTCTTAGGAAGATCATTGAGTACACCTATTAAGTTGATTGGTGAATCTACATCATTTTTGAAAAAGGCCATCGGAGGATTTGGTGGAATAACAAGTGGTTGTTGTAGAGGTGGAACTACATAAGATCACAAAATGTTGAATGGGAGTGGTAGAATCTGAGCTATTCCTTTGTCACTAAAGCACTTGTGAAAATGGCTAAGCTAGAGGAACTTGTGTGCACTTTGTGAAGATCTTAAAGCTCACTAAAATGGGAATTCTGGATCTAAATCTTCTAGCTTGCATCAATTCTAGAAAAAGTGCAGCTTTGCATAAGTACACTTGCTCACAAAATAAGGTGCACCTATGCACCTGGCACACCTATGCACCTGGTGAACCTATGTACCTAGCACACCTCATAAACTTAGAAGCTTAGAAAATTTTATGAAATTGTAAAAAATGCAAAATTTTGAAGTTTGCAATTTTTTTCCTATTTCGAATGTTAAGGGCCCTCCTTCTAGTGTCACTTCTATTGAGTTGTCATTTTGCAAGATGCTTAACGACAAGAATCCTATCAAAATCCTCTCCTGAAAAGTACCACAAAAATGTGTTGATCAAACATCCAATTGAATCAAACGATGGGCTTCAAAAATCATTAATGGACTCATGAGACACATCAAACAAAGAAATCAAATACCAATCAATCCAATCATTGATCAAAGCCCTTAATGTCATTCCATTCTTGATTTATCCTTCATGATTGTGTTGTTATGCTCCTCAAGGATACCACCAAGTGGTAAGAAAGGCTATGATGGTTAACAATCTTATTTTTCTTTGCTTGTTGTTTGTGCAGTGTTTCAATAAAATTATGAGGTAAGGATGATGTAGGGTGAATGTGATCTAAGATAGCCACACACACAGATGATCTAAGATAACCCTAGAATGATATTGAACCATTCCCTTTCTATTTTTGTTTTTTAATAAGAGGTTGTGGCAATATCTAGATGACAAATATATGGGTGCACTTGTATCTCTATTTTTTATTTAAAGCACAATGATGGAAATTTGTAAATATATTTGGCAATGACTCAATAAATCATCCATGTTGATAGCACAAGTTTAATTCTTCTAAATCATATCTCCTAATTCATTCTTCTAGCTCATCCATGCTTCTAATTAACATTTATTCTCCCAATCAAATAAGTCAATGTGTCAATTTGTCAATAAAATTCAAATTTTGATATCAATCAATCAATTAATCAATGATCATATGTCTTATATTGGTTGTATCTTTCCTTAAACTAAATGTTGTCACTTTTTTTATACATAGTTTATCTTCCTTGAAACCAAACACTATCACTAGTCTTATATAGGATGAGTCCTTCCTAAAACTATACATGATTCTTGTTAAGAAGTCTCTATCTATCAAATAATCTGTATCATCTACCAAGTCTTCACTTCTTACACACTATTCTTCTCTTTCATCATTTTAACTAATATTTCTCATCTTTTATCAAGAGATCATTTATACCTTTCTTGCACAACAATCTCTCAAGGGGGCATACATTCCACTTGCTATCACTAGGGCAAGCTAGGGTAGAACCTAAATTGAAATTCTTTGATATAATGATCATAATCACACTATATCAAAGAGGGGAAAAGATAGACACCAAAAAATTAACTTACTTTCAAGTTCAAATTAAATGCACTAATTATGATTCTATTAATTAAGGGTTCTAAATTGTTAATTTTGGAAATAATAGTGGGAAACTAAACTCTAGAGGGGGAATATGAATCAGTACTTCAAAACTTCAACCATAAAATATTCACCACACATCCATCTCACAATTTGAATAAAAACTAAAATAGCTAACTACATATGTTCATCCATAGCATGAAACAATTAACACATAACACAATAAGTTTGTTACCCAAAAACACTCCATTGAGAAAGTAAAACTGGGGTGGGGATGACACCCATTAATCTTCACTATTGTATCTATAAAGCATAGCCAATTAAGGTTATAATAAGTTTGATCATAAACTATGATCTACCCTATGAAAGGTCTTCCCTATTAAAACATATAAAAATTGTTAAGTCTCACCCTGTTATAGGATTTAAACTCCCTGTTAAAAGTGTGCCTTGTTAGAGGACTTAACTCACAATAATGTAAGCACTTAGTTAAGAGATTTATACAATACTATTAAGACTACTCTATTAGGATATTTTCTTTGTATCACTTGTTAGAATGATTCAGCACCATGATCCTTCAGTTAGCACACTATACCCACAAATCTTCACTACTACAGTTGTAAAGTGTAGCCAATTAAGGTTACAAGAAGTTTGATCATAAACTATAATCTACCCTATGAAAGGTCTGCCCTATTAAAGGCTTAAAAAATATTTTAATTCTCACCCTATTAAAGGATTTAAACACCTTCTAAAAGTGTGCCTTGTTAGAGGACTTCAACTCACAATAAAGTAAGCACTCGATCAAGAGATTTAGACAAGCCTATTAAGACTACTCTATTAAGATATTTTCTCTATATCACTTGTTATAATGATTTAGCACCATGATCCTTTGGTTAGCACTTTGTTGCTAGATGTGAGATCTCTTTCTTGGTGTGTACTTGATCCTTCTAATTAGATATGTCTCCTTTTTCCTCTCTCTTCTTTCTTATGTTCTCCTCTAATTGATTCTACAATTCATAATATTATCACAACCTCCATATCCACCATGAATTCTCTCTACACTTAGAATTCATCACTCTTGGATATCCTTCTCTTCCTTCACACATCTACAAACTATTTAGATTTTGTCTCCTTAAGTAAACACAAGTTGACTAGGGTTAGGTAAGAACAACAACTGAGGTTGATCCATTTTGCCCCTTAGAACATCCCTCAATTTAATTGGTTATATGTACTACATAGGAATTCATAATATACAATTGTATACATCTTCTAGAATCATAAAAAAAAATTGTTAAGTTGGCCCAAAAATGGTTTATATAGAAGTTTGTGCCATTACAAATAACTACATCCAAAACTATTCACTCGACAACTAAAGTCTTTGATGCTCAGCATCCACTGTATCTTCAATGTTGTAACTTTTCTTCTAAATGACTCAACATACTCTATTTACTCAACTCATGAGTGGCTTAGCACTAACTTTCTACTTGACACATACTGGTGCTTGGCATTGACTATGTATATTACTTGGCATGTGTTGGGACTAAAAATTGCATGGTTAATTTTGAGTCACATATTGTGGATTTTGAGATTTCAAGCTCTCTAACTACCCATAAATGCATTTGTACCTAGTTGTAGCTTTGAGCCCCAGAAGGTGTTTAATGTTTCTAACACCTTGCATTCAGTGTGTCTAAGTGTTCTATGAAGTTAAATTGAGATTTTGAGCCTTTTCATGAAGTCCCATTTTTAGCAAATTCCAAATCTGCATTTTTCACCAAAGTGTCAAAAAGCGACAGGAGGCTATGTTTACAATTGAATATCTCATACCTAGAAATGTTTCATGACTTCCCACTTTGGGAGTATCTATTCTTCATACCTAAGAGCCTATGTTTTAGATTTCAAGTTGTTTCAAGTTCATTTGACTAGGTTTTGAATCCCTCAAAGTTGGTTATTTAATATTGTCATGCTATGCAATTAGTTTAGAATTCTAGGAAGCCCTGTTTGACATGCTATAACTTTTGACCAGTTGACCAAAATGCTAAATTTTCTTTTGTTTTGTATTGTAGATGTTAGAGACTTGTTATGTTTCAAGTTTTATCTCATAATGAATCTGTTTGATCAATTTTCAAACACGATTCCAAACGCAAATTCTATCTTTTTACTGGTGTTAGTAAGTGCAAATTTGTTGGAACCCCTGTTCGTGATGTCATAACTCCTAATCTGTGATAGGTGAGATCGAATGGATTGAACCACTATGTTTTCCTCTAAAAATACTCTGCGTGTGTTAATTTGCAAGTCATGATGAATCACATTATGACACATGTCATCATGCTCGTCAAACTAGTTTTGACCTAGATAAAAAATTTGAGGGAACTTGCAAAATAAAAAATTAATTAATTTTTTATTTCCTCAAGTATGTGCAAGTCAAAAAAATTTAAATTCAAGTAAGGATTTATGATATAGTTTTAACTATTGAAAAAATTCAAATATTTGTGCATTTTAATGCTATGGAAGCCATGAATGGAGACCTAAACTTTAGACGGCCATAATAAGGGCTATTTTCATCGAAAATGGGTGCTCCAATATACCACCAGAATTGGAATGAGATAAACTTTCGGAATTTGAAGTCAATTTTTGTACAGGTCCTCACTAGTTTGCACTATAGGCCAATTTGTAAAATCTAGGGCATTGGCAACAGAATAAGCAAATTTGATCATTGAGCAGTAGAGTTTCTTAAAGAGCATATTTGAAGACCTTTTGAAGCCTGAATGTGGTAAAGATAAGCTAGAAAAGATTATTTTTCATTCTTGAGACCATTTTCAATTGATTTTTTACTTTTACCTTGGGAATTCATTTTAACATCAAAATCAGTTACTTTCTTTCATCATTACATTCTGAGATATTTTTGCATTTGGGAGGCTAAATGATGAAGATTTGATTCACCTATTAAGGAGAGAGGGTAGAAAGAGGTTTTTTCATCTTCTTGGGAATGAATTCTAAGTGGACACATGTTAGATGTAGAGTAGATCCAAGAATTTACTTCTTCCTATATCATTCCCTTTCTTTGTCATGGTACAGGTTCCAGTTTTTGGATAAAAAGCCACTCACTACTGTGATTAAGGTTGTATGTTGTCTTATTGTTGCTTGTAACTCATGGGGTTATATAAATGCTTCAGTGAATCAACAAGGTTGCAGGTTTATTGAGAAGAATATCATGTAAGAATGAGGTTTGGATTAAGCATAGATGTTTATTTACAAGGTAAATAGATAGATTGTATATCTGAATATATACATAAGTATTAGATATCCATATGTATGCATTTGATTCATGGATTTTTCCAATGGAGTAGGCACTAGTCAGCTACAGGACCATTAAATTCTTACTACTACATATCTAAGGGTTTGTTGGATTCAACATTATTAATCAAATGCTCTTTCCCTGTTCATGTTGAAGAGCTACAATAGAATGCCCTCACTCAGCTTATGAATGTCATAGATTTGAATTTTACTATTGCACTTCTTTGTCACTGCATAAATCATCAAGAGAAATAAGGGTTAAATTTTCTATAATAGATTCAGGAATATGTTTTTGCACTGGTATGATATTGATTGAATCTGAGGTCCACTCGCCTAGGTTTTGCAAAGCCTAAAGTAGAAGAAGGGTCTAGCCTTAAAGTTGGCCTGATGTCTAAAATAACATGTTGAAAATGTGAGTTAGCTACCCCTAGATATGTTATTTTCTCATTGGGATAATTGAAAACCCTCTAGCATTTTCAAACACCAACAACATGTATTGTCTAGCAACTTATGCTTAGCATGCTTTGATCACTTGGCTTGCACTAATTTCTCAATTTTCTTTGATCACTTAGCTTGCACTGTAATACTAATAGAATAATGACTAAGTGTTCCATCACTACCTTGTCAAAACCAATCTGAGATTAACAATCTCCCCCTTTGACATGAGTCAAAATTACACTTTTTCATGCATATACAATTGATATTATGAGAATAACTCAAGCAATGTATATTTGTTACTCGGTTCTCATAAAAAAATTTAAAACTTTAAAAATTTTCAAAATTCATGACTAGCAGTCATACCTCATTCCTCCATTACTCCCCTTGAGTAAATGTTTCTTTTATGCATCTAAATCTGATACTCCTGATGAGTATATTTTTTGTAACATTTTTATGCATTACTACTCCCCTTATAATCATTATCCCCCTTTTCTGACACTTATGTCATGGGTGGTACACTAATATTGTGTTAATCCAAAAATGATTTATGGATCTCCATTATTATTTTTAATGTTGCATCACAATTGTTACATGCTACCTCTAGAGATTGATATTGGATGCCTAGCTTGGCAAAAGGTAAACTAAGCCATCAGGAATGGAAAGATGAGAATATTTCTTCATCAATGTTTCATCATAGGCTAGTTCCTTGTGTAATACTTCCACATGTGGGGTCAACATGGATTGGATGCTAATCAAAGTAGCTTGAATGTTAGCATCTTGTGCTTTTAGCTTGGAAAGCCTACCTTGAGTGGATAGTAGTCTTTGAAAATGTGAGTAAATTTGACCAGAAGATAGTTTTAAGGTATAACATATAGTCTTTAGATCACCCTCTAGTTGTTCAACATGCCTCTAAATCTTATGTGTGAAAATATTCACATCACACAACTTGGTGTAAAGAGAGAAAATTTTCTCCAACACCTTCTTCACACTCTGCATCTTGGTTGCTAAATCAACCTGTCATAGTGCAAGGGCACTAGATATATTTTCAAGTACCTTAGTGTCAATTTTTTTTTTCAAACCATTTTAATAGTTTAGTGTTTTCATCTAGGTCTTCATCACTAATATTATCCAAAATATCCACCAATTTCTCAATGATTGGTTTATCTTCATCTGTAGCTAGAAGACTAAAAGCATCAAGAAATATATCTTTGATATCATGAAGAACTTGCTTCTTCTTATGCTCCCTTCTTAGCAACTCTTCTTATATTGTGTTAAGATCAAGCTTGGGTAGTTTAATCACCTCATCTAGGCTTACATCTCCATAAGATATTGCTTCTGAGATCCATGATGTTTCTAAAATGGGCCTTGATATCTGCAATGTTGTGGCATGAGTGCTCAGCCTCTAAAGAACTTGAGAATTGGGAGGAGTCACAAAAGTTGGTAAGGTAACCAAAGTCTAGATGGAAATTTGTTCCTCTGGGGTAGTAGTCACCTTTAATTCTTTAGACTTGCCATCTTGTTTTAGTTCTATCTATACATCACCTTTAGTCTATGGAGTAGGTACAGGACTAGATTCTTGACCTTGTCTAACTTTTGTTCCATCTTTCTCAACAATAACTAAGGCCTTCCTAGTTGAAATGAGTGGTACTAGAGACAATGCCACTGGTGTTTTAGTAATAACACTTAGTGTTTTAATTCTTTCACTTTGATCTTCTATCTTTGTAGTTGTAGGGGGCACATTGGACGTGTTAGTTTGTTTATGCCCTCTTGTTGTCACTTCTTCCTTTTCAATTTTATCTATTCTCACCAATACATGATTTGTGCATAATTGTGTTGATATGGTGGAATCCTTCAATATTTTCTTCAAATCGTCATCAGTCAAAGGATTGATGTTTTGAGAAGAATTGTCAGGAACATCCTTGATTTTTATTGAGTCTTGTTGACTCACTTGTTCTACATATGGAGGACTATTACTGAGCACTTGCACATCTTGTACATTATGTTCATCTTGTTTCTCTTCTTTAGCTATAGCCTCTTTTATTGTTGCTTCCTTAATGCCTCCCACATTACCATCCTTTACCGATTCCTCTTGTGCTTGTTTAGTTGTCTCTTGCTCAACTTTCTTAGGTTCTTCCAATTCTTGCTCACCTTTCTCTTTTATTGCACAAGTGGTTAACCCATAAATAGATCTCCAAATAGTTGTGTTTTTTGTTACTACATCCTCAACTTGCTTATTTAGTATATGGAAAGCTCTATATTCGGGGGAAATTTTTGTTTCGTTCTTTTTTATAGCCTTGATAATCTTTCTTTTATCAAATTCTAGCATTACTTGAGCTAGAGTGGATTCCTATATTTATCTCTTTATTTCTAAACTATATTTCCATTTCTTGATCATATAGACTCTTAGGTAGTGAGTTGGAAATCTCAATAGGAGTTGATTTGAATGTAGTCATCATCACATATATGGCTTCCTCTACAGTATTTTGTTCAACTTTTCCTAACTTATCAAAATCTATGTGGACAAAGCTAGACAAATCTACATTTGATTTTATATTGTCACACAAATTATCTAAGTCATAGGAGGGATTGTGGCTTATAACCTTGAATTGACTCATGTCATCAGATTTTGTCTTCTCCTCATCTAACTCGACCATTGGAGTGTATTTTCTCCTTGCATATGTCTTTTTGGCTAGTTGGACCGGCTTTGCTAAACCAATAGTCCTCTTTCCTTTAGGTTTCTTAGAAACTTTGAATTTCTTAGTGGTTACCCTTGTGCTAGACCTAGTAGTAGGTACTGTTGGCTTTTGGTGTGAAATTTTCACAAGCTTCTTCTTGGGTTTCTCCACTTTTGGTTCCTTATGCTTTCTTTTCTTTTCAATAGGCTTGAGTTCTTTGGCTTCTTCTTATTCAACAACTTCTTCATTAACTTCCCCATCTTCTCCTTATCCTTGAGTGATTTCCAAAGGGGCTTGGACTTGTTCTTCCACTTCATCATCATCGTCTTCTTCTTCTCCCCCTTTTCCAAATCTCTCCTTTAGCTTCTTCAAAAGTTTATTCTTCTTTTTTACCATAGAAGTTGTCTTCAAGTCAATTGCAATCCTAGACTTGGCTTCCTCATAATTCCCAAATGAGGTGGCACTTTTATCTATTTCTTCTTCTAGTAGAGTTGTGATAGCTACAGATGCCTCATCTACATTGATCTCATATGGAAAGGGCTTAAGCCATTGACCCTAGGAATAGTTTCCTATACATATGTATAATCATTATCAACTAAGAATAAAACAACATTATAATGTTTCTCTAGTAGTGACACTAGAATCCTTAGCCTTAGTTTCATGGATTTCTTAAAATCCTTAAAATAACTGGTCATCATTGACTCAAAGTTATCTACAAGTTTCTCTATGAATTTTGAAATCTAAACTGTAATAGACCTATTGGTCTTCCAAGAAACCTTTCCAAATGTAGGAAATATTTTTTGCACATAAAATAAATATACAAACTAGTAAAGAGCCAAATTTTCAAGATGTACTTTTAATTTTCCTTATGGCCTCCAAGTTTTCAGATAGTTGCTAAGGTTTTAACTTGGCAAGGTCATAGGTGTGGTCTCTCTTCACTATTTTGTATCCCAAATCTACTACCATGCAAGATACATTATTTGGTCTGCTAGATTGAAAGAACTTGTGAGCTATCACTCTCATAGAAAAGGAAATTAGAGGACTTGAGATATAATCTATAGAAATTCCTCTCTTGTTCCTTACTATGCCTATGTTCTTCTCAATTATCTCTTTTGTATCACTTTGCATGCTCTTAGGTCTATCTAAGGTAGGATACCCTGTCACTCAGTTAATGATCCTTTCAGTGACCTTAATTGGTCCATTTTCTAACCATATTAATTCATCATGTATTCTACTAAGCACAATCTTTATCCATTCAAGATTGAATACATTACAAAAATCTAGGGCATGGGTTAGCCCTTTCCTTTCTACAATTTTGCTTTCTTCCCTTAAGACTCCATCATCACAAAGTTGACTATACAACTCCCTTATCTTCATGTCTCCTACACTTCCAACTTTTCTTGTATAATAACACCTGACATCCTAAATAATTGATACTTTTGGTAGTATCATCGATAGCACAATAGATGGGTCTCCTTTATATGCAATTATAGGCATTTCTTGGAAAGGTGGTTGTCTTACATCATTACTAATTGATTACACATTAAACACTTCCTTTCCTTCCTAACACTTGCAAAAGATCTAACTACCATATTTGTTACTTAGGATTCACAAAAATTCAAATAGCAAAACTCAACACTAGTAAAATACCTTTCCAATCTAATGAATTTGTCAAGTTGCAATTGATTTCAATTTGGAAATGCAATAATCTCCTGTCGCAATTTGCCTTTATATTCTTCATTCTCTCTTCAACCGTTGGTGAATGCAAATGAGTTGATAAATGACTATATAACCCTTAAAATTCTACAATAAATGCTTAATGCTTACACATCTATAAGCTCAGTCAACATAGTATTTCCAACTCACTCACCATACACATGATTTCCACTATGCTCAGTTGACATAGAAAACTTGGCCAATACTACCATACCTTCATTACTCAGTAACAACTGAAATTCCATTAACACTTAGTAGTAATTGTGAAACCTTTCATGCTCAACAACAACATGAAAACTAAAAAAATTAGATTTCTTCTAGGTTATAACCAGTACATTGCATCTTAATTCATGCATATATAATCTTTTTAGAACTTAGATTCTTGGAACTAATGTATATTCTAACTTTGAAATATCAGTCCCACACATACCTTTTGATTTCCTAGTTGGAGGTAATGTGATCACTTGATCCATTGGATTAAGTCATTGCATCTAAACTTGATGTGTTGGAATATTCCTTTTTCTTTCATATCTTATACATTTAAACTTTGACCTTCTCAACATTAACCTTCTCTTTACCTTTATTATTTCCAATACATGTTGTTGGTGATCTAGTTGGATAGTTTTTGCTGATATGACTAGTCTACAAATAGCTAAAGCATGTAGTCTCATTCAACCATCTGTTGTAGTTACCTCTAAAATGTCTTCTAATGCAAATTATTAGGAACATGCCCATACTGTTGAAAATAGTGACAACTATACCATGTGTTATGTTGAGTTATCATTCTGCATGATGCTTAACGATCGAAATCCTTTTAAACTCCTCTCTTGAGAAGTTGATCTGAGATCAACTCCAAGGTCCTAAATGATCTTGCAACCTATTGGAATCTTCTTAGTTGAAGATAAATATGTTTGTTCATAAGGAGGCTTTTTTTGGTTCTAAAAATTTCAAATAAGATGATAAATCTACTTTTTTTTCAAAATTATCCACAAAAATAGATACATTTTTTTGGTATTTTCTATTTTTAAATGACTGGAATCTAACAATGCAACTATATGAATTCTTAATTTAACCAAGAGTTATAAAAGAAAATAACAAATATAAGATAACAAGAGATGAAAGAAAATAACATGAAATTGAAATTCCTAATGGACATAAACCATGGTAACAACACGTCTGCAAGTTAAATCATTGAAAAGATTGAGTAGGAAATTAATGAAAGTAGGAGCAGTGCTTCCTCAAATCCACTGATGTAATCGTCAATGGGAATTTAGTAAAACTAAAAGACATATCACTTTTTATCAAATTGCAAGGCCACAAAAAGTGTGCTCATGCGAGATAAGAAGCTATGTAGGAATAACAAGGTGGTCTCTTCTCCAACTTGGTACATCAATAGGGTTCATCAACATGCCACAAGCACCAGAACCAAAATATTGCACAATCAAATCAATACAAAAAGGCTATTGGCTCCATTATTATCACGAACAAGAATCCACAAAAATAACACACTCCAACAAGAATAACTACACTCAAAATAACAACACCAATAGTATATATTATTGCATCAAAATAATAGCCTAGAATACATGTTACATTCCTAAATTTATAAGAAATCATCTCCTTAATTTGTGTTGAGAGTCTGAGATCTCTTCATGCAAATATATGCTTAAAACTAATAAATTAAATCTAATTATGTACTATTGGCTCTCTAAATGGTGCTAAGTAGGACTTCACACTTTTTTATATCAATTAATGGGTGCATGAGCCTTTACGTGTCTTTAAAAAAAAAGTATTAGATAAGAATAATAAAGTTGTAAGAGGATCTAGGAGTTACTAGAAGCTCTAAAAATGGAAGCTTAGCCTTCTCTAAATGTCTATAGGAGTTAAACTATCATCAGAATGCATTTTTGGTGCATAGAAAGTTCTAAATTTGAAACTAGCAATAAACTGTCAAAATTGAACTAGCACACCTTTGGAGTAGTGCCGCTTTGGAGTAGGTTCAAAAAATCCAAAATTTTCCCAA
Organism: Cupressus sempervirens; assembly: GCA_028749045.1. Classification (NCBI taxonomy): domain Eukaryota; kingdom Viridiplantae; phylum Streptophyta; class Pinopsida; order Cupressales; family Cupressaceae; genus Cupressus; species Cupressus sempervirens. Next base: position 239,773,847 of record CM053792.1, read on the forward strand.
GTGTCAAAATTGAATTTCTAGTTTCTAGGTTTTCTTCCCCTTTATAACAAAGCAATGTCTAGATGTTTTCTCTTGAATTTCTCTATAATATTCATCATTTGGGAAGCTTTCAATAAATCTAAAGCCTCATATTTATGCCTGACTATTTGCTAATAATTACTAATATCCATTCAAGTTTCTACAAAATCATTAATTATACTATCAAGTTTCAACAATACCTCTTCTATCTTAAATGCTTGCCTAATATCTTCATCAAAGGAAGCATCCCTAAATGTTCTTTGGAATTGTTCAACTAATTCTTGTATTGAATTGAGCTTCATCTTTGACTCATCTTCAAAAATCTCAAGTGAAATAGCATCATAATACCTATCTACATCCAAAATTTTCTCTTGAGACTAGTCTTTTAACTTCTAAATATCATCATGAAGTTCTTCCATGACCTTATTTTCAGCAACTACCTTTTCAATCCAATCCTTGAGTTTATCAATATCATCTATGGTATACACTTCCATGAGTGTACGATACCTTTGAAAATTTATCTTTTGGAGTTCTTGAAGGTCTTTTCCCTAGGTATGTACATCATCCATAAGCCCAAAATCTTGGTCTACTATAGATACTAGTTTCTCCGCACTAGAGTGAACATTATGCAACAAGTTCAAATTAACCTATATTATCTCTACATCTCTCTGCTCAAAATTGTCACATCATTGTTGACACACTCCCAAAAATGAATCAACATGGAAACTCCCCTTTTCTCTCCTTCCTAGTATCATAGTGAGAATAACCTCTCTATGTTCTTGATCTAATGGACCTACAATTCCATGCATATAGCCCCTTAGTAGCTCATATTCTTTGTGAAGCTTTATCAATTGATTCTCATTTTCATCTAAATACCTAAACACCTCCTTGATTCTCATAGTAATTATTACTTCAATCATATCCATAATGGGATTTCCTAATAGGACTTCTTTAATCTAATAGTCCTTATGAGTCAAATCTTTGATCTCAACATGTGGAGGGGGAAGTCTATATGAAAAAGTAACTATTGATCTAAATTATTCATTATGAAGGTCAATTGTTGTGCATCACTCATAGGTGGCTCAAGCCTCTTGATGGCTTCAACTATTACATCCATACTCTCCTCTTCATTCAAATTTAGCTACCTCTTTTGTTGAACCATAACTCACTCTTTAGCCAAGGTGGTGCAATACCCATATGAGAAATGTATTTGGTTGAAGAGGAGGTTTTCCCTGCAAGCCCATTTCCCTTATCTCTCCTTTCTAGAGTCTTCCCCTTTAGAGAGAGATCTAGATTCAGTGTCCCTATATTTGTAGTATCCAAAGTCCTTTCCTCTATATCCTATGAAGTTTTTTGAGGTTTGTTAGGTATTAGTCCTTCCTCTAATACTTCATTGGCTAGCCTTTGTTTTGGCTCTTCCTCATACCCTTCTCATTATTCTTTGGTAACAAGAGGGAGAGGTATAAAGTGACAAAATCTTTCATTTTGTGGTTTTCTTGATTGAGTAAGTGGGGGGGTGTCTCTTGGTGTTGTGTTCTTCTTTTTCTACTATCTTTCATTTCTTGCATAATGGGAAATCTTAAGTTTCCAAAATTAACACCACATAACTATGCTACATGGTCTATTAAAATGTCATGTCAATTAATGCATAATGAAGTTTCTCAATATGTTGATGGTACCCTTCCTAAACCAATAGGTGATCAAGTATATAAAAGTGAAATTAATGCTTGGGATACAACAAATAGGAAAGCCCTAGGTCATATTAAGATGGGGGTTGATGACAAGATCCTCTATCATATCCAAAAGTATGGTACATCCAAGGAAACTTGGGATGCCCTCAAAAATATATATGGTAAAGTGACTAAGGAGGATGTGTATAAAATTGAAGATCAACTTGTCTTCCTAGATCCTAAAACCTTTGATTTTATACAAGATTTCATCATTAAGGTGAATGAATTAAGAATGAAGCTTGATGATTGTGGTAGTCCTATTAAAGATGATAGGTTAATCTATCTCATTCATAATAAGTTGTCATCTAAGTACTCCACATTTCTTTCTTCTTAACATACCACAAATACTACATTAGGGGCTGCCTATCAGAAAGTCACTTTTGATGGTTATGCTCAACTGTTAGATGATGAAGAAAAGAAGTTGCAATCAATGGGAATTCTCAAGTCGTCTAAGTCTAAGGCATTGGTGGCTAATAATGAGGGTTCTCAAAATTCAGCTAATCAAACCTCAAACAAAGGGAAGGGCAAGAAGAAGTGGAAGAACAACAAACAAGAGGATACAAAAAAGACAACACCAACATCAAATCAACAAGGCAAGTCTTCCTCAAATACAAATAAGAAAGGGAACTCTAATCAAGAGATGAAAAAGTGTGCTTATTGTAAAGAGATGGGTCATGATTAACATCAATGTTATCATAAGAAGATTGATGAGTTGGCAAACATCATGAAGAAACACAATGTTCCACTACCTAATGCTTATAAGTAGAAAGGAAATTCATCCTCAGATTCTAAGGGCAAAAGGCATGCTTTACTCACAGACATTGTTAGTCAAGGAGATTGGATCATTGATTTTGGTATCACACATCATATGGGTGCATCAAAGAAAGATTATTCTTCCATGACATATTTTGAGGTACCACACATCTTTGTTGGTGGTGATACTAAGGTGGAAGTTGAAGGTAAAGGAGAAGTTGAAATGAACAATTGAGCATTCAAGGATGTTCTATATGTTCCCAATCTTACCTCTAACCTTCTTTTTGTCTACCAAATAACTCACTATGGAGATGGAAATAAGGTTGAATTTCTTCCCAACACAGTGGTAGTGAAAAGTATTAATGATGACTCTATGATTGGAATAAGAGAAGCCCATCAGGTAAGTGCACCAAGTTGTGGTGCCAAAAAAATGACACCCATTTTTTTTTGTCTAACTTTCAGTAGCACGTATGCTCTTTTGAAAACTACAAATTATTATAAATGGGCTGCAAACCCATGGCCCATTCATTTTTTTTTCCTTATTTTCCAACTTCCTCTCCTCATAGTGTGTACGCAAATTTAGCAAATTGAAGATTTTCACCACCTACCTCGTCAATATGCCTACTCCTCATAAAAGTTTGAGATTAGGATCACATTGTATATTGTCTAACCTTCTTTTTTCATTTTTTTATATGTTTTTTGTATTTTTTTGTAGGCTTTTTTCAATTTTTCTTTAAATTTTTTTGTTTATTTAGATTACAATTGATTTCTTATCAGAAAATGTAAATAATGAACTGGTAAATCCCCAACAAGATCAAAACCAAAACCCTCAACAAGATCCAAACAAAAACCCTCAACAAGATGAGAATCAAAACCCTCCACAACAAGAACAGGAAATTTTTCAACCTGCACCAATTGGAAGACCTCCTCCTAGTGCATAAGAAAACATAATAGATGAAATAGAAAGAGGCAAAAATAAATTAGAAGCACTCACTAGTAGGTTGAAAGCTTGTGGACAAACCAATCCAATGAGAGCTCAATTGGCATCCTCCCTCAAGTCCATTATGATCCACATAGCTTCTATTAGTGGTCACTTAGATATTTGGTGGGTTAAGAGGAATGAACAAAAAAGATATTATTGAAACGAATTACCATATCAAGATGTTAAAAAAAAAAAGATATACCAAAAGGTAGAATTTGTGCATTATTTAGAAAGCCTAGTGAACAAAATATTGTTAGAGAGACAACTAAATGGTTCCCCATCCATTGGTGCATACACGATAGTATTAGAAATAATTTTTGGGATAGATGGTGGATGGTTTTTTATGCCTCTCCCTGTAATAATCATGAGGTCCCAATGAATTTCTTAAAGAAAGTGCATTGTGAGTTTATCCTTGGGGAGATCCCCAATTATTTTGGGGAGATCTAACAAAATATTGTTAGAGAGACAACTAAATGGTTCCCCATCCATTGGTGCATACACGATAGTATTAGAAATAATTTTTGGGATAGATGGTGGATGGTTTTTTATGCCTCTCCCTGTAATAATCATGAGGTCCCAATGAATTTCTTAAAGAAAGTGCATTGTGAGTTTATCCTTGGGGAGATCCCCAATTATTTTGATATATTAGAATCTCAAGGTAGAGGTGGGGGGTCTTCATTTGAGAGGCTAGGGGCATGTCATGACCCTAATGTAGTTAGGGCACCTATGGTCAAGCCATAGGGTGAGCATGTGACTATTCCTTTAGTTGTGAAGGAACATGTAGATGCCAGCACTCTAGGGACTATTAATGCTTTGACACAGACCCTCATTCATTGCATGAGTCCATTAGTTGAGGAGGATCCTTTTGCACATTGCGGTCACATGTGCACATCATGTAGATCCTTATGCACATTTGGCAGTCATGCTGGAGATGGTGTAGATGATGGGCTAGTCACTGATCAATTCCTAGATGAGACATTTTTAATTGACACATAGGTAAATTACAATTATAATAAACTAATTTGATCAAATTTCATATGTCTAGTGAATGACTAATTAATTAGCATGTATTGATATTGTTCAAAATGTAGGGTCAAAGTGTTAGCAACCCTAGTAGTGATCCCCTAGCCCCATTTTTCATCATATCAATGAGTCCAGAGGTGTGTATCGATTTAATCATTTAAATTAATACATATATTTATTAAGTAATAATATGAAGGATTGACAAAAAAAAATTATGCATGTGCATCAATTCTCTACAGGACCGTCAACATTCACTATGGACTCTAAGCCTAGATTTGATACAAGCTTCTTAGAGGTACATTTGTTTCATGTTAGTTTAATTCATTTAATTATATTTGTTTCATGTTACATGTAACATGTACTATATGACATGCAGATCTTGACATCTAAGACTCCTCCTCATCTTCAACAGTCTGTTGATCATGGAGTGGCTACAGCTATGGCTAGTTCATAGCCATTGACTGAGGTATGAAAGAATTTTTTTGGTTTTAGTTGTTGTTTATAATAGTTAGTATATAAATTTCTAATGTTATTTATAAGTGATTATATTGATTGAATTGTTGTAGGGTCTTGTTACACCTGATCATCCATGAGCCTTCAAGGTAGACTTGCAGAGCGACTATATGATGGTACTAAGAGAATAATTAGTTTTGTATATACATATATTTGATTTCAATCTATAATAATTATCAATTCATATCTACTTTGTTTGTATCATCTCCAGTTAGAGAAGGTCCTCAACAAGAGGATGAGCAAGCATGTGAGGAAGACCCCATCATTGCCATCATCTCCCTCCACACAATGACCAAAGACCTCTAGAGATTTATTTCCTTCCCCTCATGGGAAGGAGAAGATATAGTTGATAGACATACATGTATAGGCATCATCAGACATATATGTTGGATTTTATGTTGGTGGACATATTTGATATACATTTGATGTATATATGACATTTTATATTTGATGTATGACATTTATTTGATGCATGACATTATTATACTTATGACATTATTGGTTAATATATGATATGTTTGTTCATGTATGACATTATTGGTTATCATAATATATTATGTGTTTGTTAATGTATGACATTATTGGTTATCATTTTATATTATATGTTTGCTCATGTATGACATTATTGGTTATCATAATATATTATATGTTCCTTCATGTATGAAATTATTGCTTAACATAATATATTATATGTTTGTTCATGTATGACATTATTGGTTATCATAATATATTATATGTTCATTCATGTATGACATTATTGGTTATCATAATATATTATGAGGTTGTATGGGTACTTGTACCCACACCCCTGGTACTTGTATCCACATACCCAAGTACCAAGTACATGTATCCCAAGTACTGAGTACTCGATGGAGAACATCATAGCTAAGGACTTTGATTAATATTTCAGATTTTTTTTCAGTTTTTTGTTTGTGTATCAACTTGGTGTTTATCAAGCTTAATTCAATACCTAATCAATTTGAAACTTTGATAGAATATTGATTAACAAAAAATTTTATCATTATTTAAGCATAAGTTTATCATTTCCAATATGTCATCATCATATGATTTATGATCTTGTTCATGTTTAAAGTTTTCCTTCTCTATTATTTTTTTATCAAGCTCAATTCAATACCTAATCAGTTTGAAACTTTGATACAATACTGATCAACAATAAACTTTATTAGTGTTAAAGCTAGAAATTTATATGTCATTTTCATATGATTATGATCTTCTTGTTCATGTTTAAACCTGCCTTCTATGTTATGCATCTAACATTTATCATAAATTATTATTACAAACATATAACAAATCTGAAACTGAAAACAAAACATTACATTTGCAAGCTTTATTACTGTTCTTGATTTGAAAAATCATTGTCATGACTCATAAATTTAGGTTTTCTATAAATACAAAAGTATAATTAAAAATAAAGTTTGACATACCCAAGTACCCCCATCCCCTATTATAAAAAATAGCTATACCCATACTCGTACTCGTACCCATACCCTAAGTACCCCCAAGTACCCCATCCCCATGCAACCTTGTATATTATATGTGGATCTTGGAATTTTTTGTACACCTATGTGGTCTATAGGATCTCTTGCTACTTATAACATCCTCTGACCTTTCCCAACCTCCTCACTAGGCTAACTGATCCAAACTTGTAGCATCACTCCCTTACTCTTCTAGGAATAGTATCCTTCTAAAGGTTTTATAGGTCTACTAGGTTACCATAGCACTCCCCAGTCCAACCAAGGTTTCCATGATGTCCTAAGGTGTTATTGGAACACTTTTACTATGCTTGAATGGATAACAACAATTGGTTTGTACCCAATTTAAAGATTGCTTCACAAAAGGGCTACAAGGAGAGCCCCTAATTAGGCCTCCACCCAGATTTCTAGGGCTAATAGCTCCTTTATCTTATATTTTCAACACCCCTATCCTTAAGAACAATTGATACATAGGAACCATGCTCAAGGATTTTTAGGGTCTTAGCGTGCATACAGGTCGTACAACAAAAATAGAAAAATTGAGGGTTTGATAGGGTTTCTTTGTTGCCTATTGTCCCCACTTTTAAGACACCTTCCACACTTCATCAAGACTCCTCCTCATACCAATCCCTTAGATAGTCCCTGGCTGGGCATTGCCTAGCTCGCCTAGGGCTTGGTCAAAGAATTCTTTTCACTCACTTTCAGGGCCCTTGCTTGCATAATATAATACATTAGGGTCTATAGCCTTGAAATCTAGAAGACCGTGGAATTTCCATGGTGGAGACAAGACTCACAGCCCTTTCATGATAAACAAATCCAAAACTGGTAGTAGATAGGTATCTTTGAAGAAATTTATAAAACCTTTCAAAACTTGGTCACAAACTATAACTAATGCATGGTGAATATAGAGGCTACAAGTATCTAAATTTTTTTAGCTATTACAGAGAACATTCATATATCTATTGCTTGACCTCATTCAATCCATGTCTCCTTGCTTAAGGCTCTACTTTCATAGCATTAATATCCTTAAAAGTGTATTATGCTAGTGCTTTAAGATAATGGGATGCATGCCCCATGTTCATCTGTGAAAAACTACTTTCCTAAACCTTTTTGTTCTTTGACTTCTTCAATTTGATGCTTTGTCTACTATACAAATCATCCTTCACATCACCAACAAGACAACCATGAACTTCATTGTTTTGACATCTTTTGGAATCCCTTTGCTCATTTAGGCCATGAATTTGGTGTGCCTAGGGTCATCTTCTTTAACACTACTATTTCCATAATGCTATAACTGTCACATTCTCCAAAGGGAAAACCTCACTATTTGAATTTCTTATCCTTAATGTTATGACAATTGCACATCTTTGGACCTCTAGATTTGTTAGGTTCTTATTCATTAGATCACCATTTTTCATAACAATATAATAATATATTGATATAGTGTGGCCTCAAAATCACCATATATCGCTAGTGCACTGACATTATGCAAAAATACTTGAAATCCTTTGCTGAATTCTTAGTTCATGCTAGGTGAAACTTGTAAATTTATTCTAATAGAGTTCAACATTGAAAAAATAGGAGTAGATAATAAGTTTCCTCAAACTACCAACCTAGCACCACCTAAATGGCATTCGGAGATCCTCTTCATAGCTTTAGAACTGTGATTGTTCCTTCATAGTTATCCCTTTATGAACTAACTCACAACTTTACAACTCATTATAGTATTTTATTGTGAGTCATCTTGCATGTACAGAACTAGGTGTTTTGTTAAAATATATTTGAAACATTTTAATTCATTACTCCTACTTTAAATAGTACTAAATGTCTTCTATTCTATTACACATGATTACTAGATTTATTAAGATTATTGTCTCACTATGTCTTATTTTTTGTTAAATCTATTATCATATGATCCATTAAATTAGTTTTTATATACCTCTACCATAAAGGTTCTCCATGCTTTTTACCATATGACTATAATCTATGTGATATCATAGTTAACTAGCTTTTAAGAGGTTTTTCATTATACTTTAATCAATCATTGATCTTTTGATTGAACACTTGTATTCCATTTGCACATAACTACTACATAGGCTTCTCACATGTACTTTTTCACTTGTTGAAAGAAGAGTCAGAATGATTTTAAAGATTTTCATGATCATACTTTGCCACTTGACATTCTTTTACTTATTCCATCTACATAGGAAACGATTCCACTTTCTTTAACCCAATCACAAAGCCCTAGAAATGAACATGAATATTAAGTTTAATAACATGTCATTGTTTTCATGGAAATTAGCATTTTCATAAAAATTTAAGAGGTTTTCTAGAGATGTTGATAGTTACACTACTACAAAGGTTTAAAAAGTTTTTCATCACACTCACTATTGTTGCTAGTATCCTAGTTAGTAATGAAATGTCAAGAAAGATTTTTTGTAGGGACCTAGGAGGAAAAGTTAAATTGGATTGGTCCCAAGATACTATACTAGTGGGTAAGGAAATTGTAACACTCCAACCAAATGGAAAGTCTATGTACATTCCTTTCATCAGAAGATCCCTGAGCCCAAATTCAATGCACTAGGTGTTAAATTTCTAACTACATTATTTTAGGAGGGGAAGAGGTTGTTGAATATAAACTTAATGATAAGGATTCCCTATAGAATATCATGAGTCTCCATCATTGGATGAGATGACATATCCAATTGCCACAGTCAAAGATCGTTGCCCTACAACATTTAGTGACCCTTAGGAATGTTTCTATTTGGCATGCCTAAGAATGTTTGAGCACTCAACGAGATGGGATGATCTTGGGGCTAGTGTTTACCCAGCCAACTAAAGCTACTAGAATAGATAGTTCAATCCCACAAAAAAAGGTGAGAGAGATTTGGTAGTTGGCAACTTTGTCCTGGCCAACACTACAAGTTTTAGCATCACCTGAGATGGAATCACAAAATTAAAATAGAGCAAGATATCCAAAAAGTGAGAGAGGTTATTGTAGGTCTCTGCAACATGGTCCTATAGGACCTATAATTGCATACATACCTCACACAAGCTCTGAGATATGCCTCCTCAAATATTTCTACCCTATGGCATTTAGTGACCCTTAGGGACATTTCGGTTTGGCATGCTTGAGAATGTTTGAGTGCTTAATGGGATGGGATGAGCTTGAGGATAGGGTTTACCTAGCCACCCAGGGCTAATAGAATATTTAGTTTGATCCCATGATAAAAGGTGAGAGAGATTTGGCAGTTGGCAACTTTGTACTAGCTAACACTACAAGTTTTAGCATCACCCAAGATGGCGTCGCAAAATCAAAATGGAGTAATATCTCCAAAAAGGGAGAAATTTTATTGTAATTTTCCACAACATGGTCCTATAGGACCTAGAAATATATCCATACTTTGCACGAGCTCTAAGATATGACATATCAAAGATTGCTTCCCTATGGCATTTAGTGACCCTTAGGGACATTTTAGTTTGGCATGTTCGAGAATGTTCAAGTGCTTAATGGATGGGATGAGCTTGGGGATATGGTTTACCCAACCACTTGAAAGTAATAGAATAGAATATTCAATCCCATGACAAATGGTGAGGGAGATTTGGCAATTAGCAACTTTGTATTAACCAACACTACAAGTTTCAGCATCACTTGAGATGGCATCACAAAATCAAAACAAAGTAAGATCTCCAAAAAGTGAGAGAGGCTATTGTAGGTCTCTACAACATAGTCCTATAAGATATAGAATCACATCCATACCTGACACAAGCTTCAAGAAATTCCCCATCAAGGATCGCTGCCCTATGGCATTTAGTGACCCTTAGGGAAATTTTGGTTCGGCATGCCTAAGAATGTTTGAGTGCTCAACAAGATAGGAAAATCTTGGGGACAAGGTTTAATAAGCCACCTAGACCTAATGGAATAGACAATTTGATCTCACGAAAAAAGGTGAGAGAGATTTAGCAATTGGCAACTTTGTACTAGTCAACACTATAAGTTTCAACATCACTTGAGATGGCATCACAAAATCAAAACAAAGCAAGATTTCTAAAAAGTGAGAGGGGTTATTGTAGGTCTCCACAACATGGTCCTATAGGACCTAGAATCACATCCACACCTTGCATGAGCTCTGAGACATGCCCCGTCAAAAATCATTGCCCTATGGAATTTAGTGACCATTAGGGATGTTTTGGTTTGGCATGCATGAGAATTTTTGAGCCTCAAAAAGATGGGAAAATCTTTGGGCTAGGGTTTATCCAACCACTCAAAGCTAACAGAATAGAAATTTTGATCCCATGATGAACAATGAGGGAGATTTGGCAATTGGCAACTTTGTACTGGCCAACACTACAAGTTTCAACATCACCTGATATGGCATTGCAAAATCAAAATGGAGTAAGATCTCCAAAAAAGTGACAGAGGCTATTATAGGTCTCTACAACATGGTCCTATAGGACTTGGAATTGCATCCATATCTCACATGAGCTCTAAGATATGCCCTGTCAAAGATCACTACCCTATGGCATTTAGTGACCCTTAGGGACATTTCAGTTTAGCATGCCCAAGAACATTTGACCACTCAATGAGATGGGATGAGCTTGGGGCTAGGGTTGACCTAGCCACTTAGAGCTAATGGAATAGACAATTTGATCCCACAACAAATAGTGAAGGAGATTTGGTAATTGCCAACTTTGTACTGGCCAACACTACAAGTTTCAGCATCACTCGGGATGGCATCACAAGATGAAAATTGATTAAGATCTCCAAAAAGAGAGATACCTTATTGTAATTTTCTATAACATGGTCCTATGTAACCTAGAATTGCATCCATATCTCACACAAGCTCTAAGATATGCCCCGTCAAAGATTGTTTCCCTATTGCATTTAGTGACCCTTAGGGATGTTTCAGTTTGGCATGCCGAAGAATGTTTGAGTGATCAATAGGATGGGATAAGCTTGGAGCTAGGGTTTACCTAGTCACCTAGAGCTAGTGGAATAGACAATTCAATCCCATGACTCTTTTTCCACTAAGTTGCAAATTTGATCAACTTTTACAACTTTCAACAATGCAACTTTGCACAAAAAGTGCAATTTTTACATTTTTCACTTGATTCAACTTCTATGAATTGGAAAAGGTTTGGAAATACTACAATAACTTATTTTCAAATGCTTAGGCCTTCACTAATTTCCAAACTCTTGCAATTCACAAATCAACACGCTACAAGAGGTCAAATCCTTCATGGTACTTGACTTAGGGCTTGATTGAAAAAATCACAAAACACATCCTCCAGTCTTGAAACCATGCAATCTTAGAAAGGACCCTACTAACTACCATTTCCCAAGTGGACATGAAATTTCAACCGAGGAAATTGTAATTAGAGGCCATTTTTGTTGTGTGCACCAAAATGTTGTCCTAAAAACCTAGTTTCACTGAAAATGCAATAACTTGAGTTGGAAAACACGTAGAATGATGAAACTAGAAGAAAAATAAAGCTAATTTATAGATATATCTCAAAAATCTATCACATCTAGTCTAAAAGTTCATACATTTCATGCAACATGCAACTAACAATCAAAATGACTCAAAAACTAAATTTATTTCTTTCCAACTTCTTCTAATCTGTATATTAATGCCCTCTAGAATCAACACAACCACTTGGGACTCTTTCTCACCATTCCAATAATCCATTCCACCCTTCACCTGGGTTATTATAGCAAGTTTGAGAGTTTTACACCAACTTCTCTTGAAAACCAAGCTAAGCACATGATGATGTTCAGCCTAGGGCTTGCAAGAAAAAATAGTAAACAAACTTTTCTACCCCAAATGGAATCAAGATCCCACTATTGGATTGCAAGTTAGAGGGCCATAAGTGCAATCTAGTCAATTTATAGGCTTACCCTAGTAGCCCTCAGTAAAATGGCAATATCTTACACAAATGAATAGATCAAAATATAAAACCAAATGAATATGAAATATACTTAAAATACCTATCCAACTATATCAAATTTTCATATGTGCCAATCTGTATAGGTCTGTACAACAATAAAACATAGTAAAAATGGTAGAAAATCAGGTTTGTATTGCTTCAAAAGACATCCAATCCATGCAACCATCACCCACTGAGGCCTGTATGGTAATCTCATACATATATGCTTCCATTCCAATGGTTATAACCACATTTCAAATGGTTATTGTAATGTACACTTGGTTTTTCAACAAAATTGCAAAGTTGTTAGCATTTTTGCAATTTTGCTTTGACAACTTTTGCAATTTTTTGCAATTTTTGACATCTTAACTCCTAGATGCCTAAAACTTAACCCAATGACCCTAAAGACCTTTATAATCTACTAAGAAACATAAAAATCCTTTTTTCCTTGAAAAATCACCTATATTGCTCATTTTTTACCCCTTGGTTCAATTTGGCACTCTAGCTTATAATGGCACCTAAAGTTCAATTGACCTTACATCTTTGGTCTTATTACATCATTTTGCAACCTTGTTCCTAATTCAAAACTTGGATGACACCCATCTATTTTTCTTGGTGCCCTACACCAATGATCATCCAACTGGACAAGTTTGGAGTGCTTGGGTGCATGAAAATGCATTAAATTTGATATCATAGGTATATCAACGAGAGATTTGCATATAGGAGGCCATGATTTTTTGTAAAAAATTCAAATTAATCATCATAAACATGGTTTAGGATCAACTAACAAGTCCAGGAAGTGATTTCTTGGTCTGATTTGAAGAGGCCATGGTTTTTGGCCTTGTTTGTTGAGGGTTTTATAAAAAGCACATATAGACAATTGATGGGTTCAATCCAATTGAAGAATCCTAACTTCAGAATCATATTAAGATAATTTACCAAGTTTTATGGTTGGGAGATAATTATTTCATATAGTTCCTTTGTAAATGGAGGGATTTTTATGCCTAAAAAGTGGCCCATAGTGTAATAGTAGAAACTTGGTCCAAAACAAACATACCTCATCTTTTGATATGTTATAGGGAAGCCAAATGGGTATCCTAATATTCAATTTATTTTCTTGATGTTATGAAAAAATGTGGAGAAAAATGTAAGAGGACAGCATTTTATGCCTAAAAAATGGCCCATAGTGTAACTGTCATCGAATAACAATTGTTTCAAGCCTCTAAAACTTCAAAATTATTCTTGATTGGTTAGGGAAACCTATACTTGGTGTTTCTAATTTTTAGTAAGTGTCTTTACCTAGATTTGAAAATAGTGTCTCATTGACATTATGTAGGGAGAAGCATGAAAAGAGGATCAACAAACTCCTATCTAGGATGGTAGACAAATGGTTACAATGTACAAAATGAGGAAAACAAGCCTATATGGAAGAAGCATGACAATTTTCTCAAGGATTTATCAATTAAATTTTTAGACATTGTTTACTTGCACCCCAAAGGTCAAAACATACCAGACATGGTTCATAAGATAATGATCCAGATCTAAAAATCACTAAGGAAGAGATTTTACAATTTCAACAACATAAATATTAACAAAAGCTCATGAAATTGAACTTTGATCAAGAATAAGATAAATGCTTCATGCACTTATTCTCTCAAGGAGTAAAATTTCCACACAACCTTAACGTTGACAACTTGATTCAAAAGGAGGAACCTTCACCTTTAGAAATTGTTATGAAACAAATGGAAGAAATGAGGAAGGATATGTTACACATGAAAAATGAGAAAGAGAAACCTAAGCCATCTTTTTCAATTTAGTCTATATATCTATTTCCTTTTGAAAAATACTTATAAATGTATCCTTTTACTTGTAAGGTTAAATTTTTTAAGTATGGAAAATATGATGGTAGTGGAGATCCTCATGATCACATTAGGGATTTTTGTGCACTAAGTATGAAATTCTTACATGAACTCACTTATCTCATGAGCCTTTTTTTCTAGAATTCTTAGTGGGTGAGGTATGGAATGGTTCACAAAAAAATTTCTTATACTTATGTCATTTGATAAAATAGAAAAAAGTATTTCCAATATTATTGCTATAGTATTCCACATTCAATCACTATTCTAGACTTATGAAACATCAAACAACACTAAGGAAAATATTCTATTTCCTTTCTACAGTGATGAAGGAAGCTTTATTCATGATATCCAAGGAAAATTCATGAAGCTGAAAAGATTGATATATTTATCAACAACCTTGTGCCTTAATTGCATCATGAACTTAGGAAACAACTATTTTCCAATTGCTTACAACTATGTTCCAATTCCTAAGGAGCCTAATGTGATCAACTTTACCAATGACATTCAAACTACACAACAATATGCCTCTCCAAGAATATTGACTCAAACAAATCTAATCACTCTAGTACAAGTAAACCATCATGGGTTTCCAAATCTAATAACACATGTAAACCTCTAAGAGACTCACTTGAACTGGTGTTGAATACTTTGATATTGAATAAGATCATTACACTACCATATAATTATAAACCTTATGAACCCAAGGTTAAGCCTAAATTTTGGAATGACAATCACTATTGCATCTATGATAGGAATAAAGGTCATAAGACTAAAAATTATGGTGTGGAGCACCTAACTTTCATTGATCAATATGTTTGTAATAAGGTTAGGGGATACATCTCATGATCTCCCAATGACTCATCCATTTTGTTAAGGACACAATACCCCTTGATGTGTTTATAAACCTCGGGCATCATTTTGTCCTAATGGATGATATGTTAGTCATTTCAAATTTTTTAAGGTGTCTTAGGGGTTTGGAAGCCTAACAAGGTTTCTAAGTGTTAATCAAGCTTAAATGCAATATTTCTTGCTATAGTGGAAAAAGTTTCTTAAAAGTTGTTAGCAACTTTTACAATTTGCTAAGCAACTTTTTGGTTTAGGAGTCTCAACAGCTCAAACCATTTGATAGTTGAGTGGAATGGATGGAAACAGCCTATTTAGGCTTGAGACATTTGAAAATGGATAAAGAGGGAAGATCCAATTGTAAACTTATTTTCAAATCAATAAAATATACTTGTTTCAGTGCAATTTCTTGACATTTTGCAAGTATAGTACAGAAGAATAAGGGGTGGATGATGACCTTTCTGATTTGAAAGTTGATGCTAAGTGTTTGAAGGCTTTTCATAGTTGTTTGAAGTTTTTATCCTTTTTTTTTCAAAGTAATCGAATTTATAAGCTTGATGGTCTGAGAAACCATCAATTTCAAGGTTTTGGCTTTCAAATGGCCCTAACTTGTTGATCCACCAATGGAATTTCTTCTCCACATGTATGAAGCAAGTTATGGATGTGTACTATAAGATTTTTGTATTTTTGGAATAGGAATTGAAGGAATTGAATTTTGAGCAAGCCCTAGGTCAAATATCACCATGTATTTGACTAGTTTTAAGGAGATTAGATTAAATAAAGAGATGGAGAGACTTTGAGGACTTTGTGATCAAATAAGTTGTCCCTTTTTGAGTTAGTAGAACACTCTAGAACTGGAGATTTGGTTCTATGCACCCATTCCTAACCTCTTGCTTTGAAACCCAAGCCTAACCTAGCTAATTAGGCCTATGGACTTAGTTAGGGTTATGATATGCTGGAGTGGAGTCAATCTCTACAACTTTGAAGTTTGAGAGAACTTGAAAAAGGGTATCTAAAAGTGTTATTTGTTCCTTAAGTATTTTGGGAAGTTTTGAAGTTAGTGGCAGAAATCAAGGATTAGAGGCCTAATAGGATTCTATGTCCTTCCTTGCAATTTGTGTTGTGGGTTGTTGGGAGTGCAACTAGTGGTGGATTTTTCTTAGTTGGGTTCTAACCAAGTAGATTCTAACCTTTTTTGGAAGTTGTGAGGCCTAGAACCATAAAATCCATATTTTACCCAAATTAAGGGAACTTGTCCTTAAAGGCTTGATTTGGGTCAAATTACTTTGTGTCATACTTGTGTATGGTGAGTCTTAAAACACTCATAGCAGTTTCTTGCAAAGGTATACATTTGTTGAAGTGAAACAAACTAATTGTTCAATCCTTTGAACATCTTAAGTGTTGGTTTTGGGGTTGGGTCTTAAGGTTGTACTTCCATTGTTGCACTCTAAATCAAATTATATGAAACTTAAATATGTCATTCAAGATATCATTGATGATAAGAAATTTTGGGTGGATGGACTCATGACTAATACTAATCATAAGGTTTTCAATGAACCCAGGTATCCAAGAATGAACAAGAATAAAGTTCTAGGAAGAAAAATAGGATGCAAAGATAAACTACATATGATTGAGCCAACTTGTGAGAACATAAAAATGATTAGGTCTAAAGGGATAAAGGAAGGCTAAAAATCAAACATTGACGAACCACCTATGATTATCCTTAAGGGTTGGATTCTTCCACACAATCACAACCTTACAATCTTGAGACTAAGAGTGAACAAACATAACAACCTATGGTCATCCTTAAAGGATTTGACCCCTGAACCCATACATATGCTAAAAACTTGAATCTTGTGACTAGAAGTGAACCAAAGATCATACACTTTGGTCTTAACACTTCCAAATAGACAACATCTAAAAAATTTATAAGATGGGTTTTATAAGTTTATGATTTGAAAATAAATTTTTTTTGAAGTTTATCTAAAATAATTATAGATGACAAAACAAATAAAAGATAAAAGCATGTTAGTCATAATATCATTATTGGTAACAATGTTCCAACTACAAAGAATTATTTGTTTGAGCTTCTAGCAATGATCAAGCAGCTTACTAAATGGCTTGATGAGTCTTGGAAACTTCTCCCATTATATCCTTGCTTTCGCTAGTTTCAATTTTCTGGTTACATGCACACAATCATGACTTTACATCACAAAGCATTTGCATTCTAACAATTTTCATACATTTTGATCTAAAAAAAAAATCTAAACTTTCACTTATTCAAATGACTAATCCAAAAATGGGTCTTATTAAAGAATCTAATATAAATTCAAATAATGTATCTAGATTCTAAACAAATTAAAACATAAAATCTGTGATTTAAACTTATCTCATCACTTACACATAATAACAATACCCACCTTGTCATGTGGATAGTCTTGGGGGAGAGGTTGCAACATTGTATTTGGATGCAATTGATCACTCTTTCTCTCTCTCCCCCTCTCCCTATTCAATCTAATGAACCAACTGGATCTGCTCTACATTTTAATGTCTAAAGTATTGCCTTGTGGTTTGACTCATGAACTTTCCAAATAATCTTATCATGTGCTTTTCCACCATATTTTATCAAGTGGACATTTTATGTGACAACAAGTGTTGAATAATAAAGAATCTTCCTCTCTATTTTCCAATCCTTGAATAACCACAAGTTAGGGTTCTTCATAGAATATTGTCTAAGCCATGTGTTACAACCACCACACTAATATGGTACTCTAAATCTTCACCATCTATAACTGAGTGATCCAATTTTTGTTTGGCTTGGACAAAATGACACAAATAATAATTTTTCCCATCTTCATTGTCTTTAGGTGCAATAATAGAAAAAACATTGCCTACAGTGACAAATGTACAAAATATAGTCATTAATTTAGAAAATACTTAGATAAAATTTATAAAGTTACATATTGAAATTACATAGATATATAAATATATATATTACCATGTTGCACTAGATCAAACAAGTGGTCAAAGTCAATAGACAAATCCATCTCTACCATTTCTAGTGCTTGTGGGGGATGATAGGTGTCAATAGACAAATCCATCTCTACCTACTCTCTCTCACTCTCCCTCTCCTACTCCCTCTCCCATCACCTTCTCTCTCTCTCTCTCTCTCTCTCTCTCACTCTCTCTCACTCTCTTTCTCCTATCCCATCCCCTACTCTCTAGATCTCTCACACACACTCCCATTCCCCCCTCTCTCTCCCTCTCTCACTCCCTCTCCCACCACCTACTATCTCTCTCACTCTCTTTATCCCTCTCTACTTTCTCTCCCATCACCTCCTCTCACTCTCTCTTTCCCATCTCCCTACTATCTCTCACACTCTTTCCCATCCCCTACTCTCTCTCTTACACACACTCCCATCCCCCCTCTCTCTCCCTCTCCCACCACCTACTCTCTCTCTCCCTCTCCCACTCCCTCTCCCACCACCTACTCTATCTCTCCCATCCACTACTCTCTCTCTCTCTCTCTCCCTCTCCCCTCTCCCATACCCTACTCTCTCTCTTTCATAGACACACACTCCCATTCCCCCTCTCTCCTCTCCCATCCATCACTCTCTAGATCTCTCACACATATGCCCATCCCCCCTCTCTCTCCCTCTACCACTTGCTCTCCCACCACCTACTATCTCTCTCTCACTCTCTTTCTCCCTCTCTACTCTCTCTCTCCCATCCCCTACTCTCACTCTCATCTCCCTCATCCCCTAATCTCACTCTCTCTCATCCCATACTCTCTCTAACACCCCCTACTCTCTCACACACTCTCACACTCTCTCCCATCCCCTACTCTCTCTTACACACATTCCCATTTCCCCTTTCTCTCCCCCTCTCCCACTCCCTCTCCCATCACCTACTCTCTCTCCCCCATCCCCTACTCTCTCTCTCTCCCCTCTCCCATCCCCTAATTTCTCTTTAATAGACACACACTCCCATCCCCCCTCTCTCTCTCCTCTCCCATCCCCTACTCTCTAGATCTCTCACACACACTCCCATCCCCCCTCTCTCTCCCCCTCTCCTAATCCCTCTCCCACCGCCTACTATCTCTCTCTCTCACTCTCTCTCCCTCTCTACTCTAGTCTCTCTCCCATCCCCTATTCTCACTCTCTCTCTCCCATCTTGTACTCTCTCTACCACCCCCTACTCTCTCTCTCTCTCTCACACTCTCTCCCATCCCCTACTCTCTCTCTTACACACATTCCCATTCCCCCTTTTTCTCTCCCTCTCCCACTGCCTACTCTCTCTCCTCCATCCCCTCTCCCATCCCTAACTCTCTCTTTCACACATCTACACACTCACATCTCCCCCTCTCTCTCCTCTCTCATCCCCTACTCTCTAAATCTCTCTCACACACTCTCATCCCCCCTCTCTCTCCCTCTCCCACTCCCTCTCCCACCACCTATTGTCTCTATCTCACTCTCTCCCTCTCTACTCTCTCTTGCATCCTCTACTCTCACTCTCTTGCTCCCATTCCCTACTCTCTCTCTTACACACACTCCCATCCCCCTCTCTCTCCCTCTCCCACTCCCTCTCCCACCACCTTATATCTCTCTGACTCTCTCCCCCATCCCCTACTCTCTCTCTCCCCTCTCCCATCCCCTACTTTCTCTCTCTACCACCCCTACTCTCTCTCACACTCTCTCCCATGCCCTACTCTCTCTCACACACTCCCATACTCCTCTCTCTCTCTCTCTCTCCCTCTCTCACTCCCTCTCCCATTGCCTACTCTCTCTTTGCCATCCCCTACTCTCAATCTCTCTCTCCCATCCTGTACTCTCTCTGCCACCCCTACTCACTCTCTCACACTTCCTCTCTCTCCCATCCCCTACTCTCAATCTCTCTCTCCCATCCCATACTCTCTCTACCACCCCTACTTCCTCTCTCTCCCATCCCCTACTCTCTCTCTCCCTTCTCCCATCCCCTACTCTCTCTCTCTCTCTCTCTCTCTCTCTCTCTCTCTTTGTGACACACACACACCCATCCCCCCTCTCTCGCTTTCTCTTGTTGTGCCTCTCTTCTTCCCTCTCTATGCACTATTTAGGTCTCAATAGTGCATGGGCACTATAGCGTGCATGCACTATTGAGACCCAAATTTAAAAAGCTTTAAATAGCGTGTGGCACTATAGCACATGTGCACTATAGAATGCACACACTATAGGGCATACATGATATTCAAACCTTTGCATTCTACCAAGCCTAAGGCTTGGTTTTTCCTTGGGGATCCAACCCAAAGGTTTGGAGTCTATAAACTAGTCTAAGACATGTTTTGTTGTAAACATACAAAAACTGATTGATTTTTCTTGTGTGCTCTCTGTCAAGATTCCTTGTGGTTGAGCATCGATAAGATCAGATTACATGACATTGTAGGTCTTTGTGTTAGCTATATAACCATATAATTTATTTTTTATTTGAACTATTTCAAGCCTTTCATCTATAATTTCTTTTGAATGTATGTCCATTTTTTGTCAAAAATCAATATGTACTAATTGGGTTGTAGATTTTAGCTCGTTCATCAAATTTTGCAACAACTTAGATTTTTAGAAACTAGACTCCATTCTACACACTTTGAAAAAAAGAAGTTTTGATTTTAGATTAGTTTTTAATCATTTCTAGGGGGATTAGATAGATATTTCATGTTTTTGGGATGTGTCTAGTTAAAAAAATTCATAAAAAATACACATTATAAAATTACCCAAAAAATATAGGATAAACTACATAGTGTTAAGTAAGTTTTGACCAGATTGATTAAAGAATTTCAAAAAAAATGTTAAAATTTTAGGGGGGCCACACTTTGTACTATGTTATGTTTTTTTGGAATAAACAATACCACTTTCTGTGGCCCCCTTTTTTGAGGACTTAAAACTAAACCATTTTGAAAAAAAATAGTAGTTTAGAAACTAGATTCAATGGACTACTACTTTTGTTTTTGTCATATCTTAAAATTTTGAGCTTAACTATCTTCAAATTCTTGTTAAAGTTTAGAAATTGTTGATTTCAGAAAAAAGGTGTCCACTTATACCCCCCTTTTGGCACCACAACTTGGTGCACTTACCTAATCATGATTCAAGGATTTAAACTTTCTCCTCCTTTGTGCCTACATCAAATGCACAAGCCTTGCTATTATATTCCAATGTAGAAATTAAACTATGGCATGAGAGATTTAGACATCTCAACTATAGATATCTTTAGTAGCTTAGTAGCAAGAAAATGGTCAATAGTCTAGGTACCTCAAGTTTAGTTTTTAGAAGGTGTTTGTTTAGGTTGCTCACTTGGAAAACATCTAAAAAAGTTGTATAAAAAGGGGAAGTCTTGGAGAGCACAATGTGTTCTTGAATTGGTTCATATTTATGTGATGGACTAATTTTCAATGTCATCATTTGACAAGTCACACTACACACTTACCTTCATAGATGAATACTCTTCCTTTACTTGGGTTTTCCTCATCGCTCAAAAAAGTGAAGTGTATGAAAAATTTATCAACTTCAAGTTTCAAATGGAAAAATAGCCATGAAAAGTCATCAAAATTCTTTGAACAAATAATGGGGGTGATTATGTGAACACAAGACTAATAGACTTTTTCACTCAAGATGGTATTGATCTTTAGCATTCGCTACCATATATGCCACAACAAAATGGTGTTGCTGAAAGGAAAAATAGAACTTTCAAAGAGATGACCACTTGCATGCTACAAAACAAGTCTCTTGATCAAATATTTTGGGAAAAAGCAATGAATTGTGCTAAATATATTCAAAACAAAAGTCCTCACAAAGCTTTGGATGGTGTAACTCCTTTTGAAGCATGGATGGGTATGAAACCTATAGTTAAGCACTTTAGAGTCTTTAGTTGTCCTACATGGGCAAGAATACCTCCACAAAAATGCAATGCATTAGAGGCTCAAAGAAAACCTTGCATTTTTCTTGGCTATGTAGACTCACATAAAGCCTACAAGTCGATGGATCTAGAGACACGTGATATATTCTATGAGAGGAGTGTCCATTTTGAAGAAAGAAGTCCAAGCTTTTCATCTTCAATTCCTCCTTCTTCCATTATTGAAGAGAGTGATAGTGACAATAGTGACTTGGAAGATGTAAGTCCCCTAACAAAACAAAGGCATCAAATAGTTAAAGTTGAGGATACACCTACATCTTCTTCCACAAGACCTAGATGGGTTAAGTAGACATTGAATGTCACAGGACCATTGGTAGGAAATCTTTTTGATACAAGGTGGACAAGATCATAGCACAACTCACTTCCACATGCATATATTGTAATTGCTTCAGATCCACAATCATTTAAAGAAGCATTAGGTGTTCTAGAATGGGATAAAGTAATGGAGGAAGAGTATATCTCTCTTGTGAGAAATGAAACATGAGACTTAGTCTCTCTTCTTAAGGGAAGAAAATTGGTTCGATGCAAGTGGATCTATTGGACCAAATTTGCAATGGATGGAAGTGTTGATAAACATAAGGCTTGCCTTGTTGCAAAAGGTTTATCTCAAGTACCTAGCATTGATTATACTAAGACCTTTGCACTAGTGGAAAATTTGAATTCCATTCATCTAACTCTCTCTATAGTAGTAGCTTAGAAATGGGGTTCATCAGATGGATGTGAAAAGTATATTTTTGAATGGGGATCTTAATGAAGAGATATATATGGAGAGGCCACAAGGATTCATGTAGGATTCTACCATGTTCAAAAAATTAAAGAAGTCTATCTATGGACCTAAACAAGCTCCCAAAGCTTGGTATGCCAAGATGAATTCCCTTCTTCTCTCAATAGGGTTCACAAGATGTCATTCTGATCCGAATGTTTACATTCTTTAGAGTGATAATTCACATTTGCTTCTTGTGCTTTATGTTGATGATCTGATCATTATAGGGAGCATAGCATCCATTATTGATAGCATAAAGGCTACTTTGAAGGATAGGTTTTTGATGAAAAACCTGGGTCTACTATACTATTTCCTTGGCATCGATATATATTAGTCTTCATTAGGGATAACACTATCATAGCCTAAGTATGCTCTTGATCTTCTAACTCAGTTTCACATGAGTGAAGACAAGGCTACACTACCCCATTCCTTGTAGGTGTTAAGTTGGAAACTAAGTGTTCCACTCCACTTATTGATTCAACCTTGTATAGATAGTTGGTTGGAAGCCATATCTACTTGACACATACATGCCCTAAGATTTCATTTGTAGTTGGTATGGCTTCTCACTTCATGCAAGAACCACATTGACTTCATTGGAAGTTAGCCAAATACATCCTACATTATATATAGGGTACACATTCACATGGGATACATTATGTAGTTGGTACAAGTCTTCAATTAGTGGGTTACACAAACTCTAACTATGCAGGAGATATTGATTTTCGAAAGTTCACTTTAGGATATCTATTTCACCTTGGTTTTGGCCCCATTTGTTGGTACAAAAAAATGAAAAATAGCATTGCTCTCTCATTGACTGAGGCTAAGTATCAATGAGCTATAAATGCAATGACAAAGGTTATTTGGCTACAATAGATTATAAAAGAGTTGGGATTTGATCTACCCAAACCCACTACCATCTGTTATGATAACCAGAGTGCTATTGAAATCTTGAAACATCTAGTCCAACATCAATGAACCAAACATATTAAGGTTCATATGCACTACATTAGAGAGCTAATCCATGAGCAAGTCATCACATTGTGGTATTGTCTTACTAAGTAGCAGGTAACTGACATCTTCACAAAGCCCTTCACTAAGGTCAAGTATATTATTTTGTGAGATCTCTTGGGGGTGAGGGATTTCTCACTAGGGGAATCACATGATCCTTCTCTGCTATATTGTACTATTCTCTCTTTTTGGGGGAGGGTTTTTCCCATGAGGTTTTCCCTCTTTCTCTATTTGCAAAGAGATTTCATTAATTTTTAGCATTGCATTGTACTTGGGTACCTAACATGGCCTAGTAGCTAGGACCCATTATGCATTTCATACTAGCTTTTATGAGCTTAATTACATTCCCCTAAATGCACTTAAGGGGGGTGTTAGTGTAAATAATTATTATTTACACTTTACTTAAGTTTACTTAGATAAATGCATTATTTTATTATTTCTTAGGTTAGACACCTAGGAGTTTGCTCACTCATTTGAGTTGTCATGTTGACAACACTAGAGTAAGAAACTCTATTTAGGACATGTTTTCTACAACACTAGAGTTTGCATAAACAACTAAGTAATCATGTTGCCAACACAGTTGTTCGCACTATTATTTTAGCACATGGTGTCTACAACATAAATATACATGCTACATCTTTTTAGGCTTATCCTCTCATCATCACACTAACTCCTATGCATAATAGAGGATAACCTACACCTTGTGTACATGTGCCTGGTTGTAAGACTTATCATGTTGCTAACTCCTAGTCATTCTAGATGCATCTTAGAGGCCTTTATATATAGGCACCTCTAGTGTACTATACATTAAATTGAATATCATATTATTTTTTGATCATACTATGTTGGTCTTTTGTGCTAGTTATTGTGCTTCTTGGTCTTGGGTGAATTTTTCCCTAAGGATTCTTCACCCATTGTGAGGGAACACTCTAACACTCAACCACTTTATTATTTTGACATGATTGTGACTTCTTTATAGAAGTTGGAGAAGGACTCTTTCACTTATGTGGAGATATATCAGTCTATGGAGCTTGTATTCTAGTTTCCTCAGACATCCTATTTTCTGGGGATTCTTCCTACTAGTTGGGGAGCATTCTCTACAACACATATGGTACCATTTCTTTCTCTAGGGAGGACCATAATTTAGCTTTCATGGTGTAGCTTCTTTGGTCATCAAGGAGCTTCTTTCATAGGTATTCCTACATCATTGAAGGGAGGTCACATTGCTTCTCTTCCTACAGTTTCCTATCAAGATGCTTCATCCTCTTTGGAGTTTGATTCAGCTTCATGCATGGACATGTTACCTTGCTTGCCACCATTTTTTGGGCATTCACTAGATTGGTTCATGGCATCTACATTCATCAAGGATGTGTTGAAATTTGAGTAGACTTTAGAGGCCACATCCACCACATACTACATATGGATTCCTCTTCCATCTTCCTATTCATAGTGGGAAGCATATTTGCACCTATACTTGGTGTATCTTCTTCCCAAAGGGAGAAATTTTGTTTGTCGAGATTGGATTTTCTTTTGTCTTCAAGCACTCATCATCAAGAGACCCTTCACTAAGGGAGGGATTTCATGGAGAGATTCTCTATTGTATATGCATGATGTATATCATAATAGGGGGCTCTTGATCACTACATCCATTTATGCATCTTTTTGGTACTTATCTCTCTTTTTAGGGGAGGTTTTTTCCCATGAGGTTTTCCCTCTTTGTTTGTTTGCAAAGAGAACTCATTGCATTTGTACTTGGGTACCTAACATGGCCTAGTAGCTGGGACCCATTATGCATTTCATCATAGCTTTTGTGAGCTTAAATACATTCCCCTAAGTTTCCCTTAAGGGGGGTTGTTAGTGTAAATAATTATTATTTACACTTTACTTCAGATAAATGCATTATTTTATTATTTATTAGGTTAGACACCTAGGATTTTTCATATTCATATGAGTTGTCTTATTGGAAACACACAAGAGTAAGTAGCTTTAATTTAGCACATGGTGTCTACATCTCTGGAGTTTGCATAATCAATTGAGTTTTCATGTAGACAACATAGTTGTTCGCACTCTTAAATTAGCACATGGTTTCTACAACATAATTTTATGTGCTACAGCTTTGTAGGCTTATCCTCTCATCATTGCACTAACTCCTAAGCTTAATGGAGGATAACCCATTCCTGGTGGACATATGCTTAGTTGTGAGGCTTAACATATTGTACCTCTAGATGCATCTTAGAGGCCTTTATATACAGGCACCTCTAGTGCACATATCATATCCAATATCTAAGAACATTATTCATTCTCATATCGTTATTCTGATCATACTTTATTTGGTCAATATTGTGTTTGTCTTGTGCTTCTTGGTCTTGGGTGAATGTTTCCCTAAGGAAAATCCTTACATGGTATCATCTTTAAGATTGGCACCATTATTGAATTACAAAGGAACTCAACTTTATTTCCATCTCCATAGTGAGTGATTTGGTAGATTGAAAGGAGACTAGAGCTAAGGTTAGGAATATAGAAAACTTTTTTGAACTCTTAATTTTCC
Source organism: Cupressus sempervirens (assembly GCA_028749045.1). Taxonomy (NCBI): domain Eukaryota; kingdom Viridiplantae; phylum Streptophyta; class Pinopsida; order Cupressales; family Cupressaceae; genus Cupressus; species Cupressus sempervirens. The sequence continues at coordinate 239,800,250 of CM053792.1, forward strand.
ATCTCAACTTGTCCTTTCCCTTCAACTTCCATTTTTGTATCATCTCCTACAAAGATGTGTGGTATCTTAGACTACTTCAATGAAGAAAAGTCTCCTTTTGAAGAACCCATGTGATACATGGCACCTGATTCTAGAATCCATTTTGTAGAGGAACTTGAACTAGCCATTAGTGCTTTCCCTTTTCTCTTTGAAGTGGGTGGAGTTGAATCTTTGGAAGCATTTGGCACATTGATTTTGTTCTTCTTAAGTAGGTTTTCCAACTCATCAGTTTCTTGCAATATGCACAAAATAGTTTATCCTTCTTATCATTGTTTCCCTTCTTGTTGGAAAAAGAATTGCATTGTTGTGAGGAGCTAGATTGTTGTGTCTTGGATTGTGATTTTTGCTTCCATTGTTTCTTGTTGCTATTTGTAGAACTATTTCCTTGTTGGTTTGATTGGTTCTCGTTACTAGCCACCAATGCCTTGGCCTTTGGTGACTTAAGAATTCCCATATCTATCAACTTGGATTGTTCTAACATTAACATTTCTACAAATGCATCAAATGTAGGCTTAGTGAAGGCACTTCCCATGGTCAACCTCTGAGTATTATAACTTGGCACAAAAGATGCATAGTTTGAAGGTAGCCTCTTCAAAATTTGATGAATCAATCTATCATCCTTCATGGGATTACCACAATCTCAAAGTAGTGCTCTCAATTCATTAGTTTTGTTGATATAATCTTCAATTGTGTCAAAATTCTTAGGATCCAAGAGAAGTAGTTCATCTTCAATTTGGTATCCCTTTTCCTCATCCACCTTACCATACAACCCTTCAAGTTTGTCCCAAGTAGCCTTGGCTTCCTTGAAACTAGGATGTTGAAGAAGAGATCTCTATGAACACAACTTTGAATAATTCCTAAAGCCTAATTGTCTTTAATTTGTTAATAAACTAGTGTTGTAGCATCTATGGGTTTTACAATTGTACCATCAACATATAGATTTAAACCTCTTTCCATTAATCTACTCTATACAATAACTTTTCGCGTAGTATAAATGTATGAAGTTAGAAGTGGATTTTTAGGTGAACCCATGATGCCAAAAAGTAAAAAAAGAGTAGAAAAGAGAGACACACTAATAGAAGAGACACCCCCCTATTCACTCAATCAAAAGACCCCCCCAAAAAGGACAGTTTTGGCAATTTATATGTATTGCATGCACAATAGGCCACTTGTCAAAATGTACAAAGTGGACTTCTAATTTTGTTGTTTACAACTACCTTTTGAGGCTCAAATTTGTCACTAAGAACTATAGCTTAGATGTACAACAATTTTGAAAAGTAATCAAAACAATATAATGCAACAAAGGCCCTAAGTCTAAAAGTGATATTTCTATCCACACAACCCTATAATCTGATTGTAGATTTGGAAAGTAGACAAAAAATTGAGTAGCTTCAAAAAAAGTGAAACCTAAAAATGTATCCAAAGGAGCTTATACGGATCATTTGAAGTTGCAAAATGTAGGATTGGATGGCTATAGTTGCCAATAAAATGCAATTTCTAAAAAATCTATGCACCAAAACTAGAAAAGAACATCACCACTAAAATTTTTAGGAAATTCTACCCAAAATCAAAGAAAAATTGCACATGATTTGGAGTCTAGATGACTGAGTTATGGCCTCCCAAAGTCAGACTGTCAAATCAAAACTACACCTAGAAGGTTAAATTTGATGGTTAAATGGTCGTCACAGTAGTTCTATTTTGCCTAGAAATGATGGTCAAACAACCATCAAATTTAGCATCATAAAATGCTAATGACAACGACAAACCCCCTTACTGACATGGCAAGTTGACTGTGTGTACGAATGACACATGGAAATGTATCAACATATGGTTGTATAACATGTTAGGTACAATCCTACATGGCAATGACTAGAGTATGATAGGGGTAATGTTGACTAGGCATGTCTAACTCGGCAATGAGTCACTATGTGGATTGAGTGCAGATGTCTACGTGGCACTTTTACTGCATCTACATGGAGGAGGTCTTAGCTGGTGTGGCCCTTCTATTGGGCACCATGTGGTAGCTACAAATAAAAAATATTGTCAAAGATCTTCAAGGCACAAGCCAGAAGGAGTAGTCAATAATTGAAAAATTAGTTCAGTAGCTGTGAGCTTGTGGCATTGATGACACGTGGGTAGGGTTGTTTTGCACCACATGGCACTGATGTGGACCTGTCATACTGGCAAAGTCTGTGGAAAGTAGGTCATTAGAAATTAAAGCATCATTGGGGAGTACTTTCAAAAGAGCCAAGAATTGCAATTGGGTGGTCGGCGATCTATATTAATCCCACATTGTGTAGGATCTAGCACTATGTGGTATTTTAAAAATGAAGGTTGCAAGTTGTAAAACAAAGATCATTTACTAGTGTGTTTTTCGCAGGGTCGGTGGTAGTTTGGTTGTTGGATTTGATGGGTGTTCGTAGAATGTGTGTGACCAGATTTGGATGTCAGTGTCTGGTGAAAATAATAAGCCACCTTTGGAAAATGTTGATTAAAAGAATATTCCCTATAGGAGCCATGGCTTCACCACCTAATTCCTACAAAAAAAATTCTTTGAAATTAAAAATAGAAATTCAAAAATGCAAAAGAAAATAAATTAATAGATCTAAAAAAAAATTAGGCAAATTTGAAAATGATCATACCATACTTGCAAATTGGGCCTTCAAGTGCCAGTTTGCAAAAGAAATTTGCCTCAAAATTGACTATGGCCTAGGGTAGGTGAATTTATAGTCAATTTTTACCAAATTGATGTTTTGGATGCAATGTTGAGGTCTATTTTGGCTATAGATGCTCCCAATGACTATGATACTCTTGATTTCAGTTGAGGTGTCCTCAAAGAGGTGAAGAAAGATCAGTCTCCAATGACTATGTGAAGAGAAATTTCCCTCAACTCTGATACCATGTAGCAATTTGTCTTAGGGAAAACTCATCCAAGATCAAGAAACTCAAGCACAGGCATAGAATAGACCAATAGAGTATGATCAAAATAAAAATATGATATTCAATTTATTTAGAAGTACAATAGGAGTGCCTAAATATAAAGGCCTCTAGATTGACTAGGAGTCAACACAATGATAACTCTTACAATGAGGCACATGTCCACTAGGAGTGGATTATCCTCCATTGAGCATAGAAGTAAGTGTGATGATGAGAGGATGAGCCTAAAAAGGTGTAGTGCATAAAATTATGTCACAAATACCATGTACTAAAATAATACTATTAATAACTATGTGGTCAACATGACAACTCAGTTAATTATGCAAATTCTAGTATTTTAGACACCATGTGCTAAATTAGAGTTGTTTACTCCAGTGTTGTCAACATGACAACTCATGTGAGTATGCAAACTCCTAAGTGTCTCACCTAAAAAATTATAAAATAATGCATTGACCTAAGTAAACTTAAGTAAACTATAAATAGTAAATACTTATTTACACCAATAGACCATTGGGTATGCTTGGCCTTTTAAATCAATTTTTTTGAGAGAGGGAAAATTTAGCCAACAATTTTGGAAACTCAAGGGGATCCAAGCCTGTTATGCATTGACCAATGACCATTATGATTCTATTGGGCTATGGAGTAGTAAAAAAACATAAGGGTCCACTCTGGAAAATTAGAAACACTGAGGAACTACAACCTCTATAATGGCAAAATATAAAAACTTCATCTCTGTCTTCTCTACAAAACTTCAAAAATTGTCATTCTAGAGAAACAACACCATGTGCACCATGCACTTCTTGAAAAAAAAGAAAGAACTAAAAGAAACCTACTCTAACTATATACATGAAATATTCATCCTCATGAGATGTAAGGTTTAAGATGTATTTCATTGACTGGAATAGGGAAAATTTCACCATTAGGCATGCTTAACTAGAAAGCATTTGACTACTTGCAATTGACTATCACATAGGGGCCACTCCATATTGCATCAAATTTTGAATTTCTTCTTGGTTTTTCTCTATCTACATCCCACTTTAACTCAAGGTCACCTTCCTTAAAATCATAGCTTGTTTTATCTTCTCTTCCAACACCATTAATTATGTTATCTCACTATCATAGAATCATCTTCAATCAGCTCCAATTGACGAGATAATTCTAGGGAAGGGAACTCTAATGAGATGGGAAACCTTGCTTCTCTTCCACAAACTAGCATGAAAGGGGAGTTCTCAATGCCCCTCTTAGGTGTTATTATGTCAACCCAAAGGGTTGTTCTCAACTTTTGATGCCAACACCTCTGATTATCCTCTGGTTCTTTTCATTCTAATGATCAAATTCTTATTGGTTGATTCAATTAATACATTACCTTGAGGATACTAATTGGAAGATGTACTAAAATAAATGTCATGATCTACTATTGGTGTACATATCTAAGATCCTACTAATGATTTTTCATTATTTGAAATGATAGTGTAATGAGTACAAAACCTTGTGATGACTCCATCTAAGAACTCAACAATTGAATTCTTATTGGCAACCTTTAATGCGATTGTCTCTTTCCACCTAGTAAAATAATATGTAGTAGCTAGAATCCATTTATGGCTAGAGCTAGAAGGAGGGTTAATAGGACCTATGAAATCAAGTCCCCATTGAGAAAAAGGTTGATCCACCTGAATAGGATGAAGTGGAAGGGTTGCAAGTCTTTGCTTACCTAAAAGGAAGGCACATTCTTCACACTTCTTAACATGCCAATGGAAATCATGGAACAAGGATGGCCAATAATAGCCTACTCTCATTATCTTCATTGTAGTGGTTCTTGCTGAAAAGTGGCCACCATCAGGATCATCATGAAGCTCCTTAATCATTCTTTCAGCTTGATCTACATCAATACATCTTAGCAAAGATCCATTGAAGTCCCTCCTAAAAAGAATACGATCAACTATGGCATAAGGGATTGACTACAATCTTATTTTTCTTCTTTTAGCTCTATCCAATCCTTGAGGACATCCATTTCTTGATAGGAAGGTCATCATGTCATCTATCCAACTCCTTGGATTCTCAACTCTTCTTATTTTTTTGTCAATACTAAGGACACTTCTTCATCTAATTCTTGAGATGAAACCATCTACCTGCACACTCCTTTCCCTCTTACCAATTTAGTGACTTGGACATTTGCATTATACTCCATCACTCTAATAATCCAACCTACTCTTTTTTCATTGATGTTTTTGCTCAAAAGGATGTCCTTGACACTTGTATGGTCACTAGTAAATGAATCCTATTTTGCAATAGAAGATGTCTGAATTTCTTCAAAGATCTTATGATTGCAAGGCTTGTTTCTCCACATAACTATAGTTACCCCCATATCCTTTAAGGCCTTCACTAAATAAGGAAATGGGTTTCTCTTCATTCTTATCATTCAATTGAGCCAAAATAGTAGAGATAATTGACTCACCTCCTAAGGTTCAAAGAATGAAATCTCTCTTAAAATTTAGGTTGATGAGAGTAGGAGTTGAGGCTATGGTTATTTTGATCTCTTCAAAACTTATTTTCCCTTCCTTGGTCCATGCAAAGACCATATTTTTCTTGAGCATAGTTGTAAAAGGTTTCACAATGGTAGCTAAATTAGGAATGAATCTCCTCACAAAATTTATCCTACCAAGGAAACTTTTCAACCCTTTCTTGTGGTTGGGAAGAGGGAGGGAAATAATATCCTTAGTTCATTTTGGATTGATAGTTAGACCATCCTTGGATACAATGTGTCCTAAAAATTTTCCTTGGTTAGGGGCCAAGACATACTTGGATTCAAAGACACTCCATACTATCTACACTTTGAAAAAACTTGCCTGAGGTGGCCAAAATGATCTATCACATTCCTTGAGTACATTGTAATGTCATCAAGATAGACCAATACAAATTTTTATATCATATTCTTAAAGGCCATCTCCATTTCCCTTTGGAAAGTGGCACTTGCATTTGTTAGCCCAAATGGCATCTTAATATAAGCATAGGTGTCCCTCTTTGTGGTAAATGTAGTCTTATATCTATCAACTTCCTTGACCAACACTTGATTGTAGCCTAAAAATCCATCTAGAAATGAGAACCTTTCTAAACCACTGACCTTGGATAGAATTCGTTCCATGGAAGGAAGGGGATGATGATTCTTAAGGGAGGTTTGGTTAAGGTTCCTAAAGTCTACACATAATTTGACTTATCCACTCTTCTTTCTAATAGGGACAAGGTTTGCCACCCATGACGAGTGCTTGATAATAAAGATAATATTAGCCTCAATCAAATTAGATAGCTCCTTTCTCATTAATGGTTTGATTTTAGGATTCTCTGGTCATTGCTTTTGTCTTACTAGTTTGGCATCTTCCTTTAGGCCTATGGTATGTTGGAATAGGCCTAGGTCAAAACCCTTTAGGTCATCATATGTCCATGCAAACACATCACTAAATTCTTGATATAGATGAATAAAATTTTCTTGCTCAACTTTAGTACATACCTTTCCCATGCTTAGGGTCCTTCCATCAGAAACTATTACTAGTATATGATCATCTTTGCATGTATCAAGGTTCATGCCTCTATATCTTGCTTAATCATCAAGAGTGGAAGCACTTTCTAAGGTAATCAGACCCTTAGAAAACTTGTTGGAACTAAGATTAATGATCTAATCCCTACACTGATCATGTAATTATTGTCACAAAAGTTTTCACCCTTGTCCAAAGTTTTTACCTAAGGGAAACCTTGTGAAACATGGAAACAACCTCCAAGATATGGTACTTGAACTACGAGGTTGGGTCTCTAAAGAAGGTTAGCCTCCTTTACTATCAAGGTGCACCTAACTACACTTGGAGAGGAAAAAGGAGAAGGAATGCATGAAAGAAAATCTACCTACTCTAATCTAAGGGATGACACACCAAAATAAAGTGTTAAAACTAATCTCCACCCATACATGCACACTTGAACTATTATGGTATCAAAGATATATAGATTCAGACTTGTTTGAATCCAACAATCACGTGTAGATTAGACAACCAAAATAAACAATATAAGGAACAAGAAAATTCACTTATATATTATTCATAGGTCAAAGGAGATACAATCATGCAAATTACACTAAAATTTCCCTTTCTCTAATTTTGTATGATATTTCATGCCTCTAATCAGATTTTCAAGATCAAACAACTAATATCACAAAGATCCACCAAATTTCTCAAGAAACCCCAAATCAGGTTTGCCAAAAATAGTGCCAAAAGCTTCACAGCTTCACCTATTATTAATAAATCTGAAAGTGAAAATTTTTACAGAAATTTGAGGAGCATAACAGCCTATAAAATGAAATTTTCAGATCTGTATAACATGCACATAATAGCTCCCAAACGGAGGACAAAAACAATGCTCATCAGGCTCTCAAAAACAACATAGAATAGCCCGAAATCACCACAAAAACTTAATAATCTATCACAGAAGTATAATCATATCCAAATAAATAAATTCAGCTCTATTTTAACACCTTAAAGTCTTAAATACATCAGCAACCAAAACTGATATGAAATACTCAACTGAAAACACCAAACTTGTACAAAAAACACACCCGAAAACCCACAAATCTGTACTGTTCAGCACAAAGGCAAACTCTGTATGAGCATGCACATGGAATGGCTTCAAACTCCCATCCTTAGCCTTATTGGAAACCTGAAAACTCCCATTCTTGGGTCTCCCTGGAAACCTGCAAACTCCCGTTCTTGGGTCTCCTTCTCCATAGGTTTGGCAGCCTCTGAAGAATAACAAAGAATGAGCAAAAATCAAGTTTTGGAATGAGCCCAAAATGCCTCCAAACCCCTTAAAAGAGGGCATAACCCTAACTCACGTCCAAGAGGGGTTAATAAAACATATTTTAACAATAATTTTTATTTATTAGTCCATTCGCTTCCAAAGATTATCCCCTCTTTTCGAAACTTCACCTTTTTGGGCCTGCCTGCCTTAGAAAATATTATTATTTTTTAATTATTTGAAAAGGGGACATGACATACACATAGTCAAAAAACATTGAAGAAAGAAAAATAGATCTTGCATAGTCATCAATGGTTGAAGGAGATAAGGTAGGATGTCATTAGGTCTAGAGGTAAAGGGATTTATAGTGAACTTGTAGAGCAATATCAGAGAAACAGAGAAGATTTGACCTTAAGAAAGAATTACAATCTTGCTTTTATAGTTCAAGCATAATTGAGATACGTCTCATTGAAGTTACTCTACAACCACTACCATTAAGTGCTCAGAGAACAATAAAGGTGATCCAAATGATAGATCTAATTTGGTACACTTGTAGAGGCACAAAAATCATGAAACCCTAACTTAGAATAAACCCTAAAGTGAAAAAAATAGTGCCAATCAATGCTAGAGCCCTTAGAATGGACAATTAGGTGGTGGAAAGAGTGCCTCTATATCATTTCTAACATAGCAATAACTCTGGAGTGGTTGGAATTGATCAAGAAGATCAAATTATGTAAGAAAACTATCTCTTTCCCATAGTTGGCTTGAAAAAATAGAAAAATTCAATAGGTCAACTAAGTTCTACAATTGAGATAAGCCATGTGGACCAATTGTCTTTTATCTTTCCACCACCTCGCAAAGTCTTAATGGGTTTGACCATTTAATTAGCATAATTGCACCACCTTAAAAAACCCTAACCATGACTACCTTATGAAACCACCAACATAAATACCATTGCAAACTCCTACTCTCCACTTAGGCCCCCAAGAACACATGTCCAATCCTAGCTATGTCTCTATAACTAAAGTTCAATCATTTTCCCATAGCAGCGATATGAGAGACATTGATCTACCACCATCTAACAACCTTGAAGGTACACCCAACTTGTAAGTGCACCAACAAATAGAAACATGGCCTTTTTCCAACCTATCTGACACTAATCCATTGCATCATGGCCCACAAAAGGAAAGGACCCACCTTGCACAATTAGCACATCATCCAATGAGAAACCAACAAAATGCCAACTCATTCTAACAACTACCTGACTGTGGTCTGCAAAATTAAATTCAACCTATCATTATGTCATATGAAATAACTCCCTTGCATCTATGCATAGTGATATAATGACAACCATAGATCATCTTCAATCCAAGAGGATCTAACAGAGGATGAAACATGCAGTCCACCTTTTAAAACTATTACTGCTTCAACCAATGAAAAGCCTTCTATATGCCAACTCAATTGACATGTCAGCATAGTCAAAAGATAGCCCACCAAAGAAACATAGACCCACACATATACATGGTGCGATGTCACTTTGTCACATGAAATAAAGAAGAAGCACTTCTACAAAGTGACAAAGTGATGGTCATGGATCATAAAAAGATCTGACAATGGATGAAATATGGGCCTACAAAGATATTAAATTATGCAAACACTTAGGAAAAAAGGTGATAACCTAAGTTTAATAAATATTTCTTCTATGTGCCCTAATGTTTGACTATTCAAATATTTGAATGATTGTTAGACATTTTGCCAAATATGAAATATGAATTTTGGTGGGAGGGCAAAATAATCTAACAATTATGGTAACTTAGAGGAAATGCTAACCTTCTATGAAGAAGACCAGTGATCTAAAGCATCCATTGGGCTAAAAAGTCATAAAAAATGGGATATGTGCACTATGAGACCCTAACCCTACCTCTGCAACAACAAAACAAGAAAATATGCAACTGAAACCAGGAACCAACACCCTCTGCAACCTCGAAACTTCAAAATTTGTCCATTCCATAGAGAGACAACTTGTGCTCATGCACTTCTTGGAAAATAGGAAAAATATTGAAAACAAAACTACTCTGTTATGTACATGATTTTACATATATGCAAGGTTAAACAAACCCATTGACTGGTTTGTTGAAGTAGCTCCCCTTCCTCACAAAATGATTATTTCTTCCATGCATAACGACAGTTGAAAATAATAGCAAGTGTGACAAACACACTATTGCATGAAATACCTTCCTTCCAATGCTGAAAATAATGAAGCTTTCCAGCATTGGGGCATTACCTTGTGGAGAAAAACATATGATGCTCAAGTGTAAGCATGACCTAGGGAAACTTACTAATTTTTTATAGAGCTAGATTCCTAATGGGGCATCCTCTTGATAGTTTAGGGCCATAGGCATCATCCTTGACCACTTGATTATGGTCTACAATGGTAGTACCTTTTTGGCTTGGAAATGGCTCCTCCTTTTGTGAAGAAAGAATCTCCACCTTGTCTTCATGTCATTCTTGAACCACCTCCTCAAGAGCTACTAATATGGTTGTTGTTGTTTTAGTGGAACATGCTCTTCATATATAAGAGATGATGCCTCAACATCCATGGAAGAGAAGATAGTATCCAACTCATCCAAAAGATCATCCTCATCATTGATCTCCTTTGCAAAGACATGCATAGGTTGAGGGGCAACCTCATGTAGGTTAACATATTCCTCATTTAGGAAAATCCTATCCTTGAGGCTCTCTTTTCCATCCTCCACATCATGGAGGACTATCTGCTACATTGAATGATCTTCTTCCTTTTCCAATAACAGATCTCCATCATTTGGTAAGGGCTCAAAATCCATACTTTGTTCCTCAAGAGAAGGAACAACCCTTCCTTCTTCCTCTTCAACAAAGGAAGGAAGCTCTTCAGATAAGGAGACTAGATCCTCTTCCTTTGGGTCCGAAACTACCTCCTTTTCCTCCTTAATAGGCTACAACTCCTTCCATGGAAGCCTAGTGCGCTTGGATTCACTCTCCCAAAACTCCATATTTGTACCATCAAGAGTCCATACAACTAGTCCATCTTGAAATAGGGAAATAGTGATAGGTCTAGGGGGTTCATTACTAACCCAACTTTCTTTTATAGGGGGTGGAGGGGCTGCAATAGGAGGTTCTTATGAGGGAGGGGGATTCTTGAAGATTGGAATGACATATTTGGGAGAAGGGGGTGGCATTTTCTTCCTTGGCATGTAGAGACATATGCATTATAGATTGAGGTTCAGGGTGGCTTGAAATAGGGGATTGGGGAGGGCTACTTTGTCTAAAACTGGCAAACTTCCTCCTTTGTTCTTCTCTTTTGTTGTTGATCCCTATCTGTCTCTACTTCTCCTCCCATTGAAAATGGGAGAGAGCCTCCCTAGCTCTTTTTAAAATTGTTACAATCTCACTCAACACCTCATAGGTATAAGAGTCATGAAACCATGTCTCCCTACCTCTATGCATTTCATCAAGCCAAGACCTCATGAGGAGCATGAAGTAAGCAAGGTTCCCACCATATAAAGGCTCATAAGAGTTGTGGACCTTTTCAAAAGCTCTTCCTAGGTTGGAATAGGTAGAGGAAAGACTATCTATGTGGCTATAGAGCTCCTCTATAATGGCCTTGGGAATTATATAAGGTCTAGTGGGCAACTAAGTGGGCTAGTCATTTAGTATTGCAAGGGGAACTAAAACTGAGGAATCTACAATAAGCTTGATCTCTCCTCCCTTTGGCGATCTAGATAATCCTACTGGTCATAACCAAGATGTGACTAACATAGGGAATGGGAAGGCTGAGAGATAATCTTCTGATGATATGGGACGGGGGGGGAATAGTAACTATTTCTATGAAATGGATTCATGATTGGAGCTTCATAAAAAACTACAGTTTCATAGAAAATATAAAAATCACAAAGATCAAGGATGAGCTTTACATACCAGCACTGTGTCTGTATGAAACTAATAGAAGTGCACTACAGTTGCCATGGTGTTTTATTGAATGCCTCCAAATTCTAGTGACACTAAGAAAAACACCCAATTTCTCAATGGATCAAGCTCAATAGCTAGCCAGTGGACTTATGTAGTTAAAATGATTAGTCCCATCAGGCATGCTACAAAATTTTGCACTCTTGTCTAAGGTTTCTACCTAAGGAAAACCTTGTGAAACATGGAAACAACCTCCAAGATGTGGGACTTGAACTATGAGGTTGAGTCTCCAAAGAAGGTTGGCTTGCTTTACAATCAGGGTGCACCTAACTACACTTGGAGAGGAAAAGGGAGAAGGAATGTATGAAAGAAAATCTTCCTACTCTAACTAAGGGGTGATGCACCAGAATAGAGTGTTCAAACCAATGTCTGCCAATACATGCAAACTTGTCTGCCCATACATGAACACTTGAACTATTATGAAATCAAAGATCTACAGATTCAAACTTGTTTTAATCCAACAATCACATGTAGCTCAAACAACCAAAATGGACAATACAAGGAAGAATAGAATTCATTTATATATTATTCATAGGTTAAAAGAGATACAATCATGAAAATTGCACATAGCCACAAAACATTGTAGAAAGGAAAATAGATCTTGCATAGTCATCAATGGTTGAAGGAGATAAGGTAGGATTTCATTAGGTCTAGAGGCAAAGGGATTTAGAATGAATTTGTAGAGAAATATCAAAGAAACATAGAAGAGTCAACCTTAAGAAAGAATTACAACCTTGCTTTTATAGTTCAAGCATAATTGAGATATTTCTCACTAAAGTTACTCTACAACCATTGCCATTAAGTACTCAGAGAACAATCAAGGCGATCCAAATAGTAGATTTGATTTGGTACACTTGTAGAGGAATGAAAATCATCAAACCATAACTTGGAAGAAACCCTAAAGTGAAAAAATTGGTGCCAATCAATTCTAGAGCCCTAAAAATGGATAATCTGATGGTGGAAAGAGTGCCTCTACATCATTTCTAGCACAACAATAACTCTAGAGTGGTTAGAATTGATCAAGAAGATCAAATTGTGTAGTAAAACCATCTCTTTCTCATAGTTGGCTTGACAAATCAGCAAAAGTCAACAGGTCGATTGATTTCTACAACTAGGATAAGCCATATGGACCAATAGTCTTTTATCTTTCCGTCACCCTGCAAAGCCTTAATGGGTTTGACCATTTAATTAGCATAACTGTGCCACCTTTTAAAACCCTAACTATGGTCTTACCTTATGAAACCACCAACTTAATCACTATTGCAAACTGCTACTCTCCATTTGGGCCCCTAAGGACATGTGTCCAATCCTTTCTTGTCACTATAACTAAAGGTCGATCATTTTCACTCAATTAAAAGACCCACCCAAAAAAAATGTTTTTGGCACTTTATAAGTAGTGCATGTACAATGGGCCACTTGCCAAAATGAAAAAAGTGGACTTTCTAATTTTTCTTTCACAACTACCTTATGAGGCTTAAATCTATCACTTAAGCACTATAGCTCAGATTTACAACAATTCTAAAAAAGAATCAAAGCTTTACAATACCAAAAAAGGCTTAATTCTAAAAGTGAAAAATTGGTCCACACAACCCAGAATCTAACTTCAAATTTGAAAAGTACACAAAAAAATATGTGCTTTCAAAAAAAATGAAACCTAAAAAAGTGACCAGATGTGCCCGTATGGAGCATTTGAAGTACCAAAAAATGTAATTTCTAAAAAATTTGTGCACCAAAACTAGAAAACAACACCACCACTAAAAAACTTAGGAAATTCTACCCAATTTCAAAAAAAAATTGCACCTAAATCAGAGTCCCAATGTTCAAGTTATGGGCTCCCAAAGTTAGGCTACCAAATTGAAATGCAATCTAGAGAGGGGTCTAGAGAAAAAATTGCTCGATCAAATTTGATGGTCAAATAGCTATCACTAAAATTGTAAAATGACTAGGTTTGATGGTCAAACAACCATCAAATTTAACCCACTAAAATGTTGATGTTAGCAAAAAATATCATTCTTGTGATGTGCCTGCTAATGTGGAGTCTGTATTGTATGAAACATATGGTGAGATGACAAGTGGCAATTGATTATCTATACATGTGTCAAAAAGTCCAGTTGTCCACGTGGCTGACATGGCAATTCTAGTTGATATGGAAAATGTGTGCGTAGGCACCTACATCACTCTAATGTGGTAGTATTAAAAATCTGGGTGGGGCTGTGTCATACACATAGCAGGAAATGTGTTTAACATCGTGGCTACCTGCAAACCTAGTCATCTACTATCCTACGTGGTAGATAAGATCCATGTGTTCGTTGGGTGAGAGATTAAATAAAATTGCACCAAAAGTTTCAAAATTTTCTGAAATATGCATTCCTTGTTCTACCAGAGATTCACGACAGAATCTTGGAATATGTTGCCGATTTAATTCATAGTTGCCAAGAAATTGAATAGCCCACTATGGAATAAATGTTATATGGCCTCTGTGCTAAATTGTTGAATATGCTCGGGGATGAATTTTTCCTGCCACAAATAAAATATATTGTGCAAATCCTAGATCTGACAACCTAGTTTTGCAAAAAAAAAAAATCTTTGTTGGGTGCCCAAAGGGGAAGAAATTAAAAAATGCAGAGAAATAAAAAATGCAAATCCAAGAAATTAATTAAATCTACAAAAAGTGACCATACCCTGACTGCAAATTGGGGCCTCCTGGGGCTGATTTGCAAAAACAATTTGCCTCACGGTCTACTTTGAGCCAAGCTAGTTGAGTTTGTAGTTGATCTTCACTAATTAAGCATTGAGGATGCAATGGCAAGGTTAGATCTATCTCTAGATGCTCCCAATTTTTGCAGTACTCTGGATTTAGGCTGAGGTGTTGAAGCAAAAGTGGTCTTGAAGGGCTATGTGATGAGAAAATCTCCAAGCTCTTATACCATGTAAGAATTTTCCTAAGGAAAAAATTCACCTAGGAACTAAGAACTCAAACACAAGCACAACTATAGACCAAGAGAGAGAGTATGATCAAAATAGTGATATATTCAATATGCCATGTTAAGAGTACACTAGGAGTGCCTGTATATAAAGGCCTCTAAGATACATCTAGAATACCTCATAACCAACACTATGATATGTCATACAACTAGGCACATGTCCACCAGATATGGGTTATCCTCCATTAAGCACGAAAGTAAGTGTGGTGATGGGAGGATAAGCCTACAAGGGTATGACACACAAATTAGTATTGTAGATACCATGTGTTAAAATAGAGTCGTGTACTCCTATGTTATCAATATGACAACTCAAAAGGGTGTGCAAACTCCTAAGTGTCTCAAAAATAAAAATAATAAAATAATGCAAAATAATAAAATAATGATTAACCTAAGTAAACTTAAGTAAGTGTAAATAGTAAATACTAATTTATGCCAATAGACATAATGAGAGACATTGATCTACCACCATTTGATAGTCCCGAAGGTACACCCAACCTATCATTGTGCTAATCAATAGAAACATGGTCTTTTGCCAACTTGTCTAACACTAATCCACCACACTGCAGCCCACAAAAGGAAAGGATTCACCTTGCATAATCAACACCTCATCCAATGAGAAACCAAAAAAATGCCAACTCATTCTAACAATCGCCAGGCTTCTCTAACAAGAAAGGGTCCACCAAAATCAAATGCAATACATTGCTATGTCACATTAAATAACTCCCTCGCATCTTTGTATAGCAACATAACAATGACCGTAGAGCATCTTCAACACAGGAGGATCTGATGGTGAATGAAACATGTGGTCCATTTTTTAAAATTATTAATACTTTGACCAACCAAAAGTCTTTTGTATGCCAACTTAGTCAGCATGTTAGCACAGTCAAAAGATAGCCCACCAAAGAAACTCAAATCCACACATACACATGGTGTGATGTCACTTTACCACATGAAATAAAGAATGAGCACTTCTACAAAGCAACAAAGTGATGGTCGTGGACCATGAAAAGATTTGACGATGGGTGAAATATGGGCCCATAAAGATATTAAACTATGCAAACACTTAGGAAAAAAGGTGATAACCTAAGTTTAATAAATATTACTTCTACGTACCCTAATGTTTGACTATTCAAATATTTGAACAACCATTAGACATTTTCCAAATATGAAATATGAATTTTGATAGGACGAAAAAATAGTCTAATAGTAATCTTGATTGATTTCTATCTAAGAACTCTGCTTCATTTTACAAGAAACTAACAATTTGTGCATCAGATTCAAACACTTTCCAATTGACATTATTATTAGGGATAGTAGGCCTAACCTCCATTCTAAATGTTGCTTCTTCTCATATTCAAGGCTCCTTAGCACATTAGAAGATGCACCCACCACTGCAAGTCTATCAGCATGTCTATTCTCTTTCCTAGGGATGCTTTAAATATTAAATTTATTGAAACCTTCAAGAAAATCACATACTCTATGTTTATAATACATGAAAAAACCATTCTTGGTGACATTCTAATTCCTCACTTAATGGATAATCAATTCACTATATCCATATACACTTAAGGCTTGAATTACTCTTCTTTGAGAAAGTGGGAAACCTTGAATCAATGCCTCGTACTCTGCTATGTTATTAGTGCAATTGAATTGAAGCCTAAATGAGAAGTAGTTCCTTTCTAGTGCAGGAGAAACCAACATCACACCAACCCCTAATCCATTTTTATACCTTGATCCATCAAATTACATACTCTATATCCCACTTTTATTCTCCTTGGTCTTCATAAGGTTAGGGACAAGAGCATCATTTTCAAGTATGCAATATGTACCAAGGCCTATCTCTAGGGTTTATGATATAGGATCAAATTGATATGCATTAGCCCATCCGTTAAAGAGAAAATCAACTATCCCTATCAAAGAAGTGGTAGGTTCTTACACTATATCATTTTTATTTATCTCTAGGGTAGTGCAATTCATATTGATGAGAATAGGGATGTGGGGCTCAATATGATTGAGGGTTAAGGGTTCTTCTCTAATTGAAGCTTTGGTCCCATATCTTGTTCTAAAAAATATGTATGACCAATCAAAGGATATGTAGCCACCCATTTGGGTAGTGAAATCTCTTGAGAGATAGATGTCAAAGAGTGGCTTAACTTTAGAAATTGATATATCTTGAACTATAGTACAACTAGGGCATACATGCAGGGAAATTCCAACATTCCCAAAGATTCCTACAATCTTGACAATACTACCAGCCAACCACAATACATCCTTAACAATGGGCTCATATCTCATCCCTAAGACATGTGCAACACACTTAGGCATCACTAAACTACTAGCCCTTGAATCAATCATGCAATTGTGGACTAGATTATCCCCTATAATTACAAAAATACAAAATGGAGTGGGTTTAATCTTAAGACTTGTTTCTACCTCCTTTAATGGTTGTATAAGACTTGTGGCACTCTCCATGCTAGGTGGTAGATCCTTTGGTTCAATGCCCTCCAACTCTTGTTGCAACAAGCTCTTTTGCATAGGTATAGTAGCAAAAATATCCCACATGGAAATGTTAACATTTTTCTTCCTCATCTGATCTACCACACTAAATGATGCATTAGATGCTTTGGTATAAACCTTGGGAGCTACATGTGTAGGAGGTTGAGATGGAATGACCTAAGGGTCATTGACATCTCTTCTACTATTATTTTGCCTCTACTACTATGGGGCATTTGATTGATCATTTACTACTTGTACATTAGGTATTGCATTTGATGTTGAGGCCTAATTAGGAGGAGAAGGGGAAGCATCATCAGTGGCTCTTCTCTTGATCCTAGTGTTGTGAGCAATGGGAACTTGATTTACATGACAATATTATTCTACTTGATGATTCATGAAGGAACAATCACCATATTTTTGCAAATGTGAGGCATCATTGGGTTGGCTTACCTTTTATGATTTCCCTACTATATTTTCTTGGGTAGTCAAAGATAAATAAGATTCAGCCTTTTGACACATACAATAGGCATAGGAGTAATTGCAGGAGGGAAACAAACTTTGATCTTGAGCCATATTGTTTTGAGGGGCTAAGTGTTGGAATTCTTTAGAATAACTAAGAGGGGGGTTGAATCAATTATCCATCGTCTAGATGTATAAATAAAACATTTCACAACTTAGTGAACCCATAAAACATTCATGCCCATGCATGCATCCATGCAATCACAAAAACTTGTATGTTACTCTCAAATCAACTTGTAGAAATGAAAAGCATGAAACATAATAGATTCATCAGCACACATGACACAATGATTTACATGGAAACCCAATTTGGGAAAAACCACCAATAAAATGCTACCCCTTTTCACTCTTTTGAAGTGATGTCCTATGAAAGGCCAACCTTGTTAAAGTTTACAATACACACTGTTAAATGTGACCTAGCTAAGGGATTTCAATCACCCTATTAGAAGTGAGCCTTGTTAAAGGACTTTAGGCCATTCACTTGGAATGCCACTTGGTTAAAGGATTTACAAATGACTATTAGGTCAACCTTTTTCCAAAGGATTTACCCTAAACTGATACAATGTTAGAGAGTAATAGTAGAGCTTTGATCTAATACAGCTTACAACTTCTCTTGTAGATTATAGATCTCTTATTTAGTCCTCAATTCTACTTGGCCTTCATACTTTGTAGCTCCAATAGCTTGTTCACCCTTCAAGAATTTATCTCCTTAAGCCTTCTTGCTTAACATGCCATTGTAGACTCTTCTCTTGGGTTACTTGATGAAGAAAAACCTTTAATTCCCTCACTTCCTTAGGTTCACAATTATGACAACTTTTCTTCATGACTAGACATTCTTATAAATAGAAAATTGGGATATTTTCCCAATCATTTTCCATCATCCAATTTAGGATTTAGATGGATTAGGTAGGACATAATGTATCTACCCCATATCTTGTATCTCTCCTAGAAGCTTCTCCTAGAATCCATTTCAATTTGCCTCAAAAATGGTTTACATCAAGTTCTTTGCCACTAGCTCATCAACCTTATCTTCCTTCTGGTTCACAATTTTTAAGAAAGTAAACTTGTCAACTTAGATTCAGAAAATCTTTGATCTTTAACATAATGTAGCAGCTCAACATTATTAACCTTCTGATGCTCAGCACATATTGCATTGCTCAGCATCAACTAAACTTTACTCGGCATCAATTGTCTTGCTCGGCATCCACTAGAATTTTCTTTTACTTAGCTCCAACTAAATTTTTGCTCAACTTGCACTAACTTTTCTTGGCACTTACTATCTACTTGATCAAGCTTGGCAGACAAACTTTGTGTAACTTGTTCTTCTAAACTTTCTTAGTGTAGCCAACATTTGTAACCTTAAGATTATCAATACATCTTGTCACCACTTTCTTAACTGATCCTTGTACTTGATTACATAATCATAACTCAAACTTTCCTCTAGGTGCTTTTGTTACATCTTATTGATCATATCATCATCATCAATCAACTAATTGATAGTACTTGAATCTTATAAGCAGTTGTCTTACTAGCAAATAGCAAGTTTGACATCAATGACAAAAAAATGATTGAAACACATAGTCTTCTTCAACAATCTCCTTCTTTCAATAATCTCCCTCAATAATGATCCTTTCAATCATATCTCAAAAATATCCCTCTTTAGCATTGATGGCAAACCAAACTAATCAACCAAGTCAATCAAATGATTAACATCTTTTTCAACCAATCTAACTGGGTTTAAAAAGTAAGACAATACCAAAAAGAAACTTGTATCACAATTTCTCTCTCTATCAACAACTTACATCTTTGGATTAGGTTACAAAACTCTTTCTTATAACTTCCTCTGAGTTCCTTCTTGTATCTCCCTCTTACTAGGTAGATTAGGATTTCTTTCTCTTCATTTTATACTAGATTGATCAGCAGAATATCCCCCCTCTATGATTATACATTCTGGCTCTCTAGTCAATATCTCCTTTCTCTATTCTAACTGAACTCTTGATATCTTTCCCCTCTGATGATGATTAGTGTAATGTACTTTCTCCTTTTCTGACCAACAAATCTCCCTTTCTAATCAATAAATCTCTCCTTCTAATAATGATCAATTTAATGTACTTTCTCCCTCTTTTACAACAATGCCAAAGACATATACCAAAAATTTGTCATTTTAAAAATATGTAGATATAAGCTTTTATATTTTCTTTAGTTTCTCCCTTTGTTACCTTGCTTGTGACTAATTTGAATTTTCAACTCTATTATTACTTTAGGTAGCTCCTAAAGTAAGATCCTCTACATCAATTTGTAACATATGAATATCAGCTTTGTTTGATGCAAGGCACTCTTCTTGTTAATTAGATAGCCTTTGATAGGGGTATCACCCTAATTTACCTCTTAAGTACTCATGAGCATCCTTAGGTAATGGTTTTGTGAAGATGTCAGCAATTTGCTCCTTTGTGTTAACATATTCCATCTTCACCTCTTTATATTGTGTTGGCATTTTTCAACTATTGAACAACAATAGCTCAATACCAAGATAATAATACTCACAAATCTAAGGACTAGCTACTTCCCATTAACAATTATTTTTGCATATTATTTGGAACCAACTTCAACAAAACTAGGATTGGTTTTGTACTCTTTAGGCTCTACAGAACCAAGGTGGGTATACCTAAGGGATGATTCAAAATGAATTTTTTTGTATGAAAATTTTATTAGTTTCATTCTAATTCTCATCTTCTATCTCTAACATATATATATATATATATATATATATATAGTTTATCCATTCCGTAATACTTTTAGATGATATACATCCCTTATAAGCATATTTGGTCAGAATTCTTCTAAGATTTGCAAGTTCTTCTAGCAATAGTAGCTAGAGCTTAAGGGTTACATGCAAACAAGTGCCAACCATCTTTGAAACTCTTCAGACAATAAATAAAATTTGATTTTGATATTAGAATAACTAGGTAATAACAATGGAGACAAAATTCAGTAAGAACAGATATGGGGATGATTCATTTTTTTATTAAAGTCCTTTGAATATTTGCATACAATTGTAATAAAACTCAGAATGACTCTAGAAAAGACATTAGACCTGTAATATCAATATATTGCAAGTATTTGTAGAGAGAATACATCATAAGTTTTGTACACATAAACTTGACTGAAACATACTCAATATAAACTCAAATTGTATTAGAAATTGGACCCTTCTCTAGCCTTGGAATCTCACTTATATAGTGTGAGATGCAACAAGCTTCAGGCATAGAGAACTGACAGCTATCCTATAGACAAAAGATTTTTTACAAGTGTTTGTTCTCATAAAAGACAAAAAGGTGTGTAACAAAAATACTTTTACATCAAAATATTATTTTTAGGTGAACCACTTTTCTATTACAGATCCAAAATTGTGAAATCAATGATTGGTTCCTCAGTTAATCTGATTCTTTGGAGTACGTGGCTATTAGGCTTGCGAGTGATGTCTCATGTTCTATTACCTGCAAGCTTACCTTGACTCGAGGGTTCTCATTGTCTTCATCATGAACTATTAAAGTAGTAATTACCTCTGGATCTTCTTCTACCCCATCATCTTCTGCCATCTATTCTATAGACATAAATTTCTCTTTCCATTCATTTAAAATAGTGTCGTCAGGACAATCAAAGTTTATGATTTCCCTTTGCACTTTTATTATAGAATTGCCAGTTACTTCTATTTCAATGAGATCTTTCCTAATAATATTGTAAAATAACTACACTTTAACTAGCTTTTCATTGGTCATTGCCCATAGTAGATGCCTATTTTCATTTACAACATTATTCATTCTTTGACAAAATATTTCATCCAATTCCTTTTTCCATTGTTCCTTTTCTTTTATTTTGTCAACTTTTTTGAGAGCACTAGGAAAAAGGTCAAATTTCTCAGTCATATACCTGGAGAAGAAAATTGTTATTTTTTTCAAATAGAATCCTATTTTTCATCAAAATCCTCTAGCTTATTAAGAAAATCAAAAATCTTTTCTATTTGGTGACATGATAGTTGAATGACAGATATGCACATAGCAACAATATCATTATTTCTTTCAATCCACTTCTATAAAATGGGTATCAATTTACCTTCATCTCCTTTTATTTCATCCTAAATAGCTACAATTTTTGCCAACCGATTATAAAATGTTGGCCATTCAATTCTATCTATTAAGTATATTATAGCTTGCCTTATTTTTTCTTCATATTGATTATTCAATTCTACATGCATTGCATATAATTTATTCTTTTCTTCTTCAAATTTCTCTACAGTGTAGAATTTAGGCCTCTATGGGGTTTCTAGTATTTCAACAATGGGGTTAATTTAAATGGCTCAATTGGTGGCCGAGGATATATAATTCTTGGCCTATTAGATTCTCTCATCTTTCTCTTCCCAAGTTGCTTGTCCATTTGACCTACCTGATTTTCTAGCAACAGTATCTGTTTTCCCCTTTCCTTACAAGCCTTCAGAACTTCTTCAAATTTAGCATTAAGTTCTAAGAACTTATTTTATTCTTTTCTAGACATCACATTCCCAAATTTTAACATTTCTAATGTCATTCCAAAAATTTGTTGGCTACTTACTTCATCATCCCTATACATTGTAAGAGTACCAGTATGTTCTGCATTAGAAATTTCTTGCATTCTAGTTTTATCTCTTTTTTCAATTGACCAAATTACTAGGGCTTGATGATCATCACTAAATCTGATTCCCCTATGTGCCTGTAGTATTTCTTCCTCAATTTTATATTGCACATTTTTCTCTTTTCTAATTGAGTCAAAGATCGTAGCATTAGCTATATCCCACTCAGGCAAAATTGGGACCCCTAACTCCTTAACTAACTGCCTCCTGACCTAAGGTGTTAACTGAGAAAAATCACTCAAAATATTAGATTTTACCTCTTCCTCAATAATAGAGTCTATTTTGCTAGGTTGTTTTTCCTTTATTTTCTTACATGCTTTCTCAAAATTTCCTATATTCTTTCTCCCTAAAAATTGTACAAAAGCCCTAGATTTAACAAAATTTTCATCATTTATAAACTTTTGAGAAGCTTGGGAAATAATGGGATCTATCTCCTTACCTTGATAATAAGCAACTGTGAGGTCTAAGGAGGGCACAAGAGGCTCTTGAGGCACTCCATTTTCCATGTCTGTAGAAGTAACAATTACATCCCCTTCTCCACCCATTTGTCTTAGCTACTCTCTTAAGGATGCTTCATCCTCTATTTTGATTGGGGTTTAAGTTGGGGAATACTCTTCTACATGAGAAGAGGATCCTTGTTCTAGTTTCTGCCTCTTTGGAGCACTAGCTACAGGTGGTCTCTCTAGGCTTGGTCTTTTGTGAGGGGGCATTTGTTGTATGTTTTGCACTACTATGTACCCTACCCTCTTCTACAATGTATACTAACCTAGAGCAACTATCATTATATTGTTTATTCTTCTCTCCACCTCTAGTGCTCCTTCAAGATAGGCTTTGACATATGTAGCCTTCTTCTCATTCATATCTTGCATTATCACAACAAAATTATTCATCAATACATGCATTTGGCTCCCCAATGTTTTTTGCCTTTCAAAGGATCATAATCAAAGTCAAATACATTAATGAATTCTAAAATTTTATTGAATACTATCCATTTCTCTTTCCTCACCTCTTGTTCTTGTAAGGAGAAGATGTTCCTTATAATATCTTTGGGGAAATACACCTGCTATATGATATGAGTGGCTCTTGTCCTTTCTCTTAAAAGATCAAAGAATCCCTCTGGGTCAATGTACCTTGCATGGGATTCTGCCATATTGTACTTATTCAAAAATAAACTAAGAGGTCTCCATCCCTTTCTCACAAAAACAAAAGCATGTGCCAAAGTAACAACTGGGAAGAAAGTGCCCTTACCCTTACCAATCATATCTCTCTCCTCAATGGATTTGATCTGCCACAACAATTCTAATATCCCTATCTTCAATGGCACGTGGAAAGGTAGAACATGAGGCTTCCCCAAAAAATGATATACTCTAATCACTATAGAAACATTATATGGGATTATATCCCTCCAATTGTGACTAACCAAGAGTCCCTTTGCATGATCTTTAGGTCTAATCAATTCTAATAGTGACTATGGGATTCTAAGGCTATCCCCTCTCAACAGCAATCTAAGCCTGGATGCAAAATACCTATCAAACCTTACAAAACTAGCATTCCTAGCCTCCCAAGTCATATCAAAACCCCATAATTGGACTGGATTTTTTTCACCATCGATTATCAATTCCAATTCTATAACTTTAGAGAAAAAGGTAGCTCCCTTAAAAGACATATATGCATGAGCAAGGAGTGCCAACAAAAAGGTTTTTTTAGCTCTCCTTTTGATATTCCTACCAAACCATTGTGTATTTATTTTGCTAGGAAAGAGGCAAAATACAAAATAATAATCATTCCAAACTATAATTTTTTAGCCATGATAAGAACAATAGATCCTAGGATGTAATCCCCTTCATCCATTCAAAAGATTTGGTAGAGGGAAAACTACAAAGCCTAAGCTCCCTTAAAAGACATATATGCATGAGCAAGGAGTACCAACAAAAACATTTTTTTAGCTCTCCTTTTGATATTCCTACCAAACCATTGTTTATTTATTTTGCTAGGAAAGAGGAAAAATACAAAATACTACTCATTCCAAACTATAATGTTTTAGCCATGATAAGAACAATAGATCCTGGGATGTAATCCCCTTCATCCATTCCAAAGATTTGGCAGAGGGAAAACTACAAAGCCTGAGCCCTAGCATTGAAAAATTTCCTCATCAATGGCTCTGGGGTATTGGCTGTAACTAAAGGTAATGTTCAAATTATAGTGAAATTTTGTTGTAGAGGTCCTACTCTTAGGTACACTCTCTATGCATCATACCTTTCTTGAAGGTCATCCATGTCAATAATCTCATGTAGAGCATGGTTAGGGCTAAGGTTGAAAACCTAATGAATCAGCTCAAGAGAAACCCTAAATAAATTATCACTAGCATAATTCTTCACAAACCTAGTAATTGGATCATATTTGTTAGCTAGGTCAACTAGTAAATCATTGTCAAAGAAAACCCCAAGGACTACTAATTTTCCAATATTGAACTCCTAGACAGTACTTAAAGAGGCATCTATTTTTCTTTTAGCAAACCATTTCTTGAACAATTCTAAACCTCCCATGGAAATCTAAGCATCTCTATAATTATTTCCATTATCATAAAAACCCTCAGCAACCACTAAACTAGGATTTTTTGGAATGAAATCCCTACTAGTTGTTATTTCATGCATAGATGGGGGTAATTGCACAAGGAAATCATCATGGATAGATCTCTTGAGATAGTCAGTGTGTCTAGAGAATTCCTTTCATGGAGGCATTTTTTGAAAACTTCAAATTTCACACAACACCAATTCCTTGACTTTAGGAGGATGCAAAGCACTTACCCACTAAATTGTGTCTCTTTTTTGTTGAAATTCATCGTAACTCACTGAACACTTAGTAAAATTCTATGCCCTAGCTCTAGAAAATCCTTACGATCTGATAACCTTTCATGATTTTGTGATTCAATTATGGAAAATTTGCAAATTATACTCATGCATTAAGATCACACGAATGAGATCTGAGTGACATTAACTTTCCTTAAAGGTTATTTCCATGTTGTACTCAAATTTGAATCTTATCTATTGATCTCATAACATTGGATGACCATGTTTCGAAAAACAACACTTCTTTATGGCTTTAAAGATCTAGTCATGTGTTAAATAGGCACTTCCTTCCATTATTTAAAATTCAAGCATCTTGATAATGTGAGTAAGCACTAACCATTTATCTCAAAAAGATCTACGGTCATGAGGATTTAAACATCTTTGAAGTATAGTCTTTACTATTTAGATCCACTTAGCGTTACACTCCAACATCTCTTTCCATCTTGGCACAACTCAGCACATATCCATCACAATTGGTCCCACCTCGTCATGTGTTAGATCATTGCTTCCCCACATTATTTAAATTTCATGCAACTTCATAATGTGGGTAAGCACTAACCTTTAATCTTACACAAATTGATGATCACAAAAGTTTGTATCCTTGTATCATCTAGTCAACTAACTTGACTAGTAGGAAAGCACTTTTCAAACCAACGTGCTCTGACAAGTCTGACTGCAATATCAATTCTTAGAATTTCCACACCCATGACATCATCATTTCCACTTGGCATATACATGTCATGTTCCACCAATGAATGCACTCCAATTCATCAAAGCTTTACAACTTGGTGTGACTCAAGAGCCTTGTCAAAGGTTGGTCACATTATGCCATGTGGTGCATTGGTGCTTGCCCACATTACTTAAAGTTTGATCATTTTCTTAATGCGGGGAAGTGATCTCCATCAATCTTGTTAAGATCAATGGTGAATCAAAAAAATTTCCTTTTAGAATCTAGTCAACCAAGTCAACCAATGAAAATTTTCCTTTATGCTCCAGCTCATCTAACAATTTCCATGGAGAATGTCATTACTACCTTCTACTAGGGTGGGTCCATAACATCATCCTTTTCCATGTGTCGAACAAGTGCTTTCCCACTTTACTTATCTATCTATCATCTTCACAATGCAAGCAAGCACCAGCCATTGATCTTTGAAAGATCAATGGCAAAAAAATCTGAGCATTTGGATAGTATGAAATAAAAGAAATGGTGCCAACATGAACACATATCACTAATGCACTTCCTCACTTTGTCTAAAACTTGTGCAACTTCATCAAGTGGGAAAGCATTGTCTACTGATCTATCCAAGATCAACGATGGAGCAATATGATGTTATGGAAGACCATGTCAGAATATTTAACCAATAGAAATATGACACCAATAGTACAAGAAGAGAACAACTGTCAGCATCAATAGTTTATCTCAAAAAGTGCAATGCTAACATCATCATGGACACATGTCCACAAGGCATTTCACTACTTTGTCTAAAGCTTGTGCAACTTCATCAAGCAAGAAAGCACTGTCTATTGATCGATCCAAGATCAATGGTAGAGCAATCTAATATTATGGAAAAAATTGTCAGAATATTTAACCAATATAAATATGGCACTTGTGGTATGGGAAGAGAACAACTGTTAGCATCGATAGTTTATCTAAGTATAATGTTGACATCATCATGGACACATGTCGACAAGGCACTTCCTTGCAATGTTTAAAACTCATGCATCTTGATCAAGTAGGAAAGCATTATTCATCAATCGATCCAAGATCAACGGTGGATTGGAAACATATTAAAGTCTACTCATGGTACTTCACCTATCATCACCATGGATAGGTGTCAACACAACACTTGGCCACTTTGTTCAAAACTCGATCAACTTTACCAAGTGGGAAAGTGATGATCATTGATCTAGAAAAATCAATAGTGCAACGAAACTATGGAAGAAATATCCATGTTGCAAAGAACAACCAATGAGAGATCAAATAAGTGGAGAATATCAAGACATTGCAACATGATAGGGAAATAACATCATTTAGGGACATGTGTCACAATAGCACTTCCTCACTTTACTTAAGTCTCTTGAATCTCCATAATGTGGGTAAGCGTTATTTGTTGATATTGCTTTAGATCAACAGCTGACAAAAACCATCCTTTCAAACATAGGAAAAACAACTCTGATCAAGGGCTACTTAGAAAATAAAGGGTTTAATCATGGAAAATAGTCATCTTTTATGAAAAATGAAAGACTTAGAATACAATATACTCCCATGCCAACTTCAAAACATGAATCCTTTTGAAAACTAGGGCACCAAATGAGGGTTCTAACCTATCCTTTAGGAAATCGAACTAGGATTTTGATTTTAGGATTACCAAATCAAAACAAAGGGCCTTGGTTTTTCTTTTATGGGAAGTCATAAGGCACATACAAAAACTAGGTCAACAATGGCTCTATCTGGGGACATTAAATACACTAGATTCAAATTGATTGCTCAGAATCCCTGGGGGAAGAAAACCATAAGCCTAACCATTTTACTTCTGACAACTTTGAGAGAGAAAAAACATAGAATAGAAAAATATACAAGAGCTATATAGAAGAAACAAAGATTTTACAAAATATACAAGGGAACCTAGACTACCATTCATGGAAGAAACAATTATTTTTCAAGAAAAATACTTCTTCAAGAACTATCCATGAACTAGCAATTCAAGAATGTCACTTGACAAATCCTTGAGAATATAAGAGTCCTCTCCCCAAAAAATTTCAATCAAATAAGGACCTAGCCATATAGGATCAAACTT
The DNA here is from genome assembly GCA_028749045.1 of Cupressus sempervirens. NCBI lineage: Eukaryota > Viridiplantae > Streptophyta > Pinopsida > Cupressales > Cupressaceae > Cupressus > Cupressus sempervirens. Next base: position 239,828,316 of record CM053792.1, read on the forward strand.
ACCATGTTTTCCTTTATCCTTGATCTTAGCATTCCACATGGGGGCTAAATCTCCATCTTCAAATTTCTTGTTCACTATCCTTTTATCATAGAGTGCTTTGACCTGTAGTTGCAACTTCTAATTTCTGATTGATGCCTCTCTTCTAGTTTCTGCTAGTCCTACAAGCTCATCTAACCTTTCTTGCATATCATTAGTAATATCTTCATCATATATTTGAATATAGTTATACAAGCCTACTAGGTTATTTTGAGGCATCCTTGCCAAGATTCCATATACAATGTCAAAAGGTGCTACACCAATAGCTTTCTTCACAGTCACCCTATCATCCCATATGGCTAATTGTAGCTTAGAATCCTAGGCTTTCTTATTATCATCCAGTGTCCTTTTTATTATTTTCAACAAACTCTTATTTGTGGACTCAGCTTGTCCATTTCCTTGTGGATGATAAGGGGAAGAAGTTGATCTTTTAATTCCATACTTGTCACAAAATTTTATGAACTCCTCAGACCTAAAGCACATTGCATTATCTATTACAATTTTCTGAGGACAACCAAACCTAGAAATAATGTTATGTAGCAAGAAATTATTGACAACTTTTCTAGTTGCATTTCCTATAGGGACTACCTCCACCCGCTTTGTGAAATAATTAGTGGCAACTAGTATCTATGAATAACTAGTACTAGACTTAGGAGAAATTTCTCCTATGAAATCCATTCCCCATTGTTGAAATGGTGCTTGAACCTTTGCTGACTTTAATGGAGTATTTCTTGAGAATTTCAACTTACTTGTGAATCTCTGATAGGCATCAAATTTTCTAAGCATCACCTAAGCATCTTTAAAAAGAGAAGGCCACATGAAACTAGCTTTCATTACCTTGTGGCCAGCAATCTTGGCCATATAATGTCCTCCACAAACTCCAGAATGCATTTCCTTCAATATCTCTTTTGACTTTTCTTGATCAACACATTTTAGTAGAACTCCTTCAAAATTTCTCCACCATAAATCATTATGGACAATATTATACACAATAGCTTATAACTTGGTATTTCTTTTTTTATTCTCATTCAAATGAGGAGGGGCTTCCATATGTTGCAAATAATGAATGACATTGGTGTACCATTCACACTGGTCCACATCGCATATGCTTGACTTCAAATCATCTATTACTGCATTAATTTGATTAGCATCTAAGTTATTCTAAGCCACAAGCTTAGCTAATCCCTAGCCTCTTACCAATTTTGTTATCTATATTTCAATATTAAACTCTTGGATCCTGTTAACCCATCTTCATCTTCTACCTGGCACTTCTTATTGAGAAAATATGTCTTTTATAGCAGCATTGGGTACAAATGCAATGACAATAGAACCTATCAAATAGCATCTAAAAGCCTTAATAGCTTTTACCAAAGCATATGCTTGTTTCTCATTTATCTCATATTTTAGTTCAATGAGCTACAGTGACTTACTAAAGAAAGCAATAGGTTGTTCATACCCTTCCTCATTTCCTCTGTAGCAAAACTACAGCTATAGTATGGAAAGATGCAAAAGAAAATATGTGCATAGGTTTTGTGTAGTTAGGGGTCCTAAGGACTGAAGCATTTTTTATAGTAATCTTAATGTCCTAAAATGCTTGTGAAGGTTCACCATCCCAATTAATAGTAGCTCCTTTCTCAAGTATTTTTGAAATAGGCCTACTAATCTCAGCAAAATTTGTAACAAATATCCTTAGGAAATTTACTTGCCTAAAGAAAGATTGTATCCCTTTCACATTCTTTAACTTAGGGACCTTATCAATGGCTGCCACTCTTTTAGGATCTATCTTTACTCCATCCTTTGATACTATATGTCCCAATAGTTTACCTTTAGTTACCCCAGATGTACACTTCTTAGGTTTTAATGACACTCCATATTCTAAGGGTTTACAAAAATCTTCTCCAAATGACTACAATGGTCTTTAGCCCTTTTGGATTTTGGAATAAGCTGTAAGGTCATCTTTGTATACAACCATGAACTTATCGATATACTCATGGAAACCTACATCCATAGCACTTTAAAAAGTGGCACCAACATTAATCAATCCAAAAGGCATTCTCACATGCAAATAAGTCCCCCATGGAGTTGTAAATATTGTCTTAAACTACTCTTCTTCTTTTACCAAGACCTAGTTATACCCTAAGAACCCATCCATCATGGACATCAACTCAAAACCAGTCACTTGTTGTAACATAGCCTCTATATTTGGCAACCCATAATTATCTTTTAAAGAAGCAATGTTTAGGTTTTTGAAATCCACACATAGTTTTATTTCTCCATTCTTTTCCTTGATAGGTACTAGATTTGAGACCCAAGTGGAATGTCTAATAGGTTTAATTATCCCTCCATCTTTGAACTTCATCAATTCCTCTTGCACAAAGATTGTTTCCTTGCCATCTATGGTTTCAACCAAATCACTACAGTCCAACTCTTGACCATGGTATTTATCTTCAGTCAACAAGAAATTCACAATATCTTTGTCATCTCCAAATACTTGCCAATGTTCAGTATTATCAGGTATTGAGGGTCTATTCTAGACCTCAATCTATGAAATTCTTGCAAATGATACATCTTGTCGTTTAATTGCTACATTTGCTAATAGATCGGCCATCTTATTCTAAGTTCTATCTCTCCATGAAATGCCAAATGCATCAAAGAATTCTATCTGATCCCAAATAACATTTATGTATTATTTCAATCTTTTACATTTAGAGGCATATGTCCCCCTTATCTATGAGATAATCAATTTAGAATCACCTATAACATGCAACCTTTTAATGTCATCATGAGTAGCAACTTTCAATCCTAACAGTAGGGCTTCATATTCATCTATATTGTTGGTGCATGAGAATTTCAAAGTGAAGGAATACCTAAAAGTGTTCTTCTCTAGAGAAACAAATACTATTCCTACCCCTGTGCCTTCTTTAGAGTTAGCCCCATCAAAGTACATGGTCCATAAAATTGGTGAATCCATACAACATTCAACTTCATGCTCAATTACAGTAGGCAATTTCTCAACTTCTTGAATAATTAACTCTTCCCTAAAAGCATTCACACCAGTGTCCAAGAAACAAGTAGAATCTTTGTCAATTTCTTCTCCCAAAATATGACTTACCCTTGGTTCTTTGTCTACTTTAATAGCCTTATCTCCTATGTGGAAAGTTGCATAGGTTAGGTCACATTGTAGGCTGCCTCCCATAGCAACACTCCATTTTCTAGAAAGCAACATTCCATAATGTGGAGGATGTCAACTAAAAGGGCTAACATGGTCAACTCTACCTCAGGATATGCAACTAGCTTAAATGGTAAATAATTAATGGTACCTATAACTGGAACTTCTCTAGCATCCATACATCTACATCTGCCTTGCTTAGTGTCCACCTTCAACCTAAGGCTTCCATTACTTTGAAGGGCATGATGGTATTAGAAGCTCCTGAATCTATCATGCAATTTTTTACGATTTTTTTCCTTTATAACTAGACTAAGAAAGAAAAGGTCAATATGTTCTATGTATGCTACTAATGAATCATCTAGGAACATTTGGAGAATTTGAGACATAATACCACTATCTTCTACTACCAATGGGGTTTGTTGTTTGATATTTAGTTCTACAATATTGTAATTATTTCCTATCTCTCCAAACCATGATAAGGCTTTACTTTTATGCCCTTTAATTCTAAATAGTTCAGATAAGGGTTCTTTAGTAGTAATTTGTGACAACATGGATATGATGTCAATAGGATCAGATATAGTGGGTTTCACAATCATACTTGGAGTAGGAACCTTCTGAAAAATAGGCACTATTATTTGCTTGATAGTATCAGATGCTAATCCTTTTTCTTGCACAATTCTTTTTTTTGTCTCATTTGTTTGGAATTGAACCTTCTTATTGGGTTCCCACTTCTTGGTTTTGATGTCTTTAACATTAACTATCTCTACATTAGCCTTCTTGTCTTTATCTTTCATCTTATGTATAACATCTTTTATAAATATACCAGAAGGCTTCCCAACATCATTGTTGTAATTTCTATGTACTTGGGAGATCATCTCTGTAGTGATCCTCGCAATCTCCTCTTTAGAAGGCATTCTCAAGTTCACATGACCAACTTCAGAAGATGTATCAGATACCTGATCTTTGGCATACCCTTCATTGTCTGAGAATAGTTGTTGATGATGTAACTGATAGGAAACTCTCTTATTTTCAAGGTCACTTTTAGTCTCCTCCAAATTAGAATCCACACAATAATTGCACATGCTCACCATGTTATAGCTTACATCATCATGTCTTGTTTCTTCTTCTTCCTCCTCATTTTGTGCACTATGATCAAAAATAAATGACTGAGCAACTGCACAATACTCTAAAGAGTGAGGTGACTGAAAAATGATACACCATGGCACATCATCATTCATATTAATAGAACTTTTTTGTAGAGGATCTGGTGTACCCTTGTCTTTTACATTCTAGGTTGGCTAGGAATTGGCTTACCATCCTTCCACTGAGTGGTATAAGGGTAGTTCTGCATTCTGGGTTGCCAATTGAAATTTTTGTTGTTCACTAGGGATTTTTCACCAACATTTTGCTTATGTGTAGTGAAAGTAGTTGGGTTCATCTTTTTTAACAAGTCTAACACCTGACCTATTGTGGGTTCTTCGAGCTTCTTTACTGCAAGAGTTTTCTCAACTTCCCTTTTGTTGTTATTCTTGGGATTGAACAACTTTGGATCATCTCTCTTACCAAGCTTGCTAGATGCTTTCCTATTATTTTCAATATTCACTATAATCTTATAATCATCCCTCAAAGTTTTAGGATCTTTATCCCTCAACTAGTAAGCCATCTTACTATCAAAAGCATTAAAATAGGTTGTTGTAAGACAAACATCCTTATTCAACCTCATAACCTAGAATAATTTGCACATACCCTTTTGGAATCTCACATTGAAATCAAATGTAGACTCATTATGGTTCTTCTTGATGTTATTGAAATCATTCAACATAAACCCAACATTAGTATTATCTCCATATTGTTCTTTGAACAATTTCTCCAAATCACTCCATGAACTAATGATGTCATCAAGTAATCTTCTGAACCAATCCCTTGCATTTTCAGTCAGAAAATGAACAAATAACTTCATCAACACATCCTCATGTTCAAATTCCAATTCATTCAGTATATCTATGAAAATTCTTAAGTGTTCTTCACTGGTAACAACATTATTTCTAGAGAACTTGATAACTTTATCTCATAAATCAAAAGATATAGGATGTGGAGCACCAAGAATATCCAAAAATGATATTTGTCTATATATTTCCATGTAGATGGACTTCTTCTAAAAACTAACAACATTTGAGGTGCTTGCTATGTTGGCTTGGTTGAGAATAATACTTTGAGACTGTTGAGGTTGGACAACAGGGGCTTGAGTACTAATGGTGGATGATGAGGTAGGGGCAGATTGAGATATTCCCTAAGTTGAAATTACTGGTCCACAAGCCAATATAGAAGTTGTAGCTGGGTAGACAAATTTGGCCATGAAGCCAATGCAGAATTAGAATTTATGAACTAGATTGTTCTCCTAGTTTTTGCATCTTGGGCTTCATTCTCAACATCCTCAAGTTCTTTTGCAAGATCTTCTTTCTCTTTCCTAGCCTTTTCCAGACCTAGATCTAATTTTGACATAAGGGGGGTTTACAAATTTACTGTTTGTTGCTTGAGGCTCATTTATCTAGATTCCTAAAACTTTGCCTTTTCCTTTATCTATCTACTTGATAGTAGGTTCTACCTAGTTACTCTAGACAGGCTTGTAGGGTTGAACTTGGGAAATAACAGGTTTTTTTTTTTTGGCTTACAAACTTTTCTTGTTCTTGAACTTTAGCTCTCAAGCTATCTACATCTCGAAAGACATCGGCATGAAGGATTGAAGTTCTTTCTTCTAACTTCTTATTTTGTTCTTTTAAGGCAGGGATCCTTCTAAGAAAATTATCTCTTTCAACAATGGCATCTAGGGTGGCTTACTCTCTTTCCTTTTCTAGACGAGCATGTTTAGCTTCTTCCTCAACAACCCATTTCTTCAAAACTCCTATCTTTGATCATACTTCTTTAGGATCTACAAATCAGTAGGATTATTCAAGTCTATAAGATTAGTTTCCATGTATGGGATCGCTCTGGGATTAAAAGGATCCCCAAATGAACTCCTGAGTCCTAGCCTATGATTCATCTTAGCTATCAGATCTAGCCTAGGGGATGCATCCCCTACTGGTGACATATTCTTCTCTTGATATACTCTTTCATCTAGTAATGGGGTACTAAATATTCCTCCTAAAAGTCTTGTGGTTTCTAATTAAGTGTTGAGTGAAGAGGACTCTCTCCCTACCACTAGTTGGTATTGAGAATTAATTGATACACTACCTCTTGATTTTCAGGTAGGTTTTGGTTCGACCTTTTTCTTATTCAAGTTATTTCTACCATCTTGAGGCAAGTTAGTATACATTGGTACATTAGAATTGGCTCTTGTGTAAGCTCTTGTGTTTTTTCTCTTGTTAGCCATATTTACTATTTATCAAATAAGCACTAGCTTTAAAACCTTGACTGAGTTGCCACCCTCTTCTAGGGAAAATAAAAAACTAAAATTACTCACGACTTTAAGGAAAGGACACAAGATAATATAGAAATATCTAACATGTAGATGAACCAATCACTAAGATCATAAGACTACAACTCTTGGTTGATGGATAAGACACTTGGAAGGGTTGTATATGTCAGTGTACATCTGTGGCATTTGGTTTTCTTTTTCCTTTTTAAATTCTCAAGGTTTTTCACTAAAACATATCCACTATAACCATGAGAAATACTAACAGATCTGACAAACATGTACACAACAAGACCAAAGAAATTGTAGTACTTGTTACATATGTGTTGGGCAACTCCCAAGTAGAATTACCATTTTGTTGGTGTTTTGAAAGGTTATAGGTTTCAAATTACCTTGATCAGAACAAGACATATCTAGGGGTAGCTAACTCCCATCCTTAACATGTCCTTTAAGACACCGAGCCAACTATAAGGCAAGAGCCTTCTTCCACTTCAAGATTTGCAAAACCTAGGTGGATGGACCTCAGATTCATTTATATGGTACTAGTGCAAAAACATATTGCTGAATCTAAAAAGAAAAGTTAGCAATTATATCTCCTAATACTTATGTAATAACATAGATCTACATTAGCTAAGTGCAAGATAATGTGATTTATAAGCTAAGTGAGGGCATCCTTTTCAGCTCTTTAACATGAAAGGGAAAAGCATTTGATTTATGATGTTGAATTCAACAAAACCCCAAATATACAGCAGTAAGAACAAATGATCCTGTAGCTGATCAGTGCCTTATCTATTGGGAAATTCCATGAATCAAACACATACATATAGATACCTAAGACATATTCATATATACAGATATCTGATCTATCCATTCACCTTGTAAATAGACATCTATGTTCATAAAGATCTCACTACTTACTAAATATCCTCCTGATGAAACCTACAACCCTATCAAGGTAAATAAGCATTTACTTGGCTCTTTGTTCCAATAGAAAACTTATCCAGACATACAACCTTAAGGGATTGTAAATGATTTTAAGCTCTTTGTTCTTAAACACAAAATATTATAGATAATAGAGGAAGGAGATGAGAATTAGAATGAAACTAAATAGATTCCCGCTCAAATATATACATTTCCTTGAAATTATACATTCATATGCATGAAATTAAAGCATAAAAACACCTAATAGATCTGAACTTTTTGTATTTATCTTCATTACTATTGTTCATAGAAGAGAAATTACTAAAAGAATGGTGTCTCAATAGTGAGTAATTTTTCTCCTCAAAATTGGAACCAACCCTTACAATGGATGAGAGAAAGAAAGATATAGACAAGAAGTGAAATCCTAGATCTAATCTGAAGATGACATGTGTCCACCTGAAATTCCCTCATTTTATTTTGCAAAACCTCTTTTTTCTTCCTACCCCTTTGATCTGATTTTGTTTTCATCAATATTCTATAACTGATCTAAAAAATATCTCTACTAAATGATGAAAAATTTTGTGTCACCAAAAATTTGAACTGCATCATGAAATGCTGGTAAAAATTTGGGTTTAAATTGAATGAGGGCGACCAAATTCAACCATAACTACATTTTTACCATGTTTTACCCACATTCAGCTCATTACCATGCTAGAAAATAGTTTTGAACTTCGTCACTTGAATGCAGTTGCAAGTTGAGAATCTGGGAGAAAACCTTGAATAACTTGAAAAAATTGCTTCCTATGCAAAAAAAAACTCCAGAATTAGAAAGTTCATCTTCTCCCAGTTTCGATGATATATAATATTGCTATATTTGCCTCTCAAAAACCTCCAGAATCTTAGTTTGAAAAACATAGCCCCTCTTTATGGCTCAGGTTTGCATTTTTGAATTGCTTCAAAATTTTAAAATTTTCTAAGGTTTGAACTTTAGAATATACCTTTTTCAATTTAAAAACTTGTACATGCATTTTTTTTGAAAAATGATTTAAAAATATTATTTCTTTTTATCATTTTAAAATATTTCCACCCTTCAAAATCAAGTCAAACTTGGTTTGACCAAACTACCATGTGGAAACACCTGATTTGTCGACCTTTGCCACTCACCTACCACTAGGCTCCATGTGGTAGCCTCTAATTGGTTCACCAACTGCCACAAACTGCCACATCATCACCTTGGATGTACCCACCATATCACCACAAGCAGGGCTCGCTGCCACGTGGCAACTTGGCACTTCCCCACTTTGCTTAATAGCTGAGCATTTCCATGAAGCAGGGAAGCACTAGCCATTGATCCTAGCCACATGGTGAAATTTGAGATTCTATTCTAAATCTATTAGTCACCATGTGTCATGATTTGAATTGGTTGGTTGGATACCACGTCAACAATCTTTCCAGGTGTATCAAGTCAAAACTTATGCAGGCTCCATGTCAGTTGTCATACACCAATGAGTCCACCACTGAGTTGTCTCAAGCTTTAAAAGTTGTGTCCTATTAGACACTATGCTATAGAGTAGATTTTTATTTAAAGATCTAAATACTCTCCCATGGAACTAATGTGGGACTAAAGCCTTTGAATCTCTTTCATTGGCACCTACTCCTTTACACCCACCTTGCCTGCTTTATTCTCCATATGCATCTTCTCCTTGACTTGGCTATGAACGCCATTCTTGCCTTCAATGGCATGGGCTTGCCTCTTCTAGCTATTGTGTTTATTTTTTTATTTTTTGTGTGTGCCGAAGATGAATGGTGAAACTTCTAGCTCTCACTGGTGGCAAATTTTAGTTCATGCTATAAGAGGACCTCTTGGGCAAGTACAAGAGCAAGGATGATAAGAGGGACTGATGGATGTGGGAGGAAAAGGAAGAGGTAACACTGATCTCTAAGGGAAATGGCTTCTGCCACAAAAAATGTCCATGCCTTTATCTTTTGCATGGATGTCTCCTTCTTTACCTACAGCCCCCTTTCTTGCTCATGGCTTTGGACTCTTTCAATAGATCCAATGCTACTTTAAGTCACAAAAATGGATGATTCAGCTTCTCTCTTTTCTCCCAAAAGCATGCTTGGAAAAAGGCATCTCCAATTTTTATGGCAAAGTCTTCACATGAGCTTTAGGCAATGGCTTTCTCTTTTAATCCCACACCTTGGACCTGCCTTTCAATGTGTAGGTTCTCTTGATTTTGAGTGGTTGTCTTCCTTGTGTGTGGTTTGCCTCTTTAAGCTATGGAAACTTCATTGTAGATGTAAAGCTAAAAGAAAAACTCCCCCCTCATGCATGGATCTCTATTTCTCTCTCCCCTTTTCACATGTTTTTCAACAAAGCCTCCCCTGAAACTTGAACTCAGCCCTATGCATTGCCTCTTGTGCATGATTTCCATTATTGTCTTTGCAGCACACAGACAAAAGAACTTGCCCAATGTCTACCCTGGCACATGTTCCTTAGGGCTTTCGAAAGGCACAACTCATTTCAATTTGGACCCTATCAGCTCTAACACATGAAAGCATTTTATTGATACGTAGGACATGAAAAGGGTGAACTCTGACACAGAGATGAAAGGCATCATTTCCAGTAGCCTTCATCATGTATTTGTTGCAAGAAATTTGAGTAGCCTCAAGAGCTTCAGTGCTTACATTTTCTTTCTCCCAACTCACTAAGTGAACACAGAAAGGAAATTCGTCAACACCCTTCCTTTTCATGCCAACATCATATATCCTGATCTTTGGATCAGGCACACATTGGCAATACCTTGACTTGGGATAAGGTTTGTTTTTTATTTGATGGTAGTATATTGCAAGTCTCCACCTCATTGCACCTTTTGAAAATTTCTTCACCTCTACAATAGACACCAATCACTTCTCCTAAAATTTTATGTCAAAAATAAACACGTCATTGATCTTTTCTACGTAGTAAGGCATAATTAAAATTTATTTGTTTGAGCCTCCACTAACATACGCAGCTTCATAGAAGTTGTCTTGAAAGAAATCATGACCATTATAGGTTATAACATTGAGGTGAACTATTTTTGTTTGATTTTCTTGGTATATTCCTCAAATTTTGAATTCTTGTGTTTAGTAATGAAATGCGCTATGTTGGTAGCTCCACATTTATTTGGCCCAATCATAATGGGGTATGAAACCTCATTATCAAACACCTTTTAAATACTAGACTTCCCTTTTTTAAATGTAGGTTATCTTAATTAATCTACTTGAATAAATCGAGGTATGTGATGGTTTTTATCTTGTCAAACACATACTCAAGCTTAATCAAGGATCAACACTTTTGTTCAGCTCCAAGTTATTTAAAACTTTATAATCCCTTTCAGTATGTTCAAAAATTGATTTTATGACCATTAAAAATTAGAAAACCATAGAATTCACTTTGACCTACAAAATTCCACATTCTTACTGAGATGATGTAATAATCAGGATGACTATCATATTATTACTCAAGCATTCTTCATTTCCAATCCATATCTTAGAACTCTGATGAAATTAGTCAGGCCCCAAAGTGGGTTTGACTAAAAAAATCTTCACTTCCAAAAAATTGATCAGTCAAGTTGGCCTATTGATCATCCAATACCGACTGAAATCAATTTGCATCATTGATTCAACTTTCAAAACTCATTTTCACCTCTTTATGCAAATTGTCAATTTCATGCTAGGAGGTCCTTTAACTGGCCTTAAAACCTGACCGAAACACCTGATTAGGATTTGGAATTGAACACATGGATTATATATTCTACACACTTACACCATGTCAAATCTCATCTCATGAAAAATTCTCAGTCAAAAGATATCGATTGTCAAAGTTGCCCTCTTAGAATTGCCTGCAAGAAAACATGTCAGAAAACCATAAATTGCATTCAGATTTGGCTTCAAAAACTAAGCAAACTAACACTTGGGGGCATAAATATTGGGGCATTGGTTCACTATCATGAGGACAACATAAATATGTAATTTGGGCTCATGATGAATAACTAGGCATGTTTGGCAAGTGGTCAAAGTAGGCTACTCAAATTCGCAAACTGGAAACACTTGATAGAAAAATGGTTTTAATGGACCTGGGAAAGTGTACAGATAGATTCGTCAAAATTTGAAAATTGGCACACTTGAAGTATTTTTAGAGTAAAACAAAGTGGTACAATCCATTTGATCTCATCTATCATGGATCTCAAGATATAACATCACAAACAGGGGTTCTAACAAATATGCCTCTCTTGACATCAGTAAAAAGTTAGAAGTTGCATTTGGAATCGCGTTCAAAAACATATCAAACGAATTCATCATAAGCTCAAAATTGAGACATGACATGTCTTTGACCTCTAAAATGCAATTCAATAGAAATCTCATCATTTTGGTCAACAACATCAAAGTTATAACAAGTCAAATAGGGCTTCCTAGAATTCAAAACAATTCATATCAACATGACATCAATAAATGACCAACTTTAAGGGATTCAAAACTTAGTCAAATGGATTCAAAATGACTCAAAATATGAAACATAAGTTCTTTGATATACATACTAAACATCTCCAAATTGGTGGGTCATGACACATTCCTGGGTAAAAGACATTCAAAGACAAACTGGTCTACTGTACGCATTTTGACACCTGGGCAGAATTGCGAGTTTTGAAACTAGCTCAAAATGAGACTTCACCAAATGATTCGAGATGGTAAAATAACATTATGGATAACATGAATATGTCAAATGAAAGATGTTAAGCCACTCAAACACCATCTAGGCCTCACACTGACAACTAGCTACATATGCATAAAAAGCATTTATAGGGCTTAATTTTTCAATGGTACTCAAAATCGAGGCTTTGATTTTGAGTCCCAACATGTTGAACTAACTCTCTCAAGTAATGATACATGATTGCAATGTGCTTTTTCTTTGTGTGTGTCACTAGATTCTTTGATATATTTATAGCACTTGTATTATCACAACAAAGTATCATTGGTTCTGTGATTTCTTTCTTCATTCCTTTGAGTAGTCATTTGATCCATACAATGTTTGTGCAATTTATAGCAGCAGTAACTGTAGACACCTAAATCTAATTACATCACTTAAGTAATCCTATTTTGTCATCTTCTAAGGCATCATTAATTAAGTATTTATTATTTAATTAATCTATTGTCATCCCCTAGTTAATTAGTTAATTTAATTAACTATAGTCCAATTGATAAAATTAAAAGATCACCCAAAATCAATTTATCAATTAAATCCCTATTCCTCTATTAAATTGAATAAATTCTCAAATCTATTCAATTCAATTCTATATCCCCATTTTATTAAATAAATCATTTAATAAAATATCTAAAATCCTAAGAGCCTCCCTAAACCCTATCCTAACCCCTAATCCAACCCATTCACACATACTAACCTCACTTAGCTACCTAACTAACCCATCCCATCAAATCTAAGCCACTTACCCCCTAATCCCCCTCTAATTCAGGCCTAATCCTCTTATAATCATGTGCACAATCATAAACATGGGTTAAGACTTACTAATTCAAGCCAAAGTCAACAATCTCATTCTGATCCCCTCAACCATCAACATTTATGACCCAAGCCAAAGTCAACAATCTCATTCTCCCCTCAACCATCTCCATTTATGACCCAACCATCCCGATTTGTGGCTCAACCTCCCTCATTACTCCTTTGACCAACCCATATCCTACCCTCTCACATCTAATCACCCTATGACATGTGTCACCTCCTAATTGGCTTCAAACAAGCACAATCCATGTGCTCCCCTTTGAGTGCATCTTAGCCCTCTATCACCATCTTTCCATCCTTGCATCTTGACCATCCATCCCTCTACCCCTTGGCCTATAAATAGAAGCCTCTCCCTTCAAAAACATCATCCACCTTTCAAGAACACTTATAATACTATTTTGAGAGCTTAAAAATTACCAAAATACTATTATAATGTTGAAATACCTCAATAAATCCATTGTTAAAACCTTGCTTCATCCACTTCATCCATCGATCTAAAACTTGAGTGTACATGTGAGCATACATATCTTAATCAGGGACAAATCCTTTGTATCATGTTTTATGCCATTAGGAGCCTACCATTCTTGGTTTGCTTCCTTTTGTGGTGATAACCCTCGGTCCTATCTTAAGTGTTAGCTTTCTTAGTATTGTTAATGCTTTCATTTAATAGTTAGTATTCATATTACAACACTAAATTAGGTGATACATTTTGGCACACCTAGTGGGACCCCACTATGGGTCATTCATTCATCCATTTCAATCCATATTCAATCCATTTTTGTTTTTTACAAACTAATGATCTAACGTTTGTTGTTGTTTGAGGGTGTTGCAAGATGTTTTGCTTGTTTGTGTAGGTTGAAGGATGCATTTAGGAAGAAAAAATATCTTGAAATACCAAAAAAATAAAAAATTCTAAAAAAAAAATCACGCTCGTCCATTCTGTTTGTGTGCAGTGTCATCTCTGACTATTTTGGCATCCCTGTAGTTTGGTGTCTCCATAGTTTTGGCATCTTTGCACTGCAGTTTCAGCATCTCTGCACCATAGTTTTGGCATCTCTGCAGTTTTGCATCTTCACACCACAGTTTTGGCATCTCCACAGTTTTGTCGTCTCTACGATTTGTTGTCTCTGCATTTGTTCTATCATCTCTGTGATTTGGTAATCCCTGCACTTTTTTTGTAATTCTAAGTTTTGGCGTCTGCACCTGTTAACTATTGTTTGCATTTTTTTTTTAAAAAAAATTTTTTAAAAAGAGTATAAATCAAATTTTAACTTTTGGTGGTTCCATAGAGTAGAGGTTTTTCTAAGCATTTTTACGCCTATGACAAAGAACCGAAAAAAGTTGATTTTTTTATCCCATAGTTAAGCTTTGATTTTTGAGATTTTTGGTGACTAATCAAATTGGCTTTTGCAGCTTTGCAGGTTAAAGACTTCTATGAAACCACTAACCATGTTTCTTGCAAGTTTTCCTTACATAGTTTAACGCTCTTAGAAAATGAACTTGATGTTTAAACACTTGTGTTTGAATGCATGTCACTAAAATAAATCTTGAATGCCATTGACTAAAATTTAAACGTTTTCATTGGAATGCATGATAAACACAACTCTTGAATGTTAAAGGTTAAAAAGAACGATTGTGATGAACACTTTATTTAAGGTGCAAATGAACATTATGTGCAAACACTTCAATTTTTGGAATTAAAATAAATTCATCAAATCTCGAATTCTCTAAAGTGAAATGTTCTTATTCCCTCCTTTTTAAAAGCTTTCACGTGTGTGATTTACTTTTGTTGACTTGATTTTACTTTTGTTGGCGACGTTGTCAAGTTGGAATGACAATCTAAATGCTAATCACATGTGTCTTCAAAGTTGTACGATAGAGAATCTAAAAGTGTCCAAATAGCAATGAGCCCCATGTCTTGTGTGTTTTGAGATTGTGCATTTTAGCACATCTTAGACTTCTCTCTTTTCATTCAAAGTAAGACCATTAAAATATGTGACGCATTTACCAAAATTTGTTAGCAAGATCATCCACAACAACCCAGGAGTGCTTCTAGTGAGTTCATCCACCTCTAGTAAGTGCATCCCCATTGTTGAGAAGCTCAAACTGGTAAATAGTTTGGCTGGTATATAAATGAGGGGAAGGGTAAACCTTCTCGCTCCATCTCTTTAGTTTGGGCAGCATGTTTTCGGGGGTAGCCTGAGGTGGGAAAAATTTTCCATGATTTTAGCATGTCCAAAATAGATCCTTAAGTGGATCACAGTGAGTAACAATCATTGCAGAGACTCCACAGACCCATTTACAACCCTCTTAGTCTAAAGTATCTCACTTTCTTTCATGGTATGTTATTCACGGTGCAAGGGAAATAGAATCCCTCAAGATTACTCACCATTGTGCTCCCCTGGTAGAGGCATAAGGCCACTTGGGTTTCATCTCCAAAGGTCATTGTTCCCATGGAAGGGTAACTTCTATTTGTCATGCCTTGAAGGTTCTCTGATGTGTATCCTTTGTTGATCGACTCTTGTATCGACTCACCTCTTTGATTAGAGGGAAATATTGCACTAGAACCAGGAGACATCAAGCTATGGGCTGTTGAATAACATATGACAATCGAATTCTGACTTGTAGGGATAAAGTGTGTGTTT
Organism: Cupressus sempervirens; assembly: GCA_028749045.1. NCBI lineage: Eukaryota > Viridiplantae > Streptophyta > Pinopsida > Cupressales > Cupressaceae > Cupressus > Cupressus sempervirens. The sequence goes on from CM053792.1 coordinate 239,844,056, forward strand.
GAACTATTTTAAATTGTGCTCAAGACCTATGAAAACATTTGTTGAACATACACAATTCAGTGGTTACTATAAAAAAAAATCCTTTTGCTAAAGAGATCAATTGTTTGTATTTCTAAAAGTTGCTTTGTCCTTTGAGAAATTGTTTGCTCATTTATCCCCATATCAGAAGAAAGAAAGTTTCACCTTTGTCATCTCAAAACAATGGTTGTTAGCAAGTCCATTTGCAACAATTGCTTGTCTTGCTGGTCCAATTTGTCCATCTGTCTCAAAATGATCGACTTATTCCCTCAAAAACACAAGAATCACTAAGTAGAACCTAAAGTTATAAATCCTTTTTTGGCCCAAAGGCTTGTTCTTTTTCAAAATACTTTTCCATTTACCCTACTTGACCGTAAATATCACAAATCTTATCTTTGCGAGACCTCACCCTCAATATATAAGAAATGGTCATTAGCAAGCCCACTCGCAACACCATACTTTTAGTTTACCTTTTGCCTACACTTATTACCTAGAAAATACCCCACAAAATTATACTTAGCAACAAACCCCTTTTTTCTCTAAAAAGATCCAAAAGTTGCTCTTTTCAAAATACATTTTTGCTACCAATCTACTTGACTGAAAATGACACATTGTTTTCCTTGACTAGAAGATAGTTAGCCAAATTAATCCTGAAAGAATCCAAAACTTGCTATTTCTTAATTGATTCATGTTCCAACCCAAAGTCTAGAAGGTATACTTAGCATAGTCACTACCTCCAAAACCCCATAGTTGTGATCAAAATCCCTTGGAAATATCTCATGTCAAGCCAACCTAAGGCTAAGTTCAAAAAGGCTAAACTTCCACAAATATCGGTTTACACGGAGATAGAAGTCGAACATCAAAAATATACCCCCAACCTAAAAATTGCCAAGCTAGACCAAACTAAGAAAGACAGAGAAAATGTTGCATTATAAAACAAATGGGATTACAAGATTTAGAAACTAACTCTCTGACAAGGTGTCAATCATAGCCTTATCAATAACTTTTGTGTTAACTACTTTGATTAGGTCCATCTTTTTCCACACACACTTATGCACTTGTCTCCTTGTAGGTTTAGTCTCTCTGTTAATTCTTCATCCCATCTAAACATTTGGTATAATCATCTCCTCCACCTTTTGTCATCAAACCTTAGGTTTTTAGAAATCCTTCAAATCAAGCATCACTAAATCCTAGAATCCTCCATTAGTTTCTCCACACTTAGAAACATTTTTTGTATCACCACATTAAGCTTTGTCTCCCTAAAGAAATCTCCATCCATGTCACCATCATAGTTGTCCTTAAACTAAGAATTGTTTAGGATAAATTGTCGCTTGTGTCCCACATCACCTTAAGCAAAAGGTTGGGCTACACACTTGATCCCATTTGTCTTCCCAATGGTCAGAAGGTTACCTTAGGGTTTGATATCGCTACGACATATTCAAGTTCACACTTAAGGGAAACACAATCTCCTCCACATAGCACCATATCATCTAGATTCCTAAAAGTATCATATACACTTAGTATCATCCCACTTTGCATTTTCATTATTAGGAAAGTCATCCTTTCATGCCACCCACCACTCATTTTGGTAGGAACACGAGGAAAAAGGACATGGATCCTAGTCATAGTAATAACACATCTCGAGCTTAGCCATACCTCATCATTTCCATGATGCCACCAGATCCACCACCACAAATCCCCAAAGAGACAAGTTCCTCCATAAACATTGATGCTTTCATGAACCAGACTAGTCATGCCACTATTATTAATGCCATCATAAACCGAAACAAGGAACCCATCATGGAAAATTTCTTAAGGGATAGTGTTGGTTCCTTTGAATTTGGGTGTCCACCACCTATCGACATTTCAGATCCTACACACCCTCTGTTTGGGTGGCAACCACCAGTTGTAGAGTCATCTGTCCTTACCGATCCTTTCTCTGGATATCAACCACGTCAAACAAAACCTGCAGACCCGAATATACCCTCAACCCAGGTGCCTGCTCCCATTCCACAAAACACCCATCCCATCCTCACTCAACCCTTGATACATACTACATCCCAACCAACCTCATGTGTATCATTTGCCTCTGCTTCAACCACTCATTTCCCTACTCCACCAAATCCTCTGTTTACATCCATCAACACTACCTTTTCACTTCCACCTCACAGCACACCTAGTCTATTTACTACTCAAATGCCACCACTAGGGTCAAATACCTCATCTTCCATCCCACCCAACATCACTATCAACCTCTTTGTAGCTAACCAAAGCTCTTCAGCCTCATTTCCTTTGGGACCTTTTGAATGTTGCTATAGCACAAGGACCCATCACTAGTCTTCCCCCTAGCACTACAGCAATGTTTGCCCCTTAGACACTTTCATCTACCACTTCACATTGTTATTCACTACCACCCCTTACCAACTATTTCTCCATGCCACCTTTCGAAAATAGCCAAACCACCCTGGCAGTTCCCTATGACGAATACTCTACTGTAGATTAATTACCTTATGCCTATTAATAATCAGTCATACTCTCAAGTAGGAGCACAACCCACATATATTGGACATGGTATGTATTCCCAAAGCATGGCACAAGCATTACCCACCTTACCACTTTTTCAACCACGATCTTCACACCAGCAATATGCTCAAGCACCCACACAAAGATATCTCATAGGGCAATAGCCTCATACTTATTTTCCCCACCATCAAACTTCTCAATAGATGCAACAGTATACCCAAAACACATTCCAACAACCCATAACATCCATCCCACCAGTTGTGCAACCTATTTTTCTATAGACACCATATGGCAACTAGGGTTTTCCATATCAACTGTCAAATCTTGGCATGTATCCTACGTTGGGGGCACTTGCTCCCCCATCTATAAACTCTAAATGGAAAAAGATGAAAAATGCTCTCAAAGCCCTCAAAGATGGGACAGACTCCAAAACTTTCAAGTTTGAGAATGACTGCCCATACCTGTTTGACAAAACCATCACAATGACACCATTTCTTAAACATTTTGAGATCCCCAAGTTTGAAAAATTTAGGGGGAAAAGTGATCCAGTCACATATGTTAAGGAATTCTATATGCATTGTCAGGAGGTAGCCTATAATGATGTGTTCCTCATGTGGCTCTTTCCCAAAAGTTTAGGAGGCCCAGCCCTTAGAATGGTTCTATCATATCCCTCAAGGCACTATTAAAACTTTTTCTGATCTTTTTGAAGCCTTTGTGGCTCAATACACCCATCTTGTTGAAACTGATTTATCTATAGTGGACCTAGTTCATACTAAGCAAAAAGGGGGAGAAAGCCTTGCAGAACGCTTGCAATGTTGGAAAATACTCACAACCAAGATTTCTTGTACAATCCCTAAGCGTCATCTTGTCAAAATGTTCATAAACAACACACACCCTAGTCTTGCCCATCATATGGTTATGAACTATTTACACATGTAGAAAGACATTAAAGAAAAGGGGATGAGACTTGAACAAGGCCTCATTAAGGATGGTGTTATTAGAATTTACAAGGAAAAGAATTAGGATCAAGGACCAAACAATGACAACACCCGATACTAGAACAAAAACAAAAAAACGGTGACAGATGGTGCCACCGACACTTGACAAGTTCATATCGTTGGGGTAACTACCAATGTTCCTACCATGTTTTGTCAGCAACAACCCTATTAGTAGCAAACCCCTTTGTATCACCTATCACCCATATAGAACAATCAAAAAATACCTTCTCATCATAATCAAACCAATGCTATCACACTTCCGGCAGGTACTAAACCCCGTGTTCAAAGACAACCTCGTGTATACACCCCATTGGGGGAACCTCTTGATGAAATCTTTGAAAAAATAGCTAAGGATAATTGTATTCTACATCCACCAACATAACCCTTGGAACCAAACAAATCTAGGGCATCCTGGTATAAAGATAATGAGTTTTGCAAATTCCATCATGTCAAAGGACATACCACCCTCAAATGCATGCAACTCAAGGACTATGTCCAAGACCTAATTGATTAGAAGGAAATCATAGTGGGCACACAAACTTCACCTAATGCAGGATTAATGATGTATCAAAATGCTTTCCCTCCTCATAACACAAACCTAGGAAAAGCCCCCACAAACCCACCAGTCAATAAACCAAACAATACTCAAGGAAAACAAGGAGATAATCAAGACAAGTCTCAAAACTATACCTTGGTGTATTTAGACTATGGAAGCCTTATTAGTTGCATATCATAGGTTGAGAAATCCATCAACGTTATTAACATTAAGGGCCCAAATACCTAATGTGTAGTTGCTACTCATTGGACTCGATTGAATATAGATAGCCCACCTATTTATGCACCATCAGAATCATCCTCATTAGGGCCCTAATATAACATCTTGGAACATCTTGGAAACACATCGGCCCAGATCTCCATTCTGGATCTCTTAGGAACAAGCCCACTTTATCAAGAGATCCTCAATAGCACTCTACATGAGTCACGTGTCCCTTCTGACATAAATGCCACTAAGTTTTGCAACTTGGTTGGCCATATTTTAGCCTCATGTGCCTTATCCTTCAAAACTACTACTATCCCAAAATTTGAACCAGATCATACCCTTCCACTCCGTATAGCCATCATGGTTTTTTACTTTGTTGTTAAAAGGGTCATGATAGATAATGGATCTGCTTTAAATCTGTGTACTTTAAAGTTCATCAAATAGGTAGGATACACTGAAGTAGATATCATTAATGAAGTAATCACCATCAAGGCCTATGACAATTTGGAACGCACCACTGAAGGAACCATCTTGCTCCCTATAAGAGTTGGCCTAGTCACTCAAGAAACACTTTGCCATGTAGTTGAACTTAACCTTCCATACAACATCCTCCTCAGTCACCCATGGATTCATGCCATGAAGGCTATTCCATCCACATATCATTAGTGTATCAAATTTGCACATAATGGTACTGAGATAACCATCCATGCAAACCTTGAACCCTTTGCTTATTGCAATGCGGTTGAAGCTTCATATACCAATCATTTTCCTAGGATCGAAGTTAGCCACACCACGGCTAGTTCCTCTAGCACCTGCCATGATCCAGACATCATTTTAGCCTCCACCCTCTCTATGGTTAAGATAAACTACCAAGGTTGTGGTGAGTATAGTCTTACAGATGCTTTTGCTTTTGGCGCTCTACCACTTGATCCACATACTCAAGGATGCCCGACACATCAAGGGCCTATATCGAAAACCACCTCTCAAATCCAAAAAATGGTCCATACCACATTTATTACCAAGGGTACTCTTGATGGAGAGGAGAATGCACCAAACATTAACACATGGCTATACAAAGAGCCCCCTCCTAAAAGTGAAGCACTTCTTGATCACTTTAAACAGAATTATCCCTGGTCACATCGCTTGGCCACAGAGCAATGGGATTATCAAGGAGGTGGTTTAGGCCACCAAGAATTGGGTATGAGATAGCCTATAGAAGCACACCAAGGGTAGAAAACCAAAGGCTTGGGCTATGAACTCCCCGTAACTGGGGGCACTACAATAGAAGGCCACGCCTTTACGAACATCCAAAACACTCTCATTGAGGTTGAAGACATCCTTGAGGAAGTTGAAAAGAAAGCTTACGATGATATTTTCCTTGATGAAATAATCCTTGGAGCCTCTGTGAACTACCAATTATCCTTGAATCTCATAGACCTCCCCCTCGCTCACCCCAAACTCATAGATTGGGACCAACCAAGTGTCGTTCATGTTGACAAGTTCTCTATTGAGCATGCACTCCTTAAATTCATGGGGGTAGAAATGCCACATAAATGGTTGCTACCACCATCGGCATATGTCTACAAGCTGGATCTTGTAGGTTACTTCGGGGAGGAGGAAATCTCCAAACACAAAGCAAAAATAAAAAAAGAAACAAAAAAGAAAAAAATCAAAGGAAAAATGTCCTCTGGTGAAAACTCCTTTGGAGCATCATTGGATAACTCAAAAAGTGAAATAAAAATAAAGGATGTATTTGATGGTGAAAACCTCTCTGAGGTGCCTGAAGATGGAGATTTCATCCTTCCCCCACAAGAGCATAGGAATCCTATCTCTTCAGTTTTGATAGAGGAAACTTGGCTAGTAAATATTAGTTTGATAGAGATCCCACATATCACATACATCGTAGCCTTTCTACCACCTAAACAAGAAAATCTTCATATTGAGGTTCTTCGTGAAAATGTGGGCCGCTTTGCATGGTCATATCAGGACATGCCAGGGTTGGACCCCAAACTAGTCATACACCATTTGGCAGTAGATCTAGGGGCTAGGCCCATTAAGTAGAAGCTCTGTAAGATGCACCCCAAAGTTGCTTTATTGGTTAAAGCAGAGTTAGAAAAATTGTTGGAGGCCAAAATCATTTGCCTAATAGATTATTCTGAATGGATTTCTAACATGGTACCTATTACCAAGCTTTTTGGTGATATCAAAATCTTCACTGATTTTAGGGATCTTAATAAAGCTTATCTGAAGGATGAATTTCCATTACCAAATATCAACATGATTGTGGATCTCACCAATGGTCATGAACTCTTGTCACTAATGGATAGTTTCTCTAGATATAATTAGATTCATATAGTAGAGGAAGATTAGCATAAAACAGTATTTACTACACCTTGGGGCTCATTCTGCTACAATATGATGTCATTTGGGCTAAAGAATGTTGGGGCAACCTATCAGCGCACCATGACAGTCATCTTCCATGACCTAATCCATAAGATTCTTGAGGATTATGTGGATGATATTTTAGTAAAGTCTCTCAATTCTCTTGATCACTTATTTCACCTCAAAGAAGTGTTTAATTGATTGGCAAAATATCGTCTCATGCTGAATCCAGAGAAATGTGTCTTCAGTGTCACCTCAGGAAAGCTCCTAGGCTTCATTGTGTCATAGTGTGGTATTGAGATTGACCCTAAGAAGGTCAAAGCCATCATGGATATGGCTCCTCCTGAGACACTCAGGCACCTTCATTCTTTACAAGGAAAACTCCAATCAATTTGGCAGTTCATTTCTCAACTTGCTGATAAGTGTCAACCTTTCACTCACCTGCTTAAGAAAGATCAAAATTTCAAATGAGACTCAGCTTGCCAATGCAATTTTGAGCTCATCAAGCAATACTTAGCTAATCCACCTATTTTGGTTCCTCCAGTTGCAGGGTGCCCACTCATATTGTACATCATAGCTACTCCTACAGCATTAGGTGCTCTTCTAGAACAACTTGATGATGCAGGAGAGGAACGAGCTATTTATTACATCAGTCAAACATTAGTGGGCTATGAGCTCAACTACATGCCAATGGAGAAGGCATGCTTAGCAGTGGTATTTGCCACCCAGAAGCTACATCATTACATGTTGAGTCATACTATGCACCTAATATCCAAGATTGATCCATTGAAATATATGCTCTCTCACACAGTACTCACCAGACGCTTGGCAAAATGGGTTATGCTTCTCAGTGAATTTGACATTCAATATGTTGACAGAAAGGCTATCAAAGGCCAAGCTATTGCAGATCACTTGGCTGACACACCCTTAGTTGCAAATCACCCACTCATCATGGAATTTCCAGATGAATACCTCTATTTGATAGAAGAACAATCACTTTGGAAGCTATATTTTGATGGCTCCTATACATCTCATGGCTCCGGCATAGGCATACTCTTGGTTACACCTCAAGGTGATTATATTCCTAAATCTTTCAAGCTACAATTTTAGTGTACCAATAACATTGCAAAGTATGAGGCCCTTGTTGCGGGACTCAAAATTGCCATTGAATGGAATATCACAGAGCTCCAGGTTTATGGTGATTCTCAGCTTATCATCAAACAAGCATTGAATGAATATCAAACCAAGGATGACAAGCTACTACCTTACAAAGATCTGGTTGATCAATTAAAGGAGCATTTTACTCAGATCCAGTTCATATAGGTACCTAGACTCCAGAATAAAGTAGCTAATGCTATGGCTACTATTGGTTCTCTCTTGGAAATGCCATGTGAAGCTATGCAATATGAATTCTTGGTTGAGTAGCTACATGAACCCGCATATGAGAATGATGAATCAACACGAGTCTACATCTTGGTTGTTCCCCAATCCCCATGGTACCACAAAATTCACGCTTACCTACTAAATGGTATCATATCTCCTCACCTCACACGAACCCAATACCAAAACCTTATTTGCAGAGCTTCCCATTACACTATCATTGCCCAAACCCTATATCGTCATGGTTATCATGATACTCTCTCTCGATGTTTAGATCAAAATGAGGCTATGATGGCTCTCAAAGAGGTACATGCTAGACTTTGTAGTGCTCACATGAGCAGGATGGTGCTAGCAAAGTAGATCCTTCAGGCTGAATATTATTGGCCTACTCTAGAACATGATGCATGTGAGTTTGTGAAATGATGTTACCTTGTCAACAACATGCTAATCTGATCTGAGCTCAAGCTCAGGACTTGCAACCCATTGCACCACCATGGCCTTTTGCCTGCTGGGGGTTTGATCTTATTGGTCTTATTGCACTACTTTCTTTCGAAGGACACAAATGGATAATCACCACCACTGATTACTTCACTGAGTGGGTCAAAGCAGTTCCCCCTTGTCACTGCTACTAGATTTCAAGTGTCCAAGTTTGTCCTATATCATATCATATGTCGCTTTGGCATCCTAGCTACCATTTTCACTGACCATGGAGGTAATTTTGAAAACCTAAATATGGAGGAATTGTGCACTTCCCTTCATATCCATCACCATTTTTCTAGCCCATACTTCCCACAAGGTAACAGTTAGGCAGAAGAAACTAATAAAACCCTACTCAGAATCCTCAAGAAAGTTGTCAATGACTCCGGTCGTGATTGGCATTTGCAAATTAATCTCGCTCTATGGGCATATCGCACTTTATTCCACACAGCCACTAGCACAACTCCATACTCCTTGGTCTATGGTGCTGAAGTAGTCCTACCTATTGAGGTTGAACTCCCATTGCTCCACATTTCTCTACGAGGACAGATATCTAATGAAGAATGTAGAGTGGCCCGACTTACTCAACTTGATCTACTTGATGAAAAAATGCAACAGGCCTATGACCACCTCATGGTCTACCAGAATCAGCTCAAGCGCAATTTCAGCAAGAAAGTCCATCCACGCAATTTTCAAGAAGGTGACATGGTCCTCAAAGAGAATATAAAGGTTCAAGTTGACAGAGAAAAGAAAGGCAAGTTCGAGCCCACATGGCTTGGTCCTTATATGGTCACAGCGTCTTTTGGCTCAGGAGCCTATCAACTATCTACCCTTGAAGGTGAAGTCCTGAATGATCCTACCAACATTATTCACCTCAAGAAATTTTATGCCTGAGGGCAAAATTTGCAAATCAAAAATAGGCAAAGAAAAATAAAGCATCAAATAGTGAAAACTTGGCAATTCAAGCACTTTGGATAGGTCCTTGGTGAAAACCTAGCAAATAGGCACTAGGTGTACTACAGCCTTTCCATTATCTATCAATGACCTACATATCTAGTATCACCCCTTTACATCTCATCACCCATCTCCCCATTTTCCAAGATATTCCAAAAGTTCCCTCCTCGCACTCCAACAACTCACGACATCTGTTTGGAAAGCCTACCTAGATCTCATATTCTACCATGGTTAGCATATTTATTCCATCCTTGTACCTTACCACATGTATCATATCAGGTGTATTTTATCCTTAAAACTATGCCTTTATATCATATACCTTTACCAAGCCACAAATATTCTATGTACCACATCCTTGTCATGCAACCAATAATTTTGTGTATCATACCCATGTAACAATAACCATATTGCATCAATGTTATTTCCTCATCCTAAGCTTGTTCCTATCATATGCACATTCGCTACTATATTCTATCCTACATTCCTGAGTCATCCACCCATTTCCTATTCATGCTTGTATATTTTTGAGCCTTATAGAAAAATCTCGCATCACTATCTCACTCACATCCTAGTTCCAATTCAAAAATCACTCAACATTACCAAAAACATTTCAAAAATCACTCAAAAATACCACACAAGGAGAACCAACCCCATCACTCCTCTACCAACCATCGATAAATCTAGAAAATGAAGCCAAACTTGCTCTTCAATGTCTTCCATTGGATTGCTAGAGGATTATGCACAAACCACTACAAAAATCAAACCCATAAGGATGGAGGGAAAGACAGCGCTAATAGCGGACACAGCTACCCAAACTACCCAAAAATACCAAAAAAATTCATAAATCATCCAAACTTACCAAAAAAATTCATAAATCATCCAAAATTACAAAAAAATTCATAAACTACCCAAAAATGCCAAAAAAAAATTAAAAACTACACAAAAATACCTTAAAAATTCAATAATTTCCCAAACAATATCAAAAATAAAATAAAATTCTAAATCATTCAAAAGGGGGTCATAAATGCCAAATATGGCCATAAAAGCTTGAAACATTAAAACACCACCCCAAAATTCCTCTCAAAATTTTGATATTAAGAAATTGATATTAAGAAGAAGCGTGGTAATGTCCTGAAACATAATTCCAAGCTTAGGAAAATTCAACACAACTCGAATAGCAAAAGAGATGTCGCAAAGCTGATTATCACCTTCCTTCCATGCAACCATTATTAATGTGAATCAAGAAGGATTTTTAGTCTTATTTAAGTTGCAGTGGCCACGATAAGTCTACCCAGTTTCAACAAATATATCAATACTATCTCGTAAGCCCACGTGTCCTTTTTGGACCACTCTAGCACCTTTTTAGGCCTAAAAGCTTCTTTTCAAGGCCCACATGTCCTTTTTGGACCCCTCTAGTGCCTTTTTAGGCCTAAAAGCTTTTTTTCAAGGCCCACATGTCTTTTTTGGACCCCTCTAGTGCCTTTGTAGGCCTAAAAGCTTTTTTTCAAGGCCCACATGTCCTTTTTGGACCCCTCTAGCACCTTTTTAGGCCTAAAAGCTTTTTTTCAAGGCCCACATGTCCTTTTTCGACCCCTATAGCACCTTTTTAGGCCTTAAATGCTTTTTCAAGGCCCAAGTGTCCTTTTTAGACCCCTCTAGCGCATTTTTAGGCCTAAAAGCTTTTTTTCTAGGCCCACGTGTCCTTTTTGGACCCCTATAGCACCTTTTTAGGCCTTAAATGCTTTTTCAAGGCCCAAGTGTCCTTTTTGGACCACTCTAGCACCTTTTTTAGGCCTTAAATGATTTTTCAAAGCCCACATGTCCTTTTTGGACCACTCTAGTGCCTTTTTTAGGCCTTAAATAACTTTATCAAGGTACAAATGTCCTTTTTGGCCCCCAAAATGTCTTTTTAAGCTCAAAGCACCTTTTTCAAGGCTCTATTTTAACCTTTTCCAGCCCCAAAAATGCCTTTATAGGCCCAAGCGCCTTTTTTAGGCTTCCAAAATACCTTTTTAGGCTCAAAGTAGCTTTTTCAAGGCCCTATTTTGACCTTTCCAAGCCCCAAAAATGCCTTTATAGGCCCAAGCATCTTTTTCAAGCCCCTAAACTGCCTTTTTGGGCCCAAGTGCCTTTTTCAAGGCCCCATTTTGACCTTTTTAAGCCCCCGAGATGCCTTTCTAGGCTCAAGCACCTTTTTCGAGCCCCTAAGACATCTTTTTTTGGCCCAAACACCTTTTTCAAGGCCCTATTTTGGCCTTCTCAAGCCTTTCTTGACCTCTTTTGGCCATCACAAGCCTTACGTAGGTCCCAATGCCTTTTTCACACCTCATAAACATCTGTCTCATCACACACCTAGAGAAACATCCCCACATTTTGTCTTATTCTTGTCTGTCATACTTGCTAAATCTACACAGACATTCTTGCCTATGAGTCATGGTTACCCTTACTCTACAGATTGTATTGTTCCCACTTTTACAAGAGTCAAACTATTTCATTATTTATCACAAAAACACAAAAAACATTCAGATATATATCAAACATCCCAAAAACATTTAAATATTCAACAAAAAACACAAAAACATCAATATATCTTCCATAAAAATCCCAAAAACAATACATGACATTACATTATGAACAACATATGTTGTCCCTTTGATTGCCACAACAACAAGCACAAACTTTTTATTCTCCTACGATAGCAACAACAACATTCCATTTAACTAATAATATTTGGCAGATTTTTTATTCTGGCCCCCCTAGGGGAGGTGGCAAGACAGGGTGTCCAATCAATGGCATTCCTTTAGACCCAGTCCCAGATGATGATGCCCCTAGAGTCATCCTCACACCTGCCCAAAGTGTATCCATTGGGATCAGGATGTTACCACGCCTCAAGAGTTTGTTTATCTGATCCATAAAATGTTTTTCAGAGTATACAACTCCTCTCCTTTGGTCCAAAGGGACCACTTGGTGATATAATCCCATGTAGTATGCCACCTCTCGCGCAACCCTCATTAATTGCTCCATTACAACTTTCATTTCTACCTGTAGTCTTTCTGCTCTTGGAATAGTTGTTGTCCTCTATGCAATATCACATTCTCTTTCATATCTATTTGCTAGCATTTTCATTGACTCCCTCTCATATTTCACTGTATTCAACTGATTCTATTACCATGTAATGTGCACATTACTTGCATTCAGCTACTCTTGTGACCTCTGTGCTAAACTATTGGTCTGCACTGCTGACTCCCTAAATGCTTCTACTTGCGATCGCAAGCGCTCTAATTCATTTTCACATCTCTCCATTGCCACTCTCTCACCTGCCAAAGTTGCCTCCATAGTCGCCACTCTTGTTTGCTCCATCATTAACATCATCCCTAGGTGCTCAGCTTCCATCCGTGCACCATCCTCTCGCGCTCTTTCAATTAGGCCTTGAAAGAAATTTTCATCTTTCTCCACCTAGTCAGCTCATTCTCTTTCCACTGCCAATCCTTTCTCCATCACCATAGTCACATCATGAGCCACTTGTATTGCAGCATCAGATTGCAATGCTTGAAATGGCTGAAATGCGGACAACACTGGGTCACCCTTATGTTCCCAAAAGCACTGCATCATATCCCCTAAACTACTTTTTCCCTTCTTCCATAAGATTGTTGTTGGTCGCATCATGGATCTTTGTTCCTCTTCTAGAAGAGTCTCTTCTACAGATGGCTAATCTTCTGCACTTGCTCCTTCTAACAACACTCCCACACTTGGTAAGTTTGTCTCCTTCTCTTTTTCCCTCGCCTATGTTTGTTGCATTGCACCTTTCGCTAATAGTTGCAGCAAGGTCATATCTTCTTCTTCCTCTTCTCTCCTCTTCTATTCAAGACTGGGGAAATCATGTTGATTTCAAAGTTTTCTTCATGTCATCTATCTTCAAACTTCTTTGAAATAGTATTGTTCCAACACTATCTCAAAGAGGGGCAAAATGTAGACATCTAAATCTGATTACATCACTTAAGTGATCCTATTTAGTCATCTTATAAGGCATCATTAATTAAGTATTTAATATTTAATTAATCTACTATCATCCCCTAGTTAATTAGTTAATTTAATTAACTATAGTCCAATTGATAAAATTAAAAGATCACCCAAAATTAATTTATCAATTAAATTCCTATTCCTTTATTAAATTAAATAAATCCTCAAATCTATTCAATTCAATTCTATATCCCCATTTTATTAAATAAATCATTTAATAAAATATCTAAACTACGAGCCTCCCTAAACCCTATCCTAACCCCTAATCCAACCCATTCACACATACTAACCTCACTTAGCCACCTAACTAACCCATCCCATCAAATCTAAGCCACTTACCCCCTAATCCCCCTCTAATCCAAGCCTAGTCCTCTTCTAATCATGTGCACAATCATAAACATGGGTTAAAACTTACTAACCCAAGCCAAAGTCAACAATCTCATTCTCCCCTCAACCATCAACATTTATGACCCAAGCCAAAGTCAACAATCTCATTCTCCCCTCAACCATCTCCATTTATGACCCAACCATCCCCATTTGTGGCTCAACCTCCCTCATTACTCCTTTGACCAACCCATATCCTACCCTCTCACATCCAATCACCTTGTGACATGTGTCACCTCCTAATTAGCTTCAAACAAGCACAATCCATGTGCTCCCCTTTGAGTGCATCCTAGCTCTCCATCACCATCTTGCCATCCTTGCATCTTGACCATCCATCCCTCTACCCCTTGGCCTATAAATAGAAGCCTCTCCCTTCACAAACATCATCCACCTTTCAAGAAAACTTATAATACTATTTTGAGAGCCTAAAAACTACCAAAATACTATTATAATGCTAAAATAGCTCCATAAATCCATTGTTGAAACCTTCTTCATCCACTCCATCCATCGATCTAAAACTTGAGTGTACATGTGAGCATACATATCTTAATCAAGGACAAATCCTTCATATCATGTGTTATGCCATTAGGAGCCTACCATTCTTGGTTTGTTTCCTTTTGTGGTGATAACCCTCAGCCCTATCTTAAGTGTTAGCTTGCTTAGTATTGTTAATGCTTTCATTTAATAGTTAGTATTCATATTACAACACTAAATTAGGTGATACAGTAACATATTCAGCTTCAGTAGTAGAATTTGAAGTACAGCTCTATTTCTTTCTAGGCCAAGTAACTAGTCTCTTGCATAAGAAAAATGCTCCTCCACTGGTGCTTTTTCTATCATCAATGTTTCCAGCCCAATCAACATTAGCGTAGGCTCTTAGTTCAAACTTTTCATTCTTCTGGTAGTATAGACAAAATTCTTCTATTCCTTTCAGATATTTCATTATTCTCTTCGCAACCATTAAGTGATTCTCCCTAGGATTAGTAGAGAATATTGCAACTATCCCTACAGGTAATGCAATATCAGGTCTTCTATGTACTACATATTACAATTTTCCAATCATAGACATATATAATGTTTGATTCACCTCAATAGAATCATCATTCTTTGACAACTTGTGTCCTATCACTATTGGTGTACTTACTGGTTTGCAATCTTCTAATCCAAAAGTCTTCAATATTTCTTTGACATACTTTGACTGAGTGATATATATACCATACTTCATTTGATAGACTTGCAAATCCACACAAAAAATTGATCTTTTCAAACATAGACATTTCAAATTCTTGCTTCATCTTATTTGCAAAATCCTTACATAAAGCATCTTGTCCTCCAAATATGATATCATCAACAAATATTTCAAATAGCAAGATGCCTTTGCCTTTATCTATCTTTATGTATAGATTTCTATTATCATCGGTCCTTTCAAATCCAATCTTCACAAGATAAGTATGAAATCTCTCATACCATGCTCTAGGTGGTTGTTTCAAACCATATAGAGCTTTGTGTGGTCTACATAACATGTTCTTGTTTTTGTTATCAGAAAAACCTTCTAGTTATTCTATGTAAACTTCTTCCTCTAATATTCCATTTAGAAATGTAGATTTAATATATATCTAATAAACTTTGAAACCTTTGTATATAGTATAAGCAAGTAGAGTTCGTACTCCTTCCATTCTTGCAACAAGGGCAAATGTCTCCCCATAGTCAATTCCTTCTTCTTGTGCATAACCCTTGAAAACTAATCTTTCTTTGTTTCTTGTGACTTCACCATTCTCATCTAGCTTGTTTCTAAATACCCACTTGGTACCAATCACATTCTTGTCTTCTGGTCTAGAAACTAGACTCCAACTTTTGTTCTTCTCTATTTGTTCAATCTCTTCTTCCATGGCTTTATACCAATCCACATCTTCTAATGCATCTTTCACTATTTTGGGTTCCTTCATGCTCAACAAACATGATTCACTTCTCAATCTATTTCTTTTCATTGGTCTAGTATCTTTATTTCCAATTATTTGATTAGCAGGATGATATCTTTTGACATATTTAGACAATCGTGGCTCAGCTTTTGTTTCTTCACTTTGTCTTCTAGTTTCAAAATCATTATGTATATCTCTACTAGGTATCTTAGCATCTCTTTCATGTGTACTAATCTCAGAATCAAAATGTACACCCACTTCATTTTGTAACTCAGCATTTGAATGCAGCTCAATTCCTAAATGCAACTTGACATTCACAAGATGTGACTCGACAATCATTGAAACTTGTTGTTGGTTTGTAGCTTTATTTGCAGCATCTTCTTCAATAAGCATTCTATCATAAAAGTATACAAATATTTGGTATCCTTCTAGTTCTTTCATAGGTTCAACCTCATGTACTTCTATATATTCATCAAAATTCACATTTGCACTTTCCACAATTTTTTTAGTGTTAGTTTTCAAACACGTATAAGCTTTACTTCTTGTGGAGTAGCCAAGGAATATACCTTCTTCACTTTTTGCATCAAGCTTTCCATCACTAAAATCTTTAAGAATGTAACACTTACTTCCAAATACCTTAAAGTATTTTACATTGGGTGGATATCCATACCATAGTTCAAAAAGTGTTGAATGAGTACCTTTCTTGATTTGCACATGGTTCAAAGTATAGATAGTTGTACTTACAGCTTCTCTCTAGTATTTCAAAGTGACATTCTTCTCCATCATAAGTGTTCTAGCATAGTCCATTATAGATCTATTTCTCCTTTCAGCTATTCCATTTTGTGGAGGGGTCCTAGGGGCAGATGTTTGTCTTTTGATTCCTCTTTCATTATAGAACATCTCAAATTCATTTGATGTGAATTCTCCTCATCTATCTGATCTCAAACATTTTAGACGCTTACCTGTTTCTTTCTCAACTCTTGCTAAGTACCACTTAAACATTTGAAAAGCATCAAATTTCTATTTCAAAAACATAACTGTCATCATCCTAGAATAATCATCAATAAATAGCATTATGTACTTATCTCCTTTGTAGCTTTTCATTTCAATTGGTCCACACAATTCTGTATGAACAATCTCTAGTATTTATTTAGAGGTATAAGCTTTACTCTTAAAGCTTGACTTTGTCATTTTGCCTAGCTAACATTGTTTGCATATTGTATTGTCAACTTTCTTCATCTTAGGTAAACCTCTAACTTTCTTCATGTTACTGATACTAACCAAGTTATCAAAATTAACATGACATAACCTTTTGTGCCAAAGCCATATATCATAAAAATTTGCAACAAGACAAGTAGCATCCTCTATATCAAGATAGAATAGATTACTTCTAGTTTGATCACCTTTTCCAATCATCTTCCCATTTCTATCATATATCTTAGCAGTCTTGTTTCCAAAATCAACCTTGCATTCGAAATTATTCAATTGTGACAAACTCAACAAGTTACAGTTTAGTCCTTCAACATAGTAACCGTTGTCACATGAAATTGTGTTTGTGAGTTTGATAGAACCTTTTCCTTTTACCAAACATGGTGCATGATTACCAAATCTTACACTATTTCCATCATAACAATTCAAAGTAATGAAGTCACTTTTGTCTCCAATCATGTGATGTGAGGATCCACTATCAGTGATCCAGCTATCATTTTTTTCACAGAAGCCACAAGTGCAGTTGCCTCATCTTTGTCAAATTTGTCCTTCATTGCAATATACATCACTTCATCATCATGTTCATCAAAATCATCCCTAGTTTCCTCTTCAATAATATAGCATGACTTCTTGCCTTTATTTTGTAATCATTGCTATCATCTTCTCTTCTATTTTTGTACATGTTGCCATCTATGTAGTTCTTCTTCTATGTACATATTGAAGTAATATGACCAACTTCATTGCAATTAAAACAAATGATGGGTAACTTACCTTTGAACTTGCCTTTACCTCTATGAAATCTTCTTGCTAGTAGTGCTTCCAAATATTCAACATCTTCCTCATCTATATCACTATCACCAGACACATATTTTATCTTTCTCTTCTTCTTCTTTTGCTTCACTTCATTAGAGTCCTTCGATAACAACTTAGCTTTGAAAGTAGATTCAAGACTCTCAGGTTTGTAATTATCAAAGTTAGATAGCTCAAAAGTAGTGAGTCTACCTACTAGACCTTCAAGGGTTAGATCATTTCCTAGAATACATCTCAGTTCTTGAATTGTAGAAACTCTAATAGCATAAATAGGCAGTAATGTTCTCGAGACTTTTCTTAACACAGTATCATCATCTATATCACTAGTAGCTCCTCTTATTGCACTAACAACTCTTTTATTCTAGCAATATATTGAGCAATATTCTCACCTTCTTCCTTTCTCATAACATCAAACTTACCTTTGAGACTCTCAGATTTGGCTCTTTGAACATTTTTATCTCCTCCATAGATAGTGTGTGGGGCATCCCACATTTTATTTGCAGTGTCACAGCCTTTGGTATCATCAAACTTTGATATCATCAAATTTGGCATAGCTTAGAGTAGAGGCAATCTCCAACATTGTCTAATTGTGTTCTTTCTTCCTCTTCATATCTTCAACAATTAGGGCTCTAATTGGATCAACATGTTCAACTGTAATGGTAGATTGTGCATGATCTCCAATTCCTCCAAGGTGTAGCTTTATCAAATTTTTCCATGAAGGAAAGTTATCACTATTGAGCTTGGGTACTTCTCTTTTTAACATCTCAATCTTTATGCTTCTAGTACCTTGAAACTAGTCTTCTTAAGTAGATGGCTCTGATACTAATTGTTGGAATTCTTTAGAATAACTAGGAGGGAGGAGAATCCATTATCCAAGGTCTAGATGTATAAATAAAACTTTTCATAGCTTAGTGAACCCATAAAACATTCATACCCATGCATGCATCCATGCAATCACAAAAACTTGTATGTTACTACCAAATCAACTTGCAAAAATGTAAAGCATGAAACATAACAAATTCATCAGCACACTTAACAAAATAATTTACATGGAAACCCAATTTGGGAAAAACCACTAGTAACATGCTACTCCTTTTCACTATTCTAAAGTGATGCCCTTTGAAAGGCCAACCCTGTCAAAGGTTACAATGTACACTATTAAATGTGACCCGATCAAGGGATTTCAATCACTCTATTAGAAGTGAGCCTTGTTAAAGGACTTTAGGCCATTCACTTGGAATGCCACCAAGTTAAAGGATTTAGAAATGATTGTTAGGTCAACCTTAATCCAAAGGATTTACCCTAGACTAATAAAATTGTTAGAGAGTAACAATAGAGCTTTGATTTGACACAACTTACAACTTCTCTTGCAAATTACAGATCTCATGTCTCTAAGCTAAGAGGAGAGGACTTCCACCATTGAAGGTAGAAAATGCATGTTCTCTATGTTGTGCCATATAAAATAATGACCTATTCAAATGGAAGGTTGGCACCCTATGATGTGATCTATCAATAGGAGGAGGAGAAAGAGGTCTTGCAGGTGTATGAGTTACTACTATGCTCCTCACTGGTGAAGAGACAACCTATTTCTCTTTCTTCTAGGGTTTTAAAATGAAAGCTTGGTGTATTGAAAATTACCTCTAGAAGATGCCCTCTTATGAGCTTTGGGGTGCATTAATCATAACAACTTTGGTC
Source organism: Cupressus sempervirens (assembly GCA_028749045.1). Taxonomy (NCBI): domain Eukaryota; kingdom Viridiplantae; phylum Streptophyta; class Pinopsida; order Cupressales; family Cupressaceae; genus Cupressus; species Cupressus sempervirens. The sequence goes on from CM053792.1 coordinate 239,863,585, forward strand.
TAGAAACTAGAATGTAGAGATGGAGTCGCAAGTACTTGAAAAATGAGCCTCTTGAAGGCCTAGACACTAAGAGTAGCACTATTTCCTCAACATCAACTTGAAAATCTTCTTTGACGCTAGTGAAATTGAGATCTTATAATATGAATGTCGCACTGGGTGTACCAATAACTATTGTCACAAAAGTTTGCACCCTTGCCTAAAGTTTTTACCTAAAGGAAACCTTGTGAAACATGAAAACAACTCCAAGATGTGGGACTTGAAGAATGAGGTTGTGTCTCCAGAGAAGGCCATCTTCCTTTTCTATCAGGGTGCACCTAAACTACACTTGAAGAAGGAAAGGGAAGAAAGTATGCATGAAACACTTAATCTATCCTAAGGAGGTAATGCACCAAAATAGAGTGTTCAACCCTATCTCTTCCCATACATGCACAGTTAACTATCATGACATCAAAATATACAAATTCATACTTGTTTAATTAGACAATCCAATGTAGATAGGGCAACCAGATAAATGACACAAGGAAGAAGAATTTCACTTTATATCATTCATAGGAAAAAGAGATGCAATCATGTAGATGACAAACAACCATAATACATTGATGATGGGTAAATGAATTTCAAACAGTACATCAATGGCTCAAGGAGAAAAGGAAGAATGTCATGAAGTTTAGAGGCAAAGGGAATTTTACAATGTGCATGCCAAAGCAATGCCAAAGAAAATAGAGAAAATTTGACCCTAACAAGGGTTTTGAAATGTGCCTTTATATCTCAAGCATAACCTCTAGATTTCTTCACAACTTCATCAATGCATTTCAGATTGTTAGAGGGAAATTGGATGTAATCTAGATGATAGATTTGGTCCAATACACCTTCAGAGATGTGAAAATCATCAAACTCTAATTGGAAGAAAACCTTGAAGGTGACATGAAATAGTGTCATTAATGCCAAAGATCCTCAAGTGGACAACTAGTTAGCAAGCAACATGTCTTTCACATCCTTCTAGTACAGCATTCATTTGGGAGTGGTTGGGATCAATCATGAAGATCAGATTGCCCAAAGAAAACTACTTTATTCTATCCCTGGCTTGATAAATCATCAAGAATCAGTAGTCAACTGGGTCAAGCAACTAGGATGAACCATGTGGAACAATGATGTTGTTTCCTTTTTCCAACTCACAAAGTCTTCATGAGTTGACCACCTTATCCTTTTGACCTCGCCACCTTTTAAATTTAACTATTGTTTGTCCTAGGAAACCATGAAATTAACCGTGACTATTTACTTTATTCAAGTTTGCTAAGACATGTGTCCACCCATCACTATGTTGCCATGGATAATGAACTTACATCTTTGGTTAGCGACATAACGATGATGCTTGATCTTCATTCCATTTGGCAGTCTTGAAGATGTATTAACCTTGCCAACACTTTGACTAATGGGAACACTATCCTACGCCAACTTATCTAATGCCTACCTTGTCCATAGCCCATAAAGGAAATAGGACCCACATGTCTACATGTCACACCATCATTATCTCACTAAGGAAAATGAATGTACATTTTCTCATTGCAAGATAGCGGCAACTGTTGATCACCCTAGATCTAATAGTGGACAAAGATATGCTAAGGAAATAGCCCATTCTTGTGAGACATGAATAAAACCTTGTTAGTTGTACTTCATCTAAAAAATCCACCAGTCACAAAAAAGGAAAGGTCCATCCTAGATACATGGAACACTATCACTTTTTCATTAGGACTTTGGACCATGCAGTTTCTGACAACAATAAAGTGACTGTCATTGATCATAGGAAGATAAAACAAATGAAAGAAAGGGACCCACCAAGGTTTAAAAGCACACAGCAAGTTAAAGGAAGTAGGTAATAAAACATAACCTAAGGTCTAAAATGTATTTTCACATTATTCAAATGTTTGAATTTTTGAATATCATGACTGTTGGGTATGCTTGGCCTTAAAAATCATTTTTTGGCATGAGGGAAAATTTAGCCAACAATATTCATGAGCATCTTTAGGTAAGGCTTTACTGAATATGTCAGTAATGTGTTTTTTGGTGTGCACATATTCTAACTTCACTTCTTTGTCTTGAACTAGTTCCCTCAAGTAGTGATACTTGATAGCAATGTGTTTTGTCTTAGTGTGCATCATTCGATTCTTTGAAATGTTAATAGCACTTGTGTTATCACAATTGATAACTATTGGATCTGTAATTTATTCTTTCATACCTTTCAGTAATTTCTTTATCCATATAATATTTGAACAACTCACTGTAATTGCTACATACTCAGCTTTAATTGTTGATTGGGAAATACAATTTCGTTTCTTTCTTGTCCATGACACCAATCTCTTTCCTAGAAAGGATGCACCTCCACTAGTGCTTTTGTTGTCATCAATATTCCCTGCCATCCGAGTTAGTTAATACCTTCAATTCAAATCTATCACTTCTCTTATAATTCAATCGATATTCTTTTGTACCTTTTAGATATCTCATTATCCTTTTCAATGCCATCATGTGAATCTCCTTAGGATTTTTTGAAAATCTATCAACTATCCCAACTACTAATGCCATATCAAGTCTCCTATGAACAACATATTGCAATTTTCCAAGAATGGATCTATATAATGTTTGGTTCACATTAGAAAATTCATCATTCTTAGATAGCTTATGTCCTGTGGACATAGGTGTGCTCACTAGTCTTGAATCTTCCATTCCAAAATTTTGTAGTATCTCCTTGATGTATTTGGATTGTGTAATAAATATATTAAACTTCATTTGATGTATTTGTAATCCAACAAAGAATTTTTTTTCACCAAACATCAACATTTCAAATTCCTTCTTCATTTCATCAGCAAATGATTTTCACAATGCATCTCTTCCTCCAAATATAATGTCATCAACAAATATTTTAGATAGTAGTACTTCATTGTTCTTACCATTCTTTAAATATAGATTAATGTTATCATTTTTTCTTTCAAAACTAATCTTCACCAAATAATTATGTAGTATTTCATACCATGCTCTTGGGGCTTGTTTCAATCCATAGGATGAATATGCAAGCAGAGTTCTGACTCCTTCAAGTCTTTCCACAGAAGCAAAATTTTCTCCATAATTGACTCCTCCTTGAGCATGTCCTTTAGATACCAGTATTTCTTGATTTCTTGTTACTTCACCATTTGCATTAAGTTTGTTTTGAAAAACCCACTTTATTCCAATGACATTTTTGTCTTTAGTTCTTCGCACTAAAGTCCAAGTATTGTTCTTCTCAATCTGTAATTTCCTCATTCATTTCCTAAATCCAACTTCATTGTCTACAGAATATTTTACTATTTTGGGCTCAAATTCACAAAGCATGTGTCATCTTTGAGCCTTTTTCCTGTCATAACACTTGATTCAACATCACCAATGATTTGTTCAAAATTGTAATCTCTTCTTACAAACTTTGCTAGCACAAGTGGTATCCTTCTTTGTTCTTCTATAGACTCATTTTGGAAAATAATCTAAAGCTCATTTTCTCTTTCCTATTTAGGTTCTAGTTCATGTTTTGCATGCTCGACATTGTCTATCTAATGATAGGAATTGCCTATTTGTGACTCAACATCTTCACTCTATTGCTCGGCACCCACTATCTATTGCTTAGCAATTTGTTGCACTACATCATTTCCTATCTAGTGGGAAACTATAGCTTGATTTTCTTGTTCATTTGGAGTGTTAGGAGAACCATCATCCATATAGATGAATTAATTGTAATCTTTAGGTTCTTCTTTGCATGCAATGTCACTTCTTTCTACAAGCTCATCAATTTTCACATTTGCACTTTCCACAAATTTGTTAGTGTTAGAGTTCAAATACTTATAAGCTTTTCTCTTAGTGGAATATCCTAGGAATATACCTTCATCACTCTTTGCATCAAGTTTTCCATTCCTATTATATTTAAGTATATAACATCTACTTCCAAATATTTTGAAATACTTCACATTAGGAGCATATCCATCCCATAGTTCAAAAGGTGTCTAGCATCTGTACCTTTCTTGATGTGTACTCTATTCACGATATAGACAACAATACTAATGGCTTCTCTCTAATACTTATTTGATATATTTTTCTCCATAATCATTGTTCTTGCATAGTCCATTATTGAGTTGTTTCTCCTTTCAGCTATCCCATTCTAAGGAGGGGTCCTTGGTGCTGATATCTATCTTTTAATTCCTCTGTCATTGCAGAATGTATTGAACACATTTGAAATGAATTCACCACCTCTATCAGATCTCAAGCACTTCAGACTCTTCCCCATTTCTTTTTCAACTCTAGCTAAATACCACTTGAATAGCTGAAAATAATCATATTTAGCTTTCAAGAACATTCCAATCATCATCCTAGAGTAATCATCAACAAATAGAATGAAAAATTAGCTCCACAATATCTTTGAACATCAATAGGTTCACATAGGTTAGTATGAACTGATTCCATAATATCACTAGAAGTGTATGTTTTGCTCTTAAAACTAGACTTGGTCATTTTTCCCAATTGAAATTGTTTACACATAGCACTGCCAAGCTTCTTTAGTTTAGCCTACTTTCTTCAGTTTAGCCTACTTTCTTCATTTTACTGATATTCACCAAATTTTCAAAGTTCACATGACATAACCTCTTGTGTCATAACCAAACATCTTCTTGTTGTGCAAAAAAACATGTCTCATTAGATAGATCTAGATAGAACAAGTTACCTTTTATCTAATCACCACTTCCAATCAGCTTGCCATCAACATCATGTATCTTGGATTTTCTATTATGGAATTCAACTCTATAACCTAATTTTTTTAGTTGTGAAACACTCAATAGATTATAGTTAAGTCCTTCAACCCAGTAAATATTGCCACATTTTATCTTGTCAGTTAGTTGAATAGTATTTTTATTTTTTACAACACATGGAATATCATTACCAAATTTAATACATCCACCTTTCTATGGACCAAGATCCTCAAATATATCTTTGTCGCTAATCATATGATTTGAACATCCACTATCAATTATCCATTTGTCACTTTTGTTTACATAAGAGATCAATACGGTTTTCTCATCTTCTTTCATAGCAAAATAGACAACTTCTTCATCATTACTTTCGCATTCGTTGTCAATTTCTTCCTTGATAATATAACACAATTTCTTACCTTTATCATCTTTTTTCTTCTTGTAGTCTCAATCATCTCTTTTTACTTTGTGCTTGCTTTCCTTTCTTTCATCCTTATCCTCTCTATCAGGACACCTAGCAGCAATATGACCAACCTTGTTGCATGGAAAATAGATAATAGGTAGTTTACCTTTGTATTTACCTTTTCCTCTTCCAAATCATTTTGCAATAAGGGCTTCAATTTCATCAATATCATCATTAGAACTATTATTGTCACTCTTCACATGTTTTCCTTTTCTTTTGTTAAGAACCAATTGTGACTTAAATGTAGATTCAATAGTAGTAGGTGTGTAGTTATCAAAATTAGACATCACAAAAGCATTTAGTCTACTGAGTACACCTCCCAAAGTCAAAGTGTTTCCCAGTGCACATCTCAGTTCTTAAATTGCAAACACTCTAATGGCATATATAGGGAGTAGAGTCCTCAATACCTTGCTTATCATAGTTTCATCTTTGATTGCTCCATTTGCACCACAAATAGAATTAACAAATTTTTTGACTCTTGTGTAGTATTGCATTATATTCTCACCTTCCATCATTCTCATGTCATCAAAGTTACTTCTCAGGCTCTCTGATTTAGCTCTCAAGACATTCTCATCACTCCACATATGGTTTTCAATTTGCCCCACATTTTCTTTGAACTATTATGGTCTTTTACGTCATCAAACTTGGCATAGCTTAGGGCTGAGGCAAATCTCCAAAAATGCTTGATTATGTTCTTTCTTTTGCTTCAATTGTTCAATTGTCAAAGGAATAGTTTTTACCTTCACATACTCATTGTCCACAAAGTTGATAGTAGCATCACTGATACTAGATATATGCAACCTCATCAAGGTTTACCATGTAGGAAAGTTCTCCTTGTTCATCTTTGGTACATATCTTTTCTGAGTCATGATCTTTAGCTTTAAGTATGTCCAAAATTTTCTCTATAAGCATTGAGCTTTGATACCAATTTTAGAAATGTTTAGAATAACTGAGAAGGGGGTGAATTAGTTACTCAAGGTCCATACGTACCATTTGAAAAATTTAACATAAAACACTCACTATTTTGTTTATCCTGTTGTTGCTTGGTCTCTATTATACTAATATAATTATTGTCTCAAACATAACATGCTTTGCTGAATATAAATTTTATCAAATATAAAACATATAAAGCATTCAACACAAGTTTTACACTATGATTTTATGTGGAAACCCAATTTGAGAAAAACCACCAGCAACATGTCACCAAGTTTCACTCTTTCAAAGTTAGCTCTATTAGGAGTCAACCCTATTAAAGGTTTACAATACACATTGTTAAATGTAACCTGGTTAGAGGATTTGATCACCCTATTTGGAGTAGCTTTGTCAGAGGACTTTGATCATTCCATTTAGAATGTAACCTTGTTAAAAGATTTTCATAGACTATTAAGTCCTTCAAATGACTATTAGGTCAACCTCTATTAAAAAGATTTCAATACAAACTATTTACAATGATTAGAAAGAAAATAGTTTGGTTTTGATCTATATGATTACACCTCACTGTGCAATTTTATATCATTGTTCGATTCATGTGCTAATTCATTGATAAGCTCTCCATTGTCATCTTTTTTCTTGATTCACTTGGCTACCCTTCAAGAAATAAATCTTCTCCTTCCAACAAAACTTAAGCCATTTGCTCATATTTCACTTATCAATATCAACAACATATGTGCAAGCAATCTCCTTTAACTTTGCATTCACTCTCACACACTTGTACATCTCTGACCAACCTTCTTCTGTATGTGTCTCTCTCATATATAGTCCGTCTATATACCTCTTTAAATAGGTAATTATTGCTTTTTCATTTTCCACGATCACTGTAGATCTTAGGGTTTACAATCAAGTTCAACACAATTCATTGTATCTGTCCACCTTCTTGATCATCCTCTAGTAACTTCTCTAGAATTTGTCTATTAGGTCTTTACCTAATCCTCACCTTAAATTTAATGATCCAACTCATCAATCTTATCTTCAACATGGTTTACATCTCCCAAGAAATCAACTGAGCTAGCTAGGAATTCACGATTTCCTCAAATTCATTCTCAACATTGTTACTCACCAATGACTAAGTTCTAACACTCGATCATCACTTAAGCACTCGGTCATTGTAGAACTTTTGTCTCAGCATCAACTATCTTGCTCAGCTGATATAGATGCTTAGTCAACACTAGATTTGCTCAACACTTAATGTGGCTTGGTTGACACTAGCATCACTTGTCATTCCTTAATCTTTTACTCTATCACTCGGCTTAGCTTAACTTTCTTGATATAAACAATCACTTTGTCTTATCAAAGTCTAACTAATCAAATGTCCATTGTAGCTTCCTTTTCATAACTCAACCTTTCTACCAAGTGCTATTGTTATGAGCAATTTCTCAAATCCTCTTCATCAATCAAATAGATGTGAGATTTAAGTAGGTAGCAATATGTCTTATCAGTAGATTTAACATGAATGATAAAACAATAATTATTCCAATTGTAAGTTTCCAACAATTTGTTGAGGAATATAAGACCATTTATGGTTGACAAAAGGAAATGAAATTTGGATTGGAGTTGAAGTTCAATGAAGTTGACTTTGTTTTCTTAATTCATTTGATTCATACTGTACAAATGATTAGAATGAGATTGGGCTAGGATTAGGAGACAATTGAGAGTATTAAGGAGATGTGGTTGGAGGAGAAAGTATGAGTTGAGAGTGGCTATTTAAATAGGGATATTTAACTAATTAAGTGAGAGTTAGAGTGTGCAAGTGGGTTGGGTTGAGTTAGAAGGATGAGTTAAGCTAGGGAAGTAAGGTTAGATGAGGGTTAAAGAGACAAGTCATGTGCTCAAATAGATTAAATAGGATTATTTAATCCAAAATGGAGCAATAAGGGATAATATGAATTAATTTAAAACAATTTAAGATATTTATTTAAATTTTTAGGAGAAGGGGGTTCAATTAATTAATTGGTTGTGTGTTGTCATTTAGATTAATTAGAATATAGTTAATTAGGAGGCTAACATAAATTAATCAAATAATAATATAATTAATAATTAATAATGTGTAGAAGATGATTAGATTTAATTAGAATTACCTAATCAAATTTAGATATCCACACTAACAAACTCAAATAACATCTTTGAATAATGTCAACAATATCTTTTTGCAACAAACATTATAAACATCAACATTTATCAAAACTAGCAAAACTTAAATGTATTGATTAGATTCAAATTTGTATATATTATCTAAATCTAGATTATAAAAATAAACACAAACACCACTTCATAAAATTTTCAATCATTAAAGATTCATTAACAAATTTGAATTACCTCACAAAATGAAAAGTCAAGTATATATAAATAAATAACACCATAAGATATTTACAAATCTAAAACTAAACATGCTTATCATTTATTCAAATCCCAACTTTAATTTTAATAACAAAACTAAATCGAATATTAGGTGTAGCCTATTAATGCCAATAAAACATTAAGTTTTTCCATTAATGGTGGATCCCTAACATATTTATATTCTATATTTGTATTATTCCCCATTTTTGTTTGTGTCATTTAGCTCAAGCACTCCTTTGACTAGGCCAACAACCAACTTACATAACTTCACATTACGTGCTTTGATGGAACTCACGAAAGCAGCATACATCGCTTAATTTCCACCAATAACAAATTGCTCTCACCTAAGAATGTAAAGTTAGTAGAGAAGAATCCATATGAAAGACAAGCTCTAAGAATCTTGGTAATACTAGGTAACCGTGGAAAGAAACAAACTATTAGAATCTATATAAGCTACTCCTAAAATCATGGAAAAATATGGTGTTGTTTTTCATTTTTTAAATAAAAGAATTAGTTTAGTCAAATATGGAGTCTTAGCATTACTTTTAAGATGTTTATGAAGACTTCATTAAGAACCGTGTAGAATTAGTTGAATAAGAATATGTGGTCTTAATATCATTATTTTAATATCTTTATAAAGATTTCATTAAAAAGCATGTAGAATTAGTTTAGTCAAAATATATAGTCTTGGGTTCATAAAGAGCTCATTAAATATTATGGTTTGACAAATGTAAATATTTATTATGATAGTTTTAAGGGATGATTTTTTTTGTTGAAGGGATGAATTTGAGATTGCCTTTTTTTAATTTTAATATACTTGAACTTTTTAAATTTTTAATATCGATAGAGTCTCTATAATGGGGGAGTGGGATGGTGTGAGTGTGTTAACGTTAACTTTTATTCTTCTAGGTTAAAGTTGGCAACCATCTACATGTCAAAAGTTTAAATCTTATTATAAATAGAATATACTTTTAAAAGTAATTTAATAAATAAAACATAAAATATTCGTTTAAAATAATATTTGTAGATATAAATCATCTATTTTTTAAGAAATTAAAATAAAAAGCTTAAATTAGTAAAAAGCTAAATGAATGGAGATAAAGAAAATATAAATAATTTTAGATGTAATAAATTAAATTATTATTATTTTGTAGTGTTAGATAGATTTATTTAAGATATGTATACTAGTTAATATTTTGTATTCATGGTTTTTATACTAATCTTTAGATAGATTTATTTAAGATATCTATACTATTTAATATTTTTTATTCATTGTTTTTTACTAATAAATTATAACAAGTTAAGATGTTTATTTTTTGTAAATACACTATCTAAATTATGATATTGAATAGGATTCATATTTATGAAAAAATATCAATTGTTTCAATTTCTAGTGTGTTCAAATTGGAAAAATGAAAAAACTATAAGAATTATTTAGTCAAAACATCAACAACAACAAAACAAAAAAATTAAAATTAAAAATAGTGGTCTTACAATTCATTTAAAATGGTTTATGAAGAGTTTATTAAAGATCCAATCTTAATAATAGCAAATGCTTATGATGGTTTGAAGGGAGTGTATATTATGTCATCCTCCCACTTTAATGTAATGAAGATTTTTTAATCTCTAATCTGTATTTGATTCATATTTCTAATATTAAGAAATTGCTATTAAAATTTTAAGATTTTATTCTCATTTCAAAAAAAACTATCAAATCGTATTTGCTATTATCAATATTTAGTGAGGTGGTTCTTAAAACAAATTTATTAATCTATATTTCATTGTCGTAGTCGTAGTTCATAAGAACCTATCTCTCATGAAAATGAATGCCTCACTTTAACACTCAATCCTATTACCTCATCTCCAACACATAAAGAAAAAGTGTTACCAAAATTAAGTGACTCCATTTACAAATCAAATCTTACACCGATTTATTTTTTAAAATCTAACTTTTGGAAAGTGATATTAGCAAATCTATCCTTAAAGCATATTCCAAATTCTCCGATATGTACATGAAAATTGCTAATATATGAGCCCACAAAATATCCACGTCTATAATAATAATAATGTCCATGAAAAGAATCAGATTGGCAGATACACAATCGCCAACGGTTTTTCTAAAATTAAATTTATAATTGAGAAGAATGACGTGAACGAACGACGAAAACTGCCCCGTGATTTTGTTTGCCCGGTTCCCATTCTTACTGCCCGCCAGTCAGAGCACGGGAGTTTGCGGAAGCTGACGTGTGCGGGCAGCGGGCAGGAGGCAATGGGCAGTGGGCAGTGTGTCCACTGATTTTTTTGGTCCGAACACGTGGAGGATTAGCTTTGGGAACCGCACTACCAAGCCTAATGCAATCACTTTGTGAGCTGACGTCCGTTTAATCGCCCTTTTTGCTGTCTTTTGACACTGAATAATTGGAGTGGTTCCATGGAAGGGGCCTCGGCTATCATTTTAGCAAAACATGATTGGGACCTCTCTTCACTTCAAAAATATATATATATTTCGAACTCACCATGGTAAATTTGTTCTTGCCAAATTAGGAGATAGTGAACGAATGAAGACAGATAGATGAATTTTTGAAGTCAATGATGCTAAAAATAGCATATGGGACATCCTTCCCACTAAATCGATTTTAGTAATTCCCTATTTTTTTTGTGCGAGTTGATGATGAGTCTTCTCCTTGCTAAAGAGATCATACCAAGAGCTGTTGACCATATTATGTATGCACCACATTCTAAAATTAAGTGTTGTTCATTTTCCACCTTCCCAGAATTGCAAAATGTGCAAACTCACTCTTCTCAAGGCTCTTTTGGCCTCTTCCATCAATCTCACATCTAAGCTTATAGGAGTTGGTCCTAAGTTGAGCAATAAGAGGTTTAGCTCTCCAAGAAATGTTGGCCTCTATCTATGCCTTTTGGAGTTGGTCACAAGTAGGGTTGAATGTCATATTCTCATAAAAAGATAAAGGTAAAGGTCTCTATTAAGAAAAGAAAAGAGGAAAATATCTAATAATGAATTAAATAAAAGATAAATAATATTTCAACTTAAATATTAATAATACAATATTATAGTGGTAAAAAATGATATCAAAGTATTCTTTGTAAAAATCAATTCTTAATATTGTATTAACATAATGAAAATATATGGGTTACATCAGTAAAATATAGAACTTTTGAGTTACAATATCAATAACAACGTCAAAAAGGTCTCAAAGATGATCAAGTACTATCAGAGTATCTACCTGTCAAACATATACATATACATTTGTAATACGAAGTAACCTACAAACTACATAAGTAATTAATACAAAACAACATCATGGAATAAAAATACATGAGAAACATATCCTTTCTAATCTTTTTGTCGAGAAAGTTCTTAGTCATGGTGTGCTCTGTTGATATCAGTAGATTTGTCCTCAATACTTAGCCTCTTAATGAACTAGTTTAGATTATCCATTTCTCTTTGGTTGAGCATATCTTTGTGAATAGTAAAGAACTGGCATGAAATTACATCTTCTTTGTGGATCATAATTTGACCTTCCCACATCAGCATCATGAATTTGTCTTTGGATATTTCTAGAGTCGTTGCAACCTATGACATAATATGAAAATGAATGAGTTTACATCCAAACTCAATAAACTACTCCTTCTCTTTTGAAAAATCTCTCCATTCATATCCTTCCAAAGAAACCACAAGATTTCACAAGTTAGGATAGACCATAAAGTGTTGGCTTTAAAATCAAAAGACTCCACAAAACTAGCTAAGATTTCACTCCAAGAGAGACTAGGCATGTTGTTCCATACAATAGGTGACCCAAAAAAAAAAAATGGACCAGACACCACGAGTATATTCACATTCAAAAAAAAGGTATTCAAAAGACTTTAGAGCATCTCAAACATCACAAGCAATAGATTACCTTAATCATGAGGTAGGGTATTACCGACAACTATTTTTCTCAAAATCAATAACCATCTAAAACAAGTCTTTTTTAATTCATAAGGAGAGTGCTAGAAGAAATTAAAGATAAAATGCCACCTAGAGATCAAGTACCCCAACCCCCAACCATGGTTCACCGTATCAAAAATAGAACAATCATCTTTCAACATATTATAGATCTTCTTTGTAGAAGCTACATTAAAAATAGAACCATCTCCCATTTGATCTATTGCATAAATTGATCAATATTCATAGAGTGGCCTGAAAAAAAAATTACCCACAACTTTAGCAACTATAGAGTAGGTTTTCTTTTTGAGTATTAGGAATGTGATATTTACCAGAGATTTCCTCTCAATTCCCTAATCTATTGTCAACCATCATATCCTTGAAAAGAGAGATGTCATATTTATACCAGTTCTTAGCATAACAGCTTTGGGTAAGTGCTAGAGTTTTACCATTCGTTTCTACTCCCCACCAAATAGATCTTGTAGACACCAAAAATCGTCCCAAATGACTATATTAATCTAATTAATACTAGTCACATTCCTCTACTTATTTAATCAAATTATTTTAATTAAATAGGTTCATTTTTGCCTAAGTATTTAAATTTAATTTAAATACTCCTAACTCTAATGTGTTAATTTAAATTAACACATGATTCTCCACATATTCCTTTTTTAAATAAATTTTATTTATTTAAAATCCTCCATATTTCCATTAATTCTTCTAGACCTTGATTAAATTAAATTTTATTTAATTTAATCTTTATCCAAACCGCCTAAAAGTATGTGCATTCATATGAGTTGTCATCACATGGGTCCATATATCTTTTAAGCACATGTTGTCTACACCATAGGAACCTTCTACACACACATGCCACCTCATCAGTCTTATCCATCTATCTAGAATGTGAGATAAGGTGCTTAGTTGTCAATCCTTATCCTTATCTCCTAGTGGCTTCTAAGCACATTCTAGATGCTTCCTCCATCTACTTTAAATAGATTTCTTGTCTCAAGCTTTCCTCAGGAGGGGAAGGGGGTTAGGAGTTATTAGAAGTCATTATCATCCATTAGGTACCATTAGAATCTCTTATCATTGCATCATCATTCTGTCATTTTGATTTCTCATATCATCTAGTCTAGGTACATATTCCATCACTCACACTTGCATTCATACATCCAAGAGATTCATCCATTGTTGTGTTCCTAAGAGCATACCAAACATACTCTCCAATCTAAGATACACCAACAAGGCTTCTTATGGACGCCTTTGTTGACTTGTAGAGGTGGAATGGTCTTTGTTTATCATTTGCTTATTCATTTGTTCATAGTTTGAGGTTTGCATAATCTTGGTTACAATTTTATGCAATACATTTTGGCATACCCAGTGGGACCCACGTCCCTGATCTCACTTTAGAAGTCTGCCAATAAAACTTTTTGCAGTTCGGATTAGCGTTTTTTCGTCTTTGATAGTCTCAGTGTCGTCTGCGTTGCGCATCTACACATATCAGTGTCTCCGTAGATCAGTGTCTCAAGGAACAAGCGTCTGCGTCGTCGCCAAAAAATTAGGTTCCTTTTTTTGCGTCTCCATCTAATTTATTCTGTCGTCTGCATTTATTTCAATGTCATTTGCGCACTGTGATCTGTCGTCTACGATCTAAAATTGGCGTCTCCGCTTACATTCTAGCTTTTGCACTCTTGATTTTGGCGTCTGTGCTCTACATTTTGGCATCTGCGCTCTGCATTTTGGCGTCTGCGCTCTGCATTTGAGCGTCTGCGCTCTGCACTTTGGCGTCTGCGCTCTGTGCTTTGTCATCTTTGTGTTTTAGCGTCTTTGATTATTAGCATCTGCGATTGTTGAGATTTAAACTAACAATTAACTATTTCTTGAGCATTTTGTTAGTTTGCAGGTCGAGGATTTACGTTAGAGAACGAACTAGAGTGTAAAAGGCCTGGTCACATTTGAAATTGGAGCGTTTTAAATGGGTACATTTAGTATAGAGTGCATTTGGATTTGGGCCTTAAAATGAAATCACATCCAAAGCCTTAAGGAAAATTAACTTCATTTCAGCATTTTCATTTTCAGCATTTTCTTTTAGTATTTTATTTTCTGCTATTTAAAGTTGGAAAGAACCTTGTATGCTCTAAACACGCATGTCTTCAATTAGAGTAGCAAACTTAAATTTTTGTGGATAATGAACAAGTGTCTTTTAAACCCCAAGTCCACTTATGTATTCTCTCCCCTCGTGCCTTTGGGCAACCTTGGGTGCACAAGAAATAAGTGGATTTGTTTTTCATTTTATTAGGAGGCTTGCTCGGAGATTTCATCACCCTTTGGGACGACCTCAACTCCAGCGTTCTGGCAGAGTATAAAAATTGGGAGGTGAATCGAAAGACACCTCTCTTGGAAGTGTAATATTGTCACTCTTGGCTAAGCCCCAAAGAACTTTATACCTTTGGGAAGTGAAGGAGGAGATTGGGTTACCGTCTCCCCCTGGCTGTGTGGCAGTATTTCCTTTCATCTACAGATTTGGGCCTCACATACCTTGCGTATATTGAGGACGCCCCCTAGTTGAGCCTTGTACAGCCTAGTCAAACCTTATAGGATTGTTGGTGTTTTTGGCGTGTTTGAAGCACATTGGCATTGTACATATTTCATTGTTTGCTTTTGCATCTTAAACCTAAAAATTCAAAAAAAATCATAAAAGTTCAAAAATCCAAAAAATCCAAAAATATTTCAAAAACATAAAAAACACCTCTTCTTAATCATCATTCCAAATCATTTCACATCACATATTCCTTCCATCTAAGACATCGTTCCCTCTTACATATCTTACCTTCATCATTCAAAACGTTACTTGACATCTTCATCCTCTTTATTTATCTAAATCATTTCCTTGTCATTCAATCACATTCCTAATCTTCATCCTAGTCATGATTCATCATTATTCATATTCAATTTCCCTAGTCAAGCTCATCATGCATTCTTAATTCGATCTTTCAAATCAGCATTCTTCTAATCCAATCCCTTGTCAAATTCAGTCATCCAAGTCTTAGTCAATCTTTCAAAAACTTCATTCACGTCTTCTTCTATTTCAATTTGACATCACATATTCTACTTCGGACATAGGAGCATTGTCTTATCATTGGACTTTCATTCAAATCAAACATTCACTTTGTTTGCACTATCATAGGGTTCTTATCAAATCAAATCGAACCCTCATCCAATCCAAATCCAAACCAAATCAATATCAAATCAATTCAAATTCAATCAAATCGAGTCATATCAAGTGCAATCAAATTCAAATCAAATCAAATCAAAGTCCAATCAGCACAAAGCTCCTAATTCCAAGTTCATATTCCCTCTTCAAATCTTTTCATCACTTTTCATCTTGCATCCATGGATTCAAATCCGCTTCTTCCAATGATTGACAATATTGCACAACAACATGGCCTCGTACCTCCTCCATATCAAATTCCTTCTCAACACTTCAATTCTAATCTATCTCATGTTCATCATTTTCCTACCTTTGACAAGGGAAATTTATCTCCTTATCCTTCATCTGTAGACATTCCATCCATAGCCAATATAATTCCTCCGTCATAAATGACCTCGCCATAGGAATTGAGGAACTAAAGAATACACTCTTGGACATAATAAGTCCGCAGGAAAAGGTCATTTTCTTTGCTATGTGTCTTTCATTTTCTAGCTCTCATATCCCTCCATACAATTCCATTCATGGCCCACACAATGCCTCAAACGTAAATACCCTTGCCAAGAAAATGGAGGAAATGAAGAATTATCTCTCATATTTCAAAGGCATTAGTTCTCATGTCCCATCCAATCCTAATCCTCCATGTAATCCCCCTTACTATGAACCTAATCCAAATCCTTTATCCATAATTCCACCTCCACAAAATCCTAATCCTATAATAACATTATCCTCTAGTCCTCCAACTACATCATCCCCTAATCCTCCAACAACATCATCTCCTAAGCCTCCAACAATGTCATCCCCACCTCGTCAGGGGTAATTCACATCACTTTTGGCTAGATTGAAAATTCAGCATAATGTGAGCTAATCACCCAAAGCCAGACCTCCAGTTCCATCTCAAGACCTTCCTTCAAAGCATGATGTTATTGATTCCTCTTCTCCTCTAGATCTGAGCACTTCTCCATCCCATCATTCCACTATCCCTTAAGATTCATCCATCCCTCCTAGTCCATCTTCTGATTCCCCTCCTAATCAAGATCAAGACATTACACCTACCACGCACATTACCGATTCCATTCCATCTCCAGCATTAGCATCAATAGATATTCCCCTTCATGGAAAATTTTCTTCCACTCCATTCACTAATACTCCTCCATGTCAAGATCAAATTACTCCATCTCATGATTCCATTTCCTCCACGCCTACATATGATGATCCACTTACCATGCTATATGATCTTCTTTCACCACATGATTCCATTCCTCCCACGTCCTTATATGATTCTAGTCCATTTCATGATCCACTCCTTGAGCTATATGATATTCTTTCATGTCAAGATCAAAGTACTCCATCTCATAGTTCCACTCCCTCCATTCCATCTCATGAACCTATTCCATCTCACAATCCACTCGTTCCACTCAATGATCCTCTTCCAAGTCAAGATCAATGCACCCCTTCATCCATATTTCACAATCCTTCTCCATCTCATGATCCTATTATTCCTCATGATCCCCCTCATAACCCTACTCCTTCACATGATCCTATCACACCTATCCAATCTCCTCATGAACCCCATACACCTAGACTCGCATCTTGCATTGAGAATACTAAGTATCCCCTTAAAAAAATAATTCCTCAAGATGTTGGTACACCTTTCACTTTTTCCAATTCCAAAACTCTTCCTTCCACACCTAAAACTTCTCCTCCTTCATCTTCCAAGTCCATTTTAGGTTCTTATAGCCCATCCATTCTAGGTTCTTATAGTCCATCCATTTTAGGTCCTTATGTTCCATCATCAAACTCTTCTTCCCTTCCTTCCATATTAGGTCCTTATATACATCCTTCTACCTTATTCACGTTTTCCAATTTATCCCCTCATAGTCCTAGTAAAGATCAACAAAGGCGCATGTCCTCGAATTCCTTCCAACGTTCACCTTCCATACGTTCTCCATCTTATTTACCTTCATGCACCCATACCATGGCCAATGGAAGCAAATTGGATGCCAAAGAAAAAGAAAACAAAGTCAAAAATCCACAAAAGCGTAAGGATCAACATGTCCCATCTAAGCGACATGTCCAAGAAAAGAAAAATCAGATCCAAAATGCAATCAAAAAGCCACAAAGGCTAAAAATCAAAAGTGCAAAAGTTATGTGGATACCAAAGATACTTAATGTAGCAATGAATCTAAAAGAAAGATTCCAAATGACATCCAATTCTGCTAATCCAAAGGCCTCCCTCCTTCATAAATTCTCCCAACCTCCATTTTCCAAATCCATTTTGGGTCCTTATACACCCAAATCCGCCATCCCAACTCTATCATCTCCTTCATCCATTTTGGGTCCCTATTTCCCAAAATTCTAACTTTATCCTACCTATCCTTCACAATTTACTCCTTTCCACCACCCTTCAAGGTGTGTGTGCCAATGAAGATCTTTCCACTTCCTTCACAAGTCTTCCAACCTAGTATCCATCAACCATGTCTTCCTCCTACCTACTCAACTCTCTTAATCCAAACTTTTTCATAGGTCATTGTCTTCTATTCCCCAATTCACTTTAGCATTCTTTTCCTTACCCTATCAACATCTACGAGAAAATACCAACAATTCCTTGAAAATAAAAAATAATAATAAATAAATTAAAGAAGCATAAATATCAAGGGATACATCCATATACCTAGATGCTTGAGTCCTCCCTTCATTTTCTTACTATGTATCCATTGTCTTCCGCTTGCACTTACCTATCCATTAACTTCCCTTTTTCCACTTGCACTCTACACTAGGGGCAAGTTCCATCCATATTGTTCTTCCTTACCTATCTTCTATATTCCATCTATCGTCCATTGTCATTCCTATCTTTGATCTTGACTTACACTTTCTATATCCCTTCCGCATTATCCACATGTCTTTATACTTTCCCATATTTGATCGTGACTTTCCCTTTCCTCTCATCCATCCATAAGTACCTTCCATATCCTTTCCTACATATTCCCATAATTCTTACATATATTTGATCTTGACATCCCTATCCTATAGTCTTTGTCATGTTCATGTTCATTTGTCCATTATCCATACATTATCCTATATACTTCCTACATTCTTCCATATGTTTGATCTTGACATGTTATCCCTATCTTACATTCCATAGTCCTTGTCACGTTCATGTTCATGCATCCATTTTCCATCCATATGCATACATATTCCCATCCTCTTTTCATGTTCATTCATATCTTTTCCATCCATAATCCTACGCATGTTTATCCTTCTTCCATATACCCTTGATCTTGGTTATCCCTTTCATTTCATCCACTTCTTATCACGCATTTCCTTCATATCCTTCATATCATTATCCCTTTTCCATCCATATCCTTCATATAATTATCCCTCCTCCATATCCTTCGTGTCATTATCCCTTTTTCATTCCTTCCTTCATTCCACTTTCATACCCATGCTCATAATCAATACTAGAGGCACAACAACAAAAATGCTCATACATGCTTAAGAAGAGCACATGCCTTTTCTTCCTCCATATGCGAGCTTTCACACCATCCGTCCATTTTCATGCAATCCTTTCCCACCATTATTTCCTTCCATTTTCATATCCTTGGAATGGGGCATTGTTGGTCACTCCTTTGAAATATGGTTCTTGGTCCCCCAGTATCTAACACTATATCCGTTGGTCATCCATATTATTCCTCCATTCATATATCTACCCAACCTTCCTATCCATTTACAAATACCGTGGCTCTCCCTTGTCATTGGTCTCAATCCATTCTATTCCACATTCATTCACTTCTATTCATTCATTCATATCAAATTCAATCCAAATCTTCCACATTCATTCATGTCTATTCCAAATTCGTTCAATCAATTCATTTCTATCCATTCTATCTATTCATTCATATCAAATCCAATCCAAGTCTCCCAATATATTCAATCAATTCATTTATCCTCTAATCTCATTATATTCTCTTGTTCCAATCACATCATTCACATCATTTCCATAATCAATTCCTTCATTCTATTTGCATCTACCTTGATCAAATTTCTAGTCTTCCATTCAACACATTTTCCTCTAACAGAATATTTATTATTTTCATAATCGATTCCTTCCATTCCATTCCAATTCAATTCATCCATTATCTTATCTTATCTTATCTATATTCTCATCACACTGAGCTTCCATCCATAAAACCAACCTCATCAAATAGTGATTGCAAACAAGCTTACACAAATTCACATTTAGACTCAATGATTTGAGAACATCATTCCTTTTACTGTCATTGCCAGCAACCAATCACAAATATCTCATTTCAATTCAATCAATCAATTAGTTTTTGCCTTACAGGATGAATCCTTCCTATACAGGCTTAACAAATTTAACAAATTTATCAGGTTCATGGCAAGCATGGTGAATTGAATGACTACTTAGTCATAATGTCTTTTTGTTAATTTTATCTTTGTGTGTCAGTGATAGCCTCCCCCAGTGTGCCTCGATCTTCCATATTCTGGTATCATTTGAACGGCTTATCTTGATTACACATGTTATTTTACAATATGATCTATTTTCATGATTCTTTAGCACATCTATGTAAGTTTCAAGTTATGTTAATGCATTTCTTACTGGGGGCAGCGGGTTAGCACACTTTCCACCAAGCTCCTTAAAAAGACTTTGGGTGTGCCTAGACCTCTCCAGTGTGTATATGTCATTTTTTCCCTCATGACTCTGAAACCTACATCCATTGTGTTAAGAGTCTAATACACACAAAGGAATCTTGTCATCTATGCTTCTATAGCATTTGGTGCATAACTCCTCTTGCAATATTAAAATAAGGTTTGCTCTCCATATGAACACAATTGAATCTCTTGCATTCATGTAGTTAAGTTGCATTTAGATTATCATTTTCCATCACCCTTCTCCTTTGTCATTGTCACCAGTCCTCTCCTATCTTCTCTGGGGCAACCTGTATTTTCTTTGATATGATGCTGTGCCGACATCACATCAAAGAGGGGCAAAATGCAGACACCAAAAATCGTCCCAAATGACTATATTAATCTAGTTAATACTAGTCACATTCCTCTACTTATTTAATCAAATTATTTTAATTAAATAGGTTCATTTTTGCCTAAGTATTTAAATTTAATTTAAATACTCCTAGCTCTAATGTGTTAATTTAAATTAACACATGATTCTCCACATATTCCTTTTTTAAATAAATTTTATTTATTTAAAATCCTCCATATTCCCATTAATTCTTCTAGACCTTGATTAAATTAAATTTTATTTAATTTAATCTTTATCCAAACCGCCTAGAAGTATGTGCATTCATATGAGTTGTCATCACATGGGTCCATATATCTTTTAAGCACATGTTGTCTACACCATAGGAACCTTCTACACACACATGCCACCTCATCAGTCTTATCCATCTATCTAGAATGTGAGATAAGGTGCTTAGTTGTCAATCCTTATCCTTATCTCCTAGTGGCTTCTAAGCACATTCTAGATGCTTCCTCCATCTACTTTAAATATATGTCTTGTCTCAAGCTTTCCTCAGGAGGGGAAGGGAGTTAGGAGTTATTAGAAGTCATTATTATCCATTAGGTACCAGTAGAATCTCTTATCATTGCATCATCATTCTGTCATTTTGATTTCTCATATCATCTAGTCTAGGTACATATTCCATCACTCACACTTGCATTCATACATCCAAGAGATTCATCCATTGTTGTGTTCCCAAGAGCATACCAAACATACTCTCCAATCTAAGATACACCAACAAGGCTTCTTATGGACACCTTTGTTGAGTTGTAGAGGTGGAATGGTCTTTGTTTGTCATTTGCTTATTCATTTGTTCATAGTTTGAGGTTTGCATAATCTTGGTTACAATTTTATGCAATACAGATCTATCCAATACAAATTATGTAGGAGAACCCCCATTGGCACCTATGTTTAAGATAAGATTTCTAACTTGAGTCCATGCCTTCTAGATGGATTGAAAAACTTTGGAACCTATAAGAATTTGCCTTAGGGTAAAATTCACCCAAGATCAAGGAACTCAAGCACAAGCATAGAATAGACCAGAGCATGATCAGAATAACAATGTAGTATTCAATTCAATGTGAAAACACACTAAAAGTGCCTATATATAAAGGCCTATGGAATGCTTCTAGAATGCCTAGGAATCAGCAATATGATAAGTCATACAACCAGGCACATGTCCACTAGAAGTGGATTATCCTCCATTAAGCATAGGAGTAAGTGTGATGATGAGAGGATGAGCCTACAAAGGTGTAGCACACAAAATTATATTGTAGACACCATGTGCTAAAATAGGAGTGTGAATAACTGTGTTGTTTATATGAAAACTCATTTAATTATGCAAACCCTAGTGTTGAATTAGAGTTGCTTACTCTAGTGTTGTCAACATGACAACTCATAAAGAGTACGCAAACTCCTAAGTGTCTCACCTAAGAAATAATAAAATAATGTATTGACCTATTAAACTTAAGTAAAGTGTAAATAGTAAATAGTTATTTACACCAACACCCCCCCTTAAGTGCAACTTAGGGGAATGCATTTAAGCTCACAAAAACAAGGATGAAATGCATAATGGGTCTCGGCTACTAGGCCATGTTAGGTACCCATGTACATAATGAAATGCAATCTCTCATAAAGCAGAGAAAAAGGGAAAACCTAATGGGAAAAACCGTCCCCCAAAAAGAGAGATGAAAAGACAAGATGCATGGATGGATGGAGTAATCAAGACCCCCCCATTACAACATACATCAAGTATATACAAAAGAGAAGAAGGACAAAAACCCATAAGAGGAAAAAGTCCTCCCCATAAAAGAGAAGGAGACAAGGTAGTCGCCCCCCCCCCTCAAATGTAGAGTTCTGATTAGTGATAGTTGCTCCAATGTAGAAGTTGATCCAATGTTGTTGAATAATGTTTCTCCCCTTTGGAAGAAACAAAGGTAAAGGTACAAATGAGATGCTTCCCCTATGTGTAGAAAGAATCTCGATGAAGAATGGTGTCTCTGAAACTTGCTCAATTGTCCTTGTGTCGATGCTAATGGTCACCCCTTCCAATACTATAGAAAAGAACATGTGTAGATCAAGCAAGGATGGATGTAGAGCATGCCCCAAAGAACCAACTGTCTTCTCAAATGATAAAGAGACCCCCTGCAACTGTTGTACATAGGGATCCATAATCACATCAACCTTTGAAGATTGATCATGTAGAGAATGGACAAGAGGGTTAGAGTGAGCCCTCACAACAACTGAAGAAGGATCTTCTTCACCAAAGAGAAGATGTATATCATCAATGATGTCTCCCAAATCTGCTATGTGTGACTTCACAAACAAACTTGAAATATCTGTCAAGAAGTCATCCACTAATGTTGGAACTGGAAGACAAGGTGTACCCTAATGTGTTGGATCTATCACTATGGCAATGGATGAAGTATTCACCTCAACAAAGAGAAGAAAAATATCATTGATAATGTCTCTGACATCTTCAATGTGAGACTCCATGAACAAACCTACAATATCTGAAAGGAAGTTGTCCCATGAAGCTGAAGAAGGAAGACATAGTATTTCCTTCTGCACTAAATCAAAAGCATATGTGGCTTGAACTAGATCATATCAATAGGAGCATCAGGAGGTGGGATCTCATCTGGAGTGGAAGGAACCCTTGCTGAAGTGACTAAAGAGAGAATTTCATTTGGAAAAGGAGGAACTTTTGGATCTACATATGCTTTCCAAAGAGCCATCCACATATCATAAGGGTGAATGAGCTTTTTAATGACAGGCCAACAATTTGAACTGATATTCAATATAATGATATCCAAAAGTCTGTTAATAGATGGTTGTTCTTTAGTGTCAGAGATCAATTTGTTGGAACATAAATAAGGAAATACTTCCTTATGATCGCTTCTTAGATGATCAATGATTAAAGCACTCCATTTGTGATAGTTCTTTTTTTTCAATGAGGGTCTAATTCATCGACATGTGTGACAAAACACCTCCATGAGATCAATGAATGTATGCAAGCCCCAAAATACAAGAGAGAATCAAAGAAACCCCCCCTAATGGATGATTTAGGCACTTTATAGCTACTTGCCAATTTAGGGCCTACTTCTGAAAGTAGTATTTCAGTCCAAACAAGCCTATAATCTAATTGCAAATATTGAAAGTAGACAAAAAAATTATGCACTTTCAAAAAAAATGGAACCTGATTATGTGTCTAGATGAATCTATACTAAGCATTTGAAATGGAAAAATTGGGATTTGTGAGTTGCAGAGAAATTCAGGAACAAAGAATTCAAACACTTGCACCAATGTGTAGATCACAAAATTCTACCCCAAAACAAAAAAATATTACTCAAAAAAATGAGTCTATGTGAGGGAGATATCGTTGTTTGAAAATCACCTCTGTTGTTATTTTTCCTGAATTGTCGCCACGGCCCCTCCAAAAATCAATTAACTCTAGATTTCACCTTAGATGTCCAATTTTGGTGAAACAAAAGTTGATTTGGGGGTTTTTTGACCTTATGAATATGATGCCAATATCTGATTGGCACCAACAAGCTCTAATCTTCACCTGCAAAAAATCTCTCCTATTGGCTTGATGGCCAAAAATTTTCATGACAAATAATGTAGAGAAATTGCAAAGACTAAAATAATAAAATATGCAGATCTAAAATTTAAATTCAGAGATCTGAAATGATCCTACCAATTCTGCAAATCAGACCTTTGGGTGTATGAAAATTTGAAAAATAATGCAAAGAAATTGCAAAGACTAAAATAATAAAATATGTAGATCTAAAATTTAAATTTAGAGATCTGAAATGATCCTACCAATTCTGCAAATCGGGCCTTTGGGTGTCGGTTTGCAAAAAAAAATCCTTCAAAATTGACTATGGCGCAATATAGGTAAATTTATAGTCAATTTTCACCAAATCGACACTTCGGACGTAATGGTGAGGTTCTCGTTGGCTCTAGACGCTTTCGATATCTATAGATACTCCAGATCTGGGTCGAGGTGTCCTCAGAGAGGTGAAGCAAGAATGGTCTTGAATGGCTATGTGAAGAGAAATTCCCTCAGCTCTGATACCATGTAAGATTTTTTCTTAGGCTAAAATTTGCCCAAGATCAAGGAACTCAAGCATAAGGATAGAATAGACTAGAGTATTATCAGAACAACTATATAGTATTCAATTCAATGTGAAAGTACACTAGGAGTGCCTATATATAAAGGCCTCTGAAATGCTTCTAGAATGCCTAGGAATCAGCAATATGATAAGTCATACAACTAGGCACATGTCCACTAGAAGTGGATTATCCTCCATTAAGCACAAGAGTAAGTGTGATGATGAGAGGATAAGCCTACAAAGGTTTAACACACAAATTATGTTGTAGATACCATGTGCTAAAATAGGAGTGCGAATATCTTTGTTGTTTACATGACAACTCAGTTAATTATGCAAACTCTAGTGTTGAATTAGAGTTGCTTACTATAGTGTTGTCAACATGACAACTCATAAGAGTACACAAATTCCTAAGTGTCTCACCTAAGAAATAGTAAAATAATGCATTGACTTAAGTAAACTTAAGTAAAGTGGAAATAGTAAATACTTATTTACACCAACAAAACTATCAACTGAAAGTTGCCAAATATCTTATCACATAAAGGAACATCAGTCCAAATTTTACCTTTTCTAATTCTAGATTTAGAGATATTGTTTCTAACCAAGACTTTCTAGGGTTTCTCCCCTGACAAAGCTTGAGTAATCCACTTAGAGGCTAGAGCCATACCTTGAGCTTTTAGATCTTTAATGCCCAATCCCCCTGTTTCCTTAAGGGTCCGTTTGGTTCATGGAATTTAAAAAACTCAAATTTGTACAAACCTTGGTTTAGTCAAATCAAGGTTTTGTATATCTTCATTCCGATTTTTGAGATTTTATTGAAACCGTTTGTTTCACTCAGATGATGCGTGTGAAGAAATATTTTTATGCATAAGCTTGGAGTTGAAGGTAAATTTCAAAAAGTAGTCTAATCTATTGTTTTTACACTCCTTAAAAAACAAAACTAGGTTTTGATTTTCAATTCCTACTTTTTTTAAGAAGTCGCAAAACCTAGTTTTGAGGCAAAGTTGGAAGTCGCATATGCTAATTCCATTTTGCAAATTTTGAAAAAAATGCACAAATTTTCAAATCCAAGTTTTGAAAAAGCCAATTCTTGTCATCTTCTAGGAACCAAACGGACCCTAAGTAAACAACACCACTCCTATTTGAGACAATACCTCTTTTTGTTCCCTATGCCATCAAACCATAGAAAGTCTCTCATGATCCTTTCCAATCTATCAATTTGATATTTAGCAAAAAACCAAGAAAGAGAAAAGTAAATATGATTAGCAGATAGACCTTTTTGGACTACTTGAAATCTACCAGCGAATGAGAGGAGATGAGTTTTCCACTTTAGATACTTTTCAATTTTGGAAAATAACCAATTCCACATATCTTTAGGAGATGGGTCTATAGAGAAAGATATCCCCAAATATCTAATAATGTCACTTGGCCCTACCCATTACCACCCTTTGTTCACAACCCACTCTAAGGGGGAGGGAGACCACCCAATAATTGATGCAGCAAACTCCCCTTAATACCATAAACTCATAACAAAAAAAAAAGAAACAACAAAAAATGCAAGAAACAAAATATGAACTTCTTATTATCATTCCAAATACAGAATTATAGAATTCCCAATTACAATATGCCAACCCAAATTGGCACCTTCATTACAAAAATCTACAAGACAGTGCTGCAAACTATCACCCAAAGCTGTCCTAGACAATCTTTGGGCCTTTCTTAAATAGGCAGTTTTATGCCACTCGGGAAGGTTCTAGATGCTTAAACTTAATACCTAGGGCCAAAAGACCCTAACAATACACATAAAGTCAACCAAATACATCTTTGACAAATTATTTTAGAAATTTTGGTAGCCCAACTCCCAAAGGCCATAACTCATGAACCGTTGCTTTGATTGGCTATTATAACCACTTTTTGAAAATGCCAGCTCTTGATCTATAGGCTTGTATCTGTGCTAACACCCTTCCATCGAGTTTTCGGACCTCATCTAGGCACTCTAAGGCCTCCAGTCGTGAGTCTGAAGATTATTCTACAAATGTTTCCACCAAAAATCTGCAATAACTTCTTTGATACTAATGCTTGAGCAGTGAGATTTTTATGGTAAGATTACAACTCTAAAATGGACCTTCTTGTAGAAAATGAGAACATTCTAAGCTCTTATGAAAAACTTATTAAAAATAGTGGGTTCCCATAAATAGTAACCACCATGTCTACTAGTCCTTATTAATATAGAAAAAGGTTGAAAATAAAATAGTTTTGGGTGATGCAAGATTGCCCTTACACCCAAGATGCTCTTGCATCAATAATGGAAGACTTGTACGGAGCTATTTTAGCCCTGGAGACCATACAAAAAAATTGCATTCTATAAATCATATTATCAAATTTACTTTCCTCCAGTTCTATAAATAAAGCAATGTCATCTACAACTAGGCATTACGAAACATATCTTGATTAGGGAGAGTGATCCCTCTAATGGAAGGTACTAATTGAGAAGATCTCAGAATATATATAAAATAGGGCATCAACTGCTATAACAAATAGAGAGGGGGTAATTGGGTAGCCCTGTCTAATGGACTTTAGTAAAATAATGCTCTTAGTGAGTTCTCCATTAATATTAATGAAAGTAGAAGAATTCATAAGAAGAATGTCCATTCTTTTGCAAAAATAGGGAGGAAAACAAAAGGCCTACAACATTCCCTTAAAAAAAAACAATTCAATTCGGTCATATACTTTTTCAAAAGCTAGTAGAACCATTACTGCATTTTGATCTGTGTTTTTAGCCCAATGCATGCGTCCCAGCTTGTAATTAGATTCTCCAGAATAAACCTCCCTTTTATAAACCCTATTTGAGTCAGGGATATGAAATCATTAAGAAGACCTCCAATTCTTCTGGCAAGTAGCTTGGTCACAATCTTGTAAGATAAGTTTAATAGTGTAATAGGCCTCCAATTCTTGACTTGATATTTGTCTCCACCCTTGGGTGATAGCTTAATGACCCCACTATTAGTATCAAAACCTAATCTGAATGCATCTTCATATAGTTCCATTAGTCTGAGAATAATCCATTCCTTATTATGTTCATAGAACTTTGCTAGAAGGTCATCAAGGCTAGGTGATTTATAATTGGCAAGAGAGAAAATTGCAACTTCAATTTCTTCCTAAGTTTTAGGCATTTCCAATTTCATAGCATCATTTTTCGAAATTTTCTTTGGAAAAAGTTTGAGGCATTGCTCTAGAGCAATTTTATTGTTTCCATTGAATTTAGAGGTAAAGAGATCCTTGTAGAAGCTGAAAAAGGCATCTTTGATATAGTTAGGGTCATTATTTACATCACCGTTAATCTAAATATTCTCAATCAATTTTTTTATGCTTGGCCCTAATTATGTTAAATAAATACTTGGTACCCTTGCCACTGCCCTTCATCAAATTCATCCTATCTCTAACTTTTTTCCCTTTAATTTTATTATGTTGATATTTCCTTAACTATCATCTAATCTCAACTACCTTCTCTTTCAGTTGAGGTTTAGAACCCTTAAACTAAAGTTCTTTTTCAGTGGAGTTCACCATGCTTTGTAACATGTGTTCCTCTTTTTTTCTATCAATAGCTTATTTTTTACCAATGATTTGATATATCTTCCTCCAAGAATCCACTAAAACATTCCACCTATATTTGGGTTGCATTTTTGGATTGCAAAGCTTACAAAGGCTAGTCACCATTTTGATTGCCTCATCATTTTCTTCATTTTTTAGTAAGGAGGTATTAAGTTTAAAACTTGTATTTTTCTTTTTTGTCCTATCCAATAAATTGTCCATATAGATACTAGCATTGATTGGGTTTTGCTCTAACATAGAAGATGGATTGACACACAGAGGGGCATGTCCATTTTGCATATCAACAAAAAATACTTTATCCTCTACAAACATTCTATCTATTCAACAATAGACTCTTTGTTTCCTAGCTTGGTTGTTACACCATGTAAACCAAATATCAGAAAATGATTTCTTCTTAAGAGCCAAAGGGTCAACAATCCTAAATTTCCTTTTAAAGTTAGACTAGAAAAGGATTGAACAAAGATATCATCTTAAGAGATCAAATCAAGACATTGAACAAAGGAGATCCAAAATTAGCTTATAGAGGAAATAGAAGATCATGTACTAAATCAATTTTTAATAGGATTGAATCAAGGAAAATATTTTAGCCAAGTGATCTTAAAAAATCTGTGTAAATCTCCTAATAGAGTCCTTAATTATAAGTGTAAAATCCTTTAATAGGGCATGACATAATAGTCTTGAAGCTTTTAACAAAGAAGACCCCTCACAGGGTAGATCACATATTATGATCAAACATTGTAGCCCTAACAGGTTAAATTTATTGTTGCAACCATGAATATTTGTAGGTTTCACGCCCACCCCAATTTTACCTTCACAGTGTTTCTAGGTTACCAAATCATTTGTGTTATGTGTTGAATCTTTCATGGATGTTATATTTTTAGCATTACATTTTTATGTTACATTTGAGATATGAGATGAATTAGGTGTGAATTTAGTAATTTTTTTTGTGAGTAAAATTTTAAGATTTTGATTCACCACCACCCACCCACCCCCCCCTCTCCCAATATCTTGTTTCCCATTAAATCCTTCCAACAATTGGTATCATAGCAAAACTCTCTTGGAAGAAGCCTAACAACTTGAGAGGATTGAATCTTAGAGATGGAGGAATATAAGTTGGGAAAAATCATTGAGAACCAGATGATTGAAATCCATATCACATTGCAACAACTTGAAGGAGCAAGAGAAGAGTTAAAGAAATCAATGAGAAAAAGGAAAGAAATAGCAATTCAGCAAAATGACACACTATACAAGGAAGTAGACACTAAAGGACTATTTGGTAGTGGAAAGGCTGGTAATAATAATAAAGCAATAGAAGAACTATTGGAGAAGAATGGTACTCTAAGAAAAGATGAAAAATAATTCAAGAGAGAACAAGAAACCCAATCAATAAGACTATGTGAAGTAATAGAGAAAAACAAGAAAGATAGAGAAGAAAAATTGATGGTTGAAGAAGATAAAAGATAGATGGCAATTAGACTTCAAGAGAGATCATTTGAAGTATAGAAGTTCACAAATAATTAGACTTGGATATGGAGGAATACAAGTTGGGAAAAATCATTGAGAACTAGATGATTGAAATCGAAATCATATTGCAACAACTTGAAGGAGCAAGAAAAGAGTTAAAGAAATCACTAAGAAAAAGGAAAGAGGTATAAATTCAACAAAATGACACACTATACAAGGAAGTAGACATAGAAGGACTATTTGATAGTGGAAAAATTGGTAATGAAAATGAAGCAATAGAAGAACTATTGGAAAAGAACAATACTCTAAGCAAAGAGCCAAAAGAACTCAAGAGAGAACAAGAAACCCAATTAGTAAGACTGTGTCAAATAATAGAGCAAAAGAAGAAAGTTGAAGAAGAAAAAGTCATGGTTGAAGAAGATAAAAGACATATGACAATTAGAATTGAAGAGAGATCATTGGAAGTACATAAGCTCACAAATAATCAATTTGACATGATGAATCAATTGATAATTGTAACTCAGGAAGCAAATAGAAAGGACATGGAGATCACAAATTTGAGGGCAAAAAATGAGCAACTAAGAAATGAGCTAAGGAATGAAAAGGAATTTTTGGAAAGAATGAACAAACCAAAGGCTATTAAATACTTTGAAAAAATAATGAAATCATCTAGATCAACAAAAGATACTTCTGGACTAGGATACTACAAACATTTTTCATCAACCAAAGAAGGAGAATCATCAAAGAGTGGAGAACAAAGAAAGGAAAAATCCAAAAGCAAACCTACATGTTATCATTGTGGTAAACTTGGACACACAACAAACATATGCAGAAGAAAAAATGGTATGCAAACTTCTAAGCCTAGGTATATTGGTAATTGTTCTAAATGCAAGAAGGTAGGACATCAAGAACATGAATGTAGATCAAAGAAAAAGTGATCCAATCACTACATTTAAAGGATATTGCTACAACTATTAGAAATATGGACATGGAGCTCATAAGTATAGATTGAAGAAAAACTCCAACTGGACACATAAGAAACAAGAACATACACCAAGAAAAGGCAATTCCTACAGTTGGGATTACCACACACAATATACTTGTCACTATTGTGAAGAGTATGGACACATTCCAGAGAATTGCATGAAGACACATTTCAAAGAACATTTGCAAGAACTAGTTTAATGGAGAAGTAGCATGTTTCAGTCATCTCAAAGTTGGGCACATTAGTAGAAACTATAGAACTAGAGCACTATCACCAAGAAATGGAAATGAAAAAGTTGAGGTAAAGAAGACATGGAAAGAAATAGTGAAAGTTGGAAGTAGTAGAGCAAGCAAAGCTGAGATCACCTAAGATCGGGTGATCACACCATAAACAACTAAATGAAGAAGCTATGTAGGAACTGTATATTAAATGACATATCTTACACCAATTCCTAACATAGATGTGCTAAAAGTTCATATTTTCATAAGTAAAGATGCATCAAGAATAGATCCTTAAAGAGAAAAGTAAAAGAGAATCATTTGTAACATGAAGTACTGAGCATTAGTATTATAGTCTAAATTGATCGATTATTGTAGTTGGACCAAGTGATTGACTAAAGTAATGTATTGACCGAATGAGTTGGTATTGATCAAGTAAGGTAACCTAGACTGAGTGAGTATGAAGACCAAGCTAGTTGTCATACACCTACCAAGTATGAGGACATTTATTGTAGACCTAAGATAAAAAAAAATTGAAGGTATTTATCAAATTTGAGCATTCATTCTTATTCACCAAGTGATTTCAGAGCTTACAAGTGATTTAAAGGTGATTAAGGTGATTTGAGCGACAAGCAAGAAAATCACAGTGGAGCATTGTCAAACTTGATAACATTAGTAAGTGTTACTTTCGGTGCCAAGTAAATTGTTCTCTGAAGACATATTAGAAGAATTTATTTTCTTAGAACCCTAGATTGAAATGGCATCAATGAATGAAATGTTGAAAGATAGCAATGCCCAAATTGTGAGGAATGACCAGTGTCCACCAAATTTTAGGAACAATGTAAACATTGAGAAGATTGAAGATGATATTGGCGCCATATCATCAATTACACCTAGAGTCTCAACTATTCAAGATGTAAGATCTTGCTATCTATGCAAAGTAGGAGAGTCTTGGAGAATTCAAGGTTAGAGAAACTTATGAGAATCTATACAAAAATGGAGTATTCAAATATGAAAATAAAATCATTGTTGAGAAAGGGCTTACTTGTGCCCTAGGTTTTCCAAAAGTTTTCAAAGTAGAATAGATGAAATTTGGTCACATCCATGACATGTAGATATGGTTAGAGGGAGGACCAATCAAAATCAACAAGGCTATAATATGTCGAGTTACTAGATACCCCACCTTGGATCAACCAAAAAGCATACGGAGTGTAGTAAGGAATGAAATTAAGAAATTAACCAAAGCGAAATGGAATGGTAGAGAGATGCCAATTGATGGGATTGAAGATCCTATAATTGAATTCGTAGTTCATGTGATAGGACACAAATTTTACCAATCTAGTAGATTGAATAGCATGCCATGCATTGTAGTAGATTTGGGATACAAAATTGTTAAAAAGGATCATGCTTATGACTTTGCTAAGTTGTAATTGCAAAAACTAATAGAGAACCTGGAAGCAATAAGGAAAGCAAAGAACATATCATTTACGTTTAGATCTTTGCTAGTATTTACATTTTTCTATGTATAGAATTCATTCCCTACAATTGGAATGGTGGCATCGAATAGAAGGAAACCTACTATGGAGCAATGAAAAGACTTAATCAATAGGCTAGGAGAAAATTTTGAAGCCATAATGGATAATTATTTTGAAGAATTCAAAATAAAAATGAGAATCCCCAAATCAATCATTGACAAATATTATGATAAGATATGTTTTGTAGTAGATACATATTGTGTACATGCTAAAGTAGTATTACCAAGGATTGCATGGTTAAGGCCTATGCCTTATGAAATTAATGTTGATGAAGTTATAGTAGCAATGAATGCACTTTTCATTGAAGATATAGATGCAAATGTTGAGCAATTTGACACATATGAGACAATTATGGTTGAACTAACTATAGAGGCAAGCACACCTAAAATAAAAAAGAAAAGAAAGAGGAAGAGTCTTGAGGATAAGGATGGTGAGGAAGGTGAAGGATCAAGACAACCTACTAAGGTTGGTGAAGGAAAAGGAAAAGAACTGGTTATTGCTGAGCCCAAGGACACCAAGCATAGGAAAGTAGTAATTATTGATCCAATGGTGAAAGTTGATCTTAGTAGAGATGGAAAAAAGGTTATCACACCTCAGAAGCCAAAAGGAAATATCATAACAAGATCAAAGAAAACCCCCAACCCCCAATTGTGAAAACAAAAGGAAGTCCATCCAAGAAGAGACAGACCATCTTACCAAAACATAATATACAAGAGAGGTCAAGGAGGAAACTGATCATAGAACAAGAGGAGGAAGATGATGAGGAAACTAAGTTTGACAAACTAAGAAAAATATAAATCATGAAAAGACTCACTCCAATAACTTTGGATCAGGTATGTGAAACTATTAAGGAATCAACAAATATTGTAGGATTCAAGGATATTACTTATGATTCTTTGAATAATGATGATCAAGTTAAGCTTGAAGAAGCTATGATTGATATGATGATCAAATTTAGATGTACACCCTTGGAATTGGGATATGGATTCTCAACAGGCTTGTATAAATGGATTAATGCCAAATGGAAGTGGGCATTGTCTATAGGAAAACAAATAATAGAAACTACATTGGCACAAGCTAATATAGATTTAGGGAAGACACATTTCTCTAGCCCTTAAAGATCTTGTAATGAAATTCATGCCAATGGATAGGACATATAAAATTTTGTAAAATAAAGCTCATGAAGTTGAGCAAGACAATACTCAGATATGGAAAGAAGCATTTGGACTACTTACTCCAAAAGAAGAAATTGGAGATGGTAGAGATGAAATAGGATTTGAAGATGCCTATAAGGAAGAAGTTGCTAAGCTAATAGAAGAAATTCAGCAACTAGTAGGTCAATGTGAACAACAAGAGGTTGTTACCATCAAAGATGTATCTGACACACCTCCAAAAAATTAAAATGTACTTACTAAGGAAGACATGCAACATCTAATGTTAGACATAACTCTACCTTGTACAAATCCAATTTTATTACAAATTACAATGTATCCAAATATTGAGAATGAAAAGATTGATAATTTTGAGGTTACATTAGGTACAGAGGATACAAGTGTCAAGCAATAGGGCAAAGCTATAATTGTGTTTTCATAATTTACTTGTATGCCCATTTTTTAGATAGAGGTGAAGTGTAATGTCCCCATTTTAGCAGTTGACCAAGTGTGTGTGCGTTAGCCTTGTTCTACATGGTCTCGAGGGCTAACGAAGGGTTTAATGGGATCTTGGAGTGTTTTGGCCTAGTCATTTCCAGTTTGGGCCAAAATGAAGTTGATTTACTCAGTTTCAGGCATACTTACTATTTTTAGTAAGTCGGCAGGACACAGTGCAGGTCAATTTTGGTGATTGGATTCGATACTCCTCGGTGAGAGCTTTTCGATGAGCTATCACTCACATTATTCAGAGTCTGATTGCTAATACATTTTAATGCCTAAAGTTTTATTAAAGTAACGTCTAATTTAATTGTAAAATATTAAAGTGTTACTTTAATATTTATTTTATGGTGATGTGTACCCAAGGGAGACATAAGGGGTATTTTAATATATGTTTTATATTACACATCTTTATTCCACATTGCCCATATGAGTTGAGCGGACCCGTGGGAATAGAATAAAAGGAAGCATTTGTAGCTTCATTAGACAGGTTGAATATGAGAAGAAATTGGTGTGTGAGTTGCAGCTTTGTTCTTGGCATTTGAGGACGTCTATCCTCTCTTGTAACATTCTAGACGTCATTCCCTTGGGGTTTGGCCTTTGGAATTCTTTCTTATTGGCTTCATTATCAGGCAGTTTAGTTGCATTTCCAGCTACAGGCATATTTGATTTTTTGCTCATATCTTCTTCACTACTTGTCTGACACTTATGCCGCTTGGAGGGAATGATATTATGAAGGTAGTGGACTGATTGGAGGACAAAGTATTGTAGCAGCAAGTTCGTGAGCATGGGCTGGAGTATTATGACAATATTGCTGAAGTAATTAGTGAGTTGATAAATCTGCCATGTATTTGATTTTATGAATTCTGAAAATAACATTTTATTAGCAGCAGTTCATTTCCACTTTGCATATTGTTGTAGTTTCTTTCTTGTTTATGTTGTATGATACCAATTTCATGCACGAAACACAACAAACAAATAAACATTTGATTTCCAGAGTTATAAGGGGTTTTAAGTAGTTGAATGCAAACTGTTTGACATAATTCCTTTCAGCAATTTGGTTTAGTTTTTGGGATATTCAGGGGTGCCCATTACAGTGGTATCAGAGCTATAAGTCCTGCCATCCTATGGAGGTCTTATAGGGAATTTGGAACAACCAGATAGAGGGAAAAAGTAAGTAAAAAACACAGGCTAAGCATTTATGTTTGAGCATGCGACAGGGGTCTTATAATTTCCACGATACCAGAGCAAGACAAAATAGGATTTTAGACTTGCAAAGCAAATAGTCTAGTACATCCGTGCAGGGGGACATTGAATTCAACCATACAGACATAGAGGAGATATTCTGTGATCAGAACAATAATATGGGTGATCGAGATGACAGGAATACAGGATTAGGTGGAGGTCGAAATGCTGGTCCAGATCAGGGGGAGGTACTGTTTCGACAGTTACTAGATACATTAGAGTAGGGGCAGCGTATGCAGCAGGAGCAAAATAGGTGAATGGACATGATGTTGCAGCTCATGGCTAGACAGATGGGTGTCAATATTAATCCAGGTGATGCCAACAACAGAAACAATAACAATGTGGGAAACAATAACAATGGGGGAAACAATAACCATGAAGGCCAAGGAAACAACAATGATCCTGAGAATAAAATTAATGGTAATAATGGACACGGCAACAATGGGAATGAGGCTGATAACTTTAGACACATTGCACGCCCAGCACGAACTACGAGCTTGAGACCTCTTCTACCCACTTTTCCACCCAGAGATCCGGTTCATCTAGTAAACGAACCACAGATTACCGAGTTATAGGATCAGTTTAGGAGGGACTGGGAGGCTAGTGGACCAGATTTTCAGGCAGATATTTCTCTTAGAGATTATATGGACTTGAGGATGAGACACATGCCTAAAGAAGGAGGGAGGAATCAAAACTTTGAGCTGAGGAAGAAAGTTGGAAAACTTTCTTTACCTAATTATGATGCTTCAGGGAAGATGACTGCACAAGCTTGGGTGCAGAAGGTAGATACATACTTGCAGCTAAATCCTATGCCTGAGGAGGAGGCTATCAAGTATGCGGCTATGCACTTGGATGGCGTTGCACATGAATGGTGGCATCATGGCATGGTGACTTTGGAACATAATCAGATTACATCCTATGAGGAATTCACCGAAACATTGATTGGGAGATTTGACACTAAGGATCTCGAGTTACATTTCAAGGAGCTAGCACAGTTAAAATAGTCAAGTTCTGTGGATGCTTACATTGCCGAGTTTCAGCGCTTGTTTGTACTTGTTACTGATATCTCTCCTAGGAGATTGGTGGTGTTATTTTGTGATGGTCTTGCTGATCCATTACGAGGTTGGGTGAAGGGACATGATCCACTCATGTTAGCTGAAGAAACTAAAAAGGCACGAGATTTAGCCCCTTCGGTATACAAAGGAAAAAACCATTCAACAGATTCTTCCTACCGCAAGGACAAAGACAAAAAATCATTTCAAAAAGAGTATAGCAAACCCAAAGAAGGATCAAAAGGACTAGACAATGAAACCTTGAATGAACTTTGAAAGAAGAAGCTGTGCTTCCATTGTAGAGAGCCTTGGGACTTATCTCATAAATGTTCTCTCAAGGCTAAGGCAAATCAAATGGAGTATTTTTCAGCAGAAGAGTCAGAGTCAGAAGGGGGGGATCAACACTCTGATTCAGATGAGGGTAACACTATAGAGGAGAGCAACATTCCTAAGGATGATAGATCGTTGGCACGCTTGACAGGGGCCCAAAAGGCAATCACATTTAAGGTCAGGGGTACTATCCAGGGGCAAAAAGTGATATCTCTTATTGACACTGGGGCTACACATAACTTCATAGATGCACAGTTGGTAGCCAGGAGAGGGTTACAGATAGAGGAGCATGATGGGTTTAGAGTCATGGTGGCTAACGGTGATAAGTTATTATGCACTTGGAAGATATCTAATCTTCGCATCAGGTTTGGAGATGGCTACGAGTTGGAGGATGAGTTCTATGTTGTGGACATGGGAGATTATGATGTCATCCTCGGCATGACATGGATGGCTTCACTAGTTGAGTTCACACTCAATCTAGCGAAATTGGAGATGAGATTCCAGCATGAGGGCAGAACTGTGGTACTTAGAGGGCTTTCAGATGGAATTTGCAGAGTAGTGTCCTTGAGGAGAATGTAGAGACTTTTTTGTCATGATGACATAGAGTGGGCGGCAGAGTGCCACATTATGCCAACTTCACCAGAGCCACAAGAAAAGAGTCATCCACTAGATGTCCAGAAGATACTTGATAGACACGCTAAAGTATTTAGCGATATTCCTCATGGGGTTCCTCCTAACAGAGGGATGGAACATGTTATTGAGCTCGAGGAGGGAGCCAAACCAGTTATGATTACTCCCTATCGTCATCCTAAGAAACACAAGGATGAGATAGAGAAGGCGATTAAGGATTTGTTGGAGATGGGGCATAACAGGCCCAGTAAGAGCCCTTTTGCTTCAGCAGTAGTATTGGTAAAGAAGAAGGATGGGACGATGTGCATGTGCATCGATTACAGGGCACTGAATAAGAAAACAATTAAAAATAGGTATCCCATTCCTAGGATTGATGAGCTGATTGATGAGTTGCATGGGGCATGCTTCTTCACCAAAATTGATTTGCGATCTGGATACCATCAGATCAGGATGAGAGCAAAGGACATTGAGAAAACAGCCTTCTGATGTCACTATGGCCACTTTGAGTTCATGGTTATGCCATTTGGTCTAACCAATGCACCTGCTACATTTCAAAGTTGTATGAACCAGGTATTCAGGAAGCAGCTGAGGAGATTTGTCTTGATCTTCTTTGATGACATCTTGGTCTTCAGTAAGACCTGGAAGGAGCACTTACATCATCTAGAGGAGGTGTTATCTATTCTGGAGAGAGAGTCATTGTATGCCAAGGAATCTAAATGTGAGTTTGGCATGATTGAGCTCCTTTACCTGGGGCATATCATTAGTGCAGATGGCGTTCAGGTTGATCCCGAAAAGATTAGAGCTATTGTAGAATGGCCTGCTCCCACAAACCTTACACAGCTTAAGGGATTCTTTGGTTTATGTGGTTTTTATAGGAGGTTTGTTAAGGGATTCTCACAGATTGCTACACCCTTGATAGATCTTACAAGGAAAGGAGCCTTCGTGTGGACAGGGACAGCACAGAGGTGTTTTGAGCATTTCAAGCAGGTAATGTCTTCATGTCCAGTTCTAGCTCTACCGAATTTCACAAAGCCTTTTGAGCTTCATTGTGATGCATTAGGTGATGGGATTGGAGCAGTATTGGTGCAGGAGAAGCATCCCATTGCATTCGAGAGTAGGAAGCTCCGAGGAGTTGAGAAAAGTTATTCTGTCTATGACCGGGAGATGTTGGTCATAATGCATGCATTGGCCAAATTTTGATCATATTTGGTAGGTGGACGTTTTGTGATCAAGACTGATCACAACAGTATTAAATACTTCATGAGCCAGCGTGATCTTAATGATCGGCAACAAAAATGGGTGACTAAATTGCAGGCTTATGACTTTGACATAGAGTTTGTCAAAGGTAAGAAAAATGTGGTGGTTGATGCCTTATCTTAGAGACCTCACTTATGTGCTCTGGCAGAGATTTCAGGAGATTGGAGAGATTGGATTATAGCAGAGTATGTCGGAGATGCTTGGGCTTCTGGATTGATTTCAGGTACCATACAGGATGATCGCTATGAGGTGATAGATGGATTGATCAGAGTTCAGGACAGGGCTTATTTGATTCCATCATCACATTTGAGAGAGGCGATACTGAAGGCATTTCATGATGCACCCACAGCTGGACATTCGGGGGTCTTCAAGACCTACAGGAAGATCCGAGAGCAGTTTTCATGGAAAGGGCTCAAGGATGATGTTCAGAGGTATGTCAGGGAGTGTGTGGTTTGTCAACAGAATAAGGGAGAACACACATTTCCTGCAGGTTTATTACAGCCCTTGCCCATTCCTGATAGGAAATGGGAAAGTATTTCGATGGACTTCATCACTGGTTTACCACGAGTGCAGGGAAGAGATTGCATCTATGTGGTGGTGGACCGCTTGACAAAGTTTGCTCACTTCATTGCTATTCCGTCCACTTACACAGCATCACAGGTGGCAGATCTTTTCTTTAAAGAGATATTCAGGTTACATGGGTTGCCCAGATTCATTGTCAGCGACCGGGATAGTAAGTTTATGAGTGTTTTTTGGCAAGAGTTGTTTAGGTTGTGTGGTACAGATCTTACACCTAGCACTAGTTATCATCCACAAACAGATGGGCAAACAGAGATTGTGAATAAATGGGCAGAAGGATATTTGAGGAACTATGTAACTACACAACAAAAGGCTTGGATATGATGGTTGCATATGGGAGAGTATTGTTATAACACCACTTATCATATGTCCATCAAGATGACTCCTTTCATGGCACTCTATGGTTATGAAGCACCTAGCTTCATGGATTTAGTTTTGGGGGATAGTAGAGTGCCCAAAGCCAAAAATTTATTGCAGGATAGTCAGGACATCCTGAAAGTGCTCAAAGAGAATATAC
Organism: Cupressus sempervirens; assembly: GCA_028749045.1. Classification (NCBI taxonomy): domain Eukaryota; kingdom Viridiplantae; phylum Streptophyta; class Pinopsida; order Cupressales; family Cupressaceae; genus Cupressus; species Cupressus sempervirens. The sequence goes on from CM053792.1 coordinate 239,903,518, forward strand.
AACAGGCCCAGAATCAACAGAAATTGTATGCTGATCAACACCGAATAGAGCGCAGTTTCGAGGTAGGGGATATGGTTTACTTGAGGCTACAACCATATAGACAGTCATCGCTCAAGAAGAGCGGAGCTAAAAAGTTGAAACCTAGATTTTATGGTCCCTACAGGGTGATTCGCAAAGTGGGCCAAGTTGCCTATGAGCTTGAGCTTCCAAAGGGCAATCGAGTGCACAATGTGTTTCATGTGTCTAGGCTTAAGAAAGCCATTGGTCAGAGTGTAGTGCCTTCTGCAGATTTACCCCCTTTGGATGAGGAGGGGAAGCTTGTGTTAGTACCTGAGGCTATTCTGGATACCAGAGAGAGGAAGCTTAGAAATAGGATAGTGAAGGAGTATTTGGTCAGATGGAAAGATCTGCCGGAGGAAGATTTTACATGGGAGAGTGAGCAGGTTATTCAGCAGGCTGGACTGAGATTGCTTGAGGACAAGCAATTTCAAGGGGGGCGGACTGTAATGTCCCCATTTTAGCAGTTGACCAAGTGTGTGTGCGTTAGCCTTGTTCTACATGGTCCCGAGGGCTAACGAAGGGTTTAATGGGATCTTGTAGTGTTTTGGCCTAGTCATTTCTAGTTTGGGCCAAAACGAAGTTGATTTACTCAGTTTTAGGCATACTTACTATTTTTAGTAAGTTGGCAGGACATAGTGCAGGTCAATTTTGGTGATTGGATTCGATACTCCTCGGTGAGAGCTTTCCGATGAGCTATCACTCGCATTATTCAGAGTCCGATTGCTAATACATTTTAATGCCTGAAGTTTTATTAAAGTAACGTCTAATTTAATTGTAAAATATTAAAGTGTTACTTTAATATTTATTTTATGGTGATGTGTACCCAAGGGAGACATAAGGGGTATTTTAATATATGTTTTATATTACACATCTTTATCCCACATTGCCCATATGAGTTGAGCGGACCCATGGGAATAGAATAAAAGGAAGCATTTGTAGCTTCATTAGACAGGTTGAATATGAGAAGAAATTGGTGTGTGAGTTGCAGCTTTGTTCTTGGCATTTGAGGACATCTATCCTCTCTTGTAACATTCTAGACATCATTCCCTTGGGGTTTGGCCTTTGGAATTCTTTCTTATTGGCTTCATTATCAGGCAATTTAGTTGCATTTTTGGCTACAGGCAGATTTGATATTTTGCTCATATCTTCTTCACTACTTGTCCGACGCTTATGCCGCTTGGAGGGAATGATATTATGAAGGTAGTGGACTGATTGGAGGACAAATTATTGTAGCAGCAAGTTCGTGAGCATGGGCTGGAGTATTATGACAATATTGCTGAAGTAATTAGTGAGTTGATAAATCTGCCATGTATTTGGTTTTATGAATTCTGAAAATAACATTTTATTAGCAGCAATTCATTTCCACTTTGCATATTGTTGTAGTTTCTTTCTTGTTTATGTTGTATGATACCAATTCCATTCATGAAACACAACAAACAAATAAACATTTGATTTCCAGAGTTATAAGGGGTTTTAAGTAGTTGAATGCAAACTGTTTGACATAATTCCTTTCAGCAATTTGGTTTAGTTTTTGGGACATTTAGGGGTGCCCATTACATGAAGATAGAAGAGGTCAAGGGCACATAGTTGGTAGAGGAGGAGAAGAAACCCATAGGGAAAGCTCACAGGCTCTTGTATAGTTGTCGAAAGGAAAACCTTCAAAATCATTGATAAGAACACCAAAACAACAGGTGACACCTACTCAAGAGAGGCAACACCAGGGTAAATAATTACAAATATCACTACCCAGTGATACAACCCCACAATCTCAAATTTTGACTTAATCAAAAGATGAGTAAGTAAGTCTAGATGAGGTAATTACTTTACCCATGTATGACTTGAATAATTTGACACTGGATCAAATGCAAGAATTACAAACTTTGCTAAGTCACAAGGCAAAGCAAGAACAACTATGAAGAGAACAGAAGAAGAAACAAATATTAAACATTATTAAGGATATTTTTGTGGATGCATTTGGAATAATTGACTTAGATAGTTGGCATCCAATTTTGGATTAGTTAGTGTACATAGTTGACAAAGTTTGATCAGAAGATATAGAGACAAAAAATAAATTGATGCAGTGGTCAGAGAGAATATTTGAGCATAAAGTTTTCAAGAAAGTCTCTCATGAAATTATAAATAGACAAGTAGATGTTTCCAATCTAGTCACACAATTAGATCAATTTTGAAGACTATTCATTCATTATATATGAAGTTATGTAATGTTGAGTCTTTTACACTAGAAAATCAATGTTCTATTGATTTATTACATGCTGATATGAGGGAAAGTATTATTTCATTAGGAAAGAATACCATTTCAAGCTCACTCTCATACAATAAGTTGATATTTGGTCAATAGAGGTTAGCCGAGCTCACAGCTAGAGATAGTGAAATAAGGAATAAGTTGATACTAATTCAATTCCAATTATTACCACATTTGGAGATAATTTAGAAAGAAGTGTTTATATCACAACATAGTTTGAAGAAAGACACACATTTTTCACATATTGAAGGACTCATTGATCTAGTTGTTGAGTTAGAAATTCAATTTCAAGTTTTGGAGAAAATAAAGGACCAATAGAATAAAGGCTATGGAGAAATTTTGGCAAGCCAAAAATAATTTCTTTAGAAGCACAAGATCACCCTAGCAACCTCAAGCCATTAGTGACAAAAACAAGGGGGGAATGAAAAATGAGGAACAAGGGGAAATTGAGGAAATGAAAGCAGAAATAATCAAAATCAGAATCTAAGACATTAGATTGAATAACATTGGTAAATTCAGATTGCAAATCCAAATTATCATCTCAGGGGGAGTATTTTTGAATGAAATGACTATTCATGACATAGTATTTTTTTCACTAATGTCAAAGGGGGAGATTGCTGATCTATATGCCTATGTTTTCTATTAGTGTCCAAACTTAGTCATTTACTGGGCAACATTGAATGGTCATCACTACAACTGAGTGTATATAAGGACTTGTTTATTTTTGCATTACATGTCGAGCAAGTCAATGATTGCCAAGCACCCTAGTTGAGACCGAGCACATATATAAGATGAGCTAATACAATGGAGACTGAGTAAACTAAAAGATAGTTTTTCTGAGAAAAAAATAAGAAACATGTATATAGAAGTTGAGTGCCAATGTGAATGTTAGCAATGACCGAGTATTAGAATATTCAGATGCTGAGCAACACAGTTTTGTCATATGATTTTGTAACTATACAAACAACTATGTAAACCATTTTTTTCGACTTTTATATAATATTTAATGTTTATAAAGACAATTAAGATCGAGATTATGCATCATCATAGAAGGCAATGATCTTGAAGAAAGAAAACCGACCAATTAGAAAATTAGAAAGAAATGAAAAAAGAAGATGAATTGTAAAACATTGATTATGATCCAAAACTTTCAAAGAACATCTATTTTAGGAGGATTCTAACCCTAGGATTAGAGAGACAAGTGAGAGAAGGAATGCATGTGTGAATGTGCAAGTGAAGGAGCAAACAAGGATAGAACAGAGCAAGAAAGGTTGAGTTCGAAAAGGAGATCAGACAGAGCAATCCAAGAAGTAAAGGGTTGAATGGAGATATCATCTTAAGAGATAAAATCAAGACATTGAACAAAGGAGATCCAAAATTATTTTATAGAACAAACTGAGGATCAGATACTAAATCATTTTTTAATAGGATTGAATCAAGGAAAATCTCTTAACCAAGTGATCCTAACATATCTATGTAAATATCCTAACAGAGTCCTTACTTAATTATAAGTGTAAATTCATTTACTAGGGTAGGACTTAACAGTCTTGAAGCTTTTAATAGGGTAGACCCTTCATAGAGTAGATCATATATTATAATCAACATTGTAACCCTAATAGGTTAACTTTATTGTTGCAACAATGAAGATTTGTGGGTTTCATCCCCACCCCATTTTTAATTTCACATTGAAGTCTTTCTAGGTTACCAAATCATTTGTGTTATGTGTTGAATCTTTCATGGATATTATGTTTTTAGCATTACATTTTTATGTAACATTTGAGATATGAGATGAATTAGGTACGAATTTAGTAAGCGGATTTTGTGGTTGAATTATTAAGGTCCTGATTCACCCCCCCTCTAAGTATCTTGTTTCCCATTAAATCCTTCCAAAAAAATTCTTCTTCTAGGTCCATCAAAATGAACTCAAGAAATTCAATATTGAGGGCTAGGGAAAGCATATCCTAGCATTAAGATGCAAGAATGTACACCCAACATCCTCAACTTTTAGCATAGAACCAAGAGGTTGAACAATTTGGGAAATGAAAGGATAGAACTCTAGTTAGAGATTTTTAATTTCAATCCAATGAGGAGTGGAGTGAGCCACAACTTGTTCCATTTTTCCTTTAGTTGACCATTGAAAATCTCTTAACAAATATCTACCCACATTCCAGTAATTCTTGTTCAAAACCCCTTCCTACATGCCATGAGTGTTAAAGAAACCCACAAACAACCCTTTTTGAATCATTCTACAAAAAATTATTTGAATTCTTAGCTTCCTTCCCCAAATATTAGCAATCTAGCCATCAAATAATTGGGAGAACATAAAGAATCTTTATTAATATAAACAAATAAAATAACAATATATTTCAATGTCAACTACTCTTTCCTAATGGTTGACACCATATCTTCATTGAGAGATTGGGAGAGAGTTTTAAAGTCATGGGGAGCGAACTTACCATCTCCACTAGTTCTAGTAGTTTCTCCTTTGCATTCTCCCCTACCCAATCCACTTCCATTGGTTGCAAGTCCTCTTGAAACACAATCTTTTATGCAAAAATTCCATTGAACAATGTCGATGGTGGACATACAGGCCTAGATTGATCTAGAATAAATTGACTTATATGAAGGCCTAACATCCCCACTATCATTAGTCGGTATTTCCTTCTCATGGTCATTGTCACAATCATTTGTCAAACCACATTTATCAATGTCCATCCTTATAGTAGCATGATCATTATCCTTCAACTCTTTTGAGTTATACATAGGTGAACTAGGCTAGGAGCCCAGAGAACCCAACTCCTTAAGCATGTCTTCCAAAAACTCTATCTAGCACTCATTACATCAAAAGACATTCAAAAAAACTTTAGAGATGAAATAAGGGGAGGCACACACCAAAAAGCACACCACAAAATAAGATAAAAGACTAATGACAAATAAATGACTAAAGAGAATCAACAGGGTCCTGCACAGGTACAATTGCCAACAATGAACTCACCAAAGCCATAAAGTTTCAAAGCCTCCATTAAGTAATGTAATAGTTAGTATTAAAAATAATATGAGTACTACCCTCATTAGTTAACATCATTTAATAATAATATAACCAATATTTAAAACTAATATTAAATATTAAATATTAAATATTAAATATAAACAAAGACCCACATTTTAAAGGGCTTAGTAATATTGGTTTAAACAATGATCAAACTTAAATGGACACAATCCAAAGGTTGTCAATGAAATGAGTTTTCATGAAAGATGGTTTATAAGGACTATTTAAAGGAGAGCCACTTGGAGTAAAGGGATATAAAAGAAGGAAATAAAAGATATTTTAGTTGTACAATATAAGAAAGAAAGAATTAGAATTCAACTTTTCATCTCCAAGTTTAAAAATCAAATGATTATTATGTCCATCAAATAATGGGCAGGGAAATATATGGATGGGAGATCAAACAAAAAATAATAAATAAACAAAAGGAATCAAGTTAAATGAAGTGCCCAACATATATTTAGATGTCATTTGAGTAAAGATATACTATTGGAAAAGGAAATGATAATGTGGGACAAAGAAAGTGAGGAAATACATATGAGAAGCTTAAACATAAATGTTTATTAAAATTATTTAATATTTCATAAAAGAATGAGTGAAATTTCTTATGAAGGAAAGGTCTCAAATTCTTTGTGGCAGTAACAGAGATAAGTGAAATTCTCATTTGGCTGACACAATAAAGATGAGACTTAAACTCTTAGTGTGAATATCATAGAAGGGTAAGTTTCCCATTTGGGTGACACAATGGAGATGGAATACAAGCTCTTAGTGTCAGTATTAGAGATGTGTGTAATTACTCATTTTTTTGGCACAAAAGAGATGGACACTTGGTACCCATCCTTAATTTCAACACCAATTGGGCCAACATCTCCTAAATGGAGATTATATCAATCTCACATACTAATATCATCTTTGTAATGTTGGTATGTGAGATAGATATAATCTCCATCTAACCTAAATTCTTGAGATTGATGACCAAATATTTTAATGATGTCAACTTATGCATATTTGAATCTTAAGGTGTGCACTCTAGAGAAGATGGTTGAATAACTAAGGTTAGGAATCCTGATCTATAGATGTCTTTAAGATTGGGGTTAAGTTAAAGGGTAGAATAGTATAAATATATGTGTTATTATTATGATTTTAACATTTATTTTGCAAGTATATTTGGTCCCAAGATATCCCTAATAGAGGAGAAATTACATTGAACTCGGTGATGTAATAATCCTTTTTCCTTCTAGGCTCGTTTGCCCAATTCCTCTAATAGAATTCATCCATGAAAAAACCTTTATTTCTTTATTGTTTATGTGACACACATTGAAATGAATATTCCATTTTTTCATCCACTTGATGTTTTGATGCATCCATGTATTTTTATGTTTGCACAAAATATCATCAAAGACCACTTTAGGCCACCTACTTGCACACATTTTTTCAATTCTTTTAAGATAACTAATGAGGCAAACCATAGCAAGAACCTCGATAGGAGCAACTCCCACTTCACTAAGCATGATATCATATCTCATAGTGTTTTTTAGTTTAAGCTTACTTTTGATCCAATGCTTTTGAATCCTCTCAATTTGTTTCCATTGTAAGGTTAAAGTTTTGTTGGCCCATATTTCATATCCATAAATAACAACAAGTAACAAGAGAAACCCAAACAAAGTTTGAATAATTTTCCAATCCCAAATCTTAACATCACAATATCTATTTTGAAGTGCATAAAGTGCCTCTGATCATCCTAGAACTCTTTTCTTTCTACAACCTTAACAACTTAGATTTTTGTTGAAGTCAATTCCAAGATATTTATACTCCATAACTTCCTCAAGGACATTGCCCTCAAAATAGAACTCATGTTGATGTTGTTTTTTGCATTTAGAAAAAATCATGACATTAGTCATACTGATATTGACCTACATCCTAACCATTTTGCAAAAGTGCTCAAGTGAGAGTAAAAATTCTTTCAAACCATGAGTAGATTTGGAAACCAAAATGGGATCGATTGTATATAAGAGAGACCTTATTAGAGATTCACGTAACTAGATACCACCACCATTTTACATGACTAACCCTTCTTCAAGTTTTTCAATATATAGGCCAAATAGAGAAGCCAAAAAGGACATCCTTCTTTGACCCCTATATCACGCCTAAAACACTCTAAAATGTCATCTAAAGTTCTAATTTTGAATTTCACCTAATCATACATCCTATCAATAGCATCTCTAAGATTGTTAGGGATCCCCAATTCTTACATCCTAAGCCACAACTTATCTCTAGGGACAATGTTGATATCCCTTTTAAAAGTAAACAAAGCAAAAAAAAACCTCATTATTACTCTCCCACACTTTTTTGATAATGTGCCTTAGGGTGATACAATGGTCAATAGTCAAGTGTTTTGGCCTAAGACTAGCTTGTCCTTTTTTACGCTTATAATTTTTCTCAGCCCATATGCTAATTTTTTTTTCTATTATATTGCCAAAAAAATTTACAAACAAAGGGCTAACATCCTTTCTGTAGTTGGAGGGACTATTAACATCATTTCTCTTATAAAGGGTATAACAAGACTAATAATCCAATCTCTAGGGAACTCGTGTTGGCTGATAATATTGCATGTTTTCATAATGTGTGGTGCAAGGGGTTTCATGCCCCACTTGAGATACTGTACTTGAATTTTGACAAAGTCTCTTCCCTTACTAGTACCCAACTTCTTAATACCCATCTCAACCTCCTACACAGTGAAAAGGTCTTTCATATTGTTGACCAAAGGTGGCAGGTCCATCTCATCCTCTTTTTCATAAATTTTCTTATTATACTCAAACCATTGAGTCTCTATAATAATATTTTTAGTTTTTTTCTTCCTTGGCTTTTGTTCTCTCCAAAATAGTTTGGGGTTATTTTTAATAAGAAAGATAAGTTCTCCTCTCCTTGTGATCACAAAATCAGTTTTCTTCTTCTTTAGGATATGCTAGTACACTTTAATGTTGGGGCTTTTTTTATGAGACTCTCTTAGCTTTCTCTTGGCCACTTTACATTCCTTATTAAACCATGCATTAACTGGAAAATAATTTATTTCAAACTTTCTTTTCTTTGTTCTTTTGCACTTGGAAAATGTCTTGTGTATGAGATATAATAACACATTGCTATTGAGACTATGCACATGCATGCCCTCTTCCTTGTATAGTCTCTCAATGTAGTACTGAAGATGTCTTTATTTTCTATAGTCAAAAAAATTTTGCATTGTGAAGGTGGTTGTTGAGAGCATTGGCATTTTGTCCCAAGAAGGCTATTCTTTTCCCACATCAATTTTATGTGCAATGGTCTAAGGACAGATTTAAGATCCCAAATATGTTCCCTAATTAGAACTTCCTTGATTTTCTATTTCAAATTATGTGAACATATTGCATAATCCACCCACTTGCACCATTGTAGGTATTGCAAGTGAAATTGCCTAATGTTGTCCACATCCCCAAAATAATTGTGGTGTATAGCATTGTCGAATACTCTTTCCCACTAGTGTTTACTCTTTTCTATAAGCTAAATAGGATTGTTGTTTACATTATAGCTGAAAATGCTAGCTTAGCCATTTGGTCTTTGTTGCCACTTAGGTTTGCACCCTTGTCCAAAGCCTATGCATGAGGACAACCTAGTGAAACATGGAAACAACCTCTAAGCTGTGGGACTTGAATTGTGAGGTTGAGTCTCCGGAGAAGGCCGGCTTCCTCTTACTATCGAGATGCACCTAACTACTCTTGGAGAAGAAAAGGGAGAAGGAGAGCATGAAAGAAAATCCACCTAATCTAATCTAAAGAGGTGATGCACCAAAATAGAGTGTTCAGACCAATATCTGCCCATATATGTACTATTGAACCAGAATGAAACTAAGGATATTACACATTCAGACTTATTTTAATCAAATAATCACATGTAGATCAGAAGACTAAGATGAATGACACAAGGAAGGGGATATTTCACTTATATATCATTCACAGGCCAGAAGAGATACAGTCATGCAGATTACAGACTTCTACAAAACAATGGCGAAGGCAAAGAGTTATTGCACTTTCATACCAATGGCTGAAGGAGATAAGATAGAGAATCATACAGTTTAGAGGCAAAGGGAATTTACACTGGAATTGCAGAGCAATAGCAGAGAACAATAGAGAATGATCCCCTTTTTAAAATTTACAAAATTTGCCTTTATAGTTCAGGCATAACTGAGATCTTCTCCAGCTGAAGTTACTCTACAACCACCGCCATTAAGTCCTATAGAGAACAATCATGGAACAAATTTGAAGAAAATCTAATCTTTCTATCAAATAATGCCTTGAGAAGATAGAAACGGTGCCATTAATTGTCCTGATCAGGTAGATGGATTGGATCGGAGTAGCAGAGTGTTCTTACACATTCAGCACTCATTCTTGGGTGGTTGGGACCGATCATAGATATCAAATCGTGCAGAAAACCCGATCTCTTATCATTTTTGGTGTATGAATCAGTAGAGTCAACAAATCAATCAAACTCTATATCCAGAATGAGCCACGTGGGCCAATAACTCCCTTTCTTTCTGCCACCTCACAAGGTCTTCTCGATTGACCACTCTTTTCTAACTAAACACACCATCTTGTTAAAACCTGACCGCAATGGCTTACAAAACAACTGCCAACCCTTAACTGTCAACCTTGGTTGGGCCCGCAAGACACATGTCACCAAGGTGCTATGTCACTATGAATATCTTTCGAGTGCTTTCTCATAGCAAGATAGCACCTGCCGTAGATCTTCCCGAATCTGACGATCGTGAAGACTCGTCATTTCCTGCACTTGCCTTTAAGACTTCTGGGCCCACAGACCACTGTCAACACACCTGGCATTTGAATCAACCCAAACTGGTACCATCCCCATAGCTTTATAATGCTTGGCCCCACTGATCCACGTGGTGAAAGGGCGCTATGGCGCTATAGTTGAAATCCTCATAGTTCTCCATAGTGAGATAGCACCTATCATTGATTTCCCTCAGATCTGATGATGATTAATGAAATCACATGACTGCACACTAAGCTGGCTAAATGGACCAATAAAAAATTGCCATTGTACTGTGACCCATCTGACAATAGCCACCGAGGACAAGCTGTACTATCACTTTGGAGAAGGGTGGGCCCATTACATCATCTATGCCATGCATTTCTTAGTCACTATGGTTAAAATTCTCACAGCTTTCCATAGCGAGATAGCGCCCACCCTTGATTTCCTTAGATTTGACAGCAGGCAAGATGGATCCGATCTACCAGCATACTAACTAGTGAGAACTAGACACATGCCAACTTGTCTAACAAGTCCTCGCAGGGCCCACATTCCACGCAGTTAACTTTAGCCAATGAAAATTGACCAACTGAAAACACGTCTGACAAATCACATCACGATATTTGACGGGGCACACTTGGGACCTGCCGTATTTCTAAACTTTTCTGTAGGATCACTTTTCGTCTGGGCACTATGTTGCTAACGGCGAGAAGCCCAAATTTTTTGATAGCACCATGGCACCCATCGTGGAATTGGCAAAACCTAGCACTGGAGAAATGATAAAGGAAAAGGGGACCCACCTAACACATGACAAAAGGGCACTATGTCACTAACATAAAACATCGTGCATCTTTCCATAGTGACAAAGCGCCAACCGTTGATCTGGGGAAGATCTGACAATCGTGAACTTGCGAGCCTGCAGAGACATATCATAAGTTTGATATTTTTTAATTTTTTGATAATATTGGGATGTTAAAAATAATATAAACCAGAAAGTGATCGTTGGGCTAGCAAGTATTTGAAATTCAAATATTTGGCGAGGGGCACAAAATGTAACAGTCTTCTAGCATTGAAACCTCCAACAAGAAGAACATCTCCCCACTGTGAGAACATAGCAACACAAGAATGATAGATAGATTTTAGTAGTTTATAGGACAAGGAGAAGCAGTAAGAGTGTAATAAGGGGATGAATGTGGGAGAGTTATTATGCCTAAGCCGTTTCATATATGAAAGAGACAACCTAAGATTTTCATCCAATGAGGAGGGAGGCAAGATGATTGAAATTGTGTGAACCTTCCACATTTTTTATACTTGTTTTTTCACCCTTTTCACATTTCCTTGATTTTTACCCATTTAGATTTTTCCACATTGCTAGAAAAGTTATTAACTATCGAGTTTTTTAGGGCCTGTTTGGCAACAAGAATATAAGCAGAATAGGCATATGTAAATTCTTTAAATTTTGAATTCTTCATTTGGATGCACCAAATTGGAATTAGAATACAAAATAAAATAGGAATATGTATTTCAATTTTGGCCCAAAAATGAGATTTTGTAATTCCACCTAAATAGGTGGAATTGGAATACATATTCCTATTCTAGTTTTATTTATTTTAGAAAACATAAATTTTTGGGTTCATGATATCCCCATCAAATTTTGGCTAAACCAAACAGATAATACGAATATGTATCCCCATTTTCTATTCCAGAATAGCTATTCCTATTCCCATAGCCAAACGGGCCCTTAGGTCATCTGATTAGACATCTTGATTGTTTTCCAAGTGTCTTTGAGCTTCCCCTAAGTCATCATCTCATAGAACAAATACTTGACCCAGATTGATAGAGAAGATTGAAACTACTCCAAATCTTTGTATTACAATAGGAGAGCAATCCAGGGGGAAGAATATGAGTACATTGGCAGTTCCCAATTTTGTACCAATTTGGTGACCTAGTCCAACCAATCAGACCTGCCACTTTTTTCATAAAGCAAACCCTCTAGATTGTCATTGCTCATGAAATCATATACAATGAGTTTATCTATTGCAGATAAGTAAGAATCCATCGGAGGAACCAAATTCTCATGGAATTCATGGCTTCCCAGAGATTTCATTTTAAAAATTCTCACTTGCCTTCAAGGCCCTTCTGTTGTAATTTCTTGACTACAACTATTGATCCGTGCCTCAGTTTTCCTTTACAAATTGTGTTGAATCTCCCATCGTGTATCATAGAGAATTATTTTATTGCTAGTAAAATGGTTGTGTACGTAAAACACTTACCTCTAGAAATTGCATGGTCTTTGAATTTGAGTCCAAATCACAATCATTGTTGCTACTAGTGTTTAAGAGAGTAGTGGATACACAACTTGCAGTGCTAAAAGTTCTATGAATTGCATCATTGGTAGCTTCTTCTCTTTAGTAGTATAGTACAAAAGAGTCTTAGTGAAATGAAGATTGACCGTGAATTTTTTTACGAGATCTATTAGAGCTAAAGGAAGAATAAATAGTAGAGTAATTTTCTCCAATAATTTATCTTGAGAAGAACTACTTTGAAGGTCGCTCCAACATTTTCAAATGCACTCAAAAACCCTAAATATTTTTCATTCCTATCCATGATAGATTTCAAACCCTTCTCCTCCTTTTAATTATGCTAAAATCGTTGTTTGGCAAGATGAATTTACAATCAACTTAGTTGGAAGCACATAAGCTTGTAAATCTAAAAAAAAAAAGTTAAAAATTATATATTTGGTGATCATGGTGGGCTAATGGGAAAATCAACAATGTGCAGATAAATTACAAATGCTACAACTAATGTTCAGTGGAACTATGTTATGAAAAAGTGGCAGGCTCAAGTTCTTTTGAATATGGAAGCTACAATAATAACATGGATAAAACTAGTAGTTGCTTTTATGCTCGATAATAAAATTATTTTTTTAAATATAATTTTTTGTGAACAAATTAGATTATTAATAATTTTTAATTTAAATAACATAATATTTACTAAAATATTTTAAATAGACTAATAAATATTATTTATCTAAATTCAATTTATCAAATATGAAAAAAAAATCTTTTAAAAAAACTCAGCAAAAAATCTATTGTGAGAAATTAATAAGAGAAATACAAAAAAAATAATGTCTCTAACAAATATTCTGTTGACTAAATAAATTATAGAAATTTAAAATCAATATTTAAAGAAAAAACTAAACTAATATAAAAAATTAATTTAAATAATTTAAAAATTAAAATCGAAATCAATTTTAAAAATTAAAAGTTAAATAAATAGAGACCACAACATGAGCTAATGTGGAGATCACAACTAATTTTTTTTAAATAAGTAGAAAAAGAAAAATAATAGTTAAAAATGGAGATAACAACTAATAAATATCAAAAAAAGAGTTAAAAGTGGAGTGAGATAAAAACTGGCTGACAAATAATTAACAGAAAGGATTTACAATTTTCTGGCCAAATTGACAACTTTTCTGGCCAACTGACAACTTTCCTAGCCAACTGACAAGTTTTCTATCAAAAATTCAATTTCTATGAACAAAGTTCCCACAAATAGCCTATCGGCTAAATTAAACAAAATTAAAGTTCTAAATAAAATTCTTGTTTAAAGTTTTAATTACTTCAACTAATAATAAGCATTCAAGTCTCTTAAAGTTCTTTATTAAATAAAATAAAAATTTGAATCTAATAGTTATTTTGTCTTCCCATAAAAAAATTAAGAGTGTTGATTAATATTTACAATTAGAAGTTTTACAAACATAATTTGTCAAAAAAAGGTCAAAAGATCAAATCATGTTTTAAGCTACACTACATTTAGTCAGTAAGGAGTGTACCAAGCTTTAGACAATAACTAAATACATAGACAGATGAAAAATATAATTTTACATCTAACTGGGGTCTTCAACTTCACTTCAATTTGTTTAGTCTAATCCCACCATACAAGAAAGTTTGAATATTGATTTTAGCAAGAGAAAGTGGCTTTCTTTTTTGTGATACTCAAATTTATTATAATAATTTGTAACTCAATCTCAAATGGGATAATTGTTAGTGCAAATAATTATTATTTACACTTTACTTAAGTTTACTTAGGATAAATACATTATTTTATTATTTATTAGGTTAGACACCTAGGAGTTTATGTACTCATTTGAGTTGTCTTGTTGACAACACAAGAGTGAGCAACTCTAATTTAGCACAGGGTGTCTACAACACTGGAGTTTACATGAACAACTGAGTCATCATGTAGGCAACACAGTTGTTCGCACTATTATTTTAGCACATGGTGTCTACAACATAATTTTATGTGACACACCTTTGTAGGCTTATCCTCTTATCATTGCACTAACTTCTGTGCTTAAGAGAGGATAACCCATTCGTGATGGGCATGTGCTTAGTTGTGGAGCTTATCATATTGCTAACTCCTAGACATTCTAGATGCATCATAGAGGCCTTTATATACAGGCACCCCTAATGTACATATCAATCAATTACAATGAATTGAATATCATATTGTTATTCTAATCATACTTTGTTGGTCTTTTGTGCTAGTCATTGTGCTTCTTGATCTTGGGTGAATTTTTCCCTAAGAAAAATTCTTACATGGCATCAGAGCCATAGGGGCATCATTTCATAGCCATTGGAGACTGATCTTGTTTCACCTCTTGAAGGACACCTCGATCCAAATTCGGAGTATCTGCAGATATTGGGAGCATCTAGAGCCAAAGTGAACCTCACCATTGCATCCAGAGCATCGATTTGGTGAATTTTGACTATAAATTTGCTTGTGTGGCAATAGTCAAATCTAAGGCAAATTTTTTTGCAAACTGGAACCCAAAGGCCCGAATTGCAAATTTGGTATGATCATTTTAGATCTCTAAATTAAATTTTTGAATCTACATGTTTTATTATTTCAATCTCTGTGATTTCTCTGCATTATTTTTTGGATCTACTTATTTTGTCCAGAAAATTTTTGGCCATCAGGCCTATAGAGGAGAGATTTTTTGTAGGACAAGATTGGAGCTTGCTAGTGCAAATTAGATATTTGCATCATAGTCAAAAGGTCAAAAACCCCCATATCGGCTTTTGTTTCACAAAGTCAAACATCTAAGGTGAAACTTAGAGTCATTTGAATTTTGGAAGTGTGACGACAATGATTTGAGGAAAAATAATTATAGAGGTGATTTTCAAATAGTGATATCTCCCTTGTATGGACTCCTTTTTGTGAGCAATTTTTTTTGTTTGGGGGTATAATTTTGTGATCTACACATTGGTGCAAGATTTTTGACCTCTCTGTTCTTGAATTTTTTTGCAAATCACAAATCCCAATTTTTACAACCTCAAATGCTTGGTACGGGCTTATCTAGACACATTTTTAGGTTACATTTTTTTTGAAAGTGCTTAATTTTTCATCTACTTTTCAGATATGCAATCAAACTATAGGCTTGTGTGGATAGAAATATCACTTTTAGAAATAGGTCCTTTCTTTTCATTGTATTGCTTCAAAATTATTGTATTTCTAAGCTACATTATAAAGTTCCAGATTTGAACTATAAAAGGAGGTTGCAAACAGAAAAATTAGAAGTCCACTAAGGTCTAAATTGGCAAGTGGCCTATTATAAATGCACTACCCATAAAGTACCAAATCATACATTGGGGGGGTTGATTGATTATTTTTTCATTTTGGGGGGTGCATACATTTATTGATCTCATGGATTCTTGTGGCATATATCAGTCTGGTATAAGACCAAAGTTGATATCAAGGAACTATCAGAATTAGAGTGCCTTAATCATTGATCATTTAAGAAAAGAACATATGGAATTGTTTCCTTATCTATCTTCAAATATATTGCCACCGAATCCTACTTTGAGATATCTTTCTCATCTTCTTCACTTTATGTATAGAAGTATGACTAAGGAATATTTTGCACCTCTTAGTATGGCAAGTTTTCCTCATGATGTTTGGATGGCTCTTTGGGAAGCATATGGAGATCCAGGAGTCCCTCCATTTCTAGAGCACATTCTATATTTAGTTGCTTTAGTAATGGTTCCTCCAACTCCATATGAGATCCCACCTCCTGATGCTCCTATTGATACTACTAATCAAGTTCCAACCATAGATACTCCTGATTTAGTGTAGTAGGACATACCGTGTCTTCCTACTTCAGCTTCATGGGATGACTTCCTTCCAGACATTGACAGGTTGTTCGTGGAGTCTTACATTGAAGATGTGGGAGACATCATTGATGAAATCAATCTTCTCTTTGTTGAGGAGACTTCTTCACTTGCTATGAGGGCACACTCTAAACCTCAACCACTTGATCATTCTGACATGATTGTGACTTCTTTATAATAGTTGGAGGAGGACTTGTTCACTTATGAGGAGACATATTAGTCTATGGAGATTGTCTTCCAGTTTCCCCAGACATCATATTTTCTGAGGATTCTTCCTACCAATTAGGGAGCATTATCTACAACACCTATAGCAACATTTCTTCCTATAGGGAGGATGATCATTTAGCTTTCATGGTGAAACTTCTTCAATCATCAAGGAGCTTCTTTCATAGGTGTGGCTTCATTATTGAGGGGAGGCAAAATTGCTTCTCTTCCTACATCTTCCTATCAGGATGTTTCATTGTCTTTGGAGTTTGATTCAATTTTATCCATGGACATGTTACCTTGTTTACCACCTTCTTGTGGGCATTCACCAGATTGGTTTGTGGCATCTACATTCATCAAGGACTTGTCGACATATGAGCAAACTTCAGAGGTAGCATCCACCACATACTACATTTGGATCCCTCTTCCATCTTCCTATCCCTAGTGGGAAGCATATTTGCACCTATACTTGGTGTATTTTATTCCTAAAGGGAGAAATACTATTTTTCGATATTGGATTATCTTTTGTCTTCAAGAACTCATCATCAGGAGATCCTTTACTAAGGGAGGAATTTCATGCAGGGATTCTCTATTGTATATGCCTGATGTATGTGATTATGGGGGGGTCTTCTATACTCCATCCATTCATGGATCTTTCTTTATTGTACTTTTCTCTCTTTTTTGGAGATGGTTTTTGCCATGCAGTTTTCCCTCTTTCTCCATTTGCATAGAGATTTCATTACATTGTGTGTTCAGCATTGCATTTGTACATGGGTACCTAACATGGCCTAGCAGCTGGGACCCATTATGAATTTCTTCATAGCTTTTGTGAGCTTAAGTGCATTCCCCTAAGTTGCACTTAAGGGGTGGTGTTAGTGTAAATAATTAATTATATACACTTTACTTAGGATAAATGCATTATTTTATTATTTATTAGGTTAGACACCTAAGATTTTGCATAATCATTTGAGTTGTCTTGATTACAACATAGGAGTAAGAAACTCTAATTTAGCACATGGTGTCTACAACACTAGACTTTTCATAAACAACCGAGTCATCATATAGACAACACAGTTTTTTGCACTATTAATTTAGCACATGGTGTCTACAAAATAATTTTATGTGACACACCTTTGTAGGCTTATCCTCTCATTATCACACTAACTTCCATGCTTAACAGAGGATAACCCATTCCTGGTAGACATGTGCTTAGTTGTGGAGCTTATCATATTGCTAACTCCTAGACATTCTAGATGCATCATAGAGGCCTTTATATACAGGAACCACTAATGTACATATCAATCCATTACAATGAATTAAATATCATATTGTTATTCTGATCATACTTTGTTGATCTTTTGTGCTAGTCATTGTGCTTCTTGGTTTTGGGTGAATTTTTCCCTAAGGAAAATTATTACACAATTAACATACATGATTTTAACTCGAGTCTTTTTAAGGTTAAGGAAAACTTTGTGGATTATGAAAAAGGAATTATGGATTACAAAAGAGAGGTCACCTAAATAGAATGAGATCTTGTTTTTGAAATATTAAGTGGCAAAAACAAGGGGGTTGGCCCTTATAAAAATTTAAGTTTGCTAACAACCAATAGATTACCAAAATAATAGAAACACCCCCTACCCCAGCTTAGCACATCAAAAACATAGCATGAAAAAGCATAAGAACAAGTAGGCATCCCACTAAGATAACCATTACCAACATTGATTAAACATAAAGAATTTTTAGACAAAGGCAAAACTGCCTTAAAACTAAGTCAAAGATCCACCAAAAAAACCAAAACTACATAAAACTAGAAGAGGACCAAGACACTAATTAGAATTTTTATCCCATTTCCACTTGAGGAGGGCATTCACCCAATCTTCTGCTAGGAACCCGAACAGTAATCTGGAGTCCTCTTGGTTTAGATCATCCTGGTTATCCTTCAGCAAATGTAGGGTCGTAGTTTCTGCATGAGTCACTTTGATGCTGAATTTGGACAAAAGGCCAAACCTTTCCTCCAAGACCATCATTTTCTCTGTTAGCTCCTTGACCTCCATTTTTAGCATCACCATTGTTTCATCCAAATAGCCACACAACTTTCCCTTCTCCATCTCCAAGTTGTTAACCTGCAAAATGAGACCTTGTTATAATGACTTAATGTGAATGGAATTATCCCTAAGTGGTATGTATATGATAGGTATTTGATCAATACACCCTGCTATATACTCTACAAAGTGCTCAAGCTTAGAGGTTAATCTCATTAAGAATTCAATTGGAAAAAGGCATTTTTCCTTCAATCATAATAACTAATCACACCAGGACTAACCTATAGATTAAGTGTAGTTTAAGTTCTTATAGGTGATTAATTTTCTCATAGGTAATCAATAGCATCCCTCAACACATAAGTCTTAAATGATTTATAAAAATTAAAATTAGGAAATGCTATTGTTTTCTACCTATGCCTTTCCTTTGTATATATTTTGTCAAAATTGATCTTCAACATACCCATTGCACACCGAGGTGCAATTTCTAGTTTAGTTATATTGAGGTTTTCTTCATTTTTTTAATTAAAAATGAAAAAAGTTTTTTTGAAAAAAATTGGTAGTGTATAAAATGTGGTAATGTTCTCTTAGGTTAAGGAATGTAATAGTATAAAAAATAATTTGAAACTTATTCTACAATATTCATAAAGATTGATTATATAAATAAGACAATTATATAGTAGTTCAAATACTATCAAAAGATTACCAAAAATGAAAAATACAAACTAAATCACAAATTCTAATGATTAATACATTAACATCCCCTCTTAATCTAAAGGGGTTATCATGAAATTGGGGGGTATTTTGAACTCCTCAAAACTTAATTTTCAGCAAGGCATTTGGTGGAAATATTTTTTGGTTGATTGAATCATCTTTTAAAATTGTGTTACTATGACATGATTTCTCATTTGAACTTAATTTTCTATCTTGACAAGGTTTAGACTTTTATATATGATCCCATTTCATTGGTGGGCCTCAGATTTTGATAATGAGTCTATTGCTTTGATAGTTCTCAAATTGGGACTTTGTCCATTTTAGATTAGCACACTTTGAGTGTGCAATCACTTAAAATAGAACACATTGGGTGCAATGAACTTGTTATATCCATGTTATAATTTGATAATAGCACACATTTTGTGTAATAAAAAAACATACATTTGGTTTTGTGAACTCGTTATATCCATATTAAAATTTGATAATAACACACATTAGGTGCAATAGTGTTATTTTGTCTATTTTTTTGAGAATAGTATACATTGAATTATTATAATTATCACTCATTTGAGCTTGAATATGACATATACATGTTCCTTCCATTGGCAGATGAGAGGGAAAAAATATTAACAACATGATTTCATTGATGGAGATATTGGACAAGAGGTGACATATCTCAAATTGAGTAGTTTGTCTAAAAATTCACCAAACCAAACATCTTGTCTTTAAATCACTTGAATATGGTAATTACATGACTAGGGAACTCTAATCCACCTTCAGTTTCAATCATTCAATCCCCTTCTCATTGCAATCATCACAACATCATGCTTACTAGGTTACCACTACCTAGTGATCAACCTAGGGCATCAATGTAAAAGCATTAGATCAACTTTGGAAAGCCAAAAATTGGAACAAATATGAACTATACAAATATACCTAGAATTTTATGTTTTTGGCTATGGAATGCTAGGAAAAATGCATTTTTATGTACAAACTCTAGGTTTTGAGGGTTTTAAGGATTTGTGGATTCAAACCCACGAATCTCTTCACACACAAAACTTAAAGACCTCAAACCTTGTGGTATAAACTATTGCACCAAAACTTTAAGGTGCTAGTGAAGGCCACCCACAAAGATCATAATATCGCACCATTCTCTGCAATCCAAACTCTGGGTTGGATGTGTGCCCATATGGTGGGCCCTCCCTTGGTTGCATGAGCCCTAGACAAAAATTGTAATGCCGGCATTGCCACCCACTCTGAGACTCGAACCTAGGTGGAGGCTCTGATACCACATGGTATGAACCATTGTACCAAAACCCTGAGGTGCTAGTGAAGGTTGCCCTTTAGGATCATAACACTTTGTGCATTAACAAGATAAAACAAAGGTCTTTAAGAACCAAACACAAACTCCACCAAATCAATCCATGTGATATGAATTATAGTACAGAATAACATTGAAAATAGTGAAAAATAGAGTAAAATATTGAGCTTCTTGACTCAATGGACCTATCTAACCTTAAATATAGTTTTATAAGGCTTTAATGTGACCTTGTTAGTTAGGGTCATTACCAAATATTTTTTGGGCTTAAGGTTACATTCTTGCAATATTTTGCAAAAAGTTGCAAAAGATGCAAAGTTGCAATTTTGCATCTTTTGTGCAACTTTACATTTGTACAACTCTATTATTCCAAACTTCTTCAAAGTGTCTCAAATCACCTATAAACCATTCTAAATACTTGATTATACTTGGACTAACCTTCATACACAAAATTTGCACCATGACCACTCTTGGTGGCTCAAGACCCTAGGATTGACTATGTCTATAATCAAGGTTCACATACCAAAATGGACCCAATCAAGCTCAATCTCACCAAATTTATTGCCTTTGAGTTTTATTATAAACACTAAAAATAATCCACAACAAAATTGTGAAGGTCTTCCTACACCATACTCTTGGGGTATGAAAAACTTGAGTCCATTGAGTAGTCAAGTCTTGAACTATCTTTCCATGCTTTATGATGTCAATCTTAGTCATCCATTTTTTTCCGCTTCAGGTAAATTAGCCAATTTTCTTAGGTACTCCTTGTAAAATCCTTTCATATTTTTCTTGATAGCCTTATTATTAATTATACATTCTAACTAAAGAGGTTGACTTGGAAGTAATAATGTGATCCAATCAGGCTCATCAGTTATAAAAACATCATATTTTCTTGTATATTGTGTCTTCCACTTGAATAGATATAGGTCACTAATATTGAAAACAAGTTAAATTCCTAGATCAAGGGGCCATTCCACCTCACAAGAATTGTTTCAAAATTTGTGTATTACCTTAAATGTTTCTATCTTTTTCATGAGTACCTTTATAGTTTTCCCTTTGGGTAATCTTTCCTTCCTAAAGTAATCCATTACAAGATCTCCTACGTTGAATTCTTGTTCTCTTGTTGTCTTGTTTATGTGTTTTTTTTACTTATTTTTACTTTGTTGCAAGGCATTCTTTACGTATTCATGGATCTCTCTTATATTCTCTACAAAGATCTCACCCATGGCACTTATCTAATCTATAGAACTTAAATCCTTGAGTTCCAAGATGCCCCAGCTAGGATGACATCTATAAACTATCTCAAAGGGACTCTTACCTATACTTCTATTGACTGAGTCATTATAAGCATACTAATCTTGTCTAATGACCAAGTCCCATGCTTGTCCATGTTTGGTTAATCTTGTCAATATGTTAAATAATGAACTATTTGTTTGGATTAAGGAGATATAAATAACAATTACATGCAAATATATCCAATATCATAAAATAATAAAGCACAGAAAAGAGAACACAAGACACACATATTTGATGTGGTTCACCCAATCCCTAGGTTATGTCCACCAAAAAATGAGTCCAATATTCTTATTATGCACTTATTATAATCTAATTACAATATGTAATCCCTTATAGCTCAATACTACCACAAGAAGCTATTATCTTATTAAACATCATGAAATCCCTAACCCTAAACTATTTTATACAAGACTTTGTTGCTTACAAAATTAAGGTTATATAATTTGACAAGTTTACATAAAAAATCCTTGATGATTCAACCTTGGGAAATGGTTGATGAGTCAACTCAAAAATCCTTAACCAATCAACTAGAAAATATTCCTTAGTGATACCCTGAACCCCAAAGAATTTATGAAAAGTGTAGAGTACTTCCTTGATTAGTCACCACATATCAATAATCTCCCACTTGAGAAATGATCAAGATCTACACTAAAATACCTTCCACTTGGAGACTAAACTTGTAGCAATATTGCTACTCCATGAGGCTCCCACTAGATCAAACCACCCTAGACTCAGTTGTTCCTTTATTTGATTTAGTCTATAAGACCAATTGAAGCTGAAGAGGAGTTTAACTTCTCCCTTATCAGTATTTTTGTAAACATATCTATTGGATTATCATTTATATGTATCTTGTCCAACTTTAACTATCCATCATCCAAAATAGATCTAATAAAATGGTACCATAATTGTTTATGTTTTGTCTTTGAATGCAAAGTATAATTCTTGGAAAGATGAATGGAACTCTAACTATCTATATACAATTAATTATTCCTCTTTGAATGTCTGAATTCTTTCATGAAAAATTGAATCCATGCCATCTCATTGGTTGCCTCTATCACAAAAACATACTCAACCTCTATAGTGGATAAAGTATTCACCTTTTGTAACTAAGAAACCTAACTTATTGTTGTCTCACCAAAAATAAATACATAACTTGTAGTGCTCCACCTAGTATTAAGATCCCCTACCAAATCTGAGTCAACATAGCCACATAAATCAATAGTATATCCCCCAAAATGTAAACACTTACTAGATGTTCCTCTCAAATATCTGAGAATCCATTTGACTTCATTCCAATGCTCAATCCCAAGGAGACTCATACACCTACTAACGAATCCCACTGCATGTGCAATTTTTGGCCTAGTACATACCATAACATAAATTAAGCTTCCTATAGCTGATGCATAAGGTACCTTAGATAGCTTATCCTCCTCTTCTTGTGTCTTTGGACTCATCTCCTTAGTCAATTTCAAATGACCAGGTAAAGGTGTGCTGACATCTTTGGAATTCTTGATAGAGAAACATTGCAACACCTTCTCTATACAATCAGTTTGAGATCATGTCAAATTTTTGTTCTTCTTATCTCTGCATGTTTGCATACCAAGGATTTATTTTTGTGCCCCCAAGTACTTGATAGAAAATTAATGTGATAATTGTTATTTTAATCTCTTAATGTGGTCTATGTTAGACCCAGCTACAAGAATATCATCAACATATTAACAAAAAATAATTTAGCATTTATCATCCAACCTATTAAAAGAAGCACAATAACCTGAATGAAACCTACTATATCCATTCTCGTGCATAAAATTGTCAAATTTAACATACCATTTTTAATGTGCTTGCTTCACGCCATATCAACTTGTTTCCAATTTGCAGGCTAAATTCTCCTTACCTTTGACCTCAAATCCCTATAATTATTCCATATATATTTCTTCATCCAAATAAAAATGAAGAAAATTTGTTTAAATATTATCATCAACATATTAACAAAAAATAATTTAGCATCTATCATCCAACCTATTAAAAGAAGCACAATGACCTGAATGAAACCTACTATATCCATTCTCGTGCATAAAATTGTCAAATTTAACATACCATTTTCAATGTGCTTGCTTCACGCCATATCAACTTTTTTCCAATTTGCAGGCTAAATTCTCCTTACCTTTGACCTCAAATCCCTATAATTATTCCATATATATTTCTTCATCCAAATAAAAATGAAGAAAAGTTGTTTAAATATTAAGCTGCTCCAAATGCAAATACTTAGTAGCCACAATACTTAAAATAGTACAAATAGAATTCATTTTAACAACTAGAGAAAATATCTTATCAAAATCACTTCCCTTATTCTGTGCAAATCCTTTTACAACTAACATGTATTTAAATCTTTTCTTACCTCCATCCTCTTCTTTTATCTTGTAAACTCATTTATCTCTACAACCCTTTTACCTATAGGCAACTTACATATATTCAAAGTCTAATTTTTCAGCAAGGAGTCCATTCATATGTCATTGTAGACTCTTGCTAAAGCTTTGTATCCAACTACATAGCTTCATCATAAAATTAAGGTTCACCAACATCTGCTAATAAAATAGAACTAAAAGAGGGAGAAAATATTTTTGGAGGTTTACTTAGTCTTGTTGTCCATTTAACATTCACTAGGGTTGTACTTGTTGTTGTTGTTCTTACAAATCATGAGGCACTACTAGAACATCATCCTTTTGAGTATCATTTAGCACTACATAATCATTTTCTTTCTTATCATGTTGCTACAACATATCTTTGTACAATACTTTCTCATTGAATATGACATCCTTGCTTCTTACAATTTTATGATTTTAAAAATCCCAAAGCCTATAACCAAATTCATCAAAATGCCATATCCAATAAATATACACTTCTTATATTTAGCTTCCATCTGGGTTCTATTTTTAGAATCTATATGTGCATATGCTCCACAACCGAAGGTTTTGAAAAAAGAATAACTCACTTTCTTATTTGTCTATGCTTACTCTAGAATATCAAAACCCAGAGGAGTAGAAGGACCTCTATTAATCAAATACATAATAATATTGAAAACTGTAGACTAAGAAAGTGCACTCCTCTAAACCCTTCGATCTAAGATATCCCATAGATTGGGATGATTGAATGGCGGCTTAGAGCTCCCTAGTCATGGAGTGCAAAGGTGTGTGCATTAGTATAGAAAGAGATCTCGGATGAGCCTTGGAGATACAAACCTTTCTATTAAACTATGAAATGGAATATTCTTTAGACAAGAACAAGAATGCTAGTTTCAAAGAACTCTTGAGTATGCAATGCAAGAATGAATTATGTTGGAATTGAATGCAAGAATGCAACTAAATTAAGAAAAATAAGAGTATTAAAAACCTTTAATTGAGCTAAGTGATCTAAGCTAACAAAAAAGGAAATCTAAAATATTGCAAATGAAACTAAAATAGGATGAGAATGAAAGAATGAAACAAGAAGAAATAAGTTCTTCACAAGTGCTCCAAGAAAGCCTATCAAGAAACCTGCAACATGACAATAGCTCAAAATTAGGATCCTTAGAGAGGGAGAGAGCTCTCTCTTTTATAGGTATATGGAGGGTTCAAATAAAGATCAAGAAATGGATGATCATGGGTGGGGGTTTAATTTTGGCATGATCCACATGTAAGAGCAAGTCAACCAATTAAAATGAGTTGAATTTTTATGTCAGACAAAATCTTCTTCCTTTAATTTGTAAATAGGAAAAAGACTTTATGTGTGCACATTAAGTGGGTTAGAAGAATAGGGTATTTTATTTAATTAAAAGGGGGACATGTTATTTTAATCAAATATGGACTTAGGATATTATAGTCAAACTATAGGTCATAATCAAATAAATTGATTTTTAGCAATTTGGCCTAGGTAAATAATTAATTATTTTAGCCAAAATGCTGAGAAGGGGGCTAATAGTCTGGATGACCATTTTTAGGTGATTATATTTTTCCCTCTTTGACTAATTTTTGATCTATTTGGGAACACATTATATCAAATAATACAGAAACCAAATAGGTAGCAGTAGATAAAGAGAAATGATTTTGGAGAACACAAATGAAGAATTAGATAGCAAGTCATAAATGCACAACTTGGTAGCGATAGTACTGAACACTAGGAGAGAAACAATATCAAAACTCAAGAAGAGTACTAACATCAAGAAAATCATATAGATTAAGAGCCAAATTAAGCATATGCTCTTGAGAGATAGCTATAGCCAGTAAGCAATAATAGAGTATTTATGCCCCCTCGAGATCAAAATCAAAATGAGGTAAAAGGAATGTAGAAATGAGAAAGATATGGGAAAATTGAGATATAGAAAATTCATTGATGATAAGTAAGTGGTTAAAACCAAAGAGTATGCATAAGGAACTGATAGAATGCCCCAATTTTACTAGAGTTGACCAAGAAGGATAAAGTATGAAAATTAGGTCAAATCAAGTAGAAAGATGGTCTAGAAGTGAGATGAAGTGAATTGAAGTGGGTGAGAAGTGTAGAAATGATGAAGACATGAAGAAATGAAAATTACCTAGTGAAGATTTGTATATTAAACCTCAAAAGGTTAGCTAACTACATAGAAGAAGACAAAATTTTAAAATGGGATTTTGACCAGCAAGATGAACTCAAATTTTGATTTCGATCCTAAAAATGAATCAAAATTAGGTAAGGTAAAAAAGGATAAATAAGAGATCTAAAAGGGTAGATAGATGTGATAAAAATATCAACCCCTTGTGATGATAGGTATAGAGGAAGAAAGAAGGTGGATATAATCGACAAGGAATAAAAGACATGATCTAGAGAAAGATTTTAGAAGAGATGAATGTAGTTAGCTAACATCATTTGTTAAAGATGAAGAGAGAGCTCTCTCCATATGCAAAATTAAAGACTAAGATAGAATGAGCCTATAATGCAAAATAGTATGCAAAATTATTTACTTGCAAGGGACACAAAACATTTAGAATCTATTTCATCATTGACCATTATTATGGACATCAAAAGATCATACAATGCTCACTAATATAACTATGAGGATATAAATATGATTTACATTAGATAGCTATATGGGAATCCAAATTAAGCATCAAAGACATGTAAGTCAAGATGACTAATGCAGTTAGAGTCCCTAAGTTTAGTATAGCAAGATTACACCTGTATCAAGGAATAAGTGCCAAGATAACCCCCAAGTGTGGTCTTGCAAAAATAGACAAGGATAATACATTGTATATCCAAAGTGTCAAGTAGGAAAAGCATGAATTCTCTCAACACCTAATACTAACAAAAATACACTCACAAGCAGAAACAAAGTAAAAGATGCCCCATGCCCCCATTCTTCTAGTCCATGACATCCTCATAAGATTATTATGGAGGGAACACTCAGCAAAGAAATTGTCATAGACAACACAAAAAGAAGATAAAGTTCATCATGTCTCGACAACTTTAAAGTTTAAGTGTGTGTATGTTTGTCATATGGCTATTTCTTCAAGACTCACATATGATAGTGAGAAATATCATAGGATCTTAGATTGTAGTTAAGGTATATAAGAAGTGTTGAGAAACACTTAATGTCAAAAGGGTAGTGTTGAGAAACATTATTTTGCATGAGTTGCCAAAGAAATCCTAACGCACAAGAAGACCCTGATAAGCTAAGAAGTCATGCCCCCGAGATGAGGACAAGAGACAATTCCAAGCTAGGAAATGGAGTTGTGAAATAAATGAATGAGATTGATAGACATAGGTGTAAGGGTCTCAAGTAGCTCCCATTTCCAAGTTTTCACCACTTGGAAATTTTTTTAGGACTTTTTATAAAAATTTTGTATTTTTTTTATTTTTTTGGTGATACATCAAAGTCCTTATTTTAAGGTTTTCACTAAGATTATCATTTTTTAGGACATTTTCTCATTTTTAGGATTTTTTGAGCATCATATATGATTTTTTTAGATTATTTAGAATGATTTAGAGATCACTAATTCTCAAGCAAGATCACATAATTTTTTCCCAATGTCTAGAAGGGTGTATAACATGATGGAGTAGCAAGCTAGAGGAAAAGCATAGATGGATAAGAAATGACTATGAAGCAAGTGAAAGGTGACCCTCAAGGACTGACTCCTTAAGAGTACCCAAGCTAGGAAAAGATATCCATATGAAGAATGTGTTGGACAAGCCAAGAAAGCCATGAAAGGAGACAACATGTAGGATAATTGGTTAAAGATTATAAGTGAGATAGCATATAGGATAAACAATGGAAGCCATGGATAACATATAGGATAAGCAGTGGAAGCCAATAAATGACATAACATGAAAGCATTTAATCCAAAAGAATAGACATGTCAAGAGGCCTAAGAACCATGTTTTTTTTGTGTGATGAAGACCAAGGGGTCAATTGGGTAGGATAGTGATAGGATAGAGCAATAATAATAAAGCTCAACATAGAGGCTATGAGTGAATGATTAAGATCATGATAGGGAAATGGATGGATAAGATAGCTAATACACAAGGATAGCTCAACATTGTCAAGATCAAAGAAAGAAGAGGAAATGGATGGATGATGTAAGAATCACGCATGATGTA
Organism: Cupressus sempervirens; assembly: GCA_028749045.1. NCBI lineage: Eukaryota > Viridiplantae > Streptophyta > Pinopsida > Cupressales > Cupressaceae > Cupressus > Cupressus sempervirens. The sequence goes on from CM053792.1 coordinate 239,932,034, forward strand.
TACTTACCAAGTTCTCATCATGATACTTATCCAAAGCACCACAAGAAATGGTTTTCACCATAGGACAAATTTATTTCTCTTTACTTTTGCTACCAAGGTGCCACAAGAAATGGTTTTCACCAAGGCATTTTTTTTTTCTTTTCTTTTCTTTTTTCTTTTTAGATTTTTAGAAATAGGTCAAGATTTTTCAAGTTAGATAGTGCTCCTATAGGAAAGATAAGTCATGATAAGCCAAGACCATAGAAAGGTATGCTTAAAGATGTTGATAGGGTGAAGTAAGAAAGATGGTAGTAGGGTAAGTATATGGAGGATAAGACTTCATGCCTTGAAAGGATTGTACGAGTATGGATAGTAGGTAAATATAACTTTGGAAATATTGCATAAGGGTACCTAACAAGGTGGGGAAGATCGAAATTGACACACACCTTGCAGGGTTTTGGAATGATGGAGGAAATAGCTAGAGGTTTAGATGTATGAGGTGGTAGAGTAACTTTGGAGAAAGTTGGAGTGGAAGGTTTTGAAAGCTTTTTAGCAAGATGTTTGAAAGAAGATGGAGCAAAATCCTTTGGAAGCTTGAATATCAACTTCAATTAATTTTCAAGTTTCAATTCTTTCAAAAGAGACTTGAGAATCCATATAGCTTTGGATTTTTCTTTTCCTTTGGAAGTTTTAGAACATATTTCTTCAATAATGGGTTTAGGAACCCATACTTGCTTTGATTTATCTCTTTGGGTAGTGGAACTTTGTGGTCTATTGAATAATTATTCTTTCTTATCATTCACATATCAATTAGATGAGACATAGTGATCTTCATTTGTAAATGGATTCTTGTGTTTGTTCTTAAGTTGATCATCTGAATCGCTTCCAAAAGAATTAGGATTTATGGATGAATAAGACTGATATGAATGGTTTATATGGAAAGGTGAATGGAGATTCATCAGGGATGAGTGTCTTTGTTAATCTTGAGGCATAATTGGAGAGGTAGGAGTGGAAAATGTAGGAGATTAAGGAACATATGGGCCCAATATGGAAGGAAGTTTTGAAGGTTTTAGTTTTGATTGATAAGGACCAAGGATAGATTAAGGAGATGCAAAGGGATGATGAATAGGGATATCAACATGTTTATAGTGAAAAACATGGACATGACCATCAATAGAATCAAGAGTAGCTTCGATAGGAGAAACATCTTTGATAGGAGCATTTGAAGCTTGAGCATAGTTTTTAAGTGGATATGGAGAAGTAGAACAAGAGGGGATACTTTGATCTTGATAAGTTTCTTTGGATAGCATAGGAAAAAGTGAGGTTTTCCTTATTTTCAATATGCTCAAGGGAAATAGTGGAAGTCATATCATCATCATACTTAGGAGCTAGTAAGACAGAGAATAGAGAAAGGTGAAATCTTGAAGGAGGTGAAAGGGTGATTGATCTTGATCTTTTTGGACATTAATAGCTTTATCTTTTTGAGAGACCTCTTGACATCAAGCCACTCCCAAGGACAAGGGAGAACATGAGGGTTTCATGATAGGCTCTTGAAGAAGTAATAAAGGACTAGTTAAAGTGGGAATAGTAGGCATGGCATCACATAAAGGTTGAGGATCTTTATTCTTAGTAGCATTGAAATTTTTTGCAACCAAGTGAAGGTTACCTTGAGTTTCTTTTAGAGGTAGCCCTTGAGGGTACACATAGTCCATATGAAAAGCATTAGGTTCTTTGTTTGATGGAGTCATGTTGGGAAGCTTTGAAGTGTTTGGAGGTGCATGAGTGTTGGAAGAAGTGGAGGTATCAAGGAAACCGTCACTAGACATAGGTTCATTAATGTGATCTTGATGAAGAGAAGCATCCTCATTACATGAGTCATTAGAGGTATCAATAATTTCATTACAAAAAGATCTTGGACTTTATGTTTCAACTCATCACAATCTTTAGTTTTATGACCTTTGTTTCTATGACAGCCACAATAGTGATCATCTCTCCACCATGGAGATTTGGTTTTAGGTTCATAATTTCTAGAGTTGTCTAGTAATGTGATGAACTCATTATAAAGAAGTGTTTTCAATATGACATCATAAGAATCTTCCAAGAGAGTAAAGGTTCTCTCAAGGGTATGTCTAGGATCTTCTTGTTGTTCATTAAGTGAATATCATGAATACATGTCTCCATCATATTGGTCAAAGATAGGCTTTTCATGAAAGTTTGGCATATGATCCAAGTAGGTTTTACTTGCTAGCTCTCTAAAGAGGTGTTCATATCTAGTAGATGAAGATAATTGATGTCTTGGAGTAGAGAATGTAGACTTAGAAGAAGATTACCCATTTTTATATTGAGAGCTTAAGGGAAACTCATGTCATGATTTTATTCTTTCATCTAACCTTTTCTAAATTTTAGACTTTATTTCTATCATGTGCCTAGTGAAATGAAGGTAAGTAAGATCATTTTTTTCTTCTAGTTAATTGTGTTGAGTGTATAGATCTTGAAACCCAATGAGTAACACCAAGAACCAAGGTTACAAGGGTTTGCACCAATGAAATCCAAGTTCCTAATGCTTCCTCAAGACACACCAAGAAAGTTCATGTATCCCTTACTTCACCTTGGCATATCAAATGGGTCAAGATTTTTTATTCACCTAAAGGTGAAGAGCATACTCTCCTACCAAAATCTATCTTAAACTAGATAATGACAATCGACACATGAAAGCATGTAAAATGAAAAAAAAAAAAAATTATTTATTTTTTAGCTAGGGAAGTCCTGTAAACACGTTAATAGCCCTTTGATCTCCATAAATTCAAGAAATTCAACCATATCTCTTCATTTTTGCCCTAGGGGCCCATTTTTCCACAATAGATCATTTTTTCAAATTGAGTTATTGAACACTAATATGAAATCTAAATTCAAAACACAAAGAACTATGCCCATATATAATTTAAAGAAATTTTTGAAAATGTAAACTTCCCTAGCAAATTCACTAATTTGTGACTAGAAACCTTTTTTTTATGAAAACTAAAGAAAAAATCATAACTAACACAAATAAACTCAAAATGGTTTGAAAACTATAGTGAGACATTTACGATGTATCACCAACTTGCAAAAAAAAATCAAATCCAAACTCAAAGCAATTTGAAAGATATGCTCAGATATTTGTAAAACTAGGGTTGTGGCCTTCAAACCAATCTGCATAAGGGTTAGCCTCAAAACCAAACTGAGAAACCTACAAAATCACTTGATTCGATCCAATGAGTTACTATAAAAATTTATAAATGAGAATGCAACTAAAATTCAATTAAGAAAATGGAGCTAGAAACTTGGTTCTAGCCCCACAGTGGGCACCAAAAATGTACACTAAGAAATTGCACTCCTCTAAACCCTTCTATCCAAGATATCCTATAGATTGGGATGTTTAAATGATAGCTTAGAGATCCTTAGTCATAGAGTGTAAAGGTGTATGCATTATTATATAAAGAGCTCTCAACTAAGCCTTAGAAATATAGCCCTTGCTAGTGAACCATGAAATGGGAAATACTTTAGACAAGAGCAAGAATGCCAGTGATAAAGAACTCTTGAGTATGCAATGTAAGAATGAACTATGCTAGAATGTAATGAAAGAATGAAACTAAATCAAGAAAAATGAGAGTATTACAACCATTTAATTAAGCTAAGTGATCTAAACTAATGAAAAAGGAAAGATAAACCATTGCAAATGAATTTGAACTAGGATAAAAATGCAAGAATGAGACAAGAAGCAAGAAGTTCTCCGCAAGTGCTCCTAGAAAACTCGTCAAGAAACCTACAACATAACAATAGCTCAAAATTAGGATCCTTAGAGAGGGAGAGAGCTCTCTCTTTTAAAGTTGTACAAAGGGTTGAGATCAAGATCAAGAAATGGATGATCAAGGGTGGGGGTTGACTTTTGGCATGATCCATGTGTAAGAGCAAGTCAACCAATGAAAAGAAGTTGAATTTTCATGTGAGAAAAAAGCCTTTTCCTTTAATTTATAAATAGGAAAAAGACTTTATGTGTGCCCATTGAGTGGGTCAGAAGTGTATCACCTAATCTAGTAGTGGTGTAATAAAATGAATAATAACTAATAATGAAAGCATATACAAAACTAAATGATTAACACTTATGATAGGATGAGGTTATCACCAAAAGGAAGGCAAACCAAGAATGGTAAGCTCCTTGGGCATAACCTATGATGATGAAGCTATGTCCCTAATGGATAAGGGATGTATGCTCACAGTGTGCTCAAGCTTCCAATAGGTGGGGGATTTTACCAAGTGTATATATGGGTGAGGATTTCAACAATGGAGGTGTGGATGTATTTTAGCATGACAATCATGTAAAATGGCTATGATGGTGTGGTTAGTGGAGAATTATAAGTTTTCATAAAAGTGGATGATGGATTGTGAGAGGGAAGGGCTTTATTTATAGGCTAAAGGGGTAGAGAAATGGAGGGTCAAGATGCAAGGATGAAAGAATGGTGAGGGAGGGCTAAGATGCTTTGAAAGGGAAGCACATGGATTGTGCTTGTTTAGAGATAATAGGGGAGTGACACTTGTCACAAGGAGGATGAGTGTGAGGGGATGGGATAAGGGTTGGTCAAATGGAGTAATGAGGGAGTATGAGTGTGTAAGAGGGATGTAAGAGACATAAAGAGGGATGTAAGAGGAATTAATGGCATGTAAGAGTCATTAATGCTCTTGGATAGGGATGGAAAAGGATAAGGGAGACTTGTTGACTTTGGATTGGTTAGGAAGTCTTAACCCTTGCTTAAATTCTTGCACATGTTTAGGAGGGGGATTAGACTTAATTTAGAAAGGGGTTTGGGGGGCAAGTGCTTTAGCTTTGATGGAATGGGTTAGTTAGGTGGCTAAGTGAGGTTAGTATGGGTGAATGAGTTGGATTAAAGGTTTGGATAATTTATTAAATGATTTATTTAATAAAATTGGGGATGTTGGATTAAATTCAATAGGTTCGAGGTTTTATTTAATTTAATAGAGGCATAGGGATTTAATTGATAAATTGATTTTGGGTTATCATTTGATTTTATCAATTGGACTATAGTTAAATAAATAAATAAATAAACTAGGGAATGAAGATTAATTAATTAATTAATTAATATTTAATCAATAATGCCCTAGGAGGTGACTAAATATGATTACCTATTTATGTAATCAGATTTAGGTATCTACATTTTGCCCCTCTTTGATGTAGTGTTGAAACAACACTATTTCAAAGAAGTCCGAATAAACAATGTGAAGAAGACTTTTTTAAGCAACATGGTTGCCCTAGTTTTGAGTAGAAGAGGAGAGAATGGACTATGTGATGCCCCCTCAAGAAGGTGGTGGGGAGAGAAAATGAGGCATAACAACTTCTTGAAAAGTCGCAGTTACTAAGGGTGAGCAGGAGGACATAGAAGAATTAAAAAGGGGGTGGAAAGGGGAGTAAAAGTAAAAGGAAAAAAAGCTTAGGAAAAAAGGAGAACACTGGACGAGTCAGATAGAAAGACAGGGCACCCCTAAGAGGCCTATAAGAGGCTCGAGGGGGGCTAGGAAGGGCTATTTGCTTTCAGATAGATGAGGAGATATTTTTGCTGGGAGCTCTGAGTTGGATGATATGATGGCTACACTTGGACGACCAAAGCATTGCGTGGGCATGGTATGATGAATATAAGTGTAGTAAACACTAGATCAATTGGTAGGGTCGAAAGACCAACCTTTAAGTTTTTATTTTATAACATTTTTAGCATTCCCACAATGTAGGAAAATTGATCCCATGGAGATAGGTCTGGTGGGATTGCTAGCAGGATTTGCAGAATCACGATCCTACGAAAAATGTCTAGGGGAAGAGGAAAATAGGCTGAGAAAACACCTTTCACGAGATTGTAAATTTGGGTAGGAATTTTCCAACGAGAATGAGGATAGGGTAGTGGAAAAGCAATTCCACTAGAAAAATGCACTTCTCATGGTGGGAGCATGATTTCGCTGCTGGGGATGGGTCAATGCAGGAACAAGTTAGGAGTTGACCAGAAGGAGAAGGCCAAATGTGATCCTAAGATAAGCAGGGTTAGTGGGATCACTAGGGTTAAGTCACATGGGTACGTGCTTGCAAGAATGTTGTTAGGGTCTAGGGGGTCAAAGGGTCAAACAATAATCCCACATGAACTGGTGTCTGTAGGACCACGAGTTTAGAGGGTTTGCGAGAATGTGATGGCAAGAACACAAGAAAAAGGGAAAAGAGGGAAAAGAGGGAAAGGGGCATAGGAAAAGGAGGGATTGGGTAGAGGGATGTGAGGGTGATTAGAAGTTAGGTAATGTAAAAAAAAAATTTAAAAGGAATATTGACATGTGACTAGTTTTCGTGCAATGGTCCCTAGATGCTTTGGTGTTATGGGAGCGATGGCCGGCCATACTACATGTCGAAGAGTAGCTTGCACTGGAAAACTAGGTAAGGATTCATGCCATTGGCCTAGGGTACTTGGCAAGATTACCCCACATCCATACCTATATGGTGATGGTGATTGCCTTGTGCGAGTGGTGGCATAGCAAGACAGGCACATTCCACCTATCAATAGGAGAGATGATCATGACACTGGAGGATGTGTACAAGATATTTAGATTGCTAGTGTGAGGGAAGCCAATGATGGAAATGAGAGAGATGACTGAAGAGGTAGCAGTGCGGGGGCTAGTGGGGCTAGAAGTAGCATACCAGACATGGAGGGGGTAGTTCCCATTGGATGAGCACTTGGACTAGGTAGCCATAGAGAGGTAGATATATTTGTATGTATGTGGACTCATATTAGGGTACATTGCCCCAGATATAGGCAAGATAAGAATTACCTTGGCATTGATACCAGCTATCATGCAGATAGTGGATGCGGGAGCCCCGATAGCTTGGGGATCTTTTATGCTGGTAGAGTTGTACTGAGATCTATATTAGATAGTCTATCTGGTAGTTAGACAGTAGAGGAGGAGCATAGGGTTCCTAACATTATTATAGGTTTGGGCATGGGAGCACATAACAACATTTAGGCTGATTAGACAGAGGGATAGGCGGGCAGAGGAGCTACTGGCTTACAACTAGGGAGAGCCTTTGACATACCATCATATGGAGGATGAGGACTACTAGTGAGTCCAGATAGATGAGATCAAGATAGTGGTATGGAGATCATATATGGGTTTGGGGACATGGGTGGAGGAGGGATAGTATCTTTCATACACTATATCACCATATTTCATTTTTGTGCATTGGGAGTACATAACTAAGCAGTACTAGTTGGATAGGGCCTTACGGTATAGGGGAGCTAAAGTGGTATCAATAGGTCACACACAAGCTAGTGTCGATGTTTGGGCCAACACCTTAGAGATAGGGTTTACTTTAGGCCTAACAAGAGTTAGCACCACAACAGTGGGATTGGTTTCATAAAGTAGCAGATGTGAGCTCCACACAAGAGTACCATGATTGGTTTTAGGAGCCAAGGCTAGTAGGCCGAGTGTAGGTGACAAGGGATATAGTGGTGGTAGGAGAGATAGCTTAGGTAGTTAGACATGGTAGGTATGTAGCTAGAGGACTATGATAGTAGGTGGAGGTTGTGGTATAGGAGGAGGGGCTAGCAAGGTAGAGGTAGAGGGGAGAGGAGAAGCAGGAGTAGAGAGAGGCACAACCATAGAGGGGAGTACAGAGGCCAGCAGTAGAGAGGAAACCATAGGAAGAGAAGGAGAAAAGGCCATAGGGGCCAATAGGTGGAGGAGATGGGAGTGGTGGTAGGGGCTCATTGTCAGGGGGAGGAGATGATGGATTGGCAACCTGATAGACATCCCTATAGTAGATACATGAGGCTACTAGCTAGTTTCTATGAGACACCTAGCAGGAGAGGGATCAGCTTAGGATAGAGTGCAATTAGCTATGTCATGAGCATGATGTGGCTCAGAGATAGGCAAAAAGAGTAGGGATAGAGGTAGGGACACTACACATGGAGGGATGGCAGTTGGAGGGGAGGTTGGAGGTGGTGAGTCTAGAGAGATAGGCATTACAAGTGTGGATAGACATCATCTAGGAAGAGAGGGATAGGTTGGTGGTGGAGGTGGTGACCTTGAGGGCATAGATCACAATAGGAGGAGAGATGGATGAGTTGAGGAGGTTGTAGGGAGAGGTCAAGGAGTTGAGGGAGAGGGCAGGATTCTATTGGGGGAGGTATCATCCAGCAATCCTAGAGGAGCAGATTAAGCATTATAGATGACTGACATGGTCAAGGATAGATGGGACCCACATGGGCATGCAAGGAGGAGGGGGAGAGACTGGATGGAGCACTGGGGGCTTGTAAAGGATAGGTGGGTCTCAACACATAGGGTAGAGCCACAAGATAGGGCAGAGCCAGAGGCAAAATAGGGGATGAGTGGGAGGAGGGATGAGGTAGAGAGCTCAGGTATAGAAGGAGGAAGGATGAGGCAACCACCTCCACCACTAGCAGTCCCAGTGGTAGAGAGTGACACCTCCCATGATGAGAAGGCAATAGAGGAGGGAGATTAGTGATATGTTGGTTTGGATATATTATTTTGTGGATCTACTCTTAGATGTATTGGTTGCAGCTCTTTGTATGATATGGATATTGGATATCTGGACTATGATGGACATTGTTATTTTTGTAGAGGGGGTGATTTATTATTTTATTCTTTGTGGCTAAGAGATATATATATATATATATATATATATATATATATATATATATATATATATATATATATATATATATATATATATAGATTAGATCATTCTTTGGGCTAGGATATGGATGTATGGACTTATGATGTCATGATTTTGTTTACGATGTGGATGTTTATATATGATTAGATGTAGAAGAGAGACTAAAGCGATTGTATGCAGGATGTGATGTTTATGCGAGACATGATGTTGCTAACAATTTTTGATATAGGAGATGCTATTTATGATATGATGTTTGGATATGGCTGATATGTTTGTGATGCAAGATATGTGATTGATGAGATGATGTTTGGATAGAGTTGATATGTTTGTGATGTAGGATAGACAAGTTATGATATGATATTTGGATAGAGCTGAGATGTTTGCAATGCAAGATATGTGATTTATGATATGATGTTTGGATAGAGTGGATATGATGTCTTTTATGATGAGTTTTTGAAAAATTGTGTTTATGATGACATTTATGATAACTAAAAATGATTTAGAACAAACTTAAAAGAGAATTGGAGGAATGCAATGTGTTTAGATGTTTGGAATAGCTAAATAGAAATGAATGCATAGATAATAATAATAATAATAAAACATGACCTAAGAGGTGAAATGTGAATGTATGATAAAAAATGGGACAAATATGAATTCAAATTTAGGATGATGATTATGCTAAAATGGAACTTAAAACTCTATTAAAAGATGATAAAATGAACATAAACTATGATAAAAACTTATGATTAAAAGCATAAAGGAAATTTAGAAATAAACACTAAAAATGTGGTAAATGAACTCAATGCTCATGATGATAAGAAATGAGAAATGAACAAAAAAGATTGGGTAGATAAAATATGATTAATGCACAATATGTGATGAATGAATCAAATCTATGATAGGGAAATAGGATAAAATAAATTTAAACTATGATAAGGATAAATGAACATAATATATGATGATACAACATGGTAAATAAATTGAATACTAGGATGCCTAGAGATAACAAATAAACATAATCTATGATGATGCAGGAAAAGGTATGATGGTGAGATATGATTAACAAAATTCAATCTAGGATAATGATCTATGATAAAGAATGAACTTAAAAAATATGAGATATTGACTTTTAAGAGTATGATGTGGGAAAATGATTTACCCATGAACTCTTAGTCAAGATAATAGAAAATAGAATAGATGAACATAGGGCTAGGATAGTGAGCTTATGATAAAGAACGTAATTGATGATGGTGAAACCTTAGTCTAGGGATTTAGAATTTGTAAGAGTATGATGAGGAATATAACCCAATGTTTAAGGATAAGGAATTTGAATCAAAATATTTTAATAATGGAAGGATCCAAAGGGTGAGAAAGATATGTGAGGTAAAGAAAGAATGCAGCCAAGGCAAGGGATAAAGAAGAACTAAAGTAGGAGAAGGGAGAAAGGGGGGTGTAGGGATGATGAGTGATCACGATATGAAATTTAAGTAGAGTGATAGGAAAATAGATGTAGGGTGTAGGAGAATAGTGCATCATATCACTAATCGGTCATGACCTTGGTCTGGGGGGGTAGGAACAATATGCACAACCTTAAACAGAGTATGTGTAAGAGACTCAAGGGGGTGGGATTGAGTAGGAGATCGAGATGACAAATAAATTTTAGAACATGGGGGATAAAAGTTTTGAGGAAGCGGGGGTAGAGAGGATAAGAGGCTAAGTGTAGTGTAGGAAGAGAATACATAGGAGGGGGTGAGTATGGATGTACATGAGGGTTATATGAACAAGTAATTTGTTTCATATGAGACAAAAGGGTGAGAGCAAGGGGATACATTGGAAGCTTAAGAGTGGGGTACTTCATGAAGAAGTACCACCATGTAGTGTGAGCACTTTATCTGATATAGGAATATTAGGGATATGCCAAGGTTACTAGGAATGTCAAGGCCTTTTCCCCAATATTACATGGGACTAACTTAAACAAGCATGCAAGGATTTCCCCAGCATCACACATGAGTCCTAGAGAAATTAGCATGGAAACGATGTTGGGTGATCCACAAGAAATTGATATTTCCCAACTCCATCATGTGATCATAAATAGAAACATGTTTGGAATATGCAAGGGTGATATCCAACTGACTCACAAGTAGAAAAATACCTTGGTCAAAACCATGCTTTCAAGTTGTCCTAGTCACAACACACAATGATATAGAAGACCATGGTGACCATGGTGAGGGGACAACTAAATCTCATGGAAATGACCCATTTGAATAAAATATATAAAAAAAAACCAAAATTAGAAGGAAGAACAAATCCATGATAAAGTAACCTTTTTCCAAAGAGATTGAGATAACTGGGTACTGATGGGCTATTTTGAGGTACGAGGAAGGAAGCAGCCTATAAGGACCTAGCGATAGGATGTTTAGGATGGTAACAAAATTGGCAAGGATACTTTCCCATAGATGACTAGCTAGTGATGTGGAGTTTCACCATAAGACTCAAAAATGCACAAGCATGAAAATACAAAGGGTGGAGGACTCAGGGATGCATGATAGAATATAGTAGTGGGTGTGTGTATGATGGGGAGAAGCTCAGGATGAGGAGATAGCATTGGTGCACTACAGTTATTGTTACATGGGTATGATATATAAAGTACTATTGTTTTTACAAGGATACGATATGTTGAAATGGTACAAAGGATAAGATACACCTAATATGATACATGTGGTAGAGTACAAGGATAAAATACACCTGGTATGATACATGTGGTAGAGTACAAGTATAAAATACACCTAGTATGATACATGTGGTAGAGTACAAGGATAAAATATACCTAGTATGATACATGTGGTAGGGTACAAAGATAGGATAGATATATGAACTACAAATATAAGACAGGACATAGGTAGGGTGTTCAAACTGATGGATGTTGAAAGGAGTTATCATGAGTCATTTGGGTGTGTGAAGGTGAAACTATGGGAAACACCTTAGAAAATGGAAAGATGAGCAATGGAGTATGAAGGGGTGATGGGGGAGATGTATGTCATTAATAGATAATAAAAAGGCTAAGTACATTTGGTGCCTAATTGCTAGGTTTTCACCAAGGTACCTATCCAGGGTGCTTGAATCACCAATTTTTCACCATTGGGCGTGTATTTTGCTTTACCTAATTTTTTCTTTTTTCTCATTTTTTTCTTAAAGGGGGCAAGATACACTAAGGATTCTTAGGTGTCAAATTTCTTGAGGTGAATGATGTTGGTGGGATCATTTAGGACTTCACCCTCAAGTGTAAATAGTTGATAGGCCCTTGAGCCAAAAGATGTTGTGACCACATAAGGACCAAGCCATGTGGGCTCAAACTTGCCTTTCTTTTCTCAGTCAGCTTGGACCTTCATGTTTTCTTTGAGGACCATGTCTCCTTCTTGAAAGTGGCATGGATGGACCTTCTTATTGAAGTTTTACTTGAGGTGATTATAGTAGACCATGAGGTGGTCATAGGCATGTTGCCTTTTTTCATCAAGTAAATTGAGTTGGGTAAGTCTAGCCATTCTGTACTCCTCATCAGATATCTAGCCCCACAAAGAAATGTGCAGGGATGGGAGTTTAACATCAATAGGTAATACTACTTCAGCAACATAAACCAATGAGTATGGGGTTGTGTTTGTGGATGTACAAAATGAGGTGTTGTAGGCCCATAGGGCGAGGATTATCTACAAATACCAATCATAGTTGGAATCATTGACAACTTTCTTTAGGATTTTGAGTAGGGTTTTATTAGTTGCATCCACCTAACTATTACCTTGTGGGAAGTATGGGCTAGAAAAAGGTGATGGATATGAAGGGAAGTGCACAATTCCTCCATAGTGAGATTTTTAAAATTTACCCCGTCGTTAATAAAAATGGTAGTTGGGATGCCAAAGTGACATATGATATGATACAAGATAAATTTGGACACTTGAACTCCTATGGTAGTGACAAGGGGGACTACTTCTACCCGCTTACTGAAATAATTGGTGGCAGTGATTACCCACTTGTGTCCTTCTGAAGAGAGAGGTATGATAACACCAACAAGGTCAAACCCCCAACATGAAAATGACCATGATGGCACAATAGGTTGCATTCCTGATTTGGGGCTTGGATTAGATTAGCATGTTGTTGATAGGGTAGACACTATTTCACAAAATCACATGCATCACACTCTATAGTAGGCCAATAATACCCAGCCTAAAGGATTTGCTTAGCTAGAACTATTCCACTCGTGTGAGCACCACAAAGTTTGACATGTACCTCCTTAAGAGCTAGTGCAACCTCATTTTGGTCTAAACATCAAAAGAGATTATCATGATAACCATAACAATATAGGGTTTGAGTGATGATAGTATAATGGGAGGCTTTGCAAATAAGGTTTTGGCATTGGGTTCATGTGAGATGGGGAGATATGATATCATTTTGTAAAAAGCATGAATTTTTTGGTACCATGGCGATTGGGGACCAACCAAGATGCATACCCATGTTGACTCATCATTCTCGTATGTGGGCTTGTGTAGCTACTCGACTAAGAATTCATATTTTGTAGCCTCTTGTGGTATTTCCAAAAGCAAATTAATAGTGGCCATGGCATCTGCTACCTTGTTTTGCAATCTAGGTATCTGTATGAACTAAATTTGAGTAAAATGTTCCTTCAATTGGTCAACCAACTCCTTGTAAGGTAGTATCTTGTCATCCTTGTTCTGATATTCATCTAGAGCCTGATTGATAATAAGTTGTGAATCTCCGTAGACCTGTAGCTCTGTGATATTCCATTCAACTACCATTTTGAGCCCTACAATAAGGGCCTCATACTTTGAGATGTTGTTGGTACACTAGAACTGTAGTTTAAAGGATTTAGGAATGTAATCTCCTTGAGGTGTGACCAAGAGTATACCAGAACTAGAGCCATGGAATTTGTAAGATCCATCAAAGTATAATATCCAGGAGGGTTGTTCATCTATTAAGCAGAGGTGCTCGTCTAGCAATTCCATAATGAGGGGGTGATCTGCAACCAAAGGTGCACTAGCTAAGTGATTTTCTATATCTTGGCCTTTGATAGACTTTTAGTCAACATATTGGATGTCAAATTCACTAAGAAGCATGACCCATTTAGCCAGATGCGCTATGAGCACTGTGCATGACAACATATACTTTAAAGGATCAATTTTTGATATGAGTTGCACAATGTGGCTTAACATGTAATGACACAATTTCTTAGTGGAAAATATAGTAGCTAAGAAAGCCTTTTCTGTTGGTGTAAAATTGAGCTCATATCCCACTAGAGTACGATTGATGTAGTACATAGCCCATTCCTTGCCTACATCGTCAAGTTGTGCTAGAAGAGCACCTAGTGCTATTGGGGTCACTATAATGTATAATATGAGTGAGTTTCCTACAACCAAAGAAACTAATATAGGAATATTAGCCAAGTATTGCATTATTAGGTCGAAGTTGCATTGGAAAATGGGATCCCACCTAAATTTTGATTGAGTAGGTGTGTACATGGTTGGCACTTATCCACAAGCTGGGAGATGAATCATTAGATTGATTGTAGTTTCCCCTAAAGAGAGTGAAGTTGCCTGAGTGTCTTAGGAGGAGACATATCCATGATGGCCTTGACCTTCTTACAATCAATCTGAATACCATAACATAATACAATGAATCCCAGGAGCTTTCTTGAGTTAACGTCGAAGACACACTTCTTAGGGTTGAGCATGAGACAATAGTTAGCCAGTCGATCAAACACTTCCTCAAGATGAGATAAGTGATCAAGGGCATTAAGAGATTTGACTAAAATATCATCCACATAATCCTTAAGAGTTTTATGGATGATGTCACGGAAGATGACTATCATGGTGTGTTGATATGTTTCCCCAACATTTGTTAACCCAAATAGTATCATGTTATAACAGAATGTCCCCCAAGGGTTGGTAAATGCTATCTTATGCTAGTCTACCTCTACTATCTAAATTTGATTATATCTAAAGAAACCATCCATGAGTGATAAGATCTCATGGTCTGCGATGAGATCAACAATCATGTCTATGTTTGGCAAAGGGAAATCATCCTTTGGGAAAGCCTTGTTGAGATCTCTAAAGTTTGTGCAAATTCTAATATCGTCAAAAGGCTTTGTGATAGGTACCATGTTGGAGATCCATTATGAATAGTCAATTGGGTGAATGATCTTTGCCTCTAGCAATTTTTCTAACTCTACTTTAACTAGTAAAGTAACTTTGGGGTGCATCTTATGGAGCTTTTGCTTGATAGGTTTAGCCTTTGGATCCACAGCCAAATGGTGTTCTACTAACTTGGGGTTCAATCCTGGCATGTCTTGATAGGACCATGCAAAGCAACCAAAATTTTCATAGGTTAAATCAATATTGACCTAGTTTCTTCTAGTTTCTTCTATTTTGATCTAGTTTCTTCTATTAAGACTAATGAAATGGTAGGCCTATGGTCCTGTGGGGGAAGGATGAAATCTCCATCTATGGGTGCCTCTAAGAGGTTTTCATCATCAAATACATCCTTTATTTTATTTTCATTTTTTGAATCGAGAGGAGTTTTCACTAGAGGATGGTTTTTTTTTTTTTTTTTCTTTTTTGTTTAATTTTTTGGTTCAATTTTGCAACTGGAGATTTCCTCCTCCCCAAAGTAACCTGCTAGATCTAGTTTGTAGACATATGCTAATGGTGGTGGTAGTCATTTACATGGTGTTTCCAGCCCCATGAATCTAAGGAGAATTTTCTTTGTAGAGAATTCATCAACATGGACAACACTTGGTTGGTCCTAATCAATGAGTTCGAGGTGAGTGAGTGGTAGGTCTATGAGATTTAGGGATAATTGGCAGAGAACCAGAAGCTCCTAGGATAATTTTTTCAAGGAAGATATCATCATAAGATTTCTTCTCTACCTCCTTAGGGATGTCTTTGATCTCAATGGAATTGTTTTGGATGTTTATGAAGGCATGGCTTTCTTTCGTGGTGCCCCTAGTTACGGGGTGTCTGTAGCCTAAGCCTTTCTTTTTCTTTTCTTGGTATGCTTCTAGAGGCTACCTAATGCCTAATTCTAGATGGCCTAGACCACCTTCTTGATAATCCTATTCCTTAGTAGCAAGTCGATGTGACCATGGGTATTTTTGTTTAAGGTGATCAAGAAGTTCTTCACTTTTTGGAGGTGGCTCTTTGTATATCCATGTACTAATGTCTGGAGTGGTTTCCTCTCCATCGAGGATACCCTTGGTAATAAATGTGCTAGGGCCCAGCTATCTAATTTGAGATGTTGTATCTAGTCTTGGCCCTTGATGTGTCAACCACCCTTGAGTATGTGGATCAAGTGGTAGAGTGCGGAAAGAAAAAGAATCTATGAGATTGTATTCACCACAACCTTGGTAGTTGATCTTAACCATGGAGAGGATGGAAGCTAAAATGGTATTTGGATCATGGTAGGTGCTAGAGAAACTAGCCGTGGCGTGGTCAATTTTGATGCCAGGACAATGGTTGGTGTATGAAGCTTTGACTAAATTGCAATAAGCAAAGGGTTTAGGATCTACATGGATGGTTATCTTAATGCCATTATGCAAACATTTGATGCACTGATGGTATGTGGTTGGAACAGCCTTCATGGCATGAATCCATGGTCGACCAAGGAGGATGTTGTATAGAAGGTTAAGATCAACTATGTGACAAACTATTTCTTGAGTGGTTGGGCCAACTCAGAGAGGTAGCAAAATGGTTCCTTCAGTAGTGCACTCCAAGTTATCATATGCTTTGATGGTAATTACCTCATTAAGGATATATGCCTTAGTGTATCCTACTTGTTTGATGAATTTTAAAGTACATAGATTTAAATTTGATCAGTTATCTATCATGACCCTTTTGACTGCAAAGTCATAAACCATGACAGCTATGCGAAGTGGAAGCATATGATCAAGTTCAACTACTAAGATGTCAAAGGTCTTGAAGGATAGAGCACATGAGTTGGAAAGGTAGTCGACCAAGTTTCGAAACTAAGTGGTATTTATGTCAGTGGGGATGCATGACTCATAAAGAGTACTATTAAGGATCTTTTGATAAAGTGAGCTTTCTAATAAGAGATCTAGAATAGAAATCTAAGATAGTGAGTTTCCAAGGTGTTCCAAGATATTATATTGTGGTCCTATTGGGAGTGATCCTGATGAAGGTGCTCTCAAAGGAGGTGGCCTTGATGGTGTAGATACAGATGGGCTAGCTATATTGAGTCGAGCCTGTCAAGTAGTAACTACACATTGGGCATCTAGACCTTTTTTTTTATTAAATTTATAGATGGCTCAACTTGTGATATGCATCTGATAAGGTTTTTGTAATCCAAGTATGTTGAGGTATAGTTTTGATATTTATCATAGTTATTGCCTTGTTTGTTTTAGGCATTGTTGGATTTATTGGCAAGAGTGTTTGTAGGTGCTTTTCCTATGTTTTTGTTATGGGGAGGGAAAACATTTTTGTATATTAGTAATCCTGCATTGGGTGAGGCTTTTGCCCCCACTGTGATCTCTTTCTGATCAATAAGGTCTTGGACATAGTCCTTGAGTTGCATGCACTTGAGGGTGGTATGCATTGACACGATGTAATTTGAAAAAATCATTATCCTTATACCAGGATACCCTAGATTGATTGGGTTCCAAGGGTTTTGTTTGTGGATGTCTAATAAGATTATCCTTGGCTAGTTTCTCAAATATTGCATAAAGAGGCTCCACCAAGGGGGTGTATACATGGGGTTGTCTCTGAATGTGTGGTTTAGGTCCAGCTGAAAGTGTGATAGCATTAGTCTAATTTTGATGGTTGGGTGTTTGGACATTATGTGGGTTATTTTCCATAGGAGGATATTGAGAGATTGGCGGTTGTTGTTGACAAAATGTGGTAGGTATGTTGGCTACTACCCCAATGATATGAACATTTTGGGTGTCAATGAGCTCATCCGTAACTATGTTCTTATTCTTATTCCAATATCATGGTGTGTCATTGCTCGGGCCTTGGTCCTAGGTGTTTTCCTTGTAAATTTTGATGACACCATCCTTGATGAGCCCCTACTTGAGTCCCATCCCCTTTTCATTAATGTCTTTGTATGTTTGTAAATAGTTCATAACCATGTGATGTGCAAGACATGGATGTGCATTTTTAATGAACATTTTGACAAGGTGACGTTCTGGTATGGTACATGAGATTCTAATTGTGAGGGTTTGCCAACATTGTAAGTATTCTACAAGGCTTTCTCCACTCTTTTTCTTGGTATGAACTAGGTCTACTATAGATAGCTTAGTCTTGACTAGATGAGCATATTGAGCTACAAAGGCTTCAGGAAGATTAGAAAAGGTCTTAATGGTACCTTGGGGTATATGATAGAATCATTCGAGGGTAGGGCCCCCTAAGCTTTTTGGAAAAAGTTGCATGAGGAACACATCATTATAGGCCACTTCTTGGCAATTCATATACAATTCCTTGACATGTGTGACTGGACCACTTTTCCCCCTAAATCTATCAAACTTTTGGATCTCAAAATGTTTAGGAAAAGGGGTCATCATGATGGTTTTGTCAAATGCATATGGACAATAATTTTTAAATTTAAAAGTTTTGGAGTCTGTCCCATCTTTGACGGCCTTGAGATTGTTTCCATCTCTTCACATTCAAAGTTCATAGGTGAGGTAACAGGTGCCCCCAATCTAGGTGCCCTCAGCATCGGATATGTAGCGGATGTTGAAGGCTAATATGGGAAACCTTGACTGCCATAAGGTGGAGGCTGAAAAATAGGTTGCACTACTAGTGGGATGGATGTTATGGGTTGTTGGAGTGTAGTTTATGCATGTTGTTGCATCTATTGGGTAAACTGTTGATGGGGAGTGTATGTACGAGGTTGTTTCCCTATTAGATAATTCTATAAGGATGTTTGGGGATATTGCTGGTGTGATGATTGTGGCTGAAAAGATGGTAGTGTTGGCAATACTTGGGCCATGCTTTGGGAATGTATATTTTGCCCAATATAGGTTGGCAGTGCTCTTGCTTGAGAGAGCAACTATGTATTAACACGTGTTAGGTAATTAACATGATGAAGAGTGTTCTCAACCAAGTACTACGGTGGAGGGGTGATTTGGCTATTGCCTAAGGGTGGCATAGAGAAATAGTTGGTAATGGGTGGTAATGAATAGACTTGAGGAGTGAGGGATAAAAGTGACTGGGGTATGGACATGAATGCAGTGCTAAAGGGAGGCTAGTGGTAGGTCCTTAAGTAGTACCAAAACTCCAAGGCCCTAAAGGAAATGAGGCCAAAGTACTTTGGCTAGTGAAAAATGGATTGATAGTGAGGTTGGGTGGGTTGGAAGATGAAGTATTTAACCTTAGTGGAGGCATTCCAATAGTGAATGGATTGGATGTGCTTTGAGATGGAAGGGAAAATATAGTATTGCTAAGTGTAAAAGGGGTATTTTGTGAAGCAAGGATATGGATAGTGGAAGCAAATGCATTTGATACACTCATGGTTGGTTGGGATGTGGTATGTACTAAAGGTTGAGTGAGGATGGAATGGGTGTTTTGTGGAAAGGGAGTAGTCACCTAGGTTGGTCTGTTGGTTTTGTCTATGTTGGTTGGTACCCACTATTGGGTGAAAAAAAGGAACATGAGAGATAGATGACCCTATGAATGGTGGTTTCCATCCAAATAGAGGATGTGTAGCATTTTTAATGTTGGTAGGAGGTGGGTATCCAAACTCAAAGACACCAACATTGTCCCTTTAGAACTTTTCCATGATGGTTTCCTTATTTTGATCTATGATGGCATTAACAATGGTTGCATGGCCAAGTTAGTTCATGAAAGCATCAATATCTATGGAAGAACCTATTTCTTTAGAGGTTTTTAGTGGTGGATCTGGTGGTGTTATGGACACTATGGGGTATGGTTGATCTCAAGCTATGCTACTATGTCTATGACTAGGATCCATGTCCTTTTTTTGTGTGTTCTTACTAAAATGTGTGGCGGGTGGCATAAAAGGATAAATTCCCTAAGGATGAAATTCAAGAAGGATGATGATAAGTGTATGTGAAAAAGTGATTTACCTAAGCATGGCTAGGGTGGAGAGATTTCCTAAAATGTAAAGAAGAGTGTATGAACATGTGTTCAATGGTACCTTAGGAACCTAAATGATATAGTACTAAGTGAAGGAGGTTGTGTTTTGCTTAAGTATGATTTTAAAAATGTGATGATGATATAAAAAAAAACCCTAAGGTAGCATTATGTCCTTTTTTGGAAAACAAAGAGGGATCAAGTGTGTAACCCAACCTTTTTTTCAAGGTGATGTGGGACAAAAGTGACAACCTATCCTACATAATGCTTATTTTTAAGGATAACTATGATGGTGAGATGGATGGAAAAATTCTTTAGGGAAAAAAATCTTAATGAAGTGATGCTAAATTTTTCTAAGTGATGAGTAAATAGTGGAGGGTGCTAGGGTTTAATGATATATTTGGAGGATTCCTGAAAACCTAAGGTTGATGTCAAAATGGGAGGAGATGATTCTAGTCAAATTCTTGAATGGGGTGGTGGATTTATGTGAGATACTAAGCCTATGAGGATATAAGTGCATAAGTGTGTGTGGAAAAAGAAGGGCCTAATCAGAATAAGTAACACTAGAGTTGTTGATAAGGTTATGGTTGACACCTCGTCAGAGAGTTAGGTTCTGAATTTTGTAATCCCACTTAGTTTGTAATGCAATGTCTACACCATCCTTCTCAATTTGATCTAGTTTGGTGATCCTTGGTTTGGGGGGTATATTTTTTGTGTTTTTCTTCTATTTCCTTGTAAACTGGTAGTTGTGGAAGTTTAGCCTTTTTGAATTTAGTCTTGGTATGGATTGACATGAGATAACTCAAAGAAATTTGACCACAATTTTGGGTTTTTTATAAGCAATAACTACACTAAGTATACCTTTTAACCTTGGGTTGGAAACATAAATCAGTTGAGGAATAGCTAAGTTTCTAGAAATGGTAAAGTAGGAAAGTGGGGCAAACTAGGCTTAGGAGTTTTTGCAAATAAACTTGCTAATAATCCTTTGGAACAAAGGTAAGGAGGACCTATTTTGAAGACCAATGTGTTGTTTTTCGATCGAGGAGGATAGGTAACAATAATATTTTGAAAGAGACAAATTTGGACCAAGGAGAAAAAAGGTCTGTTTGTAACTGGATTTTGCTAAATAGTTGTTTTTGAGATAACAAGGATAGTTTTGAAAAAGGTAAAGTTGAACCAATGAGACAAAAGTTGTTTCGAATGGACTTGCTAACAAATGTTTTTGAAATAACAAGGATGGGACCTTTTGAAGACAAATGTGTTATTTTCAGTCAAGTAGGATAGGTAACAAGGATATTTTGAAAGAGAGAAATTGGAGCAAGAAGAAAAAGGTTTGTTTGTAACTAGATTTTGCTAATAGTTGTTTTTGAGATAACAAAGATAGTTTTGAAAAAGTTAAAGTTGAAACAATGAGACAAAAATTTGTTGCAAATGGACTTACTAACAACTATTTTTTAAATAACAAGGGTGGGATCTTTCTAATGTGATGGATTATGAGCAAACAGTTTCTCAAAGGACAAAGCAACTTTGAGAAAGACAAACAAGTGATCTCTTTAGCAAAGGATTTTATAGTAACCATAGAAACTGTGTATGTTTTTACAAATTTTTTCATGGGTCTTGAGCACAATTAAGACAATTCAAACACACTCTTTATCCCTAAGGTCAAATTTTGGTTGCAATATGCTATTCAACAGATCACAACTTGATGTCTCTTTATTCTAGTGCAATATGTCCCTCTGATCGAAGAGGTGAGTCGATACAAGAGTCTATCGAAAAATGATACACATCAAAGAATCTTCAAAGTATGACAAATAGAAGTTCCCCTTCTATGGGAATAGCGACCCTTGGAGATGAAACCCAAGTGGCCTTATGTCTCTACCAGGGGAGCACAATGGTGAGTAATCTTGAGGGATGTTATTTCCCTTGCACTGTGAATGAACATACCATGGATAAAATCAAGAATGACTAAAATAGGGTTGTAAATAGGTTTGTGGAGTCTTTCCAAATGGTTGTTACATATGTGATCCACTTAAGAATCTATTCTAGACATGTTGAAATTGTGGGAAAGTTTTCACACCTCAGGCTACCCCCAGAAACACACCACCTGAACTTGGGTGATAGAGTAAGAAATTTTACCTTTCCCCTCATTTATATATCGGCCATATTTTTACAAGTTTGAGCTTCTCACCAAAGGGGATGCACTTCCTAGAGGTGGATGAACTCACTAGAAGCACTCCTAGGTTGTTGCAAATGATCTTGCTAACAACTTTTGGTACATGCATCATGTACTTTAAGGTCTTAAGTTGCAAAAAAGAGAGAATACTAAGATGTGCTAGAGGGCACAATCTCAAAACAAGCAAGACACTTGATTCATTCCTATTTGGATGCTTTAGTGTATCCCAACAAGCTAGTTTTTGAAGACACGCATGATTTTAGCATTCAATTGTTCATTTCTAACTTCACAATGATGGTCAACAAAAGGAAATCAAGTCAACAAAAGTAAATTGCACATAAAAGCTTTGAAAAGGAGGGAATAAGAATGAGTTTATCCTAAAAGCATTCAAGATTTTATGAATTCATTTTAAGCACTAAAATTGAGGTGTTTGCACATAATGTTCATTTGTGCCATTAAATGAAGTGTTCATCGCATTGGTTCAATTTTTAATACTTGACATTGAAGAGTGGATTTTTTTAGATTAAACTATTCAAACGTTCTAATGAAAAGCATGCTAAGATTTAGACATAAATTCCACAAAAAAGAAAAAAATGTTCATTTTAAAGTGTTTAAAGACGGATTCTCTAGCAAGCATTTAAGAAAACCTACAAAAACCTATTAGCATTCTGCTCCAATATATACCTACAAAAAAAAAAAAATTAAAGGTTTGCCATTGGTCAGTCAATCTAGCAAACCTGTGGGTTTAAACAGCAATCCTATAGTGTGGAAATGTAGCTAAAAGGTGGTGGGATTGAAGTGCAAAGAACTAGTGAAACTGCAAAAAAATGGGCTACGAGAAAAAAGTAACAGGGCAATCCTGCAAAACAGCGATCTCGCGGGTTTATGTAGACACGTTCCCACTGAAAAATTTATTTTTGGGTTCGACAGAGGAGGAAAAAAAGTGGGGTATAATGGTTGATGAAATGGCTGAAGCATTTTTGTAGGTTTTTAACAGAAATCCTGCTAGTAAAAACTGGCATTCCCATGGGAATAGGGTTAGTGGGAATGAGGGGGTGTTTCTTAATGGCATGTGGTGGTGGGGTTTGGGACAGAGAGTGATCCCACCTTCACAGGTTCATGTTCTCACCTGTGAAGGTTCACAATTTCACAGTTGCAAGTTCACTATTTCAAGGCTACAGGATCACAAAAAAAAGCTCCTAATGTTGCTTAAACTAGAATTTTCTTTCACAATCAGGAGCACAATTTTTGATAAGAGATCTTGGTGCCCACAAAAAATGTTAGAAAAGCACCTGTGTACACAAATGAGCACAAAATGTCAGTTTGGTTAGTTTGAACATTAACAAGAAAAAGTGTGATTATAGTGACTTGAATGCAGGGTCCCACCGGGCATACCAAAATGTATCACCTAATCTAGTAGTGTAATAAAAGGAATACTAACTAATAACGAAAGCATATACAAAACTAAACAATTAACACTTATGATAGGATGAGATTATCACCAAATGGAAGGCAAACCAAGAATGGTAAGCTCATTGGGCATAACCTATGATGACGAAGCTATGTCCCTGATGGATAAGGGATGTATGCTCACGGTGTGCTCAAGCATCCAATAGGTGGGGGTTTTTACCAAGTGTGTATATCAATGAGGGTTGTCACAAGGAGGATGAGTGTGAGGGGATGGGATAAGGTTTGGTCAAAGGGAATAATGAGGGAGGATGAGTGTGTAAGAGGGATATAAGAGACATAAAGAGGGATGTAAGAGGAATTAATGGCATGTAAGAGTCATTAATGCTCCTTGATAGGGATGGAAGAGGATAAGGGAGATTTGCTAACTTTGGCTTGGGTTAGCAAGTCTTAACCCTTGCTTAAAGTTGTACACATGTTTAGGAGGGGGATTAGACTTAGTTTAGAAATGGGGTTAGTGGGCAAGTGGCTTAGCTTTGATGGGATGGGTTAGTTAGGTGGCTAAGTGAGGTTACTATGGGTGAATGGGTTGGATCAGGGGTTTGGATAATTTATTAAATGATTTATTTAATAAAATTGGGGATGTGGGATTAAATAAAATAGATTTGACATTTTATTTAATTTAATAGAGGAATAGGGATTTAATTGATAAATTGATTTTGTGTTATCATTTGATTTGATCAATTGGGCTATAGTTAATTAAATAAATAAATTAACTAGGGGATGACGATTAATTAATTAAATAATAAATATTTAATCAATAATGCCCTAGGAGATGACTAAATATGATTACCTATTTGTGTAATTAGATTTAGGTGTCTACAAAAAGAATGGTATCTTTTATTTAATTAAAAGGAGGACATGTTCTTTTAATCAAATATGGACTTAGGATATTATAGTCAAACTATAGGTTATAATCACATCAATTGATTTTTAACAATTTGACCTAGAAAATAATTAATTATTTTAGCCAAATGTTGAGAATGAGGCTAATAGTCTAGATAAGTATTTTTAGGTGATTACAACAAGCCCCACATGTTCAATGGAAGTCTAGTATGCAACCTCATACTCCTTGCATGCTCCATTATTGTCATGTTCCTGCTTTCATCCACTCCATTTCCTTGTGGAGTCTTTGGAATAGTTTTTTAACTATGAGTACCAATAGTGGAACAATAATCTTCAAACTTATTACTACAATACTCACCACCATTATCAGATTTGAGATATTTTAATCTTTTACCAATCTCATTCTCTACCAAGCATTTCTATTTCTTAAAAGTTACATACACATCAAATTTATGTATAAGGAAATAAACCCATACTTTTCTAGTTGAATCTTCAATGAATGTAACATAATAATGAGAGCCACCAAGGGAAGATACCTAAGTTGGTCCCCATACATCTATATGCACAAGCTCTACTTTCTCTTTTTTCTTATCCTTCCCACTCTTCACAAAACTCAATCTCTTTTATATTCCATAAACACAACTTTCACAGAATTCCATACAGACACATTTCAAACTTTGTAAAACTTTCTTTGAATGAATTAATTTCATACCTTTCTCACTCATGTTCCCAATTATTTTGTACCATAGTGTTGTTTTAGAACCTACAACAACTATTTTTCCTCCCTACTCAATTGTAGAAAGTCTTGTTGAGCATTCATTTTTCTCTAAAAGAATTAAAGTCTAGAAGTACTAGTATGACTCTTACAAAGATATAAGGTGCCTACTTTCACACATTTTGCTACTACTAAGGAACCTTTTGAAGCCTTCCAATTTTTATCATTAAAAATAACTATACAACCCTCATCACTCAGTTTCCCTACTGAAATTAAATTCCTACTCAGTCTTGGAACATATATTACCTATTATTGTAGCCATTGATTCTCATTTTGCAACTTAATCTTAGTTTCCCCCTTTCCAACAATCTGACAAGGTTCATTATCTCCCAAATAAACAACCCCAAAATACCCTTGGACATAATCAAGAAAATAACTTCTATTGGGGGTAGCATGAAATGAAGCCCCTGAATCTAAAACCTATGAATCATTAACATTTTTTAAGGAAAGAAGAAAAGCATCCTCTTCAAATTTATCACTTACCACATTTTCCTCCTTGTTTCCTTCTTGTTTGTCTCCATTGTTCTTTTGAGTCCAACAATCTTTCTTCTTATGCCCTAGTTTCCCATAGTACCAACAATCTCTTAGTCCTCTAGATTGCAACCTCTTTCCCTTTGATTTTCCTCTTGATTTCCCATGATTTCCAAAAAAATTTCCTCTCTCATTCATTCTACCTCTACTTTGTGCTTTCAAGACACTTCTTGATGTAGAATCACTTGAGGTTTTCCTACAAGTTTCCTCACTCAGAATAATACTGATAAGATCATCAAATTTTATGGTATTAGAACCAGAAATAGAATTACTCACAATTATTACCAAGCCATTCCAACTTTCATAAAAAGAACACAAAATCAAGGGAGCATTAATTTCTTCATCAAAATTTACATTTACAAAAGATAACTAACTAGTAACCATATTAAACTCATTTAAATGATTAGAAATTGATCGATGTCCTACCATCTTCATATTAAATAGACACTTCATGAGAAATACCTTGTTTGAAATGGAGGGATTTTCATACAAGTTTACTAGGGTTTGCATCAACTCTTCAGTCATCTTTACTTTCATAATTTTAAATGTCACCATTTGTGTGAGACATAAAAGAATACTTCCAAGTTCCTTTCTATCCAAAATATCCTAGTCCTCATCTATCATAGTTGTCAATTTCTTAGATTTTCCTTGCATTGGCCACCATAAATCCTCCTAATAAAGATAATCATCCATTTGCATTTTCCATAACTAAAATGTATTCTCATAAAACTTCTCAACTTTAACTTACCCTCATTTTCCATTGCTCCCACTCAACCATGAAACTCCCACCCAATCGTGAGACTCCCACTCAACCATGAGACCTTCTTGCAGAGGATAACTAGAACAACTATGCTCTGATAGCACTTGTTAGGACTAAGGAGATAGAGATACCAATTACATGAAAATATACCCAATATAAAAAAAGTAATAAAGCACACATAAGAGAACATAAGACTATTGAAAATAAATAGATACAAGTATGATAATGTGTTTCAATCATTGTTATGCCACTAATGTCAAACCTGCTAGTGAGACAATTGCTTAGATGATTTGAGTACTATCATTTGTTTGATTGATGAAGAGGATTTGATCAAATGAGGTAACAATAGCACCTAGAGGAAACATTGAGTTATAATATGGAAAAGGAGTGCAACGTTTAGTTAAGACAATGACGTTATAGTGCATTGATAATCTACTTAAGGTTGTAAAGGATGGATACATTGACTAAGTTCAAAAGAACAAATTAAACAAATTGTGTCTACCAAGCTTAACAATCTACACAGTAGGTGTCGAGCAAAGTTGGTGTAAGCTGAGAAGAAAATTAGTTCGAGTAAAGAAAAGTTAATTTCAATATAAGCTGAGTGATACAGTGTAAGCTAAGTAAATTTTAGTTGATGTAGAGCACTAGTAAACTTTAGTTCATGTCGAGTGTTTTAATAGTAGATGTCAAGCAACACAATATGTGTCGATCATCAAAAGAAAGCTAGTGTCAAGTGTCAACATTATGAGAAAGATTGTGAATTTGAGTTGAAAAGTTTTATTTCTTGGATTGTGTGAACCATTTGGAAGATAAGTTTGATGAGCTGGTGGCACAAAATTCAAGATGAACCATTTTTAAGTGAATTCAAAGAGGATTGAAGGAGAAGTTTCTAGAAGGGAATGAAATGAAATGATGGGTAGATTCATTGAATCCTAGCTAATCCAACCTAAACCTAAAATGAATGATGGAGGTTGAATCATACAAGATCTTAATTCTCTATTTATAGAGATGGCTGGTCAAAGTAAAGGTTGTCATGTGTGAGAACCTAAGGAAGACAAGAAGTTTAGGGTATTGCTTCATTCAATGACCTAAGAGAAGAGACTAAATTGGTAAATAAAGAAAGAAGGCTTAAGGGTATGGATGCTTGAAGGGTGAAGAAGTTGTCAGAACTCAAGTGTGTGAAAGTCAAGCAGAATGGAGCAATAAAATAGAGATTTGTAATCTGCAAGTGTGTTGTAAGTTGTTATCAGATCAAGTCTTATTATTACTTTCTAATCATTGTACCAATCTAAGGAAAATCCTTCTAATTAAGGTTGACCTAATAGCCATTTGTAAATCCTTTAACCAGGTGACATTCCAAGTGAATGATCTAAAGTTCTCTAACAAGACTCACTCCTAACAAGGTGATTGAAATCCTTTAACTAGGTCATATTTAATAGTGTGCATTGTAACCTTTAACAGGTTTGGCCTTTCATAGAGCATCACTTCAGAAGAGTGAGAATGAGTAGCATGTTACTAGTGGTTTTTCCCATATTGGGTTTCCATGTATAAGAATTTTTCTTAAGGAAAAATTCACCCAAGATAAAGGAATTCAAGCACAAGCACATAATATAGCAGAGTATGATTAGAATAACAATATAGTATTCAATTCAATGTACAAGTACACTAGGAGTTCCTGTATATAAAGGCCCCTAGAATGCTTCTATAATGCCTAGGAATCAACATATTGATAACTCTTGCAACCAAGCACATGTCCACTAGAAGTGGATTATCCTCTATTAAGCATACAAGTAAGTTTGATGATGAGAGGATAAGCCTACAAAGGTGTAGCAAGAAAAATAATGTTGTAGACACCATGTGCTTAATTAAGAGTACAACTAACTATGTTGTCTACATGAAAACTCAATTAATTATGCAAACTCTAGTGTTGTAGACACCATGTGCTGAATTAGAGTTTCTTACTTTTGTGTTGTCAACATGACAACTCATAAAAGTATGCAAACTCCTAAGTGTCAACTTAATAAATAATAAAATAATGCATTTACCTAAGTAAACTTAAGTAAAGTGTAAATAGTGAATACTTATTTATGCCAACACCCCCCCTTAAGTGCAACTTAGGGGAACACACTTAAGCTCACAAATGCATGATGGGTCCTGACTACGAGGCCATGTTAGGTATCCATGTACAAAAGAAATGCTCTACATACAATGTGATACAATGCAATCTCTCATAAAGTGGAGAAAGAGGGAAAACCTCATGGGAAAAACCCTCCTCCAAAAAAAGAGATAAGTACAATAAAAAAGATGAGAGAGAAGAAGACCTTAGATGAGGAAAAGATCCCTCCCAGAAGAAAGAAGAGAGAAGTCAAGGGACTCCCCTTTTTGTAACATCTTGTACCCCTAAGAGATCTCACAAATGAATATACTTGACCTTAGTGAAGGCTTTGGTGAAGATATCTATGACCAGCTCTACGATAGGACAATATTGTGATGCAATGATTTGCTCATGTATCATCTCTCTGATGTAGAGCATATGAACCTCAATGTGTTTGGTCCATTGATGTTGAACTGGATGTTTAGAGATCTCAATAGCACTATGATTGTCATAATTTATGACTATAGGTTTACATATATCAAATCCAAACTCCTTCAGGATGTGTTGTAACCAAAGAGTCTATGTAGCTGCATTGGCAGCTCCTTAATACTTAGCCTCAGTTGAAGAAAGAGCAATGTTATTTTGCTTCTTACTCTACCAAAAAATAGGGCCAAAACCAAGGTGAAACATGTAACCTAAAGTATACTTGCAAGAATCTAAATCATCTGCATAGTTTGAGTTTGGATATCCAACCAACTAAATTCTTGTACCTACTTCATAGTGTATCCCATGTGTATGTGTACCCTATATGTAGTGCAAGATGTGCTTGGCATCCTTTCGATAAAGCTCATGTGGCTCTTTCATGAAGCAAGAAACCATGCCAACCATAAAAACTATATTAGGGCATGGATGTGTCAAGTAGATAAGACTCCCAACCAACCATTTTTACATGTAGCATCAACAAGTGGAGTGGTACACTTCACCTCTAACTTGACACCTGAAAGAAAGGGAGTAGGACCAGGCTTGCAGTCACTCATGTGAAATTGATAAAGTAAGTCAAGAGCATACTTGGGTTGAGAAAGTGTGATCCCTACTAAAGACTGTGTAATCTTCATACCAAGGAAATAATTTAGTAAACCCAATTTTGTCATAGAAAATCTATCTTGTAAAGAGTTCTTGACACTAGCAATGGTGGATGAAGTACTTCTTGTAATGATCAAGTCATCTACATAAAGCATGAGTATCACATGTGAGTCATCCCTCTAAAGAATGTAGACATTTGAATCAGAATGACACTTGGTGAATCTTGCTGAGAGTAAGAATGAATCCATCTTGGCATACTAAGCCCGAGGAGCCTACTTAAGACCATAGGTAGACTTCTTCAATCTGAAAACCATAGTAGAATCCTATATGAACCCCTATGGCTGCTCCATATAAATCTCCTCATGAAGATCACCATTCAAAAAGAACTCTTTACATCCATCTAATGTACAATTCAACCATGAGTTGCAGTAATAGCTAGTGTCAAGCGAATGGAGTTCATCTTGGTGACTAGTGCAAAAGTCTTTGTATAGTCAATACCTAAAACCTATGAGAAACCTTTGGCAACTAATTTGGCCTTATGCTTATCCACACTTCCATCTACTACAAATTTGGTTTGATAGATCCACTTACACTGAACAACCTTTCTTCCCTTAGGAAGGGGAACTAAATCCCAAGTGTTTTTTTTCATCAAAGAGTTATATTCGTCCTCCATAGCCTTGTCCCATTCTAGAATCCCTGATGTTTCCTTAAATGATTGTGGATCTAAAGCAATGGCAATATAAGCATTTGAAAATGATTTGTGTTGTGACCTTGTCCTTTGAGTGTCTGAAGGATTCCCCACTAATGAACCTACTAAATCAAGGGTTTGTTGTGCCCAACAAGGTTTAGTGGAAGAAGAAGGAATGTCCTCAACTGTTTGTGGACCCTACAAGGTGGTCTCGTATGATTCAAAGTTGAAGTAATCTCATCTTTTGAGTCACTATCATCACTATGATCACTTTCCACAAAGGAGGAAGAAGGAGTTCAAGAAGCCAAACTTGGACAAGTTTCTTCAAAGTGAACACTCCTCTCAAAAAAGATTTCATATGTCTCTAGATCCATGAGTTTGTATGCCTTAAGATGGTCAATATATCCAACAAATATATAGGGTTTTCTTTGACATTATAATGCCTTTCACTTTTGTGGAGGTATCCTTGCCCATGTTGGACAACCAAAAACTTTAAAGTTCTTTACACTTGGTTTTCTACCACACCAAGACTCAAAAGGTGTAATTTCATCCAGGGCCTAATGGCAACTTTTGTTTTGGATGTAACTGGCACAACACATGGCTTCTGCCCAAAACACTTGATCTAGAGACTTATGTTGAAGCATACAAGTGGTCATCTCCTTAAGGGTTCTATTCTTCCTTTCAGCAACACTATTCTGTTGTGGCATGTAGGCAACTGAATGTTGAAGATCAATACCCTCATGAGTGCAAAAGTCTATAATCCTAGAGTTGACATATTCCCTGCCATTATCTGTTCATAGAATCTTGATGGCTTTCCCTAATTGCTTCTCAACTTGAGCTTTGAAGGTGATAAAATTTTCAAATACTTCACTCTTATGAGCAAGAAAAAAAGACCCAAGTTTAGCATGAAAAGTCATCAATAAAGGTGAGAACATAGCGAGCTTTTCCAAATGATGGTACTAGAAATGGGCCAGCTACATCACTATGAACTAATTCAAGAATAGCAGTAGACTTACAAGACTTCCCCTTGTCATATTTCTCTTCAACATGCTTTCCTACTTCACAACCTAGACATACACCCTCTGAATACTTGACTTGAGGTAGACCAATAACCATATCCTTGCTACTAAGATGTTGAAGGTAGCGATAATTGAGATGTCCAAATCTCTCATGCCATAGTTTACTTTGTGAATTTGAATGAGTCAACAAGGCAATGGAAGTGGACTTAGGCACAAAATGAGAGAAAGAGTAAAGTCTTGTCTCATGATCAGCCTTTCCAATCACCACCATAGAATCATCTTTGAGATTTTTCACCACAACTGTGTCAAGAAGGAACTTTACTTTGTTGTCACATCCATAGTGAGTTATTTGATAGATGGAAAGATGGTTGGTGCTAAGGTTAGGAACATGAAGAACATCCTTGAAGATGCCATTGTCCAACTCAACATTCACTTTCCCTTCAACTTCCACTTGAGTGTCATTGCCCACATAGATGTAAGGTACATTTGATGGTTTCAAAGAGGAAAAATCTCCCTGCACCCATATGATGTGTAGCTCCTGAATCAAGAACCCATTCCTCAGCATTGTTTATACTTGTTACCAAAGCTTTTCCCTTACCCTTTGAAGTGGTTGAAGATCCCTTATCCTTATAGGCATTTGGTACATCAATTTTTTGTTTCCTTATTAGGTTTACCAATTCATCAATCTACTTATCCTTACACTTATGTTCATCATGACCATTCTTCTTACAATAGGCACAAGTTTTCTTCTCCCTTTTGTTGGAGTTGTTCCCCTTCTAATTATTTTTGGAAAAAGACTTGCCTTGTTGTGAGGAAGACTATTGAGTGGAAGAAGATTGATAGGAGGAAGATTATTGTTTAGAGGAGGACTATTGTGTGTCATCTTGTGGCTTAGCCTTCCACTACTTTTTCTTCTTGTTGGAGTTCTTACCACTTGAATTCCCTTCATTAGCTACCAAGGCTTTGGTCTTGGAAGACTAGAGAATTCCCATACTCACTAAATTTTCATGTTCTAAGACCAGCATTTCTAATAATTTCTTGAATGAAGGCTTAGTGCAGGCACTACCCATCATTAATTTGTGAGTATTATGATTAGAAATAAAAGGAACATATTTAGGTGGAAGATGAGTTATTATATGTTTGATCATCTTTCCATCCTTGATGGGTTCACCACAATCCTTAAGTTGTGCCCTATACATGTCTACTTGGGTAAGATAGTCTTTGATGGTGTCAAAATTCCTAGGATCCAACTTGAGAAGTTTTTCCTCAATAGTGTAGGCCATGTCTTCATCTACAATCCCATACAATGCTTCAAGTTTAGCATAGAATTCTATTGGATTGGTAAATTTCCTAACATGATATTTGGTAGGATCTGAGATATTCTTGTGCAATATTCCTAGGGCCATTTCTTGTTTGGATTCCTAGTCTTCTTTTTGAGCTTCATCGGCATCAGCTGGAGGTTTCTTTGTTGCACCATTTACATAACACAACAAACCTTTTTCAACCAATGGTTCCTTTATGTTTTCTTTCCAAGTAGCATAATTATGTGGAGTTAACTTTGAAAAAGAACACACAAAACACAATACACCCCACCTTTCACTCAATCAAACCCCCCTCCCCCCAAAATGAAAGATTTTGGCATTTTATATGTAGTGCATTTACAATAGGCCACTTGTCAAAATGGACAAAGTGGACTTCTCATTTTTTGTTTGCAAGCTCCTCTCGAAGTTTAGATCTAGAACTTTACAATGTAGCTCAAAAATACAACAATTTTGAAACAATGCAATGCAAAATAGGACCTATTTTTGAAAGTGGTATTTTTGTCCACATAAGCCTATAATCTGATTATAGATCTGGAAAGTAGACAAAAAATTAAGCACTTTAAAAAAAATGGAACCTATTTATGTGTCTAGATGAGCCCGTATTAAGTATTTGAGGTTGCAAAATTTGGGATTTGCAACTTGTAGAAAAATTCAAGAATAGAGAGCTCAAACATCTTGCACCAATGTGTAAATCATGAAATTCTACTCCAAAACAAAACAAAAAAAATTGCTCACAAATAGCAGTCCATATGATGGAGATATCATTGTTTGAAAATCACCTCTATTATTATTTTTTTGAATCACCACTGCCACGCCTCCAAAAATTAAATGACTCTAATTTTCACCTTAGATGTCTGATTTTGATGAAACAAAAGTCAATTTGGGGGTTTTTTGACCTTCTGAATATGATGCCAATATCCGATTTGCACCAGCAAGCACCAATCTTCGCCTGTAGAAAATCTCTCCTACTGGCCTACTGGCCAAAAAAAATTGGAAAAAATATAGATCCAAAAAATAATGTAGAGAAATTGTAGAGATTGAAATAATAAAATATGTAGATCTAAAAATTAAGTTTAGAGATTTGAAATGATCATACCAATTCTACAAATCGGGTCTTCGGGTGTCGGTTTGCAAAAAAAAATTGCCTCAAATTTGACTATGGCCCAATATAGGCAAATTTATAGTCAATTTTCACCGAATCAATGCTCTGGATGCAATGGCAAGGTCCACTTTGGCTCTAGATGCTCCCAATGACTACAAATGCTCTGAATCTAAATCAGGTCCCTTCAAGAGATGAAGCAACAAGGTCTCCAATGGCTATGTGAAGAGAATCTCCCTCAGCTCTAATACCATGTAAGAATTTGCCTTAGGGAAAAATTTAGCCAATATCAAGGAACTCAAGCACAAGCACAGAATAGACCAAAGTATGATCAGAATAACAATATAGTATTCAGTTCAATGTACAAGTGCACTAGGAGTGCCTGTATATAAAAGCCTTTAGAATGCTTCTAGAATGCCTAGGAATCAGCATACTAATAAGGCTTACAACCAAGCACATGTCCACCAGAAGTGGATTATCCTCCATTAAGTATACGAGTAAGTGTGATGATGAGAGGATAAGCCTACAAAGGTGTAGCACAAAAAACAATGTTGTAGGCACCATGTGCTTAATTAAGAGTACAAATAATTGTGTTGTCTACATGACAACTCAGTTAATTATGCAAACTCCAGTGTCATAGACACCATCTACTGAATTAGAGTTGCTTACTTCTGTGTTGTCAATATGACAACTCATAAAAGTATGCAAACTCCTAAGTGTCAACTTAATAAATAAAAAAATAATGAATTGACCTAAGTAAATTTAAGTAAAGTGTAAATAGTGAATACTTATTTATGCCAACACCATGTTCAATCATTGTGTCAAATGTGTTATTGAATCTATTATGCTTCATGCTTACATTTATGTAAAGTTGATTTGACAATAACCTACAAGTTTAAGTGATTGTATGACCTAATGGATGCATGCATGATGAAAATGTTTTATGGATATGGGTTCACTAAGTTGTGAAAAGTTTTAATTGTACATTTAGACCTTGGATAACTGATTCACTCCCCCTCTCAATTATTCTAAAGAATTCCAACAAAGACACCAACATTTAAAATGGTTCACCCACTCCTTGGGCTACATCCACCTAATAATAAGTCCAATATTCTTACTATCCAATTATTAAAACTTAATTACAATCTACAATCCCTTACAAATCAATACCATCATAAGAAGGCACTATCTCATCACACATCATGAAATCCCTAACCCTAAGATATTTTATACAAGCTTGTGCAACTTACAAAATTAGGGCTAGATAATTTAAAAAGTTAACCTTAAAAACCCTAATGAGTCAACCTTGGGAAATGTTGATGGGTCAACTCAAAAATCCTTGATGAGTCAATTTGAAAATAATTATTGGGGTGATGCCCCTATTGACATTACATTCAGGTTTTTTATTAGTGACACACACTAATTTAGATTGTAAGTATCTATTGAGTGTGTTGTACAGTTAACAAAGTTAACCAAGGATTTTAGACTCTACCGAGCTCTACAGTTGCTACTAACTTCAAGGGACAATATTTGGTTTGCACTGAGTAGTTTCTACCATGATGGTGATCAGCAATGCAAACCAAGCTACATAAGGTTTACTAAGTTCCTTAATGCAAACCAAGTTGTGCAGTGCTTACCAAGTTTGTAGTTACAGTGATGTGAATCCATTTTTGGCTGAGTCACTTAGTGTTAACCAAGTGATTCAATTTATATTGAGCTCATTTTTATGGCATTGACCAAGCTATGTAGTGTGAATTAAGTGATTTAGTTTATATGTCAAGTTTCATAGTATTCACTAAGTCACTAGTGTAGACTAATTTTGGACTACTTAGAAGTAATCAGTATGGACTGAGCTTCTATGTCTACCAAATGCATGACAATGCCGAGCATTAATAGTAGATGTCGAGTATCAGAACCTCACCAAGTTAGTCTTCAAAACCTAAGTTCCTGTAGTTGAGCTAACTTAGTGCATTTTTGTGTATACTTGTATTGTAGCCAATTTTTTTTATTTCTAAATTGGATTGGTATATATGTAATGTATTGTATCACATCCAATATGATGTATGTATGGAATATAACTAGAAGAGAAGAGAAAAAGTACTAAATACAAAGGCTACAATAGTATAAGGAGCAACAAATATTTATCAATCACAGGAAGGTGATCATTACACTCAAAGGAATCTCTTCAGCAAACCAAGATGCAGATTAAAGATCAGCTACTATTTCATCCTAACAAGTGGATTAGTTGTAAGGTAGACTTAAAAATCTTTTGTAAATCTCTTTACCAAGTGTATACTTCATTATATGTTTGTAAATCCTTTTGCAAGGTGGACCTAGTAGTCCTTATTGCTCCTAATAGGGAAAATCATCAAAAGTGATCATTGTAAGCTTTAAAAAACCAACTTTATACTATCGTACTTAATCTTATGGGTATCATCCCCACCCTAGTTTTACTTTCTATTTGGAAGGTTTTTAGGTCACCATATTGTGTGTCAAAGTGTTATGAACATTTCATTACTTTCATTTTCTCATGCATGATCAAAATTCACATGAAAGATTAACTGGTAATTAAGGATTAAGTTTTATAAATTACTGATTCACCCCTCCCCTCTTAGTAACTTAGCCTATCATATATATTTCCAAAAAGTGGTATTAGAGAATTGTGGTTCTTAGGAAAGAAGTTTAGTAGTTTGAGCAAAGATCAGAGGCTATGGAGGTATTCAGACTTGATAAGGCTATTGACAATGAGAAGTTGGATTTGGAATTGGCCATTGGACAACTCAAGAAAGCAAAGAAGAAACTCTCTCAATCCTTGAAAAGAAGAAAATATCTTGCAATATAAATGAATGACCATCTCTACATTGAAGAAAGAATTGAAGACATTCATTTAGAAAGCAATTCAAATGAAGCTAATGAAGTAATCAAAGAACTATTAGAAAAGAATGGTTCACTTCAAGAAGAAGTTAGGAAACTAAAAAGAGCACAAGAAATTCATTCGGTAAGATTATGTGAATTCATGGAAGAGAAAAATAAGATAAGAGAAGAGATAGAAGGAAAGAACAATGAAATTGAGCACCTATCCCTTCAACAGGCAGACTTCATTGATCGGCTCACCAATGCAAGTGAAAAAACATGAATCTAAGATCAAAAAAAGAGAGATTATAGAATGATCCAAATTCTAAAAATCAAACCAATAAAACGATGATGAAATCTCAAGCAGGCATGAATCAATTGAATGAGAAAAGCCATTACAGACAAAAAGGAAAATCAAGAATTGGATATACAGAAGAAGGCAAATCATCCAAGCAAGGAGTTCAAAATAATGAAAGACTTACTTGCAGTCACTGTGGCAAGAAAGGTCATACATCAAACAAATGTTGGAGCAATGGGAAAGCTAAATTCAATTGAAAATGCTACAATTGTAATCAACATGGTCATAGAGCTAATGAATGTAAAGAGAAACCTAAGTTTGAAGGAAAATGACACAAATGTAAGAAGCATGGGCACAAATCCTCATAATGCAAAACTAAGATATTGAACCCAAAAAAATACATTCTAAAAGCTATATTTGGTTGGGACTATAAAAATTGGTGTAGATGTCATTACTGTGGAGAATTTGGACACATTGGAATGAATGTGTAAAACATCACATGAGGACAAGAGACACTACCAAAAGATGTTTCATTTGTATAGAACTTGGTCATCTTGCCAAGAATTGTATGAATACTGGAAGAATTGAAGATGAAAAGAAAGCCAAGGCTGATAACATTAGAAAGAAAATGAGATAGCAATAGATTCCAAAATCTTCTAAGAATGCAAGTTTGAGCAATAATGAACATGTCACTCAAGAATTAGGTGACTTAAGTATTTCTACTTGATCTCCCACAAGGAGAACTGGAACTAGGATTCTGAAGAAGACATCTCACATTAGTTCCAGTCATCAAAATGAAAGATCCATATCAACATTCAAGATGCAAAGGGATCACCAAGCATTCAAAATCATGCCAGTCAATATCAAATAAGGTCAAGTTGTAGACACTGCTGAGCAAGGTCGAGAGCTACTAAAATTGTTGTGTGGACACCGAGTCATGGATGACTCTACTGAGCACTTAATGCAAACAAAGTGGATCACAATCTATCATTTGAGTGAACAATCATACCAAGAATTTATGGCGATTGAAAGGCAAAATTTGATGAAAGGATGAAATTGAAGTCATTTGTCACAGCAAATTTTTTAGAGCTATTTTTGTAGAATAATTTCTTAGTGCATCTGAGCAATTTGAGTGAATCACTATTAAAGTTTTTTGTGTTCTCTCAAACCCTACCATGAAAATGGCATCCACTAGTAGCAAATCAAAGAAAGGATCTGATATGTTGGTTCAAGGAATGGAATGGAAGGCATCGGGCTTCAAGCTGAGTTTGGCTATTTCAAAAACCCTAGATCTGAGTGGAACTCAATCTCAAATTCCACCAAAGGTACTATTGATTAATGATATTTGTTCACATTTTTGTTGTGCTATTCAAGATATTGGAACACTAGAAATGGATGAGCCATTGAGAGAATTGTGTATGAATGGTGTGTTAAAACTGGAGCATCAAAATCTTGGAGTGAAGGGCTTGACTCAAATTCCACACATTCTAAAAGACTTTCAAATCAAATGGATAAGATTTATCCTTAGTCATGTGCATAATGGTCAGCTATGGTTGGAACAACCCATTTTAATAACCAAGAAGATGATCCATAGGATCACTACCCTTCTAATGTTGGCAAAATAAAAAATGACTAAAACCTTAAGTCAGGTCGAACTAGAGAACAAAACCCCTGCCGAGTGGGATGGAAGGGGAATGAAGATCAGCTATGTCACAAAAATGGAATTGAAGTTCGAGATACCTATCACCATGCATAAAATATACAACTCGAGCAGACTCAATAGTGTATCATGTGAAGCAATGTATCTTGCATACAAAGTGGTCAAGAATAACTCATCACTTGACCTTGCCGAGTTGATGTTGAATCTATTCAACAAGAATATGGAGAGTATAAGAACTTCAAAGAACAATCCTTGTAAGTTTGGTTCACTCTTAACTTGTCTATTTTTCTATGTACAAAAGCACTTCCCATCTAAAGGTATAGTCGTATGGAGAAAGGATGTACCTAATCTTTATCAGATTAATGAATACATAGCTGAAATGGGAGAAAACTATGTGAGTATTATGGATAATTGCTTTGATGCATTTAAGGACAAGATGAATAATAGATTCAGGATATGTAAGAAAATTGTTGATTAATACAAAGATGATATTTGTTTCATGGTTGATAGTGATAAAGTATATATACAAGTAGTAAGACCAAGAATTGCATGGGTTAAGCCTCTAGGTTATGAGGTTAACATTGATGAAACCAAGGACATCATTGAAGCACTAATTAATGAGCTTGTTGACCCAAAAGGTACATATTTTGGCACCTTTGATGAAGCAAAGGAAAGAATAGAAATTGAAATAAAACTCCCTTAGGTGGTCAACAAAGGGAAGAAGAGAATCGCAAAATTGAAAACTAGCTCCACTCTTCTGTTGACTGAAGGTAAAGGTGATGACATTGAGGATGATGAAGCAAAAGATGAAGAGAAGAGAAGTCAGAAGAAGAAGAACCTACAAAGAGGAAAGGTAAGGTTATTATAACCAAACCTGCCAAACCCTCTACTACTATGTTCACAAGGAGGACATCTAGGAAGCAAGGTATTTTTTAGTGGCTATTATTCACCAATTGACTAATTTTAGAAAATTTTGGCAAGTAATTTGGCTAATAATTTAAGATTTAAGGAAACCTAAATCGACACATTTTTATAAAATTTAGTTCTAAAATGTTTAAAATCTCTCAATAATTTATTTTATTAAAAAAATTAAACTCAAAGATTCGCCAAAATATCTGATACATGATTAGATTTGATTCACTAGAAATTAAAATTAGTTCACTAATAATTATCATAATTATTAGTTATTTTAGGGATATATCACCAATATTTTGTTTTCACTATTGATTTAAAATATAATTTAATAATCCTCATAATATTCCATGGGGTAAAAAATGTTCAATTTTGATTTGTAAATTTCCATGGTGATTCATGAACTTCCTAATATTATTGAGATTCACCAATATTTTCTACAAAAAATTATGGTTCCAAAATAATTGCCTTTATAAATAATATTTAATATAAAAAATTGAGAGATTCGCCACTAGATATAGTATTTTTTTTCAAAATAATGAAAGATTCACAAATATTTTATATCTTTTTTCTAGAGAGGGGTTTCTTAAAGTTTACTCTGCTAGGAAGAAACTTGATAAAGAAGGAGTAGATGTGATCTTTAAATGGCCTCCACCCACCTTTCAGAAAACATTGAAAGAAATAGATATAGGAGTTGACATAACAAACTTTAGATTACTAAAGTATGAGACTAGGACTACAGAGGAGCAGAAGCAAATAGAAGACATGATAATGTCTAAGATGGGTAAATGGAAGTATTCCCCATACTAGCTTTCTTAATAGATTTTGAGTGATTTAATGGAGAAGGTCAAGCCAAGATGGGAGAATGCTATGAAAACTGCAAAAGACATATATGAGCAGACCCTGAGACAACTCATGTTGAGCTTAAGTGACAAGGAATTGAAATAATCCATCAAGAAGAATGAAGAAAAACTTACCTTGAGATTCAACACTTGTCTTATATTGATGAATGATATTGAAAATGTGGTAAGATATGCCACCAACACATGGAAGAACATTTATGTTCTTCACAAGAAGAGTGATTTTGTTGTCAACATCAATGACAAGGATGAAGATGATGGTGAACATGACATGGAAAAGGAAACCAATGATGAAGAAGTAACACATTATGATAACATAGATGATGAGGAACAGGAACAAGAATAGGAAGCTACTGAGGAATATTTACCTGAAGTTTAGAACATTGAGGAGACTGGCCCATAAAAGATTGCAACAGTGGTCATAGCCTTACTTCCTCATTCTCAAAGAAAAACATTGAAAACACCAAGCCCAAAGAAAGCTACTAAAGGATTGATTGTGTCAAACATTGTAAGTACAAGTACTCAATCAATTTTGCACCTATTCAGCTCAATACTTCATTGACAGAAGTAACAAGCACTTCATCTACTAAGCAGTCAACACTTCCCTCTCCATCAGTCTTGGTTATAGAAGGTATTCCTTCAATAAGTTCAGTATCTACTTTTTTAGTTAATCCTCTACCATTATTTCCATTTTGAGCATGCAAATAATAAGTGCAAGGACAATTGAGACCAAGCCTCAACTGAGTACAAAATTTTTGAGTAAAGGCAAAGAGAAGGAAGAAGAAATTGATCTTGATGAGGAGATTGTTATTTCAAATTGGGATATCTCTAATCTTAATCTTGATCAGATGCATATATTTGGAGAACTTCTTCAAAACAAAGCTAAGTAGTAGAGGCTTAGAGATGAAAGAAATAAGGAATTTCAAGTGCCTGAAGATGCAAACAATATTCTAGTAGAGGAACTCAACACGGAGGTTGAGACTTCTCAACCAATTTTGGCTCAGTTAGCAGAGGTAGTCTAGAAACTCAATGAAGATTTGAATGAGCAAGAGAAATTGTTGTAGAGCTAAGAAGAAGTTTGAGAATAATGTTTTGGAACTGGTAGCATGGCAGATTGTTATTCATCAAGTAGACTTGTCTACTATTCTAGGCTCATTGGAGACCTCTTGCAACAATGTGACTTCATTATTTAGTAAACTCTGTGATACTTCAATTTTCAATAAAGAAATTAGAGAAAAACTTTCTAAAATTGATGAAAATTT
Organism: Cupressus sempervirens; assembly: GCA_028749045.1. NCBI lineage: Eukaryota > Viridiplantae > Streptophyta > Pinopsida > Cupressales > Cupressaceae > Cupressus > Cupressus sempervirens. The sequence goes on from CM053792.1 coordinate 239,973,546, forward strand.
GAAGGAAAGTGCAGAACAATTGCAACTTGACCCAAGTTATAGCTCTACCCACTACATAAAGATCAAATTCTTAACTGATATCCAAGCAGAGTTTCTAAGAGAAGAAGCTAGAATAAGAGCTACACTGGTAAACATTCAAAACATTTTTCTCCCAAACATGGATGCATTGCATAAACATACTACACATGGTAAAATGCTCATCCATGATAACAACTTCTCAATTGTAGATCATATGATAGAACTTTCAGCAAAAGTTCAAGTTGCATTGCACACATGCAAGGTGTTACAAAAAAATTGGGACAAGACAATGATGTTGATTCTAAAGGTACATTCAAATTTCTTGTCACATTTTAGCATTACTGTATAGTATATAGCATACATCTTTGGCATTAATGTCAAAAAGGGGGGAGAAGATGTATATTGCAAAGGGGAGAAGATACAATATAAGTGTTAGAATTACAAGTGGAAAGAGTAAAATTTTGAGAGGTGGGGGAGGGGCGGGGAGGGGGATGAATCAATAATTTAACCTTGGACCTATAAAACTTTCACCATTTATTCATCACATGCATTAATGATTAAACTGAAATAACATGTAAAGCATATGCATATAAAACATATAACCATGTAAGCATTCACACACATAACACTAGATATGATTACCCAAAAACCCTCAAGTAAGAAGGTAAGACTGGGGTGGGGATGGCACCCACAAATCTTCACTACTGCAATAATAAAGTGTATCCAATGAAGCTTACAATGTTTTGACCATGAAACATGATCTACCCTATGAAAGGTATGCCTTGTTAAAGGATTACAAAGACTATTAGGTCTCACCTTATTAGAGGAATTCAACACCCTGTTAGAAGTGTGCCTTGTTAGAGGACTTCAACTTACAACTAAGTAAGAACCCTATTAAAGGATTTCATATAGCCTATAAGGACTACTCTACTTAAGATATCTAACTGAAATCACTTGTTAAAATGTCTCAACATAGATCCTATCATTGGCTCTTGCTCGCCTAATAACAGATCACCTCTAAACAATATTCTCTTGGTCCTTCTCGACTAGATGTTTAAATGTTGTATCCTTCTCTCTATCCTCTGTTCTTCTCTAACTGATTTTGCAATTCACTCTCACTTCATAACTTCTAAGTCACCATGAATGCTCTACATGAAAACTATTTTGTTCATTCCTTCATTCATTGTTTAATAGAGTTTAGGGCTTTGTCCTCCTTAAGAAGACTTAGGTGGCTTAGGGTTAGGTATGAATCTATGACTAAGATTCATCAATATTGTCACTTAATCCTTCCCATTTTCTGATTGGCTGCATGTAATTACATAGGGAATCCGAATAGATATTCATCCTTATCTTCAATATATCAAAATATAATCTTAAGTTGGCTCAAAAATAGTTTACATAGTTGTTTGTGCCATTACAAACAAATATTTCAAAATTGTGTTACTCAGCATATAAAGTCTCTGATGCCTGGGATGCATTATTCTATATAATGTGACTCGACACCTGCATTACTCAACATCCACTATTTACTCAACCCCTAAATCACTCAGCATGGTCTATCTACTTGGCACCTAAGTGACTCAGCACATGAGTGACTCGACACTCATTGCAACTTGACATGGTCTAATATTTACATGTTGTGCTTGGCATGTATTACTAGTTTGGCATGAACTAAGTAAATGGCTTAAGTGTGTTGACACTCACTTGTCAAAATCAATCTGAGATCAACAATCTTCCCCTTTGACATGAGTGTCAAAAACACTTAAATATACAATATTTTCCTTAATTTCTTTAGCATAACATATCCATGACTCAGCTTATATACAAAACTTCAAATTTTCAAAATTTTGTACTAACTTGTATACCTCAAAATTTGATAACTCCCCTAGAGTTAATATGTTTGTATTGTATCCAAAATTTTGTGCTCCTCTCTGATTAAATGTGTCTCTACTAATACACTTTGACTTCAATATGTTGTGATACTGATACTCTTTCATCTAATATGCTCTCTCTTAGTTGATATCTGTCCCTTTTTGTTGCTTTTTCTCAAAAAATGTATATCACCTTAATGATATAACTCTACTCTATTATATTTGTTGTTGCTATGCTCCCCCTTTCTTATTTTTCTCCCTATTGTTCATACTCTCCCATATTGTATGTCTCCCATATTATATCTCCCCATTTATTATATGTCCCCCTTTTTAACAATTATGTCAAATGGGTTGTACACCTATGATGTATTTGTCCAAAAAGGATTTATTAACATACATTATTATCCTTAGATTTGTACCCCAGTTATCACATGTAACATCCAATGGCTTATTTTGGATTGCAAGCTCAATAGCAAGGTGTACTAGACCATCTAAAGTAGAAAGATTGGGATCTTTCTTCAATAGAGCTTCAGCATAGCCTAGCTCCTTATGAATTATCTCCATATATGAGGTGAGGGTAGCTTGTATGCTTGTTAGTTTGGCTCTAATATTAGCCTCATCTTTTGTTAAGACAACTAACTAACTTTGTGTCTAAAGCAATGTTCTAAAATGCTTCTCACTCTGCACTAGATTTGTAGGTAGGCTTGCACCTGATGCAAATATTTTTCTCTCTAGACTCAGAATGTGACTTCTGGTCTCTTGGGTGAAGAGTGTAGGATTACATAATTTTGTGTACAATGAGAATATATCCTCAAGTACCTTCTTCACATCCTCAACCTTTATTTCCAATGCAACATATTCTAGTGCTATCTCATTGGATATTTTCTCATTTACCTTGGCTTGAAACTTCTTTTCAAACCATTCTAATAGTTTTGGATTTGTATCAATGTCTTCATTATTAACCTTTTCCACTATATCTATTAGTTGTTCTATTAGTGGCCTAGTCTCTTTAGGAGTTGGTAGAATAAATGCATCTAAAAAGATGTCCTATATATCTTGAAGTGCTTGCTTCTACCTGTGTTCTCTCCTAAACATTTCCTGATGCTTTTTCCTTTCTAAGGCTTGTTGTAAAATGCCTATTTGTTCCAATGTCATAGTATCATAATCATATTTTGGAATCACAATGTCTTAATCAAGGCTTATGTCTCCATAATGTATTACCTTTTCTACCTTTGATAAGCTTGGGCTTGGCACTGAGATCTGTAATGGGGTAGCATATGTGCTCGACCTTTAAAGAGTTTGAGTAGGAGTGGTAGATGTTGGTAAGACTACCAGTGCTTGGATGGCCACTTGTTCCTTCACCTTTGGCTCTATCTCTTTAGGTTTTCCCTAGTCTATTACTATGACTTGGCTAGAACCTTGTTCTTGTGTTGCAGGTATAGATGAATTTATCTATCTTGTTTTCTTTTGTTGTCATGTAGTTGTGTCCTGCTCTTTTGCTTTCTTCTCAATTGTATCAACCTTAGTAGATTTACCTATTGTCATATAGAGTAAAGGTTGTAAACGAGTAACTAAAGGGATGATGGAAGGTGGTTCTTATGGATTCACCTTTTCCCTATAATATTAGTTACTGCTTTTTATAGTTCTTCTACACTAACCAAAATAGGATTACCACATAATTTGGCTTCTAATGTAGATTGATCCAATATCTTCTTTAGATCTTCTATAGTAAGAGGATTGATGTTCTAAACTAATGGGTCAGAGACATCCTTAATAGTTATAATTTTAATAGTTTTGGTTGTTTCATGGGGAGAACTAATACTCGACACTTGTGTGTCCTGCACACTCTGTTCATCTTGTTGTTGTTCAGTTGTTGCCTTGTCATCATCTTGCTTTTTTGTCTCTCCTCCAACTCTATTGTCTTTGTCATCATCTTCCTTATCATCATCTTCCTTGTCATCATCTTTATCATCATTCTTACCCTTTAAAGGGTTAGCTTCTCCTTTCTTAATAGTGGTCAACCCATAAATGAGTTTCCATATTTGAGTTGATTTATTGACAACATCTTCAATATTACTTACAAGAATGTTGAAGGCTATGTATTTAGGTGTGAACCTAACCGCATATTTTGATAGCCTTAGCAATTTGTCCCATTTTCAACTCTAGCATCACTTGTGCTAATGTGGTTTCCCTGATTTGTCTTTCCATATTTAGACAATGATGCCATTTTTGCTCAAGAATATCTTATAGGCTTTTAGGTATTGAGTTGGAAAATTCTAGTGGAGTGTTCTTAAACTTTGACATCATGACATATAATGCCTCTTCCACTTGGGTTTTCTCTTCTTTTCCCAATTTATCAAAATCAATATGTCTAAAACAAGATAAATTAGCATTACTCTTGACATTTTCACATAAGTTCTCAAGATCTAAGAGAGGATTATGACTTACCACGTTGAATTGGCTATTATCATCTCATTCTATCTTCTCTTCATTAGAATATGGCTAAGCCACATACTTCCTTCTTCGTCTTTTTTGTACCTATCCTCCTTACTCTATCTGCTTGGTCCTTTCTTTGGCCTTTTGGGTAGTTTCACATGTAGTGGCCCTTGTTGTAGGTATAGTAGGCTTTGGCTAACTAGGTTTTACAATTATCTTTTCCTTTTCCATTGGTTGTGCCTTTTCCTTTCTCTTCTTTGTCTCAGTAGTAGTAGGTGCTTCCTTAGCTTCTTCTCCCTCAGCACCTACAGTCTCCTCTTCTTCTTTATTTTCTCCCATGCCTTGAGTTAAAGCTAGAGGTTCATGAGATTGTGTTTGTTCCTCCTCTTCATCTTCTTCATCTTCCTCTTCCTCCTCTACACCTTCTCCAAAATTTTCTTTTAGCTTCTTGACTAGCTTATCCTTCTTCTTGATTGTGGAGGCAATTTTTAGTTCCATGGCAATCTTTGATTTCACCATCCCATTATTTCTAAAAAAATTAGCAGTCTTATCTACTACCTCTACAAGTAGGGTTATTATGGATACTGAGGCTTCATACACATTGACCTCATAACCTAAGGGTCTCAACCATCTTACCCTTGGTGTGGCAGCTTGCACAAATGTATAGTCACCATCAACAAGAAACATACATTATTATAATGTTTCTCAACTAAGGAAACTAGAATCCTGAGTCTTTGCTTCATTGACTTCTTAAAATCTTCAAAGTAACTAGCCATTATGGTTTCAAAGTTTTCTCCTAGTTGCTCAATATATTCTCCAATCTGTGTTGCCACTGACCTATTGGTCTTCCATCCTAATATTCCAAATGAGGGAAATGTGTTATGTACATAAAATAATATACAAACTAGTATAGAACCAAACTTGCATTATGCACTCTTGGTTTCCTTATTGCTCCAAGGTTCTCCATAAGTTGTTGTAGCTGAAGTTCTGCTAGATTATATGTATGACCTTTCTTGACAATTTTATAACCAACATCCACAGCTATGTAGGGTACACTATTCAATCTACTAGATTGATAGAATTTATGTAAGATTACTCTTACTACAAAGTTTAGTAATGGATCAGTGATGGTATCTATAGTCATACCTCTTTTATTCCAGACTACTCTAGTATTCTTCTCAATCACTTCCTTGGAATTACTCCTGAGTTTCTTTGGCCAATGTAGGGTTGGGTAACCAGTAACCCTATGAATTATTATCTTGGTTATTTTTATTGGTCCTCCTTCTAGCCACAAGGAACCATCATGAATTCAACTCAGCACAATTCTTATCCACCCAGTCTTAAATACATTCAAAAAATCTAGGGCTTGTGTCAAACCCTTTTTCTCAAACATTTTGTATTCCTCTTTCAAAACACCATTTTCACATAATCTATTATATGCACCTCTTATCTCCATGTCACCAATGCTTCATATCTTGCAATAGTAGCATTTCCTCACATCTTGCACCATTATCACATTCGGCAGAATCATAGACAATGTGCCAAAAGGATCTTGTTTATAAGTGATGTTAGGAATGGCTTTTAATATAGGCTACTTAACTTCATTACTAAATAGATAAACATTTAAAACTTCTTTCCCTTGAACATTTTTTGAACTTGATGCAATTGTGACAAGCTAGGGTTTAAGAAAATTTAAACTGCATAGCTTAGCTTCTGATAAATACCTTGGAAATCTATTGAACTAGTGATGAATCTATGCACAAGTCTTTTGTAATCACTTCTAACAAATTTCCAAGTCACTTCTAGCTCTTCTTGCTCTTTCTTGATTTCAAAATGATGAAAAATGAGCTCAAATATCTCATATACCCTTTGAAAACCTTGCATTTAATGCAGAGTGCTTACATAGTTGTAAGATCGACAATAACCAATTTCGAGTTCATTCAAAATCCATTGATATTTCCACCACTTGGCAGCTACTATGAGATCAGCATCCACTAACTAGTCTAATAGCTTGACATCAACTAACATTCCACTCGGCATACATAGGAAATGTTCCATACTTGGCAACAACATGAAAAATTTAAATATTTTTCTTGAGTTGATAACATCTTGCATCTTTATTCATGTTAATGTATTCTTTTCAGTACTATCTTCTTTTGGAACTGATGCATGATATAACCTTTAAATGACAATCCCACATACCTCTTGTTTGCCTATTTTGATGAGATGTGATCACTTGACCCATTGGGTGAAGTGATCTCTTCTCCATTTGATGTGTTGCAAACACCTTTCTTCTTCCATGTCTTGTTCATCTCATCCCTAATGTGTTCAACATCTACCTTTCCTTTACCTTTATCAAATTCACAACTTGGTGCTTTAGACCTAGTTGGACAATATTTACTGATGTGATTAGTCTTCAAACAGTTAAAACATGTAGTTTGACTCAACCATCTTTTGTAATTGCCATTGAAGTGTGTCCTAATACAATTCTTAGGAACATTTCCATATTCTTGATAGTAATGATAGCTATATCTTGTGTTATAATCCCAATTGTAAGAGTTCCCATTGTTTCTTGTTGGTTTGTTCGATGACCACATGGATTTGGATCTGCATTCAAAAGTTCTATGTCCATACTTTTGACAATCATAGCAATATCCTTCAAATCTTTGTGTATGCATGGTCCTAGTTCTACATTCATGTGACTAATGACCTTGCTTGATGCACTTATGATAATGAGTCATGTTCTTAGGCTTGACATTCTGATTTGTATTCTTGCTCCTACACATATTAGTTGTATGTCTTTTCTTACCACAATTATGACAAGCAGGTTTGGAGTTCTTACCTTTACTGTTCCTTTCTTTTGCAACTTTGGATGATTCTCCTTCTTCAGTTCTTGTGTAGCCCAATCCTAATGTATCATTATTAGATCTAGGAGATCTCAATAATTGCTCAAAGTATTTGATGGATTCATTTGGCTTGTTCAAACTTTTAGCAAATTATTTTTCTCTATATAGGTCGCTTTGCAATTGTTCATTCTACAACTTCAATGTAGTTATCTCAATGTCCTTGACATTCAATTCATAGTTGGCATTCATCATTTGACTTAGAGTATCAAATTCCATGTTGGAAATCTTGGTTAGCTCTATTGACTTCTCTTCTAGTTTGTTGGCTAGAATTCTTTTGTCTTATTCAATCATGGCCTTGTCTTCCATAGCTTTCTTCTTTTGTTCATTCACCTCACATAGCAGTATAGCTTGTGATTCTTGATCTAGCTTGACATTTTTTATTTCCTCGGCTTGGACTCTATTCTTTTCCATCAGATGTAATATTTATGTATCAAATTCATTAGAGTCACTATCTGCAAATAGCTTGGTAGTGTCTATTTCTTTATATAGTGTGTCATTTTCCGCAATAGCAATCTCTTTCCTTCTCTTCAAGGATTTCTTTAGTTCCTCTCTTGCCTCATTCAGTTGATGTAGTATGAGATGTATTTCAATCTCCTAGTTTTCAATAGTCTTTCCCAACTTGTAGACTTCCATTTCAAGATCTTTCCTCAAAGTTGCAAAGCTTCTCTTTTAGAGAACAAAGCTCTGATACCAATTGTTGGATTTACAAGTGAAAAGAGTAAACTTCTAGGGGAGGGGGGGTGAATTAGTAGTTTAACCTTAGACCCATTAAAATTTCACCATTCATTCATCACATGCACTAACAAGTAAGCTGAAATAACATGTAAAGCATATGCATCTAAAACATATAACCATGTAAGAATTCACAAACATAACATTGGATATGATTACCCAGAAACCCCCAAAGTGAGAAGATAAAATTGAGGTGGGGATGACACCCACAAATCTTCACTACTGTAGTTATAAAGTGTATCTAATGAAGGTTATAATATTTTCACCATGAAACATGATCTACCCTGTGAAAGGTCTGCCCTGTTAAAGGCTTGCAAAGACTATTAGGTCTCACCATGTTAAAGGATTTCAACACCCTATTATAAGTGTGTCTTTTTAGAGGACTTCAACTTACAACTAAGTAATTACCCTATTAAACGAATTCATAAAACCTATTAGGACTACTCTACTTAAGATATTTAACTAAAATCACCTATTAAAATGTCTGAGCATAGATCTTGTGATTGGCACTTGCTTGCCTGATAACAGATCACCTCTAAACAATATTCTCTTGATCCTTCTCAATCAAATGTCTCAATGATGTATCCTTCTCTCTATACTATGTTCTTCTCTAACTAATTCTGCAATTCAGTCTCACTTCATAACTTCTAAGTCACTGTGAATCCTTTGCATGCAAACTATTTTGTTCGCTCTTTCATCTATTCATTGTAAAGAGCTTAGGGTTTTTTCCTCCTTAAGAAGACTTAGGTGGCTTAGGTTTAGGTATGAATCTATGGCTAAGATTCATCCATTTTTCCACTTAATCCTTCCCATTTTCTGATTGGCTACATGTAATTGCATAGGGAATCCAAATAGAGATTTGTACTTATCTCCAAAATATCAAAATATAATCTTAATTTGGATCAAAAATGGTTTACATAGTTGTTTGTGTCATTATAAGAAAATATGTCAAAACTGTGTTACTCAACATATGAAGTCTCTGATGCTTGGCATGTGCTATTATGTATACTATGACTTGGCACCTGCATTACTCAGCATCCACTATTTACTCAGCTCTTGAATCACTTGGCATGGTCTATCTACTTGGCACCCAAGTGACTTGGCACTCATTGCAACTCAACATGGTCTAATATTTACATGTTGTGCTCAGCATGTATTACTAGTTTGGCACGAACTAAGTAAATGGCTTAAGTGTGTTAACAATCACTTGTCAAAACCAATCTGAGATTAATAATAAGATGAAGTATACATAATGGGGGAGAAAATGTATATAGCATATGTGAAGATGAGAATATGTGAAAAGATGTAAAGTATATTGTATATATATGTATGGGGGGAGCATTATCATATCATATATGTACAGATACATCTCTTACAAAAGTAATTTTGAAAAAACTCAAAAATAGAGTACTCTACCGAGTTGGAAACACAAGATGATGAATAAAAAGTGTTTTGAAATTTTTGAGTATTCTATTTTGATGAATAAGTGTTTTTGTCACTAATGCCAAAGGGGGAGATTGTTAACATTATAGTTAGGTGTTTTATTAGTGACACACACTTATTCAGATTGTAAGTATCTACCAAGTGTATTGTATAGTTAACAAAGTTAACCAAGCATTTCAGACTCTATTGAGTTCTACAATTGCTACCAAATTCAAGTGACAGTATTAAGTTTGGGCCAAGTAGTTTCTACCATGATGGTGATCAACAATATAAACCAAGCTTCATAAGGTTTATGGAGTTCCTTAATGCAAACCGAGTTGTGCAATGCTTACAAAGTTTGTAGTTATAGTAATATGAATCCAATGTTGACTAAGCCACTTAATGTCAACCAAGTGATTCAATTTATACTAAGCTCATTGTGATAGCATTGATCGAGCTATGTGGTGTGAATCAAGTGATTCAGTTTATATACCAAGTTTCATAGTATTCATTGAGTCACCAATGCATACCAAGTTCAAACTACTTGGAAGTGATCAGTATGGACCAAGCTTCTACGTCTATTGAATGCATGATAATGTTGAGCATTGATAGTATATGTCAAGTATCAGAACCTCACCGAGATAGTGTATAGAACTCAAATTCCTACAGTTGAGCTAACTTTGTGCATTTTTTAGTAAACTTGTATTGTAGCTAGCTTTGATGTTTTGTAAATTGGATTGGTATATATGTAATTTATTGTATCACATCCAATAAGATATATATATGGAATGTAATTAATAGAAAAGATCATAAGTGCAAAATACAAGGCTACAACAATATAAGGAGCAGTAAATATTTATCTATCATAGGAAGGTGATCATTACGCTCAAAGGAATCTCATTCAGCAAAACAAGATGTAGATCAAAGATCAGTCATTGTTTCATCCTAATAGGTGGATCAGTTAAATCCTTTCACAAGGTAGACTTAATAGTATTTTGTAATTCTCTTTACCGAGTGCATACTTCATTGTATGTTTGTAAATCCTTTTGCAAGGTGGACCTAGTAGTACTTATTGCTCCTAATAGGGAAGATCATCAGAAGTGATCATTGTAAGCTTTAACAGACCAACTTTATATTGCAGTACTAAATCTTGTGGGTATCATCCCCACCCCAGTTTTACTTTCTATTTGGAAGGTTTTTTGGGTCACCATATTGTATGTTAGAGTGTTATGAATGTTTTATTGCTTTTATTTTCTTATGCATGATTAGAATTCACATGAAGGATTAACTGATAATTAAGGATTAAGTTTTATAAGTTACTGATTCACCCCTCCCCTCTCAATAACTTAGCCTATCATATATATTTCCAATAGCCCCAAATCCTAAAGAATTTATGAAAAGTGTATAGTATTCCCTAATCATTGACCACATATCAACATTATTTATAATGTAAATTTGACCATCTAATTGTGGGTGATAAAAAAATGAAAATAAAAAATTGGTTCCCAAGTTTTTTCACGAAGTTCTCCAAATGTGACCCACAAACTTGGAATCTATTTTAATCACAATTCTTAATGGAATACCATGTATTATGACTATCTCTTTGAATAAGAGGTCATCAATGTATGAAGCATCATTAGTGCTTTTGCAAGGTATAAAGTTTTCCACTTTACTAAACTTGTTGGCCACAACATACACACTATGAAATCCTCTCAATTTTTTAGGAAATACTACTAGAAAATCCATACTAAAGTATTTAAGAATGGTTGGTACAATCTTTCATTGGATGATGTTATTTTTTCTCTTGACAAATTGAACATTTTTCTACAAAATGTCTCACATCACTCTAAACTTTAGGCTAGTAATAGAACCTAGTTACATGTTCCAAGGTCTTATTTAGGGCAAAATGTCCACCAAAACTACCTTGATGTTTTTCTTTTATGATTTTCCCTCATGGATCACTAAGGAATACATAGTAAATGCCCTTTGAATAATAAGACTTTCTATAGACATATATCAAAGTAATCAACATGAAATGTGTTAGAAAAACTCAAGAAACTATTATAGGCCTCTGAAATATCTTTATCAACTCATACAAACTCTTCAAAGATTCTAACCTTTTTCTTTTCAACTGAATCTCTTGTATAGTGAGAGCTCTCTATTTCAATGCATTTGCTACATTATTTGTAGTGCCCTTTTTATGCTTAATGGTAAGAGTGTAAACTTGAAACTATTCTACCCACTTTAAATGTCATTGGTTTAGTTTCTCCTACCTATTCAAAAAACTAAGAGCATGATTCTTAGTGCATATAATGAATTCCTAAGGAAAAAATTATTCCTCCACTTCTTTAGTGCTTGAATCATAACATATAACTCTAGGTCATAAGTGGAGTACACTTTTTTAGCCTCATCTAACTTTTTAGAGAAAAATGCTACGTGGTGATCTTCCTAACTCAATACTACTTCTACGGCCAGTTTACTAGCATCACTTTTAACAAAGAATACTTGATTGAAGTCTAGCAGCTTAAGAGAGGTTAACTCTACTACTTTCATTTTTTGAGAACTCAAATCTCTCATTAGCATTATTAGACCAAAAAAATTGTCATTTAACTTCACCCTTAATGATATTCAAAATAGATGCACATATATGGCTGAAATTCCTTACAAACTTCCTATAGAAAGAATCTATCCCATGAAAACTCCTTACATATCCTACTAACTTAGGAGTAGGCCAATTAAGTATAGCCTCTTCCTTAGAGGGATCCACTGTAAAAAAACCTTCTGAGACATTAAAACCAAGACAAACCAATTAAGTTTTAAGGAACTCACTTCTTTCCAAGTTGAACATCAATCTCTCCTTATGCATATTCCAAAGAATCATATCTAGGTGTTTAAGATGTTCCTCCTTGCTCCTTTTAAATATCAAAATGTCATCAAGTTATATTATGACAAATTTTACAATGAATTTAACAAGTACCTCAATCATCAAGTGCATAAAGGTGCTAGGTGCATTTGTAAACCCAAAAAGCATCACCAAGAATTCATGCAACCCTTATTTAGTTTTGAATTTTATTTCTTGGTCATCACTTAGTCTAATTCTTATTTTATGATATCTTGATTTTAAGTCCACCTTAGAAAATTAGCATGCACCACCTAAGTAGTCCATTAGGTCCTCTATCCTTGGTATACAAACCCTATACTTAATGGTGATTTTATTTATGACCCTTAAATTAGTGCACATTCTTTGTCTACCATCCTTTTTAGGGACTAATATTATTGGGACAATATAAGGGCTCAAAATCCTCCTTATTAGACCTTTATCCAATAATTCTTGTACTTGTTTCCATATCTCCTCATTTTTGGTAGGACTCATCTTGTAGGAAACCTTATTAGAGAAGGTAGCTCCTAGATTTAGGTCTATCTAATGACTCACATTTCTCATTGGAGGTAATGAATCTAGTATTTATTTCACTACTATGTCTTTGTATTGATCTAATAGTTTTTTCACGTTGTAGGCACTTTAGATACATTATTAGGTTTGACTTCCTCGTTAGGTTTCACCATAATTGCATACCCTTAATCCCCTTATGTTTTTATCACCTTAAGAAAATCTTTCCCACTGAGTAACATAATACTAGACCTAAGTTTTGTCCTCTCGCTAATCGAAAAAATGATCTATTTAAAAAATTTAAGACCCTTTTGTTATCATATAAGAGTTTTTCTCTCCAGAATGTATAGCTTTAACATCAAATGGCCATGGGTGAACTAATAATAGATGACATGCTTCCATCAGGAGTATAACACATTAACCTTGTTTTTATAGTCCCTTATCTAAAACTCTACCCAAGTTTCTTCATCTACCAAGACATGTTGTCGCTTATTAATCCATGACACCTTATAAGGACTAATATGAGGAAGCCTCTTTAATTGTAACTGTTCTGCCACCTGTAAGGCTACAATGTTTTTAGTAGACCCTTAATCAACTATAACATTACAATTTTTTCCATGAGAGATACATGTAGCTTTGAAGAGATTATTTCTTTCTGGAGGATCCTTGTGTTGTGGTACCTTTAGTAGTGTACTTCTTAGCATGAGATTCTCACTATCTAGAATTGGTCTTGTCTTGCCCTCTAGTGAAGTCATACTACAATTATCTTTTCTTGTCCTAGACAAGTTCTTCTTTCTCCTACACAAGTAATAGAATCCATTTTTGGACATCTTCTCATTGTATGAACAACTTTTCTATAATTATAATATTTTCTAGTGAATATTGTAGCATTTCAACCTTGGCTTCCAAATCTACCCCTAGAGTTACTCCTTCCTTTATAACATCCTCTATAAGATGTTTTTCTTCCACTAATTTCTCCACTTACTTATATCAAAGAGGTTTCTCCACCTCTATTAGGTGTTTGAATCCTACCAAATGATCCTCTTCCTCTTTAGCCTCTATTACCTCTGCTTCTTTGGATTTGTTCTTCTCTATAGCCTCTTTTACCTTTACTTCTTTGGATTTGTTCTCCCTTAGGGGAACCACTTGACACCATCTTTGACAAAATGGTAAAGGCCAACTTCGTAACCTTCTTGTAGATACAACCATAGGATGAGATTCATCCTCAAGTCCATGTGGTACAAGGAAAATGAGTTTTATGTCTATCATCAAGTCAAGGGACATGTCATAATCAAGTGTATGAAACTTAAAAGGTTATGTGCAATATCTTATAGATCACAAGGAAATCACAGTGGGGGAAATGCACAAACCTATCCAAACATGGGATTTTTGATCTATCAAAATGCACTCACACCAAATATTTAAAAAACACATGGGCAAGATACTCACTGCAAGAAATAGTACCAACAACACTAACACTAATAATAACATTCAACACAAGAAAGGTGACTTTCATGAAAAAAAAGATTACACCATAACTTACCTTGACTATAACAATCTGATTGAGTGGATATCCCAAGTAGAGCCCTCTATTAACATCATACATATCAAGGACCCACAAGGGAAATGTATTATTACAACTTGGCAAACCCAAATATCTATCGGAGGTCCACCTACAACAAATCCATCATGGGCACAATACAACATTCTAGAACACCTTGAGAATATGCCAACCCAAATATCCAACTTGGGTCTCCTCCATACTAGTCCACTCCATCAAGATATCCTCAACAATGCTCTCCATTAATCTTGTCTCCCCATGGATATCAATGCAACTGAGTTTTGAAACTTGGTGGGATACCTATCTGCACCATATGCACTATCATTCAAACCCTTCAACATCCCTAAAGTAGAGCCTAACCAAAACCTTCCACTTCACATCATTTTTATGGTCTTTGAATTTGTATTCAAAAGGGTCATGATAGATAGTGGGACAGCCCTAAACCTATGTACTTCAAAATTCATTAAATAGATAGGGTATAGTGAGACAAACATCATGGACAAGGTCATCACAATTAAATCATATGACAACTCAGAAAGGCATTATCTTGTTTCCTATTAGAGTTAGCCTCACTACCCAAGAGATAGTATGCCACATGGTTTATCCTAAGCTTTCATATAACATCCTACTCAACCAACCTTGGATTCATTCAATGAAGGTTGTTCCATCCAAGTATCATAAGTGCATTAAATCTCCACATCAAGGCACTGAGATAGCTATTTTCACTGATATGGAGCCCTTTGCATACTAACATGCATTTGAGGCATGATACCCCCATAATAATCATTTCCCTAGGATTGATATCAACACTTATATCACCATCTCTTCTGATAAATGTTGTGATCCACATACCCTCCTCATCTCCACTCTGTCCATCATTAAAATCAACCATCAAGGTTGTGGTGAGTATAGCTTGTTAGATGCATTTGCTGGTTGAAATTTTCCCCTTGACCTACATACACAAGGGCCCAAAGAAAGATACCACACCTCAGCTCAAACAAGTTGTATCATCCATTATTTGTTTCAAATTGAATCCTAAATGGAAAAGAGATGGCCCCAGATATCAACACCTAGTTGTACAAAGAACCACCTCCCAAAGATGAAGGACTTGTTGAATTTTTCAAAGACAAACATCCCAACTCAAATATACTTGCTAAAAAGCAATAGGATTATCAAGGAGGCATCTTAAACCAAGAAGAAAAATGAATTAAGAATCATGTAGAGGCATATGTTCAAACCCAACAAAAAGGCCTTGGTTTTGGACTCCTTATGACTAGTTCACTGATGAGAATGGCCACACCTTCCTAAAAATCAAAAATGAACTTGTAGAGGTTGAAGACATCCCAGAGGAGGTTGAAAAGAGAGCCTACGACAATATCAATGTTGACATTTTTGTAAGAGACTTGGTGCTTCATGAACTATCCATAAACCCCATTGAACTCTCTCATGTCCATCCTCAACTCATTGATTAGGGCCAATCAAGCATACTTCACATTGAGAAGTTCCATAGCAAGGACACACTCCTAAAATTTATGGGAGATGAAGTACCATAGAAGAAAGAAAAATCACCATCTACATATGTCTACAAGATAGACCCAAAGGGTAATTTTGGCGAATAATAAGTATTCAGTTGAAAAAATGAAAGCAAAACTAAAAATTAAAATCAGATTTAGTAAACAAAAGTGTCTACTACTGAAAACTCCTCTGGAGCACCATTAGACCAAATCATATAAAAAAAAGATAATAAAGGATGTATCTAATGGTGAAAACCTCTTTGAGGCACTAGAGGATGGAGATTTCTTCCTTCCCTTATAGGATCACCTACCAAAGGTATCATCCATATTGATTGAACAAATAGAGCTCATCAACATTGACACAGTAGAGATTCCTAGAATTACTTACATTGCAACATCCTTACTAGAGCTAGAATAATATGCTCTCCTTGAGGTACTTTGAGAGAACATTGGCCAATTTCATGGGCATATCATTGCATACCAAGACTATACCCTGAACTAGTCATGCATCATCTAGTTGTAGATGCAAATGCAAAGCCAATCAAATGAAAGTTGCAAAAGATGCACACCAAGGTAGCCTTTCTAGTCAAAGTAGAACTAGAGAAATGTTGCAAGAAAAATTAATCAAACCAATTGATTATTTAGAATGGAGCTCAAACATGGTACTAGATACCAAGTCATCTAGTGATATTAGGATCTACACTAATTTCAAAGATCTCAACAAGGCTTGACCTAAAGATGACTCTCCATTACCAAATATAAACATGATTATGGACCTCATAGCTAGACATTAGATTTTATCTCTTATGGATAGATTTTTAGGATATAATTAGATCTTTATAGTAAAAGAAGATCAACAGAAGTTAACATTTATAGGCACCTTCTTTTATAACATGATGCCTTTTAGATTTAAGAATGTTGGAGCAACATATCAATGGGTCATTACCATTATCTTCCATGATCTAATCCACAAGACTCTTGAGGATTATGTAGATGACATGTTGGTCAAATCCCTTGATAGTGTAGATCATTTGCTTGACTCGGAGGAGATTTTCAACAACATCGTAAAGTATCACCTCATGTTAAACCCAAATATATGTGTCTTTAGTGTCATATCAAGTAAGCTCCTAGGATTCCTAGTACCGTGATGGGACATAGAGATTGATCCCAAAAAGGTTAAAGGTATCATGAACATACCTCCTCCCAGGACATTGAGACATCTCCACAACCTCTAGGGAAAGTTACAATTAGTCTAAAGATTCATCTCACAACTTGCAGACAAGTGCCAACCATTCATCCATCTATTGAAAAAATATTAGTGCTTCAAATCGAATCCTATATGTCAATGCAATTTTGAGAAGGTTATATAATATCTAGACAATCCACCCATTTTGGTTTCATGAGTCACCATAAGACCCTTAATCATGTACATATTAGCTACTCCAACAATACTAGGGGTGCTACTTGCCTAGCTAGATGATGATAAAAAAGAAAGGGCCATATAGTATATCATTCATACCCTTAATGACTATGAGCTTAATTATACCCCAAAAGAAAAATCATGTTTGGTAGTAGTTTTCATCACTCAAAAAATTCACCATTGCATCCTTAGTCACATTTTTAAGCTCATATCTAAGATTAATCCTTTAAAATACATGCTCTCTCATACATGTCACTCACAAGATGATTAGCTAAATGGGTCATGTTTCTCAACTAATTTGACATTCGGTATGTAGACTAAAAATAAATATAAGGGAAAGTGATTAGAGATCAATTGGTCAATGCACTCCCGGTTGATGCTTATTCACTGGTCATAGAGTTTCTTGATGTATGGTACCATGAGATTCGCACTTATCTAAAAGAAAATATCATATCCCCCCATCTTAAATGAACATAATGAAAAAATCTTATCAAAGAATCTCGCTACACCATCATAGAAAATGTCCTATATTGCCAAAGGTATCACAATACTATGTCTAAGTGTTTAGACCAAAACAAGGACATGATGGCCCAACAAGAAGTACACACCAGACTTTATGGTGCCCACACAAGTGGTATAGTCTTAAGTATGAAACTCTTAATAGCAGGGTATTACTAGCCTATAATAGAATGTGATATCTATGAGTTTGTAAAAATATTTCTACCATGTCAACAACATGCCAATTTGATACACACTTTGACACAAGATCTATAATCCATATCACCACCATGGCCATTTGCATGCCAATGATTTTACCTTATTGGTTTAATCACACATTCATCCTTAGAAGGATACAAGTGGATCATCACAACTACAAATTATTTCACTAAGTGGGTTGAAGTAGTTCTTCTTGTCAATGTCATGGGAATTCAAGTATCCAAAGTCATCCTTTACTAGATTGTTTATCGCTTATATATCCTTGCCACCATCTTCGTAGATCATGGAAGAAATTTTAAGAACATGGACATAGAAGAGTTGTATTCCTACCTTCACATCCACCATCATTTTTCAAGCCCATATTTCCTGCAAGGTAATGGTCTAGCTGAGGCAACCAAAAAAAATATTCTCAAGATCCTCAAAAAGTTTGCCAATGATTCTGGTCACAATTAGAACTTATAGATCAATCCTACCCTATGGGACTACCACACTTTATTCCACACATCCATAGGCTTAATCCCATACTCCCTAGTCTCTAGTGTTGAAGTAGTCCTACCTATAGAGGTTGAACTCTCTTCCTTGTGCATATCTTTGCAAGATGATATATTTGATGAAGAATATTGAGCTACTAGACTCACTTAGTTGGATCTACTTAATGAAAGAAGGAAACATGTTTATGACCACCTAGTGGTATATCATAACTGACTCAAGAGGAATTTCAACAAAAAGGATCATCCCCAACATTTTTAGGTGGGTGAGATGGTGTTGAAAGAAAACATGAAAGTCTAACTACATAGACAAAAGAAAGGAAAATATGAGCTCACCTGGGTAGGCCCCTACATTATCACATCATCCTTCAGCTTAGGAGCATATTAGTTATCAACTCTAGAAGGTGAGCCTCTGACTGATCCCACAAATATCATTTACCTCAAGAATTTCTATGCCTAAGCCATTCATTGTACCTTGGTAGCCCTAAAAAAGAACAAAAGCATCTCAAAATATCCTTAAAAAATTATAAGCATAGTAAAACTTGGCGATTCATGCAAGTGATGATAAAAAAAGATCAAAATATGAAAAAAGAAAAGAGAAATACTAAAGATAAATAAGTGTCTAGTGGTGAAAACTTGGAAATTTAGGCACCCTGGAGAAAACCTAGCAATAGGTGCCATGTGTACTCAAATCTACTCATTACCCATCAAAATCCCATCCCCATTCTCCATAGCATCCCCTCGTCCACTTACCCATATTTCCATGGTGTTCCAACATCACATGACAAAGATACATGTACTACTATCCCAATTTTTGAGCTTGGAAGTGAAATTCATAATGATGTACTATATCATAATAGTTTTTCACTGTATGATAATCGATAACATACCATTTAGTTTGCTATTGCCTCATCCCAATCTTTTCAATTGTATTATATCAAAATATTTTTGTTATCTTATTGTACTAAGCTTTTTTATAATAGGTTTTGTGTAGATATCTTGGTCTATTGGTTATATATATCCCCTTGCAATCAATCCTCACTTGGTCCCATTACATATCCCAATTTTTGTGCCACTTAATGTCTAATCAAGACTTGTAGTTCTCCCAGCTATATGCTTTAGAAAGTCCTCATGCGAGATCCTTTGTCCTAGAGAGAGTTATCCTAAAGGCTTTATTTTTCTAATTTTATCATGGTTCCAAATATTACCAACAGGTCCTTGTAGGATATATCCTTCCTCATGTCTGAACTTGGCCTATTAGTATCCAATCCTACCCATCTCTTTGGAAAAAGGTTACTTTGAAGGATTTACTCTTTTCTTTTGATATTGCATTTTAATTTTGGTTCAAATTATCTTTTCTAAACAAATTGGTTATTCCCTCCTCAAGGTCACCATGATCTTTTATATCATGGTGTGTTGCAAATGGGGCAATCCAAGAGTGAGGTCTTGATCAAATTTTTCTTATTTCTTATCCCATCCATTAATCAATCGGATGTGACCCTTGCATATCCAAACATATGATAACTTATGGTTGCATGGTGCACTTGTGACATATCACCTTTTTTTGTGGGTTACCCACTATCATTTTTTCTTTGATTCATTTGGGATTCATGTGTGATGTTGGGATAATCCTTACATGCTTGTTTCGAGTCCATCCTATGCAATATTGATGAGAGGTCTTGATTATCTTGGTAACTCTTGGCCATTTTTGCCCCCATTCAACCCATCATTGATAACTAATTAGAAAGATTTTCAAGGGGTTGTTTTATTTGCTATGGGTTAACACATGCATTTGCAAGGGTTAACATTTCATGTTAACTATTTTTTCTATTTCAGAAAGGCACTTTCATGCCCTTTCCAAAATAGAAAATTTTGCTATTTTAGAATACATCCTTCCTTGCTTTTGTGAAATAGTGATATTGGTATTGTGACCAATGTTTTTGTGCCATGTGGTGGTTGGCAAACATTTCATGTTATCCCATTTCAATTTTTTTTGTTGAAGATTCTTTGGATCTGATGACTTGCATTTTCACATTAGTGCCTTGGCATTTTGCGAAGATGCAACATCCATTAGATTTGAATGCATCTTTGGGATCTCCTTGCTTCATCTCAGCCATCTATTGGAAACAAAGAATATTTGCATCAATAATTATGTTTTAATCATTCATTGGGAGATTTATTGCAGCATCTAGGCCATTAGTTTCAAAGTGAAGATCTACATTAACAGTTAATATTTTTTGGGGCTAATTAGATCTTTCCACATGGGTCAACTATACATTTTCGTGGTGGATTAACACTTCATGTTATCCCATCCCATATTTTTTGACAACACCACAAAATTATTTGTTGTGGCCATAACACATTACAAGGACCATTTCTTTAATGCAAACCAACATTTTTGGCCTTGTTCCATGATGCCAATGCATCTCCATGCCTCTTTAATGAATGTAATGATAAGATCTTTTGGATTTGATCCCTTTTATGGTTGGGTGCATTCTTTTTGTTCTTTCTTGTCACTTCTAGCATCAGATTGCACTTCATGATCAAATTTCATTCTAACTCTTCAATTATTTATCTTCTACAACTCAACTCCACCTTGGTTGGGGTTTGAACTCCATAGTTAAATTTGAGTTATGCCTAAACTCTTTAAAAGGAAAATGTAAATATCTTTTCTAGGCTCTTCTCTGGTTCTCTTGTAGCTACTATTGCTCTACAACTATAAATTTCTTGTTTTTCCTTACATCAATAGAAACCTTTTCTTTCCTTTTCTTACCATTTAGCTATCTTGTGCAATTTTTTCCTTGTGTTGAATGTTTCTACTTTAAGTTTTAAATCTATATGTTGTGTTAATATGTTCATGAATGTTGTAATGTGAATAACACTTTCCTTGCAACACTTTATTAGTTCAAACCTTCATATGAGCTCTTTGAAGGGTGAATTAGAGTTAAGATATATGACTTTTGGTGTCTTTTGTTAATGTCATGTGCATCTACAGGAAGAGTTGTAACCATAGTTCTATCTTGGTGCATCACTTCCCTTTTTGCATTTAAATGTATGTTCTCCTTCTCCTTTTCCTCTCAAGTAGTTTAGGTGCACCCTAATAGTAAGGAAGCCAGCCTTCTCCAAAGATTTGACCTCAAAGCACAAGTCCAACACTTGGAGGTCATTTTCATGTTACACAAGGTCATCCAAGGAAAACACATTGGGCAAGGGTGAAAATGTTTGTGTCAATAGTAACCTTGGAAGATCCTTGACATTTCTATGTCAAAATAAGTTCTCAAGTACATGGCAGTACTCCTTCTCAGGATACCCCACAATCAAGCTTCAAAGGATTCCCCCCCTCCCCATAGAAATAAAAGAAATAGTTTGTTTGAATCCCTAAAAGATCCAAAAGAATCAATTGATCCCAAACATCCTATCAAGAACATCCTATCTATATCGGTCCTAGATCCTACAAAGATCTATAGTCCCAAAAAGAATCCAAATATTCTAACCCCCTTCACCCCACAATCAATACCCTATGATTTGAGTTCAAAAAACCAATCCCTCCATCATTTCCAAAAAATCCTTGATTTCTTAACCCATGCTTAATTTTGTACAAATGTCCCCACCCCCTTACATCAAGGGAATAATTGATCAGTGATATGTTGCATTTTCTAGCTTGTATTTAGTTGCATTCATCCTTATTTGCATTGTCATTATTAGCTTGCATATTCATTTTAGTTTTATTTAATTGTATTATCATTTTCCATATGCATTAGTTACATTATAATTTTTTTCACTACATAATCATGTAAATCTGCATTAATTTCATTATCATTCATTTAATTGCATTACAATTTTTCATCTACATTAGTTTCATTATCATTCATTTTCATTAAACATCATTTATTATAAGCATTCATATTAGTTGCCTTAATTGCATTCATCATTTAAATTTGCATAAAATTCATTATCATTCATTTAATTGCATACCATTCATGTAAGGGTTCATTTAGATTGCATTCATTACACATCATTATGAAATATCATTTTAAATTACAATATCATTCATTTAGTCACATCACCATTTAGTTTACACTTAGTTACATTTATTATACTCTTTCATGTAGGTTACATCTTAAACTACATTTAGATCCTTTCTATTTACATGCATTAGGTTCATTCATTTAGTTGCCATTAATATTGTTTTGGTTCATTTATCCATTTGGGCCATTTTAGCTAATTTATGCATTAGATTCAGTTAAGCCATTACTACCAAATATATCCAACATATCATAAACACATCCAACCTATATGGTAAATCATCATCACATCTCACATGACATCTCATAAGCATATAAATGTAAGCATCCCATGCAGACAAAAATAAAACATGTGTATCTCATGTCATATAAACATAATTTGTCATAGGCATCACATTTTGCATCATAAATAAGATCACATCACATCATATAGATATGCATAAACACATCATACACAACTACATAAATCACACAAGTCCTCAATGCATCACATCCTACAGAAACACATTAGAAGCATGATATATTTCATATAAAACATATAGAAGTCATCACATCCCACAAACACACACGTTAGTACTAAGCATTGTATAAGCATCTCATAAATACAAAGGCACATGATCCATAAAATATAACACATACTACCCAATTAATGCTCATCACACACACACAATGAATAAAAGAATACATCCCACCCATGAAAAAAAAAATATTGTTCATCAGTGTCCAAAAGTACATCACAATAAAGTCTTCATATAGTACATCATGGTCTATGCTCTTAAAATTATAGTTCATACATCATACATATAGTATATGAATCTAAAAAATATAGCACATCACTGCTCATCTGCATCCATCTATTGAGGACATGTAGGTGGTGCTCTCCCTATGGCTATATTTGTCCCTAAGGTAACCTATATAGTACCTGGCAGAAGTGGTGGCATCTCATGCATCCTCACAACTCTCCCATTAGTCTGCTCCAAAACTGCTTGACCACTTGGCCCTATGAAAACTACAATCTCACTAGCCTAGATCCCTCCCCTCGAATATCCCTCCTCCCTAAGCTCCCTCACCTCCTCCTACAACACTCGACCTCCAAGCCTCCTTCATTTGTAAAAACTCTTGTCCCCACCTTTGACCATGCCCAATCTTCTGTGATCCCCCACTCCAAAACAATTGATGTTGGTTGTCTCCACCCCTATTGCTATCATAGCTATCCCTAGCTATGTCAAGCAATGATTATGCTCAATCTAGTATGCTAGTACAATTGCATGGTATCTAACCATGTAAAAACCATTCCACTCATAAAAATATTCCACCTCCCTCTACAGATCTCAAATCTCATCAATATCCTCTTGAGATCTACCTCCACCCATCACAACATGTGCTCGTAGTGTAACCATCTCCACCAAAAGTCAATCTTTGTCTACTTGTAACTCATCCCTCTTGGCCTAAATAGCTTCCAATTTCCCTTTCAATCTATCCCTCTCCATCTAGAAACAATCCATATCTATCTACATCCAATCAAAGTGACCCTACAAAATGTCTCACTCAATCTAGAACTAGTCCCTCTTTATGTGCAACTAATCCCTCTCCCTCAAAGTATCCTATAGGAGCTGACTCATAATATTTTTTATTTTTTAGAGAGAGTCCAAGTATGTCATTAGCTCTCTATCCTCTCCCCTACCCAAATTTTATCCTCCCCCTAATCCACCACTGACACCTATGTGTCTGGTGATGCCTGTAGATTTGCCTATTATCCACATCCATCTAATATCCCTCCTTGTCCTCCTCCCCCTACTACTCTCTCAACCCTCCACATAGGTGACACTTGGACCAAATTTACCCTCTATTGTAACCCTTAAACCACATATCGACCATGTCTGGATTCTTGTGCTATCTCCCTAGATCTCACTACTACTCAAAGGCTTATGATTTGATCACCAGTCTAGGACTCCAAAATTAAACATTGTACTCCTATGTGGAGTTTGCATCTACATCCCCTTTGTGCCAGTCTCATTCCACTAGTTATGAATGTTGTAATATTGGTTGGAAGCATGAATGCTAATGATATGTTACATTCATGACTGAGTTTGTCATTGATGTCAACATGGCATGTTTGATGTCTTCTATGGTATCTAACATAAGAACATCAGAAAGATCAAGTTGGTATGGATGGCTAGTTGAGCATGATAGCCACCCAAGGTTATGGGAGATACTTCTAAGTATTTGTTATATGCAATTAATGTTGGAAGTAGAAATGATAAGTCTAGAAGAAGTTATGTAAGTTTTGGTGATGTCTATTATGAGATAGAGTTTACAGAGGCATGTTCTAGTAAACTTGTTATATCTCTTAGCAAAGCTAATACCTTGAGGATCAAGGTTGAGGACATGAAGAAGACATATTGTGGATGACATGGCTAAGCTCACTCATCATAATATTTTGTGTATGGAAAGTTATTCACATTGCAAGGCAAAAGATTAAGGTTATCACTAAGTGTAACATGTTCTTAATGTGGTCCTATAATAATTAATTGAGAAGGTCTAACAACCAACTCATGGAATTTTTTTATGGACTTGATATAAAGGGAGGACATTTTCCTTTATCATGGTATTGATGAAAGTGTGAATATATGATTGAATGATTGATGATAAGCAACAGAGAGTATGGAATGCAAAGTTGAGTAGAGTAGTGCAAAAGTAAAGGAAACTTCATTGCCAAGGTTTTTCTGAGTGATCCAAGGTTTGGTATTTGGATCTAAGGTTCATGACCTAGTCTACAAGGTCTGACAATGATTGGTTCGATTGATAAGACAAAGGAAAGAGCAAAGGAAAGAAGAAGATAACGATAAATTACTTGTCTGAGTAGTGAGCTCTTCTTGTAGTTGAAATTGCATGTTTAGGCAGTGGGCTCTTCTTGCATACATTATACCACAACTGCTAACAGGGTTGGCACAACTCCTAACATGGTTGGAATCTCTTAACAAGGATTCAAAGTCTCCTAACAAGGACTCATTGTACTAAATGTTGTAATAGACTCTTGACAGGGTCCATCCTCTAAAAAGGAGTATTTATATTAGTACATCATCTTGTGGGCATCATTCCCACTGGGGTTTTCCCTCTAATCTAGGGTTTCCCTAGTCAACATATCTATTGCAATTGTCTATGTGCATCTTTTTATGGTTATTTTTTACTTTGGTTGAATGGTTAAGTTTGTTTAATGAAGATAAATGTTTTAATTGTTGGATTACTAATTCACCCCACCCCCCAACCCCCTTCTCAATTATTTTGGTGGACTATTGTTTCTAACAATAGGTATCAAAGCATCGGGTCCTTAAAGAAAAATTTTAATAGCTTTAGGAGATCCATGGTGAACATGTTCAGGAAAGATAGTCTAAAGTTTGATGGAACAAATTATGACAACTGGAAGGAAAAGATGAAGACACATTTGTTGTATATGGGTCTAAGATATTGGATCTTGACAAAATCAATGAAGATAATCATTGAGGAAAAGGATTTGGAAATTTGCACCGAGGTAGAAAGAGATCTTTTCATGTGTGACATGAGAGCTAGGGAAGCATGCACTTCTTAAAATTGATTATAATCAGGTAAAATCACTTGTTGCTTCACATTTGATTTGGAAAGCTCTAGAAAATAGTTTTGAAGGTGATGCACATTCTAAGAAGTTGAGGCTACAAAGTTGGATTTGTGCATTTCATGATGCTACAATGATGGAAGATGAATCTGTAAGAACATATATAGGTAGGATATTAGTGTAAGGAAACTCAGGTGCGGAAACAGCTTCCTACACTAATCTCTTAAGAAAGGTATGGTGCAAATCCTATTAAAATCTTTTACACTTATAGATTCAATATCATGTAAACAACAATATTTCAGCCAAGCAAGCATAAAAAAAATAGATAGAGAAAGAAACACATAACACAAAGATTTTCCAATGGGGAAAAACCTTTTGGTAAAACAACCCCACCCCTCCAAAACCTGCACAATGTATTATCTTCAACACAAGGTTACAATACACTTGCAATGCAAGTTCAACATCGACAACAGAAGACACCAATAGCAACTCATAGTACCAACAATACACTACTTCACATGCTTCTCTTTGCAACCCTAAAAATTTAGGGTTACTCCCAAAGGTAACCATATTAGGGTTTTACCATTCTTTGAGAAAATAGGAACCCTAAAAAAATTTGGGGCAATGCCCCGAACCCCACTATTTGGGTAGAGTGTATAGTACTCAAATTTATCAGTTGCCACATGTCTTCACCTGTCATTGAATCTTCCTAACATAGCTCTTACGTATCATAGGAATCTGTCATAACCGTTTTAGTGATGATCTACTTATACACAATTCAAGATGTTGACACATCAACATTATTTGCAAGAAATACATTTTACAAAACAAATAATAAGATAGGAATTATCCAAGGTTGAGACACCTTATTCCTAACATTCTCCCACTTGTCGAACACCTTGTAAGAGCAACAAGAACTAACTGCTATAGGCCAAAAGGCCCATAGACTCTGAACACCATCTGAACTTCTTAGTGCCCACTAGTTTTGTTAATGCATCTGAAACATTCTTCACAGTATCTACCTTCTCCAAATTTACCTTTCCATCTTCCACCATATCTCTCACAAAGTGATACTACACATCAATGTGCTTTGTTCTAGCATGGAAAGTTGGATTCTTCACAAGGCAAATAGCGCTCTGACTGTCACACCAAATAGTAATCTATTCTATATCAACACCAACATCAGAACACAATCTCTTAAGCCAAATGGCTTCCTTAGAAGCATGACTAGCAGCCATGTACTCAGCTTCTATAGTGGACAAAGCAACCACAGGTTGTTGCTTGCTCATCCAACTGATGGCACCACCAAACATAGTGAACACATAAGCACTAGTGGATCTCCTGCAGTCAATATCACCTGCCCAATCTGAATCCACAAACACACAAATACAAACTGAATGTGGAAATCCAGAAGAGTTACCATGATAACATATGGCGTAATCTAATGTACCCCTCAAATATTTGAATACTCGCTTAACTGCATCCCAATGTACCTATCCAAGATTAGCCATAAATCAACTCAGGACTCCCACTGCTTGGGCAATGCCTAGTCTAGTACAGACCATAGCATACATAAGACTGCCAACTGCACTAGCATAAGGTACTCTACTCATGTCCTCCATCTCACTAGGATATTTTGGACAATCATCTACAGATAACTTTGTTCCCATAGGAATAGGAACACATAGTGATCTACAATTTGCCATGTTGAACCTGTCCAACACAGACTTCACATTCTTACTCTGACTCAACCAAAGTTTTCTATTAGACCTATCTCTATTGATTTCCATACCCAAGATGTACCTAGCTACCCCAAGATCTTTCATCTCAAACTGTGCTGACAACTGAGATTTAAAATTAAAAATCATACCCTTACCCTTCCCAAATAGCAACATATCATCAACATATAATGCAACAATAAGAAGGCGATCATTTTCAACTCTGAAATAAACACAATGATCATATTTTGATCTTACAAATCCAATTGACAACACAAAGACATCAAACTTAAGGTACCACATCCTAGGTGATTGCTTCAAACCATATAGAGATTTCTTTAATCTGCAAACAAAGGATTCTTTACCTTTAACAATGCAGTGCTCAGGCTGTGACATATAAATTTCTTCCTCCAAATCACCATGAAGGAAAGTTGTCTTCACATCCATCTGTTTTATCTCTAAATCATAAGATGCAACAAGAGATAACAGAAATCTAATGGATGTCAACTTTGCAATAGGAGAGAATATTTCACCATAATCTATTCCCTCTACCTGTGAATACCCCTTTGCAACCAATCTAGCTTTGTACCTTTCAACACTGCCATTTGCATAGAATTTCTTCTTGAACACCCATTTACAGCCAACAAATTTTCTCCCTTTAGGCAAAGGTACAAGGTCCCAAGTTTTTTTTTTCTCTAATGAAGCCATCTCATCATGCATAGCCTCAATCCAGGAACCTGCATCTTCCATGCCCAAAGCCTCTTTCACAGATCTAGGCTCATCAATGTTAGTAATCAAAGCAAAAGCACAACTGGAATCTAACATAGAATAACCAAACCTTTCTGGTTGCTTTCTTTCTCTCGTGGATCTCCTCAAGGGTTGTGGTTGAGGTTGTTCTTCCTCTTCTTCAGAACTATCAGAGCTACTAGAGCTCTCCTCATCATTAGACTCAACATGGTCTCTCTATTCAGTCTTTTCAAGGGTAGGAGGCAACTGAACAACATCTTTTTCCTTTTCTTTTTCATCTGGTTGTAGCACAATAGGAGAAGATGTTAGCTCTCTAAAAATAACATTTCTGCTATACAACACCTTACTAGTCATAGGATCCCAAAGCTTGTATCCTTTCACACCAGCACTATACCCGATGAAAATACATTTAACAACTTTGTTTTCCAACTTAGATCTTTTCTCCTTTGGAACATGTACATAGGCTTCACAACCAAAAACAAGAAGATGTCTAATTGAAGGCTTCTTACCAGACCACACCTCCATGGGTGTCTTACCAACAAGGGCTGATGTAGGAGATCTGTTAACCAAATAGCAAGTAGTGGCCACAACTTTGGCCCAAAACCTTTGTTCTAAACCAGCTCCAGTAAGCATACTCCTAGCCTTCTCCATCAGTGTCTTGTTCATTCTCTTTGCAACTCCATTTTGTTCTGGGGTATAAGGAGTTGTCTTATGCCTCTTGATACTTTGTTCTTTACAAAACTGTTCAAACTCTGCTAAGCAAAACTCACCACCATTGTCAGTTCTCAGACACTTAATCTTCTTACTAGTTTGATTTTCTACAAGGGCTTTAAATTCCTTGAATTGACTAAATACTTGTGTCTTACTTTTAAGGAAATAAATCCATGTCCTTCTACTGTAATCATCTATGAAAGATACAAAAAATATAGACTTGGAGATTGAAGGAACTTTTACAAGACCAAATACATCAGAATGAATAAGATCCAAAACATCAAAAGATTTGTGAGAACTAGAGTAAAATTGAACACGATTTTGTTTACCATAGACACAGTGTTCACAGAAGTCAAAATCGAGATTGCAATCATTTAACCCCTCAATGAGATTTTTATTTTTAAAGATTCTAAGACCCTTTTCACCAATGTGACCAAATCTCAAATGCCACAACATTGTCTTTTCTGCAAGAAGCTTACCTTCCAAAGTGTTTGCATTGCCATCAGAACCAATAACCACAATATTCTTCACTGCTCATTCAGATGGTGAGGATGAAGAACTATTACATAGAGGAATACATGCATCTAGCTAAAATAAGGTACCTCTCCTAGTACCCCTTGCAAGCACTATTGATCCTCTCATCATCTTGCATCCTTCTTTCAAAAAACCAACTTGCACACCTACATCATTTAGCATACTTACAGATAATAGGTTTCATGCCAAACCTGGAATGTGCATAACTCCATTGATTCCCTTTACTCTTCCATCAAGAAATTTGATAGTGACCCTTCCGCATCCAACTATCTTTAGGTGAGAATCATCACCCAAGTACACCTTTCCACCATCAAACTCTTCATATTTTAAAAACAAATTTCGATGAGAGGTCATGTAAAAAGATGCACCTAAGTCAACCAACCACACATCATCAGATGCATGGGCTGCCAAAGCTATGATGAATGCATTGCCATCTTCTTGAGATCTTTAGAAGCTAAATCTGAACCTTTCTTCTTCTTCTTTGGCTCTTTGCAATCTTTACAAAAGTGCCCAGGTTTATCACAGTTCCAACATTTTGCCTTGGTCTTATTGGAAGTCTTTGACTTCCCACAGGATTTGGATCTACCCTTATTGTCAGACTTATTTTCATTTTTTTTCCCTCTTTCCGTGGATCTCCCATGAACAGCAAGGGCTTCTTTTTCTGAAATGGAAGCCTTTCTCTGCATCTCCTCTGATAGTAGCGAAGATACCACATCATCCATTTTGAAAGTGACTAACGTGCTTTCGAGAGCCAACACAAGATGGTCCCATGAATCCAGTAAAGAACACAAAAGTGTGTAGTAATGATCCTCCTCCTCTAACTTGACACCAGCTGATGTCAACTATGCAGCCAATAGATTAAATGCATTTAAATGATCCATTAAGGATCCACCTTCCTCCATTCACAAAGAGTATAGCTTCTTCCTCAAGAACAACTTGTTCAAAAAATATTTGGCCTAATACACGGCCCCAAGTCTTTCCCACAAACTATATGTGGTTTTCTCATCTAGAACATTCAGAAGGACTACATTGGTTAAACAGAGTCTTATGAGACCCTTAGCTTTACGATCTTTGATATCCCAATCTGCTTGAGCTACAGTTGCTGGTCTTGTAGCATTTGAAGTCACTTCCCATAGGTCATGATCTTCCAACATGTCTTCCATCTTGAGTTTCCACAACTCAAAATTAGTGCCATTAAATTTCTCCACCTCCATTCTTCCATATGATGAACTCGCCATTTTAATATGCAAATAAGATTTAGGATGCTCTGCACAAGACTCCCACTCAACTTGAGATTAGCTCAAAAAACCCTACCCAACAACTAGGATCAAAAGTTGATCAAGCTCTGATACCACTTGTAAGGAAACTCAGGTGCAAAAATAGCTTCCTACACTAATGTCTTAAGAGAAGTATGGTGCAAATCCTATTAAAATCTTTTACACTTATAGATTCAATATCATGTAAACAATAATATTTTAGCCAAGCAAGCATAAAGAAAATAGACAGAGAAAGAAACACATAACACAAAGATTTGCTAGTGGAGAAAAACCTTTCAGTAAAACAACCCCACCCCTCCAGAACTTGCACAATGTATTATCTTCAATACAAGGTTACAATACACTTGCAATGCAAGTTCAACATCGACAACAGAAGACACCAATAGAAACTCGCAGTACTAACAATACACTACTTCTCATGCTTCTCTTCGTAACCCTAAAAATGTTTATAACATGTGCTTCACTTTTAGGGATACTCCCAAAGGTAACCGACACATCAATTCAAGATTCTGACACATCAACATTATTTGCAAGAAATACATTTTACAAAACAAATAATAAGAATAGGAATTATCCAAGGTTGACACCTTATTCCTAACAATTAGAAATTACTACAGGTATTAAAGCTTAAAGAGGAACCAAAGAAGATGATGAGGTTATATGGAAGATATTAAAGACTTTAACACCACCATTCAAGTCAGCAGTTCAAATGATATAGTTTTTGATATCATGTACCAAAGATTTCACAAAGGAGACATTTCTTGGAAGAATTGAAGTAGTTAAGAATGAACTTAGATAGTCTAAAGAATTGACCAGAAGAGAGATAGCCTTTAGTGCCTTGAATATTTTACCTAACTTATCAAGGAGCACAAGTGCTAGAGTAGATTTTGCTAGCAGTAGCAGATCTGAAGAAGATAGAAAGATTGATGAAGTAGTAGCCCTTCTGATAAGAAGAGAAAAAGGAGGTAACAAAATCTTTAAATGTTGGACTTGTGATGAATATGGTCATTATGCATCTAAGTGTCCTAAAAGGGAGAAAAAGTATAAAGGAAATCATAAGCCTAGAAAAGATAGAGATTATTTGTATGCAAATGAAGATGATGATTCTGATGAACACACATTAAGTGTTAGTGATAATGAAATTGGATTTGTGGCAATTAAAGAAGAAATTCTAGAGAAGGTAGCTTTGGTATCATAGGTTGAGAAGAAATCTGATTGGATAATTGATAGTGATCATTCACATCATATGACTGGTGACATGAATAAGTTTGTTGACTTCAAAATTCAGGAGTCAGGAATTGTCAGAGTTGGAAACAATGCAGCATGCCAAGTAAAAGGTATTGGATCTATAACTCATGATGATAAAACTAATACTGGGGATGCATATTTTGTTGATGATTTAAAGCACAATCTTTTGAGTGTTGGACAAGTAGTAGACAAAGGTTATCAGTTGTAGTTCACATAAAAGACATGCATGATCAGGGACAAAGATGAAAAGGTAATTGGAATAGGAATTAGATCTAGAGGTAATGTATTTTAATTAAATCCTACTGAAATGACATGTTTGGTTGCTAAGGTAGATGATAGTTGGTTATGGCATAAGAGATTCTGTCATATAAACTTTGATAGTATTGTGAGGACTAGTAGAGTGTTTGTTGTTAGAGATTTGCTAAAGATTGTAAAGCCTACTAATACAATTCACAAGGAATGTGTTTTGGTAAAGCATAAAAGAACTTCTTTTACCAACAAGAAGTTTACCACTACAGAAAAGTTGGAGATTGTACACACAGATCTCAATGGTCCTACAAAGACTAAAGGATTCTATGGTTAACAATATTTTATGATTCTAGTTGATGATTTTTCTAGAATGATGTGGGTTGCATTTCTTAAAGAGAAATCTAAGGCATTTGACAAGTTTAAGATATTCAAGAATAGAGTTTAGAATGAATCTAGTATGAAGATTAAATGTTTAAGATCAGATAGAGGAGGAGAGTTTACTTCAAATGAGTTTAACATGTTTTGCGAAGAAAATGGAATTAAAAGACAACAATCAACTCCAAGAACCCTTGAACAAAATGACATTGTAGAGAGAAGGAACATGTTTGTTATAGAAGCTACAAGAGCTATATTAGTAGAGAATGATGTATCCATGACATTTTAGAGAGAAGTTGTGAATATAGTAGTCTACACTATGAACATAGTACAAGTCAGGAAGGACACTAACAAGACACCTTATGAATTGTGGTTTGGTCACTCACCTGCAGTTAAGTATTTTAGAATATTTGGAAGTAAGTGTTAGATAAATAGAGATGATGACATTGGTAAGTTTGATGCTAGAAGTGATGAAGGTATGTTTCTTGGTTATTTATTGAAAAGCAAGGCTTATAGATGTTATAATCAGAGAACTAAGACTATTATGGAAAGTGCAAATGTGAGAATTGATAAGAAATTCATAATACAAAAGAGAATAGTTTATTATAATTCAATTGATGATGTTGTTACTAAGCCAATGAATGATGAGGTGTTTCTTGAGACTAAAAATGATTTTTAGAATGAAGGAGAGCAAAGGCAGGAACAAAGCTTGGAACCTTCACTAGAGCCAAGAGTTGAGATAACAACTCCTACTTTAGGAAAGAACATGATAAAGAATCACCATCCAAACATATCATCAGAAGCAAAGACAAATGTGTAATGACAAGAAGCAGAGTGAATGGAGAACTATGCTTGATATCTCAAGTTGAGCCTAAGAATGCAAATGAAACATGTAAAGATGACTATTGGAAGCAAGCTATGAAAGAGGAATTGGATTAGATAGAAAAGAATAAGACATGGGAATTGGTCCCTAGACTAGTAGACAAGAATGTGATAGGAACTAAATGGGTATTTAGGAACAAGATGAATGGGTAAGGAGTTGTAAGAAACAAAGCAAGATTAGTATGTAAAGGTTACTCACAACAAGAAGGAATAGATTATGAGGACACTTATGCTCCAGTGGCTAGAATAGTAGCAATAAGATTATTCTTAGCCTATGTAGCTCAAAAGAAATTCAAAGTATATCAAATGGATATCAAGTCAACATTTCTAAATGGAGAACTTGAAGAAGAGGTATACATTGAACAACCTGAAGGATGTCCTTTGATAGGTGACAAGGACATAGTATGCAGATTAAGGAAAGCATTGTATTGATTGAAGCAAGCACCCAGAACCTAGTATGTGAGGTTGGACAAGCATTTGACAAAGCTTGGTTATAGAAAAGGTATGACAGATAGTAATTTGTATTGGAAATAAACTGATGATGGTTTGATGATTTTGGTAATATTTGTTGATGATATTATATTTGGAGAAAATGATGAAGAAAATAAGAAGTTTGCAGAAGAGATGAAGAAAGAATTTGAAATGAGTATGATAGGAGAGATGAAATATTTCCTAGGATTGTAGATAGTACAGAATAAAGAAGGAATCTTTATTTCTTAGACTAAGTACTTGAAGGATTTACTAAAAAGGTTTGGTTTGGAAACATGCAAACCCATTGGAAAACCTATGGTAACTAGACATAAGTTATCTACAAAGGATGAGACACCTACAATTGAGCAAAAGAAGTATAGATCTATGATCAGAGGATTGCAATATCTAATCATACAAGGCCAAATACAACAAATGTAGTTGGAATTGTTGCAAGATTCGAGGCTGATCCCAAAGAAGCACATTATGCAGTAGTGAAAAGGATATTTAGATATCTGAAGGGAACATCTAAGTTTGGATTATGGTATGAGAAATCTAATGATTTTACTCTAAGTGCTTATATTGATGCAGATTGGGCATGCAGTATGGATGACAGAAAGAGCACTATGGAGGAGGTTTCTTTCTTGGAGGAAGATTGGTTTCTTGGTTAAGAAAGAAGCAGGATTGTACATCTCAAAGTATAGCAGAAGCAAAGTATGTTGCAGTAACAAATAATTGCAATCAAGTCATTTGGATGAAACAAATGTTGAAGGATATAAGGATAGAAATCAATGAACCTGTTGTTATACATTGTGACAACACAAGCATGGTAAATATGTCTAAGAATCCAGTATTTCATTTGAGGACTAAGCACATTTCTATTAAGTATCATATATTGAGAGAAAAAGTTGTAGAAAAGGAAATCAGATTGGAGTATGTGAACACTAAAGAACAGATTGTAGATATATTCCGTAAGCCTCTTCCCAAAGAGACTTTTGAGTATTTTTTATGTATGCTTGGGGTTATGCCCCTTCCTACATTAGAGTAGAAGATGCAAGAGTGCATCAGTCCAGGGTAACAAAGCACCATTGTTTGTCTAGACTAGATGTTGATGCTTCCTATATGGGGGAGTATATATGATGGACAAAGTCATTTAGGACTCTTGTTGATATTGTTTTGAATAGTGTCTTTTGACACTCGAGCTAACAAGTTGTTGTAGAGTTTGATGTAGAGATGTTGGTTGTAGAAACCTTTGATATTGATGTCAATGAGGGAGAAGTATTGTGTGAAAAACATTGTGCTAAAGGGGAGAAGTTTGGCATGAATTTGTAATAATAGTTGGGTACAAAGCACATTGAGGTATATTAATGGGGGAGTATGATTGATGAAGATTATATGAAGATGGGCAGTCTTTTTTTGGTATTCTTGGAACTAGATGTTTTTCATCTATGTTGCCATCAATCCCAAAGGAGGAGATTGTTCAAAAATTGGGGAGATTGGTTAGAAGCATTAATGTTGATGATATATTACATTCATGATTGATTTTTTCATTGATGTCAACATAGCATGTTTGATGTCTTCTATGGTATCTGACATAAGAATAGTAGAAAGATCACGTTGGTACAGACGACTAGTTGAGCATGATAACCAACCGAGGTTATGGGAGATACTTTTGAGTATCTGGTATATGTAGTTAACGTCAAAAGTAGAAAGTATAAGTCTAGAAGAAGTTATGTAAGTTTTGGTGATGTTTGTTCTGAGATAGAGTTTATAGAGGCATGCTCTAGTAAACTTGTTATATCTCTTAACAGAGTTGATATCTTGAGGATTGAGGTTGAGGACATGAAGAAGACATATTGGGGATGATGTGGCTAAGATTTCTCATCATAATATTTTGTGTATAGAAAGTTATTCAAGTTGCAAGGCGGAAGATTAAGGTTATCACTAAGTGTAACATTTTCTTAACGTGGTCCTATAATAATTAATTGAGAAGGCCTAACATCCAACTCAAGGAATTATTTTATGGACTTGATATAAAGGGAGTACATTTTCCTTTATCATGGTATGGATGAAAGTGTGAAGACATTATTGAATGATTGATGATAAACAACAGAGAGTATGAAATATGAAGTTGAGCAGAGTAGTGCAAAAGTAAAGGAAACTTCATTGCTGATGTTTTTTTGAGTGATCCAAATTTTGGTATTTGGATTCAAGGTTTATGACCTGGTCTACAAGGTCTGACAGTGATTGATCCAGTTGATAGGAAAAAGGAAAGAGCAAAGGAAAGAAGAAGATAACAGTAAATTACTTGTTCGAGCAGTGAATTCTTCTTGTAGTTGAAATTACATGTTTGGGCAGTGGGCTCTTCTTGCATATATTATACCACAACTCCTAACAGGGTTGGCACAACTTCTAATAGGGTTGGCATCTCCTAACAGGGACTCATTGTACTAAATGTTGTAATAGACTCCTAACTAGGTCTATCCTCTAACAAGGAATATTTATATTAGTACATCATCTTTTAGGCATCATTCCCACTAGGGTTTTCCCTCTGATCAAGGGTTTCCCTAGTCAACATATTTGGTGTAATTGTCTATGTGCATCTTTGTATGGTTGCTTTTTACTTTGGTTGAATGGTTAAGTTTGTTCAATGAAGATAAATGTTTTAATTGTTGGATAACTGATTCACCCACCCTCTCAGTTATCTTGGTGGACTATTTCTTCTAACAATGAATCATTCCATAGTGCTAACAATTCATCCCTCCATAATGCTAACCAAATAAAGTCATTGACTCCCTCATCACATGCTAGTACTAGACTAGATCTGATGTAAGACCCTATAACCATCCAAGCTATTGTATCACCCTATCTGGGTGATACTATCCCACAATGCAATCCTAGCGACCAAAAAAGAAGCAATATAAAATGGTGTGAGACAACTACTGCTGCTCGTTTGATTAAAAACCTAGTCCCATATATGACATCTATGTGATCACTCTAACATCATCCAATGTCACTCACCAATGGTCAACATCATCTATGTGATGATATATCAAAGGCTCTCCCTAGATCTACACCATAGGTTGATCCACTTTTCTATCTTTTCACCCAACCAAAATAAGAACTACAATGTGTTCCTAGGCCCAAACTTGCAACAAAGTCATGAAGTCGATACTCCTCCCCTATGTACCTTGTTCATGGTACACTATTTGATGTAAGTCATGCTATGAGAATGCCTACATCCATGATCCTTACAATCATTATAATCAAAGCTAAGCTACTAATGTCACACTAGTACCTCCTATGTCTAGGGTATGGTACCCTGGCACCAACTTGCAAATGTAGAAGTAGACCCAACTCATCAACACCATATCCAAGTGTTAATCCAATGTGAATTGCCCCTATCAGATCCTAAATAGAAACCCTAGCCCAACTAACATTTGAATTACCTACTTCCCTATCATGTCTCATGTCACCATGACTACTATCCCTTGGATAAAAAGAAAAAGAAAATCTATAAACATCCTCAAGTGTGATAGTCATCTCCCTCATCGGAAGATGGAAGGTAACAATCTCAAAAGTCTATTGCTTGCAAAGCATCATAACCATTTCCATGTATGTTTGTCTATTAGGTATACATGCCAAATAGCCCAAGCCAATTATGTCCACCTACAACCACTTTTCAACTCTGAACTACTTTGTCACTCTAAGCACGACTACTACTTTGTCACTCTAAGCATGATTATGTGTCTCTCCCTCAATACGAATATGTCTACAAACCACTGTAACCGCAATTTACCAAAGTTTCACTCCTTGTTTATGTTACTAATTACCCCAAGCATTTAGGTTTACCTATTTAATGTGTTCCCACCCCAAACATGTCAATCAATACCCTTGTCCAACCTCTAAAATAGTTTATTTCCCATTTGTTTGTGATCTTTCCAACCAGAGACCGCAATCCCATGGGTCTCTTGTACCCTACAAACTCCCCTCCCCTAGTCAACCCATCCCTATGTTCTTGCATTGAACCTCTACCCCAAACCCTTAGACCAGGTGGGATTGTGTTCTCGCAAGTAGGAACACATTCCTGTCAAACCTTCCTACCCAATTTGCAACCCCATATAAAATGCTTGCAGGATCGCATTCCTATGAGAAATTTCCTAGACCTTGTATTTGACCCTTCCTCTTTTGAATTTGTTGTGGAATCACGTTCTAGCTAATATTGCAAGCATTCCCACCAAACCCATGTCTGGAGGAACACAAATTTTAACTCTAACATGTGTAATAAATGCAAAATAAATAAATTAAAAAAGCCAAGTTCAAAGCCTAATTGTCGGTCCACCACTTTGTGCACCCACACACATCACACAATGTCATCCCAATAATCTAGTCACATCCGTCCTAGCATCGCAACATTCAGTCTCAAAGCTCCAAACAACAAATCTTAGTAGCACATGAAATCAATTAATCTTTTTCTAGCCATCCCGAGCTTTACATAAGACCCCTTCCAAGCCCATTTTCTCCATTCTCCCTCCTGAGTGACCCCTTCTCACCCTCCCCTTGTTACTTTTGCATCTTGATTGCACTTTTAGCCCCCCCTCCCAACACAAGCATGGTAAATATGTCTAAGAATCCAGTATTGCATTTGAGGACTAAGCACATTTCTATTAAGTATCATATATTGAGAGAAAAAGTTGTAGAAAAGGAAATCAGATTGGAGTATGTGAGCACTAAAGAACAGATTGTAGATATATTCCGTAAGCCTCTTCCCAAAGAGACTTTTGAGTATTTTTTATGTATGCTTGGGGTTATGCCCCTTCCTACATTAGAGTAGAAGATGCAAGAGTGCATCAGTCCAGGGTAACAAAGCACCATTGTTTGTCTAGACTAGATGTTGATGCTTCCTATATGGGGGAGTATATATGATGGACAAAGTCATTTAGGACTCTTGTTGATATTGTTTTGAATAGTGTCTTTTGACACTCGAGCTAACAAGTTGTTGTAGAGTTTGATGTAGAGATGTTGGTTGTAGAAACCTTTGATATTGATGTCAATGAGGGAGAAGTATTGTGTGAAAAACATTGTGCTAAAGGGGAGAAGTTTGGCATGAATTTGTAATAATAGTTGGGTACAAAGCACATTGAGGTATATCAATGGGGGAGTATGATTGATGAAGATTATATGAAGATGGGCAGTCTTTTTTTGGTATTCTTGGAACTAGATGTTTTTCATCTATGTTGCCATCAATCCCAAAGGAGGAGATTGTTCGAAAATTGGGGAGATTGGTTAGAAGCATTAATGTTGATGATATATTACATTCATGATTGATTTTTTCATTGATGTCAACATAGCATGTTTGATGTCTTCTGTGGTATCTGACATAAGAATAGTAGAAAGATCACGTTGGTACAGACGACTAGTTGAGCATGATAACCAACCGAGGTTATGGGAGATACTTTTGAGTATCTGGTATATGTAGTTAACGTCAAAAGTAGAAAGTATAAGTTTAGAAGAAGTTATGTAAGTTTTGGTGATGTTTGTTCTAAGATAGAGTTTATAGAGGCACGCTCTAGTAAACTTGTTATATCTCTTAACAGAGTTGATATCTTGAGGATTGAGGTTGAGGACATGAAGAAGACATATTGGGGATGATGTGGCTAAGATTTCTCATCATAATATTTTGTGTATAGAAAGTTATTCAAGTTACAAGGCGGAAGATTAAGGTTATCACTAAGTGTAACATTTTCTTAACGTGGTCCTATAATAATTAATTGAGAAGGCCTAACAGCCAACTCAAGGAATTATTTTATGGACTTGATATAAAGGGAGTACATTTTCCTTTATCATGGTATGAATGAAAGTGTGAAGACATGATTGAATGATTGATGATAAACAACAGAGAGTATGAAATATGAAGTTGAGCAGAGTAGTGCAAAAGTAAAGGAAACTTCATTGCCGATGTTTTTTTGAGTGATCCAAATTTTGGTATTTGGATTCAAGGTTTATGACCTGGTCTACAAGGTCTGACAGTGATTGATCCAGTTGATAGGAAAAAGGAAAGAGCAAAGGAAAGAAGAAGATAACAGTAAATTACTTGTTCGAGCAGTGAATTCTTCTTGTAGTTGAAATTACATGTTTGGGCAGTGGGCTTTTCTTGCATATATTATACCACAACTCCTAACAGGGTTGGCACAACTTCTAATAGGGTTGGGATCTCCTAACAGGGAATCATTGTACTAAATGTTGTAATAGACTCCTAACTAGGTCTATCCTCTAACAAGGAATATTTATATTAGTACATCATCTTTTAGGCATCATTCCCACTAGGGTTTTCCCTCTGATCAAGGGTTTCCCTAGTCAACATATTTGGTGTAATTGTCTATGTGCATCTTTGTATGGTTGCTTTTTACTTTGGTTGAATGGTTAAGTTTGTTCAATGAAGATAAATGTTTTAATTGTTGGATAACTGATTCACCCACCCTCTCAGTTATCTTGGTGGACTATTTCTTCTAACAATGAATCATTCCATAGTGCTAACAATTCATCCCTCCATAATGCTAACCAAATAAAGTCATTGACTCCCTCATCACATGCTAGTACTAGACTAGATCTGATGTAAGACCCTATAACCATCCAAGCTATTGTATCACCCTATCTGGGTGATACTATCACACAATGCAATCCTAGCGACCAAAAAAGAAGCAATATAAAATGGTGTGAGACAACTACTGCTGCTCGTTTGATTAAAAACCTAGTCCCATATATGACATCTATGTGATCACTCTAACATCATCCAATGTCACTCACCAATGGTCAACATCATCTATGTGATGATATATCAAAGGCTCTCCCTAGATCTACACCATAGGTTGATCCACTTTTCTATCTTTTCACCCAACCAAAATAAGAACTACAATGTGTTCCTAGGCCCAAACTTGCAACAAAGTCATGAAGTCGATACTCCTCCCCTATGTACCTTGTTCATGGTACACTATTTGATGTAAGTCATGCTATGAGAATGCCTACATCCATGATCCTTACAATCATTATAATCAAAGCTAAGCTACTAATGTCACACTAGTACCTCCTATGTCTAGGGTAAGGTACCCTGGCACCAACTTGCAAATGTAGAAGTAGACCCAACTCATCAACACCATATCCAAGTGTTAATCCAATGTGAATTGCCCCTAGCAGATCCTAAATAGAAACCCTAGCCCAACTAACATTTGAATTACCTACTTCCCTATCATGTCTCGTGTCACCATGACTACTATCCCT
Organism: Cupressus sempervirens; assembly: GCA_028749045.1. Classification (NCBI taxonomy): domain Eukaryota; kingdom Viridiplantae; phylum Streptophyta; class Pinopsida; order Cupressales; family Cupressaceae; genus Cupressus; species Cupressus sempervirens. The sequence goes on from CM053792.1 coordinate 240,015,123, forward strand.
TGGATAAAAAGAAAAAGAAAATCTATAAACATCCTCAAGTGTGATAGTCATCTCCCTCATCGGAAGATGGAAGGTAACAGTCTCAAAAGTCTATTGCTTGCAAAGCATCATAACCATTTCCATGTATGTTTGTCTATTAGGTATACATGCCAAATAACCCAAGCCAATTATGTCCACCTACAACCACTTTTCAACTCTGAACTACTTTGTCACTCTAAGCACGACTACTACTTTGTCACTCTAAGCATGATTATGTGTCTCTCCCTCAATACCAATATGTCTACGAACCACTGTAACCGCAATTTACCCAAGTTTCACTCCTTTTTTATGTTACTAATTACCCCAAGCATTTAGGTTTACCTATTTAATGTGTTCCCACCCCAAACATGTCAATCAATACCCTTGTCCAACCTCTAAAATAGTTTATTTCCCATTTGTTTGTGATCTTTCCGACCAGAGACCGCAATCCCATGGGTCTCTTGCACCCTACAAACTCCCCTCCCCTAGTCAACCCATCCCTATGTTCTTGCATTGAACCTCTACCCCAAACCCTTAGACCAGGTGGGATTGTGTTCTCGCAAGTAGGAACACATTCCTGTCAAACCTTCCTACCCAATTTGCAACCCCATATAAAATGCTTGCAGGATCACATTCCTATGAGAAATTTCCTAGACCTTGTATTTGACCCTTCCTCTTTTGAATTTGTTGTGGAATCACGTTCTAGCTAATATTGCAAGCATTCCCACCAAACCCATGTCTGGAGGAACACAAATTTTAACTCTAACATGTGTAATAAATGCAAAATAAATAAATTAAAAAAGCCAAGTTCAAAGCCTAATTGTCGGTCCACCACTTTGTGCACCCACACACATCACACAATGTCATCCCAATAATCTAGTCACGTCCGTCCTAGCATCGCAACATTCAGTCTCAGAGCTCCAAACAACAAATCTTAGTAGCACATGAAATCAATTAATCTTTTTCTAGCCATCCCGAGCTTTACATAAGACCCCTTCCAAGCCCATTTTCTCCATTCTCCCTCCTGAGTGACCCCTTCTCACCCTCCCCTTGTTACTTTTTCATCTTGATTGCACTTTTAGCCCCCCCTCCCAAAACCCCCTCCCCTCCCCCCCCCCCTCCTCTCTCTCTCTCTCTCTCTCTCTCTCTCTAGAAGCTAAATAAATAAAAGGATTTCTATGTTTAGCTCATGTTAAATCTTAATGCACTATCGAATGTTTTTCTATATGGAATTGAAGTAGTAATCATGTAAGAGAACCTGTTAGGACTAAAACATAGTTGAACTCATATAGCTCAAAAAGATTTTTTCACACTTTTCTCTTAACATTGTCTTGTCCTTCTAGGTGCCCTAGTGGGGCATGAAAAATCCAACAAATCAAACCAATAAACTGATCAATTAATTGATATGGTAGGATCAAATACTAATCTTACTAACTAAATATGACTATTCTTCATGATAAACTGATTTATGCTACTCAACATTCCATAACAAAAACATATGACATTATCAATAGGTGTGAGCATAGGATAACAGGCATATACCTTGTATAATATTCTCCTAGATGCATAACTCAAAGTTCAAACTTGGTTGATAGTACTAATCCATCTGTTGTAGACTGTACTATATCTCGTTCTTCCATAATTGACTAATTTATCAATCTAACCTTTGGTATGCATAGAATGTGACAATTGACCATGAAACATGTATGGTTTCATCAAAGTCAACAAACAAGCTATGATATGAGTGTCTCTTCCCAACATCCAATCTAAGAAGAAGCTTGTAAAAGGGAGAATTTTCTAATAAATATTTTTAAGCTACAAAAGTGGAGAGAGAAAATCAAGTAAAAAAGCATACTTAATCACAACCTTTCAACCTTCGCATTAGTAAGATGTTTACTTCCATTTGGATAATGATCATAATAAATTAGACTAAACATATGTAATTATAGATGAAGGTTCTAACAAAGAACGATAAAAAATTAGTTATAGAATCACTTTTATGGTACTCAACTTTTGGGCATATCTAACTTAGAGAAAAAATATAGATTCCAAAAGTTCATAGGAAGTAGATTTTTTTTAAAATAACATCAAAAAAGGAGAGAGGATCTTGAGAAGGAAACTTTATTACTTGTAATTAATCAACTATTATGTTAGTAGGATGACCACTTTATCATGACGCCACTCTCATTGAAATAATGACCACACCATATTGAAATCTATATTTTTGCATACTATTTTGACAAAGACATGAATTGTTTTTAGTTGGAGAAGCAATTCCAAGACAAAAAATTCAAGCATATTGAAAATAAGAAGGAATGCATTTTTACAAGCTTCTCAACCTTTTTAAAAGATTTTCTTAACTATGGAAGAGGAGAGGGGAAATAGAGCATAAACAAGTTATATGCAACCAATCAACCATTATTGTTCAATGCAGATCTCTTCTAATGTTACATCACCCCTACTAACATAATAATCACAAAAATTTAGATTATATACATTGTTGTAGATTGAACTTTTCAATTAAAATATGAGGTTTTTAAAATTTATTTTTTGTTTAGTCAAACTTTTCAACTAAAATATAAATTATTTTTTAATATGGCAAAAGATTTTGAAATTCACAATTTCCAATTAACTTGACATAAAGATTTTATTGGTTTGAACATATATAAAATGAATGCAAAAAGTTGAACTATTAGGAATTAGAGAAAATTATTTTAAAAAATCATAAGAAAGACTTCATGGTTTAATATGCTTACCTTATGTTGGTGTTTGAAAATGCTAGAGGGTTTTCAATTATCCCAATGAGAATATGACATATCTAGGGGCAGCTAACTCCCATTTTCAACATGCCATTTCAGACACCGAGCCAACTATAAGGCTTGACCCTTCTTCTACTTCAGGATCTGCAAGACCTAAGTGGGTAGACCTTAGATTCAATTGATATCGTACTAGTGCAAAACATATCCCTGAATCTATTTAGTGTAGATGAAAACCCTTATATCTCCTAATAACTTATGTAATAACACATATCTATAGTAGCTGAATGGAAATCTATGAAATGCATAAGATCAATGAGGGTTACACTATTATAGCTCTTCAACATGGTAGGGAAAAGGCTTTTGATTAATAATGTTGAATTCAACAAACCCCTAATATGCAGCAGTAAGAACTAATGATCCTTTAAATAATCAGTGCCTTAACCATTGGGCAAATCTATGAATTAAAAACACACATATGGATATCTGATACCTATTGGTATCTTCAGATATCTGATCTATCCATTTAACTTGTAAATACACATCTATGCTCAATCTGAACCTCATTCTTACATGATATCCCCATTAGCAAACTTGCAACCTTGTTGATTTCCCTGAAGCATTTACATAACCCCTTGAATTATAAGCAACAATGAAATAACATACAACCTTAAGGGACTACAACTACAACCTAAGCTCTATGTCAAAGATTATAAAACATTGAAGATTACTGATGAAGGAGACAAGATTCAAGATGAAACTCAACCATCTGTTGTTCTTTGTATTTATTTCCTTGAAATAATACATTCATATGCATGAACTGAAAACACATAAAACACCTAACGTATCAGAACTTGCTTTATTATCTACACTACTACTATTCACATGAGAGAATTATGCTGAAGAATGTGGTTTCATAGTACAACACCAGAACCCTGCTGGTATTACCCAAAGAAAATTGCCAACAACCTTGCAAAAGAGAAGAAGGAAGAAAGATATAGAAAAGAAGCAATTCTCAGATTGAATTTGCAACTGACATGTGTACCCTCATAATTCCTTCCCAAGAAGATGAAAAAGCTTCTCTCTACCTTCTCTCTATAACTGCATATCAGATCTTTATCATTTGGCTCTCAACAACACAAAATATCTCAAATATCTAATGAAAAGAATAACTAATTTTATGTCTAATCCTTACCCATGGTAAAAAATGAAAATCAGTTAAAAAGTGACTTCTAAAAGCCAAGAAAATCCTTTAGAATCAATTTTCTTCACATCCAGACTTTGCCAAGCCTTCATATCTGCCTTTTATCTGATCCTGATGTTTCATGATGAATTCTGCCTCTTTTACTAACAAGGTCCTGAAAATTACAAAACTATTTATAGACTAAACTTGTGGACTGTTGTGCAAAATCTGACCTCAAAATTGGAAAATTCAGCTTCTCTCGGTTCCAACGATATATTACACTGCACATTTCTGATAAAAATCATCCCTATTATGGCAATTTGAAAAAAAGGCTCCTAGACTATGTCTTGGCATTAAAATTCAAATTTTTTAAAAAAATTATATAGTTTGAACTATATAAAACTTTAAATTAATTAAAATTCTTCATTTGAAATGATTTTTGAACTTTCTTTCTTTATTTACTTTATTTTTCCCCTTGCCACTTGTCGCAACTCGATTGGCTCACAACAATTTAGAATATTAATTAATTAATCCTTTAATTTCACTTCTCGTAAAATCGGAGGCTTTGATTTTTCTCCTTACGTTCTTACTTTCACCATGACCAAATTAATATTTTATTCATATCTTGTATGCATCATAGCCCCGAAACCCCTTTACATCTCCATTTACGCCTTTACGCTCATGCATTTTCGTAAGAGCGAAGGCTTTCAAAATTTTCCTTATGTTCTCACGCTCAGCCTCTTACTTTACGTCCTTACATTCTTGAGCATAAGCTTGAGACTCTTGAAAATTTGTTTTACGCTCTTATGAGTGGCTGGATGTTTTACTATTTCCTTTTACGCCCACACGGGCACCAGCATACCATAAGAAGCCTTCAATTTTCAACTTTCGCTCATACGCTCAAGCGTAAGACTGCAGAGGTTTCAAAATCATCTCACACTCACATGTGAACTTGGCTTGGTCTTATGAGTGAACCGTCAAAAATTATTGACTGTGACCCCGTGGGCCCCTCCACACAAGTACTAGCATCCAAGAACTGGGTGTCTTATGAAGACAACTTAACTTTGACCTCCCACATATTTTAAACATCTAAAACATGCCAATTTGGACACATGTGGGATAAAAGGCGTGAAGTTATGTTTTCCATGATGCCCACCAATTACTAGCTCCCATGAACTGTCAAGGATCTTGATGTTATCTAATTACCATGTCCATTCTTAGCTGGTTGTCGATCAACTCTTTCATGTCCTTCTCATCTGAGGCCCTGAAAACATTCACTTTTTGAATATCAAGATAACTGAGAATCTGCATCGTGAGGGCACTCAAAGCGAAGAAATTACTCATAACCCATGCAGATATTTTGAGCTTGAAGTAGTCCTTGGCAACATCTAGGACAATGTCCCATAGAAGTAATTGTTGTCACAAAAGTTTGCACCCACGTCCAAAGTTTTTACCTAAGGACAACCTTGTGAAACATGGAAACAACCTCCAAGCTGTGGGACTTGAACTATGAGGTTGAGTCTCTAGAGAAGGCCAACTTCCTTTACTATCAAGGTGCACCTAACTACTCTTGGAGAGGAAAAGGGAGAAGGAATGCATAGAAGCAAATCTACCTATTCTAATCTAAGGGGGTGATGCACCAAAATAGAGTGTTCGAACCAATCTCTGCCCATACATGCACTATTGAACCATCATGACACTAAAGGATATACACATTCAGACTTGCTTTAATCTAGCAACCACATGAAAATCAGAAAACCCAGATGAATGACACAAGGAAAGAGAAGATTCACTTATATATCATTCACAGGCCAAAAGAGATACAGTCATGCAGATTGTAGATCTTTACAAAACACCAATGAGAGGAAAATAGTTCTTACACTTTCACATTAATGGCTGAAGGAGATAAGGTAGAATGTCATACAGTTCAAAGGCAAAGGAAATTTACACTGAAGTTACAGAGCAATATCAGAGAAGTTAGAGAAGAGTCAACCATAACAAAATCTACAAAATTTGCCTTTATAGCTCAGACATAACTAAGATATTTTCCAACTAACATTACTCTACAACTACTGCAATTAAGTCCTAGCAAAAATAATCATGCAGATCTGATCTTGGTTGGAACATGGCCCCGAGAAGACAGAAACGACGCCATTAAATTGTCTGACCAAGTAGATGGATCAGGTCAGAGGTGATGGAGTGTTTTCCCATGTTCACTGAGTTCAACATTCATTCGAGGGTGGTTGGAGTTGATCACAAGGATTAGATTGTGCAAAAAAACCTCGATATCCCCTAGTTCTAGCTTGTGAATCAGCAAGGTTAGCAGGTTAACCTAACTTCGTCACCAAGATGAGCCATGTGGACCAATGATCCTTTTTTTATTTTGCCACTCTGCAAAGTCTCCATGCAGTTGACCACATCTTTTTTACTAACTCTGCCACCTCCTCAAACCCCCGACCGTGACAATCACATAACCACCAACCTCTAACTATTACTGCCTTACTGGGCCCACTAGGACATGTATCCCTCAGGCACTTTCTTGCATTGCTGAAAGTCCTCGTATCTTCATATTATGGGGAAACGTCGATCATTGATCTTCGAAAGATCAATGACCATGAAGATTCTCCATTTACTACACCTATCCTTCAAGATTATGGGGCCCACGAAACACCTTCACATATGACTCAGCCTGACCTGGCCCCAACTGGCATCACCTTGGCATACAACTGGCACCACCCTAGCATACAACTAGCACCACCCTGGTAACCCACACAAGAAAGAGGTCCCACAGAGACACGGGGCAACAAGGCGCTTGCCCGCATTGCTTAAAGTCCTTGCATCTTATTATTGCGGGAAAGCGCCAACCCTCGATCTCATTCGAATCTATGGCGATCAAAGCCCCTGCAGAACAGTATACCTAGTCAGCTGGATGGGCCAATGAAATTTTTTCCTCGTTATATTCCAACTCATCTAACAACTGCCATGAAAGACGAGCTGTTGATTTCCCTCTGAGAAGGATGGACCCATGACGTCACACCAGCCATGTGTTGCAAGGGTGCATACCCACATTGCTTAAAATCCTTGCATCTTCATCTTGCAGGCATGTGCCAGCCCTTGACTTGATCACATCAGATAGTGTTAGGTGAAGATGGGAACATGTGAGGTTGTGGGACAAGTGTCACAAAGGGGCATGCCCGCATTCTTTAATCTTCTTGCAACTTTATCTTGTAGGCATTCGCCAACTGTTGATCTAATTTGAATCTATGGTGCTCAGAATCCACACCTTCTAAACCTCTATGAATATCCATCATGACATCATCTAGACATGCATCATTAGGGTACTTGCCTGCACTGTCAAAAAGTCTAACGAAGCTCAGAATGTGAAAAAGCGGGCACCAATTGAATTGCCAGCTCAGCCAGTCACCTTGTATCCTGCAGCCCACATAAAATGAAAGGACCCTCCTACCATGTGTCACTAAAGAGCTTCCCCGCAATGTTTAAAGATTGCTTGTTTTGATAATGCAGGAAAGCGCCCACCGTAGATCTAGGCAAGATCTGACAGCACAGAAAGTTGCAGGCTAGTGGAAACAAAACTTAGGGAAATAAGAAATATCGCAAGGTTTTAATTGTTTATTTTTTGATATTTCCATGGCATTAAAATAATATAAAAGTGGGGAAGAGACCGTTGGGTGGGCTTGCGTTTGAATTCAAAATTTTGGCAAGGAGGGGAAAAAATGGCAACAGTAATATTATAAGAGCCAATGTGGCACTTATCATTTTGATGTTATCCAGATCATAATCCATTTGAAATCCTATTAGCACAGAGACAAATTGCAACAATTCTGTAAGTAACAATAGAAAAATGCAACAAATGAGTGTGTTTGTCTATTTAAACACTAAAAAAGTGAAATCCCGACTAAAATTCTCACCTCTTTCATCTTGGAATCAAATTATTTTCTTAGGGGCATGCTAATTGTAGGATAGCACCTTAGAGAAGCTAAGAAGACATGTTTAACATGTAGCTTAATCTTTTATTGGAAGTACCTTCTAGAATCATCGAAATTACTTCCTCTCTAGTGAGCTCTCCCTTAGCATGGGCTGCGACTTTTCTCTGCATAAAGCTCCCTATTTAGTGCCTTCCCTTTGGCTTTTAAAAATCCCCTGCCATTTTATTTGCTTCTCATGGCTTCTTATTTGTTGTAGGTTTGTTCTCTATCCTACTGGCTTCCTCTTTGTCGTGGGCAGCTTCTTCCATTGCCTGAGTGTCCTTCATTCTCCCTTGGTCTTCCATCTTAACATGGTGCCTTTTTCCTCTTGGCAACGCATTGCGTATTTAGCTCTACTGCTGGACGTCTCTGCCCCTCTACGTGAGCTTCCCTACAACTGCTCCTTTGCACCGTGGGTGTTCTTCATCTGTGGATGGCTCTCTCTTTACCTGTGGCAACTTCCTCTGTTGTTTTCATGCCTTCCCTGCCTCTTCTCTTGTTTGGCGTGAGATGTGTTATTCTGAACTCCAACGTTGATAACTTATTTAAAATCTAACACCTCTAATCTTTCTACAATGCAATTGCACATCAATTTTTCTTACATTAGCCATCTCACATCTTTGCAAATGCTTCCTCAAAGCATTTGGAAAGCTTGTTTGCATGCATTCTCTTTGCTTGAATATGAACATTTTCCACTTCTTCATCTGACCCAATGACACCTCTATGAGATATTTGGTCATACATATGTTAGATGACGTTTATGAATTCACATAAATATTTTCCAAACAGTTTACAAGTCTTGTTCATGGTTCCCCCCACTTTTATTTTTTGAGTCTGCAGTATTTTGTCAAACATTTGACTGCCATTGTCTATGGTTCCAGATTTGTATGCACATCTCCATGGGCATTCACAATCACAACACATAAATTTTTTACTCATGATGCTTTGTAGGATGCACACACTCTATTTTAAAACTCTTCATTTACACAAACAAGGATACAAGGCACAAGCAATGGTTATGTTGTCTAGCTTTACATCTAGAGCCACATTTTTGTGAAATTTGGTAAATCCTTTCTAACAAATATGTTTTGTATAAATGTAGCATTTATAGCTTGTTTGATCACATTTCTCATGCATCCTTGTATCTCGGATCATTCCATGAGTTAATGATTCTTTCAAACAATGTCATGTTATAAGAATTTGTACATGCTTCAGTCATTGACCAATCTGGATACTCATTTCAATTTATATTATACATCCACCTTTTTTTGTATAAGATAAGCTTATGTAGAATTGCAGAAGACTACTAGGCATGCAAGAAGATTTATCCATCTTCGACATAAAATGGAAGCACCTATCATGAGCACATGTCATGGACTTTGAAGGAACATCTGGTGGAATTAGTTGGGCCCTAGGTGGGTCCGACTAAAAAAAAAATTGTTTTCGAAGAACTGAACTGCAAAACTACCTCATTAACCATCTAGCACTGATCTGAAACAAATTCAACCACTGAAAATGAATTTGAAACTCATTTTACATCTTTTTTGCAAATTATCGACTTTGTGCTAGGAGATCCTTTGACTGGCTTTTAAAATTGATCCAAACCTCTAACCGAGCTTTGAAAACTGACCCACTGATTCTCTATTCTGCATACTCTTGCCCTGTCAAATCTTGTCTCATGACGAATCCTCAGTCAAAAGATATTGACTGTCAAAGTTGACCTCTTAGAATTGCCTACAAGAAAACATGTTAGAAAACAATAAATTGAGTTTAGAATTGACCTTGAAAATTGGGCAAATGGAACTTGGGGTGTTGGTTTACTGTCATGAAGATATTATGAATCCATGATTTGGGCTCATGAAAAATAACTGGGCGCATTTGGCGAGCAGTCAAAGCGGTCTACTCAGATTTTGCAAACTAGAAACACTGACAAAAAACATTTTTTGCAAATGGAATTGACTTGGAAAAGTGTGCATACGGATTCATCATGACTTGCAAATTGACACACTTAAAGTATTTTTGGAGGGCAATACAGTGGTACAATCCATTCAATCTCATCTATCACAGATTTCAAGTTATGATGTCCCGAATAGGGGGTACCAAACAATCTACAAATACTAACACCAGTAAAACTTTAGAAATTACGTTTGAAAACTAATCAAATGGATTCGTCATAAGTTGAAACTTGAAACATAACAAGTCTCTAACATTTGTAATATAACACAAAAGGAATTTCATCATTTGGGTCAACTGGGTCAAATTTATAACACATCAAACAGGGCTTCCCAGAATTTAGAATTACTTGAAAAAGCATGAAAACAATAAATGACCAACTTTGAGGGATTCAAAACATAGTCAAATGGACTCAAAACGACTCAAAATCTGAAACATAGGTTCTTTGTTATGGACATTAGATATTCCCAAAGTGGTAGTTCATGACACATTTTTGGGTGCAAGATATTCAGATGCAAACATAGGCTCCTGTCGTTGTTTGACGCTTAGGGTAAAATGCAGATTTGACAAATGCTCAAAACCTAACTTCACGAAATGACTCAAAATCTCAGTTTAACTTCATGGAACGCTTAGATAGGCTATGGAAAGTGTTAGAAGCATTGAACACCTCTTAAGCCTCAAAGGTACAGCCAGGTACAATCACATCAAAAGCATTTATAGGGTTCAATTTCTTCAACGATGCTCAAAATTTGGGCTTCAATTTTGAGTTCCAATACCTTACTCATCCATACACGTGCTTAGTACATGTTTATTTAATAGAACACATGATAACATAGAATTACTTCTAAAATATTGCAACACTTTAGAAATAATTTGCTAAGTTATCTTTCCTATTATGATATATTGATAAACTTAAAAAATACAAATAAAGGAAAATATATGAAAATTATAAGTGCCTACAAAGTGATGCTTAAGGGAACTTGATTAGAACTATTTGAAGAATATTTGAACTTATAGATATCTAATTGTATACAATATTATACCTTACTCTTATACTAATTATATTATTTCAAATTTTGTATTTTAATATTATATAATCATTTTATTTAAACAAATTATTTAATGAACTTTAAATTATTTAGCTGATAGGCCATTTGTTGAATTTTTGACGAAAAAGTTGTGAGTTGGTCGGAAAAGTTGTTAGTTTCACCAAAAAATTGTAAATCCTTCCTATTAATTATTTACTGGTCATTTTTTATCTCACTCCACTTTTAACTCTTGTTTTGATATTCATTAGTTGTTATCTCCACTTTTTAACTATTGCTTGTTCTTTTTCTATTTATTTAAATAAATAATTGCTTATGATCTCCACATTAGCTCATGTTGTGATCTCTATTTGTTGGTGTAAATAATTATTCATTATTTACACTTTACTTAAGTTTACTTACGTCAATGCATTATTTTATTATTTCTTAAGTTGACACTTAGGAGTTGTACTCTTATGAGTTGTCATGTTGACAACACAGGAGTAAGCAACTCTAATTCAACAAATGGTGTCTACAATACTGGACTTTGCATAATTAACTAAGTTGTCATGTAGACAACACAGTTATATGCACTCTTAATTAAGCACATGGTGTCTACAACATAATTTTATGTGCTACACCTTTGTAGACTTATCTTCTCATCATCGCACTTACTCCTATGCTTAATGGGGATAATCCACTTCTGGTGGAGATGTGCTTGGTTGTAAGACTTATCAGTATGTTGATTCCTAGGCATTCTAGAAGCATTTTAGAGGCCTTTATATTCAGGCACTCCTAGTGTGTATGTACATGACTGAACATTGAATGACAATAAATCAATATTGGATATTGTTATTTTGATCACACCTTGTTGATCTACTATTGTGCTTGTGCTTGAGTTCCTTGATCTTGGGTGAATTTTTCCCCAAGGAAAATTCTTACATGGTATCAAAGCTGAGGGAATTTTTCTTCACATAGCCATTGAGACCATCTTCTTGCTTCAACACCTCGACCTAGATTCAGAGTATCATAGTCATTGGGAGCATCTAGAGCCAAAAAAAACCTCACCATTGCATTTGGAACGTCGATTCGATAAAAATTAACTATAAATTCACCTACCCTAGGCCATAGTCAAATATGAGGCAATTATTTTTGCAAATCGGCACCCGAAGGCCTGATTTGCGAAATTGGTATGATCATTTTAGATCTCTGAATTTAATCTTTAGATCTTTATATTTTATTATTTCAATCTCTGTAATTTCTTTGCATTATTTTTCAGATCTGCGTATTTTGTTTGGAAATTTTTTGGCCATCAGGCCAGCAAGAGAGATTTTTTGCAGTTGAAGATTGGAGCTTGTTGGTGCCAATAAGATATTGGAATCATATTTAGAAGGTCAAAAACCTTCAAATTGACTTTTGTTTCACCAAAATCAGACATCTAAGGTGAAATCTAGAGTCAATTGATTTTTGGAGGCACAATGACGATGATTCAGAAGAAATAATAATAGAGGTGATTTTCAAACAATGAATCTCCCTCATATGGACTCCTTTTTGTGAGCAAATTTTTTTGTTTTGGGGTAGAATTTCGTGATCTACACATTGGTGCAAGATGTTTGAGTTCTTTATTCTTAATTTTTTTGCAAGTTGCAAATCTCAATTTTTGCAACCTCAAATGCTTAGTATGCGCTCATCTGGACTCCAAATCAGGTTCCATTTTTTTTGAAAGTGCTTAATTTTTCATCTACCTTTCAGATCTGCAATCAGATTATAGGATTGTGTGGAAAAAATCACTTTTAGAATTAGGTTCTTTTTTGCATTGTATCGCTTTCATTACTCTTCAAATTTTTTGTACATCTAAGCTACAGTGCTTAGTACCAGATTTGAACCTCAAAAGGTAGTTGTAAACAACAAAATTAGAAGTCCACTTTGTACTTTTTGATAAGTGGCCTATTGTACACACACTACCTATAAAGTGCCTAATCATACATTGGGGGTTGATTGATTTTTTTTTGCATCTTGGGGGGTTCATTGATTGATCACACATGTCAATTTGGTGTTAGACCGAAGTTGACAACATAGATTTATCACAGATGGAGTGCATTGATACTTGATCATCTAAGAGAACATTAGGAAGTCCTTCCTTATCTCTATTCAAAGACATTGCCACCAAATCCTAATTGGACATATATTACTAAACTTCTTCACTTTCTGTATAACAATATGAGTAAGGAATGTCTTGCTCCTCTTAGAATGGCAACTTTTCCTCATGATATCTGGGTGGCTCTTTGGGAAGCATTTGGAGATCCAACAATTCCTCCATTTCTAGAAGACATTCTACCACCAATCACTCCAGTCATGGTCCCTACACCTCTAGATGAGATCACACCTCTTGATGCTCCTGTTGCTACTACTGATCCAGTTCCAGCCACAGATGCTTCTGATTTAATGTAGCAGGAAACATTGTCTTCCTACTTCAGCTTCATGGGATGACTTCCTTCCAAACATCGCAGGTATGTTCGTGGAGTCTCACATTGAAGATGTGGGAGACATCATCAATGATATTTGTCTTCTCTTTGTTGAGGTGAATACTTCATCCATTGCCACAGTGATAGGTTCATGTACTTCAGTGCAACAGGGTACACCTTGTCTTCTAGTTCCAGCATCAGTAGATGACTTCTTGAAATACATTGAAAGTTTGTTCGTGGAGTCACACACAGTATATTTGGGAGACATTTTTGATGATCTACATCTTCTCTTTGATGAAGTGGATCTTTCTTCAGTTGTCATGAGGATTCATTCAGACCCTCTTGTCCATTCTCTACATGATCAGTCTTCACAAGTTGATATGATTATGGATCCTTATGTATAACAGTTGCAGGAGATCTCTTTATCATTTAAGGAGACAATTTGTTCTTTGGTTGCTAGATCTGCACTTCTTCTTTTTAGCAGTATTGGAAGGGGCAACAATCAATATCAACACAGGGACAGTTGAGTAGGTTTCAAAGACACCTTTCATCATTGAGATTCTTTCTACAGATAGGGAAAGCATCTCACTTGTACCTTCGCCATTATTTCTTCCAAAGGGGGGGAGCATTATTCAGTGGTCATGGATTAGCTTCTACATTGGAGCAGCTATCACTGATCGACACTCTACATTTAAGGGGGGGACTACCTTGTCTCCTCCTTCTTCTCTTTTATGGGGGGGGGACTTTTTCCTCTTATGGGGTTTTGTTCTTCTCATACTTCTCTTTTGTATATACTTGATGTATATCGTAATGGGGGGGTCTTGATTACTCCATCCATCCATGCATGTTTTTTTTTCATCTCTCTTTTTGGGGAGGGTTTTTTCCACGAGATTTTCTCTCTTTCCCTATTTTATGAGAGATTGCATTGCATTATGTAAATGGGTACCTAACATGGCCTAGTAGCTGGGACCCATCATGCATTGTCATCCTAGCTTTTGTAAGCTTAAGTGCATTCCCCTAAGTTGCACTTAAGGGGGGTTGTTGGTGTAAATAATTATTCACTATTTACATTTTACTTTAGTTTACTTAGGTCAATGCATTATTTTATTATTTCTTAGGTTGACACTTAGGAGTTTGCGTACTCTTATGAGTTGTCATATTAACAACATAGGAGTAAGAAACTCTAATTCAACACATGGTGTCTACAACACTAGAGTTTGCATAATTAACTGAGTTGTCATGTAAAGAACACAGTTATACACACTCTTAATTAAGCACATGGTGTCTACAACATAATTTCACATGCTACACCTTTGTAGGCTTATCCTCTCATCATCGCACTTATTCCTATGCTTAATGGAGGATAATCCACTTTTGGTGGACATGTGCTTGGTTGTAAGACTTATCAATATGTTGATTCCTAAGCATTCTAGAAGCATTCCAAAGGCCTTTATATTCAGACACTCCTAGTGTTTATGTACATGACTGAACATTGAATGGCAATAAATCAATATTGGATATTGTTATTCTGATCATACCTTGTTGGTCTACTGTTGTGCTTATGATTGAGTTTCTTGATCTTGGGTGAATTTTCTTACACTATTTATTTAACTTTTAATTTTTTAAATTGATTTAGATTTTAGTTTTTAAATTATCTTAAATTATTTTTTATATTACTTTAGTTTTTTCTTTAAATATTATTTTTAAATTTCTATAATTTATTTAGTCAATAGAGTATTTGTTAGAGACGTTCCTATGTTTTCATTTTTAAATTTTTTTTTATCTTATTATTATTTCATAATATATTTTTTGATGAAGTTTTTTTATTGATTTTTTTCATATTTGATAAATTGAATTTAAATAAATATTTTTTATTAATGTATTTAAAAGATTTTAGTAAATATTATGTTATTTAAATTGAAAATTATTAATAATCTAATTTATTCACATAAGATTATATTTCAAATCTCCACTTTAAAGTATTATTTTTCTTCTCCTATTTATTTAAAAAATAATTACTTGTCATCTCCACATTAGCTTATTTTATTATCTCTATTCATTTAACTTTTGATTTTTAAAATTGATTTAGGTTTTAGTTTTTAAAATGATATTTAAAAATAAAAATAAAAATTTATTATTATTTTTTTTTCAAATTTGATAACTTGAACTAATTAATTTATTATTATTTGTGAAGATTAATTATTATTATTCGTTAAGCTTGAGTAGTTTCGAACCTAAGACCTCCCCGATGAGAAGCTCACAAGTTATTGTTGTATTGTAGGCTCTTGCCTTTTAGTAAATACTATGTTATTTAAATTAAAAATTATTAATAATCTAATTTATTCCCATAAGATTATATTTAAAAATTTAATTTTATTATCATGCACCTATCGACTTATGTTGGTGACAAAAGTGTGCAACTACTAGTTAACTTACATAAAAACAAAACACTTGTTATAAGTATCTAACAAAATCTTCTCTTATATTAAAATGGCACTTCATCTAAAGTCACAATCTTATTATAAATATCTAGCATGAAAATCTTCTCTTCTCTTAATTTCCATTATAATGTCCAAAGGAAGACGTTCACTTTTTCATTGAGAACGATAAAAACAAATATTAATATTAATTTAGAAACTCCCATGCAAACAAATCAATGACCATCCATGTGACATACGTCTTAGTCAAAACTATTTAATTTTTTTTAAACCTTATAACCATCTAAATGACAACATGTTTTCTAACACATGTAAATGTTAAAAACCATTTTATCTAAAATTACAATCACATTGCAAATGTCTAAACCATGCATGAAAACCCTCTCCTCTATGACTTCAATTCTCCATTTTTCTTAAGATGCTCCCTTTCTGATTGGAAAAAAAAACTATTAGCAGCTACCATGCAAACAAATCAAAACAGTCAGCCCGGCCATGTGACCTCCCTCTCAGCCAGGCTCGAAAACCGAGCGTATATCCTCGGCTGCAGGCTCGGGAAAGAGCAATTGGGGAGGAAGTGAGACGGGGAGGCAACGTGGAGGAAAGTTTTACCTTTGGTTGGTTTCCCAAAGCCATTGCCTCGTCTCTATTTTCAATACAAATTCTACGCTCAAATTTCTCCTCCTCTGCCTCTGCCCTCCTTCAGGAGCAGGTTTTCAGTTGGGGTTTTGTTGTTTTGCAATTTTGGTTGAAGGGATCTTTGATTAGCAGTTTATGCTTGCAGGGCTTGTGATGGGTATAAAAGTTTCGTTAGGGGTTCACAATTAGTACTCCTTAGATTTTTTGGTCTGAGGCCAAAAATAGGGGTCGCCTAATCAAATGGTTTTGGAGCGTGTAATGTGAGGAGGAGATTGAAAGTGAGTAGTGGTTATTGATAGGCTTCGCAATGGAGGGAGTTGTAGTGAGGCGTGTAGGCAATGGGTTCATCCCCACTGCAGATGGCTCTCCAATGAGGCGATATGGAAACCTTGGGGTAGCCAGTAAGGCCTCCTTCAGATTGAGTGCTGTTCTTTCCAGGCAAAAACCAGAGGTTTTGAGCCTTGCGCGTAGACATGATAAGTCAGGACTTTTGGGTTCCTCTCGGAGCAAAATTCTGTTTTCTTCCTCAAGGCTGGACAATGGAAAGCTTTTCAGGCGAAGATCAGAGCTGCAAGTTTGCAGGGCCTCGGCCTCTGCGGCCATTGATTCAGTTGGGGATGATGGTTTTGCGGTTGCAGCCCCAAAGAAATTCATGGGTGTTGAGTTAATCACATTGAAGAAGGTCATACCTCTTGGGCTCATGTTTTTCTGTATTCTTTTCAACTACACAATCCTGAGAGATACCAAAGATGTGCTCGTCGTGACTGCCCCGGGAAGCAGTGCCGAGATCATTCCTTTTCTGAAAACTTGGGTGAATTTGCCAATGGCCATTGGGTTCATGGTTCTGTACACAAAGCTCTCAAATGTTTTGTCAAAGAAGGCTCTTTTCTATTCTTGCATAATTCCCTTTATTGCCTTTTTTGGGGCCTTCGCCTTCTTGCTGTACCCACTGAACAATCTAATCCACCCTACAGCATTGGCTGACAAATTGCTCCATTTTCTGGGTCCTAGCTTTCTGGGTCCTATTGCGATCCTAAGGATATGGTCCTTCTGTTTGTTCTACGTTATGGCAGAACTCTGGGGGAGCGTTGTGGTTTCGGTCCTCTTCTGGGGATTTGCCAATCAGGTACGCAACTTCAGTCTTCAACCCTCTATTTTTCCTTTAGTTTTATTATCTTTTTTTTAGTCCATATCATATCAGTTGCAACACACGGAGTGTTTATAAATGCGTAGCATGAGAGAACGAGGTCGAATATTTAGGTTTAGCATCCATATCTCTCACTATCGAGGATCGAGTTTCATTCTGTAAGAGAATAGAATAATAGTGATCAGTAGCATATTTATTTTCATGTACGATCCACATTTACAGGTTGTATTCATGGATTGGTAGCTATGGTATGTATATCTTAGTGTTGCAGAAAAGCAGGATTGCTACAAAACTGGGTAGTTTCAGATTTGTATTAATGGAGTGGCTACAATACTTCTCAGTTGCTTATCCCTGAATGATCTGACAATACTGGACTGATAGGCACACCAATCTCCATCAAGTAATTGTCTCGTTTAGTTGCTTACTGTATTCCATGACAAACTTTAACCTCACAATGATATCATATAGGAAAATTTTACAGGCGAGGAATCGAATTTTAAGATGGGATGAGCAACTTTGTCAACATATTACTTTAGTATACAGATCATATGTTTTGGTATACACTTACAGCATGGCCATGTAGTACTTATTTGTTCATAACCATCGGGCCACAGGGTAGTAGTATAAATTAGGTCTTGAATCTTTGAAGCGTATTTGAATTGGTTTACAGTTACTAAAGTTAATTTAAAAACGAACAGAAACCTTAGTTGCAAATTAGTCATCTTGATAGAAATTTAAGAAAACGTGCTGGCAATTAAATGAGTAGCCTTACGGAATCCCATATTTACTGTAATCGATGTTGCAATCTCCTGAAACTCCAATATATTAGATTAATATTGCAGCAAATCCTATTGTCTTTTTCAATTCATCTCTAATGGGAAAATCGGTTAATTGTTTTTGCTTTGTAGTATGAACTTAGCTGTCTTGTGGTAATTCTGATTTGACTAGAACGACTCTGCATAATTTATCAGATGGAAATGAGTATAACTGAAATGTTAAGGTCTAAAGATCATTTGTTTTATTTTAATTGATTACAGATTACAACCGTGGATGAGGCAAAGCAGTTTTACCCTCTTTTCGGCCTGGGAGCCAACATAGCTCTGATTTTCTCAGGGCGAACTGTGAAGTACTTTTCGAATCTTCGGAAGAACCTGGGTCCTGGTGTGGATGGTTGGGCAGTCTCCTTGAAGGGAATGATGAGTATTGTGGTGGTTCTGGGGCTCGCCATTTGTGGAATTTACTGGGGGGTAAATAAATATGTAGTGGATGATCCTACACTTCCCAAGGCAGAAGCTCGTAAAAAGAAGGTATGCCTTGAACAATTTGCTTTCTTAAAGAGTCAGTGCCTAAAACATGATCTTCACAAAGTTTCCTTAATCAAGCCTGTTGATGTGTGTCACAGGAAAAGCCAAAGATGGGAATGATGGAAAGTTTCAAGTTCCTAATAGGGTCAAGATACATTAGAGATCTCGCTACTCTTGTGGTTGCATACGGTATAAGCATCAACCTCGTTGAAGTTACTTGGAAATCAAAGCTGAAGGCCCAGGTAAGATATATTAATATATGTATCGATTACATATCCGAGTGTCACCTACACACACTGTAATCAGTATTAAAACATGCAAATGTAGTGCAGTCTTTGTACGGCGTGCTTGTGTGCAAGAATGTTTGCTTAGGAACATGTTAAAGATATACTATAGCTGATGATCAAGATTAGTACAGGGAGCCTTACCAGCTCAACACTATTAAAATTATCTAATTAAAATTTTCATTGCATTTCTCTTTTCATTTGCATCCAATAATAACTATAAACCACTGTTTAATCTACCAATATCATCTTCCAACGGTTGATCTACCTACCTTGATATTTGTAGTATCCTGAACTGCAATTAAGCTTGTGTTCACATCCTTTATGGTTCTTAGTTACTCTTGTTCTTGTAGTGCACCACTGCTCCCTTGGTTATTCTTGTTCTTGCACCACCCGTGCCACTTGTACTTGCACTCCTTTTTTCCCTTATAAATCTAAATAAACCTAATGGAAATCTAAATTGAAAATAATATGCTCTGTGCTTCCAAAGGATCACGGTTTCTTTTTTATACAGAATAGCACCCTATATTTGATTACTTTAGCACCACAATATCAAGCCATCAGATCAGAATTAAAGCAAAGATTGTCTACTTGATTTTGTGCACTTTTTTTTGGCAATATGAGTTGAGATATTTTGTATTTTTGACAGTTTCCAAGTCCAAATGAGTACTCTGCATTCATGGGAGACTTTTCGACGTGCACTGGAATTGCCACCTTCTCCATGATGCTGCTAAGCCGAGTTATATTCCGCAAGTATGGGTGGGGAGTAGCAGCTACCATTACACCAACGGTGCTGCTTGCCACAGGAGTAGCCTTCTTTGGTCTTATTCTCTGTGGGGAGCCAATTGCACCTGTACTGGGTAAAATTGGTTTGACGCCTCTTTTGGCAGCAGTCTATGTTGGGGCTCTCCAAAATATTTTCAGCAAGAGTGCCAAGTACAGTTTGTTTGATCCTTGCAAAGAGATGGCCTATATTCCTCTTGATGAGGATACCAAGGTAAATTTCCCGACTTCAAATTTAGAGAGCTTTATGTGTTCGCTATTTACATTTTCATCTTTTGGGTTTTACAATTCGTTCTACAGTCATACAGTAGGATGTTTCAGGATAATAGTAGCACTAAATATTTGAAATCTCAACCTCTGTTTTCAATGTTTCTGGATTCAACTGTGTATCAAATTTTTTGCATCAACATTTTGGATTGCACTCCATGATCCATCCTCAGGATGATAGAGAGCACAGTACTAGAGATAGAGAAATCGCACTGTGATAATGATCTCTATATCTACTATTGTGATCTCTATCATCCTGAGGATGGATCATGGAGTGCAATCTGAAACTTTGATACAAAAAACATGATACACGATCAAATCCAGAAACATTGCAAACAGACTTATGGATTGTGGAAGCTTATGGAATTCAATCTCAACCTCTATCTGATGACTCTTTTCACTATATCAATCATCTGCTTATAGATTAAGGGCAAGGCTGCAATAGATGTCGTCTGCAATCCCCTTGGAAAATCTGGAGGTGCACTGATTCAGCAATTTCTGATTTTAACCTTTGGTTCCCTTGCCAACTCTACGCCCTATCTCGGCGGCATATTGCTGGTCATAGTGGTGGCATGGTTAGCAGCAGCAAGATCATTGGATCGTCAGTTTACTCCCTTGGTGAAGAAAGACCTCAAGAGTAAGTATCTGGAGCGTAAGTTGTCCACTGTGACATCTGAATTGAAAGGCTCTAAACCAAAGCAAGAGGTGACTTATCGATTTATGAGCAGTCTCAACTCTAAGGGATTCATAGAGGGTAAATATGTACCTGTGGTGGAGGGCACTCCCATTGTTAAGGAGCAGGAGCAGGAACAAAAGCAAGCAGAGGATGTTGTTGAAGAGGCTAATTTACAATTGCAACCAAAGCCATCACGAATGATTCAAGGAGAGGAAACCCAAGAGAAATCAGAATTCCAAGTAAAAGCAACATCATCATCTTCCTCTGAATTTAAGAATATTAAGGGTGGTACCGATTCAAATGGGTATCCAGATAAGGACTCCGAGACATTGGAATCCGATTCTACCACACCAATTGCCCAAGATGGGTGATTCACTTACCAAACAAGAACTTGTCATGCTTGGAACTTAAGGTTAGATGGAGATTTGCGGCAGATGATGATGATAAAGGAAATGGGGAGATGGTTTACAGTCCCATTGATAGCTTTAGTAGTGGGGAATAAAGAGAGGAGAAAATGAGAACGGGATTTTTCAAGTTTCTAGATTACTGATTAATTTCTTTTGGGTTTTACTATAATTCAATAAGCATGTGTTGTTATAGAACTTAGATGCATGAGTAAATGTGAAGCAAATCCTATTTGAGGCTGTAAAATTGCAAGGGAAAGTAATGGTAGATTTTTTCTTGTAGCTTAACGGTTTCTTATCTGGAAAATAGAAGATCACATTGCGATCTGTTTAATGCTTCTGCTTTCTGAAGGTGTAGATGAAAAATTAGCGTAGAATTTGTAAAATTTCGAAAAAAATGTCTTTTAGTGAATTGTTATATATTTTGAAAAAGGATTTTTTCTAATATGTAGAGAAAACATTGGTTTGTATACAGGAGATATATTTTTTATTATTGTTTTCCAAATTGAGTTTTGAATATTTGAGCGGATCCCGAAAGTGTATTTATTATGGCCATCAATTTAGTGAGCTTGATTCTTTGAAAGTTTGCATGGCCTTCTTTTGACTGAGTTGCCCTTTAAACTCACGTGTGAGTGGATACTTTTTTAAACTCACTCATTATAAATAAAATATTAATTTAAATATATAATTAGTAAGTATACGATATTGTAATGTAAATTAAACTTACATATATACAAGTTGTACGGAAATTTTTAACAGTTTTTGTAAGTATTTCAGTTAAAGTTAATTTTTTGATTTAAATTAGATATTTGAATAATAGTTTAAGAAATGCAAATATTTTATGTATTATAAATATATACAAATAATAACTGAAGTATGAAATTTATATTCTTATTCTTTCACTAGGAAACGATTATTGTTTTTTCTTTTTTTTTTCCCTTCAAACTATCTAATATAAAATTCTAATGGTTAAATAATAAAAGATTTGAAGTTAAAGTCAGCATATTAGATAGGATATTAATATAACTAGCTATATATACCTCTATATATATTACGCCGAGAGTAATCGTTCTCGAGGTGCCTATTTTTATTTAATCCCAAAGTTATTTTAATCGAAGTTGGGATTAATGAAAATAAAAATAGGCGCCTCGAGAACGATTACTCTCGTAATATATATAGAGGTATATATAGCTAGTGGCAGTCGCGGCGCAATAGGAAAAATATTTACTTTTTATTTTTTATTTTGATAAGGTTACTATAAAATTGTTAATTAATTTTTAATTAGAGTTGTATGAAGTTAGTATAAAATTATGCTTCAAAATATTTTTAAAAATTTAATATAAGGAGTTTAATATAGATTAAAAATATATTTTTTATTTTTGGGATATTGTAATGTAAAATGTTATAGTCATACATAGATATATGGTTAGGGACAAAGTTACCATTATAGTTAATGTTAACCTTAGGGATAGAATTAGGGTTAGGGTTAGCACTAGAGTTAGGGTTGGAGTTAGGGTTAGGGTTTGAGCTATGGTTAAGGTTAGGGATAGAGTTATGGTTATGGTTATTGTTAAAGTTATGGTTATGGTTTATATTAGAGTTATGTTTATGGTTAAGGTTAGGGTTAATGTTATGGTCATGGTTAAGGTTAGGGTTAGAGTTATGGTTATGGTTATGATTAGGGTTAGTGTTAGGGTTATAGTAAGGCTAACGTTAGAGTTATGCTCATGGTTAAGGCTAGGGTTAGAGTTATGCTTATAGTTAGGGTTAGGGATAGGATTAGAGTCCAATTATGGTCGAGTTAGAATTAGGGTTAGAGTTAGGTGTAGAGTTATGTTTATGGTTAAGGTTAGGGTTAGAGTAATGCTCATGGTTAAGGTTAGGGTTACGGTTAAGGTTTGAGTCAAATATTATTTTAAATTTAATATAAGGAGTTTAATTTAGATAAAAATATATATTTTATTTTTGGGAAATTGTAATGTAAAATGTTATAGTCATACGTAGATATATGGTTAGGGACAAAGTTAGGGTAAGGGTTTGAGCTAGGGTTAAGGTTAGGGTTAGGGTTAGATTCTAATTATGGTAGAGTTAGATTTATGGTTAGAGTTAGGGGTAGGGTTAAGGTTAGTGTTAGGATTAGAATTAGGGTTAAGATTAGGATTAGAGTTAGGGTTAGGATTAGGGTTATAGATAGGGTTAGGGTTAGGGTTAGGGTAAGGTTGTAGGTTAGGGTTAGGGCTAGGGTTAGGTTTAGGGTTAGAGTATGAGTTAGGGTTAGAGTTTGAGTTAGGGTTAGGGTTATAGTTTGAGTTAGGGGTAGACAGAGCATTATAATTTGGGTTAGGATTAGGGTTAGGTTTAGGGTTTGAGTTTGAGTTATGGTTAGAGTTAGGGTTAGAGCTAGAGCTAGAGTTAGAGTTAGGGTTAGAATTAGGGTTCGTTTTAGGGTTTGAGTTACCAATAGAGTTAATTTTACAGTTGGGTTAATGTTAGAGTTAAGGTTAGGGTTAGAGTTTTGAGTCAAGGTTAGGGTTAGAGTTAGGGTTAGGGTTAAAATTAAAATCCAATTATGGTAGAGTTAGATTTACAGTTAGAGTTATGGGTAGGGGTAGGGTTACGCTTACAGTTAGGGTTAGAGTTAGATTTAGGGTTAGGGTTAGGGTTAGGGTTAGGTTTATATTTAGAGTTAGGGTTATATATAGAGAGAGTTATATCAATGTTAAGGTTAGGGTAAGGGGATTGAGTCAGGGTTAAGGTTAGAGTTAGGGTTAGGGTTAGGGTTTCAGTCAGGATTAAAGTTAGGGTTAGGGTTAGAGTCTAATTATGGTAGAGTTAGATTTACAGAAAGAGTTAGATTTAGGGTTAGAGTTAGGGGTAGGGTTAGGGTTAGGGTTAGGGTTAGAGATAGGGGTAGACAAAGGGTTAGGCTTAGGCTTAGGGTTAGGGTTAGGGTCAAGGTTAGGGTTAGGTTTAGGGTTAGAATATGAGTTACGGTTAGAGTTTGAGGTATAGTTAGGGCTATAGTTTGAGTTAGGGGTAGACAGAGTATTAGAATCCTAGCTACGATTAGGGTTAGGTTTTGGGTTACGGTTATGGTTACGGTTAAGGTTAGAGTTAGGTTTAGGGTTATAGTTATAGTTAGGGTTAAAGTCCAATTATGGTAGAGTTAGATTCAGGGTTACAGTTAGTGGTAGGGATAGGGTTACAATTATAGTTAGGGTTAGGGTTAGGGTTAGAGTTAGAGGAAGGGTTATATTTAGAAGTTTTCTTATGGTCACAGTTATAGTTAGGAGGGGAGTAAGGGTTGGGATTTTAGATTATATTTATTATTATATAAGGTGCCCTATATAATAATATGTATATTCCCACGCTCATGGATAAGGTTAGGGAAAGAAGTAGGACTGTGGTTATTAGTGTTACATTTAGAATTTCATTTAGGAGGGCATTGTGTGCTATTTTTTCCCCCTATTCAACCCATCACTGATGTCTGATCTGAGAGACCTTAAATGGGATAGGTTCTTTGCAGAGGGTTAACATCGCTAAAGTTGGCGGCTAACATTTTGTGTTGGCTCGGTTTCTTCATTGACCACGCTGGATCATTTTTTCTTGTTCGGGTTGATTCATGCTGCAAGATTCGATAACTCTTATTTCTTCGCGAGCTATCTTCCCATCTTCCCAAAAGTGCAAGATGTTGCCATGCATTCCCATTCTAACGTTTCTTTATATGCTAGTGTCTTCGAAACACTCTAAAGCCTAGAATTGCACAAGATGCTGCCATGCATCTCCATTCTGATGCATCGTCATGCTACATTGTTTCTTCAATTCTCTGAAGCCCAAAATTGCATCATGCTACCACGCATTGCCTTTCCAACATTTCCTCACTCCACAATGCTTTCATGAGTCTTTAAGACCCAAAATTGTGCCACATGGAGGGGGTTCACACCTTTTTTGCTATCTGCTTTGTTTGTTGGGAGGAATCTCTTCACTACATCTTAGTCATCCATTGGAAATAAAGCCAATCTTGATCGACGAATGTGACTTAATCCTTCATTGGGAGGAGTTTCCTCGTTGCATCTCAGTCATCCTTTTTGAGGGGAGAATCTACATCGACGGTTGCGACTTAATCCTTCATTGGTGAGGATTCACGATGCATCTATGCCGTCTATTTCGAGAGGAAGACCTTCATCGATGACCATCATTCATTTTTGGGGAAACCAAATTCCCCCTTGGGATCAACCTTGCATTTTTTGTGGGAGGTTAAGACATCATGTTATCTCTTTTCATAGTTTTTTTCCAGCGACGTGAATGTCTTTCCTCTTCTTTCCATGAGTCTCCATTCTAGCGCCTCCTTAAGCTGCATTGTTTCTGCAATGCTCTAAAGCCCAAAATTGCATCATGCTACTACATGTCACCTTTATGACATTTCCTCACTTTGTAGTGCTTTCGCAAGGCTCCAAGACCCAGAATTGTGCCATGTAGCAGGGGTCCCCACCTTTCGTGTTATGGTTACAATTTAGATTTTAGGGTTATGGTTAGAATCAAGGTCAATTCTAGAGTTTATAGAATATTTAGAGTTAAGATTAGGGATTAAATATACATGAGGGTTAGCATTGGGTTGTATGATAATTACAGTTAGGATTATAGTTAGATATATCATTTAGATTAGGTTTCAGTTAGGGTTTAATTAGACTTAAGATTAGGGTGAGGATCAAGGTGAAGTCTATATTAGGGTTCATATCATGGTAGGATTGAAACTAATGTTAGGGTTAACATTGAAATTATGATTAGGGGTAAGGTGAAGATTTATATTTGGTCATGATTGTGGTTTGTGCTAGGATTAGGGTCTAAGCTATGATTAATTTTATGATTGTACCTTTAGGGTTAGGGTTTTGTTTAAGTTTATGATTATGGTTACAACTATGGTTTATGGTTCAAGTTTAAAGTTGGGAATGTGATTAGGATCAGGGATTAGTAAATTTTTTAAGAGTTCGGTTATAGGTTTACACCATGGTTAGGACCTTGGGACTGGATTTAGAGTTTAATATCATGGTTATCCATATAGGTAGGTTTAGGATTTTGATCAATATTTTGGAGTTTTTTTTTACATTATGGTTAAGGGTTAGATTTTAGGGTTAGGACTATAACCAATATTAGTGTGTAGGTTTTTGGTTTAGATTATGGTTTGGACTGAGATTTTCATTATATCAATAGGGATATGTTTTAGTGCTATAATTATAGTTTAATGTTGGATTATAGTTATATTGTACATCATTGTTGGGGCTAGGGCTAAGGTAGGGGTTGTTGTTAGGGTTAACTAAGGATGACAATTAGGATGGTTTATCTTTTCAAGTAGAAAAATAAACTCATATTGATTCAAAAACAAAGAAATTATACTTCGAAAATATTTTTCTATGTCATAATAGATTCATTTATTTTAATTATTGTATTAGTTAATTAGTTGTTTGATGTTTCAAAGTAAACATGGCTTATTTTATTTAAATTTAAATAATATTATTGTTTTGAATTGAATTTAGCTTAATTGTTAATGATCATATTTATATTTCTAATATTAACTCCAATTTGATCAAAGACCAAATATATTTTTGGTATTTTTGTAAACGAACTTGCTTAACACTTCCCTATTTCAAAGTTAATAAAATATCATTTCTATTGTCTTAGATTTGAGAGTAAGTATATTAAATAAGTAATAATAAATGAACATTATGATTAATATATTTCTAAAATAAAAATATATTACTTAAAAACTTGTTTACTTTAAATGAATAAAGTACTCATTTACTTGTAAATTTTAAAAATAGAAATTAATCTACATATATATAAAATATTTATTCTTTTTCCTATTTGCATACAAATTAATTAAAATCTAAACTTTAAACTACATAAATATTTTTAAAATATATATCCATCAATAAATAGTTTAGAATAAAGTAAAATCTAAAAATTACACATATAGAATCTTTTTAATTTCTATATACATGTTTTTCTAATTTATTTCTACAAACATGCAACTGATATTTCTATTATCCATTTTTTTCCATTCTAAAAAAATCTAGATGTAAATAGAATTTTTTTAGATGCATGCAATCTTTCTAATTTTTTCTACATACATATATTAACATTTCTATTTTATATTTTGTTTTTACATTATGGTTATTTCAATCAAAATATGTAGATGTAAATAGAATTCTTTTCAAAAAAATTTATTTAAATTTAAATAACATTATTGTTTTGAACTGAATTTAGCTTAATTGTTAATGATCATATTTATATTTCTAATATTAACTCCAATTTGATCAAAGACCAAATATATTTTTGGTATTTTTGTAAACGAACTTGCTTAACACTTCCCTATTTCAAAGTTAATAAAATATCATTTCTATTGTCTTAGATTTGAGAGTAAGTATATTAAATAAGTAATAATAAATGAACATTATGATTAATATATTTCTAAAATAAAAATATATTACTTAAAAACTTGTTTACTTTAAATGAATAAAGTACTCATTTACTTGTAAATTTTAAAAATAGAAATTAATCTACATATATATAAAATATTTATTCTTTTTCCTATTTGCATACAAATTAATTAAAATCTAAACTTTAAACTACATAAATATTTTTAAAATATATATCCATCAATAATTAGTTTAGAATAAAGTAAAATCTAAAAATTAGACACATATAGAATCTTTTTAATTTCTAGATACATGTTTTTCTAATTTATTTCTACAAACATGCAACTGATATTTCTATTATCCATTTTTTTCCATTCTAAAAAAATCTAGATGTAAATAGAATTTTTTTAGATGCATGCAATCTTTCTACATACATATATTAACATTTCTATTTTATATTTTGTTTTTACATTATGGTTATTTTAATCAAAATATCTAGATGTAAATAGAATTCTTTTCAATAAATCTAGATGTATATAGAATTCTTTTAATTTTTTACATACATAAAATCTTTCTAATTTTTTTCTACATACATAAAAGAATAATTTCTATTTTCTATTTAAAAAAAACGCTATCATAAAGATTGATAAAAAAATTGATTGCATATGCATTCTTTAGTTTGTACACTAAATGCACAAAATAAATTGTATAGATTAAAACTTCTCGTGCTGGGCACGGGAATATACAATAGAAATATCAGTTACCAAGAATAGTCGGCCATAAGCAATCAAATCTTAAACTATGCAAAATTTCTTGCAAGCAATCTTTGTTCTGTCTTCGGCTGAAAAGGAAAAAAAGAATTTCAGATCTGAGATTGTTTAGATTGCCCTATTCGATTCAAAAAGCCATGGAAGTCACCGCAATTACATCTCCAAGAAGCCTAATGTGCCTTGATTTAGTACCCACATGCTTATCTCCACGAAAAACTCTGCACAGGTCCTCCAGTGGCCTCAATTTCGGTCATATGAACAGAATTCTAAATCTAAATGAAATTAATTAAAATTGAAATATAAATCAAAGTAGAATATTATAACTAATTTTGAATTTCAATTTACTTCTACATCTAAATCTAAATGAAAATGTAAATAAAAAATAGAAATCTCACCTGCAAAAATGTTACTCCAAAACTTCAATTTACTCCTATTTAAAAACTCCAATCTAATCCTCCAATAACCTCCACCTCTTCCTTCCTGCAAAAACATAAAATGAAAATGAAATGAGGAGCCTTGGTTTTATAACTTCTGAGAGGCTCCTCATATCCCCCAACAGACGTCTCTTCACATTCCACGAATTTGTTTTAAATTCTCCCACTCCCCGCAAAAAAAAAGCATGAATGTGCATGCAAAATTATATTTAACAAAAAAAAAAAATCATATTGAAATTATTTCGCCCCTATTTTTTCGGGCCCTATTTTTTCGGGTCCTACTTTTTCGAGCCCTACTTTTTCGAGCCTATTATTTCGGCCTCCATTTGGCTTCCTATTATTTCGGCCAGCTATTATTTCGGGAATTGTTTTTTAATATTTAATTTGGAAGTTTGTAACTGCTCCCAATTCTTTTTTATTGACAAGGAATCTTGGCATATTCCCGTGCTGGGCATTTGTGCTGCCATTGTATAGAACGCCTCTCGGCGTAACCATTGTATAGAACGCCTCTCGGCGTAAATATATAATTAATAATAATATAATATTGTGATGCAAAAGCAAAATAAACTTACATATGTACAAAGTGTAAATAAAATTCTTGTAGAGTTCTTGTATAGAGAATTCCAAATGTTGGTGATAATTTTTAGTTATAAATAAATGTAAGTTAATTATATTGACATCCTAAAGTTAATTAATAAGATATTAATATAAATATATAATTAATAATAATATAATATTGTGATGCAAAATAAACTTACATATGTACAAGGTGTAAAGAAATTTTTTGTACAGTTCTTGTATAGAGAATTCCAAATGTTGGTGATAATTTTTAGTTATAAATAAATGAAAGTTAATTATATTGACATCCTAAAAAATACATCATAAGAGTTGCATGTTTAAAAATAAGTAAGATTATGATGGATTGAAATCTAGTTATAAATAAATGTAAGTTAATTCTATTGATATTATTTACAACAAATTAATTTGCATAATAGAGTTGAGAAGGCATTGGCTACCTCTAGACAAATCTCGAAAAATACAATAATTTTTCCTCAATTTTGTTGTTTTTTATTAAAAAACATATAAATCACGAAGAAGCAAAATTCATTGTATTTTCGATTTTTCCAATTTAGGTCATTAAAACTTATACTAGAAGGTAAGGGTACTTGATTTTTACATGGAAGAAGAATGATGCTTATATGTAGAGTTTGATTTATCATCTTTAGAATGTGAATGATTTTAGCTTTTGATTTTGAGTGACATCAATCTAATCTTAATTATTATGAATGTGAATCAATACTAGCTAATATATAGTCTAAATGTAATATATGTCGAGCCAATGCATCTTGACGTATATTACATATAGACTATATATTAGCTAGTAGCAGTCGTAGCATGTGCAACACATTGAATAATTAATTTGATTATGGTCAAAATATAGCTTTACAATTTATATGGTTAGGTTTAGCATTAGGATCTCTTACTCTATATTTGTTATTATAATTAGCGATAAGGTTTAGTGTTAATGTTGAATCTATCATCTTATTTGCAAGTGGAAAGATGCTTAGTGTTAGTGTCAAAGTTAGCATTATAGTGTAAAATCTATCATACACTCATATAAAATCTAACACTAACATAATATTATAAACCTAAATTGTAAATGACCTTAGTCATAAAGACTAAACCCTAATCCTAAATTTTGACCCTTATATAAATCCTAACACTAACATAATATTATAAACCTAAATTGTAAATTTTGATCCTTTGTCCTAACCCTAAATTCTAAACCCTACTCTTAATTTTTAAAATATCAACCCAAAATAATAAAATCAACCATAATAATGAATGGTCAACCGTAGTACTAAATGATAAACCGTAGTCCTATATACTACATTTCGTAAATGCTAAACCCTAATCCTAACCTTAACATAGTACTAATTATTATATGAACTCATATCAAAACCCTAATCTTAATCTTAATCCTAGACTTTATAGCATAGTTAAGATTGTAGGGTATATATCATGGTTAAGGTTAGTATAAGGGTTTAATGAAATATTAGTGCAAGGCTTTGATTGAATCATTAAGGTTAGTGTTAAGGTTCGAAATGTGACGAGATACATATTATATTTTGGTTAGTGTTTGAGGTTAAGGTTATGGTTTGAATCATGCTTAGCTCTAGGGTTAGGCTTAGATTTTGGATTAGTGATTAAATTATAGCACTAATCCCATGATCATGATATAAACTCTATATGTAAAATACGCCCACATGCATTGAGGCATTGAATTTTTTTAATGCATATCAAAAAATTCAACCCCTTAATGCATCTCAACCTATTTATTAGCTAGTAGGAGCTGCATCGTATTTATTAGAGTTAAAATTTAGCATTAAAATTTATATTTAGTATTAGGGGTAAAGTTTGTTTAGATTATTATTATTAAATCATATTTAGGTTTATTATTAGGGGTAAAGTTTGTCTAGATTTATTATTATTATATCATATTTAGGTTTAGTATTAGGGATAAACTTTTTTTAGATTTATTATTATTATTAGTAGGGATATGGTTTAGTGTTAAAGTTGGATTTAGTGTCGAAGTTGGGCTAGAGTGAGATTTAAGATACATATAGGGTTAGGGTTTAGGTTTATTTAGGTTAGACATAGGGTTATGGTTTAGCTTTGGGATTACATTAGGGTTATGGTTATGATTATGGTTATGGTTATGGTTATTAGAAAACATAAAAGTATAGTTATAGGTGTTATAGCTACAATTAGGGTTAGACTTGGAATCTGGTTTTGGCTTTAGGGTTTACCATTACGATAGTAGTTTAAATTATGTTTAAGGTTAGGGATAAGTAAGGGTTGGTGATTGGGTTCTGGTTATTATTAGTGTTAAAATTAATATAATTTGAATTAAGATATGGTAAAAGAGTTTAAAGTTTAAACATCATAGTTAGGATTAGGGTTTAGTTAAGGTTCATAGTATGCTAATGACAAGGTTTTGAATTATTATTAGCATTAGGAATTAGATTATAGATATTATTATAATTATGTTTACACTTATGCTTATGCTTAGGGTTAAGGTTTGAATTAAGATTCAAATTAATATTAGGTTAGGGTTAACGATAGATTTAGGAATAGGATTGTGGTTATAGTCAAGGTTTCAAAATAAGATTATTTTTTGAATTATGGTTAGGGTTAGAGTAAGGGATTAAGATTAGGGTTATAATTAGGGTTTAGAGTTTTTATTTAGATTGGTATTGGGATTTGCAATTTAGGATTAGGTTTAGGGTTAGGGTTTATATTATGGATAGTATTACATATGGTTATATTATTGTTTTGACTATGGTTAGAGTTAAGATTAGGATTAAAATTATTCTTAGGGTAAGGGTTTACATAATGGCTAGTATCATGGTTTGGGTTGGTGTTTATATTAGGGATAGGATTAGGGTTTAAGGATTTAGATTTATTTGGATTAGGTTCGGGATTATCCATGGGGTTAGGGAATACATCATGGTTAGAGTTGGGTTAAGTCTAAGGCTTTGAGTATGGTTAGGGTGAAGGTTAGAGTTATGGGTAGGGTTTGTATTAGGGTTATGATATAAAGCATTGCAATTTGAGGTTATTTTTTACACCATGGTGAGGATAAGGGTTAGGATTGGGATTTATGGTTACCATTTTTATCACAGTTTTAGAGTTAATGGTAGAGCTAAGATTAGAATTTAGGGATTAGATTATGGTAGGAATCTGGGTTTAAGATTATCATTAGAATTCTCATGCTAGGTTTAGAGTTTTCATCATGGTTTAGAGTTAAGGGTAGGGTTAGGATTAGGATTTAGGGTTGGGAATGAGAATATGATAAGAGTTTAGTATTATGGTTTACATTTTTCTTAAGGTTAAGGTTTATAGCATTGTTAGTGTTATGATTTTAGTTATGATTATGGTCATAGCTAGGTTTAGGGTTAGGATTATAGTTAATGTTAAGATATAGAGTTATGGTTAGCAATATGATCATGCTTATGGTTTTGACCATTACTTAATTGTTAGTATTTGGTTTATGATTAGGGTTACATGTATATTTGGGGTTAAGGTTGTAGTTAGTGTTATAAATTGGGTTGATGGTTTAGATTGTGCTTAGGATTGGGATTTGGGTTACGATTAGGGTTAAAGATATGATTATGGATAGGGTCAAGGTTTTTTTTTTTTTTTTAAATAAATTATTACAAATTACATAATTAGGGTTTGGGTTACAATAGTAGTTATTTTTTGTATTATGGTTTTATTTAGGTTTAATGTTGTGGTTATGGTTATAATTAAGCTTTACATAATGGTTGTATATTTGGTTTGTTGTATTGATATGCTTAGAAATAGAATTAGGGTCGTGCATAGGATTAAAATTATGGTTAGTATTATGGTGCAAGAATACAATTGAGATTTCTATTAAGATAAGGGTTTGCACCAAAGTTAGAGCCTATTTCAATTAAGGCTACGGTTATGATCGAGGTTATAGTTAGGATGATGATGATGATTATTAGGGCTAGGATTATCATTAGGATTAGTGTTTAGGATTATCATTATATTTATTTTTAAGTTTAGGGTTTCATCATTTTTCTAAGATTTACATCACATTAAGGTAAGTATGAGGGTTATCATAACGTTCAAGGTTATTATTATGGTTAGGATTTAGGGTTAGATATATGGTTAGGACATGGTTATAATTATGGTTAAGGTCATGTCTAGTGTTTAAGATAGAATTAGTAGTAGGATTAGGGTGAGGATGTGGACTATAATTATAATTTTAATTAGGTATTTTTATTTAAGTTAGGGTTGGAAGTGCTATGAGGTTTAGTGTTAAACATATATATGGGTGTTAAATAATTGAATAGAATTTGGCTTAACCATTACAAATATAATTAATGGGGGCTGGCCCTATTTAGAAGAATATATATATATATATATATATATATATAACTTAGCTCTTTATGGTCATATTTATCTTTGTAATATTAATTCTGTCCAATTTACATAATACTACTCTATTTTCACATTGTAGTATAAATTTAGTACATTGAAATCTTCTAACATATTACTTAATAATAAAAAATAAGTATTATGAAATAGAAATATGATATTTCTATTTCATTATTATACATTTTATATTAAATATATTTTTGGTATATTTTTAATTAAACAAAGACTTATATTTATAGGGATTAGTGAAAATGCATTTCTATTCTATTTTGGTTTTTGCATGCAAATAACTTTATATTTTAAAAGTTAAAAAAAAAATTAAATTAAATTTTGTAATAAATCAATTCTTAAAACTAAATTCTTAATATTTAAATAAGAATTGTTAAGGATGGACCCTCAATAACATTAACATTACATATTACCTTTCATTCATATTTAATTTAACCAAAATGTAAGAAACAAATTATTAAAAAGACCACATAAATAAAACTGATGATGCTGATATCCTTTCTTGCATGAAAGATGTGCCAATTGTTACTACAATGATATCCTTTCTTGCATGGCAGATGTGCCAATGTCCTTTGTTTTGGTATGAACATCTAACTACATTTTTCACATTAAAAATTACAAAGTTTCTCTTATAATTAAAAAATAAAATCTGACAATATATAATAATGGATAACATACACTCTTTTTTTAAGAACTCCATTAATGAATGTACTTGCAATTAATGTTTCAAACTAAATATTTATTTATATTTGAACTAAAAAATTATTTTTTTGACATTCATTACTTTGATAATAATGTTATAAAGAAATATAAAACTGAAAACTGTTCAATGAAGGAGATTGTGAATCATTCTTTGTTTGAAAATAGGTAAACCCAATGTAAAATCCATTTCTAACCATGGATCACAAATCGACCTGCATTTATACCATGGAATTTCTCACATGTACGGTCTTATTCTTCCTCTGAGCGAAGAGCCATTTGATCCCTTGCATGAAATTTCAATGCGCATGTATTCCTGTTATGTCAGGAAAGAGCTTTCACTTCAAGATATTGCATTAACACCATCCATTGGCACCTAGTTCGAATCCCCAGATCTATCTTTTGTAACTATTCACTGAACATTGAGCACGTCCTCATTCATATCAATCCAACGACTCTAGTGTAATTGCTCATATTTATGACGATACATTAAATCATTTTCCTATGTACATGGATTGTCCCATTCAATTCTCCTTGACATGGAGCATTCCATCCGATTCTCATCGACGTGGACCATTACATTCACTGTGTTATTTGTCCAATTATCATGGAGGCAAGGAATTTGTAAAGGTTCTTTTTTCTTATGTGTGTTATTTTTTATTGCATCTATAAGGAGGTATTATGTCATTGTTGGGTTATGCCTCTCGGCATAATAAAGGAGTGGGTTCATATAATTTATAATTGTTTTTGTTTTCATATAGTGGTAACTATTTTCCTTTTACCTTCTTGGTATTTGAATTTGTTTTGGTCTCTAGCGAGATATTATTTAGGAGTGTTTTGACTCATCAATGGAAAGCATTTTTAGATCAAACCCTTTATATGTTGACTAAAGCATGGTGGACAATATCAAAGAACTTATGGGACATGTATAATCAATGACAACATCCAAAGACATGCATATGAGTTATATCATTTGATGACATGATACTATACTTGATTGCTCTTTAAATTAAAGTGTGCTTTAATGATTTTACTTGATGTCCTCTACTTTATGGATTCTAAAGTACTATCAGATTAAATATATGCCATTATATTGCAAGTTGCAAAAATCTGTGCCAAGTTGGTTCATAACAATTAACTAAGGGATGAGAGTAATTTAAGTAATGTAAAAATGTATTCAAGGAATAAAGTAAATCTCAAATTTTAGAGGTGAATGTATAGTAGTATGTGTAAATTGGGGTGAAATTAGAATAAAAAAAGTAAAAGTATGAAAATTGTAGTAAGAATAGGTAAAAAGACATCAAATTTCGAACGCAATTAATTTAATCAATCAATAGTTTGTCTACTATATTCCTAGGTGAATTAATTTGTTTGATTAATCTAATGTCTTTTTAAATCTCGTTTCATTAAATGAACATAGTTATTTGTTTAATTAATCCTTTTGTCAATTCACTATCTACTCAATTTAATTAATCCTCCTATCTACCAGTCCCTCTAGGTAAATTATTTAGTTTAATTTATCTATGAAATCCAATCCCCTTTAACTAAATAATCCATTCTTCTATTGTGAATTTAAAAGAAATCCAAAATTCACCAAAACCCTCATCCACTTGAATCCTCCCACATTTCCCATGTGATGTCCCCAGAGTGGGCCCCTAACGGAAGGTGACGTAGGTCTGTCCGTGCGGTTTGTCGCTACCACGTGTCCGGAGTCCTCGCCAGCGAGGCTATCCTAGGGTTGCCCCCTTAACGCGGGGAGGTGCCGTTTACTAACAGTCCGGGCTTTTGGTGCAACGGTTACTAACTTGGTATCAGAGCCAGAGGTCTCGAGGTCGAGACCCGCGGAGCGTGGTGGGCTGTGATGTCCCCAGAGTGGGCCCCTAACAGAAGGTGACGTAGGTCTGTTCGTGCGGTTTGTCGCTACCACGTGTCCGGAGTCCTCGCCAACGAGGCTATCCTGGGGTTGCCCCCTTAACGCGGGGAGGTGCCGTTTACTAACAGTCCGGGCTTTTGGTGCAACAGTTACTAACTTCTGTAATGACCCTTACTATTAAGGCCACTAAAACCCTCAAACTGAACTGAGACAATTTGTCAAACACTTGGCATGTAACTGAATAGAGCTGCGAATAGGGCTAATTGTTGTGCAACGAAACCACAAAGTACAATGCCAATATCAAAATGTAATGTAATGAACAATAACAGTACCAATAACAATATTCAGAATATGGAAACTCTCAGATTTGATACTTTCAGAATATAAGGACTGTGGTGTCTAATACATATGCATATGAATATAGATTGATGACAACATATAAACCTTCATATTCAATCCTATCAATGCATGCAAATCTGATTACAACTGATTATAATGGACTGAGCTGTGCATCTATATTAATGACTGATTTTTCAATATCAGATTTAGGGGACTGTCACAACTATGCATTTCTAATACATCAAACCCTTGACAATGCAATGCTATGAGATGACAATAACCCAGTTTAGATTATATGATAGATGAATGGTTTACAACAACAACTAATAACTGGAGATAACCAACAATGCAATGACAGTGCTGAGTGTTCAACTATTTGTATGCAACACCTTTGACAATCAAAAACCTCAATATGTGCACCTAGTATTGCTGCTGGAGATGTCTGATGTAAACCGCTACCAAAGACACTAAATCCTCCACAAACTGCCCCCAAACGAACCCCCAAATTGCTGCTGCTGATTCTACTGGCAAGGTCGTACCCAGGCCAGCATGTATGACCCCTATATAAAAATAATGCTGGGGTTTTGGGACCCCCAAATACAAGGAATATGGGCGCCTAGGGTTAGGTAGTAACCCTACCAAACCATAAAAAATAACTCCAAGGGGTTGAGAAGATATGAGCAATTATGTGGTTCCAAACCCTGATTTGACAATTCTGAAAATGCACAAATTTTGTCTTCAAACCCCTGCCAAATGCTTCACCAATGCTAGGGTAAATCTGAAACCCTTATTCCAACCAAAATAAACTCTTCAAACAATTTCTCAATGAAGTTCCAATGAGATGGCTGAATACCAACTCCAATTATGCAACCCTTCAGTAGATATTTCACTACCTCAGTTATGCCAATCTAGGGGAGTGATTCGTTCCCAAAGATCGAATAGTATTTGCAGACCCAAGAGACTACAAATTGCTCCACAATGGAAGAAGTAGAAGAAATCTCAAATCCAAGCATGTCCAAATGAGAGGCCCAGCCCTCTATTTATTCACTTTTTCTAAGAAGTTGCTAGAACTTCTAGAAACATCCTTTATAAAACCTCATTATGATGCACTTTTTATAATAAAGTAATTTTATAAAATAAAAAGTGCAACTCAACTTAAAATTATAACATGTAGGCCTCGATAACACATAATAATGAAATATAACCTCTTAACACTTCTTCAAGAGCAAAATATGACCATCTGATCCGCATAATTGACTCTCTCTCCACACCATTTGCCTATGAGAGTCGAGGATAGTCAAATTTGGCACGCTACACGAGGAAAGCCAAAAATGGGGACATTACATCCCACTTGCATCATGTAACCCCACTTAATTAAGTAAATCCACCATTACTTAATTAACTCTATATTCTCTCACCATCCACATGAATTCTCCAACAAAGCTCACTTGTCCTCTAATCAACAAAGTCATTAATTGACGAGGAGGCAATATTCAAGATTATGGGTTCATGGCTAATGTGCCCTTGAACATACGAATTGGGTAATGCAAACCCTAGTTCTCTTTGAACTAAACTAGATGACAAAAACTTCCTAAAGTCTTTTGATAGATTCCACATCTTCTATGTGTCTGCCCTTTAATGATTTTTTTGATAGGATCCACAAGACCTTCACATTCACTTACAACTCCCTTCCAAGTAAGACAATAATGAATATTAACAGGTTAGTCATGGATAGATCTTTGAGCCCCCATCCTCATTTTTTTGGATGCAAAGAAACCTAGTTTGGACACCCATTTTCTCTATTAGAAGATTGGTTGGAAGCATGAATGCTAATGATATTCCTATGGAGGGAGTACTATAGATATGTTACTATGATGATATGTTAAATTCATGACTGAGTTTGTCATTGATGTCAACATAGCAATTTTTTGTGGTATTTGACAGAAGAACAACGGAAGGATCAAGTTGGTACAGATGAAGTCCTAGTTGAGTATTCTAACTACTCGAGGTTATGGGAGATATGTTTGAGTATTTGACATATGCAATTAATGTCAAAATAAGAAAGGATAAGTCTAGAAGAAGTTATGTAAGTTTTTATGACATCTGTTCTGAGATAGAGTTTATAGAGGCATGTTTTGGTAAACTTGTTATATCTCTTAGCAGAGTTGGTATTCTAAGAATTGAGGTTGAGGACATGAAGAAGACATGTTGATGATGATGTGGCTAAGTTCACTCATCATAATATTGCATGTACAAAAAGTTATTCAAGTTGAAAGGCAAAAGATTTATGTTATCATTAAGTGTAATGTGTTCTTAATGTGGTCCTATAATAATTAATTGAGAAGGTCTAACAACTGACTTAGGGAATTGTTTTGAGGACTTGGTATAAAGGAAGGTCATTTTCCTTTATCATAGTATGACATGAATTATATTGATTATAAGCAGTAGAGAGTGTGAAATGTGAAATTGAGCAGAGCAGTGCAGAAGTGAAGGAAACTTCATTGCTGAGGTTTTGCTAAGTGATCTGAGGTTTGATATTTGGATCTAAGGTTCATGACCTGGTCTACAAGATTTAATAGTGATTGGTTCAATTGATAGAACAAAGAAAAGAGGAAAATAATAGTAAATTACTTGTTTGAGCAGTGAGCTCTTCTTGTAGTTGAAATTGCATGTTTGGGCAGTGGGCTCATCTTGCATACATTGTACCACAACTCCTAACAAGGTTTGGAATCTCCTAATAGGGATTCAAAGTCTCCTAACAAGAACTCTATGTACTAAATGTTGTAATAGACTCCTAATAGGGTCCATCCTCTAACAAGGAATATTTATATTAATACATCATCTTGTGGGCATTATTCCCACTAGGGTTTTCCCTCTGATCAAAGGTTTCCCTAGTCAACATATCTGGTGTAATTGTTTGTGTGCATTTTATTATGGTTGTTTACTTTGGTTGAATGGTTAAGTTTGTTTAAAGAAGATAAATGTTTTAATTATCGGATAACTAATTCACCCCCTCCCCCATCTCAATTATCTGAATGGACTATTCTTTCTAACATTCCCTCCAAGTTAAATTTTGCAAGTTAGGTGTCTAAGAGACCTAATTCCTACTAGCCCTCCTAATGCATGCTTTCCTCCTCAATTTAAATTTCTTCCAAATGAACCCACAAAAAATTGTAGATTCTAGTACCCTGTATTGAGTACTATGATATCTCAAAAAAATGGATTCAGATTCCTTCTTTTGCTAGGTCAATCCATACTAGTTCAAACAAGCTTAATTAGGCCTAATTGACATATTTACAAAGAAACTACTCTTATTTCTTTTTACACCTCCAAATCAATGTTTGGGCAAGTTCTTCCACAACTCAACATTACCTATTCCACCCTTACTTGTTGTCTACCCATGTTTGTTCTTTCTTTGAGATCATTTTTGCATAAAACTTACAGTCAATCACATGGAGATGCCTGGCTAGGGCTTGCTCTTTCTCTCAAACCCACTTAGTTCTCTGCTAAAACCTCTTGGGACATTGAATAAACCTCCTCTTCTTGTATTTTCCTAGTGGTTATTGAATTCTGATGGTGAAAACTCAAAGTAGATGCATTTCAAGGAATAAACCCTATCAAACCTAATGTTTTAGACCCAAACTTGCAAACAAAAGCTTTTCTACCATCAAATGCACCAAATAATGTTAAATAGGTTAAGGGTTAGCTAGCACACTCAACTACACTTCCCAATTGGTTTTAACATGTCATGAATTCGTGCAAACACCAACTTGTGGAAAACCAAAAGTAAAAAAAAAAAAAAACAAAAAACTATCCTTTATTCGTCAAACTCAAGTTCACAACATGGTACCAAACCATGCAAAAAACCTCTAAATATCCTCCTATCAACTTCTCCAATGAACTTTTGAACTTCTATGGCCATTGGGAGAAGTTTTCACTTCATTTGCAAAAAATCATGACTTTTGACAACTTTCATCCAACTTACCCAAAATTGTTAAAAAATAACTAAGGACAACATAAGGCCCTATATACTCCATTTCTAGACCATCTAAGATTTGTTTACCAAGTTTAACCCTAATGTCTTATATGTACCTATCATGTCATTAGGCTCACAAAAATGGGTCTTATTACATTTCTACTTGGTCCTTAAGACCATATTATTTCCCAAAATACTGCTATTACATCCTTATCACTCATGGCATCCCATGATCCTTCAATTGCTTCTTTAATCTTCATGAGGTTCTCTTGTAGCATAGTACCTCAGACAAGAAAATTCTCTAGTCCTCTTAGAGACTATTTATTGTAGATCTCCCCCTTTCTTCTTGATCTCTTCTTCAAACATCTAAGTTGCCTCTACTTCAAGTAGTTATTTCCACTTGACTAAATGTTCATAGTATGCTCTTCCCTTATCCTTTTGGCTTCTCTTCTATCTAGGATGCATTCCATCCTTGGGGCTCCAGTGTTTAGCATCTATTTGACCCAATTGTCTTCATCCTTGGCTACTGCCTCATCACTGTTATTTACATAAAAAAATCTCTTGTATGGAATAAAATTAGACACATTGAAAATAGGAGATATAACAACATTAGGAGGTAGCTCCAACTTCTAAGCATTTTCACCATATTTGCTCAACACTTTGCAAGGGCCAATTCACTCCATCATTAGTTTACCATGATTACCTTTAGGTAGCCTTTCCTTATTGAGATGAATCGTGACTAGATAACCAACTTAGAATTGGAAATCCCTTCTCTTTCAATCCACTCTTTCTTTGGTCCTTTGAGAATTTGTTGCAAGTTCTCTCTGACTTGTTGATGGTTCTCTTTCATAGCTTCTACAAAATCACCAACATGTCTACTCCTTCTATCCAATCTTTGTAAATCCCTTAGCTCAAACATTCACTAGGATGAATTATATATACAATCTCACAAGGGCCCTTATTAGTACTTCTATTAGTAGAGTCATTGTATGAAAACTTTTCTTTAGGAATCACTGTGTCCCAAGCTTGACCATGCTCCTTAGGTATTTGAGAATATTTCCTAAAGATCTTGTATTTTCTTCAAATATAATCACCCATAATTTAAGACCTCTTAGCACCCATCCCAAAGGGACTTCATGGAGCATGGATAGACCCATGCTTAATGTGCTCACTCTCCAAATTTTTTTAATTTTTCTTGATTCTATCTACACTCTCTGAGACCTCCAAGATTTTTTTGGGTCCTTCCATGGGAATAGGTTAACTTGGTTGACCTATTATGGAATAGATTGACCTATTATGGAATAGGTTTACCTATTATGGAATAGGTCGACCTATTCCTAGGAACATGGTGACTTATTCCCAAGAAGAGGTTGATCTCTTCCTTGAGGGAAAGAGGCCTTGGGGCCCAAAGTGCCTCTGGGTTTCCAATTATTTTCTTTTGATCCCTTGTTGGCTTGTATTGGTTTCTCGCATGAAAACTAGTATAAAAGGAAATTTGGGATCTTCATTTTGACATCAAATCTCTATGGAATAATCTTTCATTATCATAAGCTATCCACACACACTCAAGGCATTCAAGCATTCAAGACACTCAAAGTTTCAAGGACCCTTTGTGAGCATTTCCTCTTCAAGGTCTAGCATTTCATTGGCCTTCTAGGGAGAAGATCTACATCGAGGCATTCATTTCCTTCTTCATTGATGCACATTTGCATCCATCACTCAATGATGTAGATTTAGTAGATCCAATCAGTTGTGGAGATATCATACATTCTACATAGTAAATTCAACATCTACAATACTCAAGCAACACAAATCCTTATTAACAAGGGTTTCTACAAGAAAGACAAATAGTTACATTGTATCTTGTTTTCTTTAGATACATTTGCATTTCAATTTCAAGGCTGATTCCCTAATCTAGGATTAACCAAGGCAAGTCCTCATCCACCCAAAAATAAAAACCAAATTTATTGTGTGCATGAATAGGTTAGTGAATTTGTGTTTGTAGATCTATAAAGAACTCCCTAAGAGCCTTTGAAAAAAGTTAGGTCAACCTAGTTATAGGGTCTCAGGAACATGCTGGCTTTGTGGAATAATGTCCAAGAACTTTTCCTCTAGATTGATCTATTCTTGAAGCTTCGATAGGAAAAAATATTTTTGGATTTTCTAGGTTTTTTGTTTTATTTCAGAGATATAAAGATGGAATTTTAGAACCAGACCTAGGCTCACACATTTTGGGAAAAGAGACACTCTCCTCTACATATTCCAAGGTGAGTACTCTATCATTCATTTCTATTTTTAGTTTTAAGATAATTAAATATCCAAATTGTGTTAGTTGCATTTATTTAGCACTTATATGTACATTACATATATTATTTTGTCAATTAGTTCAACTGCATGATCATATTTATGCATCACACACAAGAGAAAGAGCCTTTTCCTTGCCTTGTATTCCTTTTTGCAATTCTAATTCAATAGTGACATGCATTCTTCTATTTGGGTCTTGCTAATCTAATTCAAATTCGAAAAGGGGTTGTGCATGGAAATTCTCCTTCTCCCCAAACATATTGTGAAAAAGTGGAGGCCTAGGTCCTATTTTCCTCTCTTCCATTTTCACCAAATCATTTTGGTGTATCTAACATCATAACCCCATCTTATTGGAGTTAGATTTTCTCATCTTGTGAAGTTAGATTGCTTTATCTCATATTTGTGCATCTAGATCCAGTCTTGTTAGTTCATGTATTTTACAACATTAAGTATGCACTTTTCATGCTTTATTTTTCAAATGTTCATTGAATCTTTCATGCATTTAAATGACAACATGATTAGTTGGATCTACTATGTATGCACATATTTTTTCCTCACTTTGCACAAATCATATAAATAAATCTTCAAACATCATTCCCTTATCTTTAACACAAAGTGTCACCCTCTTAACAAATT
The DNA here is from genome assembly GCA_028749045.1 of Cupressus sempervirens. Taxonomy (NCBI): domain Eukaryota; kingdom Viridiplantae; phylum Streptophyta; class Pinopsida; order Cupressales; family Cupressaceae; genus Cupressus; species Cupressus sempervirens. The sequence continues at coordinate 240,058,872 of CM053792.1, forward strand.
TGATTTACCATATGATCTTCTTCTTTATGGAGATGAGTGACAAATTGATATTGGTCCTTCTCCTATTACAGGCCTTGATTATGGTGATGCATTGTTTGAGGGTGGTCATATATCTTCTTCATTTATGGACCTCACTTTAAATCATGATCATTCATCTTATATGGTGTGATTTATTGATAGAGATGTTCCTTTCCTTGATAATATCACTATTTGGGACGAACGTCTTGATAATGATGTTGATTATTCTCTTCCTCACTAAAAAGATAACATGATGATCAATACTTTTTATTTTTCTCCTAATACATATCCTCCTCTTGGAGATATTTTTGAGAAATACGAAGACATTACAAATATTTTTATTAATGTGATGGTGCCTTCATTTCATGCTCTTAGTAGCAATGAAGCATTAATGGAAGCCCAAAATCTCTATTCTAAGGATTCCTTAAGAAAAGTGGATAATGTCAATCTTCTTAATGCTCTCCCTACTAGTGTTGAGTCTATGTAGAAGAAATATCTTCATTAAGTTAGTGTTGGTCAACCTATTTTCACTCTCAATGGTCACCTTCCATCAAATAAACCTTGTGTTACCCTTAAGGGTTGTCCTTCCATAACTCTTAAGGAAGAACCTATCAATTCTTTGGATTATCATGTGGTGTCTCACACCTATTGTACAGGAACAATCCTCAACCTACCACTTCTCTCCCACCTTCTCAACCCTTTCTTCCTTTTCCACCTCATCTTTCTCAAAATATTTGGATGGAATATGATTTATACTTTATTGCATTTATGTAATACCCCTGCCAAGATTTCTCTTTGGGAACTTCTTCAAACATCTCCTAAATATCATGAAGCCTTGAAGAAAGATTTAGAAAATCCTTCAAATCCACTTCCTAATCAAGAAAATATCAATGCCTTTATATAATGCCTAAATTCTAAACCCATCCCATCTCAAATTGTGTTTGCTCATGATGATTTGCCTCCTAAGGAGATTCAAGATTGCTACGATGTTCTTATCGTAGTTGTCCTTATTAATGGTAACCTCATTTTTGGAACCTTAATTGATAATGTGTTTGGGGTTAATATTTATAGTATGGATATGCTCAAAAACATTGAAGTAGATTTGTCAAACATTAAACCTGACAATGTTCTTATTTGTGGTTGTGTTAATGTTTCTAAGAAAAATTTAGGAACCACCACTTTTCATATCAAAGTAGGTCCAATTATTTTGAATACTCCTATTCATCATGTTATGTCTAGACCTCTTAACTACAACCTTCTTATGGGTATACCTTGGTTACATTTTGTGCATGTTATTCATTGAACTCCTCATAAAAAAGTCAAGTTTATCTACAATAATGTAATGCAAACTCTTCATATGGTGATGCAGAGTAGGGTAGGAGTATCCCCAAAGGAGATGTCCTATCCCCCAACTATATAAGCACACAATGGAAACACAACAACAAGAAACAATAACGCAAGATCTGATACCAAATTACAATAATTATTCATAAAAGATAACTGATTACATGCAATATGTGCGGTTGTAAGGCCTTCCAAATTAGGGCCAAATACAAACAAAAATTAAAAAATTAGTTGTTCAAGATCCAACAAGATCCAAATTACAACTAATCTTAGCTAGTCTAGATCTGTAACATAACAACAATCTGGAAGAAACTACCAAGGAAATCTAAACTTGTGCTGGCAAGCCCACCAAGCAACCTCCTTGTTTTCTAGCCACAGCCCTAGCTCTGCTCCAACTTATCCAAGATCCAAGTGCAAACTGCCTCACATTTGGAACTCTTTCCACACATTCACAACTCCATCACAATCCTATTGCAAACTACCTCACATTTGGTGTTGTCTACAGACTCAAGAAAACTCGCCCTTTAGCTGCTCCCACATTCACTTCTCCTCCTCTGAATGAATCACTTCATCATAAATGAAAATGACTAAAAGAATCCATAAGACCTCCTACTTGTACCAAAATAATAAAGTCATCCTAGAACACAAATTAAATTCCCATACATAAATTAAATGCCACAAGTTTTCTTGCAACAACAATTAAATGTCCATAAATTGATGTCTGAGTAAAATTGTGATATCTCCTAGCTTCGATTGAATTAGAACTCGTGCTTCAAACCCTAGGTATTAATTTAGGTCCTCTAAAACCCCTTAAGTGTACAAAGGCTGATTCCCCAAGGAAAAGTGTGCATCCATCCTAAAAGTCACACACAACAAACTATCATGCAAAATTGCCAGAAATTGACACTCCAAGAGAATTTCCATATCTTCCAACATATAAGGAATTATAACTTTAAATCTTGAAACAAGTAATTAATCTAGGCCCTCTTTAATTCCTTAAGTTTTTAGCCTCTCATTAATTAAGTATAATTAGTTACATGCCTTGCAACAGACACCTAGAAACCAGAAAAATACAATTTCAACAGTAAGGTTCAAACAGCTCAAACTTCAACTCAATCCATCCAATCTCTATGAAATGATGAGGAAAGGTTCTCCAATGTGTCCTCAATGCATACCTAACCATGAAAATATAACTCCACTAGAATCCAAGCTCAATGCTCCTACATCAGACTCCCTAGGTAAATAGAAAAGTATGTCCCATACTTTGATGCCTGAAGAAAGATCAAAAACAAACTTCATCTTTACCAAAGGCTTCCACTTCATCAAGTTCAATAGAAAAAAATTGAAAATACACCATATATGCTTCATCCACTAAAACATTAGAATCAAATACATATTAGAAACCTAATCAGCATTCTCACACCCAAGAACAAAATGAACATAATGCTTAATCAACAAACCCTCATCCACATCAAAACCTAGTGAATCCACACCAGCAACAACAAACTCCATATCAGCAACAATATGTAAATCCTTAGCAAAATATGCCAAACTCTCAACACTAGAAACCTCATTTCTCACAACAAGATGCTTTGTAATACACAACTCATCAACAATGGCAACTAGATCATCCATGACCAAGTGCTTTGCAATTTCTATGTTAGATCCAATCGACTGATCATGAAAACTAATGTCTATCCCAGCATCAAAAAGGTTAGGAATATCTTTAGCAACAACCTCCAACTACTTTGCAAGTTCTATATCAGATTTCACAAACTGATCAACAAAACCAACCTCTTCCACCTCAACCTTGTTATGCCATCTTCTCTCACGAACAAGTCTCTTAACTAGCCAAACAACTCTCTTCTGGATGGATAGACTCCAACTCCAAAAACATCTATGAAATGCCCTCCTCATCCTATCCTTATCTCAATCATCTAAACTACTTTCAAACTAAGCAACCACCTTCTTAGTTCAATCAACCAAACTAGCTTCAAATGGAGAAGACATCTTAGAAAAATTCCTCTCCACCACATCATGAAGATTCACAATCATCTCAGGGTCCAATCCTCTTAGAACCATCTCCCAAGTTCTTCATAAACCATTTGCAACAAATCCTTCCCATGCTCCTTGTGAAAAAACCAAATTGTTTGAAAGTAATATCATAACTTTCCACCTCACATGAACAATCAAGAAACACATCACATGTCTAGGACCACGGATCTGCAATCCACAACTCTCTACAATCATGTCTCAACAAGATCAATCTTCCATCTTTGCATCCATTGACCCATCTGCAAGCCCTCTACAATTGCAAGTTAGAACCATGATCTACCACCTCACAACTAAGAGATCTATAACTCTAGAAAGAAAATCCATCACTAGATCAAGAACAACTTAGATCTACTTCTCCACCCAAGTCCTGGTGCAAACTGCCGCAACTTTGATATCTATCTACTCGCTTAGGAACAACCTTCGCTCTGATACCACCTAACACAATGCACGGTAGGAGTATCCCCAAAGGAGATGTCCTAGCCCCTAGCTATATAACCATACAGAGAAAACACAACAACAAGAAACAATAATGCAAGATCTAGTACCAAATTACAATAATTGTTCATAAAAGGTAACTAATTACATTCAATATGCCCGACTATAAGGCCTTCCAGGTTAGGGCCAAATACAAACACAAATTACAAAATTAGTTCTACAAGATCCAACAAGATCCAACTTACAACCAATCTTAGCTAGTCTAGATCTATAACATAACAATAATCTAGAAGAAACTACCAAGGAAATCTAAACTTGTGCTCGCAAGCCCACCAAGGAACCCCCTCGTTTTCTAGTCATAACCCTAGCTCTACTCCAACTTATCCAAGATCCAACTGTAAAATGCCTCACATTTGGTGCTCTATCCATACATTCACAACTCCATCAAAATCCTATTATAAACTACCTTACATTCAGCGCTTTGTCCATAGACTCAGGAAAACTCGCCCTTCAGCTGCTCCCACATTCACTCCTCCTCTAAATGAATGAATCAATCTATCATGAATTAAAATGAATAAAAGACTCCAAAAGACCCCTACTTATACCTAACTAAGCCACAAGTTAGCCTAGAACACAAATTAAATTCCCATACATACATTAAATGCCACAAGTCGGCCTACAACAACAATTAAATGTCTAGAAATCGATATCCAAGTAAAATTGCAATATCTCCTAGCTCCAATTGAATTAGAAGTCACGCTTAAAACTGTAGGTAGTAATTTTTTTCCTATACAACCCCTTAAGTGCACAAAGGCTGATTCACCAAGGAAAAATGTGCATCTATCCTGAAAGTCACACACAAAAGACTGTCGCACAAAACTACCAGAAATTGATACTCTAGGAGAATTTCCATATCTCCCAACATATAAGGAATTAGAACATTCACTCTTGATAAAAGGAATTAATATAGGCCCTCTTCAATTCCTAAAGTTTATAGCTTGTAGTTCGTTAAGAATAATTAGTTACATGTCTTGCAACAGGCACCTAGAAACCAAAAAAACACAAATTTAGTAGCAAGGTTCAAACAACTTCAACTTCAACTCCATCCATCCAATCTCTATACAATCATGAGGAAAGTTCCAAAATGTGTCTCCAACACATCCCTAACCATGAAAACATGACTCCACCAAAATCAAAGCTTGATGCTCTTGCATCATATGGATATTGACCCAAATAGTTATCTAAATGTTGAGGACAAGCAAGATCAAGAATCTAATAATGATGCTCCTTCTACAAGTGTCCTTTCAGAAGATGATTGAGGATCCTTACATTTTACACCAACCTTTATTCAAGAAAATAGAGTTAATGATATTTCATTCATGAAATCTAAAATAAGTCCTATTTATAATTACCTTGTCACTACTTCCACTCATGATGCATCTATTAAACCTAGTGATATGGATTCATTTTTTGATCATGGCTATCATAGATTAACTAAGAATGGATTTGGTAAACAAAAAAATGAACAAATTATTCCCTTAGGTAGTAGGGGGCATGATTACTCTTTTCACACCATTTTTTATAATAATTTAGGATGTGGGAAATAAAGTTTTGAAGCTCATTCTTTGTCAAAAACCTCTCCTTCATCATCTAACATATCTTCTCCTATTAATCAAGAAATAATTTTACCTAAAATTATACCCATTAAGGTGATTACTTGGCCTAAACGTGGAAAGAAATATAGTAAAATACTTATGAATCTTGTTTTTTGCATATATCACCATTATCAAGATCACTCTACTAACAGATGTCAAGCTCTACATTACAAGATTCAACAACTAATTAAAGGTTATTCACATATCTCCTTATGATGAACTCTATTTAAATCATGACTTCTTCAAATAATATCTAAGTCAATATTATGGTACTCCATTCCTTGTAACATCATTGGGCTTCCTCTTGGGAGCTCATTGTCATACATAGTTCACTTTGCGAGTAGAATAGTATGTCCTCTTTTCTCCTGTTCCTACACTTGGAGGGAAAGGAAATCATATCCATCTTTCTCATTTTTGAAAGGATACACTATTCCTTTAATCGTGTGTTATTTTTTTTATCATGTGACATCTAATTTTACATCATTTATAATTGCATTTTCATGGTAGATAGATCACTCACCTTGGAGCTTCACAATAGTGTATTCTTCTTTCAAGGATTTCCTTTTTCACTTCTCGTATGGTTTCTTATTTCATTCTTCCCTTCAAGGGCCTCATAGGAGTTGGGATTTCTTTTTCTTAGACTAGGTGTTACTTGTGGATACTATCTTAATTTTGAAATTTCTTTATCCTTCTTCATCACTTCCTTGAGATGCCAAAATAAGTAATTATTTTTCCATCTAAAGGGTTGGGGGGTAGACACATGGTCCCTTTATTCTCATTTTTAAAAAAAAATTTCAAGCACATCATTTAAAGTACACTAGCATAACATAATTTGTTAAGGCTAGTTAATGTCCCTTTATACATGTATTGGACTGGTTGACTAGCATGTCACACACACTTGCTAGACCATTTGACCTATCCTAGCACATACACAAGATATTCTAATGGTATAGGAGTACTATATTATGGGACTGTAAACCTGTCACAAGGTGGAAATTTTTTGGGATTGACTATTAGACACACAAACCAACTAGATCAGTCAATCCTTCCCGCTTTTTCTTTGTAGGAAAGAGGCCTTGGGGCCCAAAGTGCCTCAAGGTTTCCAATTATTTTCTTTTGATCACCAATCAAATTGTATTGTTTTATTTCCTAAAAACTAATATAAAAGGAGGTTTGGGATCTTCATTTGACATAAAATATCTCTAGAATAATCTTTCATTATTATAAGTTATCCATGCACACACAAGGCATTCAAGACAAAAAGTTCCATCAAGAATTCAAGGTACTCAAAGTTTGAAGGATCCTTTGTGATAATTTCCTCTTCAAGATCTAGCATTTTGTTGACCATCTAGGGAGGAGATCTACATTGAGGCATTCATTTCCTTCTTCATTGATTCCTAGTTACCTGCTTAGATCCATGATGTGGTTTTGGTAGACCCATTGCAGTTGGGGAGATATCCTATATTTTAGATAGTGAATTTAACATCTACAATGCACAATCAACACATCCTTATTGACAAGGGCTTCTACAAGAAATGTAAAAACTTAAATTTATCTTGTTCATTTACATTTCAATTTCAAGGTTGATTCTCAATCTAGATATTAACCAAAGAAATCCCTCATCCACCCAACAAAAAAACCTAATTTACTATGCATAGAAATAGCTTAGTGAATTTTTGGTTATAGATATGGAAGTAACTCCCCAAGAGCTTTTAGAAAAATTTATGTTGATCTAGTTACAAGGTCTTGAGAACATAGTGACTTCATGGAAGGATGTTCAGACACTTTCCTCCAAGTCAACCTATTCCCAGAGCTTTGGTAGTGGAAAAACATTTCTAGGTTTTTTGGGGTTTCTATTTTATTCAGGGATGTACAGACAAAATTTTAGAATTCAGCCTAGATACACACTTTTTAGAGAAATTTGACACTTTCCTCTACATACTTCAAGGTGAGTACTCTATCGCTCACTTCTATTTTCATTTTTAATGTAATTGCATATTATTTAGCACTTAGATCTACATGGCATATCTTATTAGTGAATTAGTTCAATTGCACAATCACATTTACATATCACACACAAGACAAAGAGCCTTTTCCTTGTATTTTATTCATTTTCACAATTCTAATTCAATATTGGCACCCCTTCCTCTATTTGAGTCTTGCTAATCTAATTCAAATTTAAAAAGGGAATTTCCCCTCTTCTATTTTTCACCTAAATAAATCTATTGATCACCTTAGTTTAGCCATCGAACTAAGGTTTGTTTGATGGATTGAATGACAAGTTTGTCCCCAACCTTTTCTATAAGATCCTCCAAAAGTGACCAACAAAATTTGAGTCCCTGTCTAATATAATATTTAATGGAAATCCATGTATCCTAACCACTTCCTTAAAGAAAAACCTTGCTATGTAATGACCATAATTTGTAGTTTTGCATGGTATGAAATGGGCCATCTTACTAAATTTTCCACTACAAAAATACACTATCAAATCCTACTTTTGTCCTTGGTAAACCCAATACAAAATCTATGCATATTCTCTTCCATGGCCTAGTTGGAGTAGGTAAGGGTTGATACAACCATGCATTAGTTAAAGTGCCCTTATCCCTTTTGCAAATAGTGCAAAACTCCATAAATATTTAGATGTCAATTTTAATCTTAGGCTAAAAGTAGAATCTCCTAATCAAATCCAAGGTCTCATTTTAAACTAAAATGGCTTCCTAGTGCACTATAATGTTTCTCCCTAATAATATTTTCCCTCATTGAATAATTAGCAATACAAAGTTGACAACCTTTGAAAAACAATCCATTCTGCAAAGTATACTTAAAAAATTTGGAGGGAAATGCATTCTTAAAGCTCTTACAAGTTTCATATATCTCCTTGAATTTTTTTTCATCCTCATACATGTTATTGAATACTTCTATGCCTATGTTTTTCATTTGTATTCCTTGTACAATCAATACCCTTCTTATCAATGCATCTGCAACCTTGTTTTCCTACCCTTTCTTGTGATTAATGGCGAATGCATTAACTTGTAGGTTTTTAACCCACTTCACATGCTAGTGACTCCAATTATTCCATGCATTCAAGAAACTCAATGCATAATTGTTAGTATAAACAATAAATTCCTTAGGTAACAAGTAGTGCCGCCATTTTTTCAAGGTGTGAACCATTACATAGAGTTCAAGATCATAGGGATAATACTTCCTCTTGGCTACATTTAGTTTTCTCTAAAACACTTCACTGGTCTCCCTTCTAGGCTCAAAACTGCACTTATAGTCATGTTTCTTGCATTACATTCTATTGCGAACACTTTGAAATTAGGTAACAAAAAGATAAGATATTGTGAAACTCTTTGCTTCAGATACTAAAAACTTTGATCTACTTCCTTTTCTCATGTAAATGTGACATGTCTTCCTCTTTCTTATGAATTCAAACATCAGAGCACAAATGTGACTAAAGTTTTTGTTGAACTTTCTATAAAATGTTTCCATTCTATGGAAGCTTCTAACTTCTCTCGTAGTCCTATGTGTAGGACAATTCACAATGGATTCAATCTTAAAATGGTCCATATTTAAATCACTCTTTTATATTAAACATCCAAAGTCTACTAGTTCTTGCTTCAAGATTTCACACTTTTCAATATTTACCATCAATTTTTTTCTCATGCAACCTCCTCAAGAAAATCTCTATGTGTTTTAGGCTCTCTTCTTTACTTATACTGAATACCAAACTATTATGCTAAGCTCTTAATATTATTATATATAGGGTTATGAATAGGAAACTTGTGGCTATCTTAATCCTTAATTAAGTCATATTATTATTATTATAGTATAATTTAGGTAGGCAGGTTAGCCTAGGTGTTATGAAGGGTTGTGTCTATTCAACCTAAGCATAATTAGGTATATATAGGAGGTTGTAAGTCTTATTTCATCATCATATTGTAAATTGTGTTCTTATTGGAGATATTTGGAGGTTTACCCCTCGAAGTGGCCTAATACTTTCAGCTATTATCAAGTATTTATATGATATTTCATATTACTTCTTCTATTGTGCAAGTTATTTCATTACAAGTGGTATCAGAGCATGATCTTGGCACTATAGAGGCAAGATTTTTTCTCAACATTGGGGCAATTTTGGGAAGAGCATAACTTTTAGATTTGAGAAAAAAATTCAAATATTTTAAAAGGGTTTTTGAAGAAAATAGTAAAGAAGCTATAGTCCAAAATTTAGAGGAATTGGAGTAAATTTGAGAAAATTATTGCAGAATTACTATTTCTACACAATTTCTTGAGATCTTCATATCTCTTACATCCTGCCAAATTGGAGTATAACTTGTATTAGGTTTTTCAATACATAGTAGAGGACCATAAATTCAAAGCTTGGAGAAATTGAAAAACAAGAATAAGCAAGATATTGGAAAATTAGGAAAATTCTCTCTCAAGGCAGCAAATTTGCTTATTTTTTTGGGGATTTTTTCCAAGTAAGGATTTCTTGGCCTAAATTATAGTTTTAAAAAATAAATAAGAGAATTTACATTTTATTTTATTTATTTATTTCAAAAACATTAGTTTCATTATGACAAGGCCTCCAACAAGAGGCAAAAATAATTCTACCACACTAGGGAAATCCTCTTATCAATATTTGGAAGCACCAGAGGATAGTAATCCCAATGAGGAACTTAGTAAGGTCAAGGAAGAGGTTAAGAAGGATACTTGTGACCTATGAGGAGATATATCATAAATATGAAGCATGTCAAGCACATATATGAATGAAACAAGAAAGGAGCTCTCAAGCAATCAAGGTGAAACCTTCAAGTCGACTAATAATGACACAAATTTTATTAATCCTACAGGATCCAAGAATTTTTTTCCAAAGGTGGATATGCGCAAATTTGATGGCAAGGATCCTTTAACATGGATAAATCAAATGGAGATATTTTTTTGAAATACATCAAATCCCATATGGACAAAAGGTTATGATGGCTTCCTTATATCTAGAACCAAATCAATTCATTTGGTATTGTTGGCTTTGTACTCATAGGAGGAAAAAGGGTCTCACTATATCATGGTCAATTTTTATAGAACTCCAAGCACAATATAACAATAGTGTGACAAAAAACTTCTTTAGCCAACTTGCTAAGCTTCAACAAACAAGATCAATTAAGGATTATATTCAACAATTATAAAATATATCCTTAAGAGTGGATACAATTATAGAGGAGAAATTGAATGATTTATTCTTGGGTGGTCTCAAGGATCACATTCAACATGAGGTATGCATGTTTTGTCCTAGTTCAATAAATGTGTCTTTTATATTAGCATGTAGGGTAGAGGAGAAGTTCTTGATTCCTGGAAAGAAATGGGCTAATGTGACAAGAGACAAAGGATATTTAACACCTTATCTTCCTCAACCTACTAGGTTGACTCCACAACAAATTGAGGAGAAAAGAGAAAAAGGGTTGTGTTTCAATTGTGATAGCAAATATAATCGAGGACATAAATGTAGTAAAAAAAAATTGTTCTATATTGAAGGTCCAAGTGAGGAAGAAGAGGATGAGCCCATATCAGAGAAGGATACGAAGTCAGGTGAGGAATCACATGATTCTCAACCAATCATTTCTTGTTATGCACTTTTAGGTTTTAGTGCACCACAAACTCTCAAGGTAGTGGGTTTCTTAAAGAAGCAGAAAGTAATAGTGTTGATCAACTTAGGTAGTACTCATAATTTCATCAACAAAAAGTTGGCAACTCTTCTAAATTGTTTTATATATCCAGCACCAGAGTTTTAGATTTTGATTGCAAATGGGGGTATAGTTAGTTGTTCAAAGAAGTTTCATAGCATCAAATTATCTATGGGAGATTATCAACTTGATACCCCAATGTATGTGATATCCATGGGTGCAATAGATATTGTTTTGGGAGTACAATGGCTTACTACATTGGGAACAATTGAGAGGAACTTCCAATAACTATTCATGCGATTTCAATCACAAGGAAAGGTAGTGGAGCTAAGGAGATTGAAGGAAAAATCCCCACAAATGGTAAGCTCTCATCTAATGCAAAAAATTCTTAAGAAAGGTGCAAATGGATTTGTAGGCCAACTATGTTCATTAGAAGTCTCTCAATCTAATGCTCTTACTCATCCAGATTTACAAGCAATAATTGATCATCACTTAGTGATTCTTGGAGATATGACTAAAGGAATTTCTCCTAAGAGGGATCATGACCATGCCATACAACTAGTTCCAGGGAGCCAACCACTAAACATTAGGTCTTATAGGTACCCATACATACAAAAAAGTGAGATAGATTTTATTTTTTGAGGAAATGCTAGAGGAAGGAATTATCAGGCATAGCCAAAGTGCTTACTCCTCACATGTTGTTCGAGTGCATAAGAAGGATGAAACTTGGCACATGTGTTGTACACCATTAAAAATAAGTTTCCTATTCCAGTTACTGATGATCTTCTAGATAAATTAAATGGAGCTATGTATTTTACCAAGTTAGATCTTAGATTAGTTTATCACCAAATTTGAATTAAGGAGGAAGATATTTTTAAGACAAAATTTTGAACTCATGAAGGTTATTATGAATTTTTGGTGATGCCATTTAGTCTTACCAATACACCATCTACATTCCAAAGTTTGATGAATTCCATTTTTAAGAAGTTCTTGAGAAAGTTTGTGTTAGCATTTTTCGATGATATATTAATTTATAGCAAGACTTGGGAAGAACAGTTGCAACATGTAGATCAAGCATTACAATTAGTCAAAGATCATCAACTCTATGCTAAGACATCCAAGTGTTCTTTTGGTCTTAAGGAGGTGGAGTATTTGGGACACATAGTTTCATATGAAGGAGTAAAGGTGGACCCTAACAAAATTAAGACTATCATGGAATGGCCTTTTCCAAAAACTATTAAGAAGTTGAGGGGTTACTTGGGATTGACAAGATACTATAGAATATTTGTGAAGAATTATGGTCATATAGTAGCACCCCTTACAACTCTATTGAAGAAGGATTCTTTTCATTGGAATTAATCTGCTAATGTATCATTTGAGCAATTGAAGAAGGTTATTTGTACAACTCCAGTGCTTGCCACTCTAGACTTCACCAAGGAATTCATTGCGGAATGTGATGCTTCTAGACATGGGATAGGAACAATTCTCATGCAAGAAGGTCGATCAATTGCTTTTAAGATTTGTCAATTAAAAGGTAAAAATCAACTCAAACCTATTTATGAGAAGGAAATGGTAGCAATCCTTCATGCAGTTAAAAAATGGAGGCCTTATTTAATGGATCAATACTTCAAGGTTAAGACAGATCATGATAGCTTAGCATATTTTGGGATATGACTTTGAAATTGTATACAAGAAAGGGAAGGAAAATATTGTGGCTAATGCACTTTCCAGTAAGGATGAAAAAGATGAATCCTTATTGTGTGCCCTTTCAATATTACAAGAAAATTGGGTGATAGAAGCCAAAGAAGAGCGGAGAAATGATGTTGCAACAAGTAATTGTTGTCACTGAAGTTTGCACCCTTGTCCAAAGTTGCTACCTAAGGATGACCTCGTGAAACATGGAAACAACCTCCAAGCTATGGGACTTAAACTATGAGGTTGAGTCTCCGGAGAAGGTCAGCTTCCTCTTACTATCAGGATGCACCTAACTACTCTTGGAGAGGAAAAGGGAGAAGGAGAGCATGAAAGAAAATATACCTAATCTAATCTAAAGAGGTGATGCACCAAAATAGAGTGTTTAGACCAAAATCTTCCCATAAATGCACTATTGAACCAAAATGAAACTAAGGATATACACATTCAGACCCTCTTTAATCTAATAATCACATGCAAATCAGAAAACCAAGATGAATGACACAAGGAAAGAGAGATTCACTTATATTATCATTCATAGGCCAAGGGGATACAGTCATGCAGATCATAGATCTCTACAAAACACCAATAAGAGGCATAGAGTTCTTGCACTTTCATACCAACGACTGAAAGAGATAAGGCAAAAAATCATGTAATTCAGAGGCACGAGGGAATTTACACTGAGAATCTGCAGAGCAATAAAAGAGAAAATAGAGAAAGGTCGATTCTACAAAATTCATAAAATTTTTCCTTTATAGCTCAAGCATAACTGGGATGTCCTCCAACTATAATTATTTCGCAACAACCTGCCATTAAGTCCTGCAGAGAACAATCATGGAGAAAATTTGATCTGGATATGGATCCAAATGTAATGATATTTGATCTTCTGTGTCAAATAATGCCTTGAGAGGATGGAAACGACACCATTAAGCCATTTTGACTAGGTAGATGGATCAAAAAATGGGTAGTGGAGTGTCCCTCTCATTTTGCACTCATTCTGGGTTGGTCAGATTCACAAGATAACCCTGGTTTTCCATATTTTGGCTCATGAATTAGCAAGTCAATGAGTCAAACTAAAATTGCAAGCAGGATGAGCCACGTGGGCCAATAATTTCTTTCCTTTCTACCACCTCGCAAGGTCTTCTCAAGTTGACCACCTCTTCATTACTAACCATGCCATCTTCTTTAAAAAATCTTGATCACAACATTATACTAACCACTGGCCACTAACCGTCAATGCCTTAACTGTTGTTTATACCTTAGCCAGACCCCATGATCCTAACTAGCACCAACTGACAATTTCATAATACTTGGCCCCACCCTGCCACATGTCGCCAAGGTGCTATGTCACTATGGGTAATATCCTTGCAACTTTCCATAGCGAGATAGTGCCCACCATTGATTTTCCTTAGATCTAGCGATGAGCAAGAAAATTGCACAACTGCACACCGAGTTGGTTGAGTGGACCAATGAAATACCACCATTGTACTATGACCCACATGAAAACTACCATCAAGGATGAGCCATAATATTACTTTGGAGAAGGGCGGGCCCATGATGTCATCTATGCCACGCGTCGCCAAGGTGCTATGTCGCTATGGGTAATATCCTCACAGCTTTTCATAGCGAGATAGCACCCACCGTTGATTTTCCTTAGATCTGGCAGTGAGCAAGATGGATCCAACCTATTAGTATACCAACCAATAAGAAACTAGCCACGTGCCAACCTATCTGACAAATCCTCGTTTGTGGCCTACCAAGTGGAGCAGGACCCACATTCTACACAGTCATACCTTAGCCAACAAAAAAAATTGAATTGACCAACTGCCAATGCGTGCCAAATTTCATCACTGATATCTGATGGAGCATACTTGGGACCCACCTTCCTTTTGATGTTGTCGTAGTATCACTTTCCATCTGGGTGCTATGTCGCTAATGACAAGGAACATAGATTTTCTGATAGTGCCATAGCGCCCACCATTGATTTATCAAAACTTAGCACCGAAGCAACAACAAGAAAAAGGGAGGACCCACCGGCCATGCAGCCAAAAGGCGTTATGTTGCTATGGCAAAACAACATGCAACATTCCATAGCGAGATAGCGCCAACCATTGATTTATCTTGACTCGACGATGGGGACTTGCGAGCCTGTAGAAACATTAAAATGCGCAGGGAAAGAAATATTATAAGGTTGAGCATAAAGTATTTTGTGCCCCTTTTGAATATTTGGATACTTAAAACTTGTGAATTTTACTACGTTGAATTCTAATTTGGTGATTTTGGCAGGAAGGCAAAAATGACCAACAATAATCTCATCCAACAAATAAAAACCGATGCAGTAGTTTAGATAAGTTTTGTTTAAAGGGTGATATTCTTTGGTATAAAGAGTGCTTGTATCTCTTCAAGAATTCCACTCTTAAACACAAGATTATCAAAGAGCTACATGAGTCCCCAATTGGTGGTCACTCAAGATTTTTGAAGACATATCATAGGGTCAAGCATGAATATTTTGACAAGGGCTAAAAGGTGATGTTCAAAAGTTTGTGGCTGAATGTTTGGTTTGTCAAAGAAATAAAGGGGAAACAATTAAGACACCAGGTCTCTTGTAGCCTTTATCTATTCCTAGCCAACGTTGGGAAGAGGTATCCATGGACTTCATCATAGGGCTCCCCAAATCTAAAGGTCATAATGTCATCATGGTAGTAGTTGATCGCCTCACTAAATATGCACATTTTATTGCATTATCACATCCTTTTACAACAAGTATAGTGGCAAAATTTTCCTTGGAGAGTATCCAAATGCTACATAGTACACCTAAGGTTATTATCAGTGATTTTGATCCTTACTTTATTAGTTACTTTTGGAAAGATTTATTCTCATGTTTGGGTACTCAATTAGCTCATAATTCTTTATACCATCTGCAATCAGATGGGAAAATTGAGGTGGTTAATAAATGTTTGGAAGGATATCTACATTGTTTCACTTCAGAATAACAATCTCAATGGGTACGTTGGCTACCTCTTGCAGAATGGTGGTACAATACTTCTTTTCATAGCTCATAAAAAATGTTTCCATTTTTGGCACTTTATGGATATCATCCTCCTTCCATCACATCATCATTAAAGGTGTCACCAAGAGTTCAAGCAATAGAGGATCACTTGCTTCATCGACAACAAGTACTTTTAGGGCTCAAGGAGAATTTAGCTATGGCAAAAAATTGAATGAAACAACAAGAAAACCAACATTGTAGTGAAAAAAATTTTGAGGTTGGGGACTAGTTCTTCTTGAGATTGCAACCTTATAAACAAATCTAAACGAAGCAACAAAAAAAGAATAATAAGTTGTCTTCAAGATATTATGGACCATACCAAATCATGCAGACAATTGATAGTGTTGCCTACAAGTTTGAGTTGCCACGAACAACAAAGATACATCCAATTTTTCATTGTTTCTTGTTTGAAGAAGGTAATTGGGCAGAATATTCTTACTCAAATAGTACTACTAGAACTTGATGAAGAAGGAAGAATAATTTTTGAACTAGAGTGCATTCTTCAAACATGCACAAAGAAGCTAAGGAACAAAACCCTAACTCAGTATCTCATCCAATGGAAGAATTTACTAGTTGAAGAGGCAAAATGGGAGGATGAGGAGTTCATTCAAAATAATCCACACTTTGTTAGAATTGAGGACAATGATTCTTTCAAGAGAGGGGGCATGTTATGCCCTTAATATTATTGTATATAGGGTTATGAATAGTCAACTTGTGGCTATCTTAATCATTAATTAAGTCATGTTATCATTATTATATTATAATTTAGGTAGGTAGGTCAGCCTAGGTGTTATGAAGGGTTGTACCTATTCAACCTAAGCATAATTAGGTATATATAGGAGGTTGTGAGCCTTATTTCATTATCGTATTGTGAAGTGTGTTCTCATTGGAGGTATTTGGAGGTTGCCCCCTTGAAGTGGCCTAATACTCTCAGCTATTATCAAGTATTTATATGATATTTCATGTTACTTCTATTGTGCAAGTTATTTCATTACATATTATCTACGTATACCACTATAAATTCATACAACTTTTTCATTCATTAACCTCATAAAGGTACTAGGAGAATTAGATATCCTAAATGTCATATCAAGATATTAATATGATCCTTCTTTTGTTCTGAAATCAATTTTCCACTCACCCCCCCTCTATTATCCTTAACTAATGTTGTCTAATTTTGAGATGAATTTTTAAAAAATAGATAGATCCTCCTAGACAATCCATCAAATCTTCTATTATAGGGATAGGAAACCTATATCAGATGGTTATTCTATCAATGGTGCTACAATCAGTGCATAACCTCCATTCCCATATTTTTTTGAGGCTAGAGAAATAAGTACTGGGGATGAAACTCTTTCTTACCAATCCCCTATTTAGAAATTCCTAAATTTATATATCTTTCTCCTCATTCTTTTGAGGGGTCATCTTATAGGAAACCTTGTTAGGAAGGGTTTCTCTTGGAATCAAATCTATCTAATGGTTAATAATTATGATTGGGGGTAGTGAATCTAACACATCTTCTATTACTACTCCCTTGTATTTCTCTAAAAAAAAATTCACTTCCCTTGGATTCTCCTCCTTAACACCCTTCTTCTCTAAGCCATTTGGCTTTAGTATTAAAAATTATCCTTCTCTACTTCCTAATTAAGAGTGTCTATGAATCCTTTCTCTCCCGTCATCACACTAGGTCATATGTATTTTGAATTCTCTTCTTCAACTAGAGATGATATCTTGTAGGTTACACCATCTTTTTGGAAAGAATAGGAGTTTTCCTCTCCACCATGATGTTATTTCCTAAAATTGCCAAGGAATTTCAAGGAGATGGAAAAAATCCATTGGTAAGATGTCACATAGAATCTTGTATTTTTATGTTCCTATACTGAATTCTACCCAAAATATTTCATTAACCAACACATATTTTCCTTTAATCAACAAAGACACCATATATGCATAATTATGGTTAATACTTTCCAACTCAAAATTGTTTAAAGAATTTTAATATAATACTTTAGTAGTAGACTCTAAATCAATGATGAATTTATAAAGCTTAACTTGGATCTTTCAATTGATCCTGAATAGGGCTCTCCTTTTTGGTGAATCATTTTTGACTGGTTCCTTGAGAAAAGTCTAATTGATCATCAAACTTTCTCCCACCTTCGAATCCAATTGCACCTTTAGTAATTTTAAACTTCTTGTATCTTCCTACACCAATGTGGTTCGCCTTTATCCTCTTTAATAATTTGAGGCTCTTTCTAGACATCTAGTAGTAGTATGCCCAACTTGATTTCAATTGGAGCATGTAAAGGAATTGGATCCTCTTCCTAATCCACTAGACCTTCCTACCATTGGGTCTCCTACCTCTATATCTTCCTCTTCTACTTAAGTATCCCATATTTTCTTCATGGATAGAATACTATTCCTAGGTTATTAGATTACTAAGAGGATGGGGAGTAAACTAGTAATCAACCAAAAAAACAACTTTTTCAGCCTATTTAACCTCTAATTGATAATCAACATGAATGCATCAAATAAAAGAATCTATGACATGAAATCATTCACACATTTGACATAGCTATTGTTATGTGAAAACCCAGCTTGGATCAAAACCATAATGGGAATTAGTGCCCAATTATAATTTATACGCTTTTAAAGAATGCTCTATTAAGAGCTTAACTCTGTTAGGAGTTACAAATACATTCTTAGGTTCCACCTTGTTAAGGGATTTACGTCTATCCCTATTAGGATATTTACCCTATTAGGAGTAACATTATTATAGAAATTTGAACACTAGCTAAAGCGTCACCCTATTAAAGGATTTACAATAAGGACATGTTAGGATCCACTCGATTAAGGGATTTCACCTATTGCAACTATTAGAGATTATGATACAGGAGCATCCTAGGTTAGTCAAAAATCATGTATATAGGATCTTTGAACTTGAATTTTGGAGTTATGGTTTGTGCAGTTGGGGATGTGTTTGAGACATATTGGGAAACCTTTTCCTAAGTGTGCATAATATTTGAAATTATCATCTTGGAGTTAGAGTTATTTTGGTGGTTACAAATAACATGTTCCTAATTTATTGGTAGACTTAAGAGATTATTTTTGCAAGATTCAATCCAAGGGAGTTGGTGTGTGTGCTCTTGGATTTGAATAGTTGTATGGCATGAGGACCTATGCCTAAGGGCATGTACTTTCATGTTGTTATATGAGTTAGTGATGTATTGTAAACTTGAGGTTTCTTCCAAGTATTTAGTTATTTCATGTATTTAATATATGTTTCCAAGCCGACTTGTGGCTTGAGGGTTTATTTAGTGTGAGTGTTTATTTAATGTAATTTTCTGGGCCAAACTGTGTCTTGGTTTAGTATAAGTAAGGGGTCTTGTCTTGTCTTGAGATATCAAGTGACAAAGTTGAGATGAAGTAGCTAAAAGAAGTGAAGTTTGAATGGAGTTAGTAGTTAAGTGTGGGCATAGGAAATGAGAAGGTTGAGTATTGGATTGGGAGAAAAAGTTTAGATTCTTCTTGGGATTTTCTACCAGATTGTAGGTCTGGCTAGCTAGTTTTGGATCTTGTGAGGTCTTGCTAATGCAGGATTATCTTGGATTGCCATGTAATCCTACTTATTTTTGTTCATTTTTGTAGTTATCATTGAGTTTCAATGTTAACCCCAGTGTAAACCAAGTTTTAGTGTTAACCAAGTTCCAACAGTGTTAACCAAGTTTCAATGTTAATCAAGTGAACCTAATATGTGCTAGTACTTGACAGTGGTTTTTGATGCTCAGTCATGTTTTGGTTCCTTTTCTGACCAAGTTGTCTGTGATTAGTTTCTAGTGTGATTTGACCTTGGCATTTAATTTGGTTGTATGTATTTAATTTTTGGTGTAAGCTAACATGTGGCTTAAATGTGCATTTAATGCAAGGGTTTATTTAATTTGTAACATACTAGGCCGACTTGTGGCTTAGTTGGGTATAAGTAGGGGGTCTTCTGGAGTCTTAAGGGAGATCATCTAGCTTGGGGGAAAATGATAAAGTAGAGGAGAAAAATTTGAGAAGGGCTAGTAGCTGAGGCTTCAGAAACAAGGAGATTTTTTGGTGAGCTTTCAAGCACAAGTTTAGATTTTCCTTGGAGGTTTCTACCAGAGTGTGGATCTAGACTAGCTAGGGTTTGAGTTAGATCTTGTGAGATCTTCTAGAGTTGCTGTATTTTCTTATGTATTTGGCTGTAACTCAAAAGACCTTACAATTAGGCACGTTAGATATAAATCTTATGATTATATTATGAGAATTGACATTATTTTGGATCTAAGTCTCTATATTATTGTTATTCTTCCACTATGTGGTTATTTGTTGGGGGTTATGACATCTCCTTTGGGATTTCTCCTGCCTTG
This sequence comes from Cupressus sempervirens, assembly GCA_028749045.1. NCBI lineage: Eukaryota > Viridiplantae > Streptophyta > Pinopsida > Cupressales > Cupressaceae > Cupressus > Cupressus sempervirens. Next base: position 240,079,192 of record CM053792.1, read on the forward strand.
TATTGCATCACTTCCAAAAATATTATTGTAATTGCTTTATATTTGGTTATAACCTGGAAGGCCTTCAAACCAAGCATGTTGGATGTAAATATTATGATTTTATTCTCAGAATTGATATTATTGTGGATCTAAGTCTCTGTGTTATTGTGTATTTTCTGCTATGTGGTTATTTGTTGGGGTCTAGGACATCTCCTTTAGCAATTCTTCTACCTTGTAATGCATCAAATGGTATCAAAGATGGTTGATCATGTGGATTTTTTTCTTGGGTTAATGAAGATCTTGGAAGATGCCTCTGAGAAGGTTGGACCCTTAGGTAAATTTCAGATATGAGATGGAGTTGATTAAGAATGATATGGTCACCAAGATGATGAGAGCTATAGTTAGTGTACCAAGGAATGTGGGTGCCAAAGATGGTTATGAAGAAGTTGTTGAAGAATTTGAGGCTGTTGGATCTAGTGGAGAGGACAAAGGTGATTAGATGGAGAGACCTATGGAAGATAGAGCCAGTCAATTGGATAGATAAGGAGATTAGTTAAAATTGAGGCATAAGATGCATATTTCTAATTTCTCAAGTACTTTGAATCCTAAAGACCTGATTGATTGGATTGGTGAGTTAGATGACTCCTTTGAGTTAGAAGATATTAGAGATCCACTCAGAGAAAGGTTGGCTCAAATTAAGGTTAAATGATATGTTACTTTATGGTGGAAATAATTGCAAAGAGATAGTGAAGAGGAAGGTGAAATGAAGATCATTAGGTGGAGATCGATGGTACTAAATTGATGGCTAAGTTCATTCCTGTTGATTATGAACTTGATCTATTTAAGAGGTTACAAAATATGAAACAAAAGGATTTGTCTATGAAGGATTACACCAAGGAGTTCTAGAAGTTAATAATTTGGTCTAGACATAAAGAACTTTCTAAAGAAAAGGTGGCTAGATATATTAATGGCTTGAGATTCAATATTCAAGATGAGGTTGGTATTTTGAATATTGATTTAGTTGAGTATTCTTATCAATATGATCTAAGGGGAGAAGATAAGTTAAAGAGAAGACATCAAGGTAATTCTTAGGGAAGGAAAAGAGGGAACACTCTAAGAAATAAAAATAGATTGTTCAATATGACCCAAATCCTGTTGATTAGAAGAGAAGAATAGGTAGAGACCTGAAGAGAAGAATAGGTAGAGACCTGCATTTAAGGGCACTTTTTTCATGTGTAGTGGAGAAGGACATAGAGATTTTGAATGTTCCAATGTTGACATAAGGTTGGTGATAGAAGAGTTTCTATAGTGAATGAGAATGTGGATTCATAGAATGAGCCTAAGAAGGAGGAGAACTTGCTAGTTCAGTAAGTGTCTCTTGGTGAGAATATGATAGAACCTTTTCAAAGGAGGAATTTTTTCAAGATTTGTATAAAATATGGAGGTAAATGCTAGAATGTGATTGTGGTTAGTGGTGGTACTAATAACCTAGTTATTGAGGAGATGGGTTAGAAACTTGGTTTGAACAGAGTGAGACATCCTTGTCCCTACAGGATCAATTGGTTGCAAGATGAACATGATTTGGAGGTGAGGGAGAAATGTCTTGTTAATTTTTAGATTGGATAGTATGTTGATCAAGTGTTGTGTGATATTGTGGACATTCATTCTTGTCACGTATTACTTGGTATACCTTGGCAACATGATTGCAGGGAAGTCTATGATTGTGTCAAGGATTTATTTACTATTAAGAAGGGTGCCATGAAGCATTCTATAATTCCTTTGTAGAATGTAGAAGTTGGTAGGAGAAACTTGCATTTTGGTATGTGATTTGAGTTGAAGGATTCTCAAAGGGTTAGAGATCAATGTGGGAAACAAACTTATTGCACACCAAAGACAGTTGTGAAGATGACAGTGGCAGGAAAAGAATTGCAGAAGTGAAACTAAGGAAAGAGTGTGCAAGATAATGTTGTAGAGGACATGTATGTAAAGAACTAGTTTGAGGTTTTTATGTTGAATCCTAAAAGATGTTCTTCTAGCTACTAAGATCATCTTTTCTTTGCACCTAGGGTGTCTGATGCAAGAGCATCCTGGGGTAGTCAAAAATCCTGTATGTAGGAGATTTGAGCTCAGATTTTGGAGTTATGGTTTGTACAATTGGGGATGTGTTCAAGACATATTGGGAGACCTTTTTGTAAGTGCACATAATGTTTGGAGTTATTGTCTTAGAATTAAATCCATTTTGGTGGTTGTTGGTAACATGTTCCTAATTTATTGCCAGACTTGGGATATTATTCTTGTGAGAGTTGATCTAAGGGATTTGGAATCTATGCTCTTGGTTGTGGATAGCTGGATGACACAAGGAACTATGCCTAAGGGTGTCTACTTTCATGTTGTTATATGAATTAGTTATGCATTGTAAACTTGGGGCTTTTCCTAAGTATTTAGTTATTTCATGTATTTAATATCCATGTCCAAGATGACATGTGACTTGAAGGTTTATTTAATGTGAGTGTTTATTTAATGTAATTTTCTAGGCCAACCTATGGATTGGTTTAGTTTAAGTAGAAGGTCTTGTCTTTTCTTGAGATATCAAGGGATGAAGTAGCTAAAAGGAGAAAAGTTTGAGTAGAGCTAGGAGGTAAGTGTGGGCTTAGGAAACAAGAATGTTTCTTGGTGGATTGAAAGAATATGTTTAGATTATTCTTGGTGTTATCTACTTGATTATGGGTCTAGGATAGCTAGAGTTAGGATCTTGTGAGGTTTTGTAGAACTGTTATTGTAATCTCTTTGTATTTGGCTGTAACCCAAAAGTCCTTACAATTAGACAAGTTGGATGTAAATCTTACAATTCTATTATGAGAGTTGCCATTTTTTTGGATCTAAATCTCTGTGTTGTTATACATATTCCACTATTTGGTTATTTTCTAGGGCTAGGACATCTCCTTTAGGGATTTTCCTACCTTGTACAGTGTCAGATTAACATAAAGATTGATCTCTAAAACAACACTATCTATGTCTGATCTCTCTCTCTCTCTCTCTCTCTCTCTCTCTCTCTCTCTCTCTCTCTCTCTCTCTCTCTCTCTCTCTCTCTCAACACACTTATCTTCTTCCTAACTAGACCACACCTTCCACTTATTCACTTACACAAACTAGACCATGATCAAACCCATAAAGCCTATCTTGCTTTCTCCCGTTCATACTAACTTTAGCCAAAATCTCTATGTATTATTGATGGAAAATTAAAATATCCTTCTCATATCCAAGAGCCATATGATAATATATTATGTGAAAAAATACTCGACATGAATGCACTAACTCATTTATAGTATTATGTGATAGAGGCCAAACACATTTTGACTTATCATGAGCTTCCTCTAGAATCTTCTCCTCCAATGGATCTCAATCATTGTGACACTAGATCATGTCTGACTCATCTAGATTCATCATAGCCTCAAAACCTCACTGATGAGTAGTTAATTGATTGTCACTCAAGAACAAATTCTTCTTTAAAAAAAAAATAGAACTTCACCTATTTGTCACAAATTCATTAGTCACTTATCCAACCTAAAATTGTCTAACTTTTCACATTTCCATCATGGAATTGGTTTACCTATCATGATAATGAGCTACTATCATAACTATATCAACTGAACTATCTTGTAAACATTATCATGTGACTACCTCACTCAATTCATCACATATTTTATAAATTGATCAAATCACCTATAGTTTATCACTAGCTATTCTATAGTTGCACACTTCACTGATCATCTTAATCTTCTCTTCACCAAAAAAAATCAACATATGCATCTCAAGAGATAGCCCTAATTCTCCCTGTTGGTCTAATTTTTCACAATGTAGAAACTTTAGAAGTATTTAGTGAAAAAGTCATTTCAGCCTTGAAATTTTGAGAGTTAGGGTTTTGTTCCTTGTATTTTTCAAATCTTTAGTTTACCCTAGTTTTAAAAACCCTCAGGAAATATTCTCAAAAAAATGTTTTTGGTATATTTTTCACAAAGGGAATGCCTTGCACAAGCATGAGTTCATTATATTTTGTTTAATGTTATGTGACCACGCTTAGCCTGCAAATGGCTTAATCATTTTATTTGAAAATGCCTCTAATAATGCAAAGTTTTACAATCGTTGATCTTGTTCAGATCAATGAATATCACATTCTCACAATTTTGAGATGCAAGGTTTTTAAATAATGCGGGCATGTGACTTGGTGACACGTAGCCTTTACCTTTCTAAATTCTAGTGAATTGTAAATTGTCAGGAATTTTTGCAGGTTTGTTAGTACTTTTGTGCATGTTCTGGATTTCTAGCAATATCATTGGTTGAGTCACCAGCAGAGATATACAATTTATCACCAAGAAGCGTCAACCATTGATTTCATTTGAATCAAGGGCTAGTGCTTTCTCGCAAGAAGGAGATGCTCTTCAGATAAATAATGCGAGGAAGCATAAATTGGACAAGTGGCAAGGTCTGACAATATGGACCCACCTTTCTCAAGGATGGATGTCTTTCGTGGCAAGTGTTAGACAAGTTGGGATGATTGGAGACTTTGATTCGTCATTTTGGCCAACGTGGTGATAAGGATGCAAAGTTTCTATAACCGTTGATCTATCAAAAATCAAAGACCAACACATGCTCACAATTTGAAGCTACACGATAGATAAATAATGCAAGCAAGCAGATTTTTGATGTGTGGCAAGGTGGAGTTGGGTAGTTTTAATTGTGTAATGTAGTGTACCACACTGTAAACGATTGATGATGTGTATTGCCAGATGTTCCACTGAAGAAGTTTAACTGTTGAATGGAAATGAAGTCTTATCAATCGTAGATCTTTGAAAGATCTACGGTTAGTGCAATCTTGCATTATGAAGTTGCAAGTCAGATAAAAAAAGTGAGAATGCACCTTTGTGACGCATGTCACAGTGGGGCCAAATTAGGGAAGAATGTTGAGTCATGCCATGTGGTCTACCACTTGTGCTTAGCTGGAACTATTTATGATATGGACGCGGAAGGTGTCAAAAATAAATGCAATAGTCAGAACCCATGAATTGAAAGCAGTCATGTCATTGGCCCAAGTGGATGGTGTGAGCGTAGAATGCAGAGTTGTTTCTGATCGTTGATCCTTGTCCTAATCAATGAAAGGTGCTTCCCTGCATTTTGAATTTGAGTGAAGTTTAAACAAAGTGAGAATGCACCCTACAGACATGTGTCCATGGTGACGTCTAAAGTTTTTACTTAGATGCTCTGTAGGGTAAAATCAGTATCATCATTGATCTTTCGAAGATCGACGACTAGCGCAAGCCCACAATTTGAAAATGCTAGTTAGATAAGGAAAGTAGGAATGTGCCAGCATGACACGTGGACTAAATGATGCCAAGTAATTGCTTGCTCAAAAGAAGATATGCGATCTGTTGGTGTGGAATGTTGTCAAAAGATGTGAGTTCATATGGAGGTTTCTTATTGGTTAGTATAGCTGACTAGATTTTATTAGAAAGTGAATTAATCTAATAATCGATCTTGTCTTGATGAACGAACGACGCCTCCTTGCAATTCTAAGGTGCAAGGAATTTAAATAATGTGGGAAAGTGCTATTGTGACACATAGCATTGTTTTAAAAGCCGTAAAGTTTGTTTTTTTTTTAAATCAAAACCGTCCAATCTGGTAAAAATCTATGGATGGAATTCAAACTTAGGTGCAAATTGGAGGTAACGGTTACTGAGAGTAAATATGATTTAGATCTTATGCGTGCAATTTCAATGTATGAAAAGAACCCATGATTTCACCATTAATGAACCACCAAAGCACAGAGAGAACATCAAGGCATACAAAAATTTTAGAGCCAGGGCACAAAAATTCTGAGTCAACACTCCAATAAAATTGCAGAAGATATCACATAGTGCAGAAGTGCAAATTCTGCCGGGTAAGTACTCTGTGACTTTCTAAGAAAATTCAAAGTATCTGCTGTTGTGAAATTTCTAGGGTTTATTCAAAATGCCTCCCCGAAAAGAGTTCACTAGGCAAATGGATTATTTGAAACATTATGTTCATGATGACTTTCTTGAACAATTCCCCTTATCAATGCATGAAATAACTAAGGGGAGGGAACTCATTCTGAAACATCCAAGATTAGTTGTAGCAGAAGGTTTTTATGACAAAGCTAATTGGGTAAGAGATGCCCAAGTTTCCATGGGGGGTCTGTAATTGTTTAAGAAATGGTTTTCAGAGCAAAAACTGGACACTCCTATGAGCAATGTTTGGGAGTTCGATATTGGTAAACTAATAGTCCCCACAGTTTTCTTTGATAGTGATTTATTGATGGATCTGGCAAAGAAATATGATCCAATTACCGGGTGGGTAAAAAACCATGCTGTTGTAAATCTATTTAGGGTTTCTCCTGAATTATTTAGTGAGGCTTTTAACCTAAATCCCAACCATTTTGTGCATGAAAATATTGACATAGATGACCTTCAGGCAAGGTATGATGCACAAAGAATTTACCTAAGAACATGACCACTGTAGGAGCATGCTGCTAAAATTTGCAGTTTTCCTATGATTACAGCCAGTACCCTAGAGCCATTGTTGAGAAGACATTTCAACTTGAGAGCTCAAGCACTATATTTTCTCTTTGCAAGATTTTTTGGATAGATGAAGGTGATCAAATTCTAGGTTCTATTGTCCTTATAATGGTTCAAACCCTTCAATTTGGAATGAGTACTATTCTAGATTTTGCTACTGCAAAAGAAATTCACAATGGCTTGGTGGGGATAGCAAGAGGAAAAATAGACAAACCATTCTGTTGGTATTCATTGCTTATGCATGTATGCTTATACAAGGGATTCACCTTTTTCTACAAGGTTATGGAGCTGGAAACAACCAAAAATGGGGAGAGGAATCCAGTACAGTTGTGGAGTGTAGATATGACTTCAGAAGCTACAGATGCCAGCTATGTGAGATTTCATAGATGCTTTTCTTTGAAGCTTAGGTTGCTTTTGAAAGGTCACAGCCCTAGAATTCCACAAGCATTATTGAAATTGATTAGACCTAAAGACCATGCACAAGGATTATTGATTAGTCATAATTGGGGGGATATAATCCCTTATAATGTTTCAACTATGATAAGAGTATATGGTTTTGTGGGAAAACCCCATGTGTTTCCCTTTCATGTGCCCTGGAAGATAGGGATTGATGAGCTCTTATGGCAAATAGGCACTATAGATGAGAGGGAATTGTCTAAGAAAGGCACCTTCTTTCCAATTGTTACTATAGTGCATGATTTTGTTTTTGTCAAAAAAGGGTGGAAGCACCTTAATTTATTTTTGGAAAAATATAACATGGCAGAGTCTCATGCCAGATTCATTGATCCTAAAAGGTTTTATGACCTCTTAAAGAAGAGGGTGAAAGCTTCTCATATGGTACACCAATTATACTATCCAAAAGACATAATAAGAAATGTTTTCACATTGCAAGAACAAGAAGTGAGGAAAGAGAAATGGATAGTTTTCAGTAAGACCTTAGAATTCATTAATGCTTTTGACCCCCAGTATGACCCATTTAAAGATAAGAAATACTGGGGGGCTAAAATGAAATAATTAATGAATAATTTTGCTATAATAATTCAAACCATGAATGAAAAGAAAGCTATGTATGTTGAGGCACATCCAGACAAGGTTGTAGAAGTACAAAGAAGGATAAGCAATAGAAATGTGGTGGCTCATGGCCAATATACATTGCAGAGAAGGGCAGGTTATGTCATGATTCAAAATGTGCAACACACATCCCCTCATCAGAAGCCAAGGTCAAGAAGTCCATCTGCAGCCAGCTCTCCAAAAAGGCAAAAATTGGAGCAGGGGTCTTCTTCTTCTCAAAAGGAACAATACTCCCCAAGCCAGTCCCCAATCCAAATAGATGATGAAGCATCTCTAAGGGAACAACTTAGATAAATGGGTGGAGAAGGGGATGTGATTGTTACTTCTACAGATTTGGATGTTGGAGAGCCACAAGAACCTCCTACACCTTCCTTGGACCTAACCATTGCTGACTACCAAGGTAAGGAAATTGACCCAATACTTGCCCAAGCTTCTAAAAAATTTATTAATGATGAAAATTTTGTAAGATCTAGAGCTTTTGCTCAGTTTTTGTAGAGATTAAATATGGGAAATTTTGAGAAAGCCTATGAGAAAATCAAGGTTGAGCAACTAGATAAACCTGATCCAATTATTAAGGAAGAGGTGAAATCAAAAATTTTGAATGATTTTTCCCAATTTACTCCTGAAGCTGGGAGGCAAATAGTTAGATAGTTAGGAGTCCTCCTTCTGTTAGAATGGGATATAGAAAATGCTTTTGTTTTTTATTCAGTAAGGAAGCAGAAGGATGTTTAACTAAGGACTGCTGAAGAAATATTACAAGCTCATAGAGGAGTCAAATTTAGTGATGACCACCAAGCCCTTGTTATATGGTCCATGGAAAAGAGGGAAAATACTAGTATGCATGAGATTCCCACTACAGAGCATACTGGTACACTGACAATATTCAGGGCTGGTGAGGTAAGTAATAAGCAAGTAATTGGGATGGCATCAGAGATGCTAAAATTTGGTGGCATGGTGTTTGGCCAAGAAGAAGAAAATTTTTCCCAACTCAATGCTAGATTTGAGGAGGTATTGAAAGCATATGAGGAGAGGGGTATGCAAATACAGTCATTGGAAAATAAAGTAGCCCAAATGGAGAAGATTCTTGGGAAAAGAAAATTAGGAGAGACTAGTAAACCTAGAATTGCATACCCCCCAAGGCCACCTATTGAACCTTTCAAGTCCACTCCAATCATTGAGATACCTGATACTCCAAAGAGGCCTCAGTTTTATATTGTAGATGATTTTGAAGAGGAGAAGAATAAGTTGTATGCAATGCATGTAGAGCTTAACAATTAGCATGAAGAAAAATTGAGACATGGTATTATGTATTTAATAGAAAGGATAGAGTGGCCCACATTCTTTGATCAATTATCAAGGATTTCAGCAATCAGGGATGAATTAAAGCAAAAGGAAGCTATATTCAGACCCATTGTACAGAAGTGGATAGAGAGAAGCTCAGATATCACTACTATGTGTATATCTATTATTCATCTAACATATCATCAGATAGAAGGAATTTTTGACTTACTAAATAAGTTGTAGGATTTTGATGATAAACAAGATTATTTCTACAGAAGATTCACTAATTGTCTTTCCAAGTATTTTGTTGAAAATTTTGATTTATTCCCTTGTGCCCTAAAGGTATTTGATAAAATAAAGGAGAAGGAGGAATGGAAGAGGGAGCTAGATGAAGCCTTCTGTGAGAGAATAAATAAGGTTACAAATGAAGCGGGCCATTTATTGTGGGAAGTAACAAATGAGGAGGTTGTTAAAGTACATATATTTTATAGCTCCATCTGAAAAGAATTGGTTAATATGGAGTAAATTGCAAATTCCATGATAATTGTACAAAGAGAAGTTCTAAATTTTGATTGGCCAGATGATATTGTTTATAATAAGTGGAAGGAAAAATTCATGTCTACAGAGTAGATGTCAGAAGATGATGAGGTAGAAGATCATGCAAGTGTAACTATTACTTTAATAGTCGATGATAAAGACAGAGAAAATCCCCAAGTTAAAGTAAACTTGTAGATAACTGAAGGAGAGACGTCACTTTCAAGCCTCATGGTCACTTATTCTGAGGAATTAGATGGATAAAATAATCAAATTATTGTGTTATGCCAATTCCAGAGGATGTAATAGAAAGGGCCCACAATAGGAATGTTTGATGTAGAACTTTTTCTGTTACTCACATTTTTGTCATCTTGTGATAAGTGTATGTAAATGTTTGTTATAAAAGACACCTATCACTTTCTCTTAGCCTAAAGCTTATTGCATCTCACACTATTTAAGTGAGATTCTAGGGCTAGAGAATGGTCCGGATTCTATTTGTCTAAGTGAAACTTAGTCTGTCTTTGGTCCATTATTTTGAGCAAAAATTTGTGGTGTATTTTCTCTATTAGATCTTGAGAATACATGAATATAGAATGATCTGTGTTTCTTCTAAAGGTCATTCTGAGTCTACTATAAATTGTATACAATTTTCAAGGAAAATGAATACAAATTATGAACTGTCCCCATATCAGTTATTTCTAAATCTTGTCTCCTTTTAATTACTTGGTTATCTTGATATTGTATAAGTAAAGGCTTGTGGAATTGAATGCAATCCAGTTAGGTTGTATATCTGTTTATCATTGCTCTTAATTCAATGGATTAAGTAAAAGCTTTGGTGAATGTGATAAGGTTGTTGTAGTAGTGGAAAGGGTTTTGAATGATAAATTTTGATAAGAATTGCTGATAAAATTTGTTGCAAGGAAACAAATTAGATCTAAGAATTTTCTATAGACTTTGAACCCCAATGGATTAGGCACTGATCAAATTTGATCCAGCTGAAAGAGAAAAGTATCACAAATAGTTTTCAAAATGCAACATCAAATCAATTTTTACTTTCATTTCTTGAAGATTTTCAAAGTTGGTCTGTACTTGTCTGCATGGAATGTTTTAGCTTCAATCAACCACTATTGTTGAAAGCATCTACAAACCTATAGAACATTTTTGGCCATATCTGTTATATGGGATGTGTTTATCAAGTTATCAAGAATTGTGTATGTATTTGAGAATTTGAGATGAGAATCAAAATGAAACTAAAAATAATCCTAATATAGTTTTCCCAGTCTTGAATCATCCCTGGGTATACCCACCCTAGTTTTGCAGAACCAAAAGAGTAGAAAACCACCCTTGGTTTTGTTGAAGTTGGGCCCAAATGCTTTGCACATACAATTGTTGATAAGAATTGGCTAGTCTTTAGATTGTGTGAGTACTGTCATCTTGGTATTAAGAATTTTATTGCTTAGTAGTTTTAAAACACCAACACTCCCTTGATGATATATATATATATATATATATATATATATATCCTTTTGCAACACTCAATTTTCCATAATTATGGTTGATAACATACTAGGAATACTAGTCAATAGTTGAAAACAATCACAATATAATAGTTGACCATCATGCAGTCAAATAATCACTCATCATACCATCATCACATTATCATTTATGCCAACATTAACCCCCTTTAGAATCAATGGCAACCCATACTATGATATTCTTGACTTCATGCACAAACTTTTTCAACAACAATAACTGGAGATAAAATGTTTTTACTTCTGTCTATACCTTAACTTTTAATTCTGTCTACTACAGATTATCCCTGTATGATTATACTTCCCTGTACAAATCCATTCTTACATGTTATTTCCTTTGCCTACACAAACTATTCCTTGGATCTCACTCCATCATTTCACTCAATAAAGTTAACACTTCCTCCTCCCCATCACTTCTTCCCCTCTAACCTAATAAAGAAATGAAGTCACTTTCTCCCCCTTTGATAATAATGCAAAAGGTGTAAATGCATTATTTAGTACACACCTCTTCAGTATGCAACTACCTCCCCTAAGGAGTATCTTCTAAACATCAATTCAAATCACAAAGATATTCAATAAGTGCACTTAAATTCATGCAATCACATCTACTTCTAATTCAACACAGGTGAGGAAATTATCCCTAACCTTTCCCTTAGGTATTCAAACATATCGTTGGGTAGTGGCTTTGTGAATATGTATGCTATTTTTCCCTTATTTTGCAAATACTCTAACTTTAATTCCTTTTTCTAAACCCATTCTCTAAGATAATTATACTTCATTTCTATGTACTTAGTCTTAGAGTGAATTACTAGATTCTTTGAGATATTTATGGCACTTTTGTTATCACAATAGATAACCATTAGTTAATCTATAGTCTCATGTACTCCTAGATTTTTCTAAATCCATATCACCCATGTGCAATTAATTGCAGTAGTGACATACTCAACTTTAGCCATTGATTGAGATGCAAAATCCTACTTCTTAATTGTCCATGAAACAAGTCTTTCACCCAAAAAAAATGATCAACCACTTGTGTTTGTGTACCAAAAATGTGGTCACCTTTATAAACTCCTATATTTTAGATATCCAATGGAATATTAAGTCCTAAATGGAATATTATATCTTCCTATCTATGATGTGAAAGAATTAAAGAGATATGGATAGAGGCTTCTGAATGAACCCAATAGCAAGACCCTTTCAAGGTGTACCATAGAATGGAAGATTCCAACAGATATCAAGAAATAAGTGTGAAAGAATCCAAAATCTCCATGGTGAATTCAAATAAAAAATAAAATAAATGTGATATGCAACTTTAAGCTACTATAACATGCAAAATCAAGAAAGTAAAGCTAATCTAACAAGGTGAAAGATTAGTTACTCCCAATTAAGTTGGATTCTCTAAGCTATGATGAAAGAAAAGGAAATAATAAACTAGAACACAAATATGCAAGTGCACAAGAAACCAAGAATAAAAATGACATCATAATAATAACATGAACTCTAGAGATAAAAGTGTGAGGAAGAAGCCTCATTTTAAAAAAATTTGGAAATGAGTGGACAATGTAGATTAATAGGCAAAATCATGATCAAGGGTAGAGATAAAACCTTAGTTGATCCATGTGCTCATGTCTCAAGAGGCAAAAGAAGAAGCTATGATGGAGAGGAAAACCAATGTGTGGTGGAGATAAAGAGGCAAGATGCCTTTTTAAAAAGATAAAAGATTCCACTCACCTTGGGAATTGTACTTTCAAAATGTAGACAATTTCTTTTTCTTTTTAATTTTTAAACTAGAATTTTTTTTTCATGTGCACTTAGGATAAAGGGGATTTTTTTATTTAATTAAAATAGAGCAAGTTCTATTAGTTAAATAAAACTTAGGATTAAGTGGTCAAAGTTTAGGATAAAATTAAATAAATGACTATGGTTTGATCAAATATTATTGATTAATTGATTATGGAAAATTGATTTAAATAGTCTTGGTCTAGCATATAGATTTAAACACTTAGAAAGTGGGATCAAGACCAAAGTTGGATGATAACATTCGCCCCTCTTTGAGTTAGTGCGTGAGTAAACAAATTGAGTCAAAGAATGATGATGATGTCTATAGTTGATATGAAGTGATGAACTATCCTAAAAGGTCCAACTCTGAAGCTAATTGAATAAAGCAAACTAAGATAATTTTGAACTTGATCAAACAAGAATAAGAAATATAATGATGGATGCATAGGTTGATGTGAAGCAATAAACTAAACATTAGGAAAAAGTTGATAAGACAATAAAAAAATTGATTTAAAGTGATGAGAATTGATATGTTCAAGTTTGGATTAAGAATCTACCTTAATAAAAAAGATTGAAAAATCCCAACTTGATGTGAAGCAATGAAGCTGAGATCTCCTAGCAATGATAGCATAACATAATCCATTTGCAACTTTCAAAGATCGATGATAGATTATTCCTGCCCCCTCATGATCAAAATTGAAACGATATAAAGGATATGTAGAAATGATATATATTGGATGAAATCAAGATAAGGAATGGTTCAAGATGATTGATAAGTGATTTAGAAAGCACAGAATCAAGTCTAACCACCAAGCAATGGGAATGTAGCCCAATTTGACTAGTTTTGACCATAAAGGTATAGCATTAGAATTAGGTCAAATAAAGTGATGATGTATAAGTCTAAAAGATAATTAATTAAAAGATGAATAGATAAGCCTCAAAAGAGAAGTCAATTGTGATGAAGAGAAAATAAAAATTTACAAATTTGATTAGCAAGATTAATACAAAATTTTATTCAATCCCAAAAATGAATCAGAGATATCAAAATTAGGTAAGGGTATAATTTTTGTAGAAATACAAGATAGTTGGAAATGGTTTGAAAGATTAATATTTGGATAGATTAGATATGCTGGTAAGATTAATACCTTTGATGATAGGATAATAGGAGATGCTTGGATGATAAAGAGATGATCAAGAGGGAAGAAGATTGAAGATGATAATCAAGTGCAATTGACTACAAAAGGTATGTTGACTAGATTTATCCAATAGTAATGAAAAATATCTCTCACCCAATGCAAAATAGAAAGACTAAGTTGTAACCTAAAATGAAAAATGCACATGCACAACACAAGGATATGTAAGGAATCCTTAGTTTCTATTGATTGATGGAGGTATCAACAATATAACAAGAAACTAAGAAGGGGTGGAGGTGTGAATCATAAGATTAAACACTTATAATTTTCACCAATTTAGTCACATCTATTAGTAAACTTGTGGATGTAAAACTTGTAATGTAAATCTAATGTAACATATAAATCTGATCAATCACATACATGAAAATAAAATGCAACAAAATATTTGTTACCTAGAAACCCTCCAAGGTGAACATAAAACTAGGGTGGGGATGACACCCACAAATATTCACTACTATAGTAATAAATTTAACCAATTAAGGTTACAATGTTTGATCATAATATATGATCTACCCTATGAGGGTTTACCCTATTAAAAGCTTAATATATTGCTAGGTCTCACCTTGTTAAATGATTTAACGCTTACAAAAAAGTAAGGATTATGTTAGGATATTTACAAAGATCTATTAAGACCACTCTCTTAAGAGATCTACCTTAATTCAAGTCAATTAAAACTAATTCAATACCCAAATCTCAACTTGCTCTGTAAGTTGATGTCAATTCTTCTCCTTGCTAACTAATCATCTCCTCTGTTATGATATTTCTTGTCTTTCTCTTTCACTTCACTACCATGAATATGTCACTTTCTTTGTTAGACAATAATATAACCCTTTCACTAACTTTTGATCTAATCTTAATCCTTCACTTTACTCGTTCACATTTAGCACTTCTCTACTCTTTCTCTTACTTCGCACACCTCTCTCACACTATGATCTAGGTTAAGATAATCTCTATTTAACAAGTTTTGTAAAGATTTTTCTAGATCCTTCCATAATAGCCGTTCCATCTAAATTGCTGATCACACTACATAGGGATCTGTGATCCATGTCATTTAAATATTATGTGACAACCTCTACAATCTTTAAATGTTCCTTCCAAGTTAGCTTGTAAAATGTGTTACCTCAAATTCTGTTCTATTTTTGACTTTTATGTAAACTCTACATTGCTTGATCTTTACTATTTTTTAATGCTCGAAATTGATGTTGCTCAACCTGTATCACTCTTCTAATGCTCGACATATATTGTACTCATCACACACTATGTAACTTGGAACTTGTATACTTGATACTTGCTCAATCACTGATGAGCTTGGCTCGAATTGAAATACTCAGTGACCATACACTTACTCAACTCCTATAGAGCTCAGTACATACTTGCTTATGTACATGACTCAAACTATGTAGAGTAGCTTGGTCGTAGTGATGACCTTCTTACTCTACCTTGTAAATGGCTAAGTGGTTGACACTAATAGACAAAAATACTTAGAGATACTAACAATCTCCCCCTTTGACATTAGTGGAAAAAATACATTGTCATATTTACATCATTACAATAAAATCTGATAAATGAGCTCTCCCCCTAAGTCTTATGAATTATGTTGATGAATAATGAATAAACAATGCAAAAATGAATAAAAAATCCATTTCACCTTTACTCTAATCTATATTTCTACCTTCACCTATATTTGATACTTTGTAATATCATTCACCCTTGTTTTTCGAACACTGATGTCACTACTGCTACAATGGAATGGGTGGAAATAATCCATATGTTTTAATGATTTCCTTATGAACTCTAGTAAGAATGGATACTATGATAACATGTGGTTGTTGCTACTTCCAAAACATGATTCAACAATTGAAGTCTTGCAACCAAATCAATTAAATTATCAACCACTGAAAGATTGTGATCTTCTATGATAAGATCCTAGGTTGTTTTTAGTTCTCTCTGTGTCCTCCAAATGAGGTATCATCATTGCCTAAATAGAGATCAATTTTGATCTCCTATTATTGTCAGCTACCTGAAGCTCAACCAATGTGCCTTGTGCATTTAGTAAATAAACCTACTAGATCTCTTTATCTCAACCTTAATTTGATTTATTCGTGCTTGAATATTATTAGTGAATCTTGGTGCATCTAAAAAAATTCTATACGAATTTTGTACCTTATGTATTAGTTCTATCATAACCTTTACTCTCTCTCTTAGTTGCACTTGTTGGAAGCATGAATGTTGATGATAATTCTATGGGGGAGTATTGTAGAAACATGATTAGATCATTATCATGATGATATGTTATATTCATGATCATATTTGTCATTGATGTCAACATAGCAATTTTTTGTGGTATTTCATAGAACAACAATGGTAAAGATTAAGTTGATATGGATAGATTGTTGACCATTTTCACTAAGAAAGGTTAAAGGGAGATAATACTAAGTTTCTAGTATATGCAGCTATCCTTGAAAGCATAAGATATTAAGTTTGGAAGAAGTTATGCAACTTTTAGTGAAGATTGTTCTAAGATAGAGTTTACAGAAGCATATTTTGATAAACTTGTTATATCTCTTAGTAGATTTCTTACTCTAAGAAGCCAAAGTTAAAGATGTGAAGAAGACATTCTAGAGATAATGTAGCTAAGCTTTCTAATCATAATATCACACATACAAAAAGTTATTCAAGTTACAAGGAGAAAGATCAATGTTATTGCTAAGTGTAACATGTTCTTAACGAGGTCCTATAATAATTAATTGAGAAGGTGTAATAGTTGACTCAGGGAATTATTTTAAGGATTCAGTAAAAGGAAGGACAATTTCCTTTATCATGTATGGAATATATGAATGATTGCAAGAAGCACGAAGAGCAGAGAAAAAGTGGACAAAACTTCATTTTTGAGGTTTTATTGTGAGTCTGAGGTTTGATATTTGGATCTAAGGTTTGTGACCTAGTCTACAAGGTTTGACAATGATTGGTCTAGTTGAAAGGACAAAGGAAAGAGGTTAAAGTAAAATAAAGAAAATTATTTTGCAAGGAATAGTTGAGAGATTAGTTGGATAGTGAGTTCAATTGTCTTGTCCCAGAAGCTATTTGGACAATGGGTCCTTCTACCTTCTACAACTCCTAACAAGGTTGGCACAACTCCTAACAGGATTGGAATATCCTAACAGGGCTTCAAAGTCTCCTAACAGGGACTCATATGTACTAAATATTGTAATAGACTCCTAACAGGGTTCATCCTCTAACAAGGAATATTTATATTAGTGCATCATCTTGTGGGCATCATTCCCATTGGGGTTTTCCCTCTGATCAAGGGTTTTCCTAGTTAACAAATCTGGTTTAATTGTGTATGTGCATCTTGGTATGGTTGATGTTTACTTTGATTGAATGGTTAAGATTAATTAAGGTTGATAGTCATTTTAATTGGATAAATAATTCACTTCCTGCCTCTTATTTATCTTAGTAGACTATTGTCTCTAACAATTGGTATCAGAGCAACAGGTCCTTGGAGATAAAGTTTAAGAACTTTGGGAGATCCATGGCTAACATATTCAGAAAAGATAGTCCTAATTCTGATGGAGGAAATTTTGACACCCATAAGTTGGAGCTTTTGGGTGAGACATCAATATTGTGTACATAATTAAGCACTGAGTTTTTGGATAGAGGCATGAGTAAAGATAGATCGAGATCCAAAGAAGACATGGAGATCAAAGAAGGTATTACAAAAAGAGAGAAAGAAGGTATGAAATTTTTTTCTTGTTGGAAATGTAATGAGTTTGGTCATTTTTCATCTACATGCCCTAAGAGAGTAAGGAAAACTAGAAAGAGTTCACTTTCTAATGAAGATGAAGAATTTAAAGTAAGTATGGAAATATTCTTGAATGATTGTGATAATGAGCATGGATTGGTTAGGGAAAAGAAAGTAGTAGAAGAGATAGCTTTGGTAACTATTATTGATGATGATTATGATGAAGAGGATAATTATAGAATTGATAGACAAAATGATGAAGTATTCCTTGAGATGAATAATGACTGTAGAATGATGTATCTATTACGCATAGAGAAGAACAAAGTTTAGAACCTAGAACAGAGCTGAGATAACAACTCCTACTTTTGGTAAGAATATGACAAAGAATCATGCATGAGAGAAGATCATTGAAAGATGAGATAAATGTGTGATAACAAGAAGCAAAATCAATGAAGAACTATGTTTGATATTTCAAGTTAAAAAAAAGAATGTAGATGAAGCATGTAAAGATGACTATTGGAATCAAGCTATGAAAGAAGAATTGGATCAGATAGTGAAGAATGAGACATGGGAATCAGTCCCTAGAACAAAAAACAAGAATTTGATAGGAACAAAATGGGTATTCAGGAACAAGATGAATGAACAAGGTGAAGTTGTAAGGAAAAAAGAAAGGATTGTATGTAAAAGTTACAACAAGAAGGAATAGACTATGATGAAACCTATGCTCCTATGGCAAGAATAGAAGTAGTAAGGCTATTCTTAGCCTATACAATGCATAGGAAATTCAAAGTGTATCAAATGGATGTCAAGTTAACATTTCTAAATGGAGAACTTGAAGAAGAGGTATACATAGAATAACCTGAAGGTTTTACTTTAATAGATGACAAGGACATCGTATGAAGATTGAAAAAAGCATTTTATGGCTTAAAGAAAGCACCCAAAATTTGGTATGCAAGGTTGGAAAAACATCTAACAAAGCTTGGATTTAGAAAAGGTATGGTAGACAATAATCTATACTGAAAAGAAATACATGATGGATTGATTACTTTGGTAATATTTGTTGATGATATCATACTTGGAGGAAACGATGATGAAAGTGAAATGTTTGTAGAAGAAATGAAGAAGGAATTTGAAATGAACATGATAAGAGAGATGAAATACTTTCTAGGATAACAAATTGTCCAGGATAAAGAAGGAATCTTTATTTCTTAGACTAAGTATTTGAAAGATCTATCAAAAAGGTCTGGTTTGGAAATATGTAAACTAGTTGGAACACCTATGGTAATTGGACACAAGTTATCTACAAAGGATGAGACACCTACTGTTGAATAATAGAAGTACAAATCTATGATTGGAGGGTTGCAATATCTGACTCACACAAGGCTAGATATAGAAAATCCAGTTGGAATTGTTACAATATTTAAAGTTGATCCCAGAGAAGCACATTATGCAGTAGTCAAAAGGATATTTAGATACCTTAAAGGAACACTAGAGTTCAAATTATGGTATGAAAGATCTAATGATTTTTCTCTACATGCTTATACTGATACTAATTGGGAAGGAAATATGGATGACAAAAAGAGCACCAGTGGTGAAGCCTTCTTTCTTGGAGGAAGATTGAGTTCTTCGCTATGCAAGAAGAATGATTGTACCTCACAAAGTATAGTAGAAGCAGAATATGTTGTAGTAGAAAACAATTGTAATCAAGTTGTTTGGATGAAGTAGATACTGACGGATATAAGGATAGAATTCAGTGAACCTGTTATCATACATTGTAATAACATAAGCACAATGAATATGTCTAAGAATCTAGTGTTTCATTCTAAGACTAAGAATTTTTCTATCAAATATCACATGTTGAGAGAGAAAGTTGTAGAAAAGAAAATTAGATTGGAGTATGTAAGCACCAAAGAGATTATTGTTCTTCCCAAAGGGACTTTTGAGTATTTGTGAGGTATGCTAGGGGTTATGCCCCTTCCTACATCAGAGTAGATGATGCAAGAGTGTATCATTCCAGTGTTATAGAGCACTATTGTTTATTTGGACTAAATGGTGATGCTTCTGATATGGGGGAGTATATATGATGGATAGAGTCATCTAGGACTCTTGTTGGATATTATTTTGAACAATGTCTTTGGACACTTGAGCAAGTTAGAGAAAGCTATTGCAGAGATTGATGGTTGTTGAAACCTTTGACATTTATGTCAATGGGAGAGTTATTACATCATGGAAAATAGTTTGATATAGATTACATTAAAGAGAGAGATTATAGTTTGATATATAGTGTCAATGGGGAGAATTCTTGATGAAGAGGATTTGAAAAGAAAGGATAACAATCTTTTTTAGTTGGTATTTTTGGAACTAGATGTTTTTCATCTATGTTGCCATCAATGCCAAAAGGGGAGATTGTTGGAAGCATGACTGTTGATGATACTTATATGGGGGAGTATTGTAGAAACATTATTTGATCATTACCATGATTATATATTATATTCATGACTATATTTTTCATTGATGTCAACATAGTAGTTTCCTGTGGTATTCTAACAGAAGAAAAATGGTAAAGATCAAGTTGGTACTGATAGATCATTGATCATTTTCACTAAGAGAGGTTAAAGGGAGATAATATAAGTGTCTAATATATATGTATCTAACCACAGAAGCATAAGATATTAAGTCTGGAAGAAGTTATGCAAGTTTTGGTGAAGACTATTCTAAGATAGAGTTTACAGAAGCATGTTCTAGTAAACTTGTTATATCTCTTAGCAGAGTTCTTATTCTAAGAAGATGAAATTAAAGATGTGAAGAAGACATTCTATAGATGATGTAGCTAAGCTTGATCATTATAATATCACATGTATGGAAATTTATTCAAGTTATAAGGCAAAAGATCAATGTTATCGCTAAGTGTAACATGTTCTTAATGAGGTCCTATAATAATTAATTGAGAAGGTGTAATAGCTGACTTAGGGAATTATTTTATGGATTTGGTATAAAGGAAGGACATTTTCCTTTATAATGTATGGAATGTATGAATTATTTTAAGAAACATGAAGAGTGGAATGCGAAGATAAGCAGAGCAGAGTGAAGGTGGAGAAAAATTCATTGCCGAGGTTTTATTGTGAGATCCAAGGTTTGATATTTGGATCTGAGGTTCGTGACCTAGTCTACAAGGTCTACCAATGATTGGTCTAGTTGATAGGTTAAAGGAAAGAGGTCAAATTATAGTACAAACAATTATTCTACAAGGAATAGTTGAGAGATCAGTTGGACAGTGAGTTCAGTGGTCTTGCCCCAAAAGTTGTTTGGATGGTGGGTCCTTCTGCCTTCTACAACTCCTAACAAGGTTGGAATCTCCTAAAATGGATTCAAAATCTCCTAATAGGGACTCATATGTACTAAATTATGTAATATACTCCTAATAGGGTCCATCCTCTAACAAGGAATATTTATATTAGTACATCATCTTATGGGCATCATTCCCACTGGGGTTTTCCTTCTGATCAAGAGTTTCTTTAGTTAACAAATTTAGTGTAATTGTGTATGTAAATCTTTGTATGGTTTCTATTTAGTTTGATTAAAAGGTTAACATTAACTAAAGTTGATAAATTTTTTAATTGGATAATTGATTCACCGCCCCCCCCAACTTTCAATTATCTTGGTGGACCATTGTTTCTAAAAGCACTTTCTGCTCGATAATGGTTATGGAAACTTTGTCCACAACCTTAGTTTAAAATATTTGAGTAGAAAAATCCATTAGCTTCTCATTTGACTCCATAATTCCAAAATTTACTTGATCACCTATATTTACAAGTTAGTTGACGATTGGTGCGGTTTTATCAAAATTTTGAATGTCAAAAGCATCAACAAAAATATGCTTTACATCATGCAGTACCTGCATTTACTTAGGATATTTTCTTAGTTCTTCCTACATTTTCTTCTTCACCAAACATTCTTCCAGCAAAATTGTTTGCTCCAAGGTGAGATTTTCTAGGTCCAATTGTGGCATCTCAATGATTTCATCTAGACTAACCTCACTATCTGGTGAAGCATCATTTATTGCTTTCCTGTTTCTGATAGGTAAAGGAATATTGTTTCTTAGCATTGCCTTGAGAGTTGGTGAAGGGGTGTTAGACAACAATAGTTGCACTTAGTTTAGATTCATTTGATTCTTTCCCTTCTTCAACGCAAGGTTCTATCTATACTTGTTTCTTTCTCCTCACCATTTCCCTCTATATTTGTGATCCTTGACTACTCAACCTCTAGAGGGTCAAGGTTGTGAACATGTATAGGGGACATGCTGCCTTGTGGACTCAACACACCTAAGATTTCCCCAATGGTGTGATCATCTTTGATGTTTACAGTGTCTGTCTCTATTTTCTGTGTTGTTAACCCAAAAATTCTTTTCCAAAGCAACTCATCCTAATGCTTTATATCTTCCATTCTATTCTATAATATCAAAAAAATTATGTACTTAGGAACAAATTTATTCCTATATAGTTCCAAAAATGTGTCTTGTTTCTCCTATGACAAATCAAACATAACTCTAACTAATGTGCCAGTTCTTATTTTTTTCTCCTCTACTTTTGTCTACTGCCATCTCCTTTCTAGTCTCTGAAATAAATCTTTGGGTATCCTTTTCTAAATTTTTCTAGGGGAAAGCTTCTTATTATCAATCATTTCTACCATAGCCTCCTCAACTTTATTTCTATCAATATTAACTAGTGTATCATACTTTACAAATCTAAAATTAGATAATCCTATAGATCTTCTTAGATTTTTACATACCTCTTCTAGAGATTTATATTTTCTAATGGGTGGTCCTCTAGACAATCTCCTTCTTTTGGTTTTGGGGGTACTGGGCTTGGTAGCCTTTACTACCTTATGCTTTGCAAACTACTTAGCACTAGCAGCTACCCTGGTCCTTGGCTTGTTTGGTGGTGGAGGAGAGATGGGTGTCATAGTTAGCTTATTCTTTGTTCCTTGAGATTTCTTTCTTAGTGGCATAACAAAAACTAGGGATTTAACGTTGTCACCATCTTCTTCCTCTTCCTCATCACCACTATCTTGTTCTTCATCTTCACTAAGACCTTGTGTTAATTGTAATGGTTCTTTTCCGTTGCCTAAGTTGCCTAGTTTTTCTTCTAAATCTTCAATCATTTTCTTCATTTTCTTTTCCTTAGAAGCTATCTTGATATTCACAATAATTTTGTCTTTATCTTCTTCATATTTACCAAAAGTTTCAACCTCAACATCTATCTCATCTTTTAGTAGTGCATCAATGTTTTCACTTACTACATCACTATTTATCTCATAGTCAAAACTTTATAAGCAAGCATTCCTCGGCTTTATTTTCTATACAAAAGTATTTCCCATATCTACAAGAAAACATATGTCATTGTAATATTTTTTGACCAACTCTTCAGGTATCCTCATTCTCCTTTTCATCATTTACTTGAATTCATCAAAATAATTATTCATTACATTCTCAAAATTTTCTCCTAATTGAGTAATATACTCATTTATCTATTTTGTCACTGGTTTGTCTTGCTCCCATACAACATTACCAATACCAGGAAAATACTTCTATACATAAAATAATATACACACAATGATAGATCCAAACTTACACATTGAATTCTTCACTTTTCTTATGGACGATAGATTTTTTGCAAGTTGTAGTCTTTGTAGCTCAACAAGATCATACACAAGATCTTTCATTACAATCTTCTATGCTTGATCCACCTCCATACAAGGTACACTATTCAATATTCTTGATTGATAGAATTTGTGCATTATATCCCTTACTACAAATTTAATTAGTGGATATAGCACACAAATTAAATCTTATGTTCTTAAGTGAGTGGAAGCCAATTGTCTCGGTTGATGTTGATGCCTTTCAACTAGGTCTTTGTATTACAACTCAATCTCTTCCATATTACTCAGTCTCTATCATTCCTCTTCTAAAGAGTTTGGTCTATGTTGCAATTCTTGGTCAATATAGACAATTTTTACTGACACTCAATAATCTTTCACAAATTTTTTTTTATGCATCTTTGCATGTTACCGCACTCATATTTTTCTCATGTCCTAAGGCATTTCAGTTGTGAGTCATTTCTCAATTGTGAAGTTGAACTTGAAGTTTCAATTAACTTCAAGTTCAAGTTTGTACTCCCTACTATCTTTTGTATGACAAAGTCCACATTCACTACGTGAGTCAGTCTTGATGAAGTTGAAGCCCAATCTTCTCAAACTTCAACTTCAACTTTGATATCACATTTGTATACTAACATTATGTTTTCATGTAGCCATTCAATCTTTGAAATAAAAAGGTGAACTAGGCCCCAATGAAGACATTTTCCAAGGCATGTGAGATAATAAATGAGAATATTGAGGTGGCACGTGTCTTGATACGGCAAGATTTGGTGAAAAGGAAAATTTGTCATTTCATGATGACATGGAGCATTAATAAGCATGCAGATTTGATGGGCATTAATAACAAATCAATGCTTGGCACATGAATAGTAATTATTATATTTACTCACCATATCTGTACTGCGATTTCCTTCATAAGTTATCCCTTAAATGCATTTACTTAGCCATTTCACTGCTCTTTCTGCCATTTGCAAAAAGAAATTTTGGCATCATCTAGTAGGGAGAACATATCGTAGGATAAGCTCTGTCAAACCTTTGCAATTTTTATCGTGCTTTCTTTTGTTTTGAAATATTTCCATTTGTGTCTTTTAGACCCTATCATCCCATAGCAAGCCATGACATTGTTTTGCCCAAAAATTGCCAAATTTGAAAAGCCATGTCCCCTTAGCTCTTTACCTAAAGTTTGTGACACATTTATGGTTAATAAAAATTTGACTGATGTCATTGAAAGAGCCAGAAATACCTATTCAAGTCCTATATACCAGAGACTAGTTAATAGTGGGTTGCTCGAAGCTGCCACATTTCCTGCAGTGATTACATGCCCAACGCTTATCATTGAATGTGAAAACCATTATGATCCTAGCAAAAGGTGTGTCAAGAAATTTTTTGGGGAAGTGATAGTTAAGATCAACAAAACCAATGTTTGTTCAGCCTTTGGGATCCCTCCCAAAGAACCCTATGAACCATGGACATTTGAGGAGGCAGAACACTTGTATGCTGAAAGGAAAAGTAATTATGACAATAAAGTAGCCCAGTCTTGGCTCCTAAAACTAGCAGAGGGTGGTTCAAGGCTGCCCAAGCCATTAACCATTGAACATTTCATCAAGGAAATTGTAGACATTGTGCTTCTGTTGAACAGAATCAAGGGAAATGAGCATGCATTTGATTGGGAGACATGGATGTATTTCTTCATCCAAAAGATAGTTGAAGGGGATAAGTTCATTGATTGGGATGACATAATTGTTGAGAATTTACACAAGGATTTAGTCGCCGTCAATAATTTTGGTCCATTTTTCCTATCTTTCTTTTTTATTTATGTCTTAGAAGAATGTAAAGAATGGGAAAGCCTTCCACATTTGCAATGGATAGATGAAATGCCCATCTACCAATATTACAGTGATCTTCAAGAAGCTACTTTGTGTAAAGAGTTTAGAAGAGTGAATGATGTCTTTCTGGGAAGGCTAGTCTTTGAGCTTCAAGGTCATGAAAATAATAGACTATCTGAGGAAGCAATGCAAGCTATACAAGTCTATGGCTACTTTTACATTCAGTTCCCTAGGTTCACATATCACAGGATGGGTGGTTTTTTAGGTGAACCATTGAAGTTGCCTCGTTACTGCCTAGACTCTGTTATTTTATGTAAAATGTGTAGACAATTCATCTCTGTGATAGAGTCTTTTGAGATTTCCAAGAGGTCTTCTTCTATTTTCTTTCCTATTGAAATCAACTACTATAGATGTCCTAGTCTAAAGCAAGCCATGTTAACAAAAGCATCATTGATTTGTCTATGGTTTAAGCCCTTCCCCCCTTGGGAAGATTTTTATTACATAGGATTTATTAGGAACAATGTTTAAAACGTAGTGTCTCTTGTTCAAATTCCACAATTATAAGACTACTGGGCAAATTGTCCTAATGAGTTCAAAGTAAGGAAAAGGCTGTGGTCGAGGTTAACAATTAAGAAATTCAATATGTTTAATGTTGATCTTGACACATGAGGGCTAAAGGAGGAAGATTCAAAAGAAGTGCTTGACCCATTTTACATCGACCAAATTGAATGCATGCCTATTCCCAAAATTGATTGGGGAAGAAGAGAAGAGGATGATGTATTCTCTCGCACTAAGGATGTGCTGGCTAGGACTGAAAATTGGATAAAATCAAAAGTTGTTGCCACCCCTAACCCGACTGGGAAGTCTTCAAAAACCAAAAGTAAAAATGCCCCTCAAAAGAAAAAATTTATCACTAATCAAGATGTCCATGGTCCTATTGCAGGTTTGGTTGAAGTTGAAGTTGAAGCAATTCCACAACCACTTCAACTTCAAGTTCAAGCAGGAACCCCTAAAGCTAAAATGGTGACCTGTTCAAGCACAAAGAAGGCATCAACTACCAAAGGAAAGAGCAAAGTGACAATTGATCTTGAGGTTGCAAAAGAACCACTTATGGTAGATAGTGTACCTGAACCCCAAAAGTCACCAATGAATGTTGAGACCTAGGAGAGTAATCTCACCTTGGCTAAGTTCTCCCCTACCGCCGATAAAGAACCAATCATGCCTAAATGGTTGCAGACTTTTATTGAAAGGAAGTAGATCATGGTGCCCCTTTTGATGTCAATTGATGATTTAGTTAGTAAATTCTTGGGAAAAACACCCAAGGTGAAGAAGGCTAGGATAGAATCGAGGATCATATTTGATAAAAACTCAGGGCATTGGTTGGCTAAAATAGCCATGCCACCAAATGGAAGCTCACATGAATCCCTAGCCCCTCAAGACTACCAAATAACAAAGGTCAATTTAGGAAAAGGAAACCATGAAGTGGATATGGAATTCTTCGAAGCCTCTAATAAGAAAATCATGCACAGGGTGTAGAAGGATGGACAGGATAAACAATAGATGAAGGAGACAATAAAGAGTATAGCATAGTATATCAACATCATCCTTCATCCTAAAGAAAAACCTATCAACGAGATGTTAGTGATTGTTGATGTGTCCTCTGCAACCAACCAACAATCCCTTGATAACCTACAAAAGTGCAAAGCAGTCACAAAGACAGTAGGGGAATGGGTGCAAGGCATCCTAGATGACACTATGAAACACATAGGTCTCTTGGATAAGGCTTTGAAAGAAATCTCCACCATCACTAAAAGGGTAAAACTAAGAAATGAAGGATATGAGAAAGAAAACAATTGGGAAAAGGTAGTGATATGGCTGGAAGATATCCAAGAGTTTGGACTTCAAAAATTTCAAGCCAAATGTCCTATGGTAGGTTTAGATGAGAAATCCTTGTATGTAGTCAAGGATTGTATTGAATGGAGGAATGAAGCATTAATCCAAGGTGTAACTAAAATTAGAGAAACCTTACAAGAACTTAAGGTCATACACCAGATAATTTAGGGAGACCTCAAGTGGTTTGTCAAGCATTTCACAAGTAAAGAAGAAGACTCTGTTGCCCAATCTGAGGAAGTGATCAAAGAGGTTTAGAAGAAATTCCAGGAACTCCAAGACAATAAGACACCAACTAAGTAAGACTTTTCAAATGTAGCCACACTGAAGCCATGCTGATAATCAACTTGAAACACTTGGAAATGCATGAGGAAAAGATAGCAGAATTGAAGAAAGAGAAAGAAATCTAGAAGTAGCGGCTTGCCTACATTGGTCTGCCTCATCAATCCATTATTTCAGCATTTTCAACTACCTACAAAGCATGGAAAGTGGCAAGAAACACAACTGGCATGGATGGTGCTACCTAATTGAAATATATAGTTATAGATAGTCACTTAGTTGATCTTTCTGTTGTTTTTCTTTTCTTGCATTTCAGTTAACATAATTGTGTTAACTAAAAGACTATTTTACTCCTGGTGGGGTAATTTTGGCAACTATCCATCCCCATGCCTTATAAATATGTAATAATTAGTATGGCATAGGGTTAATCTCTAGTAGACTGATAGACAAAACTATTTTTGTTTTAGGTTTAATCTTAAGTTTTATTTCAGATTTTCAGCAAATATAAAGAGAACTCTACAGTTTGATTTTGTTAAAAGATTTGGAGGTAGATATTACTATCTGCTTGTTTGAATTAGTATTTTTGAAGATACTATTTATATAAAAATCTTTTTCTATGTTTGTCATCAATTCTGAGATTGCCAATTTGAAATTTGAGAAGTTGTGTGAAGTGAGTTTTATTGAATCTACCTGCTTGTTTACTTAACTTTCAATTATGTGGATAATATTGATAGTTAAGATCAAGTGGTTCTTTAGCATTAAAATATATTTTATATTGATGAAGTAAAATAAGTTGATTCAACATTGCCAACAGACTGTATTTTGAAAAGATCTTTTTGTTGAGCTAAAGATCGAAAATCATTATTTGCAATAAAGGTAGCTGCACCTATTTTATTGAAGAAACTTTAAGCAATTAATTCCTTAGTACTTTATAGGAATTCATTTGTTGGTATACATTTTTCTCTATTTTGAATACAAAACCATTTGAGAAAAACTATTTACTAACATTACATATGCATATATGAAATTTTGGCATATTTTCATGTAAGGAACTGATCTATGATATATCAATTAGGTATATAGTTCCATTCATACCTTTCTTGCTTTGTTTGAGATCACATGAAAACCTTCTCCATTGGATTGGGTGACCTCAACTCCATTTGCTCGGGTGACCTCAACTCCATTTGCTCCACTATTTCCATCTTTTGTTTTCCTTTTCCATTTTTGGTTCCTTTCATTCCTAATTTTCTCAATGTCTAATTTTCCTTTGCCTTTTCCTTTTGTTTGATTTTTTGAATGTACTTGAGTCCATCAATTCTTGCTTTGATGTCCAAACTTGTGACATTTGGAACATGCATTGTTACATGCATAATTCTTCCTCTGATTTGTCTAGTAAGGTTTTGTCTATAATCTACATTCATATTCTCTATGCCCATACTTCTCACAGTTATAGCAATATCCTTCAAATTTAGATGTATCAGTTGTATTCCTCAATCTTGATCTAAAATCATGTATTTGATGCCCTTAGTTGTAGTAAAAATAGTAATTAGTAAACCTAGGTTGATAATTTTGTATGCCATGTTTACTTTGACAAATATTTGTAGTATGACCAATTTTTCCACAGTAATAACATGTTGGTTTGTCCTTTGACTTTTCATTCCTTAGTTCTCCATTCCTAGATGACTCTCCTTTCTCAGTGCATGAATTTTCTACTTCATTAGAACAACTTGATGAATTCATAAGTTCTTCAAAGTACTTAATTCCCTCTTTAGGTTTGTTCAATTTCTCCATAGATTCTTTCTCATCTTTCAGTTCATTCCTTAGTATGTCCTTCTATGATTTGAGATTTGCAATTTCCACATCCTTTTGATTCAAAATCTTGATTTGCAAGCATTAGTTGATTCATCATGTCCAGTTGTGTCTTTGTGAGATTCTACACATCTTATATCATTTCTTACAGTCTGGTAGCCATTACCCTTTTGTCTTCTTCAGCCATATTCTTGTCTTCTTCAACTTTATTCTTTTGTTTAGTCACTTCACATAGTCTTAATAAATGGATTTCATGTTCTCTTTTCAGTCCTCTTATTTCTCCATTTAGGAGTTTGTTCTTTTCAAGAAGATTAGAAGATGCTTTGTCATCTAGATTGATTGGTTCAACATTCCTTTAGTCTTAACATCCTCATATGAAAAATATTTTATCTAAATTGCAAGTTCCTTTCTCCTTTTTAGGGAACCCTTTAGATCTTGTCTTTCCTTCTAAAGTCTCTATAGTACGAGCTAGATGTCAATCACCTGATTGTCAATAAATTTGTTTATTTTGAAAGCCTCCATCTCCAAGATCTAATCTTCTCTTTGAAAACTAATGCTCTAATACCCAATTGTTCACTGATGGAGATATAAACAATATAACAAGATACTGAAAGGGGGGGTGGGGGGGAGATCAAAATCTTGAACACTTAAAGTTTTCACTAATTCACTCACATCTATCATTAATCTTGTGCATGTAAAACTTGTAATGTAAAAATGCTATAACATATAGATATGATCAATCACATGTATGAAAATGAAACACATAACACATTATTTGTTACCTAGAAACCCTCCAAGGTGAAGGTAAAATTGGGGTGGGGATGACACCCACAAATCTTCACTACTACAATAATAAAGTTAACCATTTAAGGTTACACAATTTGATCATAAGATATTATCTACCCTATGAGGGGTTTTCCCTATTAAAAGCTTAAGAGACTGCTAGGTCTCATCTTGTTAAAGGATTTAAAAATTACAACAAAGTAAGGACTCTGTTAGGGTATTTACAAAGATCTATTAAGACCACTCTATTAAGAGATTTACCTTGTTTCAAGTTGGTTAAAATTGACTCAATACCTGACTCTTGGTTTTTTTGTAAGCTGATGTTGAGTCTTCTCCTTCCTAACTGATCCTCTCCTCTAATATGATATTACTTGTCTTTCCCTTTCACTTCACTATCATGAATAAGTCACTTTCTCTATTAGATGATAAAAAAACCCTTTCACTAACTTCTGGTCTGATCTCAATCCTTCACTTTATACCTTGTTCACATGCATATACTTCTCTACTCTTTCTCTTACTTTTCATGCTTCTCTCACACTCTGATCCAAGTTAAGATTATTTCTATTTAAAGATTTTTGTAAAGATTTTTCTAGACCCTTCTATAATAGCCTCTCCATCTAAATTGTTGATCACACTACATAGGGATTCATGATCCATGCCATTTAAATGTTCTATAACAACCTCTAAAATCTTTAAATATTCCTTCCAAGTCATCTTATAAAACTCATTACCTCAAATTTTGTTCCATTCCTGACTTTTATGTAAACTCTTCATTGCTTGGCCTTTTCTATTTTGTGATGCTTGACATTGTTGTTGCTCATCCTATATTATTATTATGATGCTTAAAATGTATTTTCCTCAACACACACTATGTAACTTAGCACTTGTATACTTGATACTTTCTTGGTCACAAATGAGCTCAGCTTGTATTGAAATACTCAATGAATATACACTTACTCAGCTCCTATAGAGCTCGATACATACTTTCTTATGTACATGACTCAACCTATGTAGAGTAGTTTGGTCATAGTGATTACCATCTGACTTTGTCTTGTAAATGACTAAGTGGTTAACACTACTAGACAAAAATGGTTAGAGATACCAAGAAGTTTCACCCTCAAGTCTTGTTAAGGGACATTGCAAGATCATACAATCATCATATTGGACTTAAGGAGTCACTATGGCATATTGGACTGACAAATGGTAATAACTAAGACACAACATCATAAAGACATTAAAATTTTGTCACTGACTGGAAACCAATTAACTAAGGATGAAGCATTGCAAGGTAGTGTAACCATTGGTATACTAGCATATCAGTCAAGACAAAGAGAATGGTGCAATCAAGGCTAGGATTGACATACATACATAGAGGTTAGTTGATCATAGATCATCTAATGTGAGTCACCATGGATATGATAGGACTAGAGGATAGTTTGATAATGACATGACATTTAAACAATAAAAAGTGGTCAAAGGATGCAAGGACACAAGTCTATATGTAGACTCATAGGATGACAACCTACATAAATAGGCATATATGTATAAGTAGTCACACATATTCTATGACAGGCTCACTTATGGATTTTATAATTTGAATACATGTTTTGAGTGGGATAATTAGAGGGTTTCAATACCCAAATGGATGAGTTTGTCTTTAATTGGGAAGGTTAAGTACTAAGAGGGCAGTGAATTAGTACTTATCAATTTTGCAAAATCTTACCTTTATCTTATAACATTTACAATATTGTTCCCTAATAGTAATTTCAGTATTACCGATATACTAAAAATTAAAAGGATAAAGTAAATAACAATAATACACAAAGATAAACACAACCATAACTCATGGTTTTTTGGTCATGCATAAACCTTTGGTTAGATGGAAAAACTATAATGGGGATTATACCCACATCTTCTTAATTACAATAGAAAAATATTTTTGTTATGTCTTATAATATTGTCACCTTATGAGTGAGTCACCCAGTAAGGAGTGACTAATGCAATGTGAGTTTTATTTATTTCCTATTAAGACTCTTCTATAAGGAGATTTCATCATACCTATGTGGCATTCACAATGTTAAACAATTTACAACAAGTTCATACATGAACTTAATAGTCATGTCAAAGACTACCTTGTTAAAGGATTTAAAAAACCTTGTACAAAATTGGTTAGAATTCCTTACAAGATAATAGATCTTATTATACTTCCTTTGAAGCCTTAAAAATCCTTTCAATTTCTATGCTTCTAAAATTGATTTTTTCTTAACCTCTCTTGTCACTTATCTCTCTCATCCAATTGTAGTTAATCCTTATATCTAAATTTTCTCCTTAATTATGTTGATCCCTTCATGTAATCTCAACCTTTGAATCTAGGGTTCATCCTATAAGCTTTCTCGATAATTCATTTTTCATGTTTTTGGCTATTGTTCAACACTTCCTTTATATAATATATGATATCCCTATATTCTGATAATAATATTTTCTTTCTAATAACTCACATAATACCAATAGCTATGATTTCATTCTGATAATATTTCTTATATCCTAAAAGTACTTTGCCTTATAGGTTCTTATTTCTTTGAGATCTAGGAAAAAACTATGTACCAACCCTCATTATATGCCAATAATCTCCCTCTTTGGAATTGATGGAAAAAAATGCACCATCTTGTAATTCCAAAATTGTTATGTTCTATTCAATGTTACAAAAAAAAATTCAAAATATATTTTGATCTACATCTATTCTCCCCTATGCTCATAGTCTTATTGACATCGATCAATTTCATTCATCTCCCCCTTTCTTTGTTTTCCCTCTTTCTTTGTTTCATCATTCATCTCTCCCTTCTTTGTTACAATAGTCAACATCACTTATTTTATATATATATATATATATATATATATATATATATATATATATATATATATATATATATATATATATATATATATATATATAGAGAGAGAGAGAGAGAGAGAGAGAGAGAGAGAGGTGAAAACTATAAATACTTACAACTTATCTATGATATATGTATACTGATTACTTGTATTTAACAAAATTGTATCCCATGTATCCTATAAAGATTGGAGACTAATGATATTCCATTTTAGATCAAATGCTAGTTCCTTATGGTTGTCTAATATACATGATTATGGAAACTATACAACTCTTTCAACCTCAACAAGATTAGACATGATGATATCTATATAAGTTGTGAGTAAATCTTGTAATTCTACAACTTTTACCATAATGATCTCTTTCTTAGTTGTCAATCCATGTTCTCATGATACTAAATCATGCATTTTAAAATAATATTCCACAAAAGTTTATGTAGGAGGTGCTAAACTTTTGATATGACTCTTTAATTCATTATGTACACCAATAATCCTTGTATCCACATCTACAATAAACATATAAAAGTTGCATAGTGTAGTATACATAGTTGATACCTTAGTTAAATTTTCCTCCAAAGAATCAATGATCTGGTTAAGTTGATCATTCAGAGCTGCTATTCTGGTAGACAATTTCTACACAATTTTGTCTTCAAATTTCTACGCTACTTCTCTAGAAAATTATTCTTCAAGGTACTTTCATGATTTATTAATTTTATCAAGATAAACTTTTAGCTATTTCTATATAGATTATTCTTTATTTACAATGATCTCATGCATCAATATTCAAATAAATACAATATTTAAGAAAGAGCTTTTTTCTTGAGCCTTTTCAATCTTTTCCTGTCAATATTTGTCTTATACTTCAAAAATTAACCAAAATCATCTCTATCTTCGGGCTCTAGTTTCAAAAAATCTTGTTTCAATACATAATATTGTGTATCATTACTATTCAAATCATTATCTTCCTCTTACTCTATCTCTCTTTTTCTTTTACCTTTAGTGCCCATATTTTCTTTGTTTACATCCTGGTCCTTCTTATATTTCTCTTCATCTTCATCTCCATCTCTCTTCTTAGCATGTCTTTGTACCTTGCCTCTAGAATATTGAATTGATTCTCTTTTGTTAGTATTTTGAGGCATTTGTCAAGAGTTGACATCTTTATCTTATTCCTTGTCATCAATGTCTTGTGACTTCTTGATTACATTTTCCTTATTTTTAACTATCGGTTGAATTGGTGGTGTGTGTTGTTGCTCAATAGATATAAGGTTAGGCTCTTGTGTTTCTAATACTACATCGTGGGTATGCATGATATTGGGTACCTCCTTTATTGATAATAGAGAGTGGCTAGGTAATTCCACTATATGTTCTAGCAATGTGCTTGCCAATGACTAGTCTTGTTGGTAATCTTCCTTCTTCTAGGTAGTCTCCTCTCCTTGTACAATATCAATAGTGATAGAAACCTTTTCATTTTCTTTGAGTATAGAAACTTATGCTAAATCATCATGTTTCTCTACCTCCTCCATAGATTCCTCTGGTTTGTCAATAATATCTTAAGTAGTAATATCATCTCTATTTGATGGTTTATTAGGTGCACTGGATGCAATGCCAATTAGTTCATTAATAGTGAATATATCATCTTCATGTGACCTTCTTTCCTCTAAGTAGGCTTTTTTTCTCTTCTTGTAGTACTTTGTCCCATGATCTTCTTGTAATATGTACTCCTTATTAGCTAAAACCATAGCAATTAATGTTTTTGTTCTAAATGCTCTCTTGTAACTTTCCATACATATTCCAATATCATTCTCAAATATTTGTGCCAATAAATATTTTTAAAACTCTTTTCTAAATTCCTCAACTCTATGATGTGCAAAGTTCCATCTCATCAATAAAGTCTCATATAATTCCTTGGGTACACTTGTTGGAAATATTCAAGACTATGCTAAGTTACTAAGAGGGGAGGGGTGAATTAGTAACTTCTAAAACTTTAACAATTTCAATTCTTAATCCAATAAATCAATTATCACTTAATTCAACACATTTGATCTAATTGCATGCATGAGAAACTAAAACATGAAAGCATCCATAACACTTGAACACAAAGATTTGGTAACCCAGAAACCTTCCAAATAGAACATAAAATTGGGGTGGTGATGATACCCACAAACTTTACTAGTGTAGTATAAATTTGGCCTATTATGGCTTACATTGATCACTTTTGATGATCTTCCTTGTTAGGGGCAATTAGGACTGCTAGGTACACCTTTTGAGAGGATTTACAAACACACAATGAAGTATGCACTCGGTTAAGAGATTTACAAAAGACTGCTAGGTCTACCTTGTTAAAGGATTTTGACCAATTCACCTGTTAGGATGAAGCAATAGATCTCAAATTTGCAACTGAGTTTTTTGATTGAGATTCCTTAGTGTACTGATCACCTTTTTGTGATAGATATGTCTTTGATGCTCCTTATACATATATGGCCTTTATAATTCTTTATCTGCTACATTCATAACTTGAACTTTTTGCATCCACATTACAATACATATGCTAACACATTAGGATGCTTTCTCTTTCATACATTGGATATGATACAATATATTACATATATATACAAATCCAAATTACAAATGACAAAGTTGGCCATGACACAAGTTAACACAAATATTACAGAGTTGGCCCATATAAAGATACTCGAGTTCTGAAGACTGACTTGGTGAGGTTTTGATACTTGGCATCCACTGTCACTGCTTGGCATCATCATGCTCTGGGTAGACATAGAAGCTCACTCCATATTGATCACTTTCAAGTATTCTTGAACTCAATCTACACTGGTGACTTGGTAGATATTGTGTAACTCAGAAAATATTGAATCACTTGGTTACCATGAAGTAGCTTGATTAACATTGGCTTCTCATCACATGAACTATGAACTTGGTAGATACTACAATGCTCAGTTAACATTGTCTTCATATCACATGAACTGTGAACTTGGTAGACACTACAATGCTCGATAACCATTGGTTTCACATCACATGAACTGCTGGACTTCACACTAACTAAATCTGCTTGGTAACCACTAGGATTAGTCCAAAAGACTTGGTAGAGACTATAGAGCTCGGTGGCTACTGAATTACATGGAAAACACTATAAACTATTCAATGAGCTTAGTAACTATACATAATTTGAATAAGTGTGTGTCACTAATAACAAACTTGACTGATATGTCAACAATCTCCCCCTTTGGCATTAGTGACAAAAACACTTATTAGCCCAAAACTAAATACCTTGTACTCATCACCATGTGATACTAGTTCAGTAGAGTAAACTATATTTTTGAGAGTTTTCAAAATTGATCTTTGTAAGGTATATACAGAGTAGATCTCCATGATAGCATATTTCTCCCCCATACTATGTGTTCCTCTATATACATGTAATTTTTCTCTCATATTATATCTCCCCATATAGTTTTTCTCCCATATCTCATCTCCCCCCTTTTGATAGTAATGCCATAGAATTTATTCTAACATATTTACATGGAGACACCAAAATGAGATAAGAGTTCAAAGTGTACCTTGAGGGTTATTGCCAAGGTTTTATCCTAGTTTTCTTGTAGTACCTTGCATTATGAATGGCAATTTGTACTTCTGCTGATAGTTCAATCATGTGGTCAGAAAAAAAGAAGTTGTTATCATGGATCAGAGTCTTTGAATATACAATTTGTTTCTACATAGCATCCATGACTATAAGGATCATATTTTGTATATCAACCAATGTTGAACGGATCCTTGCTTCTTCTCTTAATAATTCAACTTGCAAGTCTGACAAAAATTTGATCTTCTTGAAATGTGCAAAGCTTGAACTAGGGTCAAGTTGCAACTACAAAGAACTTTCTTTAAGATCAATATCAATTTTGGACAATTTGTCCTTTACTTCCTTAGTATACTTAGTGACATCACATAGTTTGCCAAAAAGTGATGATACATTTGAACAAGACACCTCAAGATTGACCAAAATTGTTGAAAGCTCAAATTGATAAATGGCTATTTGTTGAGCAATGTTCTCCAAGACTTTATTATTGAAAAGGCTCAACTATCCTTGCACTTAATTCTTTTGTGCCCAGAATGGAAACAATAGTGGAAATACTTGGACTTGCAATAAAAATTGATATAGTACTGATTGATGGAATACTTACATAAATGCTTGAAGAACCCAAAATTAATGAAGTCAAAATTGTAGAATCCAAAACTATAGTAGATAAAACTAGCAAGGTTACCACGAATGTAATCAAAGCTGAACAATTCAAAATTAGAGGAGTGAAGATTGAAGAACTCGACTTGATAGATGAAGAAGCAATTTGCAGCTCAGTTGATGAAGTGGAAGTCACTTCTATCAATGATATGCTAAGCTAAGTTGGGGAAAAGAGTGATTGGACATGTGATGTATCAGTAGTAGTCACAACCAAACTTGTTGAAGCTATCTCCATACTTGATGTAGTCAATGGTTTGCTCGGGGAGTGAGGAAGTGAGGCAATGACTACAAAAAGTATCTTGACTGGGTTAGTCTCCTCATCATCTTGCTTATCTTCCTCAGTAGCTTCTGGACCTTGATCCTCTTCATCTTCTTCATTATCAAAATGAGTTACTTCTTCAACATTTTCCTCCTCATCCTTCTCCTTATCGTCTTCTTTATCAACATCCTTTACTTTAATTGGATATTCACTTGGTTTATGAAGATGATAAACATTTTTCCAAGTGTTTGTAGCATTTTTAACAACATGTTCTATGTCCTTAATCAAAACTAAACAAGTATTAAACCTTAGAGTCAATTTTTCTTCATTTTTCTTTAAAGACTCTTTTGCATCAGCATCTAATATGCTCGGTAGTAACTACATCAAGATTTGAGAATATATGTCTTTGACTGTTTGCATGGAAAAATCCCATCTTGGCTTGATCTTTTCTAGAAATTAACTAGAGACTTGAGAGGAAATTTGATCTGGTGAGTACTTCCACTCACCCATTTTGCTCAGCACCAGTTCTTCAACTTGCTTCTACTCTACCTTAGTCCTAGTCTCATATTTCAAAGATTTAAAGTTTTTTATTCTAGCTCCTAATTTCTTCAACTTTTCTTGGAAGGTGGGTGGAGGTTTGCTAAATACAATATCACTTCCTTTCTTTCATGACCTCCTTGTGAAGATTGCAGTGGATGATTTTGCAGGCTTGGTGATGATCACCTTGCCCTTTTTGTTCAAAGGTTCTTCTTCTTTCTTAGATTCTTCCTCATCCTCTGCCTATTTCTCATCCTCATCTTTTCCCTCAGTTAACAAGAGAGGTGCACTTGATTTCAATTTGGCTATCCTTCTCTTCCCTTTGTTAATCGCTTGAGGGATCTTATCTCTAGCTCAATTCTTGCCTTAGGTTCCAAAATAAGGGGCCTTGGGATCAATAGGTTCATTGACAAGGGCTTCAATGATATCCTTGGTCTTATCAATATTCACCTCATAACTAAGAGGTTTCACCCACACAACTCTAGGCTTAACTGCTTGGATGTATACCTTGTCACAGTCCACCATGAAGCACACATCATCCTTGTAGTCTTCAACTAACTTCTTTGAAATTTTGAACCTAATGTTTATTTTATCTTTGAAAACATCAAAGTATTTTTCCATGATGCTACCATATTTCTCACCATTTATGGAATATATTCATTTATTTGGTAAAGTATTGGCACGTCTTTTCTCTAAACTACAATGCCTTTGAAAGGAAAGAACTTCTAGACATAAAAGAATAGATAGGTTAACAGTGAACCAAATTTGCATGGGTTATTCTTTGAAGTTCTAATACTTTTCATATTCTTATTGAATTGCCTCAACAATAACTTGGCAAGGTCATAAGATAGGTTGTTCTTCACCACTTTATATTACAGGTCCATGGCTTCACATGATACACTGTTAAGATGAATTGAACTATATATGTTATGGGTAATAACATGAATTCCAAACTTCAACTCTGCATTTGTAACACTATTTATTTTTATACCTCTAGCATCCCACTCAGCTAGGGTTTTCAAAATTGTAGAATCCAAAACTAAAATAGACAAAACTGGAGAGCTTACCATGGATGCACTCAAAACTATAGAAGTAAAAATTGGAGGATTGAAGACTAAAGAACTCAACTCAGTAGATGAATAAGGACTAATCTATAGCTTAGTGGATGAAGTAGAAGTCACTTTTTTCAATGATATGTTGACCTAAGTTGGGGAAAAGAGTGATTGGACATTTGGTATCAGTAGTAGTCACAACCAACCTTGTTGAAGTTGTCTCCATACTTGATGTAGTTAATGGTTTTCTCAAGGAGTGAGGAAGTGAGGCAATGACTATTGTAGCTATCTTAACTAGGTTAGTCTCTCATCATCTTCCTTTTCTTCCTCTGTAGCTTCTTGCTCCTTTTACTCTTCATAATGAATTGTAACATAATGAGTTGATCCTTCATCATCCTCTTCA
Organism: Cupressus sempervirens; assembly: GCA_028749045.1. Lineage (NCBI taxonomy): Eukaryota > Viridiplantae > Streptophyta > Pinopsida > Cupressales > Cupressaceae > Cupressus > Cupressus sempervirens. The sequence continues at coordinate 240,118,524 of CM053792.1, forward strand.
TCCTTGTCTTTGTCATCATCATCATCCTTAATTTCCACTGGGAAATCACTTGGTTTGTGTAACAAATAGTTCTTCCAAGTATTAGTAGCATTCCTAACAACATGCTCTATGTCCTTAATCAAAATCAAACAAGTATTAAACATTAGAGTCAATTTTTCTACATTTTTCTTTAAAGAATCTTTCACTTTAGCATCTAATATGCTTGGTAGTAACTACCTTAGGTTTTGTGCATATATGTCTTTCACTGTTTACATAGCAGAGTCCCATCTTGGCTTCAACTTCTCTAGTAATTTATTGGAAATTTGAGAAGCAATCTGGTCTAGTGAATACTTCCATTTACCCATTTTGGTTAGTGCCAGGTCTTCAACTTGCTTCTGCTCAGCCTCTATCCTAGTCTCATATTTCAATGATTTGAATTTTTTTATTCCAGCTCCTTCCAATTGCTTCAATTTTTCCTAAAAGGTGGGTGGAGGTTTGTTGAACACAATGTCACTTCCTTTGTTTCATGACCTCCTTGTGAAGACTATAGTGGACAATTTTGTAGGCTTTGTGATGATCACCTTGCCCTTTTTCTTCAAGGGTTTCTCTTCTTTCTCTGACTCTTCCTTGTCCTCTACTTCTTCCACATCCTCACCATTCCCCTTAGTTAACAAGAGAGGTGCACTTGATTTCAATTTGGCTATCCTTCTCTTCCCTTTGTTAACCAGTTGAAGGAGGTTTATTTCCAACTCTATTCTTCACTTAGCTTCTTCATAAGTTCCAAAATAAGGGGCCTTGGGATCAATAGGTTCATTTACAAGGGCTTCAATGATGTCCTTGGTCTCATCAATATTTACCTCATAACCAAGAGGTTTCACCCACACAACTCTAGGCTTAACTACCTAAATATATAAGTTATCACAGTCCACCATGAAGCACACATCATCCTTGTAGTCTTCAACTAACTTCTTTGGAATTGTGAACATATTGTTCATTTTCTTTGAACACATTGAAGTAGTTGTCCATGCTGCTACCATAGTTCTCACCCATTTTTACAATATATTCATTTATTTGGTAAAGTACAAGCACATCTTTTCTCTAGACTATAGTGCCTTTGGAAGGGAAGAACTTTTGGACATAAAAGAATGGATAGGTTAATAGTGAACCAAATTTGCATAGATTATTCTTTGAAGTTCTAAAACTTTCCATATTCTTGTTTAATTGTCTCAATAATAACTCAACAAGGTCATAAGATAGGTTGTTCTTCATCACTTTATATGCCAAATTCATAGCTTCACATGCCACGTTGTTAAGATGGCTTGAACTATATATCTTATGGGCTATAACATGAATACCAAACTTCAACTCTACATCAGTAACATTGCTTATTTTCATACATCTACCATCCCACTTGGCCAAGGTTTTCTTCTCCAGTTCAACTTGACCTAGGGTTTTAGTTGTTTTGGCTTTGGCAATCACGGGGAGGCCAATGATTCAATGAATCATTTTCTTTTTTATTAGAATTGGTTGCTCTAACCATAGCTATCTATTATGCACTTGGCTAAGGATATACCTAATCCATTTTATTTGGAACTCTCAAGGCATAAGGGGAATGTGTTAATCCTTTTGCTTCCAAATGTTGATGCTCAGGTTTCAGGGTTCCATCAACACATAACTAACTTAGGAAATTGTCCATCTCCAGAGTACTGATTTCTTGAATTGCACATTTAAAATGAGTATGAATATCTTTAAGAAGAGGTACCTTGGGAGGGATTTGGGATTAAACTCTACTTGGGTCTAGGGTTTCTACAACCACAGGCATGAGCTTAAAATTTGACGCTTCTCATTCAACTCCTCAAACCAACATGTTAGATGCTCTTTTGACCTTTTTGCTGCTAGATGTCATCTTTTCTTAGTAGCTTGAGAGAATTTCAAGAAACTTTTGCAAGAAATTTGCTCAAGTCACTTGATCATACAGAAAATAGCTCTTTGCAATTAACACTTTGAAAATTCATGGTAGGAAATGAATTTGATTTCATGCCTTTTGTTAAAATTTTGCCATTAATGCTCAGTATGAAGGTAGGTTAGTTGACATTATGCTTGATAGACTATCATCCATTATTTTTCATTGATCACTCGACAAAGTCTTCGCGACTCGATAACCATAAGTGCCTTTGTTACTCTCGACCTTGCTTAGTACAGTCTATGACCTGACCTTACTTGGTAGAGAAGGTAACTTAGTAATAATTGATACTGATCTTGCTCAGTGATCCCTTTGTATCATGTATACAAATTTGGATCTTTGTCACCTTTCAATTGGAATTGTTTTGGATGTCTTTGATAGCCTAGTTCCAGTTTTCTTTGAGAACTTGATTGGAAATGGTAGTGTCACCCAATTCTTGAGTGACCTAACCATCATTTCTTAGACCAGTATCATCAGTAGACTAGGAACCCATTGTTGTCTCATTTTCTTTCAGATGTTATCAGCCTTTGCCTTCTTTTCATCTTCAAGTTTACTAGTATTCATACAATTTTTGGAAAGATGACCAAGTTCTGTACAAGTAAAACATCTTTTAGTGGTATCTCTTTTCCTCATATGATGTTCAACACAATTCATACCACTGTGTCCAAATTCTCCACAGTAATGACATCTACACTAGGTATTGTAATCCTAACCAAATATTGCTTTCACAATTTGTTCTGCAGGATTCAATGTCTTTGTTTTGCATTATGATGCCTTGTGTCCATGTTTCTTACATTTATGATAGTTACCTTCAAATTTTGGTTTCTCTTTGCATTCATTAGCCCTGTGACCATGTTGATTGCAGTTGTAGCATTTTCTATTGAATTTTTCTTTTCAATTATTCCAACATTTGTTAGATGTATGACCTATCTTACCACAATAATTGCAAGTAGGTCTTTGATTCTTTTGAGCACCTTGTTTAGAGGATTCACCTTCTTCTTTGTATCTAATTCTTTCTTTTTTCTTTTTTCCTATAAAGGTTTTATTCATTCAGTCGATCCATGTCTGCTTGAAATTTCATCATTCTTTTATTGATTTGCTTCTTAGATTTTAGGTCATTCCTCAGTCTTTCATTAATTTTCCTTTTAGATCTCAGCTCATTTTTAATTCTTTCATTGATTTGCCTTTCAGAATTTAGTTCATTCATCAGTCTTTCATTTTTAGATCTTAGGCTCATGATTTCCTCATTTGCATTGGAGAGTTGATCAATAAATTATGCTTGTTGAAGGCATTGATTCTAGATTTCATTTTTTATTCCATCCATCTCTTCTTTTATCTTGTCTCTTGATTCTAAGACTTCACATAACCTTACTAACTGAATTTCTTGTTCTCTTTTTAGCTTTCTTACTTCTTCTTGGAGGGAACTATTCTTCTCTAGGAGTTCTTCGATTACTTCATTTGCTTCATCTGAACTGCTTGAAGGGTGAAAGTCTTCAATTCTTTCTTCAATGTAAAGATGATCATTCATTTGATTTGCAAGTTCTTTTCTTCTTTTTAGAGATTGGGAAAGTTGCTTCTTGGCTTTCTTGAGTTGGGCAATGTCCATTTCTAGATCTAACTTTTCATTGTCAATAGCTTTGTCAAGTTTGAATATCTCCATATCCTTGATCTTTACTCAAGCTATTAAACTTCCTTCTGAGAACCACAAAGCTCTGATACCAATTTTTGGAAATATTCAATACTATGCTAAGTTACTAGGAGGGGAGGGGTGAATTAGTAACTTCTAAAACTTTAACAATTTCAACTCTTCATCCAATAAATCAATTAGAAATTAATTCAACACATCTGATCTAATTGCATGCATGAGAAAATGGAAACATAAAAGCATCCATAACACTTGAACACAAAGATTTGGTGACCCAAAAACCTTCCAAATAGAAATTAAAACTGGGGTGGGGATGAGACCAACAAATTCTAGTACTATAGCATAAATTCAGCCTATTAAGGCTTACATTGATCACTTATGATGATTTTCCCTGATAGGAGAAATGAGGACTATTAGGTCCACCTTGTGAGAGGATTTACAAACACACAATGAAGTATGCACTCGATTAAGAGATTTACAAAAGACTGTTAGGTATATCTTGTTAAAGAATTTTGATTGGTTCACCTATTACAATAAAGTAATAGATCTTAGATTTACAACTAAGTTTTCTGATTGAGATTCCTTAGTGTAGTGATCACCTTTCTATGATAGATATGTCTCTACTGCTCCTTATATTGATATGACCTTTATAATTCTTTATCTGCTACATTCATAACTTGAACTTTTCGCATCCACATTGCAATACATATGCTCACACATTCACATTCTTTCTCTTTCATACATTGGATATGATACAATACATTACATATATATACCAATCCAAATTATAAAATGAAAAAGTTGGCCATGACACAAGTTAACACAAATATTACAAAGTTGGCCACATGAAGATACTTGGGTTCTGAAGATTAACTCGGTTAGGTTTTGATACTTGGCATCCACTGTCACTACTTGGCATCATCATGCTCTTGGTAGACATAGAAGATCGATCCATACTGATCACTTTCAAGTAGTCTTGAACTCAGTCTGCACTAGTGACTCGACAGATATTGTGCAACTCGACAAACATTGAATCACTTGGTTGTCATGAAGTAGCTCAATTAATACTGGTTTCTCATCATATGAACTACAAACTTGGTAGATACTACAATGCTTGATTAACATTGTCTTCACATCACATCAACTATGAACTTGGTAGACACTATAATACTAAGTAACCATTGGTTTTGCATCACATGAAATACTAGACTTTACACTAACTGAATCTGCTTGGAAACCACTAGGATTAGTCCAAAAGAGTTAGTAGCAACTATAGAGCTTGGTGGCTACTGAATTACATGAAAAACACTATAAACTATTCAACAAGCTCGATAACTGTATAGAATTTGAATAAGTGTGTGTCACTAATAACAAACTTGACTGACATGTCAACAACACTATCTACAACATCTCCTAGATATTGTAATCTCTGAAATCCTTATTGATTGCATCTTCAATCATCTTCTTATCATGTTCTAGTAATTTTATAAAGACAAATGGATTTATTATCCCAACTAATCCAATCTTTGTTATATACTTTTCTCTCTCCTAGGGATCTATAGGAATTATATACATTTTCTATCCAAATTTCTTTCCCCATGATCTAACTTCCTTCTCAAGTACTTTTTTGGATTTCTTGTTGGTGGTTGGTGGAGTCTTTATCTAACTCTACACTCTCCTACTAGGGATTGTGATTTTATTATTTTAAATACCTTCCCCTTGGGGTAATTTTTATCACTCTTTCTTCTTCCTTCTCTTCTTCGTTAGTTACTGAAGTCTTTATCTCAGTATCTTCTTCACCACTATCTTGAAATTCTTGAATGGAAAGTAGGGATGATGACCCACTTGATTTTCCTTCATCTTTGGATATCTTCTTCTTCTTAGTTCATGTGGTTGGAAGTGGTAAAGGTTTAGCCTCTTTAATCTTCTCTATTGCTTCCATTATTGTGTTGGTGGATCATTCACCATAGTGACCTGTAAGTGTTTTAATCAATTTTAAATTTTTATTCATAATCTTAAGTAGCTTTAATTCCAAATTTATGCTTTGAAAATATTCTTCATATGTTCCATTACTAGAATATTTAGAATAACTAAGAGTGCGGAGGGGTGGGGGTGGTGAATCAGTTATCCAAGGTCTAGATATACCAATTGAATAAAAAAATAGTTAAACAACTTCAGATCTTATCATTCCATTGAGTTGGGGGGGGGGGAGAGAATTAGTATGTTACAAACTCTGCCCACAGCTGGATATTGTTAATTACTTTATAAATTGCATATGAAAGTAAACCAACAATACTAAAGAGTAAATATAACCATACACAAAGAGAAATCATAACACCATTATTTGTTAACTAGGGAAACCCTAGCCAAGGAAAAACCCTGTGGGGATGATATCCACAACATGATCCACTAAAAAAAATTGTCATGTTAAGAATATTGACCCTATTAGGAGTCTATGAAATAAATATAGGGCCTCGAGTCCTTGTTAGATGACTCGGCCCTATTAGAAGCCTCAACCATATTAGGAGTTGGTAGATCAAATACAATGTATGCAAGAAGAGCCCACTTCCCTAACATGAAATATACAATTAAGTTTATGTTTGAAATAGGAATTATTGGAAAGGGGGGGGGGGTGTGAATAAATAATCTACAAACTTTGGTCACCAACTAGATATTATTTATTACTTTGAACCATACATAAGAAAGTAAGCAAGTAATTTTGAACAGTAATAGTAACCATGCACAAAGATAACTCATAACACCATATTTTGTTAACTAGGGAAACCCTGGCCAAGAGAAAACACCAATGGGGATGACACCCACTAGATAATATACTTATATATATGTTCCTTGTTAGAGGATGGACACTATTAGGAGTCAATGAGAAAATTCAATATAGAGAGTCCTATTAGAAGACTTGAAATCCCTGTTAGGAGATTCCAACCTAGTTGGGAATTGTAGTACAGTAGATGCAAGAAGATCTCACTGCCCAAACATGCACTTCCAATTACAAGAAGAGTTCACTGCCCAAACAAGTAATTAGTCCTCAGGTATATAGGTGCTATAACTTCTTTCTTGACTGATCTCTGACCTCAACTCAATCTTGGATCACAAAATAAGGTTCTCAAAAAAAATTCTTCACAAGATACAAAAGTTCACATTCATAATTCACATTACAAAATTCATTCAAAACTTGTCCAAGTAAACTCACAAGATGTCTTTCCATAAATACCATGCATTTTCACAAATTACTACTAGGTTAGCTAAGACCAAAATACACTTTTCAAACTCAAAGTAAACATCGAGGATGTCGACCCTAATTGTTCAAGTAATTATTTTGTAAAAAAAATTATTCCTTTATCTTAATTTTATTTTTTTGTTTCACTGGTAAAACATGATTATCTTGTTTATGTACTATTTGCAATGATGTCTAAGGTTATACACATCATCATCAACATGTATACTAGCTTTGTCTGATTTTTCTATTCATAATATGACAGTTGTAACAAGTTACGTACAAAATAATATACTGTTGTAAACCAATTTCATACTTAGACAATTTTCTCGATACCAAAAGCTAAGTATATTTATTTCTGAGGTTTTCTACAAGCATGTACATTATGTGTTGCCATAAATGAAAAAAATTACATATCTTCATTATCCAATTGTCAACAATCTCCTCCTTTGGCATTGATTGATGGCAACAAAATAGGGAAATTTGGCTAAGAATCAAAAACTTGTAGAAAACATTATAGTATTAATACATTAATCATCTTTTACAACTGATTCATCTACACATGCTCCCCCTTTTGATATGATTTTATACCTACCTTAAAATTTTCTTATGCATAGTCTCCCCATTTGACATCAATGAAAAAGTTTGGAATGTCAAAAAAATTGTCAAAACTGTTCATCTGCTATCAAAAATTTTGTTCATATGCCTTAAGCTGAGAACATCTTCATGCAATCATCAATACTTTCCTTGAGACTATTCAAAACTTTTACCTATGTATCCTTGGCTATTTCAATAGAAGTGAGAATTGCACATAGGGCATATGATGCAATCTCAATTTCATTGAGATCAGAGCATAAGAAATTTGAATAGGTGTCCTTGGCTTTGACACATTCCTCCAACTATCTCGCAATAGTTGATATCTTCAGAGCAATGGACTCTCTAAATTTTGATAATCTCTTCGAAATTTGTTCTTTCTCAAGTTCTAGTTTCTTGATAACACTGTGAATAGTGACCACTTGTCCTTCAAATCTATCAAGTTTGTTGGAAGGTTGTTGTATTTGGCTTGTTAGAGCTTCTAGCTCACTCAACTTTCCTTCAATCTTGCTATCAAAATCCTTGGTCAACTTATGAGATAAAGTACACTTAATGTACAATACCTTTCCATCTTGTTGACATCTTTGAAGTTCCTTGATACAAGTATCAAGACTTAGCAAACCATTCTTGATATTCTGAAAAATGGTGCTAAATAGATTAGCATCATGAGAAATATGGGCCTTGGACTCTGCAACATTCAAAAAAATTGTAAATTCCTCATCAAAAGAATTTAACACTGCTTGTGCCTTCTATTTGGCATCTACCTTTGTATGCTTCAATACTAAAGTATTGTGTAATCTGTCAGTTACCTCCATTAAGGTTCTTTGTAAGCTTTGTACTTTTATGTTCTTCTCAATTAGTTTTGTTAGAGATGAGATCAAGTCAGTTTGATCATCATCATCACTTGTTAGGCTAGCAAGAGAAAGTGGAGTAGATAAACTAGATGGTTTAGTTTCATCTTCCTTTTGCTTCTTCTTTGTTACCTCCTTAGCTTTTATCTCTTCTTTCTCTTTGTCCTCCTTTTATTTTCTTTCCTTCTCTTTCTTTTCTTCATCCTCTACTCTTTTATTCTTTTCTACATTTAATCTCCTTTTCATTTCTTCTTCAAGCAATTTATGCTTGGGTTCTTTGATCTTTCTCTTTTTTGCCTCTAATTGCCTATTTTCTTCTTCAATTTGTTTCAACTAATCTTGAATGACCTCAGCTTGAGATTCAGGCTAATTGAAACTTTTAAAAGGGTTAGTGTCATCAATGTTGATAGTAAAATTGGTTTGGTCAATCTACATAGTGTCACCACTTACTGACACTTCTAAAGTTTTAGGTACTCATATAAGTGATGCCTTTGACTCTTATCATCATCTAACTAATAGTTGTAGCTATTTCACTCCTTATTGTATTCTTCTCACCCACCATAAATAGAAATGGTCTCACCTTGTTCCTTAAGTAGGGTGCCAGCTTGTTCAACAATTTCTTGACTTCTTCCTCATTATCTATTTTGCATATAGTCCTTAACATAGACTTCTAAAGTTCCATATCCTCTTCCCAAGCTAGTGATTTCTTCTATATAAGTCTGTCATAGAATTTCTAATTTATTGTACCTTCAATATCCTCAAGTTTTAGATTGTTAGCAATCATATATCTCATAGTAGAGATATCAATACTATCTTTCTCAATATCATTACATAAATCATATAATTTTTTCATCTAAATAAAATTACCTTCATTTTCAATGGCTGAGTTGATCTTCTCAATCTTTAGCTTCCAAGGTTTTCTTGCTTTTCCTGGTGTCTATTTAGAAATAGTAACTTTTTCTTTTTACCTATTTTACTTCCTATTCTTCTTCTTCTTCTTCACTAGATTCCACAATTGTCAACAATGACTTCTATATTTTTCCTAGTCCAGTAGCCTATTGCTTGACTCTTTTAGTCTTGGTAGTCACAACTTCTAGTAATCTTTCATTTTTTCTCTTCAGCTCACATGGTTGTTTAGCTGATACTGCAGCATATTGATTGCTCTATTTTGAAGTTATTTCTACAATTGACACACTAGATGGTTTTCCAACTAATAATGGTTTCACATACATTATTCCTTGTTTCATTGTCTGCCTAACTACCTGTGAGTCACTTTCTATCATACCTAGCTCACTTAGAGCTTTCTTCATTATTGTCTCAATCTTTTTGTAAGATGCTTTCTCTAAGGATGCAATAAGTTGACTGGGTAATCTCTTCATATGTCCCAAATTTGTACTTAGCTTGGTCCTTTACAAAGTTCAACAATGGATCAATATATCCAATTGCTACATCATTTCTTAACTCATAACCTAAGGGATCAAGGAATGTTTCTTGAGGTTCTACTTCTTGAATATGAGTTAAATCTATATCAACCAAAACACATATATCATTTTTGAATCTTTCTACAATTGCAGGTGCAATTGTGAATCTTTTTTTCATCCCATTCTGAAATGTTTTCATGATCAAATTTCCACTATCCAAGATTTTTTCTACTATATGTCTTCTATATACATTTGTAATCTTTTCCATGGTACATCTCTCACTACTCATAATCTTTGTAACTGATAAGTATGGAAATATCTTAAGTACATGAAAGAATATATGATTGATCAATTACTGTAATCTAAACACACCATTCTTGGTCCTCTTGATTTTCTCTAAGTTTTCAAGGAGTTGCACTCTCAAAATTTTACTTAGGCTAACGTGTTCTTTCTCAACACAAATTTTATAAGATGCATAGATGAATCATGTTGATAATTTATCAATCTTGAAATTTGCACAAATAGAATAGGTAATAATTATACTTAGGAATCTTACATCATATTGTTTAATGGTGCTAATCATTATGGCCTTCCCATTATAAACTTCCTTAGTGTAGCTCTCAACTTTCTTCTTAACTAGTTTCTCACCTATAGGTACACTACCTTGTTTTCTAAGAATAGTTATCTCATGAATAAGGTTGGCTAAAATGTCAACTACATTGTCTTCCATCCACAATTTTCCATCATGAATTCTACTTAGTATGATTCGAGTCCATTCTTGGTAGAAGTGATATTTGAGTAGGTCTAGTCCTTTCAAATGTTTCAATCTCAGCTTTAGTAACATATCATGGTTAAAGACAATTTCTGTATCTTTTTTCATATACTCGCTATTAATAGTTTTAAACTTGATACTAAGATAACTTCCTACATCTTCCAAATACACTATGTTGTTTAGAGTAATAGATAATACTGAATTAGGGTTTCCTTCTATGGGTTTCATGAAAACAACCTTCAATTTTGGTCTCTCCTCATTCTCAACATTATGAACTACTGACATATCTATGATTTTATCAAATATAAGCTTTATCAAAGAAATTCTATGGAGAAATGAAAAAATACCTCTTTCTGAAATAGGGTTTAGTTTGAAATCACCTTGTCAAGTCACTTCTAAGTACTATGTGCTTCTGATGTAATTGTAATAAAGTGGTAATCAAGTTTGTACTCCACTTTAATTTATTCAATTTGAACTTGCATTAATTGCATACTTTGCAAACATGAAAAAGTTGTCAATTACATTCTAAAATCAAATATCTACTCCAAATATTTGTTTGATCTTCAAATACTACCTGAGGTTTTCCATAGCTTCCTTGCATCATGACAATTCTCCAAGGAACTTCTCTCCATAAAATTCTCTATAAAAACATAGTTTTCATCTTATGCTATATAATTAACTTTCTCTATTATAACAGTAACTCTTAATTCCTTCATAACAAGTTTTGATAATCTCTAAATTTTAAGCAAGCTTAGCTATAGTCCAAACTTATCTCAATACACCTTTTCCCACCTTCTCTACCTATAGTTTGATCTCTAAATGAAGTTTCAAATTTTGGTGTTGTGAATAAGCTTATTTCAACTTTGTTGAATCAAACTTGATTACTAACTTCAATTTTCTTATCTCTACATCATCTAACTTTTCTTTAGAAATATTCAATCCCTTCACAAATGCCTCATTAAGTTCTTTGAGAAGTTCACTAACTAGATTTGTTTGTTCCTTATTGTCTTTCTTAGTTTTGGAGTTACTCTCATGATTCCTTTTGTCATTTTTGACATTTCTTCCATTGTTCCTTCTGTTTCCAAATTTTCTTCCATTATTCTTTCTATCTCTGAAGTTTCTATCTATTCTACAATACTTTGATGTATGTTAGAAGTTGTTGCATAACTAACATACTGGAGTTCTACTTCTAAGATTTTGTTGATCAATAGGTGAATGACAATTATGGGCTATGTGTCTAAAGTTGTTACACTTATAACACACAATCTGCCTTCTTTCTTCATAAGGTCTTCCTTCTCTCGATGTCCTCTCATTAGATCTTATTCTATCTATAGGATTAGTATTTCTAGACATTCTATCATTATCATATTTAGGTTTCCTACAATAAATTGCTTTATGACCCATACCATGACAATTATAACAATAAAAATCTATAACATGATTAAATGACTTATTTTTACAATTTCTTTTCATATGACCTATTTCATTACATGAAAAAAACTTACCTCTAAATTCATACCTGGTTTCCTTAGGAGATTCAATTTTCTTTGGTTCATCTAATATCTTAGCTTCCTTGTCTTGTCTAACTTCTTTAGGTTTATCAAAAGATTGACTGGATTCAATCTTATCATCAAATTTATCATTCCCTTTTGGATCTAATCTATTTTTAGGTTTCTTTGTAGACATGTTAAATAAATAACTAAGACTAGTCTTATCATAAGTAGGTCTCTGTATTGACATTGAATCATTAAGATTTTCTCTACTAGAATAAAGCTTTTCAAGCTATTGCTTGCACTGAGTTAGTTCACCTTTCATAATAGTGTTGTACTTATGAAATTCTTCATGATCTACTTTCAATGTTTCAAATTCAAATACCTTCTTCATTAGATTTTCTCTAAGATCTAAATTTTCAATCTTCAAATTATATTCAATTTTTCTAGGATCACTCTTCAAGCTCAACTTTAGATTGGTTATCTTCATTTCATGCTTCAAGATCTTGTACTTTATCTTCAGTTTTGAATAATCATCATCATTAGTAGATTCAAGCTTAGATCTAAGATGTTCAATCTTGTCCTTCAATTATCCAATATATACTTTGGATTCTTCATATCTTGTCCTTCAATTATCCAATATATACTTTGAAGTCTTCATATTATCTTTCAACTTATCTATTTCTTTAGTAAGGAGATCAATTTGTTCAAGTGCCTCTTCAAGATTCTTCATCAACTATTCCATATCCATAAGGATCTTACTCAAGTTGTTAAGCCTCTTCTGAGTAATTGTGCTCTGATACCAATTGTTAGAAATAGGAATTACTTGGGGCGGGTGGGGGGGGTGGCGCGGGGGGTGGGTAAATAAATAATCTACAAGCTTTAGTCACCAACACGATATTATTTATTACTTTAAACCATACATAATAAAGTAGACAAGTAATGCTAAAAGATAACATCAACCATCCACAAAGATAACTCATAACACCATATTTTATTAACTGAGGAAACCTTGGCCAAGGAAAAACCCCAATGGGAATGATACCCACTAGATAATATAATAATATATATGTTCCTTGTCAGAGGATGGACCCTATTAGGAGTCCATGAGAAAATTTAGTATAGAGAGCCCCTATTAGGAAACTTTGAATCCCTATTAGGAGATTCCAACCTTGTTAGGAGTTGTAGTACAGTAGATGCAAGAAGAGCTCACTGCCCAAATATGCACTTCCAATTACAAGAAGAGATCACTGCCCAAACAAGTAATTAGTCCTCAGGTATATAGGTGTTGTAACTTCTTTCTTGACTAATCTCCAACCTTAGCTCAATCTTGGATCACAAAATTAGGTTCTCAAAAACTTTGCTTCACAATATACAAAAGTTCACATTCGTAATTCACATTACAAAATTAATCCACAACTTCTCCAAGTAAACTCGCAAGATATCTTTGCATAAATACCAGACATTTTCACAAATTGTTGTTGGGTTGGATAAGACCAAAATACACTTTTCCAACTTAGAGTGAACGTCTAGGATGTTGTCCCTAATTGGTCGAGTAATTATTTTGTAAAAAAAAATAATTCCTTTACCTTTAATTCTATTGTTTTCTTTCACTAGTAAAATGTGAATATCTTTTTTTTGTACTATCTGTACTGATGTCTGAGGTTATACACATCATCATCAACATGTATACTATCTCCATCTAACTTCACTATTCATAATATGACATTAGCAACAAGTTACATACAAAAAAATATACTACTGTAAACCAATTTTGTACTTAGACAATTTTTTAGGTACCAAAAGCTAAGTATCTTTATTTTCGAGGTTTTCTACAAGCATGTACATCATGTGTTTCCATAAATGACAATAATTACATATCTTCATTAGCCAATTGTCAATAGTTTCTTCACAGGAGTAGATATACATACAATATTGTATTATTACTATATCTTGCACTTACTCTAATCATACATCAGATTTTGCATCACATAAGGCTTGCATATAATTTAGGCTTTTGTCACATATAATTTGCATCACATACATACTTAGCATCATTTGTGCAAGATATGATCTTTACTTATATCTCACAAATTAACAAAACTCTTCTTAGTCGGCCTTGATGCTTTCACATGCTTAACCAAAAATAAAATAACTTTTGTTAAACATCTAGTATATCAGACCAACATGATCAAGTAATTATTTTGTTTCTAAAATAGGTCCTTAATCCATATACTTCAATTTACAAATGTTCTCTGTTATGCTCTATTAATTACATGTGTTGGTAATCCTTCTATAATTTACATTATACTAGCCATACAAATATATGCACTAACATATGTTATCATGACACTGTCATCTATCACTCGTCAATCGCGCATGAACTATCTCACAGTCTATCATCCGTACAAACCATATCTATCTCTATACTACTGCAAACTATCTAACACGTAAACACTTTTCTAACTATGATTACATCATGAAATACCAAAATGGATATGTTTTCATAAATGAAAACACTCATATATCTACCTAGCCATATTGCCAACAATCTCCCACTTTGGCATTGATGGAAACATTTGGGAAATTTAGCTAAGTCCTAAAATTAAGTCATACAAAACAAAATAAATACACAAAAAAATGCCTTCAAAATATAAAAATTTTATTCATGTATTGATGGATCATTACACTCCTTATCACTCATTTACAATGATACATAGTTAAGCTCCCCCTTACATATAGAATTCACATATTTCTCCCTTTACATATACAATCATGTACATATACAATTTTCCTTACATACTTCTCCCCCTTTGACATCAATGGCAAAGGTGTCAAAAATCTATACACACAAAAATTGTGTTGGTTTCTACTGATCAACTAGACATTTTGGATATGCAATCTATAAAATCATATTTTATCTTGTGAAATCCCTTCTTCCAATTTTCCTTGATTGTATCAAATATATTGATGAGTACTCAAAGTGCATAAGATGTCACTTCTACTACACTCAAGTCAGTACAGGTAAATTTATCATAGGATGCCTTGGCTACAAGACACTCCTCCAATTGCGTTTGCAAAATGATAACTTTAGGAGATAAATATTTTCTAAGGACAAAGAATATCTTTACTACCTTCTCCTTATCAAATTCAATACCTCTTATAACACTATGAATTTTCTCCATCTGTGTTCCACTATCGCTTGCCTCTAGTTGCTATAATCTAATAGTGAGTGTTTGAAGCTCACTCATTTGACCTTTGATTAGATTATCAAATTCTAATAGATGATTGCACGACATTGCACATTGTCCATACAATTTATTTCCTTCACCTATACTTTTCCTAAGCTCTTTAATTAAGACATTTAGTACTCACAAGTCATTCCTGACATTGTTGCATACTGTGTCAAATAGTGACACATCATGCTTTGTCTATGCTTGAACTGAAGCAATTTTAGAAAAGGTTGTGAATTCTTAATCAAAAGATTTCACCAATTCTTTCACCTTTACCTATAAGTCTAGATTTGTAATAGTGAATTGTATTGTCTTCTACAATCTATCTAGAATTCCTGCTAATGTTCTCTCCAAAGTCTTCACAAACTTATTCTTTTCAAGTAGCTTTCTCAAAGATCTCAATAGACCTTTCTAATCATCATCATCATCAGATACTATAAGCAATATAGTAATTTATATTACTATTGCTGCAATAGGTATAGTTTCTAGTACAACATAAGGTATGTCAACTTCAAGCTGAAACTCTACCTTCTTAGATTATGTTTCCACATGTTTTTGATTAGGTAAGAATACTGACTTTTGTATCACAATCTTCCATTTCTACTTCAATTCAAAAGTTTCTTCCACTTTCTTTCTTTCTTCTTCTATTCTTGTTTTCTCCTTATGTTTCTTTCTTTCTCTTTTCTTCTTCCTCAATCTTTTCTGCATTTTTCTTTAATTCTTCATCATCCTCTTCATCCAAGCTAGAATAAGTAGTAATATTACCAACAATGTTGGACCCATATCCTACAAAAGGATTCTCCTTAGCATCTATAATTATGTGCGTACTATCCACTTGCATGGTTTTAGTACCAATAACTCTATGAGGAGGTGAATAAGTTTGGTGTGCCTCTTCAACTTCTTCTTCACCATCAGTAGGAGTATTGGCCTCCACATTAAATAGACTTGCTATTTCCAGCTGTGCACTCTCCTTGGTGACCTTAGGCATGGAAGTCATATATTTTACTATGGCTTCTTCAATTTCCTTCTTAACCTCTTCATAGTTGCCTCCTATTAGAAGAATTTATCTTCTCTTGTTCCTCGAAAAAGGTTCAATACCTTTTAAGATATTTTCTATGTCTTCCTTTGTGCTTACTTCACACAATTTATTAATCATATTCTCTCTCAATTTAGTATCTTATTCTGCTACTCTTCTCTTCCTATTTAGTAATCTATTGTACAAAATATTCTAGAATCTTATTTAGGATGTTATTAAATCTCTTATTTCTCAAAATCATATTTCTCACTATAGCATTCTCTAACTGTCTCCTATCCATGTTAGTATACAAACTATAATACTTATTCAACTGAAAAAAATTGTCATTATTCATAATCTACATATTCGGATTCTCAACTTTAGGTTTCTAAGATTTCTTACTGGTTGGTGTCCTTCATTCTTCAACTGCCTATTCAACTAGCTTCTCTTCAATCTCTTCCTCAGACTCCTCATACTCACTAATTTACAATGTCTTTCTCCTCTTGCTAGGTCCATTGTTGGTTTTCTTGACCCTTTTCTTGGGAAATGGTATTGGTTCTTTCTTAAATTTCACCAATCTCTTTGATTTCCTCTGCGCAGATGTTGCTATCACCTCAACACCATCAAATTTCCTCCTTTTCTAAATAGATTGTACTCTAAATGGCTATACTTGTGCAACTTTTGCATAAGGTGTAGTAGGTATTTGTGAAGTAGACCCAACTACTATCACATCCATAGATGGTGTTTCAATGACAATAGTTGTGGTTTCCAACACCTTATATTTACCATTGAATTTCATCTCCATTGCTATACCTTTGATTTCATTTAATTGTTCTCTTTTCATGCCTAACTCATTAAGAATGAATTCAATCTTCTTTTCCACATTATTTTTTATCTCTTTACTATGAAGTTCAGAGTGAAGTTCCTTTATCTTCTCTTCATAAGTACCCCATCTTGGGCATTTTGTGTCTCTTTATAGCTATAGAATAATCTGCCTGTATCCTTTAATGAGTTCTTAACTTATTTCATATCCCATGGGTTCAATAAAATTTACTCTAGGTTCTACTACCTCCATGCAAGTAGAGTCAGTTTCTACCATGAAATATATTTAATCTTTATAGTTCTCCGCCATAGAAGGAGGGATTTTATATCTTTGCTTCATCTTAGATTAGAAGCTTTTCATCATTCTATCAATTTCTTTGTCTCTAACACTCTCTAGTCTGGCCCTGTAATACTATGTAACCATCTCCATCAAACACTCATTACTATCCCAATTTTTCATACTAGGAAAATTCTTGGTTGCATAGAAAAAAAAAGTGTCAATAGAGATTCAAATCTAAAAAATGCATTCTTAAATTTGTTCAACTTCACAATTTTATCCAACAATTGCTCTCTAATAATTTCACACATGTTTACTTTCTTCTTCTCAACTACCATTACATAAGCCACATGTAAATATCCCACTAGCACAAATTTTTCTATGGAACTATGATTCAACTTATAACCTATAATTTTGGTCAACACCCTGACTCTTTTTTCCTTGATCAGATCAACTCTCATATTCCTTTCATCAAACTTAGTCATCAAGTTTATCTCAATAGTCTTTCTCACATTCTTGTCATTCACTAGATTACACACTTCATTTATTAAACCTATGACCTTATGAATTAGGTCATTGTCAATTATGATAGGCACATCACCTACCCAAAACATTTCTTCATGAACTCGACTTAGGATAATCCTGCTCTGCTCATGATTATCGAATTTTGTAAAGAATTTATACTAAATCAGGTTCAATTTATTCATGTATGAATACTCAAATTTTAGGATTAGGTCTCCATTACACATAACTCCTAAATTCTTGTGAATATCTTCATCTCCAACAGTCTCAAAATTATAATGAACGTAGCTTCTAATGTCTTCTAGATGAAGTACATTTGGAGGGATCTAAGAAAATGCTCCTAACAGATCATCAATAAGAGAAACAAATAGTTGCTTCTTGAATTTGTACCTAGGTCTCTCACTTAGATCATAGAACAATTGGCTTTCCATAGTGATAACTATTGACACTAAAAATTCCAACTTAAAGCTTCATAAAATACCTTTAATCTTGCATATTAGGGCTTCTATAACTTTGCACTCAAACAGTTTAGTTCACACTTGAATTCACTATCAAATTGCTCATAAATTTGCTCCAAACTCTTCATATAATCAAATGGTACTCAATATCTTACTCACAATCCTTAAATCATTTCAAATTTCACTTTACATCAAATGTGCATTTGCTTCATCTTCAAAATATGTCATTGATTACCTATAAACTCATTTTCTTTTGTACAACTTAGTGTGATCACACAAATGCTTGTACACTTGACCATAGCTTCCTCTCTATGTCATATACCTTTTTTTGACTATCCAACTTCTAATTCACAATCTATCATTAGTTATTATTAACAGACACTCTACCTCTTCTGGAAATGCTTAATTTAGATAGGACAAGTCAAACAATTTTTTACTTCAATTTTCCATCAGGTGCATCGAAATAATTCTCTTCCAAAATTGTATGAGAAATTTATGGATTAATAGATTTCACAAATGCTTCCTTGAATTCATCAACATGTTCTTGAATTTCTTCATTCTGACTATTGTCACTGCCATTATCATTTCTATTATTATTCCTTCTATAATTAGGATTCCTATTGAAGTTCCTTATATTCATTCTACAAGATCTTGTTGTGTGTCCAACATTATTGCATAACTAACATATAGGTGCATCCCTTCGCCAATTGGTTCCATTTTGACTTTCAAGTGCTCTGCAATTCCTTGCAATATGTCTAGGATTGTTACACTTGTAACATACAAACTATTTCTTTTCACCATTAGATTTATCTACGTCATTAGATCTAATTTTTTATCTTCCTCTTTCATTACCTACAAGATTAGTATTCCTAAACATTCTACTATTCCCATTATTACTATCAAACTTAGGTTTCTTACAATCTACTACTTTATGTCCTTAACCATGACAATTATAACAATTGAAATTAGTAATAGGTTTAAAAGACTTACCTATGCAATCTCTTTTCATATGAAAAACTCCATTGCATATGAAACATCTACCTTTGAGTACATGTCTAACTTCCTTAGATGATTCAACTTGTTTGATTTCATCAACTTGCTCTATTTTCTTTGGTTCATCATGTTTCATAGAAAAATCAACTAGTTCAATTTATTTAGATATTTCTGTAGTTTTACTTGATTCAATCTTACTCATATCATATTATTTAGGGGACTCAAGAATTGGATCTAGTTCTTTTATAATTTCAAATTTTGTGGCTGATTTCTCTCCAATAAAATACCCAAGGCCCATCTTACCATAAGAGAATCTCTGGCAAAATATCTGCTCATCAATTGTAATTCCTACCCCTAGTTGACTTTTCATGTTGTATTGTTAGATTCTTTTAGGCTTATTTTATGATTATGTTTTATGATTAGCGGTACTTGGTTACCAGATTGGATTAGATGTCATTTTATATTTAGTTGATATATTTGATGAACTACTTGATACTTATTTATTCCATTTATTCATGATTATTTTGATGATGATATATGTATGTTCATTTTGTGATTTCAATTATTTCATGATGATAGTTAGATGGATTATTTATATGCAATTTATATGGATATTTACCCCATACTTGCATGTGTATGGTGTACCTATATGTCTTAATTTATGATTAACATTTCTGATATGGTTGAGGGATAGAATCATAGTCACTTGCTAGTTGAGGTCTACACAATGCACCACTTCCTATCATTTCCTATTTAGTTCAAATTACATGTGTATGTACATGCTTAGATTTTATGCAAATTGTAGGCACTAGACATCAACTTCCCTAGATTGCCAGGATGAGCATGTCCTATCCCAGTAACTCAATGGTAAAAGTGTGGAGATAATTCTTGAGTCCAAATCCTAACCTAATCCAATTTTCCTAAAAAGTAGGACAAGTATTTGAGTTATTTACTCATCTGAATTTGTCAAGTGACGTGAATTCATGATTTTGACCCTAGAGTTTGAATCTATTCTTTGTCTTTCAATTGGGTTTTTTTCATATTTAGTTGTGTGGTCTATTATCCTGTTTGGGACTTGATTTTATCTCCTTAGTATGGTGGGAGTGGGTCATTTAGGTTCCACAAGGTTGGGTGGTAGTACATTTTCTTATACCATTGAGATTCAATAGCTGGATGTGTTTGTATAGATGTTCTCGTCTATCTGATTTTGTATTTTTGTTGGATGGTTATATCGTGTTGTACTATATCTATTCATCAAAGATCTTATGAGATGATGTATTATATTCATGATGTATATTCTTTGAGCTTTTCATACCCTGTGACTTGTACAGTAGATGATTAGTCATTTTGATTATTGCAAAGTGGAATCTTATATAAATGTATATTATTTAAATGGATTCATATTTGTAGTTATTCTGTAATGTGGAATTATTATATATTGGATTTAGTATTAATTAAACTTAAAAGTGATTCAACGTCATTGGAATCTTAAGAAATGTAATCTTTTTTATGGAGTGTGTTTATGTATGTCAGTTAATAGTTCCACTATATTTTATCTTTTTTTTTTTTTATATGTAATCAGCTAAAGCCTAGATTATTTATCATTTATTTATATTATTATTATTAGATTAATTATTATTATGTGTTAATCTCAAGTAGAAATGAACCCATGACCTCCTCGATGAGAGACTCACAATTTATCGATGCATTGTAGGCTCTTGCCTAACTATATTTTATCTATTGTTGTTTAACTGTTTTCTTTAGAAAAAATGTTTGAAAAACTTAGTGAAACTTTAGGTTAATTTCTTTTGGGTTCCTTGGCATTGCATTACATAAATTTTCTCACTACTAGAATAAAGCTTCTTTAGCTATTGTTTAACTTGTGTTAATTCTCCTTTCACAATAGTTTTTAACTTTTCTAACTCAACATGTTCTATCTTAATAGAGTCTAATTCAGATGTTACTTGACTTAATTGGGATCTAAGGTCTGCATTGTCATCTTTTAGATCAAGTTTGGTATTGCTATCATATTTCTTAAGACTTAACTTAAGTTCAACAATCTTTAACTCATACATCAAATTCTCATTTTCTTTCTTGATAATTCCTTCTTCATTATTGTCACTAATCTTATCATTTGATTCCTTTCTCAATTTTAGATCATCAATCTTGTCTTTCATTTTTCCAATGTAAACTTTTGCATCCTCATACCTATCTTTTAGGTTATCTCTTTCTTTAGTAAGAGGATCTATAGGGATCTTACTCAAGTTGTTAAGCCTCTTTTGAGTAATTGTGCTCTGATATCAATTTTTATAAATAGATAATACTAAGAGAGAAGTTGGGGGGGGTTGAATCAATATTCTACAAACCAAACTTTTCTATTAAGGATATTGACCCTAGTAGAAGTCTATGAAATACATGCAGTGTCTCAGGTCCTTGTTAGAGGACTAGGCCATGTTAGAAGCTTTAACCATCTTAGGAGTTGCTTCAACCCTATTAGGAGTTGGTATATCTAATATAATGTATGCAAGAGACCACTTCCCTAACATGAAATATACAATTAAGTTTCTTCACAGGAGTAGATATACATACAATATTGTCTTATTGTTGTATCTCACACTTTCTCTGATCATACATCAAATTTTGTATCACATAAGGCTTGCATATTATTTAAGCTTTCTTCACATATAGTTTGCATCACATACATACTTAACATTATCTATGCAAGATGTGATATTTACTTATACCTCACAAATTAACAAAACTCTACTTAGTTGACCTTGATGCTTTCATGGGCTTGACCAATTATAAAATAATTTTGGGTAAACATCTAGGATGTCAGCCCAACATGATCAATATTTTGTTTCCAAAATAATTCCTTTAGTCATGCACTTCAATTTACTGATGTGCTCTGTTCTTCTCTATTAATTATCTGTGTTGGTGATCCTTCTATAATTTACATCATACTATCTATACAGATCTACAAACTAATATATGTCATCATGACACTATCATCTATCACTCCTCAATCGTGCATGAGCTAACTTGAAGTTTGTCATCTATACATACCATATTTGTCTCTGTGCTACTATAAATTGTCTAATACTTAGACAATTTTCTAACTCTGATTACATCATGAAATATGAAAATGGATATGTTGCCATAAATGACAATACTCATATATGTACCTAGCCATATTGCCAACAATAAACTATTTACAATATTAGCTAGTTGTCTAGTCTTCTAAAATAAGAGACTTGCAGAATGTAAACTTTATCACTAAAGAATCATAATAACATCCACATAAGTTTGACACTAGAATTTCATGTGGAAATATAGTTTAGGGAAAAACCACAAGCAACATGTCACTGATTTTCACTCTTATGAAGTGAGCTCTATTAGGAGCCAACCTTGTTAAAGGTTACGATACACACTGTTAAATGTGACCTTGTTAAAGGATTTAATCACCCTGTTAGGAGTGGCCTTGTTAGAGGACTTTAGAACATTCCATTAGAATGTCACCTGGTTAAAGTATTTACATAGATTTTTAAGTCCTTATGATTGTTAGGTCAACCTTAATTAAAGGATTTCAAATAATATTCATAATGGTTAGAAAATAACAATAGGTTTGATCTGTTGAGTAAAATTCACTTTGCATGTTTAGATCTCTATTTAGCTCCTAATACTAATTTATTGTTTGGCCTCCATTTTCATCTCAATCTTGTACTCACTTAGAAACCTTTCAAGAAATCATTCTTCACTTCTTCTCAATTCAATTAAGCCTTCTTCTTAGATTCACCAATCAACAACATCTATAACAACTCAATCTCTTTGGAACTTCTTGACACATGCAAAATCTCTCTACACTCTACACTTTCTCTACCTCTTCTAAAAGTTTGTCTCTTTACCTCTTTAAATAGGTAGTTCTAATCTTTTTTAACTTAATCAACACCATAGGTCTTAGGGTTCACAATTTGATCCATCAAAAACAATTTATCTATTCACCATTATGTTTATCTCTTCTTTTCTAGAAACTTTTCCTTGAATTCATCTCTTAATCTGATTACCTAATCCTCTCCTAAAATTAAATGATCCAACTCATCAATCCTTATCTTCAAAATATTTTCCATATCCCAAGAAATTAACTTTGTTAGCTGAAAATTATGATTCCTAACAAATAGTTAAAATGGTGTTCCTTAGCCAACACTAAGTTTTGACACTTGATCATCACTAGGTTACTTAGCTGCTATCAAAATTCTTTCTCATCATTAACCCTGTCACTCAGTCAATACTAATGCTTGGTCAAAACTGAATTTGTTCGACACTTACTATGGCTCAGTTGACACTAGCATCACTCAACATGTTCATCAAAGTTCCTTAGTGTTACTTGGTCAAGCCTATACATTTGATCTATCTTTTCTCATACTTCCAAGACTTTAACGTTACTGTCTTCTCCTTTTATAACATGATTTAAACAATCACTTTATCTTGTCAAAATCTAACTAATCAAATGTCCATTTGTAGTTTACTCTTTATAACTCAACCTTTTCTCTAGATGCTTTTTAATTGACCAACTTCTCAAATCCTCTTCATCAATAAAATAGATATGAGATTGAGATTAGATGGAAAACTATGTCACCAATAGATTTGGCATCAATGACAACATAACAATTATTTTAACTATAGTTTACAATATATCTTTTTGTTGTAACTCTTTAGGTAGACTTAGTATGTGGTCATGATACCATCTTAAAATGAACACACTTGACTTTTAAGACCTTTTATCTACCTCCTCTTCATGATTCCCACTTCATACCTTGGATATACTAGTGCTTTCCTCTCTTTTCCTCTTCCCTCTTCCATCTTTTCCCTTATCTCTCTAGTATCTACCTTGGCTTTCTATGGCACCTAGGGCCTATCCTTCTAGACCAATTTGACTTAGGTTATCCTTGTCTAGACCAATAAAACTTTAACTTATTTCACCAATTAATCCTTCATATAATATTCTAGTCTAATTTTATGTATGAAAGAATAAAAGTAGTAAATCATTCATAACACTTTGACACAAGATATGGTGACCCAAAAACCTTCCAAATAGAAAGTAAAACTAGGGTGGGGATGATACCCACAAGCTTTAGTATTTTAGTATAAAGTTGACTTGTTAAGGCTTATAATTGATCACTTATGATGATCTGCCCCATTAGGAGCAATAAGGATTGCTAGGTCTACCTTATGAAAGGATTTACAAAATATAAAATGAAGTATGCACTCCGTAAATAGATTTTTCAAAGACTATTAAGTCTACCCTATTAAAGGATTTAACTGATACACCTATTAGGATGAACGAGACACTAATCTTTGATCTGCAACTCTGATTTTCTAGTTGAGATTCCTTTGAAATGTAAAGACCACCTTGCTATGATAGATATGATGGTTTTATTTTTCACAGTGCACAGAAGTTCCAAAATATGTGTGAAAAATCATGTAATCCTCATGTCTTATAGATTATGGTTTCTCTTTTTATAATTTTTCAAAATTTTGTGTTACCCTAGTCACACCCTAGTATCTATGTTGTTTGAATTTTATTAAATTCTCGAGGTTTTTCATCAACATAGTCATTAAAATGCCCTAAGTATGTTAAAACTCTAGGTTATATTCAATTTTTTGAAAGGGTTTGCAAAAATTCCTAAGTTCCACTCCTTTACAGTGTTATGGTGTTAGGGTTTTCTGTAGGAGCATTGAGCTCTCTTTCTTTTGTTTTCATGGTCATGCTTCACTAAATGGAGTAAAGGCATAAAGGAATTTTGGTTTATGAATATACGGTTGTATATCTCATAATAGTGAAGTAGTGCACTTTAGAGCTCTCTGATCATAAAATGGATCCTATAGCGAAGGTGCGTAAAAGGTTTTTATTCTTTGTAAGTTTGTCTTATGGTTCCACGGTGGTGAGATAACTCGAATGAGAAAAAGTAATTCATTAAGGTACCTCTGGCTATACATTTTTCTTTTAAGTGTATGAGTGTAATAAGTTTTTAAAATGGTTATGTCTATTGATTTATGGGGTTACGAGTAACAAGTTGAGCGGATGAGTGAAAGGATGGATTAGTTTGGTTCACGCCCTTATGTTTTGTTGAATGGTGAAAGAGCGTAAAGGCTTATCATGGCATAAAGGATGTATTACAAAACCATCAAATGGATTTATGGTTTTACATGCAAGGGAAGCTCGTAAGAGTGAAGCAAGGTATGATTTTGTTTATGTGCTTTCACTGTTTTGGTTCATGAACAACCATAAAGTTTTATCATAAGAAGAAATGTGTCATGTGGGACTTAAAAAATTGCCACTTAGGCCTTGAGAAGAATGAATCAAATTATGACACATAACAAATGTCATATGGTCCCAACCCGCATAGAAGATAACTTAAGTTTTTCATTTTGCATGTGCTTAAATCAACGATGATGTTTTTTCTAAGATTTAATCTAGGTCATTGATTTGTTAAAGAGAATTTTTTTCCTAATGCTTCTATGTTAGCAAGAATACCATGTGAACAAAGAGGTGTTTCATGTCTTCCTCCACGGATACAAGATTTGTTTAAGCATATGAGCATAAAAGGTAAAATCAGGAACAAGATGAATGCTTTATGCCGTTATGAGATGTGTTGAAGCATAAGCACAGAAAGGTATGTTGAAAGGGTTTGAGATCTTACTATAAAAGGGGCCATGTAAGAGTGTAAATAGAATTGCAAAGCCATGCTTAAAGAACCCTAATGCTTCTACGCTTAGAATTTTTTGAAGCATCACTGAACAAGAGTAGATATCTATATCTTCGAAGTTATGAGGATTGAAGGGTTTGGACATAGCATATGAGCATAAGAGAAAATTTGAAAAAATTCGACTGAGGTGTCATGCTAGTTAAGAAAAAAGGACAAATTCACCATGGCCAAGTAAAATAAAATATAGAAAGGTACTTTAGGATAAAATTACAAGGTTGATATTATTTGTTGACGTCCTACAAAGGTGCTATTAAAACTTGTGCATTCAAAATTTATTAAAGCTGGTAGATTGCATGATTAAACTATAAGTATTTGATTGAATGTTCAAACTATTTTCCATTTCAAAGAGCTCATGTTTTCTATTTTGAAAATTCTCCAGGCATCCATAGATTTGTGTTATCTATATCATTGTTGTAGGAGTTTGAGATAGATTTGTAGAGAAAATGGCTGAAATGGATGTTGAAGAGATTCCTACTGAGGAAGTAGAGGTTGAAGAGGAAGGTGATGATGTTGTAGAGGTCACATCAGAAGGTATAGTAAAGACTGAAAAGAAAACTAGAGTCTAAAAGCTCAACAAGCATGTAGAGGACTAGTTGAAGATACTTCTAGGGTCATCCAATGCAATTTCAGTGAATGACCATATTTTTAAAGACCCTTACTTCCTGTGTAGGGATGCAAAATGCCCTAAGGTTGATGGTTTTAATGTATTTATGTATTTTTACCAAAATAGAACTGAGAATGTACCAATATGCAACCCATGGAATAGGAACATGGTAAAATTGATATTCCAAGAGGTATTTGTTGATGTGGACTTGTTGAAGGTATTGATAAAATCCCATAATCTAGTCATGAGGTCATTCTATAGACATAATGGGAGTATTGTGTGCACACTTGACAGGACTTCTTTCATAGAAGCTTTTGGTTTGGAGGGGTAGATGGATGTGCCCATTAATATTGATGATTTGTAGGGAAAATTTGGGAGAAATAAGACTCATTATCTAAATAATGCAATGCTGCCCCACATCCCCCACAATGTAAAAAAAGGCAAGGTAGATACCAAAGAAAGTGGAAGATCACTTGCCACTAAGTAGATTCAAACACTATTTCAAAAATATACTGTATGGATTACGCAAGGTTTAGGGAAGTGATGGAGCAAAGGATTGTGTATATGGCTCCTTGTTTCTAATGGCATGTGATATATATGACCCTTTACACAATAGGGAGTATGATTATGTGGGTTCCATTATGGATAGCATGCACCATCAAATTGTCAATGCCAAGAAAGGAGAGATGAAGGACTTCAAATTTCATCATTACTCATTGCTGATGTACCTAATCCTATATAAAAACATTGGTTACATTAGTCAGGACTTCATTGATCAAACTTCTAATGAATTTGGTGAGTTACCTATGCAAATATGGACTCGCATTTGGGATTAAAAAATTCATTATTCAAATGCAATTATATTTTTCAATTTGTTTAGTTTTGTGATCATGAGGATGGTAGACCATACTTTCTTTAGGGCCCCTAATGTTTTGAAAACATTACTCAGACCTTCCTTTTTGGATGAGAAAATGAAATTAGATCATAATTGGAGGGATATATTTTTGTTTAAGGAGTGCACATTGATGAGAGTTTATGCATGCCCACAGCCTCCTCATATATTACCTTAATATTTTCCCCCTAGATTAGCTATCATTTAATTCTTTTGGCAATTTTTACTGATGAACAAAGAAATGATTCCTCCTTCCCTGCACAAACCTACATTTTTTTGTAGAAGTTTTAAGGTAGGAGATTTTATAATTGAGAAGAATACTTATAAGGAGATTAGTGAGTATCTAGGTCATAATAAGTTTTCTATTGGACCTTATAGAATGTATGACCTAGAAAATTATATAACAAATGAGGTAAAAGCCATTAGGGGTTACATTCTACCTCCCAGCAAACTCATTCCAGTAGAAGATTTAATTGCTAATATAGTAGTAACAGGGGAAGCTGATGAGTTACTAGGGAAGTATGGATAGATCAGAAAAGTAGAAGAGGCCTTAAAGAGGACCAACCTAGACTTCAAGGGTTTCTACATAGAGATTCCATATCCTAGCAATTTGAGGTAAATGGTTGAAAATTTTGATCATATCATGGCCAAAATGCCAAGTGAACCAATAGGAGATGAGGCAGCAGTGAACAGAGAATCCCTTAAGCCTGATGTCCAATTGGAAATTAATGTTAAAGAGGAGGAACAACCATCATCTTCCACATGGGTGGAAAAAGGAAATAAGAGACAGAAAACCCATGCACATCTTGGAGAGGGTGGTGAGCAGAGCCTTGCAAGTTATGCTAGGGAATGATCAACATTTTGTTGATATCAAACAAAACTACTTGCAGGAAAGGGCAACAGATGTAGGAAGAGCCTCAACTGATCTACAAATTACAGCCTCCAGATTGGATGATAGACTCGTCCAATCTAAGAAATTCATGGAAGATGATGATTTTATTAAATCATTTGAATTTAAATTTTTTTAATATAAAATTAAGCAAAATGAACTCACATTGAGCCTCATGCTAGGAGAATATCCTGAAAAGAATAAAAAATTGGTGGATAAACTATTGGCATATGATCTAGACAATGAGACTATGACCCCTACAGAAGCCAAGGAGTTGGTGTATAGAAGTGGCATGATTTTAGTGCCAAGATGGGTTATAGAAAGGGCCTTTGTACTTGACCAAATTAGAAGGCAAGACAAGGCAATCAATTATGAAGCAAACAACAGCAAAGGCCTAAAGAGAGGTTCAAGTTTTAATATAGATACAAAGACCCTAGTTGTATGGAGTGTTGCCCCTAACACCAAGAAACCAAAAATGATGAATATAGTGGAGATTTCTCAGGGCAATATGATTGTCTAGACATTGGATAACACCATTGGCAAAGAGATTTCCAGCCTGGTTAAACACTTTGCACTCATGAATGAGGTAAAGGTGGATCAAATTGAGGATAGGCTTGATGTTGCATATAATGAATGCTTAGATGTTAGAAAGTTGTATGAAGAAGAGCTCAAGATAGGTTATGTGCCAAAAACAAAGAATAGAGGAGTTGGAGGGAAAGGTCCAGAGCCTAGAAGTGAAAGTTGCATCCCTGAAAGGCCAACTCAAGACTATAGCAGAGGCAAAACATGCATAAGGGAATGTGGAGGAGATGAGGCACACTATTGAAGTAGAAGCCCAAATAGAGGATATACCCATAGGGGTAACAATGCAAGTGCTAGTGGTGAATGTAGAAAGTGAGGTTTCTCAATTTGATAGTGTACCAAAAAGGGGTGTAATGTTGAATATTCTAAATCACAAGATAAGCATCTTGAAGAGAACTTGTCAAGATGCATATAATGCATTCACCAATCTGCAAGCTACTGAACAAATATACAAAGAAGCAATAGGTTGGCTTGACCCTATTTTCCAGCAATGGGCACCTTACATGCAAGTTTTTGATAGATTGATACCATTGCTAGCTAAGAAGCCAGACCTTCTTGATAAGGTCATTTCTGTTAAAGAGAGTAAGGATAAAGTGAAGGATTTGCTACAATTCTTTACAGGAAAATTGACAATTATTTAGAATAAGATGAAAGTGTTGATTAATGGTTTTATTCCCTAATCCTTTCAATCCTTAATTTTGATGGCCAAATGAAAGATTGGAATGAGTGGTCTAGTTCTTTTGACCATATTGAAAATTTTCCATAGGTGATATACATTTTTTAAGGTGACACTAATAAGTTTGTTTTTAATGAACTTATTGATTCTTTCTTCAAAATTGAAAATGAAATGAATAAATTCATAATAGAAGGGAAAGTAGTTACAGATGCCACATGGCAAAATTTTTTTGGTGAATTAACAAAAATCAAAGCATGCAAGTGGCCAACAAAAAGAGAAGTTATTGTATGGGAGGCAATTGCAAAAGTTAAAGCTTTACCAATAGGGGGCAATTGAAGAAGAAGACAAAATTGAAGATTTGATACTCCAACTATCATGTACAACTATTTCTACTTTTTTCTATTTATGTTAAGGTTTCAAAGTATTTTGAGAAGTTTTTTGTTTCCCTCGTTGTAAAAGGACACTTGTCAGTCACATTTTCCCTTTGCTTTTTGCAACTCATGCTTATATAAATGAGTTTTCAAGGCATTGTGACGAGTCTAAATGGCTTGTATAAAAATTTTTCTTTTAAAGAAAAGTACAGTTGGTCCAGTTGTATGCAGTTTCCTTGAGTTTAGTTTCAATTATACTCTCTGATAATAAATAAAAATGATAGAATCAGCAAGATATTCTAGGATTTTCATTGAGTTTCTATTGGTCATTTTATTAGTCATCTAAAAGGATAATACAAAGGGGTACTTACATTATACCTGTGTCACCAATTTCTGTCTCCATTTTATGAGTTTGTTTACTTTGAAGTAATTTGAATAAGGTTTAATTAATTGAATGTAGTCTGGATGGGTTGTATACTAGTTCTATTGTTGCTTTTAATTCAAGGAATTATGTAAATGCTTTAGTAGATCAGTAGAGTTTATGAGTTTATGAAGTGGATAGTTCATAAGAATGGAAATGGGTGGTTACAATTAATAGATTCATTTACAAGTTATTTGAATTAGATCTCCCACCAATAATTAATCTTTTGCCCAATGGATAAGGCACTAGTCACATAAGTCAGAAGTGAGTAAAGGTAAATTCTGCCACAACATATCAGATCAATTATAAATTCAAAATCATTTTCATTCCATTTTGTTCAAGGTTATAATGCTGGTTAGCACTCATTTATATCTTATTTCTGAGTCTTAGGTAGCTGCTATTTCTAGAAACATTTGTAAACTCAAGGAGAATTTTGACCAAATCTGCTTATGAGGGATGTATATGAATTTGAAGATGTCAAGTAATAGATAAATTGTATATGTGTTTAAATATAGAAGATGAGAATCGGAATGAAACTAATACAATTTGAATCATCCCTTAGGTATACCCATCTTGGTCTTATAGAGCCTAAAGAGTAGAAAACCATCCTTGGTTCTGTTGAAGTTGGATCTAAGTGATTTGCACATGTAATTGTTAATAGGAAGTGGCTAATCCTTAGGTTATGTGAGTATGATCACTTTGGTATTGAACATTTTGTTGTTCAGTAGTGTTAAACACCAACAAGATAAATCTTTGCTATCCCTTATACTACTTGTAGCCTTCTCATTTCACACTTCTTCTCTTCATATTCACTTCATACATATTTCTTTGGATATTATATAATTAATTAAATATATACCAATCCAAATCATAATTCATCAAAGTTAGCTAAAACATAGGTTTCCATCAAGATCATAAAGACGACCCAACTAATGATACTCAAGTTCAGAAGAAAAAATCAGTGTTGTTTTGATACTCAACAACCATTTTCAACACTTGACATCCTCATGAATTTGGTAGATATAGAAGCTTGGTTCATACTAATCACTTCTAAGTAGCTTGAATTCGGTCAACACTTGTGTGACTTGTGAACACTACAAAACTTGGTATATAAACTAAATCACTTGGTTGACAGTCCATGGCTCAGTCAACACTAACACTGCAAGCTTAATATAAACTGATTCACTTGGTTGAAACTCCTTGGCTCAATCAAAACTAGATTCTCATCACTAATACTACAAGCTTAGTAGATATTGGAGAGTATGGTTGACACTATGCAACTTGATTAATGTTGTGAAGATCAGTTAGCACTATCACTGAACAACTTGGTAGATACTACTTGTCATGAACTATATAAACATTTTGGAACTTGGTAACAACTATATTACTGGGTAGTAACTATATTACTTGGTAGTAACTAGAGAACTTGGTTAACACTTCAAACTAAAGATAAGCTCAGTAGTAGCTTAACCAATTGACTAAGTGTGAGTCACTAATAAAAAAAAATTTACATTAATGTCAATAATCTTCCCCTTTGGAATTAATGACAAAAAACTTATCAATCCAAAAATGAATGCTCAAAATTTTAAGTCCAAAACATTCTTTTATCTCCTTTCTATGTCTACAACTCAGACATAAGTATAATACTATGTTGCTCCTCCGTACATATATCTAGAGTATTTCTTCCCTATACACATATCTCATATTATACTTCTCCCCAATACTCTTCATATATACATTCATCTTATATTATACTTCTCCCCCTTTTTGACATAAATGCCAAAGGTGTATACTACATGTTAATGCCAAAAAGTGACAAGAAGTCAGAATGTACCTTCAAAATCAATGTCATTTTCTTGCTGCAATTTTCCTATAACACCTTGCTTGCATGTAATGTAATCTTCATTTCTACTAATAAATTCATCATGTGATCAGCTATGGAGAATTTATTGACATGGATGATTGTTTTGACATGTGCAATGTGTTTTTGCAATGCATCCATGTTTGGAAGAATCATGCCTTGGATATCTACAAGTGTAGCCCTGATACTAGATTCTTCCCTTAATAATTTTACTTGCAAATTTGTCAGATATATTATCTTTGAATAGTGAGTAGAACTATAGCTTGAGTCAAGTGACAATTGGTGTGCACTTGCCTTCGAGTCTTCATCTATCTTAGATAATTTTTCTTTGATTCCTTGGGTGAAGATAGATGTATCACACAACTTACTAAATAATGAAGTTACAATATTTGCAAATGTTTCCAATGAACTAAGAATAGTAGCCAATTCTACTTCGTTTATTGCAATTTTATGTGCCACTTGTTTCAATACTTTGTTTTCAAATTTTCTTTCTTCTCTTTTTATTAACTTATAGTGTCCATTTCATATCTTCATTGAATTTCTAGACAACTTATGATAATTGATTTAAAATAGGTTGTGTACTATCAACCTCTATACTTAATGCATTCATAAATATGTCTTTAATATCTTCTAGCACTTGGGTTTCCTTCCTTTTCTATTCTCTAAAAATTTGTTGCTTAGCTCTTTTCTATAGTAATTTCTCTAGGATGTTCATCTTATTAGTTGTGAGGGTAGTGATATCCTAGTTTGGAATAACAATATTCTCATCTAACTCTATTGCCTCTTCTTCATCCTTTTCTTTCAAAGTAGGAGAAACAATTTTCTTAGTCTTGTTTGATACTTCAATACTCAGTTGAGATTAGTTCTCAACTATCATTGTACTTTCTATTGACACAATTGAAATTTGAAAAATTATAGAAATTGAGGGGCTAGAAACAAAAGTAGATATGGTACTGACAGTAGAAATACCTTGTTGTTGCATTGCCAAATCTGATGATGGAGGTACTTGCTACTCAGTGGATAAAGTGTTGATCACAAATAGGTGTAGAGATTGGTTTAATACTTGGTGTTGTAGTAGTTACCACAACCAAATTGGAAAAATCTTTCTTAGAGCTTGATGGCATTAAATATTTTCTCAAAGAGTGAGATAATGAGGCCATCGCTACTAATATAATATTTTCTAGGTTAGTTTCCTCAATATTTTGAATATTAGTGAGACTTTCCTCTGTAGCTTCCTATTCCTCCTCCTCATCATTCACATTTACATCATCTATTTCATCATCTTTTATTTCCACATTCTCTTCCTCATCACTATCATCATCTTTGTCACTAACATGAACAAAAAAATCACTAGGCTAATGTAGCTTGTAAATATTATTCCATGTTGATGTAGCAACCTTCACAACATATTCAATGTCTTTGATAAGTATCATGCAATTGTCCATTTTGAGAGTGAACTTATGTTCATTCTTATTCAAATATTCTTTCACCTCTTTTTCACTTAGATTTTTCATTAGTTTCCTTAGAGTCTATTCAAAGATGTCTTTTGTAGTCTTCTTTGCATGTTCCCATCTAGGCTTGATTTCTTGCATAAGCTCCTTTCAAATTTACTAAGTAAGCTCAGTAGGATAATACTTTAATTTTCCCAATTTTGTCATAATGATGTCTTCAATCTATCTTTTCTCATTTGCATTCCTTGATTCATATTTTAGGGATTTGAAACATTCCATTCTAGTTCCTTCTTCCAATTCCTTCAACTTTTCTTGAAAAGTAAGTGGAGGCCTTTTGAAAATAATTTGCTTGGCATCCTCCTCACCAGACTTTAATTTCTTCTTGGATTTTGGTTTCCTTGTGAATACTACAGTGGATGACTTAGTAGGTTTGGTGATGATAACTTTACCTTTCTTCCTTAGAGGTTCTTCTTCCTCGGATTTGGTTTCTTTCGCTTCATCCTCTGTCAGTAAGAGAGTAGAACTTGCTTGTTTCATTTTTGCTATCCTCTTTCTTCCTTTGTTAACTTCTTGAGGAATCTTGATTTCAAGTTCTATCCTTGCCTTGGCTTCTTTATAAGTTCCAAAATATGGTGCCTTAGGATCCACAGGCTCATTTAGTAGAGTCTCAATGGTATCTTTTGTATCATCAATGTTAACCTCATATTCAAGAGGATTAACACTTTCCACCCTCGGTATGACTGGCTGAATGTACACTCTATCATAGTCTACCACAAAACAAATATCATCTTTGCAGTCCTCTTTAAGTTTCTTTCATATCCTATATCTATTATTCATCTTTTCTTTGAATGTATCAAAGTAGCTATCCATTATACTATCAAAATTTTCACACATCTCTGCTATGTATTCATTAATCTAATATAGAAAGGTACATATTTTCTCCATAAAACTATACCTTTAGAAGGGAAGAGTTTTTGTACAAATAAAAATAAACAAGTTATGAGTGAACCAAACTTACATGGATTGTTCTTGGAACCTCTAATACTTTCCATGTTCTTATTGAACTAATTCAATAATAACTCGACAAGGTCAAATGTCATATTATTTTTCACCACATTAAGGGCCAAATCTACTACCTCACATGACACATTATTGAGATGACTAGATATGTAGATTTTGTAGGCAATCAGATGAATTCCAAACTTTAATTCCATGTCTATGATTCCACTCATCTTCATTCCTCTGTCATCCCACTTGGAAAGAGTTTTCTTTGCTAGTTCAGCCTGACCTAGGCTTTTGATCCCCTTGACTTTGTTTGACATTAGAAGGCCAATGATTCGATGAATCATCTTCCTTGTGATCAAAATGGGCTGATCCAACCATAACTTCCCATTTTGAACTTAGCTTAGTATGAATCTTATCCATTTTGCCTAAAAATCCCTTGGCATATGCAAAATATGCCTCAAGCCCTTTTCTTCCAAATGTTGATGCTCGGGTTTTAAAGTGTCATTCACACTTAACTCATTCAATGCCTCATGCATTTCATGTGTTCCTAGATCTTGAATAAAAGAGTGATAAGATGAGTGTATATCATGCACAAGTAATACTTAGGAAGGAATTTGTGATTGTGCACCTACCAGGTCAAGTGATTTGGCAATTTTTGGACTAATTTTCAATGTCGAAAGCTCACATTATGCTCCTCAAATCAACATTTATAATCCTTTCTTCACTTTTTTGCTGGAAGAAGACATGCTTAGTAGGGCCTTGTAGTGTTTTAAAAAACTTCAAGAATTCTTCCAACAACAAACACACAGATCACTTGGAAACACAGAAATCACTCTTCACAAATAGCTCTCAAAAATTCATGGTGAAAAATGAATTCAATTTTCTTCCTTTTAACATATTTTCACTTTTCAATCATCATAATAGCTTTCGTATGACCACTCTCTCACTAATAGACTATCTTCCACTCGGTTCTATCTTTTAATACTCAACAAATATTCATAGCTTGATAGTCTCAACATTACTTGGTAGAGTTTTCAACAACTTGGTGTCCACACACAATACTTCAGTGTCTCCCAACCTTTCTTAGTAGGGTCTTGCGACCTAACCTAGCTTAGTAAGGTCTATGATTTTTCACAACCACTTGGTGATCCTTGTCCATCTTGAATGTTGATATGGATCTTAATTTTCTGACTAGTTGGAACTAATGAGAGATGTTTTCCTCATAATATTAGTTCTAGTTGTTCCTATGGGAGTTCAAGTTGAGATACTTGAGTCACCCAACTCTTGAGTGACATTTACTTCATGAATCAAGCTTTCATTCTTAGGAGATTTTCGTACCCATTACTAGTTCATTCATTTTCTTATATTGTCAACTTTGACTTTCTTTTCATCTTCAACTCTTCTAGTGTTCATACAATTCTTGGGAAGGTGTCCACGTTCTATACAAATGAAACATCTTCTAGTGGTGTCTCTTTTCCTCATGTGATGTTTTATAGTGTTTTCTCCAATGTGCCCAAATTCTCCACAATAGTGGCATCTACACCATGTGTTGTAGTCCCATCCAAATATAGTTTTTACAATTTGTTCTATTGGATTCAATTTCTTATTTTTGTACTCTGAAGATTTGTGTCCTTGTTTATTGAAACTATATAGCCTTTTCCTTCAAACTTAGATTTCTCCTTGCATTCACTTGCTTTATGTCCATGCTTATTGTAATTGTAGCACCTTCGATTCAATTTTGCTTTACCATTACTCCAACATTT
The DNA here is from genome assembly GCA_028749045.1 of Cupressus sempervirens. Lineage (NCBI taxonomy): Eukaryota > Viridiplantae > Streptophyta > Pinopsida > Cupressales > Cupressaceae > Cupressus > Cupressus sempervirens. The sequence goes on from CM053792.1 coordinate 240,155,076, forward strand.
GTGTGATGTATGCCCAAACTTACCACAATGACTTTAAGTAGGCCTTTGATTCTTTTGAGCTCCTTACTTGGATGATTCACCTTCTTTTGTGTATCCTATTCCAGATTTGCCTTTGTGTCTATACCAACTTTTCTCATTCAACTGATTCATGCTTTCTTAAGATTTCAATATTCTTTCATTGGTTTTCTTTTCAGTATTTAGATCATTCTATAGTCTTTCATTTTTTCATCTTATATTCATGAGTTCTTCATTTACATTAGTAAGATGATTGATGAAGTTTGATTGCTAAAGGGATAGATTTAGAATTTCATTGTTCTTTTCTTCTATCTCTTCTTTGGCTTTGTCTTTTTCTTCCATGACTCACATAATCTTACTGACTAGATTTCTTGTTCTGTTTTCAACTTTCTAACTTCTTAAACATTATAATTTTTTTCTAATAGGTCTCTAATTGTTTCATCAGCTTCATTTGAATTTCTTTCTGCACATATATCTTCTATTTTTTCTTTAGTGTTGAGATTGTCATTCATCTATACTATAAGATCTTTCCTTCTTTTCAATTATTGAGAGAATTGATCCTTTTCTGTCTTTAGTTGACCAATGGCTAATTCAAGATTGAACTTTTCATTGTCAATAGTCTTATCTAGCCTATATACCTCTATTGCCTTAGATTTCTCCTTGCATTCACTTGCTCTATGTCCATGCTTATTGTAATTGTAGCACCTTCAATTCAATTTTTCTTTACCATTACTCCAACATTTGTGTGATGTATGACCACACTTACCACAATGACTTTAAGTAGGCCTTTGATTCTTTTGAGCTCCTTACTTGGATGATTCAACTTCTTTTGTGTATCCTATTCCAGATTTTCCTTTGTGTCTATACCAACTTTTCTCATTCAACTAATTTATGCTTTCTTAAGATTTCAATATTCTTTCATTGGTTTTCTTTTCAGTATTTAGATCATTCTGTAGTCTTTTATTTTTTGATCTTATATTCATGAGTTCTTCATTTACATTAGTGAGATTATCAATGAAGTTTGATTGCTAAAGGGATAGATTCAAATTTTCATTGTTCTTTTCTTCTATCTCTTCTTTGGCTTTGTCTTTTTCTTCCATGACTTCACATAATCTTAATGACTAGATTTCTTGTTCTATTTTCAACTTTCTAACTTCTTGAAGATTATAATTCTTTTCTAATAGGTCTCTAATTACTTCATTAGCTTCATTTGAATTTCTTTCTGGACATATATCTTCTATTTTTTCTTTAGTGTTGAGACTATCATTCATCTATACTATAAGATCTTTCCTTCTTTTCAATTATTGAGAGAATTGATCCTTTTCTTTCTTTAGTTGACCAATGGCTAATTCAAGATCCAACTTTTCATTGTCAGTAGTCTTATCTAGCCTATATACCTCTATTTCCTTTACTTAGATTTCTCCTTGCATTCACTTGCTCTATGTCCATGCTTATTGTAATTGTAGCACCTTCAATTCAATTTTGCTTTACCATTACTCCAACATTTGTGTGATGCATGACCAAACTTACCAAAATGACTTTAAGTAGGCCTTTGATTCTTTTGAGCTCCTTACTTGGATGATTCAACTTCTTTTGTGTATCCTATTCTAGATTTTCCTTTGTGTCTATACCAAATTTTCTCATTCAACTGATTCATGCTTTCTTAAGATTTCAATATTCTTTCATTGGTTTTCTTTTCAATATTTAGATCATTCTGTAGTCTTTCATTTTTTGATCTTATATTCATGAGTTCTTCATTTACATCTATCAACCTTAAATAATCTTAAACCATTCAACCAAAGTAAAAAAAACCATAACAAGATGCACATACACAATTACACCAAATGTGTTAACTAGGGAAACCCTTGATTAGAGGGAAAACCCTAGTGGAAATGATGCCCACAAGATGTTGTACTAATATAAATATTCCTTGTTAGAGGATGGACCATTTTAGGAGTCTATTACAACATTTAGTACATATGAATCCCTATTAGGAGACTTTGAATTCCTATTAGGAGTTCCAACCATGTTAGGAGTTGTGCCAACCTTGTTAGGAGTTGTGGACAATAGAAGGACCCACCATCCAAATAGATTTTGGGGAAAGACCACTGAACTCATTGTCTAACTAATCTCTCAACTATTCCTTGTAGAATAATTGTCTATATTGTACTTTTAACTTCTTTCCTCTATCCTATCTACCAGACCAATTAATGTTAGACCTTGTAGATTAGGTCACAAACCTCAGATCCAAATATCAAACTTTGGATCACACAATAAAACCTCACCAATGAAGTTTACTTCATCTTCATTCTTCTCTACTTATCTTTGCATTCCTCTCTTCATGTTTCTTACAATAATTCACTTCCATCCTTTCATGATATAAGAAAATATCCTTCCTTTATACCAAATCCATAAAACAATTCCTTGAGTCGACTATTACACCTTCTCAATTAATTATTATAGGACCTCATTAAGAACATGTTACACTTAGAAATAACATTAATATTTCACATTATAACTTGAATATCTTTATGTACATGTAATATTATGACAAGAAAGATGAGCTACGTCATCTCTAGAATGTCTTCTTTAGATCTTTAACTTTGGCTTCTCAGAATAACAACTTTGCTAAGAGATATAACGAGTTTACCAGAAGATTCTTTTGTAAACTCTATCTCAAAATATTCTTCACCAAAACTTGCATAACTTCTTCCAGAACTAATATATTGTGCTTTCAAGGTTAGCTACATATACTAGACACTTATTAGTATCTCTATTTAACATCACTCAGTACTAAATTGTCTATCCATACCAACTTGATCTTTTCATTGTTCTTTTATCAGATACCACAAAAAATTACTATGTTGACATTAATGACAAACACAGTCATGAATGTAACATATCATCATGATAATGATATAATAATGTTTCTACAATACTCTCCCATATAAGTATCATCAACATTCATGCTTCCAACAATCTCCCCCTTTGGCATTGATGGCAACATAGATGAAAAACATCTAGTTCTAAAATACCAACTACAAAAGATTGATAACCTTTCTTTTTAAATCATTTTCATCAATCATTCTTCTCCATTGATATACATCAATTTTCTCTATATCAAACTATTTTTTATGGTGTACTTCTCCTCCATTGAAATTAATGTCAAAGGTTTCTCAATAGTGCTCTATTACAGAGATTGAGAAACCTTTGACATCGATCAACATTTAGTCTAGACAAACAATAGTGCTCTATTACAGTGGACTGATGCACTCTTGCATTATATACTCTGATGTAGGAAGGGGCATAACCCCTAGCATACCTTGGAAATACTCAAATGTATCTTTGGGAAGAGGTTTAAAGAGAATATCTATAATCTGCTCTTTGGTGCATACATACTCCAATCTAATTTCCTTTTCTACAAGTTTCTCTCTCAACATGTGATACTTGATATAAATGTGCTTAGTCTTAGAATGCAACACTAGATTCTTTGAAATATTCATCGTGCTTGTGTTATCACAATGTATGACAATAGGTTCACTGAATTCTATCCTTATATCCTTTAACATATGCTTCATCCTAACAACTTGATTACAATTGTTTTATGTTGCAACATATTCTACTTATACTATACTTCATGAGGTATAGTCCTACTTCTTTCTTAGCAAAGAAACCAATCTTCCTCCAAGAAAGAAGGCTCAAACACTAGTGCTCTTTTTGTCATCCATACTGCCTACCCAATCAGCATTAGTATAAGAATATAAAGTGAATTCATTAGATCTATCATACCACAATCCAAACTCTAGTGTTCCTTTTAGGTATCTAAATATCCTTTTGATTGTTGCATAATGTGCTTCTATGGGATCAGCTTGGGATCTTGCAACTATTCCAACTACATTTTCTATATCTAGCCTTGTGTGAGCTAGATATTTCAATCCTCCCATCATAGATCTCTACTTCTTATGCTCAATAGTAGGTGTCTCATCCTTTGTAGATAACTTGTGTCCAATTATCATAGGTGTTCCAATAGTTTTACATGTTTCCAAACCAAACCTCTTTAGTATATCTTTCAAATACTTAGTCTAAGAAATAAAGATTCCTTCTTTGTCCTACACAATCTATAATTCTAGGAAATATTTCATTTCTCCTATCATGATCATTTCAAATTCCTTCTTCATTTATTCTGCAAAATTGTCACTTTCATCATCATTTCCTCCAAATATGATATCATCAACAAATATCACCAAAATCATTAATCTATCAACAATTTCTTTCCAATATAGATTATTGTCTACCATACCTTTGCTAAATCCAAGTTTTGTTAAATTCTTCTCCAACCTTTCATACCAAGTTTTGGGTGCTTGTTTCAAGCCATACAATGCTTTCTTCAATCTGCATACTATGTCCTTGTCATCTGTTATAGGAAAACCTTCAGGTTGTTCTATGTATACCTCTTCTTCAAGTTCTCCATTCAAAAATGTTGATTTGACATCCATCTAATATACTTTGAATTTTTTATATGCTGCATATGCCAAGAATAACCTTACTATTATTCTTGTCACACGAGCATAGGTTTCATCATAGTCTATTCCTTCTTGTTGTGAGTAACTGTTGTCAAAAGATTGCACCCTTGTCCAAAGTCTTACCTAAGGACAACCTCATGAAATATGGAAACAACCTCCAAGCTATGGGACTTGAACTATGAGGTTGAGTCTCCAAAGAAGCTCAATTTCATCTACTTTTAGGATGCACTCAAACTATTCTTGAAGAGAAAAGGGAAAAGGAATACATGAAAGAAACTACCTAATCTATTCTAAAGAGGTGATGCACCAAAATAGGGTGTCCAGATTAGTATCTACCCATACATGCACAATGCTATTATTATGAAAGTCTAAAGATATATGGATTCAAACTTTGCTTTAATCTATAAACTAGGCATAGATCAAACAACCATATGAGTGATACAAGGAAATACTTCACTTCTTATCATTCATGGGCCAAAGGGATACAAAGAGTGTAGATTACAAATATTTGCAGTAAATCAAAGAAAGGCAAACAATTTACATAGTATGATGACAGTTGAAAGAGATAAGGTAGAAAGTCATATAACTTAGAGGCAATAGGGAATTTATAGTAGCATGACAAGTACTAAAGAAACAAAGAAGATCCAACCCCAAGAAAGAGTACAAAATTTTCTTTTATAGCGCAAGCATAACTTGGATGACTTCCCTCATAAGACAAAATCAACCACTATAATCAAACCTCTAGAGAATAGTTAATGCAAAGCTAAAAAGATCTAGCCATTGAGTAAATCCAAACATGAGAGTGATGCAAGAGCATCCAGTGGTGTAAGGGCAATCCTATATCACCCAAAATTATTCTTAGTATTAGTTTCTATTTAAAGTGTTTTCATTTCTAGATACCCATTTGGGTCAAATAAAGATTCCAACTCTCATAGTTCCACTATTGGTTTTTGGGTTAGAGTTTTTGAGCACCTTGGGATATGTGCCAATAATTTTTTAATTGAGCTATAATTATAATGAGTTAGAGGGTTTAAGTTGTAGGGATGACTATACTTGTAATTTAAAGCACTCCAGGAAAAGAACCAGGTCAAAGGGCTTTACAGTTTGAAAGTTATTACAATTTTAAGTTTCCTGAAGACCTCCTAAGAGCATGTCAAAGTTAGATTAGAGTCACTAAATGGCCTCATACGAGCCTAAAAATGGGATAAAAGAAAAACTTTCCATAGGGCTATAGAGCGCTTGGAGAGATTTCCATAAATGTAAATGGATCATCAATAGGAGTCCTAGGTCAAAAGTTATGCCTCCCAAAAGTTGGACTACCATTTTTGGATTCTTCTAATTTTACACTAACTTCTGACATTTTTTATAGAACCTTCTATTTTTGCAGTGGATTCCAAATGACATATTCTAAAATGTATTCCTAACCCTAAACCTAATTTGGTTCACTTAAGGACATTTATGGCATTGTAAAGGTAGTTTTTGGTGGAGTTTGGGAGAGGGTACTGTGAGGAGGATTTTTCTCTAGAATCTGACCACATTGTAAGCCCATAAGGCACATCTTTGAGTCTATTTCATTGTACTGAATGTAATAGACTATCACTTCTAATAATAATATTTTCCTTTTCTAGTTGTGTTCATTTTGGTCTTGGATTGTGTCCTCATCAAGTGGTATCAGAGCTAGTTTTCTTAAGTGTGTAGATAGAGCGTCGAGTGTGAGGCAATTTACACTAGGATTGTGTGGTTGTGGGTTTTGATACAAGAATATGCCCCCACAAAGGGAGCATAGTGAAGGGCCAAATTTTTTACTCCTGAGGTTAGAGCCCTCAAGAGATAAGTCTAGGCATTGCAAGAGGAGATCCATAGATGGATGAATGTTTCCATAGGCGACGAAAGTGAGGAAGAAAATGAAGAAGAAGGAAATATTGGGAAGGAAGGGGAAGGAGATAGAGAATTCCTAAACTAGGTGGAGGAGAGGATTTTTAGGACCATTACCAAGCTTGGAAAAAGACCTAAAATTGATATTGGAGTGTTTTCGAGAAATCTAAATTCGGATGAGTTGATCGACTAGATCAATGAGCTGGAAGAATGTTTTGAGTATGAGGATATTGGGGACCCTGATAGGGTTAAGTTTGTGAAGGCCAAAATGAAATACCATGCCAAAATCTGGTGGCAAGAGATTCAGTTGGAAAGAAATAGAAGAGGAAAGGAGAAAATCACAAGATGGGATCGCATGGTGGACAAAATAAAGAAACAATTTATTCCTATTGATTAAAAGCTTGATTTGTTCAAGAAGATGCAAGGGTTAAAGAAAGCAAGAAAATCTGTCCATGAATACATAGAGGAATTTTACCAAGTCCTTATTAGGACAAAGCATGCAAAAGCAAACAAGGAGAAGGTTGCCCATTACCTCAGTGGCTTGAGACCTAGCATTCGGGAGGAGTTAAGTCTACTTAGAATGACTAGCATTGAAGAGGCATACTAGTTTGCCTTGTGAGTTGAGGAGAAACTAAACAAAAATTTTGATGTAAGGAAAAGAGGGTGTAGTCAAGGAGGAAGGGGTAGTGGTACGTCATTCGGAGGCTGAAATGAGAACCAAAGGAAAAATAAAGATGTGGGTACTAGCCAAAATCATAGGAATGATTGTTTCAACTGCTCTTATGATCAAAACTTTGGAGATCAGAGAGGAAGAGGTAGAGGATTTGGACAAGGTTCAGGAAGAGGAGGCTTTCATGGTACCTTTTTTCATTGTAATGAAGAAGGTCATTGAGCCTTCAAATGCCCTTAATGCCAAGGAAGGACAAATAGGATAATTAATGGTCAAGTAAGGGTTGCTCATGTGGATGATGATGCACAATCATCACATTTAGAGGACGTAGAAAGAGGAGAGGTTCTAGTTAATGAAAGAGTCTTATTGAGTGGTGAGACTAAACTTGGACAAAGGAGGAGTTTGTTTCATACCCGGTGCAAGTGCGAGGGTAAATGTTGTGATGTGATTGTTGATGGTGGAAGCACTGACAACTTGGTGTTAGAAGAGATGGTCTCAAAGCTATAAATCAAGAGGGAGAAACACCCCCAACCCTATCAATTTGCTTGGATTCAGGATGATCATAAGGTTCATGTTATTGTCAATGTTTGGTAAAGTTCAAGATCGGGTGTTACCATGATGAGGTTCTTTGTGACATCATTCCAATGGTTGTTTGTCATTTATTCTTGGGAAGGCCATGGCAGTTTGATAGGCATGTTGTACATGATGGTCATCCAAATACATACTCTTTGACAAAGGATGGAGTTCGCCACAAATGAAAGCCCTTGATAAAGGAGGGTGAAAAAGTATGTAGTAATGCTAGGGTATGTCTTGTTGATGAAATAAAATTTCTAGATAGCATGAAACATCAGCATATGTGTTATGCTTTAATTCCTAGAAAAGATAAGGAAGGTAGTAGTGAAATTCCACTTGAAGTTTTAGTCCTATTAAGTGAGTATGGAGATGTCATCTCTAATAAAGGGTTGCCTGCAGTAAGGCAAATTAGTCATCAAATAGATTTAGTCCTTGGAGCTAATTTTCCTAACAAATTTGTTCATAGGATGACTCCTAATGAGACTAAGGAGCTAAACAAACAAGTTTAGGAGTTGTTAAGGAAAGGTTTGATTCAAGAGAGCTTGAGTCCATGTGTAGTACCTACAGTGTTGGCACCACCAAATAAGGATGCAAAGTGGAGAATGTGTACAAACTCTCAGGCTATAAATAGAATAACCATAAAGTATGAGTTTCCTTTGCCAAGAATGGATGATCTTATGGACTATTTCAGTGGAGCTGAGTACTTCACAAAGATAGATCTCAAGAGTGGATGTCACTAGATATGAATATGAGAGGGAGATGAGTGGAAGAATACATTCAAGACCAAGGAGGGTCTATATGAGTGGTTAGTCATGCCCTTTGGACTGAACAATGCACCAAGCACTTTCATGCAGCTTATGAATGAGGTACTACAGAAATTTTTGGGAAATTTTGTTATATCTGGATGATATTTTGATTTTTAGTAAGTCTTTGGATGAACATTTATTGCACATTCATAGTTTCCTTGAAAGGTTGATGGAAGATAAATTGTTGATTAATTTGAAGAAGTGTAGCTTTGTCAAAAGGGAGTTAGTCTATTTGGGGTTTGTTGTATCAGCTGAGGGTCTCAAAATAGACCCAGAGAAAGTGAAGGTCATCTTAGAATGGCCTACTCCAAGGTTTGCCACTGAGGTGAGGTCATTCCATGGTCTAGCTAGTTTTTACAAGAAATTCATTAGGAATTTTAGTAGTATATGTGCACCCCTAACTACACCCCTAACTAAAACAATAAGGGGAGATAGAAAAGAGTTCAAGTGGACTATACGATCTGCTAGGAGTTTTGAATTGCTGAAGAAGAAGGTGATAGAACAACCTATGTTGGAACTTCTTGATTTTAACTAAGTGTTCCAGGTGGATTGTGATACTAGTGGTAGTGCTATTGGGGCTATATTAAGCCAAGAAGGTAAACCTATTGCCTATTTCAGTGAAAAATTGAATGATGCAAAGAAGAAGTGTTATGTTTATGATTAGTTCTATGCAATGGTTTAGGCCTTAAAGAAATAGAGGCATTATTTTTTGCCAAAAGAATTTTTTTGTATACTAATCATCAGGGATTGTTGTAACTAAATAGCCAAGGTAAATTAAAGCAGAGACATATGAAATGGGTAGAGTTCATGCAAAGTTATACATTTGTATTAAAACATAGAAGTGGAAGGTCTAATAAGGTTGCAAATGCATTAAGTAGGAGACAGTTTTTGCTAACAATAATGTAGGTTGAAGTGGTTGGGTTTGATGAACTCAAGAATATGTACCCTAAGGATCTTTACTTTGTAGAGGCTTGGAAGGCTTGTAAAGAACTTGTTACTCTAGACAGGACCAATGGATAGATTACATGATTTAGGATGGTAAGTTGTTTAAGGGAAGTCCATTATGTATTCCAAGGAGTTCCATGAGGGAGAACTTGATCAAGGAGAAGCACAGTGGAGAGATGAAAGGACACTTTGGTCGAGATAAGACCATTGCCATTATTAGAAAGCATTATTTTTTACCTCAATTTTTACAAGATGTGAAGAATTTTGTGCAGAGTTGTCAAGTATGTCAAACAACCAAAGGATTTAGTCACAATACTAGACTCTATTAGCCATTGTCTATTCCATCAAAGCCTTGGGAGGACATAAGTATGGATTTTGTTCTTGGATTGCCAAGCACACAAAGGGGTAATGACTTAGTATTTGTGGTGGTCAGGGATAACTTTAAGGAACCCCCTCCTCCCAAAATTTATAAAATTGTGGCAAATCACATGTCATTTGGGTGAAAAAAAAATTAATAGTGTTGGCAAATTATGCGTCAATCGATGGATATTTGGTGGCAAATTTTTTAATAGTTTAGACAATTTTTATAAAATAATGGCAATTATAATTTTTGTTTTTAATAAAATTATTAATATTGATGGCGAATTATGTTTTCAAATATGGATATTGGTTGGCGAATATTTTAATAACCGATACCCTTTTTATAAAAAAATGGTGAAATTATTTTCCAAATAATTGAATTAATTTATTTGTTATGGCGAATGTTTTTCAAAAGGTTATAGTTGGTATGGCTATTTTCAAAATATGGGAAATAAGTAGCCAAACCTAACATACCAACTTACATAAATTATTGGCAAGTGGAAAGTGGCAAGTGATGGTTTAACGATGTGGTTGTTTGACCATACATTATGGAAACATAATCTTTGCCACTACCACTGTAATTATGTTAAATATATTATTTGAGAACTCAGGCCGTCTGATGATCCAAGATCAATGGCTGAGGTTTAATTTTGGCCAACATTTCTTGAAAGAAGAAGAATTGTTGAGGTAGTCACCAAAATGTTGACACATATCAAGGTAAGTTGTCTGTGGAGTACAGTGTACCCAGAAAGAATTAAATGCCATGTTAGTGATAGCAACATTCTCTCGCTAGTATGCTACCACTAACCACACACCACTTCCCAAATTGCACAGCCATTTTCTAACAATTTTTTATCGACAGTTACCAATACCATTGTAGTTTAATTTATCTATAACTATATATAATAAGCTGAAAGATATCTTATTATTATTACCAATACAAAATGAACAAAGCTCGGATGATTGAAATGATAAACATTAATTACATGTAGATTATAAACAAAAATTTAAAATTTAAAATGAACAAAGCTCGGGTTATTTAGATGGTAAACATTAATTACATATAGATTATTAATTACATGACTCAGACTACCGTCTGATGATAATATATCAACGGTTGAAGGTTTATTTCAAGACCAAATGTATGGAATAAAGCCTCGACCTTGTTCAAGTGTCTGGAATGGTGACACATTTCTATCCAGCGTGTATCACTTAAGTTGCAAGAGATAGTATATTGATGTCTTGTCACTATTAAGTACAATTTACAATTGGCCTTTTCCATCGGCTAAGCAGCTTCGCACGCATTACAAGACATGCCACAGTCCACTAGCAGTAGTACTATTAGTCTTAATTACAATTGGCCTTTTCCATCAGTTAAGTAGTTTCACACGCATTACAAGACAATGGACGGTGTTAGTGTTTAATTACAATTGACCTTTTCGGCACGTACTTGCAATTATGTTCAAGATTTGAGAATATTTTCTAATTTAATGTAATTAAATTGGTAGTCAAATGGACAAATATTTAAGAAATATTTCTCAACAGCTAAGCTTATTTAGGAAAAAAATAAATAATCCCTGGTACCCTGCCCACCAAGCTTATTTATAGGCGATTGAGCTACTTTTTTCATCATTTCTCATCTCATTTTTGGTAGTCGATAGGTCTAGTTTGTTTGGTGTTAGGCTGTTAGAACTTAGAGTTTGAACTTTACAGTAAAGATGGACAACCCTATTCGCCTGAGATGCACTTTGGAATAGGAGTAGAAGGCCTTTCTAGGTCGCGTTCCTGAGGAAAACCTCATGTCAATTTGCAATGAGGTTGTTCCATGCTCTAGTGTGGAGTTTGTTATTGCTGCTGTCAAAATGGTTATGGGGTGTGAGTTTTTAGAGAATGAGAATCAGTATCGTGTCAACAGTGACATTATGTCACAATTTCTAGCCTCCTTGCTTGACCTCGGAGAAGCAAGGGCCAAAATTGTGCTGCTCCTGAGGAAGATTTTTAAAGTAGTATATTTGGGCGATGACATTGAAATTGTCTCTCACACAATTTTAGGAGTGGGGATCCCTTGGGCGGGTGAAGTCAACAAGCTTCTGGAACCTAGCCAGAATGTGGTCCTGCAATCATTTTTACTGGGCTTGACTGCTGGGCAGTTGAAGCGCCATAGGAAATGCACAAGAATTGGGTTGAATTTTCTTTGAAAATGGTTTTTCCTAGATGAAGTGGAAGATGGCAACCACTGGCTACAAGAATTAGCAACCATGGTCGATTCTGGTGGTTTCTACGATGAATAGTATAGTAGTACTAGAGTCTAGGGTTTTCCCTTGATTTTGTAAATTTGTAAATTTAAAGAAATATCAATGAAAATTTTGGAGTTTCAATTCCATATAAAATTGTATTTCATTGTTTTAACTTCTTATGCTTACTTATGCAACATTGCAATATTTTGTATTTTTGAATTTTCTATTGAATTGTTTATAAAAGCCTATGTGAATATAAAATATTATTTATAATGATAATCACTAATACATTTCCCCTAAAAAACAAGGTTGTAGAGAAACGTAGTTCCTACTTCAAACTTTACCTAATAGCAAAATATGTTATTACTTATTATTAAAAAAATTATGTGAAACTTGATTGGTTAAAGTTGTTTATTTCAAACATTGGTTAAAAAAGTTCATTGCCTATAGTTCCTACGGTAGGCACTAATAACTAATGTCCAAATAGTAAAGTTAAACTACCAAGATTAATTATGTAAATAATTGCATTTCTGCCTTCATTACAATTGTTAGGTAAAATTTTATTATTTTATGTATTTTGTTGCTTGCGCAGAAGATCCATTTTCCACTTCTTTTGATTTTAAATAAAGTTTTCCCAAAAAAAATAATAATAACAACTACAAGAGCTCTGTTGGAGCACAAGTCCCTTCCTATTGTGAAAAGAAAGTAGAAATATTATAGCTAAAGATAAATAATATTAGTTAGAGATATAATTTGTGAATATATAATATTAATATTTTAATACAAATTTTAGATATATATCTGTATCTTATGAAATATATTTAATTTTAGCTATATAGCAAATTTAATTTTTTTTTTATAAATTAACAAATATATTAAATTGTAATTTTGATTTGAGGACTTGAGGCAGACTCATTGACCCATTTTAATTATATGATTAGCACTTATATATTAAATCTTGAGATGATTAATAATAATAATATTAATTCAAAATATTAATGTATAGATAATGTCTTAAAAATCTATTAATATTAGTTTTGATTGTACTAGCTAGTTGTTTTCCCAAATATTTAGTTAAAATTAAATAGTAATATTATCTTAAATTACTCTGTATATGCAATTATGCAACTCGGTAGTCTCACAGGGCCACCACACCATTCACGAATCACCATTATCGTTGGATTTTTATAGATCAATGATTGAAGTTGAGTTTCAGACTGAAAGAAAAAAGAAACCCTGTCATTTCAAACACGTCCTAGAATCATGACATGTGTCACTAAACTCCTTGATTGACCAACAAATAACAATGTCGTTTCAATTTGGTGATGACGTGACACTGACACGCCTGACTCATGATGTGAGTCATCCTAATAACTGACTAGCTTAGTTAATGGGAGTGGGACCCATAACCCACGGGGCCACCACACCATTCATCGATGTCGTTGGATGTTTATAGATCAACGACCGAAGTTGAGTTTCAGGCTAAAAGGAAAAAGAAACCCTATCATTTCAAATGCATCCCAGAATCATGACACGTGTCACTGCTCAGTTAACACATTGACATAATCACATTCTACTTGCAGTTAACAGTGACGTTATGAATGACATTAATACATTATGACGGGTTAGTTAACACTTAACACGTGCCTAGTAACTAGTGGTCCACAATTCCACTCACATATAAACTTAAAGTGTATTGTCTGACAAGTGTGATGACTATAGACTATAGAGTAGAGATTGTACAATTTTGGCACGTTAAGTTTCTTTAATTTTGTAGTTATACGTTGTCTGCAGATTTAGAAATTAGAAAGGGGTTACAATTTACAAAGTTACAACACAACAAAGTTAGGAATCCTTAATTTCTAGGTTGAGGATTATAGTCTGAGAAAAGCAACAAACTATAGTCTCTTAGCTCTCTGCAAAAATTGAAACTAAGGGCAACGTGAACGTGAACAAGTAAGTGTAACTACTAAAATCCTAAAAATTAACGTCTCGCATTTTAAAAATTTCAAGCCTCTTGATTTACAACTTTACTGTTTATATTGTATATAAAAATTTAGTCTGTAAGGTTTTAATTTTGAATCACCCCTGTAGGCTTGTAGTTCTGTTTAAATATTTACCACGATGGGGAAAACAAATACCAAGAAATTAGAATAACAAGATGGGCAAAATAACACAATTCCACAATATGCTTAAAACACCAAGTTTTAGTGATTTATTCTATGATATACATGATCCTATTATTAATAAGGGTTTAATGGAGATAAGATTTGCACTTGCAAATAAGTGGAATGATCCAAATAAGGCTTCAAAATCTTGTTCATTTAACCCTAGTGTAAATGCAACTGCAAATAAAATTGCACTATGGGTAGCTGGGTTGGCACACATGGCTTTACCTCAAGTATTCCCTTGCCCAAAAATTGTTATGCTCTACCCCGAAAATTATGATGAAAATAGAAAAGAAATTGTGAATAAAATTACTCAAGAAGAAATTTTGTCCATAATTGAGAGTGAATTTGCTAGTCTATTGAACCTAGGGTTTCAACAACAACAATCAAACGTACATATTGACCTGGGAAAGTTGGTAGATGATTATGAAAAATTAGATGCAAAACAGAGATATTCTTATATCAGAGGAATAACAAGCGGTTGTAGCTTGAGTCCAAATCACATGCCTCCTTATGATTTTGAATTTTTTGTGCCATGGGCACAGGATAGTATTTCCTTGCTAGCATTTTGTTTGGGATTGGATAGTAACAAACAAGTGGATGCCAACATTCTTCAAATGCTTTATCATATTCATTTTTAAAAAGAATCAGTAAGATATTGTTTTATTGAGCACATTGTTCATTGCATGCAAGATCAATTACTAATGATTCAAAGAGGTTCAAAAAAGACATTTAGATTCACAACCTACTTGTGCTATCTTCTCCTAGCAAAGCATCATGCATTATTTGAGGCAAACAAGCTTTGCAGTTAGACTCAAGTCCAAAATCCAATATATGAGTGGACACCTTAGATAAGGATGATTGATAACAGAAGGAACTAAAACAATTTTGTAGACTTCTTTTTGGCACCAATGTACCATAAAATTGCAGGCACTCCAATGCCTAGATTGCCTGTTACTTGTAGAAATTGCATTCAACTTGGAAGTGAACTACAATTGGCTGACTGGTACTTAATGGAAGAGTACACTATGTTAAGGTTTTACGGTTCATGGGTAGAACCCTACAAACTTCCAATACATGTAACAGAGAGGGTATTTGCATTGGAATATGTATGAAAAATGGAGAGCATAGATGTACTCTTTCATGGTTAGCAAAAGAAAATGATATTTCCCTCCTTGAAATTCTCCTTTGGAGGGTTCACATTTGAGAGAAGAGGATTCAAAATGGAAAAAGCCTTTTTTTCAATTTTTCGATTTGATGTTGACAGTCACTGGCAGTATGATCCACTGAACATAATTGGAGCAAGGCTTAAGGGCATTGGGACTTCTGAGAGAAAATATCAACATGAAAGTATGCCTTTGATTGAAAATTTTAAAAATATGGACTCCTACGAGGAGGTCAAAAAATAGATGAAGAAATATGCTACTAAAAATAATATGTCAATACAGGAATTGTCATCACAAATAATGGCATTGCACAAACAAAAGGGAAAAGTGCAGGGCATGACATCATCCAATTTCTAAGAGAAAGCTGATAAACCATCTACAAAACCTATTCCAAAAGAGCTAATGAATGAATGTATAGATGTTGGATGGAGTCAAAGCAAAATTTATCAATTTTGGGAAATGAGGAAGAATCTCAGTGAGCCAAAGACCTCTGCATATCGTGATGAGGTTGAAAAGGATACAATGTTTGACAAATTGTGGAATAAGGAGCATCCACCTGAAGTACATCATAGTAATAGTAATGATGATTACAATGACTAGGATTCTTTGAATCCCTCATCTAGTACAAAAATTCAAAGAGGATTTGATGCATCCACCAAACTTTTATATAGAAATGGGGCAAAAATTGTAGAAAAAATGGGATACCAAGGTTCCGGTGGTCTGGGTCCCAGTGGAGAAGGGGTTTGGTTACCACCTCAACCACCAATTGTAGCACCAAAACATGGTCAGAAACCAAGCCTTGGGTATGGAGATCAATCATCAACTCAATCAATTCCATCCACATTGGATTCATCTTAGTTAATTAAATTTGTTCTTGCTTCATTTACAGATCCACTTCCAAGCACTCAGATTTAATTTGAATCAACTATCACTCCCACAACTGTCGATATCATAGGTACAACTACAACTAGTGGTCTAAAAAAGATGCTGTATATAGATGCAAAAAAAATTGGTCTTGGAGATCAAGAAAGTGTAAAGAAGTAGAAGGTTATGACAAGTATTAGTAGTACTACTAGTACAACAATGCCAATGGTGACTGTGAGTCCAACAATTGCCCATCCTTTAGGACAAAACCCTCAGAACAATCCACAAACCCCACTAATGGGTCTAGGTTTTGGTTATCCTCATGGTATTGGTGGAAGCTCATACATCAGTACAAGTGCTACTGCTATTTCACCATTCAAACATTCAATTGTCTCACAAAATCTTGATTTTCATTACAATGAATTTGTAACTAACTATGAAAAATCAAAAAACAAGAATAGAAAAAATAGTAAGACAACGAAGATGGAAGAAATTGTTGCAGCTCGTGATGCAGAACCTACAACCAACAGGTTATTTCCCACATATGACCCAGATAAAGATATGATGGAATTCATGTTTGTTATGCCCCCAGCTAGAGATAACAATCCACCAGAGAGTCAGTTAGATCCATCTGAATTTCAAGTTAGCACCCTCCAAATGGATTTATCCAAAATTAAAAATGTGGACAAGATAAATGTGTCCAAAATGACCAACCAAGTGGTCTACAGTTTAGTGATGAAGTTGGAGAGAGAGAAAGGAAAGCTTCAGGGCACAATAGATAAGTTAAAGTCACACCTGGAAAATGTAAAGACAAGTGAGAAAGTAGCAGTAAACAAGTGCAAAGAATTAGAGAAAAGGATAAAGAATTCATCCTCTAGCTCTAAAGAAGTAATTGAATAGCAAGAACAAATGGACACAAAATTGAAAACTCTAAGGGAAAATTTGAAAAAAATGGAAAAAAAACTTCAGGATGAAAAAGACTCTTCAACAAAGTTATACAAAAACTTGGAGAATGTTGCAAATGTAAACAATAAGTTAAATAAAGAATTGGAAAATGAGAGGGTAAAAAAAAAAAGAGTGGGAAGAGAAAGCAAAAGGGTGGGAAAATAAAGCAGAGCAAATAAGAAAACATAGTGAACACCAGTACTTAGAAATGAAAGAAGACCTAAAGAAGGCAAATGACACTATTAAAAAATATGAAAATGGCTTGAATGACTATGTAAATAATACAGTAAAGTAAATAAAAAATTACTTTTGGGGGCAAATAAACACTTCTATTGATAGGTTGTGTGATTGGTTCAAACTCTACGAAGCTCTTACAGATGTTTTTGGGAAGCTGAAATAGCAACTTGAGGAGAACAAAAGTTTTGGTCAGAGACAAAAAACTGCAAAGCGGATTATGGAAGAAATCAACAGCACTGCTGATAAGCATTTGACAAGCAAGGGAATTCAGGACCGCATTGGTTCAATAATAAAGGCGACCTCTATATTTCATAAATGTCAAAAATGAATAGAAGCAAAAGAAGTTCTTGCTTTATTTGGGCCAAAGCTCGCCAAGATGAACAATAAAATAGCCAAATTGATATCTCTTGGTTTATCGAGTCTTGGACTTGATTTCTCAACAACGGGTTTTGTTGGAAGAGAAGTTTATGAACAAAAGTTGGAGGACCAAATAACCTCTGATTTATGCAACCTTCCTCAGGACAGAACTCATGAAGGCATTGCAAAGTGCATCAAAACATTCACAAATTTGCATGCACTAGTGGAAGGAATATTGCTTGAAACTTGCTCTTCCAAGTATGGAATGCTGACGAGAATGTAGGTCATTTACCATAACATCAAAAAAAATTCCCTTCCAACCGAAGAAGAATTGAGCATACTACAGAAACTTATAGTCTGTATATGAAAGTACTTTCAGTTTCAATCATCTCTATATCTTTACTATATATGAATATCTTTCATATTATCCTACATACTACAGTCTGGACTCTAGAATTGAGTTTAAAGTAACAAGTTTGAACTTTTTTTTTTTAACAGGATCAATGTTGCAGTCTTGCAGATGCTATTGCCTATGCTAAATTGCTAATTTACTAAACTGGCCTGTCAAATGCAGAAATGTACAACTAAAGTTGTAGAGATGTTGCCAACTTGTAGATGTCTTACTGATTTAGATTTTGAGACTTCACATTAGGAAAATCGATCTAAAGCTATCTTTGCTCCCTTGTTTCTATAAAAGGGAATTCAGGGTCATTGGCTTACAAGAATTGTACCATATTAGCTGAATATTGCAAATGAAAACCATTAATAATTATTAATTGTGGAATTGAATCTATGATTCTATCTAATTTTCATGTTTTCCAATTCAATGTATGTTGAATAAATGAATAAAATAGAAAACAAATTTTCATTCAGGAATTTCAAATTCAAATATGAATGATCATTAATGACATGATATAAACTACACTCTACAGTAATAATACTCTTTGTTCTCAAATTTTAATGATGAAATATAATACATTCTAATTTCTTGCTTTTCTAAAATGGACATTGAATGATAGGATATCATATAGTAGTTAATAAGTTCAAAAAATACCTATTGGTTGCCACTGCTAATTTAGTAGAAATTTCCTAAATTTTCTAATTCATCTCTATGTCATCATCATCATCCAATTTTGGTAGTCCAGTTGCTTCATTGTTCTCTTCATTTTTGTTTGTGTCTTCTTCAACTTCAAGTTCACTCTGACCTCCACTTCTATGACTCCCAATCCCATGGCCAGTGCCACTACCAACTATACTTGTCCCACTTGGAGTTATTGTAGGAGATTGGTTAATGGTGTTGCCCACCCCTCTTCTTTTGCATCTTTTCTTCCAGATTTCCATTGCTTTTTGATAAGGAAAATTATTGACATCATACCTAGATGTGTATACCCTCAAGCATGATTCCAAATTCTTGTCTAGTTTGTTTCTTAGCTTTGATTTTAGGAAGCCCAAAGCACCCAAAACTCTCTCATCCTCCACTGAACCCAATATCATGGTTTGACATAGATCAGCAAGCTTGAAGTACTCTAAAATTTCTTCATGCAACAATGTGCTCTATTTTAGTTCTGTCCAAAGCTTTGTTGTCGAGCCCTCTTCATGTGGGTTACGCATTAATTGATATTGATGCTTCATGGTCCTTGCAAAGGTTCCTGATTTCTATCTAAGAAGACCCTCATCTAATATTCCATTGATAGTTGTTGGAAATATTCAGGATAAGATAGGTTACTAAGAGGGGAGGGGTGAATCAGTAACTTCAAAACTTTAATCAATTCATAACTTTAACCATTCATCATTCATTCATCTAATCTACTATATAAATGAAAGATCAAACATTTATTACACATGTACATAGAGATTTGGTGACCCAGAAACCTTCCAAATAGAAAGTAAAACTGGGGTGGGGATGATACCCACAAAACTTCGTTACTGCAGTATGAAGTTGGTCAGTTAAGGCTTACATTGACCACTTATGGTGATCTGCCCTGTTAGGAGCACAAAGGACTGCTAGGTCCACCTTGTTAGAGGATTTACAAACATACACTTAAGTATGCACTCTGTTAGGAGATTTATACAAAGATTGTTAAGTCTACTCTATTAAAGGATTTACAAAATTGATTAACCTGTTAGGATGAAATAGTATATCTACTTACAAACTTGATTTTCTGATTAGATCCTTGAAGTATATATCACACTTTTGTGACTAATGAATCATTACTGCTCCTTGTAGACCTTGTTGAATACTCTGCTCTTCTGTTGATTCGCAAAACATCACATGTCTCTCTTGATACTCTTATCCATACACATTACATTTTTACAAATGATATAATACATTACATATATACCATTCCAAAAATTACAATTGCAAGGTTGGCCAAAAAACAAGTGAACAAAACATTACTGAGTCAGCTCAATAGTAAATAACTTGGGTTCACTGAATTGACTTGGTGACCTTCTAATACTCGGCATCATCCTGCACTCGGTAGAAGTGAAGGCTCTGTCCATACTAATCACTTGATGTAGTTCTCAACTCGGTAACCATAGGTGACTCGGTAGATGTAGTGTCACTCGGTAAAAATTGAATCCTTTGTTTACCTTGCTATCACTTGGTAAACACTATGCTTCCATCACTCGGTAATCACTACACTTTCATCACTTGGTAGGCACTGTGCTTCCATCACTCGATAGCCACTGTGAGGCTCGATGAATATTGTAAGCTCGATTAATACTAGAATGCTTGGTGTGAATTGTGAAGCTCTGTGACCACTAGAATGCTTGGTATGAACTGCGAAGCTCGGTGACCACTCGAATGCTCGGTATGAACTGCGAAGCTCGATGACCACTAGAATGCTTGGTATGAACTGCGAAGCTCGATGACCACTAGAATGCTTGGGATGAACTGTGAGGCTTGGTGTAAACTACTTAAGTGATGAATGTACAAGGTAACCATTAAATGCTCGATATACATTGTAGACTAAGTGACGAGCTCGGTAGCTATACTGATATAGATAAGTGTTGTTACTAATGGAAATTATAACTTAATGCCAACAAGTCACTCCATTGAATTCTATAGATTTGCAAAATTCCTTTATCAAAATCAACAACCTTCTATGATAATCTTCCTTATTGTTGAAGGACCAATATTGAGGAAACATAATTGCCATGGCCTCAAGTAGTTGATCATATGGGAATCATGATATTATTTTAGAGGAAACTCTATAGGCTATGTTCCTTTTAGTAGATGATATAGACTTGATGATCTTGGTAAACTCTTCCCTTGTAACTCTTGTAGCTTGCTTCTTTGGGGCACTGTAGTACATTGGTATCTAAAATCCCCTTACACAAACATATAAATCTTCATTTTCAATGATCTTTAAATAATTATCAGGATCGTCCAAATTTGTTAGTTTTCACCAGTGATTAAATCTATCATCGGATAAATTTAGGTCAGTATGATAGAGACTATTGAGGGCTCGGCATGACATTTTACGCAACTGAGCATATTCTACAATATGCATGGCTCTTTGCTGGGCTTTTTTCATAATTATCATCATTTCTTCTAGCATGGGAAGAAGAGATGCCAAAGTCAAAAGTATCTCTATATTGCTTAACCTCCGAAGCAGGTCGTCACATCTCTGATTTTTTGCATTGTCCCCATTTCTGTACATCAGTCCAATAAAAGATTGATATTTGGAAAATACTCGATGTGCTAGTTCATCCAAAGATATCCATCTGGTATCAACATCTTTTAGAAGCTTGTTTCCATCAGTAATTCCATCAGCAAAGTGCTGAAATTCCCTAAAACGCTTAGGACTTTGACAAAAATATGCATACAACTCTCTTACTAAATCTTCAACCTTGTTTATTGAAGGAAACTTCTTCACAACTCTAAAAGAAAGATTCATCCTGTGGGCCATATAGTGAATGGCAACAACATATGGTGAACAAGAAGCCTGCATCTTTGTGCAAAGACCATTCCTTTGACCTTGCATTATTGAAGCTCCATCCACTCCAACACAGACCAAATTCTTCGCTATTTTCAATTCATCCATAGCTCCATATTCAATTAAATTGCTTTTTACTAACTAAAATAAAGTTTTTGATGTCGCATTGTCTCTCAATTTAGCAACAAATAGTAGATGTGGTTGGCGGAAATTATTCTGTATAGTATAAACATGCATGCATAACCATGACATATTATCTATTGTCGTAACTTCATCTAAGGACAATCCAATAAAGGTTGTCTATTTTATTTTTCTCTGTACATCCTCTAATTCAACCTACGCAATACAACTTACCCATTCCCATCCACTGTTTATTGACCAATGACTGACAGGATAGTTAGGAACTTTCAGAAAGTGTAACAAACCACTCATTTTTGGATAGTCTATCATTGGATGCCCTCTGCTAAAAATATGGAAAACGTTACTTAATTGAATAGCTTTTCCATGTTCTTCTACTTCACTTGTTTTTGCAAAAATAGCATTAATAGAACCTTGAACTTCACCAGGCTTCGTCTAAAATTTTTGAAACATATAATATTCTTTAGCATTCCTTTTATGTTGACATTGCTCCTTTGTTTTATATCTTACCACTTTTATTTCCTTACCATCTACAGTTGAGGTTTCGTAAATCTTACCAACATGTTTCTCTATGGTGTCTAGTTTAAGCTACAACCACTTTTCCTTTCTTTACTTCCAGCTACAAATTGCACTTCTACATTCTACTGGTGGCTCACCTACAATTGGATTGTCCATGGACTCAATGAATGGATACTTTGCTACCCAATCAAATTTAAATCTCCTGGCCATCTCCCATTGACGATCAATTTTTTCTTTTGATTTTCCTCTCCCTTTAGTGTTACTGTTAATTGCACCATCGTCATCACCGAAGTTGATTGATTAATCCTAGTACTAGTTATTTATTGGATATTCTTCTTCAAGATCATCTTCATTAGAGATATCAGGTTCTACAACTCCGTCACCAGATTTATTAGGCTCCCCAATTTGTTGAATGGACTCCTGTATAGGTTGAGATTGTATAGGCTCCTCTGATGATGTACCTTCCTTACTTTGACCAACACTATTGCATCTACCCCCGCCAAAGTATGAAGATATATTTCTGCATTTCATTGGCCTCTCTTGGACATCTCCACCTTTATTAGTCCTACTCCTCTTCCTATTTAAATTTGACTGTAACATCTCCATCAAATTAAGGCTACAATAAAATACTATGGACTCGTAGTCGTAGTTATTCTGGTTCTCTACTGATCGCAATACTATGAAGAAGGCTCCTTCTTTTAGCATGTTTTAATAATGAAACTCATATATCTTAAATAGACAACTACAAATAAACCATCTTCATTTTGGCAAATGGGTCGATCGTTACATATGATAAGAACTAATATTTTGCGAACCCCACATAATTTCAAGTAATTGAGTGTGTGAATAGGGAAGGAATTTGGGACCCCATTGTGTGTGATGCATGGTGAATTGGCTCCTAGTATAAATAAAAATTTCACATAGGAAAATGGGAATTTGGCGAATGATGATCATCAAAAGAGACACTCAATTGATTCCATGGTGAATAAGAGTAAACATTAAAGAGAAATATGGGCAAAGAACTCGACTACCAAACTGAAATTATATAATAATAGCGGTGAACATTCTGACCACTATATAAGTATTTTATAAAATTTGGGCAAACCGGTCAACTAGCATATGGTGTTTTTTTTTCACCAATTTCTATAGCCCGATCAGGACACATTCACCAAGTGGCGAATAATCGCCACTAAAAACATCCCTGGTGGTGGTTGATAGGTTCTCTAAGATGGCACACTTAATTCCATGCCACAAGACTCATGATGCAATGCATATTGCAATTTTTTTTTTTCAAAGAGGTGGTGAGGTCGTGGTCTCCCAAAAAGTATTGTTTCTAATAGAGATACTAAATTTGTGGGGTATTTCTAGAGGATTTTATGGAAGAAGTTGAAGATAGAATTGAAGTTTAGTTTACACATCATCCACAAACTGATAGACAAATGAAAGTAGTGAATAGAATTCTGGGTAATTTTTTGAGGTGTTTATTAGGAGATAAGCCCAAGGGATGAGATTTGATTCTACCACAAGAAGAATTTTCTACAATAATTTTGTAAATAGGAGTACTAGTAGATCACCATTCCAAATTGTGTATGGGATTAGTCCAAGGATTGCACTAGAGCTAAGGAAAATGGTGCAAGGAGAGAGGACAAGTGTTGAGGTAGAAGATGTTGAACATATGAAGAACCTACATGAAGAGGTGCGAGCACATATTACCAAGATGAACCTACAACATAAGGCTAGGGAAGAAAGAAGAGACATAAGGAGTTCCAAGTTGGAGATTGGGTTATGGTATATTTGAGAAAGGAACTATTTTTCAGTGGATACCTACAACAAGCTAAAGGTGAATAAATCTGGCCCTTACATAATGTTGAACAAACATGATTCAAAGAATGCATATGAGGTGGAGTTGTTAGATAGGATTCAAATTTCTCCTATTTTCAATATTGCAGACTTAACAGAATATCATGATGATGGTGCAGATGAGGAGTTGATGTTGGAGCCATGTCCAATTCTTACTTCTATGAAGGAAGAGATTGAAGAAATTTTGGATAGTCATGTGGGTCGGAGTACCAGAAATAGGTAGCATGAAGAATACCTAGTGAAGTGGAAAGGACGACCCATACAAGACTCAACTTAGATATATGCAATGGAGATTGCCCATTTGGTTTTTCCTCTACCAGCTATAAATTGATAGGGTCACTTTTCAATCTACCTTGAGTGTCTGATATAGGAGGATCTAGTAGTGTAACGGCAATCCTGTATCACCCAAAAGTATGCTTAGTGTTAGTTTTTGTTTAAAGTGTTTTCATTTTTGGATACCCATTTGGGTTAAATAGAGATTTCAACTCTCATAGTTCCACTATTGGTTTTTTGGGTTAGAGTTTTTAAGAACCTTGGGATACGTGGCAATGCAAAAAATAGGTTATTTTGTAATTGATCCATAATTATAATGAGTTAGAGGGTGTAAGTTGGAGGGAAGATTATACTTGTAATTTAAAGTACTCCAAAAAGAGAATTAGGTCAAAGGGCTTTATTGTTTGAAAGTTATTGTAGTTTTAAGTTGCCTAGGGTGTGAGTTGGAGGGAAGATTATACTTGTAATTTAAAGTACTCCAAAAAAAGAATTAGGTCAAAGTGTTTGATTGTTTGAAAGTTATTGTAGTTTTAAGTTGCCTGGAGACCTCTTAATAGCACTTCAAAGTCAGATTTGAGGCACTAAATGGCCTCGTATGGGCCCAAAAAATTGGGGACAAGGAGAGCTTGTTCATAGGGCTATATAGTGCTTGGAGAGATTTCCAGAAATGTAAATGGTTTGTCAATCAGAGTCCCAAATCAAAAGTTATGCCTCTTGGAATTTGGACTACCATTTTTGGATTCTTCTAATTTTACACCGATTTCTGACATGTTTTCTAGAACTTTCTATTTTGGTAGTGGATGCCAAATGGAATATTATAAAATTTATTCCTAACTCAACCTAATTTCGTTTACCTAAGGACATTTCTAGCATTGTAAAGGCAATTTTTGGTGGAGTTTGGGAGAGGGTACTATGAGGAGGGTTTTTCTCCAGAATCATACCACATTATAAAACCATAGGGCATGTCTTTGTGTCTATTTCATTATACTGAATGTAATAGCCTATCACTTTTGATAATAATATTTCCCTTTTCCTATTGTGTTCATTTTGGTCTTGGATTGTGTCCTCATCAGAGAGGATCACTTCTACACCAAAAAAATCTTTGAGAGGTCAAGAGTGACAGTTATTTAATCTTTGGCTGAATGAGTGGATCAAAAAATGGTGGTGGAGTATTCCTTTTGCATTTACCAAGCCTAGGGATCGATGAGAGTAGTTACAAAGAATCAAAAAGATCATATTCATCATTCAAGGGACTACTCCTACTGCCATCAAGCTCCAACTTGATCATGACCCTTGGTCAACTGAGGTTTAACCATTCAATCTTTCTATGTGGACCAAAAATTTCTCACCATTATGCTTCCCTATTAGCAGTTCAATCCTTATTCCTTGTGTTCAATCACCCATGGTTGCAACCTCACCATTACCTTTCATTGATAACTATTACTGCTTGCAAAACCACCATCAATTAATCATAGCTGCCTTGCAACCTACACTTGGCATTCTTTACTAACCGCTGCAATCCTACAAAATTTGAGGTTAGACCACATCCGCATCATTTCCCTCTTAGACTGATGTTACTCTCTACCCTTTTGATCAAGCAAAACAATGAAACTACTACTTCATGACTCAAACCTTCACCATCTCATGACTCATGGAGATTATGCACTAGTCATAGATCTGGATGATCTAACTATAGACACCTAAATCTGATTACACTACTTCGGTAATCTTATTTAGCTATCTCTAAAGGCACCATTAATTAAATTTCTATTTAATTAATCCTTTTCCATCCCTAGCTGATTAATTTAATTAATCATCTATAGTCCTAATTGATAAATCAAATAACCCATTATTTATCAATTAATCCTATTCTCCTATCTAATTCCAAAACCCTCATTTATTAAATAAATCTATTTGATAAATAAAACCCTCAAATCTAATAGCCCCTAACCTATCCTAAATCCTCCATTTAGCCTAATCCACCCCATCCACCCATACTAACCTAGCTTAGCAACTAACTCACCCACCCTCATGAAGGCCATCCACTTGCACATCTCTAACATCCTTAATCTAATCCTAACCCAAGCCTAATCCCCCCCCTAACCTTGTCACATTCCATAAGCAAGCTTAAGACTTTCCTAAGCCAAGCAAAGTCAACAATCTCAACTCCCTCCAAAATATCCCAACCACTAAGCCTTCAATGCTCTTACAAAGGCCATAAAGACTCTTACAAACTCATTCATTGCTCTTACAAGCCATTTATGAGGGTCTTTAAGGCCTTGAGCCTCCTTTTTTGACTCATCCATCTCCTTGCCTCCATCCACTCACCCTGTGACATGTGTCACTTCTTGGTTGGTGCTAAACAAGCACAATCCATGTGCTCCCCTTTGAGTGCATCCTAGCCCTCCTTAAGCTTTCATCTCTCCTTGCATCTTAACCCTCCATCCCTCAAGCCCTTAGCCTATAAATTGGATCCCCTCCTAAGCCATATAATCACAATCCATTTAGTAAAGTTACCATGCTATTTTGAGAAGCCATTTTATCAACCTCACTCACTCACACCAAAAAGCCATCAAAAATCCATTGAAACCTTTGGAAGAATTTGAACATACATCCCAAATCCACAAATAGACACATCTCCAAAACAAGAAAGGCCTCATTGAGAGAACCTCTTAATGGTTCATATTCTCAATTGAGGGTTTGTCTTTGTCTAGCATATATGTTATGCTTTTTAATTTTGTAAATACTTTCATTTCATGTAAATTAGTGTTTCTAGCATAATTATTTAGTGTATACACTAATAGTGCAAGATATATCTTAAAATACTAAAGATCCACCTTTACCGCACTGTCACAAGTTGAACCATAGCATACCAATGTAACTGTGTGATCAGGAAAAATCAAAATAAAGCACACCTTCACTGCCTTGACCTTGGTCAACACTTAACTGCCTATGACTATGTGAATTTCTCAATCGCAACTTAAAATATCATAAGGTATAACATTAAATAAAGAATATGGCCAACATCAAATCATCTCATGAGAACCCTAGGTGACCTTTAAAACAAATCATTATTTGAATTTAATTTTTTTCTGGAAGGGCAACTTTGGGCCAACATTTCTGGTGACTCATGGGGATGCAAGTCTACTTAGCATATGACCAGTGACCATCAAGAGATCTATTGGGCTATAGAGTCTTTGAAACTATGAAACTCATCAATTTACCACCAATGTTGCACTCTAAAACATAACATGTTTTTTCCTTCTACAACTTGTAAAACTTTTAGAACCAGACCCTTCTTCTACAAAAGAAAACATGTGCTTGTGCACTTCTTTGAAAACAAGAAAGAACAGGAAAGCAAAACTACTCTAACTATGTACATGAGATATTGATATTCATCAGAAAAAGGGCTTAAGATATATCCCATTAACAAGAATGGGAAAGATTTCACCATTAGGCTTGCTTAACTAAAAGGAATTAGATTATTTACAACCGATAATCACATAGGGGCCACTACATAAGGCATCAAAATTTAAGTGTCTCCTAGCCTTTGCTCTGTCTGCATCCCTTTTTATCAACTTAAAAAATTTATAAACTCCTTAAAAAATTTGGCCTTATCCTTTTTATCAAAACTCCTCTTCATCTGTTGCTGATGTATTTCTAAGGTCTAGATTGCTTGACCTCTTTTCTTCTCTAATTCTATTAGATTTTTCATTCTTACAAACATAGCATCATTTTCAATCAACTCTAGTTGATGAGCCAAGTCAAGAGTAGGAAACTCCAGTGAGACAAGGAGCCTAGCTTCCCTACCATAGACTAACATGAAGGGAGAATTTCCTATGGCTCTCTTGGGTGTTATTCTATCAGCCCAAAGGGTAGTCCTTAACTTCTAGTGCCAACACCTTTGGTTACCCTCAACATTTATCTTGATGATCCTAATCAAATTCTTATTAGATGACATGGCCAAGATATTACCTTGAGGGTAATAATTAGAATATGTGCTCAATAAAATACCATGATCAATTTCCCATGCACAAATCTGAGCTCCTATGAATGATTTAGCATTATCTAAAATAATAGTTGAGGGGACACCAAACTTGGTTACAATCCCATCAAGGAATTCAATGACTAAAGGTTCTATGGCATCCTGTAGTGCTACTGCCTCTATTCACCTTGTAAAATAATCTATAGTAGCTAAAATCCATCTATTACCAAAGCTAGAAGGAGGATTGATGGGACCAATAGAATCTAATCCCCACTGGGCAAAAGGTTGATCAGCCTGGATAGGATGAAGTGGAAAAGCTATAAATTTCTACCTACCTAAGCAGAAAGCACACTTCACACACTTCCTTGCATGTTTGTGAAAATCATGGAACAAGGATGGCTAGTAATGACCAGCTCTCATAATTTTCATTGTAGTAGTTCTTGCTAAAAAGTGGCCACCATCAGGACCATCATGAAGTTCTTCAACTATCCTCTCTACTTGATCTTTATCAACACACCTTAGCAGGGCTCCATTGAAATCTTTCCTAAAAAGAACACCATCAATCATAGCATAAGGAATAGATTGAAGTCTAAACTATCATCTCTTAGCTTTATCCAACCCTTGAGGATACTCCTACCTAGATAAGAAGGCATTCATATCATCCATCCAACTCCTAGGATTTTCATTTCTTCCCTCCTGCTATTTTTCCAACACCAAGACAACCTCCTTCTCAATCTCATAAGATGAGATTATCTATTTGCACAATATCCTTCCTCTTATTAACTTGGTTATCTAAATATCCACATCATATTCCATTACCTTGGTGATCCAACTAGCTCTCTTCTCACTAATTTCTTTGCTCAACAAGAAATCCTTTACACTAGCATGAGGAACTAGCAAGTGGATTTTTTTATCAAAAGCAGGTGTTTCAATTTCTTCAAGGCTCTTATGACTACAAGGGCTTGATTTTCCACATAGATAGATTTATTTTCATATTCTTTGAGTCCACTTTAAAAAGAAATAGGTTTCTCTTCATTTCTTTCATTTAGCTGTGTCAAAATAGTAGTACTCGACTCACCTCCCAAGGTATAAAGGATGAAATCCTTATCAAAATTCAGATTAATGAGAGTAGGAGCTGAAGCTATGGCTATCTTGATCTCCTTGAAACTTTCTTTCCCTTCCTTGCTTAATAAGAAGACCATATTCTTTTTTAGCATAGTTGTAAGAGGTTTCACCATGGTAGCTAGGTTAGGAATAAATCTTCTTACAAAATTTATTCTACCAAGGAAATTTGCAAACCTTTCTTGTGGCTAGGGAGAGTGAGGGCAAGTATTTCCTTTGTTCTTTCTGGATCAATGGTCAACCCCTCTTTAGATACAATATGTCATAATAATTCTCCTTGATTAGTGGTGAAGACACACTTGGTTGGATTCAAGGACACCTCGTACTCTCTACATCTCACAAATACCTGCCCGAGGTGACTAAAATTCTCTGCTACATCCTTTGAGTATACTATGATATCATCAAGGTAGACCAACACAAATATTTTAATCATAATCTTGAAGGCCATCTCCATTTCTTTTTGAAATGTGGCACTTGCATTTGTTAGTCCAAATGGCATCTTACTATAAGCACAGGTACCCCATTTGGTAGTGAAAGCAATTTTATATCTATCAATCTCCTTGACTAACACCTAATTATAACCTGAGAACTTGTCCAAGAAGGAGAATCTCTCTAAACCATTGACTTTAGACAATATTTGTTCCATAGAAGGGAGAGGATGGTGATCTTTAAGGGAGGCTTGTTTAAGATCCCTAAAATCTATGCATAGTCGAATCTCTCCATTATTTTTTCTAACATGGACAAGGTTTGCCACCCAAGAGGAGTACCTAATAAGGACAATGATATTGGCCTCAATTAATTTGGATAGCCCATTTCTCATGAGGGGTTCAATCTTGGGGTTTACTAGCCTCTACTTTTTCCTAATAGACTTGACATTATCCACCAGATCTATACTATGTTGAAATAGGCTAGGGTCAAATCCCCTCAAATCATTGTATGTCCAAGAAAATATATCATTAAATTCTTGACACAGATGAACAAAATTTTCTTTCTCAATTTCATAACATACCTTTCCCAATTTTAGCATCTTTCCATCAACAACTGTGATTGGCACATGGTCTCCTTTATTTGCAGCAAGATTCATGCCTCTTTCCCTCACTTGGTCATAAGGGTTGAAGATACTCTCTAAGGTAATTAGACCCTTAGGTAATTTTTTGGAGCCAAGGTTGATGATTTGATCTCTATATTGGTCATGCAATCTTGCCTAATTTCTATTTGAGAATTCTACTTCATTTTGCAAGAAACTCACAATTTGTGTATCAGATTCAAAGACCCGCAAATTGATATCATTATTAGGAATAGCAAGCCTGACCACCATTTTTATTTTTTGCCTCTTCTCATCTTCAAGGCTTCTTGAGATATCATGAGATGCACCCACTACCACAAGTCTATCAACATATTTATTTTCTTTTCTAGGAATGCTTTGAATATTTAATGCTCTACAACCATCAAGAAAATCTCATACCCTATGTTTATAAGACTTCAGAAAATTATTTTTAGTGATATTTTGATTCCTCACCTTATTGATCACTAACTCACTATCCCCTTATGCACTCAATGCCTGGATTCCTCTTTTCTAAGAAATTAAGTCCCTAAATCAAAGCTTCATATTCAGCTACATTATTAGTACAAGTAAACTACAACCTAAATGAGAAATAGTACTTTTATAATGTAGGAGAAACTAGCATTACACCAGCCCCTAACCAATTCTTATTTCTTGATCCATCAAAGTACATGCTCCATATCCCACTTGTATCCTCTTTGGATTTCATCAACTTAGAGATGAGAGTATCCTTTTCTCATATGCAATATGTGCCCAAGCGAGTTTTTAAGGTTTCTAATATAAGGTCAAACTGATAAGCATTAGCCCATTCATCCAAGAGGAAATCAGGTGTATTAGATAAGAAAGTGGCAATCTCATTTTCATCTATTTCTAGGATGGTGTAATTCATATTGATGAGATTAGGAGTGCAAGGCTCAATATGATGGAGGACTAATGGTTTTACTTTAATTGAAGCCTTGGTTCCATATCTAGTTCTAAAAAACATATATGACCAATTAGAAGATATATAGCCACCTATTTGAGTAGTAAAATCTCTTGATAGACAAATGGAAAAATGTGGCTTGACTTCAACAAACGATATATCTTGAACTACAATGCAATCTAGACAGGCATGTAAGGCCATTTCAATATTCCTAAGAATTCCCACAATCTTGATAGTACTACCATCAAGTTGCAACACATCTTTAACAATGGGTTCATATTTCAATTCTAAAGTATCAACAACACACTTGGGCATTACTAAACTACTACCCCCTGAATCAATCATATAGTTGTGAACTAGCATATCTCCTATAAGTAGAGAAATATAGCATGTAGGAGGTCTAACCTTTTTTTTAATTTCTATCTCCCTTGATGGTTGCACCAAGCTTACAACATTCTCCATGCTAGGTGGCAGATCTCTAAGTTCAATGCTTTCAAACTCCTATTACAGTAGCCTCCTTTATGACGACACAATAGTTACAACATCCCACATAGAAATGTTTGCATTGGTCTTCCTTATTTTCTCTACCACATTAAAAGAAGCATTAGATGTTCTAATAGGAGCCTTGGAAGTATAGGCTTGAGGTGGGGCAATCTATGGGTTATTCACATTATCTTTTCTTTCACCTTGTGTTTGTTGTTGAGAAGCATTAGTAGGTTGATCTACATTGTGTTGCTAGGAAACTATTTATACATGTGGCACTACACTTGATGTGGTAGGTTTATAAGGAGTTTGAGGTGCCATCTCCTCCATAACTTTTTTCTTGCTCCTGGTATTATAAGCATAGGAATCCTAGTTTACATTACTGTGCTCTTCTATTAGGCAGTTCATAAAAGAACAATCATCCTGCTGAAAGGTATCAATGGCTTGATTAGCATTGTGTTGATGGGCAACCACTCACTCTGGTATAGTTAAGGCCAAGTAAGATTCTAACTTCTGGTACATGCAGTATCCATAGGAGTAGTTACAAGAAGGGAAAAAATCTTGATCTTGGGAGAGTTTGTTCTGAGGAACTAAGGCCCTGTTTAAGTTGGTGTTTGAAGACTGGGGGTAGTCAATAGGTCTATTCTAATTGTGAGGCTGACATATAGGTCTATTCTAATTATAGGGGGTATGACTTTGGTTTGGAGGTCTACCATGAATGGGGCCTTGACTCTAGAGTTGGAGAGGCTTATTATTTTGAGCTTGTTGCCTCTTCATGGTCACCAACTCATTTCCCATTTTTTGCATGATTGCACTATTCTCCTCCATCTTCCCTTCTTGATCGAACATCCTTTTTGTCTACATTCTACATCAATATCTACATCATAGCCTCAATCCTATCAACTCCACTAAAGGATGTAGAGGTTACTGGAACCACAACAAGAGGCTAACTTACAAAGGGGACATGAATAGGGCCTACGGTGGGCTGACAGTTATGCATGTCAGGGAAGAAAGGCATTGGAGCTAACTTCCCTCCCCATATCAAAATATTTTTAGCCCTTATGGAAACCTCATAAGCATTTGGTAAATTTTCTACCCCCATATATTGCAAGGTGGTAGTGATATCATTGCTGAAGGCTCTAAGATAATATAAGAATGCATTACTAGGAGAGGGATTCACTGTAGTAGGTATTTTGTCCTATTTTTTTTGAAATCTACAATTGAAATTAGTCATACATCCATGGGGGGGCCTCTTGATAGTTTTCAATTTCTCTAAAAGTGATAGGTGGTCACTTTTGTCCTCAAAATGATTGCATAGGGCTGCCCCTAACCCATCTCAATTAGTAATAGAGTTGTGTGGAAAACCTTTGTAACCATTATAATGCCTTTTCTTTCAAGGATGAGGCTAGAAGACTAACTACTACATTATCCTCAGTGATACCATGAATGTTATAGACATTAGAAACCTCTTGAATATGTTCAATAGGGGATGTGGAGGTTTCACTAGTAAACTTAGGTACACTTTTGAGAGCTGATGTTGGTACATCATGCCTTTGGGCTAATAGGAGGGGGCTCCCACCATTAAAGGTGGCAAAAGCATGAGCTCTAGCCATATAAGTGAATGTTTTATTGATATGAGAAGATGGTATCAAGTCTGAGATCCAATAATAGGAGGAGTGGAGATGGATCTTGCAGGGGTGTGCACTACTATCCCACTCCTAATTGGTGAGAAGGATACTCTAACTTTTCTTCTTGGGTTAGAAAGAGAAAGTTCTTGATACTGGAACTTACCTCTGGAAGATGCCCTTGTGTGTCTCTTGGGCATTAATTCACAACAACTTTTGTCTGGAAATCGGATGCAATCTGAAGCTTAGAGTCATCAAGTACTTCTTAACAATAGGCCTCTCTAAGTCTTTATTTTGAAGGTAGTACTATCTCTTAAGCATGAACAAGGAATCTTTTTCAATGCCAATGAACTTTGGAGTATTAAAATATATGATGTCTCATCGAGCATGCCAAAAACTATTGTCACAAAAACTTGCACCCTTGTTCAAAGCCTTACCTAAGGATAGCCTTGTGAAACATGGAAACAATGTCCAAGCTATGGGACTTGGGCTATGACATTGAGTCTCTGGAGAAGGCTAGCTTCCTCTACTATTAGGATGCACTTAAACTATTTTTGAAGCGAAAAGGGAGAAGGAATACATGAAAGAAACTACCTAATCTATTATAAAGAGATGATGCACCAAAATAGGGTTTCCAAATTAGTCTCTACCCATACATGCACAGTGTTATTATTATGATAGTATAAAGATAAAGATTCAAATTTTTCTTTAATCTATAAACTATACATAGATCAGACAACCATATGAGTGACATAACAAAAATACTTCACTTCTTATCATTTACAAGCCAAAGAGATACAGAGAGTTTAGATTATAGATATTCATAGTATGTCAAAGAAAGGCAAACAATTTTATATAGTACAATGATGGTTGAAAGAGATAAGTACGATGATGGTTGAAAGAGATAAGGTAGAAAGTCATATAACTTAGAGGCAATAGGGAATTTACAGTAGCATGCCAAGGTAGTACTAAAGAAACAAAGAAGATCTAACCCTAAGAAAGAGTACAAAATTTTCCTTTATAGTGCAAGAATAACTTGGATGAGTTCCCTAATAAGAAAAAATCAACCACTAAAATCAAATCTCCAGAGAATAGTTACTGCAAATCTAAAAAGATCTAGCCATTGAGTAAATCCACACATGAGAGGATCACTTTTGCACCAAAAAAATCTCTAAGAGGTCAAGAGTGATGGTTATTTAATCTCTGGCTAAATGAACGGGTCAAAAAATGGTGGTGGAGCATTCCTTTTGCATTTATCAAGCCTAGGAATAGATTAGGTAGTTGCTTTCATGTATTTCTTCTCCCTTTTCTCTTTAAGAATAGTTTAAGTGTATGTTAATAGTAGAGGAAGCCAACCTTCTCTGGAGACTCAACCTCATAGTTCAAGTCCCATAGCTTGGAGGTTGTTTTTATGTTTCATGAGGCTGACCTTAGGTAAGACTTTGGACAAGGGTGCAAGCTACTCAATTCTCACTCTTCTAAAGTGATGCCCTATGAAAGGCCTGCCCTATTAAAGGCTACAACACACTGTTAAATGTGACTTGGTTAAAGGATTTAACCACCCTATTAGAAGTGAGCTTGGTTAAAGGACTTTAGAACATTCACTTGGAATGTCACCCTATTAAAGGATTTACACAATGGTTGCTAAAAAAACCTAAGTCCATAGGATTTTACCCTAACCGATACAATTGTTAGAGAGTAACAATAAGAACTTTTGATCTGATACAACTCACAACATCACTTGCAGATTTTAGATCTCAGTTCAGCTCATGAATTTTCTTGACCTTCAATCTCTATAGCTCTTATAGCTTGTCCTTCTTGCAAGCTTTGTCTCCTTGAATCTCTATGCTTGATGTGCCAATGCAAGCACCTCTATGGTCACCTATCAAAGTAGATTCCTTGTACTCTTCTCCTCCCTCTTGATGCCTTCTACTTGACACCACAACCAGCCACTCAACAACTCTTGCTTCTTGACCAGTAACTCCTTAAATAGAAGTCTAGAATATTTTTTCCTGCTCTAATCTTTCTGCTCTTAATTTTGGTTCAAATAGATTAGGTAAGATTCAATGAATCTACCCCTTATCTTGTTTCTTCTAGAAAAATCATGAATAATCCACCTGTATTTGCCCAAAAATGGTTAACCTAAAATTTTGTGCCACCAGCTCATCATCCTTATCCTCCATCTGGTACACAAAATTCAAGGTAACAAACTTGTCAGCTCAGATTTGGTGAATCTTTGACTTTTCAAATAATGTAGCAACTTGGCACTATTAAATTTTTGATGCTTGGCACATACTGTGTTACTCGGCACCAACTATAGTTTACTGATGCTCAGCACCTACTGTTGATCCACTCGGCATCAACTAAGTTTTACTAATGCTCAGCACCTATTACTTGCTCAGAACCTAAACTTGCTCGACTCCTTCTATTGCACTCAGTACACACTAAATTTTGCATTTGCTTGGCACTTACTAATAATCTGCTTGGCATGAACTAGCTAGCTTGGCGTCCACTGATGAACTTAGTCAAGCTTTTTAGACAGTTTTGTTACAACTTATTCTTTCAAAATTTCTAAGTGTAGCCAACCTCTATATCTTCAAGTGTATTATCAATACATCATTTCACCATTGTCTTAATT
The DNA here is from genome assembly GCA_028749045.1 of Cupressus sempervirens. NCBI lineage: Eukaryota > Viridiplantae > Streptophyta > Pinopsida > Cupressales > Cupressaceae > Cupressus > Cupressus sempervirens. The sequence continues at coordinate 240,191,386 of CM053792.1, forward strand.
GATCCTTGTACTTCATTAAAAAACCATAACTCAACCTTTCCCTTAGATGCTTTTGTTACATCTTATTGATTAAATCCTCTTCATCAATGAACTAAGTGATAGTACTTGGATCTTATAAGAAATTATCATTCTAGCAAATAAAAGGTTTGACATTAGTGACAAAACAATGATTGAAAACATTATTTATCAATAATCTCCCTTCTTTTCAACAATCTCCCTTCTTGAATAGTGATCTTTTCAATCAGATTTCAACATGTTGCATTGTTTCCAACTCTAACAATGCCTCCATCATGACTTTTGAAGTCAACAAACATGTTCATATCACCAATCATATGATGTGAACAACCATTGTCAATTATCTAATCAGATTTATTTTCAACCTATGATACCAAAGCCATTTTCTCTAGACTTTCTTCTTTAATAGCTACAAATCCTATTTCATCATCACTACCACTTACTACTTGTTCATCAAAATCATCTTATTCATTTACATTCAAACACTCTCTATATCTTCTAGGTTTGATATTCCCTTTATACTTTTTCTCTCTTTTAGGACACGTAGATGCATAATGACCAAATTTATTACAAGTCCAACATTTACAGATTTTCTTACCATCCTTTTCTCTTCTTACCAAAAGGGCTACTCCTTCTTCTATCTTTCTATCCTCATCATATCTACTACTACTAGGAAATTCTCCTCTAGCACTTGTATTCCTTGATAAACTAGTTCAAATATTTAGGGCACTAAAAACTATTTCTATTCTAGTCAATTGTCTAGACTATCTAAGCTCATTCTCAACTGCTTAAAGTCTCCAAAGTAATGTTTCCTTTGTGAAATCTTTGGTACAAGAGATCAATAACTACATCATTTGAACTACTTGCTTAAATGGTGGCATTAAGCTCTTCAATATCTTCCATATTACCACATCATCTTGCTTGGTTCCTCCTTAAGATCTAGCAACTGCAGTAATTTTTGATATCTTGCCTACATATGTTCTTATAGATTCATCTTCCAACATTTTAGCATCTTGAAATGTACAAATACAACTTTGTAGCCTCAATTTCTTAGAATGTTCATTACCTTCAAAAATATTTTCTAAAGCTTTCCAAATCATATGAGAAGTAATAACTGACTTTACCTTGTTGTACTCAATTTCAAAAAGTGTAGATAATAGTGCTTCTCTAGCTCTCATGTAGCACATGAAAAGTTCTCTCTTCCTTGGTACAAGATTCCAAATCTTTTTCAAAAATGATTGTCTTTTCTAATTTTTTCAAGATCCAATATCCTAGACCCATACACAATAGGTGTGTCTTCATCTTTTCCTTATAGTTTTCATAATTTGCTCCATCAAACTTTTGACTATCCTTTCTAAATATGTTTTCCATGGATCTCCCAAAGTTGTTGAACTTTATCTTCAAGAACCTGAGTCTCTAATACCAATTGTTGAATTAGTTATCCAATAATTAAAAAAATTATCAACCTTAAATAATCTTAAGTATTCAACCAAAGTAAACAACAACCATTACAAGATGCACATACACAATTACACTAGATGTGTTAACTAGGGAAACCCTTGATTAGAGGGAAAACCCAGTGGGAATGATGCCCACAAGATGATGTGCTAATATAAATATTTCTTGTTAGAGGATGGATCCTTTTAGGAGTCTATTACAATATTTAGTACATATGAGTCCCTGTTAGAAGACTTTGAATCCCTGTTAAGAGATTCCAACCCTATTAGGAATTGTGCCAACCATGTTAGGAGTTGTGGAAGACAGAAGGACCCACTATCCAAACAACTTCTAGGGAAAGACCACTAAACTCACTATCCAACTAATCTCTCAACTATTCCTTGTAGAATAATTTTCTATACTATACTTTAACTTATTTCCTTTGTCTAATCAACTAGACCAATCTTTATTAGACCTTGTAGACCAGGTCACAAACATCGGATCCAAATATCAAACTTTAGATCACATAATAAAACCTTGGCAACTAAGTTTACTTCACCTTCACTCTGTTATGCTTATCTTTTTATTCTTCTATTCATGCTACTTATAATCATTCACTTCCATCCTTTTCATGATAAAGGAAAATGTTCTTCCTTTATACCAAATTCGTAAAGCAATTCCCTGAGTTAGCTATTACAACTTCTCAATTAAATTCTTTTAGGACCTCATTAAGAACATGTTACACTTAGTGATAACATTAATCTTTCACATTATAACTTGAATAAATCTTTGTACATGTTATATTATGATGAGTAAGCTTAGCTATGTCATCTCCAGAATGTCTTCTTCACATATTTAACTTCAGCTTCTCAAAATAACAACTCAGCTAAGAGATATAACAAGTTTACTAGAACATGATTCTGTAAACTCTATCTCAGAATGGTCTTCATTGAAACTTGCATAACTTCTTCTAGACTAAATATTTCATGATTTGAAGGTTAGCTGCATATACTAGACACTTACTAGTATCTCCCTTTAACCTCACTTAGTGAAAGTACTCAAGTGTCTATATGTACCAACTTGATCTTTCTGTTGTTCTTTTTTTAGATACCACAGAAAATTTCTATGTTGATATCAATAAAAAACATAGTCATGAATGTAACATATCATCATGATAATAATCTAATCATGTTTCTACAATACTCCCCCATAGAAGTATCATTAGCATTCATGCTTTTAACAAAGATCACCTTGCTATGATAGATAAATCTTTGGTTTCTCTTATAGTGTTCGTAGCCTTCTCAATTCACACTTCTGCTCTTCACATTCTCTTCATACATACTTCTTTGGATATGATATGATCCATTACATATATACCAATCCAAATCATATTTCATCAAAGTTAGCTACAACATGGGTTTCCATCAGGATCACAAAGTCAGCCCAATTGCTAACACTCAAGTTCAAAAGACAAACTCAGTGATGTTTTGATACTCAACAACCATTGTCAACACTCAACATTTTCATGCAATCAATAGATGTAGAATCTCAATTCATACTAATGACTTCCAAGTATCTTGAACTTGATCAACACTTATGTGACTCAGTGAACATTGTGAAACTCAGAGTATAAACGAAATCACTTGGTTGACACTCCATGGCTTGTTAACACTATGAGCTAGGTATAAATTGAACCACTTGGTTGATACTCCTTGTCTTGTTCAACACTAGATTCTCACCACTAATACTAAAAGCTTGATAGATACTGTAGAGCATGGTTGACACTATGCAACTTGGTTAATTATGTGAAGCTTGGTTAGCACTATCACTAAACAGCTTAGTAGATACTGCTCATCATGAACTATATAAATATTCTAGAACTCAGTAGCAACTATAGAACTCAGTAAAAACTATATTAATCGGTAGTAACTATATTACTCGGTAGCAACTGGAGAACTTGGCTAACATTGCAAATTGAAAGATAAGTTGGATAGCAGATTAACGAATTGACTAAGTGTGAGTCACTATAAAAAAAACTTTGACCTTAATGTCAAAAAATCTAGCATATTTTTGGCTATCAATGGAGGAGATTAAAATTGAAGCATTCATCCTCCTCATTGATGTATATCCATATCAATGGCACCATGAAGGAGTTATGATAGATCCATTGCAAAGTGTAAAGATATCCTAGATTCTTAATTCAAGATTTATATTACATACACATGGGACCTAGGACTTGACCAAGGAAAGCCCTCATCAAACCCCAAACCCCAAACCTTTCTTTTCTATTTTGATTTGTAAGCTAAGAATGAAAAGAATAATAGATCTAGAACCTACAGTTTGCAATTTTTTTTAGACTTTTTAGTTTCAAAGTTGTGGACTACATCAACCTAGTTGTAGAAAGTCCTTCCAAGTTGACCTAATCGTTTAGTCTCAGATTCTTGGGAGATTTTTGGGTTTTGTTCCTTTCATCATTTTATTCCAAAATTCGCGATCAAAAGTTCAAAAAAGTTTCAAATTCAAAAGTTGTTGAGCGCACATACATATTCCTCTATGCATTTCAAGGTGATTCTTTTACATATTATTTCATTTCATATCTTTACCATAGTTTTGCATCTTATTTTAGGCTGATTGTATTCACATAGCATCTACATTTATATTTCTTAAGAGATTAGTTCAATTTCACATTCACATTATCCTATCAAAGGGCCAAAGATTATATTTCCTTATATTGTATTCCTCTAGTAATCCATATTTAGTATTAGCACCCTTCTCCTTTTGGGTCCTTTCTAATCTAATTTGGGTTAGAAGTGGAATCATATTTGGAAATTCCCCTCTTTCCCGTTCACATTGCAATTTGATCACTTAGTGTCCTTGTAAAACATAAGTCTATAGTCCTATTAAAGTGCTTTTATTTTACAACTAAATATTTTGGTGAACCCAATGTCTTACCCTCTTTCTTGGATTTTGATATTCTTCTTTTTACAATCTCTCTTCTTTTACTTCAACTTCACCAAACTAAACATTTTGGTGAACCTAGCTTCCTACCGTCTTTCTTGGAATTTGATATTCTTCTACCAATCTCTCTTCTTTGGTCTGAACTTCACCAAACTAAACATTTTGGTGAAGATGGCTTCTTACCCTCTTTCTTGGAATTTGATATTCTTCTTTTTGAAATCACTCTTCTTTGGCCTCAACTTCACTAAACTAAACACTTTGATCAACCCAACTCCATGAAATATTTCTTATGTGGTGTTATATCTTCCTTATTCTAGGTTTTTACCTTCTTTTTATTAACACATCCTTCTTATTTATATTTTTCTATCTTGTGCATGGTTAGATCTCATTAGGGTTTCTTTTTGTGATCTCCATTTTTATGACCTTTATTACATGAAGCCCTACCTATAGCATTCCCATTAGTCAAAGCCATAGACTCATAGGTTAATTTGATGATACTCACACTTTTCTCATGATATTAATCCTATCCAAGAGCATATCATAGAGCATAACTCTTCTCACTCATCTCACGATGAGGATAATGTTTTAAGAGTTCCTCCTTCACAAGTTGATAAGCTTTCTAATGACTTTGATAAATTGGAAACTTGTCTTGCTCAAGAAAATCAAAATCCTAATAGAATTATTATTATTGAAGCTCTTAAGAAGATTGTTAATAATTATGATAATAATATTTATATCTTGTGTGGTATATCTTAGCTTATTAATACTCATGCTAAGCCTTTGACAGAATGTGCTCAAGAGTTAGGATACCCTCCTCCTTCTTTTGCCACCATTGAACCTTCTATCATAATTTCTACAAATCTTTCTAGCATATGTATATGTGTTCTTCCTCTTATGAATATTCTACACAAGTTTCCACTCCCTTAAGTATTATTCTTCCTAGTCTTTCACTTCCCATGAGTGTTCCTCCTACTTTCATTCCCTCTTCATTGCCTTCATATAATGTGGTTCCTTTTACTTATTCAAACCCTTTACATGTTCCTTCTAATTCTCCACTAACATCCTTACATATCATTCTACTTACAATACCTTTCCTAATCCATCTAGTATACCTATGGCTACTAGTACTACTTCTGATCCTACTATGAGTACCTTGGTTCAAATTGTCTCTTCTTTAAAATAACAACTTGCTCATTTAACCCAATCTAAGTACAATATTCCAACATGTGATGTGGTGAATCACCTTTCCTTAGATATCTTTCATGTTCTTATTCCACAACATGTCAAGGAAATTTGTCTTGAGACTTATAATGGTAAGGGAGATCGTGTGATTCATGTTAGAACATTCCAAAATAGATGTAGTGTTTTTTCTCATGACTATAGGCTTATGGCTACATTGCTTCCACATACCTTTCGACATAGAGCCTTACAATGGTATTTCTCTCTACCTCCTTATTATATTGATTCTTTTCAAATGCTTACTAATTATTTCATTCAATAGTTTTAGAATAATATATTGGTCCATAAATTTCTTCAACTGATTTAATGCATTTTAAGAAGAATGTTAAAGAGAAAGTTACGATTTTTATTGATAGATTTAAAATAAGTGTATGCTTAAATTTTTTATCATTTGGCTGATCATGATATTCAACACATTTCTATTTATAATTTACAAAAAGACATTAGGGATAAGATTATCTTTGCTAAGCATACCTCATTTTTACACCTATGTGTAGTGCTTCACCATTACCAATTACAAGTGAGTCAACTTGAGAGCTCACTTTCATGGCTCCTATTTCTAGTGATAAGAGTGATGTTGCCAGACATTCAAAAATATTCTCTAAATATAACAACTTTATCAAAATCAAATCTCCACATACAAATGGTGATCAAGTGGCTACTACATCTCAAGGTATGACTACTTTTTCATCTATATTTCATCCTAATTTTCAATATACTAACTTATTTGAGCCTTTATCTGAGGTGATGACTAAGTTGGTTTACACTCATGTTCTTAATCTTCCTCCTATTCATCCTATTGATCCTAGTAAACCTCTTCCTAAGTCTTTTGATTCTAATTATTTTTTCTAATATCACCATCAACCAGGTCATGATAATCAAAAGTGTTATGGTTTAAAGAACACAATTCAAAACCTTATTGATTCTAAGGTTATTTTTGTTGATGCTCAAGTTAATCATGTGAATAAGTCTGTTGTACTCCCTAATCAAAATTTTTAGATATACACCAATCCTTTGCCTTAACACTCATCAAATTTTATTAATCAACCTTCTTCTTCTTATTACCATATTTCTTATGATGAGAAGATAGAAGAAGAAAATTATTTTTTTAATCATGTTGAGTTAGACTATCAACCTTTGATTTATTCTCCACTTGATCCTCAACAAACACCACCTATTATTAGCTTTAGTGAGTCTAATATGTTTAAGGAACCTAATGGTCCTCTTTATCTCATTGCTAGAGTGGCTCATATTCCTTCTTGTGAATATTATCACTAAAGAACACTTTTTAATAAAGGTTTGTATTATAGATACTTATGATTCAAATCCTATATGTATTAAAACTTGTAATGGTTTTCTTTACCAACCTTAAAGTTCTATCACTTTATCTATTATTATTTTAAAGAAAACTATTTTTACTGCCTTTGTGGTTATTCCTACCTTTGATCAATTTAATCTTGGTATTCCATGGCTTTCTGTCGTGAATGTTTTTGCTGCTCCTATTCATAAATGTCTTAAGTTCCCTTGTGATCATTTTTATTGTTAATCATTCTCTTTATAAACCATCACATCCTAGAGATTGTGTCGAGATTGATTTTTATTGGCTATCTCATCCTAAAAACCACCTACTTGTCCTGATCATCTTTATAGAAACTATCAACAACATAAATTATATATGATTATGGAGCTTAGTCTTCCTAAGGTTTATTTACTTCCACCTATCTTTCCTACTTTATCTACACCTTCTACTTCTACACCTACCATATCTTCTACATCCATCTCTTTATCTCTTGCATCTAAACATGTTGATGTTCTTTTTGTGCAACCTATGGTAGTTGATCTTAATCCTTCTACTATCCCTCATAAAACTATTCATAATCAACATACTTTTCAACATCAGAAGAACCATCAAGCTATAGATAAGGCTTAAGCTTGTTCCCTTGTTTCTCAGCCTACATCTTCATCTCAACCTTTACCTTACTTTTATCACACCTGATGTGCGTCTTTGTAGGAGGTTAGAAAAGTAACACTATGCATTTGGATAAACATGATGATTCTATTCATATTTTAGATTCTTTTAATCTAGATATGGAAGATACTTTAGATGATAGTAGTGATGATGATTTATTTATTATCGATGATGATTTAGTTATTGTACCTAAAAAAATTTCTATGCAACTCGCAATCACTCCATGTAGTGAGCATAGTGACTCTTAAAGTCATTTCTTAGAACTAGTTGTGATTCCTACTATTATGGATATGGTTCCTCTCATGATTCACCACCCTTCCCTTAGCACTTTAGACTAAGTTGGGGGAGAATTCAAAACACTTGATGTGAACTCCATCCATAATGGTAGTTTTTAGCATTCTTGTGTTATGTTTCTCCCATCTTGTGCTTATGTTTTCTATTTTATTTTTTAGTACTTTAGACAATCCTTAATTCTTTTTTGACTACAAGGGGATAAAGTGATTTCTATTTCATCTGCATTCTTCTATTTGTATCTCTCTTCTTCTATATGTTGTTATATGTTATGTTGTGCATGTGCTATTGTTTGTACTAGTGGTCTTTCTTGGTCTTATTGGTTTCTTATGCTATGGTAGCACTAATTATTTTTGGTCTCCATGTTATTGGACAAAAAATACACTTCTTTGTATCTCTCTTTTTTTCCTTTTCCTCCATTGTGTCATAGTTCTACTTCCTTTGGGAAAATATGATATTATCATACTTGAGATAATATTACATATTGTCATATGATTCTATTGATCCCTTAGATAGTAGATCCCTTTTATTCCTTATCTTTTTTTTTTTGTATGTACTCATTTTTGTTGATATGTTTCTCCTTTTAGGGGTGTCTCATAGTGGAAAGATTATTTTCTGGATGCATGTACACTTCCATTAAACCTATTTCTCTTGTTATGGAATTTTCAATCACTTTAACATGGGGGCATACACTCCGCTCATCCTTTTTCCATGGAATACAAATACAAGTTCTGTTTATAACTTTGGGTACTTCAACCTTAGTGCTTGGAATGATTTCTAAGGTATACCCAAATCTATGCTTTTTTATTTTATGCCTTTTACCCTCTCTCTTTTTTCTTTTTCCTTTTTAGTTTCTAGGAACTCTGGATAGTTCCTAGGGGATTGATCTCTTTTTGGATCTCTTTCTAAAATCTAATAGTTTGGGAGGCCTAGTCCTTGTTTTTTACCCTTCTTTTGACTACTAATAGTCTAGGAAGCTTGATCTTGATCCCCTAAGGACACACATATCCTTATGATCATATCACCTTTTGATTCTTCTTCTTGGGACATAGAGTTCCCTTTAAGTTGATTCCCTTGATGGATTGACTAGCATGTCACACACACTTGGTAAACCATTTGGTTAATCTCCAATGGCTTGACTGGCATGCCACACACACTTGCTAGAGTATTCAATGACATCCCCTTTTGTAGAGACCTTTAGCCTTGGTTCTTCCCTTTTTCCTTTTCTTTGTGTGGTTCATAATAAGGCTCACAAAACCTATTGGTCAAGAAACTATACCTCTTTGTTATTTAGTACTTATATCTCTTATCTTGACCCTTGATGTGATAAGACTCAATTCTATTGAGGGCTTGATGATATCTTTCCTCTTTAGTCATAATAAGACTTTCTCTTTTCCTCTTGATCTACTTTACTATGAGTTTGAGGATACACATACTCTTGCTAAAGTGGGGGCTAAATGTATCATCTTAAAATGGTCACACTTGCCTTTTAAGACCTTTTAGCTCCCTCCTCTTCATGATTCCCTATTCAAACAATGGATATGCTCATGCTTTTCTCTATTTTCCTCTTTTCTCTTTTATCTTTCCACCTTATCTCTTTGTCATCTTCTCTGGCTTGATGTGACACCCAAGACCTGTCTTCCTGGACTAGGTTGACCTAATCTAGACTAGGTTGACCTAAGTTGACCTAGTCCTCCCAGGTTGACATATTCCTAGACTAGGTTGACCCTAGCCAACCTAGTCCCTGATAGTTCTGGATCTTGGGGCCCAAAAGTCTTTGGGGGGTTTAATTACTTTTTTACTATTACCCAGTCAACTTGTATGGTTTTCCTATCCAAAAACTCATACATAAGGAGACTTGGAGGCTTCATTTTCATATCTCATCCATATCACATGAACATCAAGCATCTCATTTTCATTCTCTTTCTCTCTAGTGACAATTTTAGTCTTTTGTATTCAAGTAAGGGGAATTCTATCTAGCATTGAAGAATCTTTTGTGAGTATTTCCTCTTCAAGATCTAGCATATTGTTGTCCATCAAGGTAGGAGATCCACATTAAATGATCCATCCTCTTAATTGATGCATATCCATATCCACGATTATTGGATACAATTGATTAATTGTGTGTTGTCTTTGATGTTACACAATGTCATATCATTATCAACCAATATATGTCAAGCTCACTTGGGTAGTGAAGATAGTTTTCTATGTCTACCGAGCATTCCTATGTTTTCCTAGTTCAGAAGGTAGTGTCTACCAAGTTCACTTGGGCATCAAAGGAAAATATGTAGAAGATGAGTGTTAACCAAGCTCACTCGATTAATGAAGGAAAGTTGGATGGAACCAGTACTAATCGAGCTCACTCAGTTACCAAAGGATTTTCACGAAGTTTGCAGTGTTAACCAAACTTCTATTGGTTAACAAAGGAAATCATTTTTGAGTTAGTTTCTACCGAGCTGGGTTGGCTAATGAAGGATTTTCTTATTTTGGTATATTAAGCTTGATTGATTTATCTATTGATTCTATCCAACTAAAGTAATGAATATTAATTATTTTAAGTTGTATTTGAGCTAACTTGACAATGTGGAAGATATGAGTATAAGGTCAAGTTGTGATTTCAAAGTGTGTGAGAAAGCATGAAGATGTTATTAAGATCTAATAATGAGAAGAGGAAGTGAATTTGAAGAATAAGAAAAGTATCCTTGTGAAGCAAAAAAACCATATTCTATCAGGAAGGATCAAGTACAAGCCAAAATAGAGATCTATAATCAGCAAATCAGGTCATCTCATTGTTACTCTCTAAACCATTGTAGCAATGATCTAAATCTCTTAACAAAGTTGGATTAACAACTATTTGCAAATCCTCTAACAAGGTGGTAGTTCTATTGAATTTTCTCAAGACCTCTAACAAGGCTACTCCTAACAAGGTGATTAAATTCTTTAACAAGGTCACACCTAACAGTGTGTTTTGTAACCTTTAATAGGGTTGTCTCCTAACAAGGCTCACTTCAGAAGAGTGAAAATAGTAACTAATTATAATTGGTAGTTTTTCCCAAATTGGGTTTCCACATTAAATCTTGGTGTCAAATGTGTTCAAGCTATTTTCTTTTATGTTTTTTCAACTAAGTTAAAGTAGTGGTAATCACAAATAACATCTAAATTTTATATGTTAAGCATTTACCAAGCTAATTCAATTATTACCAAGTTACAGCATTTTATGTGTGTTTATCGAGCTTCAGCAGTATTCAGTCTTCAGTTTGCTTTTCTATACTGACATCTAAGGGATCTAGGATTTATTTTAGTAGTAATTGTTTCACCCCTCCCCTTTTAGTTACTCCTCTTATATTTCCAACAATTGGTATCAGAGCTTTTAGTGCTTGTAGAGAAGGTTTCAAGGACCTAAACTAAATATTAGGATGTCTTACAAAAGAGAAATCCCAAGCTAAACAGAGACAATTTTGTAGCATGGCAAGGACTTATGAGGTTACACTTGGCTACTATCAGTGATTTAGGTTGAAAATGTCTTGATGTTGAATACAAGACTCCCACTGGAACATTATCTATTGAAGATATTGCTAAAAGGAAGAACCATAATATCATGATGATTGATATTGCATCTTTTCTCAGTTATGTTGAATTTGATGAGGTAAACAATTGCCAAACTACTCATGCAATGTGGACCAAACTAAAAGATATCTATGGAGGAGGTGACAATGTAAGAAGATCCAAATCATAAAGCCTCATAGGACAATTTCATCAAATGAGAATGAGATAAGATGAAAACATTACAAAATATGTGGAAAGGATCAAGGCTAGTGTAAGTGTAATTAAAGCATCTGAAAGAGACATTGAAGAGAAAATATATGTAAGCAAGGTAATTAGAACTCTTCTTCCTATTTATGTAATTGGAGTATCTTTTATTCAAGAAATGAGGTTTGATCCAAACAATAAAATATCTTTGGATGCTCTAGTTGGAAGATTGATAGCTTTTGAGTTAGATAACTTTGATAACTATGTTCCTAGTTCAAAAGTTATTGAATCTACGTTTAAAGCTAAATTCTCACTCAAAGAAAAGGGTAAGAAATCAAAATCTAGTCAATCAAAAAGTGAAGAAGAAAGAACATCAAAAGAAAGTTTAGATAGTGATCTTGAAGTTGTTGAAGCCCTACTTGCTAGAAAATATTTCAAAGGTAGAAGAAAGTACAAAGGTAAAGTTCCTCTAATCTACTTTTCTTGTGAAGAAGTTGGTCACATTTCTACTACGTGTCCAAATAAATAAATAAAGAATGAAAAGAAAATAAATAAGCACAAAGGCAAGAAGGATTCCACAAAATAGAAAAACTCCAAGGAAAAAGGTAAGAAATCTTTTTTATAGCTAAATATTGTGACAATAGTGAAAATGAAATGGTATATATTGTTGTGAAAGATGAATCTGATGATGAAGGAGATAAGATGGCACTTGCCTCTCATGTTAGCAAAAATTACATATGGATTATTAACAGTGGTTGTTCACATCATATGACTAGTGACAAAACAAAATTTGAGCACATCAAATATTATGGTCGAGGTAGTGTGAGATTTGGAAACAATGAACCTTGTAACATAAAAGGAAAAGGATGTATTTCATTGAGTATGTGACAATGCTTTTTGGGTTGAAGGACTAAAACATAATCTACTGAGTGTGGTATAGTTGAATAACATTGGATTCAAGGTAGAATTCATGAATGGATAGGCCAAACTACTAGATTGAAAAGGAAATCTGGTTGGATTTGGCAAGAAAACAAAAGGTAATCTATTTTATCTTGATCTCATTGATTGTTCATGTTTTATTGCTCAAGTAGAGGAAACCTAGTTATGGCACAAAAGGCTATGTTATGTAAACTTTGATAATCTGGCTAAGATAAGAAAACATAAAAGGGTAAGAGGTATTCCTAGTTTGAAGAAGCTTGACATGGGTCTATGCAAGAATTACCAAATTGGTAAGATGGGAAAGACTAGTTTCAAAAGCAATATCAGTTAGAAAAAGTCTTAGAAATTGTTCATACAGACTTATGTGGACCTAGAAATAGAAAGCTATAGTGGAGAAAAGTTTTTCATTCTTTTTGTTGATGACTATTCTAGAATAATGACAATAATGTATCTTAGAAAAAATAAGAAGCCTTTCAAAAATTCAAATGGTATTTGGCAAGAGTAGAAAAGGAAACAAGAAAGAGGTTGAAATGCTTAAGATCAGACAGAGGTGGTGAATTCACCTCCAATGAAGTCAATAATTTCTACATTGCAAGAGGAATCAAAAGACAAGTATTAGCTCCTAGTACACCACAGCAAAATGGTATAGCTGAAAGAAGAAACAAATCTATTATGGATTGTGTAAGAACCCTGATGATTGAAAAGAAGGTTGCTCTCAAATAGTAGAAGGAATCTATCAACACTGTAGTTCATACCTTGAATAGAGTATAGTTGAAGAAAGATTCAAACAAAACACCTTATTAGCTATGGTATGGCTACAAATCTAATGTAAGTTACTTGAAAGTATTTTGCAGCAAATGTTATATCTTAAAAGAATCTAGAAAAGGAAAATTTGATGTAAAAGGTGATGAAGGCATATTTCTAGGATATTCCTACAGAAGTAAAGCATAGAAATGTTTGATTTTTTCTACTTACAAGATTATAGAAAGTGCACATGTTAGAATTGATGAGTTTGTACAAAGGAGTGAAGAAGAAAGCAACAAGGAGCTAGAATATTATAGAATATTTGTTTACTATGAACCTAATACCCTACCAAATCTATCTGAGAGAAAGGAAGTTTCATCTCCGAAGTTCCCAAAATCCCCAATAGTTATAGAGTTGTAGACAGTGCATCCTGAGCTACAGTCAGAAGGACCCAAGTCATAATCACAGACTACTAAGCTAGTTCAAATTGAGCCTGATGTACCTAAGTCACAAACAGAAGGACCCGAGCTTGAAACTGAAATTCAAAATGAAGATGGTGGAAATCCTTCAAAGAAAAAAGAACCTATGTTAGCAAGATATGTCAGAAGATATCATGCACCTAATTAAATTGTTGCAGACAAATTAGATGGAACAATGACAAAAAGAAAATTAAAAGTTACATTTTACTTACTGAATTTGAACCTAGAAATGTTAAGGATGCTCTAGAAAATAAAAGTTGGATTGAAGCAATGAATGAAGACATAGAACAAATTAAACAAAACAAAACTTGGACTCTTGTTCCTAGACCCAAGGATAAAAATGTAATTTGTACGAAGTAGGTATTCAAAAATAAGCTGAATGAAGATGGAAAAGTTTCACGAAACAAAGCAAGATTAGTGTGCAAAGGATATTCTCAAGAAGAAGGTATTCACTATGGTGAGACTTTTCCTCTTGTGGCAAGACTAGAAGGTGTTAGAACTCTACTAGCATATGTAGCACATAGATGATTTAAAGTATCTCAAATGGATGTCAAATCTACATTCTTGAATGGAATTCTTGATGAAAAAGTCTACATTGAACAACCAGAAGGTTTTGTAGATCCTAGCAAAAGAGACATGGTTTGTAAGTTACGCAAAGCATTATATGGTCTCAAGCAAGCTCCTAGAGCTTGGTATGAAAGACTTCATAATTACTTGGTACAGATTAACTTTCAAAGGAAAAATGATAATAGTAGTCTATATATCAAGGAAGGACTAGACAAGAGGATTTTGTTGGCAGAAATATTTGTTGATGATACTCTATTTACAGGAAATGATGACTTGTACAAAGCATTTTTAGAAGAAATGAGTAAATAATTTGAGATGTCCATGTTTGGTGACATAAAATTCTTTGTTGGATTGCAGATACAACAGAACAAAAATGGTATCTATGTCACTCAATCTAAGTATATTAAGGAGATATTGAAGAAATTTGGAATGGAAGATTCAAGACTAGTTGGAACTCCTATGTCTACTGGACATAAGCTCTCCAAAAATGATGATTCTAAAGAAGTAGATCAGACCACATACAGATCAATGGTTAGAAAATTGTAGTATGTAGTACACATAAGGCCTGATATTGCTCTAGTAGTTAGAATAGTGGCAAGATTCTCAACAAATCCTAAGGAAAATTACATTATGGCAATCAAGAGAATCATGAGATATCTGAAAGGTATTGAATACTATGGTTTATGGTATAAACTTGGAGGTAATTTTGAATTGAAAGTATTTACTAATGTTAATTGGGCAGGAAGTATTGATGACAAAAAAAGCACTAGTGGTGGAGAATTCTTTCTTGGCAAAATACTAGTGTCTTGGACAAGTAAGAAGAAAAATTGTACATGTCAATCCATAGTAGAGGCAGAATATGTAGTAGCAGTAGTTAATTATTCTAACATTGTTTGGTTCAAATAATTGTTGGAAGGAAATGAAGATAGAGATCAAGGATGCAATAGACATATAGTATGATAACACTAGTGCAATTAACATATCAAAGAATCCAGTGATGCATACTAAAACAAAGCACATTGTAATAAAATATCACTTCTTAAGAAAATTGGTACAAGAAAAAGAAGTCACATTGAAATATGTTAATACAAAGGAACAAATTATAGATATATTCACCAAGTCATTACCTAAGGATGCATTTTTGTATCTAAGAGGTAAGCTAGGGATCATTCCCCTATCTAAAATTCACTAAATAAAGTTTAGTAATGCATTAACCATAACCTGTTGAAGATCAATCAGTTGGTGTAGAATTAGCAAGGGCATGTTACAAATGAATCAATACTTAAGGTACATTATTATTTACAAAATTATTGTCTTTGGCATGTGTTGTCAAAAAGGGAGAATTTTATTGTCATATCTTTGAGAAATTTTTGGAACTAGAATAAAAGTAAGGAACCAAAGAGAGATAAGTTCTCCAAAGAAGAGTTTGTTGAAAGAGGGAGAAAATTCTAAGTGAACTTGGTAGCATTTGTTGTAGATAGAATCCAATGAAAGAAAGATCTCATACTAACTGAGGGAGTTTTCAAAGAACCAATCCAAAATTTCATTGTGCTATGACATGGTGTGTTGCCATCAATGCCAAAGAGGGAGATTGTTGGATACAATTGATTAATTATGCATTGTATTTGATGTTACACAAATTTCATATCATTATTAGTCAGTATATGCCAAGCTCACTCAAGTAGTGAAAACAGTTCTTTGTGTCTACCAAGAATTCTTGTGTTTGCCTAGTTCAGAAGGTAGTGTCTACTGAGTTCACTCAAGTGTCAAAGGAAAATATGCAGAAGATGAGTGTTAACCAATCTCACTCAGTTGCCAAAGGATTTTTTTGAAGTTTGCAATGTTAACTGAACTTCTATTGGTTAACAAAGGAAATCATTTCTGAGTTAGTTTCTACCGAGCTAGGTTGGCTAATGAAGGATTTTCTTATTTTGGCATATTAAGCTTAATTGATTCATCTATTGATTCTAGCTAACTAAGGTGATGAATATTAATTATTCTAAGTTGTATTTGAGTCAACTTGACAATGTGGAAGATATAAGTATAAGGTCAAGTTGTGATTTCAAAGTGTGTGAGAAAGCATAAAGATGTTATTAAAGATCTAATAATGAGAAGAGGAAGCAAATTTGAAGGATAAGAAAAGTATACTCGTGAAGCAGAAAAGCCATATTTGATCAAGAAGGCTCAAGTACAAGCCAAAATAGAGATATATAATCAAAAAATTAGTTTCATTCAAATCAGTTCATCTCATTGTTACTCTCTAAACCATTGTAGTAGTGATCTAAATCTCTTAATAGAGTTGGCTTAACAGTTATTTGCAAATCCTCTAACAAGGTGACAGTTCTATTGAATTGTCTCAAGACCTCTAACAAGGACACTCCTAATAGGATGATTAAATCCTTTAATAGGGTCACACCTAACAATGTGTTTTTTAACCTTTGACAAGGTTGGCTCCAAATAGGGCTCACTTTAGAAGAGTGAAAATAGTAACTCATTGCAATTGGTGTTTTTTCCCAAATTGGGTTTCCACGTTAAATCTTGGTGTCAAATGTGTTCAACCTATTTTATTTTATGTGTTTGAAACTAATTTAAAGTAGTGGTAATCAAAGATAACATCTAAATTTTATATGTTAAGCATTTACCAAGTTAATTCAGTTATTACCAAGTTACAACATTTTATGTGTGTTTACCGAGCTTCGGCATTATTCAGTCTTTAGTTTTCTTTTCTATACTAGCATCTAAGGGATCTGGGATTTATTTTAGTAGTAACTAATTCACCCCTCCCCTCTTTACTCTTATATTTCCAACACACAACACCATGAAAAAGTTATGATAGATCCATTGCAAAGTGTAGAGATATCATACATTCCTAATTCAAGATCTGCATTACATACATATAAGCAAGGCGAATTCTAACATTTATCTTGTTCTTTATAGTCATTTAGATTTACATTTCTTATTTATGGTTTATTCCTTAACCTAAGGCTTGACCAAGGAAAGCCCTCATCAAACCCCAACCCCCAAACCTTTCTTTTCTATATTGATTTGCAGGTTGGGAGTGAAAAGATTTATAAATCTGGAACCTACAACTCACAAGTTTTCTAGAGTTGTTAGTTTTGGAGCCATGGACTACATCAACCTGGTTGTAGGAAATCCTTCCAAGTCAACCTAGTCCTTTAGTTGTGGATTCTAGGGAGATTTGTGGGTTTTTTTTCCTTTTGTCATTTTATTCCATGATCCACGATCGAAAGTTCAGAAAAATCTCAAAACCAAAAGTTGTTGAGCATAAATACATCTTCCTCAATGCATTTCAAGTTTTTTACATTTTATTTCATTCCATATCTTTACCATGGATTTGTATCTTAATATGGTTGATTATATTCATATAGCATCTAGATTTATATTTCTTAAGCAATTAGTTCAATTTCACATTCACGTTATCCTATCAAAGGGCCAAAAAGTACATTTCCTTATATTGTATTTTTCTAGTAATATAGATTTACTATTAGCACCCTTCTCCTTTTGGGTCCTTGCTAATTTAATTTGGGTTAGAAGTGGAATCATGTTTGGAAACTCCTCTCTCCCCCTTTCACATTGTAATTGAATGGACTACTATCCTCATAAATAAGTATACAATCCTATTAAAGTGCTTGCATTTTAGCACTAAATATTTTGGTGAACCCGATGTCTAACCCTCTTTCTTGGAGCTTGATATTTTTCTTTTGGCATGGCTTAAATTTTGGTTATTTATGGTTCTTCATTACTGCTCACAACTACTAGTGTTTTCATTGTAGATGTCATAATCTTAAAGAATTTTGCTCAAGTTTGACAATAAACCATGTTCTTCTAAAAAGAAATATTTTATAGCTTCTACAAACTAGGGCTCAAACACACTTCGATTACTTATGAAAATTTCACTATTAGATTATTGCAACTGATTTCTCTAAGCTCTTTTAGGTTTTCTTTCTTAATGATAGCTTCAAAAGAGTAAGGTGCCAAATGAATGGACTTGTCATGTATTTGTTAATTGAAAAGTATACAAATGGGTAAGTAGGCAATAAATGGTCCTTAACAGTAAATTTTCTATCAATAGACATTCTTTCTATTTGATAAGAATTTACTTTTCTGATAGTCCTCCTTGTCTTTCAATAATAATATTTTATACCGATAGATGCATACTTTCAATCTTAGCAAAATAATAATGCTCAATACTAACTAACTCTCACCTTTTTGTATTCAGTATAATGAATAATGCATAATTTGATATTAATGTTATTCTTCTTAGAAGGTACAAAATGAATTAAGCCATTCCTTATAAGACCCTAATCAATATTTACATACTTAGTTTTATGACATATCTTCTTGACTTGAGTTTGAAGAGTTATCGATGGATGTCTTGTCTTCTTCCTTTTTAACTAGAGTCTTCTTCATATTGTTTCTTGTTGATTTCCAATTCACTTTTTCTTTTCCTTTATAATTTCCATTATTAATTTATTAGTGCCTACAATTCTATGTTATATGACCATACTTACAATAGATTTAACATTTCATTCATGTTGATATCCATGTTCCAACATTACCTCTTGATCCTTTGATTTTGCAATTCATTTCTATGTGTCCAAAGTATCGATAATTTTTGCATATGGTGTTTATCAATTTCCTTGTCAGTGATACCCTAAATCTATAATATTAAAATTTGTGAACAATTTTTTTTTGTGTATGATAGTATCCTATTGTTGGCTTTCGATTTGACAGGAATTTAAACAACCTTTTACATAGTCAAAAAACCTAGGAATTAGCAAAAAACCATTATGGGTACTCTAAGAAGAAAAATAAAAGGACCAAATAACAAGATCATGGGGTCTTCTCCACTTTTAATTCTACAATATTTAGGTGTGTTTATCTAAGAATTCATTATTATTCACTTAGTATTTAGATTCTCAACATGATCTCCAAAAATAATGAATGGTTTAGTCTTCTTTCTTCTAACTCTAGAATGGTAAAGAGATGACAAAAGCTACTTTATCAAACCCTAAAACTTCACAAGTCAAGTTTTGGTTGACATTTCAAGCTTTAATAATAGAATAGTAAGAGATTGATTTATATGGATTTTTGCATTATGTAAAACATCCCAACTAGATCAACTCTTAAGAATGGCCAGTGCCTTGCTTATTGGGCTCATAGGAATTATATGTCTATTTTGGGATCTTATCTTGACACTTTGTGAAAGGATTATTAGTATTCATTTCTAGATCTCATACTTATCATATCTTCAATGAAAACCATGAAGTTCTTCCAATTTGCATTAATAATTTATATAACCCATTAAATTATCAGCAAAAGAAAATTGAAATATAATTCAAAATGAATTACAACTGAAACTAAATAAACCTTTCCATTAAGTCTCAAAGAATAGAATGGAGATAAAGAAGAGACAAGATCTATGATGAACAACTAGCTTTTTGCATTTGTATTAACCTCTTTGAAATTGATATAAAATAGAATGGCTATCCCCATCAGAAAATAATACACATAGACTAACAATTTTTAAAATTTCATATTAAACTATGGAAAAAAATAAAAGTATGCATGGATTGACTCAGAGAATACAAACTTAGTGTAGCAAAAAGAAACTTTGACCATCCTCTAGCCTTGAAAAATCACTTATATGGTGTGAGTTGCAACAAGCTTCAAGTCTAGAGGGATAAGGATAGTTGTCCTTGGAATAAAAGAATTACATATAAGAAAAAAATGTCACTTTCAAATGTTGCACAAGAAAAACTAGAATACTTGTGACCTTTTGTTTGATAAATGAATGACTCCTTCATTAGCTACTTTGTGTTGGCGGTAATTCTATTTTGGTAGTTTCTTGTTCTTTCATTGTACCTGATGATTGATCTTTTCCTTCTTGCTTCTCCTTAGGCTGTGGGACCACCTTTTCTTCCTCTATTATGCTTGGCTTTGACACTTGGATATCTGTAGAAATTTTCTAATCCTCTTCTTTATCATCTATTTGGACAACCTTGTCAACTAACTGCAATTCCTCTGTAACTATTTCCTTGTCTACAAACCTATCCTTAGATGGCACCTATAGCAATTGTGTAGCTAAAAAATATTCTACCATCCACTTGCTAAAAATTGTGTCATGTGGCTAGCTAAAATCAAAGATTTTTCTCTCTTTCTTCAAGATATCTTTTCCCAAATTATTTAACTCATCAAAATTTTGTTGGAAAGAATCAAAGAAAAACTAGACTTGAACAACTTCTTCGACAATTCTTGTTGGAAATATGCTTAGATAGATATCTTGAGAGTTGTCATTTATGGCAACATGTATTCAACATTTCATTTATGCATTTAGAGTTAGAAAATTGTTCAAGTGTTTGACAATTTGCAGCAATATAGAGAGAAATGTGATGAGTATGGATGACTCGTTAACAATTATCTTATGTACAGTAGAGGAAAGCTCTATGACAATGTCACAATGATGTGTACCAATGTGAAAATGTGTATGGACAGTACGACATGAGTTATCATTGAAATATCAATATAGGTATTTGACTAAGCAAAACAAAGCATAAAAGAGAATTGAGTTGTATGACATAAGGAATTATTTTGGTAACAACATAATTACAAAGTCTTGATGAGCCAAATTTGTGGATGTTATTCCATAAGCTATTTTATATTATATCAAGCGTGTAAAGACATAAAGACCTATTAAGCAGAGATTTACCAATATACAAGGTATATGTAAAGATCTTATCTTTTGAATAGAAGTTTGTGAAATATGTCTAATCTATGTGATATTTGTGATTGTTGTGAAGTCAATGAGATGGTATGAAAACTATATATGATGTATGATTAGAGCAAGTGCAAATTATAGAAGTTATAAAGTATCGTATGTATACCTATTCTTGCAAAGAACTTTATTGTATAAATGCATGTTAGGGTAGTGGGCTCTTCTTGCATACATTGTATTTGATCTACCAACTCCTAACAGGGTTGAAGCAACTCCTAATAGGGTTGAGGCTTCTAACAAGGCCTAGTCCTCTAACAAGGACTCAAGACACTATATGTACTTCATAGGCTCCTAACAAGGTCAATATCCTTAACATGATTCTTTTGTTTAGTGGATCATCTAGTGGGTATCATCTCCATTGAGGTTTTACCTTGGCTAGGGTTTCCCTAGTTAACAAATAATGGTATTATGAGTTCTCTATGTAAATGGTTATATTTAGCATTCAACATTGTTGGTTTACTTTCATATGCAAGTTATAAAGTAATTAACAATATTTACTTGTGGGAAAAAGTTTTTAGAATAAAGATTCACTCACCCTCTGAATATTATCTATTTTTAATAGTTCTTACAAACAAAATATAGTTTTCTTTGTTTACAACATCATTCAATCTAACACTCATTATTTCTTTTAGTTCATTGCCCCGCTCCTCCTTAACTTTGATGATGCCTAAGCCTTTTAATACATGGAGGAAAAGATCAAAAGTTTTGCTAAGATATCTTAAGAAGAAGATTCTCAATTTCCTTTGTTGCATGTTCCTTTTTTGGTCAAAAATTAGTAAATCGCATGCTTGATCATATGCCTTCTCAATCTAATCATCAAATTTGTCAATGACAGAGAAACATAGAGCAATGATATCATCTTCCTTGGAAATCCATTTATTCAAAATTCCCGTCAAAGGGACATCATTTATTTCTAGATCCTTATAAGTATTTACCAACCTTGACAATTCTAAATATAAAATAGGCCAATTTACTCTATCCATCTAAATCAAAATTTTATCCCTCACATTGTCTTCATATTGGATTTTTACCTCTACTTGTGATGCACTCAGCTTGGCTTTCTCCTCACTCAATTCATTTGTTGTGTAGACATCCTGATGCTGAGGTGTACTTGGGATTTATATTATGGGTCCAGTGGGAAGAGGGAGAGAAGGGGAGGAAATAATTAAAGTTTTTTTGGCTTCTTCTCCCACCTTTATTTTTTCATGTTGCTTCTGTAGGTTTGAAATGATTTTTAGAATTTCATTTATTCTTCTTCCCCTCTCATCAGATGCCTCTAATATCTTTTCAAATTTTTAATTTAGCTCAAAAAATATTTTCTTGTCTTTTGGAAGAACCTCTACACCAAAATTAGCTACTCCTTTATTCATTTAAGAAACTTTCTCACTATCCACTTCTCCAACCCTGTGCACCACCAGGATTCCTATGTATTCAAAATCTGAAACTTCTTGGACTCTTGCCTTATCTCTCTTTTGTATAGACCATATGAATAAGGACTTGTGATCATTTCTATACTTTTCCCCTTTATGGGATTCCTTGACCTCTTCCTCAATATTAAATTGTATTTCCTTCTCCTTTCTCACTGCATCAAAAATCATTGCATTAGCAATGTCCCATTCTAGAAGTATGAACACTCCTAAATCCTTGATGGGGACACAACCCAAGAACAGAATGGACACAACAGAAAAGGGAAATTATATTAACTGAGAAAATAAGCTAGTACAAATAGTACAGAGAAAATAAACTTCACAACATGCCCTAAGGGATTACAATAGCATGAATCTAGAGATAATTTCTCCTTTTAGCAACTCCTCTCAAACTCCACTCCGAACTGCCTTTTACAATGCCAAAAATCTCCTTAAATAGACCCCGGAGGGTTAAGGACTAGGATTACATTCTAGAAAGTGCTAGTAGGCATCCACCGACCAAATAGAAGGTTCCAGAAGCGGCATTAGAAGTCAGTGCAAATCTAGAAGAATCTAGAAATGATAACCGAACTTTTGGGAGGCATAACTTTTGAACCGTAGCTCCGATTGACGAATCGTTTACATTTTTGAAAAGCTCTCAAAGCGCTCTATAGCCCTATGGACCAGATTCACTCGCCCCCCATTTTTTGGCCCTTTTCAAGGTCATTTAATGCCCCTAACCTGACTTTGAAGCATTCTTAGGAGGTCTCCAAAACTCAAAAAACTGCAATAACTTTCAAGCTGTGGGGCCTTTTGACCTGATTCTTTTTCTGGAATGCTCTAAATCACAATTACATTCATCTGGCCAATTCACACCTTCTAGGTCACCAAAATGATGGTCAAATTGCATGCTCCTATTTTTTTGGGATTTTCAAACACACTGATAGTGGAACTGTGAGAGTTGGAACCTTTATTTGACCCAAATGGGTATCCAAAAATGTAAAGACATGAAACAGAAACTAAGTCTAAGTACATTTTTTTGGGTGACACAGGATTGCCCTTATACCTTTGGATGCTCCTGCATCAGACACCCAGGGTAGATTGAAAAGTGACCCTGTCACTTTATGGATGGTAGAGGAAATCCCAAATGCGAAACCTCAGCTACTGAAATCCAAGTTGAGTCCTCGATCGGTCGTCCTTTCCATTTGACCAAATACTCTTCATACTGCCTGTTTTTGGTACTCCTACCCACATGATGATCTAGAATGTCTTCTATCTCCTCCTTCTTAGAAGCAGGAATTGGACATGGCTCTAACACCAGCTCATCATCTGCACCATCATCATGATACTCTGTTAAATCTACAATGTTAAAAATGGGAGAAATGTGAATACCATCTGGTAGCTCCACTTCATATGCATTTCCTGAGTCATGTTTCTTCCAAATTTTGCAAGGGCCAATTTTTTTCATTTTCAGCTTGTTGTAAGTACCAGCTGGAAACCTTTCTTTTCGTAAGTGCACCATGACTAAATCTCCTACTTGGAATTCCTTATGTCTTCTCCTTTGATCAGCCCTAGCTTTATACTCTTGATTCATCTTGGTTATGTGTGCCTGAACCTCCTCATGTAGACGCTTGATATGTTCAGCAAATTCCTCAGCTTCAGCACTTGTCCTCTCCCCTTGTTCTATCTTCCTCAGCTCTGGTGCAATCCTTGGGCTATTCCCATATACAATTTGGAATGGTGATTTTCCAGTACTCCTATTTATAGATTTATTATAAGCAAACTCTATCTATGGTAGAATTAAATCCCATCCCTTGGGCTTATCCCCAACTAAACATCTCAGAAAATTGCCCAGACTTTTGTTTATCACTTCTGTTTGACCGTCAGTTTATGGGTGATGCGAGGAACTGAATTTCAAGTCTGTTCTCAACTTTTTCCACAATGTCTACCAGAAATACCCCACAAATTTAGTTTCTCTATCAGAAACTATACTCCTTGGAAGACCATGTAGTCTTACCACCTCTTTGAAAAACAAGTCTGCAATATGGACAGCATCATGAGTTTTGTGGCATGGAATGAAATGTGCCATTTTGGAGAACCTATCAACCACCACGAATACTGAGTCATTACCCCTTTGTGTCCTTGGCAATCCAAGAACAAAATCCATACTTATGTCCTCCCATGGCCTTGATGGAACAGGCAACGGCTGATATAGACCAGTATTGTGACTAAACCCCTTGGCAACTTGACAAACTTGGCTCTGATACCACTTGATGGGGACACAACCCAAGAACAGAATGGACACAACAAAAAAGGGAAATTATATTAACTGAGAAAATAAGCTAGTACAAATAGTACAGAGAAAATAAACTTCACAACATGCCCTAAGGGCTTACAATAGCATAAATCTGGAGATAATTTCTCCTTTTAGCACCTCCTCTCAAACTCCACTCTGAACTGCCTTTTACAATGCCAAAAATCTCCTTAAATAGACCCCGAAGGATTAAGGACTAGGAGTACATTCTAGAAAGTGCTAGTAGGCATCCATTGACCAAATAGAAGGTTCCAGAAGCGGTGTTAGAAGTTGGTGCAAATCTAGAAGAATCCAGAAATGGTAACCGAACTTTTGGGAGGCATAACTTTTGAACCGTAGCTCTGATTGACGAACCATTTACATTTTCAAAAAGCTCTCAAAGCGTTCTATAGCCCTATGGACAAGCTTTGCTCATCCCCCATTTTTTGGCCCTTTTCAAGGTCATTTAATGCCCCTAACCTGACTTTGAAGCATTCTTAGGAGGTCTCCAAAACCCAAAAAATTGCAATAACTTTCAAACCGTGGGGCCTTTTGACCTGATTCTTTTTTTGGAATGCTCTAAATCACAATTACATTCATTTGGCCAATTCACACCTTCTAGGTCACCAAAATGATGGCCAAATTGCATGCTCCTATTTTTTCAGGATTTTCAAACACACTGATAGTGGAACTATGAGAGTTGGAACCTTTATTTGACCCAAATGGGTATCCAAAAATGTAAAGACATGAAACAGAAACTAAGTCTAAGTACATTTTTTTGGGTGACACAGGATTGCCTTTATACCTCTGGATGCTCCTGCATCAATCCTTCAGTAGTTTCCTTCCCCCTTAAGGGGTTATTTAACTAAATTCTTGCATCAAATTATTTTTTATTTCCTCTTCTATATTAGAGTCATATATATTAGGTTGTTCTATTTTTTCTTTCTTACACTTTGACTCAAAACTTTCTATATTGCTCCTCCATAAAAATAGGATGAATGCCCTAGATTTTACAAAATTGTCATCATCCAAAAAAAATTCTAGAAGCCTTCTATACCCTTTGAAATATTCAATAATAAGGGCTAAGAGTAGTATTGGAGGTTCTTTAGGTGTCCCCTCCTCTACTTTTGATGTTATTATTAAGACATCATCATGACCCCCTATCTATTTCAATTGCTCCTTCAAGGAGTCTTCATTGTTAAAATGGATAGGGATTTGAGATGGGGAATATTATTAAGCTCTAGATGAAGATCATTGCTTCAACTTTTGTCATTTTGCAACTAGTACCAAGGGTGGGCTCTTTAAATGTTGTCTTTTCTATAAAGGTACAGGCTATACCCCCATGTTTCTAGAAACTAAATACCCTTCTTTTCTTTGGAGGGTATACCCTAGACTAATTACAATTTCATTCTCCATTCTCCTTTCTACCTCCTTGGCTTAATATGGGTGTGCTTTTATTAGTATTTCCTTATTCTCATTTAGAGTTTGCATAATCCCAGCAAAATGTGTCATGAGCTTATTTATTTTATCTCCCTAGTATTTGATATCAGCTAAGGGGTCATACTTCCTATCTAGGACATTGGAAAATTCAAAACCCCTACTACATACCTTTCATTTTTCTTTCTTTCCTTCCTGCTTTTGTAGAGAAAATTCATTCCTAATAATAAATTTAGGAAATTAAACTATTTATTCATATGATTTGGCCTTAGTTCTTTCTTTGAACATTTCATAGAACCCTTCTAAATCAAGAAAATGAGAATGGGACTAGGCCATTTGATATTTGATAAGGAACTTACAGAAGTTTCTTCATCCTCCTTTTGTGAGCACAAAATTGTGGATGACTGTAATTTGGGAAAAAATTTCCTCTACATCTTCCCACCAATTCCCTCTCTTCATGTCCTCCTACCTACCATAAGAATTCAACAATTCCTACTTTTTAGGGTATTTAGTATGGTAGGATATGGGGTTTCCCTTTTAAATCATATACTTTGAATACAATTGAAACTAAGTAAGGGATACTACTTTGCTAGTTGTGACTAACTTTGAAACCCTTAGCATGATCTTTAGGTTCAATCAGCTCTAATAAGGATTGGGGAATTTTAGGGTTATCACTAGTTTAAAAAGTCTCATCTTTGAAGCAAAATATCTATCAAAATAGATGAAACTGGCATCTATGACTTTCCAAGTCATCTCTGCACTCTAGCAATAAACTAGTAGCTTCTCCCTATCCTTTTCTAACTCTAGTTTCATGTGTTTGGCAAAGACAAAACTCCCTTGTACAAGAACATCTACATTGAAAAAGAATACCAACAAAAGGGCTTATCAACCTTACTACTGATGATGCCAATCAACTCATTATGTATCTCCTTAGCTAAATAAGATGTAAAATTGAAAATAGAACTCATATGATATTGTAAAGTTTTAGCAATCATAAAGACTAAAGACCCCTAAATGTAATCTCTCTCATCCATGCCAACTATTTTGCAAAGGTAGATATAAAAAGCATGTGCCCTAGGATTGAATCAATTATTTAGTAAGGGCTTTGGCATGTGAGATGTTACCAATAAAAGATTCTCTACTTTTACAAAGTGTTCTTGTAATGATCCTCTCTAAAAGTATACTCTTTGAGTATCAAATCTTTATTGTAGATCATCCAAATCAATCTATTCATGCAATGTATGGTTAGGTATAACATAAAGACTTCTTTGATTACATCAACTGTTACCCTAAACAAGTTATCTCTAGTGTGATTCTTTAGAACCCTTAAACAGGATCATATATTTTTGCCAACATTGTCATTAACTTATCATCCATAAAAACACCCAAGACCACCAACTTTCCAATGTCAAATTCCCAGACATTACTCAATGGGGTATCATGTTTTCTCTAGGAAAACTATTTTCTAAATAACTCCAAACCATCCATTGTTGTCTCTGCATCTCTCAACTAGTTCCCCTTGTCATATAAACCCTTACTAATTATCAGTCTAGGGTTCTTACGAACCAATTCCTTTCCTTTGGATATTTCATTGGTAGAGAGGAGTAATTGTTCAAGGAAATCATCGCGTACATTCATGTGTTGATAATCTGTCTTTTAGGAAAAATCTCTTCATGGAGGCATTTTATTAATTCAACAAATTTTGAAATAGGAAATATTTAGACAATAAAATTTCAAGCACTTAAAAATATTTTGATCTCAACAAGACAATCTATTTGAACTAATTCACTGTATGAAATCCAAAATCCAAGCTCTGCTTTACTATGCTTCAAATCTCTTTCACTTTGTAACAAGTTATAGAGTAAATTATAGACCTTATGCATAATTCTTTTGTATGAGGTTGCCCTCAAATACCATTAATACTCTAACATTTAAATTGTGCATGTTACACTAAGAATTTGAAAGCTAGCCATTGATCTAGGCACAATCTAACGATTGTGATTCAAACTTCAAAATTGCATCACCTTTTACATAGCCGAACACATGTCAAACTCTCATGTTCTTGCTTTGGTTAAAACTTGAACATATTTATTATGTGAGAATATGACCATCGTTGATCCTTTTACATCCCATGATTAAAAAATATATGTTATCCTTAGATTTCTTTTAAGAAATGGGCCCACTAAGACATGCATCATCCCCTCGCATTCTTGCTTTGACTAAAAACCTTGCATCTTCTTTATGAGAAAATGTGAGCACCATAGATCCTCACATAATGGATGATTAATATCTCTTCCTACTATTGTATTAAGAAATTGGCCCACATGGACATGTGGTGAATTCTCATAATCTCACACTTTATAAACTTTAAACATCTTTAATTTGCAAGAATACAATAGCCATTGATCCTTGCTTGATCTAACGGCTAGTAGAAATTATTAATCTATGTCATATTCATCACATAGATTGAATTAAAGCATGTCATCTGGTATTCTATATTTATATCATCCCTTTTGTAACTCAAACACAAGTTGGTCCCACAAATTCCATGTGTTGTGTTCTCGCATTTTTTCTTTAGTTAAAAACTTCACACTCTTACTTTTTGAGAATACAGCCACTATTGATCTTCATCTAAATCTATGTCTAAGAAAATGCTCATTCATTAGGCTTTTTAAATGTAATATAGACCCACAAGGACACTTTTCATCTTCTCATATTGTCACACTTTTTAAACTGCTTGCATCTTCATTATGCAAGAACACAAGGGCCATCAATTTGCCTTTTTGATCAATGGTTGAGAAAAATGTATCTTACTCCATGCATTGGGAACCCAAACACACAAAAACATCTTTCATTCTTGCTTTCTTTAAACATCAAACATTTTCATCTTGTGAGGAGGTGACATCCATTGATATTTACTTAGATCGACGATCAAGAAACAACTCAGAAAGAAAACTCAAATTGACTTATGAACCAATCCTAGTGTGATAGCTGGCATGTTATAATAGAACACTTAAATTAAGTTATGATGCCCCTCACAAGGACACATGTTAGAATCTCACATTCTCACTTTCTTTAAAAATTGAACATTTTCATTTTGCAAGGATGCAACATCCATTGATTATCAAGGAGATCAATAGTTACAACAATAACTCACCAAGAGAGTTATGAACATGCAATTTGCAAGACACGAGCTAATCACAACATAACCATGGGTTGAAAGAAAAGTCATGAGTTAGGGAGAAGAAAACCTGACAAAATATTTCTAAGAATAGCAAAGAAAAACCCTATAGAATAAACTTAGAAAGGTACTTAGGGTTTTCCAAAGCATTTTACATTAATACCTAGGGATTTTTTAAAACTCCCACCTTAACCAAAGGTGTGACCTTTAAAATTTTCAAAATACTTAAGGAAATTATGAGATAATAGTGTTGAAAATTGGCTAATAGTTATATGTAATTGCTATCATTTATGGCAACACATGATGTAGTCATTGACAGGAAACCTCGAAAATAAAGATACTTAGTGTTTGGTAATCAGAAAATTGTGAATTTGGTTTATAACAGTGTATTGCTTTGTTTATAACATATTACTCATGTCATATTATGGCAAGAGAAGTTACATGGAGATAGTATACATGTTGGTGATGATGTGTATAACCTTGAAAGTTTGTATGGATTACAAGGAATAGAGATAATCATGTTTTGATGAAGCAAGATAGTAGAATTGAAGGAAAGAATTGTTTTGTTTGCAAAAAAATTACTTGTCCAATTAGGGCTGAGATCATATATGTTTTATCTAACTTGGAAAAGTGAATTGTGATCTTAGTTGACCTAGTAGTATTTTATGTAAAGGCATGGTATTTATGCAAAGGACTTCTTGCAATAAGAAGTCTACAAGTTATGTTTTTCAAGTGTTATCTTATAAGCTTGTGAAGTGAACGAAATTTTTTGAAAGCGATATATGCAAAGTTTTATATGAGCTATCTAGTGATCCAAGATCGATTTGAAGATTAGAGATCTGTCAAGGAAGGAAAATAATAGTAAATTACTTGTTTCAGCATTGAGCTCTTCTTGTAGTTGAAATTGCATGTTTGGGTAGTGGGCTCTTCTTGCATACATTATACTATAACTCCTAATAGGGTTGGCACAACTCCTAATAGGGTTGGAATCTCCTAACAAGGATTCAAAGTCTCCTAACAGGGAACCCTTATACTAAATTTTCTCATTGACTCTTCAGAAGGTCCATCCTCTAAAAAGGAACTTATATATTAGTATATTATCTAGTGGGTATCATCCCCACCGAGGTTTTCCCTAGGCCAAGGTTTCCCTAGTTGAAAAACTATGGTGTTATGAGTTATCTTTGTGCATTGTTACTATTACTATTCAGCATTACTTTATTGATTTTTTATGCATGGTTTAAAGTAAGTAATAATATCTAGTTGGTGACTAAAGTTTGTGGATTACTGATTCACATCCCCTCTCAGTAATTCCTATTTCTAACAATTGGTATCAGAGCATAGTTACTTTGAAGAGGCTTAATAACTTGCGTAAGATCCCTATGGATATGGAACAGTTGATGAAGTACCTCAAAGAAGTTCTTGAACAAATTGATCTCCTTACTGAAGAAAGAGATAAGCTAAAGGATAGATATGAAGACTTCAAATTATACATTGGTCAATTGAAGGAAAAGATTGATCATCTAATTTCCAACCCTAAATCTACTAAATCTAGAACAAGTGATGATGACTATTCAAAGTTGAAGATAGAGTACAAGATCTTGAAGCATGAGTTGAAGATTAAAAATCTAAAGTTGACTTTGAGAAATGATCCTAGCAAAGTTGAATCTGATTTGAAGACTGAAAATGTAGATTTGAGAGCAAGTCTAGCAAAGAAAACATCTGAGTTTGAAACATTGAAAGAAGACCATGAAAAACTCCACAAGTACAATACTATTGTGAAAGGTGAATCAACACAGTACAAACAATAGCTTGAGAAGCTTTATTCAAGAAGAGAAAAGCTTGATGATTCAATGTCCATACAAAGACCTTCTTATGACAAGATTGGTCTTGGTTATCTAATTAACATCTTTTGAGAAACCTAAAGAAGTTGAGAAAAACAAGGAAGTTGAAATCTTGGATGAATTAAAGCAAGTGGAGACTCCCAAGGAAACCAAATATGAATTTAGAGGTAAGTTATTTTTATGTAATAAAATAGGTCATATGAAAAGATATTGTACAAATAAGTCATTTAATCATGTTAAGAACTTTTATTGTCATAATTGTCATGGTATGGGTCATAATGCAATTGATTGTAGGAAACCTAAGTATGATAATGATAGAAGGAATAGTAGAATGTCTAGAAATACTAACCCTATAGATCTAATAAAAGGACATCGAGAGAAAGAAGATCTTATGAAGATAGATGACAGATCATATTTTATAAGTGTAACAACTTAGGACACATTGCTTGGAATTGTCATACACCTAATGATCACTAGAATCCTAGAAGTAGAGCACCTGTATGTCAGTTATCCAACAACTTTGGACACACAAAAAGGTACTATAGAATGGATAGAAACTTTGGAGATAGAAGGAACAATGGAAGAAACTTTAAAAATAGAAGGCATGATAGAAGGAACCATGAAATGAACTCCAAAACTAATAGTGAAGAAGAAAGAAACATTGTAAGTGAATTTCAAGAAGAACTTAATGAAGCATTTGTGAAAGGAACAAATATCTCAAAAGAAAAGTTAGATGATGATGAGACAAGAAGATTGAAGTCAGTTATTGAGTTTGATTTAATTAAGTTGAACTAACCTTGTTCATAGCATCAGAATTTGAGAACTTTAGTCAAAGACTAAATTAAAGGTAGCAAAGTTGAGAAAAGGTGTATCAAGTTAAGTTTAGATGGTACCTAAGCTTGCTTGTAATTTGGAGCTCATCTAAACAAGTTGTGAAGGAATTTAGAGTTACTAGTATTATAGTAAAAGTTGATTCTATAACAGAAGATGAAAAGTATGCTTCTACAGAGAATTTTGTGATGCGAAGTCTTGAGGATGTTTGTCATGATCGAAGGAGGCTATAGTAAACCTTAGATGACATTTGAAGATTAGATGGATGATCTTGAGAAGTTATTTGATTACAAAATGTAATTGACATCATTTTCCTATATGTGAAGTACACAATCAATGCAAGTTCAAGTTGATGGATAAATGGAGTATAGAATTGAATTTTAGTTCATTGCAAGCACATTCAAAGTGAAGAGCATTCAGAATTGACTTGTCCGAGTGATTTTGAAGAAAACCCTATTTTGAAAAGAGTTATATTATCATTTTGTGCAAATTTATTTGGTAAAAGATATTGTTGATAAGAACTATGGATGTATCAGTAGTACATAGTGTTGAGAATGAGGATAGACCTAAGTTTAAGATTGTTTCCATAAAACCTAATGAAGGAAACCCTAACTCTATGCTGTCTATTACTCTAAACAACATAGTTTACCTTGAAGATGTAGAAAGTTATTTGAATTGCAAGTTTGAGTCAATTGGTAGTGAATATAAGAATAAGGATATGGAACTAGTATTCAACCATGACATGAAGTAAAGCCAAGATTTGAACATCTAAGTAAATTACACTTGTTTAAGTATCATTTCTACCATGAGATAGATACAAAAGAATGGACTCAAATTATACTGAGTTAGATACATGATGGAAAATTGTGGATGCAAGATAATGTAGTACACATTTCTGCCAATCTTATTCATGAGGTAACTAGTCTTAGCAAATAAGGTAGTGTGCCTATAGGAAATAAATTGGTAAAGAAGAAAGTGGAAAGCTATACTAAGGAAGTATATAATGGAGAGGCAATGGTAATCGGCTCCATCAATCATGATGATGTGAGATTTCTTAGTAGAATTATTTCTTATTCAGTTTATGCAAGTTCTAAGATAGATGAACTTTTAGCAAGATTTATATGTGTAACATATAAGATATGTGTTGAAAAAGAACAAGTAAATCTAAGTGGAATTCTAAGAATGCAACTCTTGGAAAACCTTGAAAAGATTAAAAGAACCAAGAATGGTGTGTTTAGATTCCAATCATTGATAATCACATATTCTTCCATGTACTAAAGAGATTTCCTTACTTATCAGTAATAGATATAATGAGTAGTGATAGATACACTATGGAGAAGATATCAAAGGTATGCAGAAGACACCCTATAGACAAAATATTGGATAGTGGAAACCTAAATATGAGGACTTTCCAAAATGAGATGAAACAGAGATTTAGGATTGAATCAACAACTGTGGATAGATTCAAGGAGGATATATGTATTCTAGTTGATACAGATCATACTTATATTGAAGTAGTGGAACCTTGGGAGACATTTTTAGATCCTTTGAGCTATAAGTTGAATGATGATGTTGCAATTGGTTACATTGACTTATTGTTGAATTTAGAGAAAGATAGAGTACAAATTTGGCACATTTGATGAGATCATTTAGCATGCTCATCAAACAACCTTGGAGAAGGCATCTCACAAGAAGGTTTTCATGAGCCTAGATAATAGATAATAGAAAATGATTATATTATCATAGACACAAATAATTATAATAATGTATACATTTATGTTTTAAACAATAGTAATTCATGTCATATAAATCTATCTTATTGAACTAATTAATCTATTATTGGTTTAAGGAAAATAATTAATCATAATAATTAATGTTTCAATTAATATAAATAAATAAATAAATAATTTATTCTATAAATATAAACAATCTACATCCTTCCCTACAATATGAAATGAATGAGCGATAGAATCAAGTAGCGATGAATACACAAGTAGCTACTAATAATGTTATACAGCTAAGTAAAATAAAATAAATCAATGATAGAATCAACCCCTTATGCTAACTAGTTTTTCCATGGTGGCAGCATTAGAAATTGAATTAATAAACAAACCCATATTATTGGGTTATCAAGCAGTCAAACTCTAGCATGGAAAGGTTGTGAATCCTTTGAGCTGTATGAAATAAGTATGGGCTATATATAAATAGAGACAAGGATATAAGAAAGATATAAAAAGAAAACAATATCCATGGTATTTATTGGAAGGCATCGAAGAACAAAACCATTATTCACATTCCTAATTAAAGTCAAAGGAAATATTGGAGGTTGGAAAAGATAAGGAAATAGTGATAAGTTCCCGCACAAACACCACATCATCAATCAGGCGGAAGACTAGTTATAGCACAAAAAGGAGCAAGTCATCACATGTTGATTGGACAATCCTATGAGTCAAGCATCAAAGAAAAGAATTCAATTATTTTCATAATTTGTGAACACTGCTATCTGCAACTATAACTCTTAAGTTGGCAATTATACCAAGTTGGTCTTAAATAAGGTAACTGTGTGGATGAGGTGAAAGGACCATCTATTGGTCATACCAAATAGGGGTACCAAAGGTATGTAGAGTAAATTTTAGGGCTGATCATTATAAATAATTAAAATATCTTATGCACGGTGATTAAGTATGAAGATATATTGATTTAGCCATTTAGATGTAGATCATGTTAATAGGAGTAAGACATTGAATAAATAAATAAAAATGTATGTTGAGGATTTATATATGACATAGATATATAAATCAATAAATATATACTAAATAGAATATAATTTATGAAGTGACTATCAAGTAAGAATACTTTTTTTATATGAATATATATGTCTTATAATCTAAGGGATCCCATGTATCTAATTTTTATTAAATTTAAATATATTCAATATATTGGAATTCTTTTAGAATAACTAGGGGGGTGAATTAGTTATTCAAGGTCCATATGTACAAATAAAACTTTTCACAATTTAGTGAACCCATAAAACATTCTTAACCATGCATGCATTCATTGTGTGTTAACTAAAACTAATATGTTATTGTTAAATCAACTTGTATAAATGTAAAGCATAAAACACAACATATCCATCAACACATTCGACATAATGATTTAATGTGGAAACCCAATTTGGGAAAAACCACTACTAACATGCAACACCTTTTTCGCTCTTCTGAAGTGATACCCTGTTAAAAGCCAACCCTATTAAAGGTTACAATACACACTATTAAATGTGACCCGATTAATGGATTTCAGTCACCCTATCAAAAGTGAGCCTTGTTAGAGGACTTTAGGCCATTCACTTGGAATGTCACCCTATTAAAGGATTTTCCAATGACTGTTAAGTCAACCTTATTCCAAAGAATTTACCCTAGGCTAATACAATTGATAGAAAGTTACAGTAGATCTTTGATCTGATACAACTTACAACCTTACTTGCAGATTACAAATCACTATTCAATCCTCAATTCTACTTATCTTCCAATATTTGCAGCTCTAATAGCTTGTTCACCCTTCAAGCATTCATCCTCTTTAAGCCTTCTTGCTTAGCATGTCATGCAGACTTTTTACTTGGGTCACTTGATGAAGCAAAACCCATTTTCTTCTCCTTGTCATATTTTTGCATCAAAAATATCTAACTCTTTGCTTCATTACTAGACATTCCTTCATATAGGAAATTAGAACACTTTTCTTGCTCATTATCCATCACCAAAATTAGGTTTTTCAATGGATTAGGTAGGATACAATGTATCTACCCCATATCTTGTCTTTTCTAGAAACTTCTCTTTGAATCCATTTGAATTCACCTCCAAAATGGTTTACATAAGATTCTGTGCCACCAGCTCATCAATCTTAGCTTCCTCCTAATTTTCAAGTTCCAAGAAAACAAACTTTTTGACTTTTATTTGATAAATCTTTGATCTTTTTCATAATGCAACAGCTCGGCATTATCAATCTTATGATGCTTGGCACATGCTATATTACTTGGCATCTACTGCAAAATCACTCAGCATTAATTGGATTTTACTAGTGCTTAGCATCAACTAAAAATTACTTGGCATCCACTAGAATTTTCTTTCACTCGACTTCAACTAACTTTTTGCTCAACTTGCACTAACTTTGCTCGACACCTACTAACCACTTGGTCAAGCTTGGCAAATGAACTTCATTTAACTTTATTCTTCTAAACTTTCTAAGTGTAGCCAGTCATTTTGTAACCTCAAGTAGATCATCAATACATTATGTTATCACTATCTTAACTGATTCTTGCACTTCAATACATAATCATAACTCAACCTTTCCTCTAGGTACTTTTGTTACATCTTGTTGATCAAATTCTCCTCATCAATCAACTAAGTGATAGTGCTTGAAACACATAATCAATTGTCTGACTAGCATGTAGTAGGTTTGACATCAGTAACAAAACAATGATTCAAACACACAATCTTCTTCAACAATCTTTCTACTCAAATGATCTTTTCAATCATATATAAACAATCTCCCTCTTTGGCATTGATGGCAAACCAAACTGATCAACTAGTCAAATAAATGATGAACATATTGTTCCATCAAACTAACTAGGTTAAAACAATAAGACGATACCAAAAAGAGAACTTTTATTTGAAACTTCTCCCTCTATCATCAGCTCCCTCTTCTGATTAGGTTATAAAATATAACTCCCTTTGAGTTTCTTCTTTATTTGATTCTCTTCTTTCATGGATCTCTTCTTCTTCTTTCATGGATCAATAGAATATCAAAATATCTCCCTCTTTTTGTTTTGATCCTTCGTCTGATTGCTTTCTACTTTCTCCCTCTTTCTTTCTTTTAGTCAACTGATCTTCTGATGGTGTACTCTCTCCATTGTTCATCTTGCACTTGATCAGTTTAATGTACTTTCTCCCTCTTTGACAACAATGCCAAAGACATACACTCAACACTTGACATCTATGATATATGCATATATACAATTTTTAGGTTCTTCAATTTTCTCCCTCTATCACCTCGCTTGTGACTGATTTGTAATTCTAGTTCTATGATTGCTTTAGGCAATTCCTAAAGTAAGATCCATTGCATCAATTTGTATGAAATGAATGTCAACTTGTTTGATGCAAGGTACTTCATCTTTCTTTTACATAGCCTTTGATAGGGGTATCACCATTATTTTTCTTATCAAATACTCATAAGCATCCTTAGGTAATGCTTTTGTGAAGATATCAACAATTTGCTCCTTTATGTTAATATATTCCATCTTCACCTCTTTATCTTGAACCAATTCCCTTACATAATGATACTTGATTGCAATGTACTTTGTCTTTTGTATGCATTACATGATTCTTTGATATATTAATAGCACTTGTATTAACACAATAAAATGTCACTAGTTTTGTGATCTCTTCCTTCATTCCCTTAATTAGTTGTTTGATCCATACAATGTCTATGCAATTAATAGCAGCAACAACATACTCTGCTTTAGCAGTAGATTGGGAAGTACAACTCTGCTTCTTGCAAGTCCATGTAACAAGTCTTCTACCTAAGAAGAATGCTCCTCCACTGGTGCTCTTCTTGTCATCAATATTTCTAGCCCAATCAACATCAGTGTAGGCTCTGAGTTCAAACTTTTCATTCTTCTTATAGTATAAACCAAACTCTTCTATTCCTTTCAAGTATCTCATTATCCTTTTCACAACCATCAAGTGATTCTCTCTAGGTTTAGCAAAGAATCTTGCAACTATCCCCACAACTAATGCAATATCAGGTCTGTTGTGTCCTACATATTTCAATTTGCCAATCATGGATCTATATAATGTTTGATTTACCTCAGCTGAATCATCCTTCTTTGATAGCTTGAGTGTTGTCACCATAGGTGTACTTACTAGTTTTGAATCCTCTAGTCCAAATGTCTTCAATATATCTTTGACATATTTTGATTGAGTGATATATACACCATATTTCATTTGATAAACTTATAATCCCACAAAGAATTTGATCTCACCAAACATTGACATTTCAAATTCTTGCTTCATTTGATTTGCAAAGTCCTTACACAAAGCATCTTGTCCTCCAAATATGATATCATCAACAAATATTTTAGATAACAGTATCTTCTTTTCTTTATCTATCTTCATGTATAAATTGTTGTTATCATCTATGCTTTCAAATCCAATCTTAACAAGATAAGTATGAAGTCTCTCATACCATGCTCTTGGTGCTTGTTTCAATCCATATAGGGCTTTCTGCAGTCTACATATCATGTCCTTATTATTTTTATCAACAAAACCTTTTGGCTGTTCTATGTAGACTTCTTCTTCTAATATGCCATTTAGAAATGCATACTTAACATTCATCTGATAAACTTTGAAACCTTTGTATGTAGCATAATCAAGTAGAATTCTTACTCCTTCCATTCTTGCAATAGGGGAAAATATTTCACCATAGTCAATTCCTTCTTCTTGTGCATACCCTTTGCAAACTAGTCTTGTTTTATTTCTTGTCACTTTACCATTCTCATCTAACTTGTATCTAAATACCCATTTTGTGCCAATCACATTCTTGTCTTCTGGTCTAGGGACTAGACTCCAAGTCTTGTTCTTTTCTATCTACTAAATATCTTCTTCCATAGCCTTATACCAGTCATCATCTTCCAATGCATCTCTCATTTTCTTAGGTTCCTTCATGCTTAACAAACATGATTCACTTCAAAATCTATTTCTTTTCATTGGCCTTGCATCTTTATCTCCAACAATTTGATCTATAGGATGGTGTCTTTTGACATATTTGGATACTCTAGGCTTGGTTCTTGTGGCTGCATTCTGTATCTTAGCTTCAGTATCACTGTGTACATCTCTATCAAGTATTTTAGCATCTCTTTCATGTGTGCTAATCTCAAAGTCAGATTATGCATTTTCTTCATTCTACAACTCAGCATTTGAATACAACTTGGCATTCACAGGTTGTGACTCAGCAGATGTTGAGACCTATTGTTGATTTGCAGCATGATTTGTAGCATCTTCTTCAGCGAGCATTCCTTCATAATAGTATACAAATGATTTGTATGCTTCTAGTTCTTTTGTGGGTTCAACCTCATGTACTTCTATAAACTCATCAAAATTCACATTTGCACTTCCACAATTTTGTTAGTGTTAGTATTTAAACACTTATAAGCTTTACTTCTTGTGGAGTAACCAAGGAATATTCCTTCTTCGCTTTTTGCATCAAAATTTCCACTCCTAACATCTGTAAGAATATAGCATTTTCTGTCAAATACCTTAAAGTATTTCACATTAGGTGGATATCCATACCATAGTTCAAAAGGTGTTATATGAGTACCTTTCTTGACTTGCACATGATTCAAGGTATATACAACAGTACTTACAACTTCTCTCCAGTATTTTAGAGCAACATTCTTCTCCATCATGAGTGTTCTAGCATAGTCCATTATAGACCTGTTTCTTCTTTCAACAATTCCATTTTGTGGAAGGTTCCTAGGTGCAAATGTTTTTCTTTTGACTCCTCTATCATTACAAAACATCTCAAACTCATTTGAATTGAATTCTTCTCCTCTATCTGATCTCAAGCATTTCAGACTCTTACCTATTTCTTTTTCAACTCTTGCCAAGTACCATTTAAACATTTGAAAAGCATCTTATTTTTGTTTTAGAAACATGTATACCATCATCCTAGAGTAATCATCAAAAAACAACACTATACTCTTATCTCCTTTGTAGCTTTGCACTTCAATAGGTCTACACAAGTTGGTATGAACAATTTCAAGTATTTCCTTAGAGGTATAAGCTTTACTTTTAAAGCTTGACTTTGTCATCTTGCCTAGCTGACATTATTTGCACATTATATTTTCCAGTTTCTTCAACTTAGGAAAATCTCTAACTATTTTCATATTACTAATTCTAATCAAATTATCAAAATTTACATGACATAATCTCTTGTGCCAAAGCCATACATCATCAATTTTTTTAATAAGACAAGTAGCATCTTCTATATCCAAATAGAATAGATTACTTCTAGTTTGATCACCTTTTCCAATCAAGTTTTTATTTGTGTCATATATCTTGGCTAATTTATTTTCAAACTCAACTTTTCATCCCAAATTATTTAATTATGACACACTTAACAAGTTATAATTCAATCCTTCAACATAATAAGCATTATTACATGAAATCTTGACTGTGAGTTTGATAGACCCTTTTCCTTTTATCAAACATGGTGCATCATTACCAAATCTTACACTATTTTCATCATAACAGGTTAAGGTAATGAACTTGCTTTTGTCTCTAGTCATGTGATATGAGCATCCATTGTCAATGATCCATTTATCATTCTTTTTCACACAAGTCATAAGTGTAGTTGCCTCATCCTCATTAGATTCGCCCTTCATTGCAACATATACCACTTTATCATCATTTTCATTAGAGTCATGTTCATCAGCAATGTAGCATGACTTCTTGCCTTTGTCTCTATAATCTCTTCCATCATCTTCTCTTCTATTTTTTTGCTTGTTCAATTCTCTGAAGTTCTTCTTCTATTTACATCTTGCTGCAATATGACCAACTTCATTGCAATTGAAATAAATGATAGGTAACTTACCTTTGAACTTGCCTTTTCCTCTATGAAATCTTCTTGCCAGCAATGCTTCCAATTGTTCAATGTCTTTCTCATCTATGTTACTATCACTGGATGCATACTTTATCTTTCCTTTCTTCTTCTTCTTCTTCTTCTACTTTACCTCAATAGAGTCCTTTAGTAACAACTTTTCTTTTAAAGTTGATTCAATACTTTTAGGTTTGTAGTTGTCAAAATTAGATAGCTCAAAAGTAGTAAATCTTCCTACTAGATCTTCAAGGGTTAGATCATTTCTTGGTATACATCTTAACTCTTGGATTGTAGATATTCTAATAACATACATAGGAAACAATGTTCTCAAGACTTTACTTAGCACAGTATCATCATCTATTTTACTAGTAGCACCTTTTATTTCACTAACAACTTCTTTTATTCTAGCAACATATTGAGCAATATTCTCGCCTTCTTCCATTCTCATGTCATCAAACTTACCTCTGAGGCTCTGTGACTTGGCTCTTTGAACATTTTTTTCTTCTTCATAGATGGTATTTAGGGCATCCCACATCTGCTTTTCCCTTTCAAGGCCTTTGATATCATTAAATTCAGCATAGCTTAGGGTAGAGGCAATCTCCAACATTGCCTGATTGTGTTCTTTCTTTTTCCTCAAATCTTCAGTAGTTAGGGCTCTTGGTAGATCAACATGTTATACTATAATGCAAGATTATGCATAATCTCTAAGTCCTCCAAGGTGTAGCTTCATCAAAATTTTCCATGTAGGAAAGTTATCTCTGTTGAGCTTGGGTACCTCTCTTTTTGACATGTTGATCTTTGTGCTTCTGGTACCTTAAAACTAATCCTCTTAAGAAAATGGCTCTAATACCAATTGTTGGAATTCTTTTATAATAATTGAAAGGAGGGGTGAATTAGTTAGTCAAGCTCTAGATGTACAAATAAAACTTTTCACAATTTAGGGAACCCATAAAACATTCTTAACCATGCATACATTCATTGTGTGTTAACTAAAACTATATGTTACTGTTAAATCAACTTGTAGAAATGTAAAGCATAAAACACAACATATCCATCAGCACATTTGACACAATGATTTAATGTAGAAACCCAATTTTAGAAAAACCACCAATAACATGCTACTCCTTTTTCACTCTTTTGAAGTGATGCCCTATTAAAGGCCAACCTTGTTAAAGGTTACAATACACACTATTAAATATGACCTAGTTAAGGGATTTCAATCACCCTATCAAAAGTGAGCCTTGTTAGAGGACTTTAGGCCATTCACTTCAAATGTCACCCTATTAAAGGATTTTCCAATGACTGTTAAGTCAACCTTACTCCAAAGGATTTACCCTAGGCTGATACAATTGTTAGAAAGTAACAATAGAGCTTTGATCTGATACAACTTATAACCTTACATGCAGATTACAAATCACTATTCAGTCCTCAATTTTGCTTGGCTTCTAATCTTTGTAGCTCTGATAGCTTGTGCACCGTTTAAGGATTCATCCTCTTTAAGCCTTCTTGCTTAGCACACCATTGTAGACTTCTTACTTGGGTCACTTGATGAGGGAAAACCCCTTGTCTTCTCCTTGTCAAATTTTTGCATCAAAACTCTCTAACTCTTTTCTTCATGACCAAACATTCCTACATATAACAAATTAGAGCACTTTTCCTACTCATTATCCATCACCAAAATTAGGGTTTTCAATGGATTAGGTAGGATGAAATGTATCTACCCCAATATCTTGTCTTTTCTAGAAACTTCTCATTGAATCCATTTGAATTCACCTCCAAAATAGTTTACATAAGATTATGTGCCACTAGTTCATCAATCTTATCTTTCTCCTAATTCATAAGTTCCA
Source organism: Cupressus sempervirens (assembly GCA_028749045.1). Lineage (NCBI taxonomy): Eukaryota > Viridiplantae > Streptophyta > Pinopsida > Cupressales > Cupressaceae > Cupressus > Cupressus sempervirens. Next base: position 240,234,058 of record CM053792.1, read on the forward strand.
AGAAAACAAACTTGTCAACTTTTATTTTCAAAATCTTCAATCTTTGTCATAATATAGTAGCTCGACATTATCAATCTTCTAATGCTTGGCACATATTGTGTTACTCGGTATCTACTATAAAATCACTCGGTATCAACTGAAAATTACTCAGCATCCACTAACTTGCTCAACATCCACTAGAATTTGCTTTCACTTAGCTCCAACTGACTTTTTTCTTGGCTTGCACTAACTTTGCTTGGCACCTACTAACCACATGGTCAAGCTTGGCAAAATGAACTTTGTTTAACTTTATTCTTCTAAACTTTCTAAGAGTAGCTAGTCATTTTTTAACCTCAAGTAGATCATCAATACATTATGTTATCACTGTCTTAACTAATTCTTGCACTTCAATACATAATCATAACTCAACCTTTTCTCTAGGTACTTTTGTTACATCTTGTTGATGAAATCCTCCTCATCAATCAACTTAGTGATAGTGCTTGAAACACATAAGCAATTGTCTTACTAGCATGTAGCAGGTTTGACATCAGTGACAAAACAATGATTGAAACACATAGTCTTCTTCAACAATCTTTCTACTCAAATGATCTTTTAAATCATATATCAACACAATATATATGGCATGAATAAATAGAAAATGATCCTAATATTATTAAATGCCATTATATGCCATATATTAAATGAAACATATTATTTGGGATTATATACTAAGGGTCTCTATGCAATGTCAAGATATACCTGAGGTAAAGCAAGTATAATATATTCTTTCAGAAAATACTAATTATAATTGTGTCAATGTGTAATCTACATAAGTATATGTAATTTGTAATGCAAAGAGATTAAGGTGGTTTCCAATTTATTTTTATCCTTCTCTATACTACTAAGGAGTTGATAGTTGGTGTTGTGTAGGGAGAGGTGGAGTAAAACTAGAGAGTATACTGGTGTCAAGCATCCTATGTCAAGTAAATCCACGCTCTCCTTAAGATAGGTATAGCGGAGAAATACAAAATCGATTGCTTAACCATATTAATTATTAGATATATTATAATTTTAATATCATTGACATAATCTAATTAAGTTCCCTATGTATAATTAAGGTTAAACTTTGATTACTGACAGCCTTCGAGAAAGGAGTCATTACAAGTGGTATCAGAGCATAATCGTGTCATCCTGTGAATAGAAGCCTATGGAAACTCATGAAGGAAGGACCAAAAGAACCACTATGGGTGATGTAGAAAATGAGATGAGATCTTACATGGAATAGAACAACCAGACATTGATTAATCAAATGGAAAGTGTTGGGACGAAAAATTACATGCTTCATTTTTAGTCCCATTTCAAAATTTGATAAATCAAGCCCCATAAATGCTTGTGTAATCCACTGTACCTTTAAAGCCCTTAAGGTGTTCAATGTTTCTGATACCTTTCATTCAATTTGCCTAAACATTCCATGATGATAATTTGTCATTCTAAGTTATCTGACAAAGTCTTATCTTGAACCAATCCTAAATCTGCTTTCTACCCCAATTAATATGCAGAATCTAGTCAAGAACCTATTGCTTTATGCAAATTTACCACATCTTTTGAAATCCTTTAGCCCCTTCTCAATTTCTTTCTTAGTATGTCCTTTTTAAACCTTAGGCAAGTTTGAAATAATGCTTTGTTAAATCTATTTTAAGGTAATCATGGTTTACGTGGTTTTAAATCTAAGAGAGTTTCATTTCAAACTTACCATGCAATTCTCGGTGACCGTTGATCTTGTTCAGATCGACGGACCCTGCATTCTCACATTTTCAAGATGCAAGGTCATTACAAAATGCGGGGAAGCGTGAAGAGGGCACGTAGCACAATTTGATTATGTGGGTCCAAAATAATTCAAAGGTTGACTTAGTTGATATTGGGTAGATCAATGGATGCCGCTTGCCCGCAAGATGAAGATGAGCATGGTTTAAACAAAGCGAGCAAGCGCATAAGTGACATCTATCCCCTATGAAAACACAAGGGGTATTTGCACGAGTAAAGAGGACAACTCATGAACATCATCGATCTGTGAGAGATCAACAGATGAAACATACCCACATTTTCAAGATGCACAACAAATAAATATTGCGGGAATGCCACTTTGCGATGCGTGGCACAGTGGGACTAAGCGTGGAAGTGATGATGTCATGGGTCCAAAAGTTTTGAATGTTGTCGTCAGGTTTGTCAGAGCATGTGCATTAAAAGGTGTTTACTCATTGGTTAGGATCATTTTAGTGGGCCGCCAAATATTGAAATCTTGAATCATCGTCAATTTAAGCTAGCATCAAGGGCTAGCATTTGCTCGCATTGTTTAATCTCATTATGTTTTTAATAATGCGGGTAAACAAGTTGTGGACACGTATCGCAATTGACCAAGTCACACCATTTTGAAATGCCACGTGTTTTGTGATAAAGGAACAGTGCAATGGTTATTGAATAGTTTTCCATCAACCGTTGATCTTCTTTAGATCAATGAAGGGCGTTGGCCCACTTTATCAACATACAAGGAGATTAAGGAAAGCGGGAATGCGTCGTAAAGACACGTGTCCCCAGTGATATCAAGTCCTACCTTATGAGCTTACATAGATCTTTCTCGACCGTTGATCTTAGTCAAATTAACAGCTAGCACATTTTCGCTCTATGAAGATGCTCGCAAGATAAGAAATGCGAGAATGTGCAAGCCTGACACATGGGATGGACTCAGGGCATTGATTCAATTCAGATCTACGGCTATTGCATGTTTGCATTTCTTAGAAGCAAGAAGTGCCAACTAAAAGAGGAATTGCACACATGGCTAATTATGATTAGGTTATTTCGGACCAGCTTGTCTAGTGGATTTTGAAGTCATCATGTTCACAGCTTCAACTTGTAAGATCTTCAAGATTGACGGCACATATTTTACTATTGAAGGTGGTGTCATTTTGCATATTAATGAGATTTGAAAACCTTTGCGTGTGAAAGTGAAGAACAGAGTGTAACAAGTAAGATTTTCCCAATTTCAACTTGTGCAAGTAGAAATTCATGAGTCACCTTTGAATGGAAACAATTACTGCTAGGATTGAGATAAATTTGGCACGAGTGTCAAGTAGTTGGCTCAAGGATAAAATGCAGAGTTATAGAGATAAAAATCAAAGGCTTCAGGTAAGTTTATATACCATAATCTCTGCAATTTTTAGTCTTGTGTGATTTATTCAAAAGATGATTCTAAAGATTTCACTAAATCTAAGGGTGTGGATAGCGGAAGGATTGCTTGTTAAGAGTAATTGGTTATAGGGAACTGATAGTTTGGAAAATGATTTATTTATTTTCAAAGGATGGTTCACAAAAGGAAAAAGGTTAGCTTCATATGCTTGTGTATGGTTTTTTGATAGAGGAAAGCTAGTAATTAGGTGTCGTAGTCAAGTCACCAGGGTGGTAAGAAGGACAAGGAACAGACTTGGTAAGCTAACAACCTATTCAACAGTAACATCATCTTTTAAACAAATTTTCAAAGCATCTTAGTTTGATGCCAGGGTAGTAGAAATATTTGAGACCCTGTGCATAGTTTTGGAAGAGGATGAGGAAGATTTTATACCCTTGGGTATAGTCTTTTTCATTTTTTTTGTGCGTCCCCCCTTTTTGTGTTAGTGGATGGAAAATTTTGGTAGGAGGTCGGTTAAGGAAGAAGACGTGGTTGGGGATCAGAGGATCCCTATTTTGTTATTTTTAATAGCCACATTATTTTTTGGCTTCTGTACTGCATGCTAAGTAATGATTCTATTATTTCTAAAGCCTGGCATAATCAATAAATATTGGGAAGTAAAGATGATTCTCATTCAGTAGTCATCTTAACAAAACCCATAGGCCTAGGTTGGTGCATATTTTTTAGAGTTGATTTTGTCATTTATGGGGTAGTCTTAGCAGTTGCACACAAAAAATCAGTGGTAGAACCGAGTCAGCAAAAGGTTGTAATAGAAAGGAGCCTACAGGAGAATATTTGATCTATGTAATGTTCTGTTAATCATTCTTCTTCTTTTTCTATTATAAACTTGTGATATCTTTTGTAAGGGACACTTGTCAGTTCTCTATGCCTGAAGCTTGTTGCATCTCATAGTATTTAAGTGAGATCCCAGGGCTAGAGAAGAGGTTGTTGGTTGGTTTTCAATTTCTAGTTCTTGGAGCTCTGCTCAGGGTTGTGAAAGCCACACACCCAGCATATCTTGTATGAACAGCATATGGATTTCATAGATAGTTCTGATACAGTAGTGTGATCTTGTATCTTGTTTTATGCATTCCTAATGTACTTATTTCAAGGAGATAAATTCAATGTGCAGAAGGTTTTTAATTTCAATATAATTTTGTCTCCTTTCTTGTTGACTTTGTAATTTTATATGTTCAAGAACAAAGAGCTTGAACTTATTTGCAATTGCCCAGTTGTATGTTTGAAGTTTGGTTGCCTTTGACTCAAGGAGTCATACAATTGCTTGTGGTTTCAAGCAAGGTTGCAGATTCATTAAGAAGGATGTGGGAAAATATGAGGTTATGTTGGATATTGTTGTCTAATTCATAAAGTGAACAGACTGAACATGAATATTTCAACATATGCCATATGTTGATTAATGTTCAAGGATGCGTAATTCTGAAGTATAAGATTGCAAAATGGATAAGGCACCGGTCATTTGTACGATCATTAAGTTTTTGCTGCATATTGGACATGTTTTCTTTTCTCAATATAAATCAATCATTTTACCTTCATGTTGAAGTGGACATAAAAGTTTAAACCCTCACTCAGTTTATGAATAATATAGGTTTGCACCTAGCTATTGTAGAATCTGTGTTTTTTCATAAGCCATTAGGAGATATTAGGGGTTTTATCTGCTATCATAGATCCTAATTATGTTTATTACACTGGTTCCATATGTCAGATCTAAAGAGGTTCACCCGCCTAGGTTTTGTAGAGCTTGAAGTAGAAGAAGGGTCAAGCCTTATAGTTGGCCTAGTGTCTGAATGGGCATGTTGAAAATGGGAGTTAGCTGCCCCTAGATGTGTTTTGTTCTCATTAGGGTAATTGGAAATGGGTAACATTTTCAAGCACCAACAAGATGGCGACTCTGCTGGGGAGATAAGGTGGCAATCCATTTTGTTGAAAGGACAAGAGTCTCTGGTGTTCATTGAAAATTTTAGTCCTACTCTCAATGGGTTTTTCCCATCTGAGTCACCAACAAAATGGCGACTCTATTGGGGATTTGCGTATAGAAAGAGCTAAAATCTCTGGCATGAAACAAAGTGGATATGGCAAATATATAGCAAGAGGTGTTTCTTATTTCCTTGTTGAAGTTTCATGTACCCCAGTAAGTTTTTATCCATTTGCAACAATATTTTTCAAGGTTGAATATAGATTGGGTTGCTAAGAGTGTTCATCTTCAGTCATGTCAAATGGTTGTTGTTTTCAAAATACTATTGTAATTCAGAGTCAGAATTGGTGAAAGATGTTTTCTCTCTTTTAAGTGTTTTTAAAGTTTTGCAAAGTTTTACAAAGTTGACAATTCAGTTCAGATCTGTAGTGTTACGAATCATGTTTAAAATCTTTCTCACAATAGTGAGTGGTGACTCTATCTAAAGAACCTCTAAACTATTGAAGATCAGTGATATATAAATTATTTTTAAGATTTTTCAGTGGAATCAAGCAGATTTGAAAGTTAGGAGAATTTGCAAGCAAGAAGAGAGATCTATTATAAGTTTCTGACTAATAAGTCTGGAAGTGTTGTTTGATTTGCTGTTATAAAAATCTTTGAAATGATAAAAGATGAATCACATTAGTTATTTCATTTGATTCTCCTCAGGAGATGGAGACTCTATAAAGTTATGATTAGTGGTGTAAAGAATTCAGATTAACACTAGGCTAATCAGCAAATTAGTGGTTTCAGGCATCAACACTTGAGATATGTCATTTTCATGATGTTTTCTTGTCATGAAAGAAAGTAAGTTTTACATATGTGTTCTCTGTCAAGTGAAGTTTCAGCACTAAGAAGAAAGTTTCACACATCTCACTGGATTTTTTTTAGTTGGTTGTATTTAAAGTTCATGAAATGTGTTTGAAGTGCTCATTTGATAGAGGGTTAACAAGATTTGCTGCAAGTTATGAATTCTGAAAATGTTTAATGGTGAGTGAGTCTTGAATTTGAAGAATGTCAAGATTTAGTTTAGATCTGTAGTGTTATGAATCATGTTTAAAATATTTTTCACAATAGTGAGTGGTGACTCCATCAAAGTTTTATAAAGCTGACAATTTAGTTCAGATCTGTAGTGTTATGAATCATGTTTAAAATCTTTTTCACAATAGTGAGTGGTGACTCTATCTAAAGAATCTTTGAACCATTGAAGATCAGTGATATATAAATTGTTTTCAAGAATTTTCAGTGGAATCAAGCAGATCTGAAAGTTAGGTGAATTTGCAAGCAAGAAGAGAGATCTATTATAAGTTTCTGACTAATAAGTCTGGAAGTGTTGTTTGATTTGTTGTTATAAAAATCTTTGAAATGATAAAAGATGAATCATAGTAGTGATTTCATTTAATTCTCCTCAAGGAGATGGCGACTCTGTAAGGTTATGATCAGTGGTTTAAAGAATTCAGATTAACACTAGGCCAATCAGCAAATCAGTGGTTTAAAGAATTCAGATCAACACTAGGCCAATCAGCAAATCAGTGGTTTCCGGCAGCAACACTTGAGATATGTCATTTTCATGATGTTTTCTTGTCATGAAAGAAAGTAAGTTTTACATATGTGTTCCCCGTCAAGTGAAGTTTCAGCACTAAGAAGAGGAGAATAGTTGTAAGTTTCACACATCTCACTGGATTTGTTTCAGTTGGTTGTATTTAAAGTTCGTGAAATGTGTTTGAAGTGCTCATTTGATAGAGGGTTGACAAGATTTGCTGCAAGTTATGAATTCTGAAAATGTTTAATGGTGAGTGAGTCTTGAATTTGAATAATGTCAAGATTCAATTCAGATCTGTAGTGTTATGAATCATGTTTAAAATCTTTCTCACAATAGTGAGTGGTGACTCTATCAAAGTTTTACAAAGTTGACAATTCAGTTCAGATCTGTAGTGTTATGAATCATGTTTAAAATCTTTCTCACAATAGTGAGTGGCGACTCTATCTAAAGAATCTCTAAACCATTGAAGATCGGTGATATATAAGTTGTTTTCAAGAGTTTTTTAGTGGAATCATGCAGATCTGAAAGTTAGGTGAATTTGCAAGCAAGAAGAGAGATCTATTATAAGTGTTTGACTAATAATTTTGGAAGTGTTGTTTGATTTGTTGTTATAAAAATCTTTGAAATGATAAAAGATGAACAACAGTAGTGATTTCATTTAATTCTCCTTAAGGAAATGGCAACTCTATAAGGTTATGATAAGTGGTGTAAAGAATTTAGATTAACAGTAGGTCAATCAGTAGATCAGTGGTTTCAGGCAGCAACACTTGAGATATGTCATTTTCATGATATTTTCTTGTCATGAAAGAAAGTAAGTTTTACATATGTGTTCTCCGTCAAGTGAAGTTTCAGCACTAAGAAGAGGAGAATAGTTGTAAGTTTCACACATCTCACTAGATTTGTTTCAGTTGGTTGTATTTAAAGTTCATGAAATGTGTTTGACGTGCTCATTTGATAGAGGGTTGATAAGATTTGCTACAAGTTATGAATTCTAAAAATGTTTAATGGTGAGTGAGTCTTGAATTTGAAGAATGTCAAGATTCATTTTACCTAAGATGCAGCTGATTAGTGAAGTTCCTAGATCCATCTCTACCAAGTGGTATATGCCATTGAATTTCAATGGTATTCATGGTTTCCCAAATGTCATTCCTAATAATGTTAGGAAAAGTTTGCCTAAGTTTAGTGGGAGCCATCTTGTTTCAGCTAGTCAACATGTTCAAATTTTTAGTGACTTGATGGGTGACTATGAAATTGCTCATGAAGATGTTCAGATGAAGTTGTTTGTTCAGACTTTAGAAGATGATGCTAGGGACTGGTTTTCATTTTTACCAACATGTTCAATTTCATCCTGGGATGAGTTACTATCAGCCTTCATGATGCAGTTTGGGGAAAGAATAAGCATCTCTGATTATTTTGATAAGTTTTTAAATATCCAAGTCAGGAATGGTGAGTTAGTTCCTAAATTTAATATCAGATTTGCAAAGGTTTTAAATGAAATTCTTGAAAGTTATAAGCTGGATGATCAAATGTGTTTAGTGGTTTATCTCGGTGCATTTGATAGGAAGATGAACTATCTGTTGAGAGATAAAGAACCCAAGACTTTGCATCAAGCATTCATGACAGCTATAGAGATTGAGAATAACATAAAATATGGCTTAACCCGGAGTCACTTCTTTATAAATATTTGCTGGCAATATGAGATGCAAAGAACAAGTCAATGTCATAAGGAGTGTTTGATTTTTTATCAACAAATAGGCATTCCTACTATTGTAAATAGTTTTGCTGAAGATTCAAAAATAAAAACATGTGAACATGAAATCTCTTTGTTGCAAAAAAGAAATGATTCTATTCGTGCTGAATTGAATGCACATGTTTATGGTGTTACAATAGTGAATGAGAGAGTTGATTCACTTGGTGAGTTATGCATGCAAGATATAAATCCGGTCATTCATTTTTCCATTGATGATTTGCGTTGTGTTGAAAACATAATGAATCAAGAAGAGGAAAGGTATTTATCTCAGTATGAGGATGAAAAACTTGGAAGTGATGCATCAAGTGATAAAGATGAAATTGCTGATCCAATGTATTGTGAAGAAGCGTCATGTGAAGACAATGACGAGAGTTATTACTTGAGTCAAGAAGAGGATTGTGATTGTACATATGCATCTTCATGTGAATCAGATGCAGACTAGGAAGAAGAAAGTAATGACGGAAGTGAGTACTCTTTTTCTAGTAAAGGTATGAATACTATTTCTAAATCTGAAAGTGAGTGTCCATTTCAGAATTGTGTGAATCAGTTTGAGATTGAAAGTTATGAAGAAAATGTGTCTACACAATATGAAGACAAAGAGGTTATCTATAAGGACATATTACCTAATTGTGTCAAAAAATGTCTTGAAGATGTGTATGGTGATGATCAATATATGAGTGATCCTAAGATTAATGCATCAACACCTATTAATCAGATAAATGATGATTTGCTTGCAAGACATTTGAATCACCTACATGAAGATAATGAAAGTAACTTTGATTTATACTCTGCATGCTTCTTTGATGGAGTTGATGGTGTGTCCTCTTGCGATGATTCTATTTTTTCTTCTTCATACGCTGAAAGTGTCCATGACAGTGATGTTAGAGATGGTTTTAAAGTTTTTTCTAATCCGTTATATGGTGAGGAGTTTGATGTTGATCAGCACATCACTTGTCCTAATGTCTATAAAGGCACTTTGCATGGAGTTATCAATCCTCTTTTTGAAGAACACATGGACGGTTCAGATTTAGAAGAGAATAATTTTAATGATGATACTTTATCCTACTGCTGTGAGAAATCAAATTGTTCTTCTTCTGAGTATGATAGTGAAACTAATGATTATGTTGCATTTGATGAGGTAAATGACAAGGCATTTGACGAAATTGTTTCTGAAAATCAGTATGCACCTTGCAATGAGGTTCATGATGAACTCTCTGATATGAAGACTAATCTGTTTGCTAGTTGTGAAGAACCATTTGAAGATTATGGATTAGTCTCAGATTTTGATTTTGATGATATATGTGAATACAAGTCAGAATGTCCATTTGAATATCAACCGTTTATGCATAAGGAAACACATTTTCAAGGTATGTGTGATCCCTTTCCCCAAGTTGAATATGAAGCCTTCATATTCAAAAATGATAGCATGCATGAGTCATTAAATGAAGAGATTTTTCAGTTTCAGTCTAATATGTTTAAGCATGCTGATCAGTATTTTCATAATGAGCTAATGGTTGAAGATGAAGTAAGTTTTTATATGCATTATGAAAGTAAGAGTGATGATTTTTTTTTGCCAAGTGATTTGTTATATGATGATAATATGATTGGTGAAACTGATAGGAGAAGAACTTTTAGTTTACCTCATAAAAGTTCAGATGAGAATCATGTTTATGACAAAGGTAAACAAATTTGCTGAAGTTCGGTGACCTGGGGCAATCGTGTGTACATAATCTTGGTAGTAGTAGTTGTTCCCTTGCTTTCAATAAGTTGTTCAAGAGAAGTTTTGAATTTTTGGAGTGGTCTACTTCTCCCAGAGATCTGAATCCTTGCCATGCCCACAAGGGGCATGCTTCCCTAGAAAGAGCCACTGTTGGGACAAAAAATTACATGCTTCATTTTTAGTCCCATTTCAAAATTTGATAAATCAAGCCCCATAAATGCTTGTGTAATCGACTGTACCTTTGAAGCCCTTAAGGTGTTCAATGTTTTTGATACCTTTCATTCAGTTTGCCTAAATGTTCCATGATGATAATTTGTCATTCTGAGTTATCTGACAAAGTCTTATCTTGAACCAATCCTAAATCTGCTTTCTACCCCAATTAATATGCAGAATCCAGTCAAGAACCTATTGCTCTATGCAAATTTACCACAACTTTTGAAATCCTTTAGCCCCTTCTCAATTTCTTGCTTAGGACATGCCTTTTAAACCTTAGGCAAGTTTGAAATAATGCTTTGTTAAATCTTTTTTAAGGTAATCATGGTTTTAAATCTAAGAGAGTTTCATTTTAAACTTACCATGCAAGTCTCAGCGACAATTGATCTTGTTCAGATCGATGAACCCTGCATTCTCGCATTTTCAAGATGCGAGGCCGTTACAAAATGTGAGGAAGCGTAAAGAGGGCACATAGCACAATTTGATTATGTGGGTCCGAAATAATTCAAAGGTTGATTCACCATTGATCTTGGGTAGATCAACGGATGTCGCTTGCCTGAAAGATGAAGATGAGCATGGTTTAAACAAAATGGGCAAGCGCATAAGTGACATCTGTCCCCTGTGAAAATGCAAGGGGTATTCGACGGAGTAAAGAGGACAAGTCATGAACATTGTTGATCTGTGAGAGATCGACGGATGAAACATACCTGCATTTTCAAGATGCGCAACAGATAAATATTGCGAGAATGCCACTTTGTGACGCGTGGCACAGTGGGACCAAGTGTGGAAGTGACGATGTAATGGGCACAAAATTTTTGAATGCCACCGTCAGGTTTGTCAGAGCACATGCATTAAAAGGTGTTTTCTCATTGGTCAGGATCATTTTAGTGGGCCGCCAAATATTGAAATCTTGAATCACTGTTGATCTAAGCTAGCATCAAGGGCTAGCGTTTGCTCGTATTGTTTAATCTCATTATGATTAGGTTATTTCGGACCCACTTGTCTAGTGGATTTCAAAGTCATCATGTTCACAGCTTCGACTTGTAAGATCTTCTAGATCGACGGCGCATATTTTAATATTGAAAGTGGTGTCATTTTGCATATTAATGAGATTTGAAAACCTTCACCTATGACAGTGAAGAACAGAGTGTAACAGGTAAGATTTTCCCAATTTCAACTTGTGCGAGTAGAAATTCATGAGTCACCTCTAAACGAAAATAATTACTGCTAGGATTGAGATAAATATGGCACAAGTGTCGAGTAGTTGGCTCAAGGATAAAATGCAAAGTTACAGAGATAAAAAGAAAAGGCTTTAGGTAAGTTTATATACCATAGTCTCTGCAATTTTTAGTCTTGTGTGATTTATTCAAAAGATGATTCTAAAGATTTCACTAAATCTAAGGGTGTGGATAGCAGAAGGATTGCTTGTTAAGAGTAATTGGTTCTGGGGCATTGATAGTTTGGAAAATGATTTATTTATTTTCAAAGGATGGTTTGCAAAAGGAAAATGGTTAGCTTCATATGCTTGTGTATGGTTTTTTGATAGAGGAAAGCTAGTAATCAGGTGTCATAGTCAAGTCACCAGGGTGGTAAGAAGGACAAGGAACAGACTTGGTAAGCTAACAACCTATTTAGTAGTAACATCATCTTTTTTTTTAAAATTCAAAGCATCTTAGTTTGATGCCAGGGTAGCAAAAATATTTGAGACCCTGTGCATAGTTTTGGAAGAGGATGAGGAAGATTTTATATCCTTGGGTATAGTCTTTTTCATTTTTTATGCGTGTCCCCCCTTTTTGTGTCAGTGGATGGCAAATTTTGCCAGGAGGTCAGTTAAGGAAGTAGATGTGGCTGGGGATCAGAGGATCCCTATTTCGTTATTTTTAATAGCCACATTATTTTTCAGCTTCTATACTGCATGCTACATAATGATTTTGTTATTTCTGAAGCCTGGCATGATCAGTAAAGAGTGCAAAGTAAAGATGATTCTCATTTAGTAGTCATCTTGACAAAACCCACGGGCCTAGGTTGGTGCGTATTTTTCAAAGTTAGATGTCAGAAATGAAGGGGATACCCACGTTTATAGAGCAACTCACCCAAGAAGCCCACAGGAACAACAATAAAGAGAAATATTTGAAGAAAGCATTCCACATCAAAAGACCGCACACAGGAAGAGGCCATTCATAACAGAAGAGGAAAATGCATGAAGTTTTTGAACGAGGAAGCTGCCTTTTGAAGAGAGAGAACCTGCAAGAAAATGAGCAGCAGGGAGGCATCTCCCGAAATCCAAGCTATAACAGAGGAAACGCCAAAGAAATGAGGAATTCTAGTAAGGAAAGAACAGAGTATTACTCAACGGCCCAAAAGGGCACTAAAATGCTAAAAGGGGATTGAGAAAAATTATCCCACATTCCTTGTGGGTGGGATATTTATTTAGTTTAAATAGAAAACCATACGCACATTAACAATGTGTAAAGGGAAAAGGCTTTGGTGAAAGCCAGCTCGCGCGTGAGGGCAATGTAGCGGATGCATTCAAAGCTGATGACATCAGCCAGACGTAGGAGCTCAAGTTTTGATTGCGCATGCAAGTCAAAGCTAATGATGTCAGCAAAATAAGGTGATTATAATTATGGCTAGTCACCACTTCGTTAGCCAAAAAAATTTGGGAACTCCAGCTAGCGAAGTAGCGAGGTTGTCGAGAAATTCAAAAATCCAGCGTATACAAGTTAAGTGCAGGCAGAGGAACGAGAACGTGACACGTGGATGGTCATCGCCATTTCGCCAAATAGGACCTGCATGATGAATCACCATAGCGAGGTGGCGAGAGTTGTCGAGTTAGTGCTACGTGGCACGTCCTCGCTATCTCGCCAAGTGAAAGTTGCAGGGAAGATAATATAGCAAGTTAGCGAGAAGATAACACATGGAGGTTGGTGCAAATCAGGTGTCCAATCAAGAGGTGACACATGGCATTGGTCAAACAAGGGTTGACCACGAATTTGGAGGGGGTGAAAAAATAAAATGATTTTAAAATTTTTCATTTTAAAATTGTTTTTCATAAAAAAATGATGCGTGCAAACTCTTTTAAATTTAAAAGAGGGGTCATTCTCTATAGTTCTGACCTTAGACATTTTTAAATTTTTTGAAATTTAAATTTATATGTGCAGACCTAATGTCTCTACCAAAGGATTGTTATTCAAACAAATATTTCAGGTGTTTTCGAGAGGCTAGATATGCCTTATCATATACCGTTGGAATCGTGAGAATCCAAATTTTCCATTTCTAAAGTCAATTTTTGCACAGGTGCTTCCTAGTTTGAGCTATAGCCAGAAATGTGAATTTTTGGGCTTTCTCAATGGAATGGGTAAAAAACTAAAAATCCAGTTAGGGGATCAGTAAAACTTGGTAAGAATGTGGTTAGGGTTCACGTTTCTCACATTCACTCAATTTAACCCAATTTTTGCTAAGCATTTCAATGGGTAAATCAGATATTGTGGTGACTCAGCAATGTTGCATCATTTCAACAGAGATATTGTGCAAGTCAGTAACATAAATGATGAAACATGATCAGATTAGAATGAGAGATGGAAGAAAAAAGTTTTTCAGTTATAGAGGATTGCTTTTCAAATGGACACTTGTCATGTGAAGATCAAATCCGAGATTCTTTCCTTTGCTATATCTTTCTATCTTTCATTGTTTGATTGGTTCCAGTTTCTGGGAAGAAAAAGTTCATTGATGTGATACCATTAGGGATTTCAGTTTTTTACACTGTGAGACCATTGGTTCCAGTATTCTGACATATTTCCATGACTGTGACACCATTTTCTTCAGCAGAACTCTCATGTGAATAGCAAGTGTAAAGATAATACAAATAGTTTTGAGATGTTAGGTTGTTTCATGTTTAAATTTCATGCACCTAAATGTATATTTTCAAAGAAAATGAATACATATGAGCAATAGTTTTACTAGCTTTATTCTGTGTCTTGTCTCCTATCTCAGCAATCTGCAAGTCTTATGTGGTTTTGGAACAAAGATCTGAGACCCATTTGCATCCCTATCAGGTTGTATGTTTGATATATTTTGCTATTGGACCTAAGGGCCAAGTAAATGCTTGATATGTTTAACAAAGTTGTTGGTTACTTGAGAAGCATATTTTGTAAGAATGAGATCTAAATGAACATTCATGTCTGAATCACAAGGTGATTAGATAGATCTGATGTTTGGGTATACAGAATATGTCCTGATGTCATAGATGTATGTTTTGGATTCATGAAATTTCCCAATGGATTAGGCATTGATTAGTTACAGGATCATTAGGTTTTGTTGCATGGTTGAGGATTTGTTGAACATCAACATCAATAATCAACGTCTTTACATTTTATGTTGAAGAGCTAAAACGGTCAAACCCTCACTCAGCTTGTGTATTTCATAGATTTTCATTCAGCTATTGTAGATCTCTGTTATTGCATTAAGTCTTTAGGATATGTAAGGGGTTTCAATCTGCTTATTAGATTTAGGGATATGTTTTGCACTGGTATGGTATCAATTGAATCTCAGGTCTACCCACCTAGGTTTTCCAGAGCCTGAAGAAGAAGAAGGGTCTAGCCTTATAGTTGGCCCAGTGTTTGAAGTGATATGTTGATGATGGGAGTTAGCTGCCCCTAGATGCATTAGTTTCTCATTGGGATAATTGAAAACCTTCCAGTGTTTTCAAACACCAACAGAGTCATGTAATTGCTTGTGGTTTCAGGCAAGTTTGCAGATTCATTAAGAAGGATGTGTGAAAATATGCAATTATAATGGATATTTTTGTCTAATTCATCAAGTGAATAGACTGAACATGAATATTTCAACATATGCCATATGTTGATTAATGTTCAAGGATGCGTAATTCTGAAGTATAAGATTGCCCAATGGATAAGGCACTGGTCATTTGTAGGATCATTAAGTTTTTGCTGCATATTGGACATGTTGTCTTTTCTCAATATAAATCAATCATTTTACCTTCATGTTGAAGTGGACATAAAAGTTTAAACCTTCACTCAGTTTATGAATAATACAGGTTTTCACCTAGCTATTGTAGAATCTATGTTGTTTCATAAGACATTAAGAGATATTAGGGGTTTTATCTGCTATCATAGATCCTAATTATGTTTATTACACTGGTTCCATATGCTAGATCTAAAGAGGTTCACCAACCTAGGTTTTGTAGAGCCTGAAGTAGAATAAGGGTCAAGCCTTATGTTGAAAATGGGAGTTAGCTGCCCCTAGATGTGTTTTGTTCTCATTAGGGTAATTGGAAACGGGTAACATTTTCAAATACCAATAGAAAGATCTAACCAAGCACTTCTCCAAGCACTAAAAAGTATGGGAAATTCAATTAGTGATAATTTAGAAGGACAACCTACTCATATAAGAGATACTAGCTCGAATCACTTAGAAAATAAAAATATGCCATCCAAGGCTGAGGTTCCACAACCTGTATTCTTACCTAGGGGAGAATTATTAAGAGAAGAAGGGATAGAACAACTCGTGAATTTAACTGAAGACATAGCAAGAGCATATACCAAACTAGAACCACATATTAGGGAAGTGATATCCTTTAGAGCATTTTGTGAAGATAAGAGGAAAGAAACACAAAGGACACATATTAATAAAGATCTTAAGCATAAAGCAAATAAGGTGGATGTTCCAAACTTTGATGGATCAAATAAATTACGACATATGATTGGCTACAAACATTAAACACTTACCTAACTTTCAACCCCATGACTAAAGAAGATGCACTCCAATTTTTCATTCTCCATCTAACAGGCATAGCATGAGAATTGTGGTATTATGAGAAGTACACTTATGGTCATGACAATATTACCTCATATAAGGAATTCACACAAAAATTTATGAAAAGATTCGATCGAAAACATCCCCAAGAAGTTTTCAAAAGACTAACACATATTAAGAAATATGGGATAGTTGAAAGTTACATTAATGAGTTTGATAGAATATCAGTATGAGTGAAAAAATTGGAGGATAGACTTGCTTATCTATTTGTGGATGGATTAAAGGAACCCCTTAAAGCATTGGTCAGTGCTGTAAAACCTAGAGGTCTTGAGGATGCCTTTGAGGCATCATTGAGTTTGGAATCTTCATCAAACAATCATACCCATACTAAGACATTTCATAGAAGAGATGGATCCTGCGAAGGAGATAATTTCCACAAGATGGAAGAATTGCACCAAAAATTGCGCTCAAAAAAGGAAGAGCTTAAAAGAAAGAACTTATGTTCCAAATACTAAGAACCTTAGGGTGAGGAAACACTTTTCAACAAAGAGAATCAAAGGATGGGAAGGAGAAAAGGAGTCTTGAGCATAGATGTGGAAAAAAAGAATAACTCCCAATATCAAAACAATACTCAGTATGGATAAAAAGAGCAAGACATGATGATGAAAAGAGAGAATATGTCAAAGATATAGTATAAGATGATGTTTATCAAAAAGTAATCAAAGCTATTTATTTTAAGATGAGATAATAACTTAAGTATAAAATTTCATGCTAGAAATAGGAATTGCTTGAGGGAAAGCAATTTGAGGAAGGACGGGCTTTTCATAAGCCTAGATAATAGATAATAGAAAATAATTATATTGTCATAGACACAAATAATTATAATAATAAATATATTTATGTTTTAAACAATCATAGTTCATGTCATATAAATCTATCTTATTAAACTAATTAATCTATTATTGATTTAAGGAACATAATTAATCATAATAATTAATGTTTCAATTAATAAACAAATAATTTATTCTATAAATATAAACAATCTACATCCTTCCCTACAATATGAAATGAATGAGTGATAGAATCAAGTAGCGATGAATACACAAGTAGCTATTGATAATGTTATACATCTAAGTGAATATGAAATAAATTAGTAATAAAATCAACCCCTTATGCTGACTAGTTTGCCCATGGTGGAAATATTAAAAGTTTAATTAATAAACAAACCCATAATACTAGGTTATCAATTAGTCAAACTCCAACACAAAAAGGTTTTGACTCCTCCTTTGAGTTGTATGAAATAAGGATGGGGTATATAGAAATAGAGACAAGGATATAAGAAAAATATAAAAAGAAAATAATATCCACGGTATTTACTGGAAGACATCAAAGAACACAACCATTATTCACATTCCTAATTAAATTTGAAGGAAATATTGGAGGTTGGAAAGGTTTAAGGAAATAGTGATAAGTCCCCACACAGACACCACATCATCAATTAGGCTAAAGACTGGTTATAGCACACAAAGGAGCAAGTCATCACATGTTAATTGGATAGTCCTAAGAGTCAAGCATCAAAGAAAAGAATTCAATTGTTTCACTAATTTATGAACATTGCTATCTGCAACCATAACTCTTAAGTTAGCAATTACACCAAGTTGGTCTTAAATAGGGTGATCGCGTGGATGAGGTGAAAGGACTATCTTTTGGTCATACCAAATAGGGGTACTGAAGGCATGTAGAGTACATGTCAGGCCTAATCATTATAGATAATAAAAATATCTTATGCACAGTGATTAAGTATGAAGATATATTGATTTAGCCATATAGATGTAGATCATGTTAATAGGAGTAAGGCATTGAATAAATAAATAGAAATGTATGTTGAGGATTTATATATGACATAGATATATAAATCAATAAATATATACTAAATGGAACATAATTTATGAAGTGGCTATCAAGTAAGAATACATTCGTTTTATATGAATATATATGCCTTATAATCTAAGGGATCGCATGTATCTAATTTTTAATGAATTTCAATATATTCAATATATGACATGAATAAATAGAAACCGATCATAATATTATTAAATGCTATTATATGTCATATATTAAATGAAACATATTGTTTGGGATTGTATACTAGGGGTGTATATGCAATGTTGAGTTATACCCGAGGTAAAGAGAGTATAATTTATTCTTTCAAAAAATACTAATTATATCTATGTAATCTACATAAGTATATGTAACTTGTAATACAAAGAGATTATGGTGGTTTCCAATCAATTTTTATCCTTCTCTATACTATTGAGGATTTGATAGTTGGTGTTGTGTAGGGAGAGCCAAAGTAAAACTACAGAGTATACTGGTGTCAAGCACCCTATGACAAGTAAATCCATGCTCTCCTTAGGATAGGTATACTAGGAGAAATATGAAATCAATGGCTTAACCATATTAATTATTAGATATATTACAATGTTAATGTCATTGAAATAATGTAATTAAGTTCCCTATATATAATTAAGGTTAAACTTTGATTATTGACAACCTTCGAGAAAGGGGTCATTACAAAGGTTGAATCAAGCACGAAGAAGGTACTATCTAAGGCCAAAATGACAAAGAGTGAATCTAAGATCATGAGATAGGCAATGAAAAAAGGTGTACTAAATGTACAACCCTTTTCAATATCTATTGCTGAGAGATCTTTTGGACAAAGAATTCCATATGTGGCAGTGTCTGATGTTTAGCCTAGTGAACAAAAGAGAAAATCTAAGAGATTAGTTGTAGTGTCTACAAAGAAAAAGAGAGTCAAATAGATGGCCACATGACCTGGTAAGAGGTAGAAAACATTTTTGACAATTGAGTCAAGTGATGAAGAGGTTGAGGAATAGGAAGCCAAGAAAACAAAAATGGTGACTCCACCTAAGCAAGTACTAGGCAAAGCTCGGCAACCCTAGAAGCTAAAGATTGAGAAGATAAACACAATGATTGCAAATGAAGATAACTTTGTTCTGATGAACAAGTTTTATGATTTATACAAAAATTTAGAAAAGGATTAGATAGATATATCTTTTGTTACATATATGTTATCAAATATATGAAATTGAAGGACCTTGAGAGCATTATAAACCAAAAGGTCTATGAAAGACTCATTGAGAAGAAGGCTCCTGCAAGGAAAGAAGACCTTGAACTTTAGAAGTCTATGATAAGGACCATTTACAAGATTGATAATGAAGATGAAATTAAGAGATTGTTGAATATCCTCACACCATATTTGAGGAACAAATTGAGGCCATTCTTATTTATGATTGGTGAGAAGGAAAAGTTAAGAAAAGAGAGAGCAACAACAATCAGTCAAATGTTATTAGAGACAACATGTCCTCTAGCTCATAGAACCTCAAAAGTATCAGTAAATGGTGAAACCATGAAGATTGATCAAACTAATGTTACTCTTAACATTGATGATACCAATCCATTTGGTGGTTCTGAACCAAATGTACCCGACATAAAAGATATTGAGGATAAGTTGAAACAAATTGAGGAAGAAAAGAGGCTACTAGAAGTAGAAAAGAAAAATAGAATAAGCCAAGTAAAAATTTCTTGAGGAAGATAGGAAAAGAAAGGAAGATGAAGACAAGAAAAGGATTGTAGAAGAAGAAAGAATAAAGAAAATTGTGGAAGAGGAGAAGAAAAGATCAAAAGAGAAGAGAGAAAGAGAGGAAAAGGAAAAGAAAGAAGAGGAAGAGAAAAGAGCAAAAGAAGTAGCCAAGAAATAGAGGGAGGATGAGACTAAACCATCTAGTTCATCTACTTTGATTTCTCTTGCAAGTTTGGCCATTGATGATGATGATCAAAGAGATCTGATCTCATCCCTATCTAAACTCATACAAAAGAACAAATCTATGAAAATTTTTTAGAAAACTTTAATGGAAGTGATAGATAGACTACACAACACATTGGTAGTTCAACATACTAAACCAGATCCTAAATAGAAAGCACAAGTAGTGCTAAAGTCAATTGATGAAGAATTCACAAACTTATTGAATGTTGCAGAGGCGAAGGCTCAAATTTCCCATGATGCTAATATGTTTAGCACTATCTACCAAAAAATCAAGAATGACTTAGTCAATCTTGATACATGCATAAAAGAACTTTAGAAATGCTAGCAGGAAGGGAAAATTTTGTATGTTAAGTGTACCTTATCATACAAACTAACTAAGGATATTGATAGTCTAATAGAGACAAAGATGAGTGAGCTAGAGGCTTTATCTAGCTAGACCTAGCATCCATCTAGCAAAGTAGATGATTTTGAGAGTCAAGTTGCCAATGTTCACAGTGACATCAGGAAACTAGAACTTTGAAAAGAGAAGATCTTGAAGAGAACATATGATTTTAGAGAATCCATTACTCTAAAACTTTTTTTTGTTGAGAAGCAGCTAGAGGAATGTGTCAAGGCCAAGGATGCATATATAAACTTTTTGTATTTAGATATCAATGCAGTTGAGATGCATCATATGCATTATGTGCAATTCTAACATCAGTTGAGCCTACCAAGGAGACATGGAACAAAGGCATGGGTAATTTGAAGACCATTTTTAATAATTGTATGAAGATAATATCAGCATAAGGGAAGACAATAGTTTCAGTAGTTTTGACAGTTTTTGGATAGGATCTTGACAGCTTGACCTTTGTCATTGATGTCAAAGGGGGAGAGATGTGAAAATTGTATACATTACAAAAGGAGAGATTGTTGGGATAAATACATGTGAAGATTGTAAAAGTGTAAAGTATATTGTAAGGGGGAGCACATATGTAAAGTTGAACAAATTATAATAGATGTAATGTTTATTTTGATAGTTTGTTTTTGTAACTTAGCCAATTTTCTCTATTTTGTTTCCATCAATGCCAAAGGGGGATATTTTTGACAATTGGATAATAGTGATATGTAATTATTGTCATTTATGGCAATGCATGATGTACTTGTCAATAGGAAATCTTGGAAATAAAGATACGTAGTGTTTGGTAATCAAAAAATTGTCTAAGTATAGAATTTGGTTTACAACAGTGTATTGCTATGTTTATAACATGTTATAAACATCATATTATGAAAAGTGAAGTTACATGGAGATAGTATAAATTTTGGTGATGATATGTCTAACCTTAAAAGATTGTATGGATTTTATAGAATAAGGATAATAATGTTTCGGTGAAGCAAGACAGCCGAAATGAAGGAAAGAATTGTTTTGTTTACAAAACAATTACTTGTCCAATTGGGGCCGACATCCTAGATGTTTGATCTAACTTGGAAAAGTGAATTGTGGTTTTTTTTTACCCAATAGTATTTTATATAAATGCATGGTATATATGCAAAGGACTTCTTGCGATAAGAAGTGTGCAAGTTATGTTTTGCAAGTGTTATCTTGTAAGATTGCGAAGTGAGTGAACTTTTGTGAAAGCAATATATGTAAAGTTTTATATGAGCTATCTAGTGATCTGAGATCAAGATGAAGATTAGAGATCTATCAAGGAAGGAAAATAACAATAAATTACTTTTTTGAGCAATGAGCTCTTCTTGTAGTTGAAATTGCATGTTTGGGCAGTGGGCTCTTCTTGCATACATTATACTACAACTCCTAATAGGGTTGGCACAACTCCTAACAAGGTTGGAATCTCCTAACAAGGATTCAAAGTCTCCTAATAGTGACTCCTTATACTAAATTTTCTCATTGACTCCTAACAGGGTCCATCCTCTAAAATGGAACTTATATATTAGTATATTATCTAGTGGGTATCATCCCCACCAGGGTTTTCCCTTGGCCAAGCTTTCCCTAGTTAACAAAATATGGTATTATGAGTTATCTTTGCACATTTTTACTGAAACTATTTACCATTACTTTATTGCTTTGTTATGTATGGTTTAAAGTAAGTAATATCTAGTTGGTGACTACAGTTTGTGGATTAATGATTCGCGCCCCCCCCCCCCCCCCCCCTCTCAGTAATCCCTTTTTCTAACAAATAGGGCACAAAAACTAGAGATTTTCTAGGTCATGACTGACCATGAGAATTGTAAACTCTAATTTCTTAGATGGGAAACATTGGATTTTCACAATGAATTTTTAGGATTTCAACAAGGTGAAAAACCAAGGCAATAGTGGCTCTATCTAGGGACAATGAATAATCTATATTCATACGAGGTCTTAGAATCTCTAGTAGAAGTAGACCACACAAATTTTTAGAGAGAAATGTACATAGGGAAACACAAAAAATATATATAGAGAGGCAAACAAATAGATAAGATTTGCAATTTGTACACATACCTAAACTACTTTTCATGGAAAGAAAAGTACCTTCAATATAGGTACTTCTTCAGGAATTGTCCATGAACTAACAGTGCAATAATATCACCTAATAATTCTTTCAAAATATATGAATCTTCATGCCATGTAGATTCAATCAAATATGAGCCAAGCCAAATTTGATCAAACTTCCCATGCTTTCCTTTGTCTTCAATTCTTGCATTCCACTTCAGGATCAAATCTCCATGCTCAAATTTTCTAGCCACTACTTTCTTATCATATAAATGTTTTGCCTACGATTGCAACTTTGCATTTCTAATAGAGGCTTCCTTCCTAATTTTAATTAATCCTACCAATTCATCCATTCTCTCTTGCATGTTATCTATGATATCATCATCATACATCTGGATATAATTGTATAGGCCTATCAGGTTATTTTAAGTCATTCTTTCTTGGATTTCATATACGAAATCAAAAGGTGAAACACCTATTGCCTTTCTAACTGCCACTCTGTCAGCCTAGACTACCAAGTGAATCTTTGAATCCCATGCCTTTTTATTATTATCTAGTGTCCTTTTTATGATCTTCAAAAAACTCTTATTAGTTGATTTAGCCTGTCCATTTCCTTGTGGATGATAAGGGGATGATGCTAACCTTGTAATGCTATATTTGTCACAAAATTTTATGAATTCCTCTAATCTAAAACACATGGCATTATCAATCACAATCCTTTCAGGACACCCAAATATGGTTATTATATTATTCAACAAGAAATTGTTTACCACTTTACTAGTAGCTTTCCTTGTAGGAGTGGCCTCCATCCATTTTGTGAAATAATTTGTTTCTATTAGTATCCATGAATAACTAGTGATGGACTTAGTTGACATTTCACCTATGAAGTCCATTCCCCATTTTTGGAAAGGTGCTTTCACTTCTACTAACTTCAAAGGGGCATTTCCAAAAAAATTTAACTTTCCAGCAAATCTTTGGCAAGCATCACATTTCTGAACTAGAACATGTGCATCTTTAAATAAGCTTGGCTGCCAGAAGCCATCTCTAATTACTTTATGGGCAGTATTTTTGGCCATGTAATGACCTCCACATACTCCTTAATGCATTTCAATAATGATCAATACACTTCAACAATATTCCTTCAAAAAATTTCCACTACAAATTTCCATTAATAATGATATATCTAATGCATGTAACTTCACAGGTCTTCTCTAATTTTTTATTGAATTAGATGGAGCTTCCATATGTTATAAATAATATATAACATTTCTATACCACTCATAGTCATCCATATCACTTATGTTTTCTCTATAGTCTTCATCTATAACATTTATTTGGTTAGCATCCAAATTTAACTAAGCCATCAACTTTGCTAATCCCTGGCCTCTCACCAATTTAGTGATTTGGATTTTAATGTTGAACTTTTGGATTCTATTAATCCATTTACACCTTCTACCAGACACCTCTTGTTGGGAGAATATATCTTTAACTACTGCACTAGGCACAAATGTAATAACAATGACATCAACTAGATAACATATGAAAGATTTCACAAATTTGACAAGGGCATATGCCTGCTTCTCATTAATCTCATATTTTAACTTTTTAGGTTGGAGTGACTTAGAAAAAGTTTCAATGGGTTGTTCATAGGCCTCTTCATTCTTTTGAAGTAACTATGGTATAGAAGAGGCAAAAGAAAATATATGTATTGGCTTTGCATAATTTGTTGTCCTCAAAACTAATGCATATTTTATGACATCTTTGTTTTATTGGAAAACAATAGACGGTTCACCTTCCCAATTGATCACAACTCCTTTCTTAAGCATTTTGGAAATTAGTCTACTAATCTTAGCAAATTTTATCACAAACCTTCTCAAGAAATTGACTTGGCCAAAGAAGGACTGAATACCTTTGACATTTTTAGGCTTAGGAACTTTATCTATTGCTTCCACCTTTTCTAGATCAATATTAACTCCATCTTTGGATACTATGTCGCCAAGAAATTTTCCTTCTATTACTCCAAAGGTACACTTCTTTGGGTTCAATGGAACTCCATACTCCAAAGCTTTTACAAAAATATTCTCTAGATGCCTAAACTAGTCTTCAACCTTCTTCGAATAAGTTATCAAGTCATCCTAATAAACAACCATGAACTTATTAATGTATTCCTTGAATACAAAATCCATAGCTCTCTAGAATATAGCTCTTGCATTGATCAGGCTAAAAGTCATCTAGACATATACACATGTTCCTCGAGGAGTTGTGAAGGCTATCTTGAATTTCTCCTTCTCATTGACTAGAACTTGATTATATCCAAAGAAACCATCCATCATGGACATTAATTTAGAACCAACTACCTGGTGCAACATATCCTTCGTGTTTGGTAAACCATAGTTATCTTTTAGGGAAGCAATATTCAAATTCCTAAAATTAACACATAACCTAGTGTCACCATTCTTCTTCCTAACTAGCACTAGGTTAGACACCCATGAAGAATGTCTTATAGGCTTAATTATCACCCCATCCCTCAGCTTCATAAGATTTTCTTGTATCTTAGGGGATAATGTGGGATTAATAGTTCTTTATTTCTGTCTAAGAGGCTTGACATTCTATTTTAGGGGTATTACATTCTAAAAAAAAGGTCTTCCCTATAAGCCTTAAGGTCATCATATGACCATGCAAAGACATGCCTAAATTTCCTTAGCAAATTAACTAGAGATTTTCTAATAATAGGAGATGGAGTTTTACCTATGTACACCTTCTTAGGTGATTCATCTATTCCAAGGTTTACTTCTTCAAGCTCATGTGGTTTCTTGTCTTTCATTTCTAAATGAACTTTTTCTTGATTGTCAAAAAAACTCTCTAGCACCACTAGTCCTTTGGGCACTTTGTTTGTTTTTAATTGCAAAATTTCTTGTGTAAAAATGGTTTCTTTCCCATCTATATTCTCAACCAAACTTTGGCAATCTAGTTCCTAGCTATGTTATTTGTCTTCATTGAGGAGAAAATTCAAAATATATTTATTATCCTCAAATACTTTCTAATTTTCTATGTTGTTAGGAATGGATGGTCTGTTCTGCATCTCACTCTCAAAAACACTAGTAGATGATATGTCATCAAGCTTAATGAATACATTAGCTAGTAGATCAACCATTTTTTTGTTACTTCTATCCATTCAAGAAATCCCAAAACCAATAAATACTTCAACCTAATCCCAAACAACACTCTTGTACTACTTCAACCTCTTGTTCTTGGATGCATATGTTTCTTTAATATGAGACACAATCAATTTTGAATCACCAATAACATGCAATTTCTTTATACCATGGTTTGCAGCCACTTTCAATCCAAGTGATTCATACTCTTCTATGTTATTGGTACAAGTAAAGTTTAGGGTGAATGAACATCTAACTATATTTTTCTCTAGAGATATGAAGACTCTCAGAATACATAGTCCAAAAATGCATAGTCCAAAGATTTTGAGAATCAATGCATTTTTTTCTTCTTGTGAGATTAATGGGACTGGCTTTTTAATTTCCTTAATGGTAATTTAAGCTCTAAAAGCATTCACCTCTATATCTAGAAAACAAGTAGCCTTTGTATCAATATTATCCTCAAGCATGTGGGTAACTCTTGGCTCTCTATCAAACTTAATGGCTTTATCTCCTATGTAAAATGTGGCATCAGAAAAATCACATTATAGGCTACCTCCCATTATAGTGCTCCACTTTCTTGAGATATTGTGGAGGAATATCAACTACTAAGATAGTCATAGTTAAGTCAACATTAGGAGAAGTAGCTAGTCTAAATGACAAGGCATTAATTGTACCAATAATAGGTACCTCTCTAGCATCCAAGGCTATACACCTAACATGTTTTATGTCTACCTTTAAACCAAGGGCTTCCATGATCTTAAATGACATGACATTATTTGAGGCTCTTGAATCAATCATGTAATTGTTTAGGGTCTTGCCATTTATGATTAGGCTAAGGAAAAAAGGGTCAATATTTTCTATATAGGTTCTAGATGAATTATCCAAATATATTAGAGGTATTTGGGATATGACTTCTTTATCTTTCTTTTCTTTTACTAAAAGTGGTACTTCTTTCCCTATTGATGACTCCCTTTCAATAGTACTAATATTCCCAATTCCTCCTAACCAAGAGAGGGCTTAGCACTTATGTTCTTCTATCCTAAACATTTTAGATAGAGGGACTTTAATAGTAATTTGTGATGACGTAGAAATCATGTCTATAGGATCATATGTAATAGGTTTTAACAGATTACCTTTGGCTACTTGTACTTGAATAGTAGGCTCCTCCACTTGTCTGATAGCATCAAGATTTGATTTCTTTTCATGTGTATTCATATTGACTGCCTCTACACCTTGGAACTAAACTTTCTTTTTAGGTTCCCATTTCTTATTGTTATTGTCTTTGACTTTGGCTACCCTAGGATTATCTTCTTTATTTCCATCATCTATTTTATGAATTATGTACTTGATGAAAATATCATATGCTTTTCCAACATTATTATTTATTGTTCTATTTATGAGATTATAGCTAATGTGAACTTGGGCAACCATCTCAATAGTTATTCTATCAATTTCTTCATCAGATAGATTCCTCAAATTCATATGCTCAAAATTTGATATCATGTTGCACATTCTGTCCATATTTTAATCCTCATCATTTGAAAATACTTGTTGATGATGCAAGTGATACATATTTCTCTAATTACTAACATCAATCTTAGACTCTTCTAGATCAAATTCTTCACCATTTTCACATAAACTAATCATATTACATGCCACATCTTCATGGTTCTTGTCACTATCTTCAGGCTATGCTTGTGGGTTTGTAGGAAATTATTGGGCAACAACATAATAGTCAAAAGAATGAGGAGATTGGCATATAATGCACCAAGGTATGTCCTCCATCATATTTATAGAATTTCCCTATAGTGGATTTGGTGTAATGTTATCCTTTGTGCTTTGGGTAGAGCTAGGAATGGGCTTGCCATCCTTCCATTATGTGTTATAGAGATAGTTCTCCAATCTAGTCTTCTTATTATAGTTATTATTGAATTGAGGCTTCTTCATAGAATTGGGATTATTTTCATGGTTGAGTGATGGGTTCAAATTCTTAAGCAGATTCAAAACTTTATCCATCTTATCATCCTTATGATTATTTTTTATGCCATGCTTGTCACCTTCCTTCCTATTTCCCCAAGGGTTGAATTGTTGGAAGATTGTTGGAAGATTGATTGGAAGCACGAATGTTGATGATATTCCTATGGAGGAGTACTAATATGATGATATGTTACATTTGTGACTGAGTTTTTCATTGATATCAGTAGTTTTCTATAGTATTTGATAGAAGAACAATAGAAAGATCAAGTTGGTACAGATGACTAGTTGAGCATTATAACCACCCAAGGTTATGGGAGATACTTTTGAGTATCTAGTATATGAAGTTAACATCAGAAGAAGAAAGGATAAGTCTTGAATAAGTTATGTAAGTTTTGGTGATGTATGTTCTAAGATAGAGTTTACAGAGGCATATTCTGGTAAACTTGTTATATATCCTCACAGAGTTGATATCTTGAGGATCGAGGTTGAGGACATGGTGAAGACATGTTCGGGATGGTGTGGCTAAGATTCCTCATCATAATGTTGCATGTATGGAAATTTATTCAAGTTTCAAGGATAAATATTAATGTTATTGCAAAGTGTAATGTGTTCTTAATGTGGTCCTATAATAATTGATTGAGAAGGTCTAACAATAGACTCAGAGAACTATTTTATGGACTCGATATAAAGGAAGGACATTTTACTTTATCATATGTATCCAATGAATGGAATGTGAATTGATGATAAGTAGAAGAGAGTGAAGAATGTGAAGTTGAGCAAAGCAGTGCAAAAGTGAAGGAAAATTCATTGCTAAGGTTTTGCTAAGTGATCTAAGGTTTGATTTTCAAATCTGAGGTTTTTTGACCTAGTCTACAAGGTCTAAAAGTGATTGTTCTAGTTGATAGGATAAAGGAAAGAGAAAAGAAAAGAGGAAGATAATAGTAAATTACTTTTTTGAGAAATGGGGTCTTCTTATAGTTGAAATTGCATGTTTGGGCAGTGGGCTCTTCTTGCATACATTGTACCACAACTCCTAATAGGGTTAGCACAACTCCTAACAGGGTTGGAATCTCTTAGCAAGGATTCAAAGTCTCCTAACAGGGACTCATTGTACTAAATGTTTTAATAGACTCCAAATAGGGTTCATCCTCTAAAAAGGAATATTTATATTAGTACATCATCTTGTGGGCTTTATTTCCATCGAGGTTTTCCCTCTAATCAAGAGTTTCTCTAGTCAACATATCTGGTATAATTATCTATGTGCATTTTATTATGGTTATTGTTTACTTTGGTTAAAT
Source organism: Cupressus sempervirens (assembly GCA_028749045.1). Lineage (NCBI taxonomy): Eukaryota > Viridiplantae > Streptophyta > Pinopsida > Cupressales > Cupressaceae > Cupressus > Cupressus sempervirens. Next base: position 240,262,977 of record CM053792.1, read on the forward strand.
GGTTAAGTTTTTTTAAAGAAGATAAATGTTTAATTTTTGGATAACTGATTCATCCCCCCCCCAAGTTATCTTGGTGAACTATTGTTTCTAACATGAATAATTTTGGGTCATCTCTCCTTCCAAGTTTTCCAAATGTTGTTCTATTGTTTTTAATGTTGATAATTATCTTGAAAACATCCCTCAATGTCCTAGGATATTTATCTCTCAAAATATAGACCATCTTGCTGTCAAAAACATTGAAATATGTAGTGAGAAACATATTCTCACCTTGTCTCATGACTTAAAATGATTTATGCATTCCCTTTTGGAATCTTACATTAAAATCAAATGTTAACTCATTTGAATTTTTCTTTATATTATTCAGCTCATTCAACATAAAACTTGCATTAGTATTATCACCATACTTCTCCTTAAAAAGTTTCTCTAAATCATCCCAAGAAAAAATACTATCATCAGGTAACCTTCTGAAACAATCCCTTGCATCTTTAGTAAGTGAGTGCATAAATAATTTCATGACCACATCCTCATACTCTACTTCATAGTAATTGACCATATCAATGAATTTTTTGAGATGTTCTTCACCAATTATAGAATTACTTCATGAGAATTCAGTGATATTTTCTCTTAGGTCATTTGAGATTGGATGGGGAAAACTAGGGATACCTGAACAGGTAATTTTCTTATATCTTTCCATGTAGATGGGCATCTTTTGGAAACCTAAATCATTTGAGTTACTAGGTCTATCCCCTTGGTTTTGTGTAGGGATTTGAACTTGCTGAGTAGTAGATATTTGACCAATATTTATGGAAGAAGAAGCTAGTATTGACTAAGATAATTTTTGGCTATCCACTACAGGTCCACAAATTTGGAAGAGAAGGCACTGCTTGTGTATTCTATTCTAGCCAAGTTGTTAAACTAGAGTTGTATTTGTCTATGTGGCCTAAGCCACATTTTCAACCTTTTCTAGTTCTTTGGCTAGATCTTCCCTTTTTTTATGCTCTTTCTTACTCTAAATCAAGCTTGGAAATGATAGGATTTTTAGAGGAAACTTGGGGTTCATTGATTTTTATTCCTACAACCTTTTGCTTTCCTTTATCAAGATTTTTAATGGCTAGATCTATAAAATTTGCCTCTATAGGTTTATAGGGTTGGACTTATGAGATGATAGGTCCTTCCTTCTCACTTAGAAGGCATTCTTGGTCTTGGATTTTTTACCTTATTTCTCCAACATCTTCGAAAACATATGAATGCAAAGTAGAAGATCTCTCTTCTAACTTTCTATTTTTCTCTTTGAGAGCTTTCATCCTTATAAGAAGGGCCTCTCTCTCTATTAGAACAATCATGGTAATTGTTGGAAAACTGATTGAAAAAGTTTACTGTCAAAGAGAGAGATGTTGTTAAAAGACTATTTTCAATCATTGGTTTTTCATTGATGTCAAACCTACTATTTGTAGGAATGACACTGGCTTATAAAATCCAAGTACTATCACTTAGTTGATTGATGAAGAGGATTTAATCAACAAGATGTAACAAAAGCACCTAAAGGAAGGGTTGAGTTATGGTTTTGAAATGAAGTGCAAGGATTAGTTAAGACAATGGCTAAATGATATATTGATAACATACTTGAAGATACAGAGGTTGGTCACACTTAGAAACTTTGGAGGAATAAGTTGGAATAAGGTTAACTATAAAGCTTAAACTAAGTTCATTAGTAAGTGCTGAGCAAGTTAGTTTAAGCCAAGAAAATTTTTAGTTAGAGCCGAGCAAATGCAAAATCTAGCGTATGTTGAGTGAACTTCAGGTGCCGAGTCAAATTCAAGTGCCAAGTGATATAGAAGGAGCCGAGCAAATAGAAAACTTAGTGGATGCCGAGTAAATTCATAGTAGTTTTCAAGCATCAATAAAATGTAGTTAGTGCTGAGTAACACAGTATGTGCCGAGCACTAGAATTTCAATAGTGCCGAGCTACTGCATTATTGGAAATGTCAAAGATTTTCTAGATTTGAGCCAATAAAGTTGTTACCTTGGATTAGTTGAACTAGTTGGAGGATAAGGATGATGAGCTAGTGGCACAAAATTCTATGTAAACCATTTTAAAGAGAATTCAAGAGGATTCTTAATGATGTTTCTAGAAGGAACAAAATGTGGGTTAGATTCAATGAATCCTACCAAACCCATTTGAATAGAAATTAAAGGAGGGAAGAATCAAGTGGGAAAAGAAATTATAGACTTCTATTTAAGGAGCCATAGACCAAAAAGCAAGAGTTGTTGGAGTGCCAAATTGTGAAGTGGTTGAAGGGTGTCAAGGAGAAGACATCTAGGAGAAGGAAGAATCAAGCACAGAGACTCTGCTTCAATTAGTGGTTAGAAAGAGTGAATTGCACTAGTACATTGAGCATGGAGACTCAAGGAGATCAAACTTGAAAGGAGGGAAAGTTGTCAAGAGTTGCAAAGACTAAAAGCCAGGCAATATTATGAGCTCAGAAATGATCTGAAATCTACAAGTTAAGTTGTATGTTGTAATCAGATCAAAAGCCCTTATTGTTACTCTCTAGCAATTGTATCAATTAGGGTAGAAGAAAATCTTATGGACTTAGGTTGGTCTAACAGCCATTTATAAATCATTTAATAGGATGGCATTCCAAGTGAATGTTCTAAAGTCCTCTAACAAGGCCAACTTCTAATAGGTTGGTTAAATCCTTTAACCAAATCACATTTAATAATGTGTTGTAGCCTTTAATAGGGTAGGCCTTTCATAGGGCATCACTTCAGAAGAGTGAGAATTGAGTAGTATGTTACTAATGGTTTTCCCCAAATTGGGTTTCCACGTAAATCACTATGTTATATGTTGATATTTTCATGTGTTAAGCTTGCATATTGATTTACAATAACTTGTTGAGTAGAAAAGTTTAAGCTTGGATGAATGAATAGTTTGGTGGGCGCACTTTACTTGAAGAAAAGTTTGAATTGGACATTTGGACCTTGAATAACTGATTCACGCCCCCCCTGTCAATTATTCTAAAGCATTTCTAACAATTGGTATCAGAGCCATCTGCTGACTTAGTCTCAAGGTACTAGAAGCAGGAAGATCAAGATGTCTAAGAGAGAAGTTCCCAAGATAATAAAAGACAACTTCATTGCATGGAAAATTCTAATGAAATTGCACCTTGGATCAATAGGTGATTATGCAAAAACCTTAGTTGGAGTGGAACATGTAGACCCAACTGGACCCCTCTCTATAGATGATTTGAACAAGAGCAAGGAGCATAATCAAGAAATGTTGGAGATTGCCTCTGCACTTAGTTATGCTAAATTTGATGACATCAAAGGATGTGATACTACATTCAAGATGTGGAAAGCTCTATTAGATATTTATGGAGGAGATCAAAATGTTTAGAGAGTAAAGAGAGAAAGCCTTAGAGGAAAGTTTGATGACATGAAAATGGAGGAAGGTGAGAATGCTGCTCAATATGGCTCAAGAATGAAAGAAGTGGTAAGTGCAATAAGAAGTCTAGGTGGTCAATTTCCAGAGGAGACTATCAATAGCAAACACTTGAGAACCCTACTCCCTATCTATGCTATTAGAGTTTTAGCCATCCAAGAGCTAAGGTGTGTACAAGGGAACACACTAACTTTTGAAGGAATAGTGGGAAGACTTACAGCATTTGAACTATCCAACTTTGATAACTACAAACCTGAGAACCTTGAATCTACTTTCAAGGCCAAGCTAACATTGAAAGACACTAAGGAGGTGAAATCAAAGAAGAAGAGTAGAAAAGGAAAACATGCATCCAGTGACAGCAACACAGATGAATAAGATGTGGAATAGTTGGAAGCACTACTGGCTAGAAGATTTCATAGAGGCAAATGTAAATTCAAAGGTAAACTACCTATCATTTGTTTTAATTGCAATGAGGTAGGACATATTGCTACAAGGTGCACATAGAAGAAGAACTACAAAGAAGGAAACAAGTATAAGAGCAAAAGAGAAGATGATAGTAGAGATTACAAGGACAAAGGCAAAAGATGCTACATTGTTGAAGAAGATTCTGATGAGAATGATGAAGTAGTCTATGTGGCCATGAAGGATGAATTAGATGAAGATGAAGCAACAGCACTGGTGACTTGTGTGAAAAAGAATAACAAGTGGATCATAAATAGTGGATGCTCACATCACATGACAGGAGATAAAAATAAGTTTATTACCTTTACTTAGTATATTGGAAATAGTGTTAGATTTGGTAATGATGTTCTATGTCAAATCAAAGGAAAAGGCTCAATTAAACTTATAGAGAAAATTTTAGGTGATAATGCATACTATGTTGAAGGATTGAACTATAATTTGTTGAGTGTATCATAGTTAGGCAATGTCGGTTGCAAAGTAGAACTTGGAAACAAAACTGCCAAAATCTGTGACACTGATGGAAATCTGATAGGAAAAGGTGAACAACCAAGAAGTAATCTATTTTACCTAGATATGGAAGATGCATTTTTTCTTGTTGTTAGACTTGATGATGTGTAGTTGTGGCATCAAATATTATGTCATGTTAACTTTGATAATCTAATTAGCATCAGCAAAAAGAAGAAAGTTAGAGGATTGCCTAAACTAAAGAAGCTTGAAAACACAATGTGCAAACAATGTCAACTAGGTAGGATGACTAAATCTAGTTTCAAAAGCAAAGAATACACTTCCAAAGAAGTACTAGAGCTAGTCCATACTAATTTATGTGGACCAATAGAAGTGCAAACCTACCTAGGAGATAGATACATAATGTTATTTGTAGATGACTATTCCAAGATGATGATTGTCATGTTTTTAAAGCAAAAATTTGATGCATTTCAAATGTTTAAGTGGTATTTAGCCAAAGTTGAGAAGGAAACAGGAAGGAGTTTGAAATTCCTAAGATCAGACAAAGGAGGAGAGTTTACATCAAAAGAATTTGAGATATTCTGCAATGACCAAGTTATCAAAAGGAAAACATTAGCACCAAGAAGTCCACCACAGAGTGGTATTACTAAAAGAAGGAATAGATTAGTGATAGACTATGTTAGAACCTTAATGATGGATAAAAATGTTGCTCTAAAGTATTGAAGAGAAGCTGTAAGTACTGTTGTTTACACCCTAAATAGAATCCAAGTCAAGAAAGGTACAAATGCAACACCTTTTGAACTATGGTATGGTCACTCACCTAATGTAAAACATTTCAAGGTATTTGGTTGTAGATGTTATATTCTTAAAGATACTAGAAATGGAAAGTTTGATGCAAAAAGTGATGAAGTCATATTCCTTGGATACTCCACTAGAAGCAATACATATAAGTGTTTGAATACTAACACTAACAAGATTATGGAGAGTACAAATGTAAATTTTGATGAGCATGCAGAAGTTTAGGTTGATGAAACTAAGCAACCAAAAGATTATAGATCCTTTGTATATTTATATGAAGGAATGACTGTTGAACATGAAGCTACCAATCAAGTTGGGAATCAACAACAAATTTTAGTATCAGCCAAGTCATAACCAGTGAATGCTGAGCTGCATTCAGAAGTTGAGTTAAAAAATGAAGAAAATGCACATTTTGATTTTGAAAATAGTACACATGAAAGAAATGATGAAGTACTAGATGGAGAAGAATGAAATGACTCTGAAGTTGAAGGATCAAACATGGAAAGAAGGAAAAAGCCAAGATTAGCCATGTATGTAAGAAGACATCACCCTGCAGATCAAATCATTGGTGACAAGGATGCCAGGCCAATGACAAGGAATAGACTAAGGAATGAATCATGTATGCTAAGCAAGGTTGAGCCTAAAATAGTGAAAGATGCTCTACAAGATGATGACTAGTATAAAGCTATGGAAGAAGAGATAGATTAGATTGAGAAGAACAAAACTTGGACTCTAGTTCCTAGACCAGCTAACAAGAATGTAATTGGTACAAAATTGGGTCTTTAGAAACAAACTTGATGAAAATGGTGTGATAACAAGAAATAAGGCTAGACTAGTTTGCAAAGGCTATGTACAAGAAGAAGGATTGGATTATGGGGAAACATTTACCCCTGTTGCAAGGATGGAAGGAGTAAGAACACTACTTGCATATGTTGCTTACAAAGGTTTCAAGGTCTACCAAATGGATGTAAAGTTTGCTTTTCTGAATTGTCTACTAAAAGAGGAAGTCTACATAGAACAACCAGAGGGATTTGTAGATGACAACAACAAGGATATGGTTTGTAGATGACAAAAACCTGTATATCAAGGCAAAAAAAGGTAAAGACATTTTGATATCTGAAATCTTTGTTGATGATATAATATTTGGAGGAAAAGATATTCTATGCAAAGATTTTGTTGATCAACTGAAACATGAGTTTGAAATGTCAATGTTTGGAGAAATCAAATTCTTTGTTGGATTGCAAGTACATCAATTGAAGCATGGAATATTTGTGATCCAATTAAAATACATCAAGGAGATACTCAAGACATTTCGATTAGAAGACTCAAAACCAGTCAACACACCAATGGTAATAGGACATAAGTTATCAAACAATGATGAGTCAGCTGAAGTAAATCAGACAATGTATAGATCAATGATTGGAAAGTTATAGTATGTTGTACATAGTAGACCAGACATTGCATTAGTTGTTGGAATAGTGGCAAGATTTTCTACTAATCCAAGAGAAAATCATCTAATGGCAGTAAAGAGAATACTAAGGTACTTAAAAGGAACTGATGACTTTGGTTTGTACTACAACAGGAGTGAAAATTTTGAGCTAAGAGCCTACACTAATGCAGATTAGGGAGGTAATATTGATGATAGAAAAAGCACCAGTGGAGGAGCACTTTTCTTAGGTAAAAGACTAATTACTTGGACCAGCAAAAAGCAAAGTTGTACCTCACAGTCTACAGCAGAAGCTAAATATGTTGCAGCTGCTATCAATTGCACCAATATTGTATGGATCAGACATCTATTGCAAGGTATGAAGGAAGAAGTGAATAAGCCTGTGATACTTTATTCTGATAATACAAGTGACATCAACATATCAAAGAATCTTGTAATGCATGCCAAAACAAAGCATATTGCAATTAAGTATCACTATGTAAGAGAATTGGTGGAAGACAAGCAAGTGAAGATGGAATATGTCAGTTCAAAGGAACAGATTGCTGACATCTTTACAAAAGCACAACCTAAAGATTCTTTTGAGCATCTTAGAGGTAAGTTAAGGGTGATACCCCTAGCCAAGGCTACTTGAAGTACAAGCAAGATTGCCCTGCATCAAATAAGTTGATTGTTGAAATATTACACATTGATGCAGAGGATACTTACTTTAGGATTTTTCCTAAAGTAATTAAAAGTGCTGAAGTTCCAAATCAGTCACAATCAAGGTGATAGAGGGAGAAATTGAAAGAACCTACAAATGCTACACTTGCATGTTAAGATACTGAAACAATGTCTTTGGCATTGTTGTCAAAGAGGAAGAAGTAGCTAGAAACTGGTCAAAAGTTGTGGGAGAAGTAGTAAAAAGCATTAAAAAAAGGGAGAAAATGTAAGAAGGAAGTAGCAGAAGATCAAATTGAATAGTGAAAAGCCACAAGATAAGAGGAAGAAAAAGAATGATTGATCAGGAAGAGATATAGCAGAAAGGAAAGGAAAAGGATACAGTAGCTAAGAGGGAGATTGTTGAGATGTGAAAACTAATGGTAACACAATTTCTTTTTGGCATTTGACTTACTGTTCTAACCTAGTTATCATTTTGATAACATGGTTGAATAGTTTGGTCTGATGGTTGATTAGTTTGGTTTGCCATCTATGCCAAAGAGGGAGATTGTTGAAAAACTGATTGAAAAGGTTTACTGTTAAAGAGGGAGATGTTGCTAAAGAATGTTTTTGATCATTGTTTTGTCATTGATGTCAAACCTGCTATTTTTAGGAATGACACTTGTTTATAAGATCCAAGTACTGTCACTTAGTTGACTGATGAAGAGGATTTAATCAACAAGATGTAAAAAAAGCACCTAAAGGAAAGGTTGAGTTATGGTTTTGAAATGAAGTGCAAGGATTAGTTAAGACAATGGTTAAATGATGTATTGATAACATACTTGAAGATACAAAGGTTGGTCACACTTAGAAACTTTGGAGGAATAAGTTGGAACAAGGTTAACTGCAAAGCTTAAACTAAGTTCATTAGTAAGTTTCGAGAAAAATTTTAGTTAGAGCCGAGCAAATGCAAAATCTAGTGTGTTCAAGTGAACTTCAGGTGCCGAGTGAAGTTCAAGTGCCAAGTGATATAGGAGAAGTTGAACAAATAGAAAACTTAATGGATGTTGAGTGAATTCATAGTAGGTGTTGAGCATCAGTAAAATGTAGTTGGTGTCGAGTAACATTGTATGTGCCAAGCACCAGAATTTCAATAGTGTCGAGCTACGGCATTATTGGAAATATAAAAGATTCACCAAATCTAAGCTAACAAAGTTGTTGCCTTGAATTTTGTGAACTAGTTGGAGGATAAGGATGATGAGCTGGGGGTACAGAATTCTATGTAAACCATTTTTAAGTGAATTCAACAAGATTCTTCATGATGTTTCTAGAAGGAACAAAATGTGGGTTAGATTCAATGAATCCTACCTAACCCATTTGAATAGAAATTAAAGGAGGGAAGAATTATGCAGGAAAAGAAATTCTAGACTTCTATTTAAGGAGTCACAAACCAAGAAGCAAGAGCTGTTGGAGTGCCAAATTGCGAAGTGGTTGAAGGGTGTCAAGGAGAAGACATCTAGGAGAAGGAAGAATAGAGCACAGAGACTCTACTTTGATTAGTGGTCAAAAAGAGTGAATTGCACTGGTACATTGAGCATGGAGACTCAAGGAGATCAAGCTTGAAAGGAGAGCAAGCTATCAAGAGTTGTAAAGATTGAAAGCTAGGCAATGTTATGAGCTCAGAAGTGATCTAAAATTTGCAAGTTAAGTTGTATGTTGTAATTAGGTCAAAACCCCTTATTGTTACTCTCTAGAAATTGTATCAATTAGGGTAGAAGAAAATCCTATGGACTTAGGTTGGTCTAATAGCCATTTGCAAATCATTTAACAGGATGGCATTCCAATTGAATGTTATAAAGTCCTCTAACCAAGCCCACTTCTAACAAGGTGGTTAAATCCTTTAACTAGGTCACATTTAATAGTGTGTTGTAGCCTTTAACAGTGCAGGCCTTTCACAGGGCATCACTTTAGAAGAGTGAGAATTGAGTAGCATGTTACTAGTGGTTTTTCCCAAATTGGGTTTCCACGTAAATCACTATGTTATGTGTTGATCTTTTCATGTGTTATGCCTTCATGTTGATTTACAGTAACTTGTTGAGTAGAAAAGTTTAAGCTTGGATGAATGAATAGTTTGATGGGCACACTTTACTTGATGAAAAGTTTGAATTGGACATTTGGACCTTGAATAACTAATTCACCACCCCCCCCCCACCCCCCCTCTCAGTTATTGTAAAGAATTTCTAATAGGTAATAGCTTCTTTTTGTATTTCCAAATGAATGCGTTTAGCATCTTCCTTTGAAACCTTCTTTCTAAGGATTTTAATTTGTGATAACAACTCATCAAGTTCAATAGAGGTGGTCTCTAGATCTACCGGATCATCTAAATCTATGAGGTTTCTCTTAATGTAAGGTATTTTTCATGGATTTGGTCTACCATTCAAGGTTCTTTTTATACCCCCACCTTTGATTTACTTCTTTTTCCACATTAGGCATCCTATAGAAGAGATAGTCTTATCTTGGTAGACCCTCTCTTCTGGTAGTGGGGTTGTGAATGTTTCATCTAGGAGTCTAGTGATCTTAGGCTGTGACACTGTCTCTAGGCTTCCATGTGTGGTTATGATCTCCCTTCTTCTTTATCTAGTTCATCCTACCCACATGAGGTAAATTTGTGTACATCAAAATTTTTGGATTGGCTTTTCTGAATGCTATTATATTTTACCTTTTGTCTACCATTTTGAAATAATCACTTAAAATATATAGCACTAGCTAAAAAACCTTTGACTGAGTCCCCACCTAATGTAGGGAAAATTACTTTTCAAAATGGCTAGAAGACATGAAAAATATCATAGGAAAAGAAAAAGTTTTTAAAAAAATCTAACACAAGGGCCCAACACAAAAGAACTTTAGTACTATGCAATTTGGGAAAAGTAAACTTTATTTTGTAGAAAAGGCACTATTCAGACACAACTCACGCCATGTAGCTTTTGTGATATTGGAACTTTTTAGATTCTCAAGGTTTGCCACTTTAAAAAGACCAATATAAGCATGAGAAAAATACAACAGAGAGAAAGACTCCAAATATATAAATAATACTTGAAAATTATATTGCAATAAATTAAACAATGACTTTCTTTACACAACTCCCCACTAGAGTCACCATTTTTTTGGCTTCCGATTTGATAGAATTTTAACAACTTTTTACAATGTCATAAAAGCTAGGAATTAGCTATAACCACTATATGTACTATGAAAAAAAAAAAAGGACCAACTAACAAGAGCTTGGGGTCTTCTCCACTTTGAATTCTTTAAGATTCAAGTGGGTTTACCTTGGAATTTATTATTATTCACTTACTATTCAAATTCTTAACATGAAGTCTAGAAATAATAGATGGTTTGGCCTTGTTTCTTCTAACTCTAGAACAATAAGGAGATGACAAAAGCTACTTTATCAAACTCAAAACTTCATGAGTCAAGCATTGGTTGACATTTCAATCTTTAATAACATAATAGTAAGAGATTAATTTATATGATTTTTTATATTTTGTAAAACATCCCAACTAGATCAACTCTTAAGAATGAATAGTGCCTTGTCTATTAGGCTATAAACTCACAAGGATTATACATCTATTTCACAATCTTATCTTGACACTTTGTGAAAGGATTATCAATATTCATTTCCAGATATCATACTTATCACATCTTCAATGAAAACCATGAAGTTATTCCAATTTGCATTAAACATTTACATAACCCATTAGCTTATCAGAAAAAAAAAATTGAAATATAATTCAAAATGAATTACAACTAAAAATAGAATAGAATGTAGATATTGAAAAGACAAGGTCTATGATGAACAACTAGCTTTCTGCATTTGTATTAATCTCTTTGAAATTGATATACAATAGAATGGTTACCTCATCAGAAAATAATACACATAGACTAGCAACTATTAACTTTCATATTCAACTCTGGAACAAAATTATAGTATGCATGGTCTGACTCAAAGAATACAAACTTAGTGTAGCAAAAAGAAACTTAGACCATCCTCTAGCGTTCAAAACTCACTTATATTTTGTGAGTTGCAACAAGCTTCAGGTCTAGAGGAAAAAGGCATCTATCCTTGGAACAAAAGAATTACATATAAGATAAAAATGTCATTTTCAAATGTTGCACAAGAAAAACTAGAATACATGTGATATTTTTTTTGATAACATAATTATTCCTTCATTAGTTTCTTTGTGGTGGAGGTAGTTATCTTTGGCCAATTTCTTGTTCCTCCACTATACCTGATGATTGATCTTTTTCTTCTTTCTTCTCCTCAATCTGTGGAACCGCATTTTCTTCCTCTGTTATTGATGCAGGAGCATCCAAAGGTATAAGGGCAATCCTATGTCACCCAAAAAAATCTACTTAGACTTAGTTTTTCTTTCATGTTTTTTCATTTTTGGATACCCATTTGGGTCAAATAAAGGTTCCAACTCTCACAGTTCCACTATTAGTGTTCTGGGTTAGAGTTTTTTAATCACCTTGGGATACATGTAAATGCCAAAAAAATAGGAGTATGTAATTGAGCCATCATTTTGGTGAACTAGAAGGTTTAATTTGGTCGGATGATTGTAATTATAATTTAGAGCATTCCAAAAAAAGAATCAGGTCAAAAGGACCCACGGTTTGAAAGTTATTACAGTTTTTCAGTTTCTGGAGACCTCCTAAGAATGCTTCAAAGTCAGGTTAGGGGCATTAAATGACCTCAAATAGGGCCAAAAAATGGGAGATGAGCAGAATTGGTACATAAGGCTATAGAGTGCTTCGAGATCTTTCCAGGAATGTAAATGGTTCATCAATCAGAGCTACGGTTCAAAGGTTATGCCTCTCGAAAGTTCGATTACCATTTCTGGATTCTTCTAATTTTGTGCCGACTTCTAATGCGACTTCTAGAGCCTTCTATTTGGTCGGTGGATGCCAACTAGAACTTTCTAGAATGTATTCCTAATCCTTAACCATTTGGGGTCTATTTAAGAACATTTTTGGCATTGTAAAAGGCAGCTCGGAGTGGAGTTTGAGAGAAGGTACTGGGAGAAGAATTTATCTCCAGATTTATGCTATTGTAAGCCCATAGGGCAAGTTTTGGAGTTTTTTTCTCTACACTAAGTGTACTAGCATATTTTCATAGTTAATAAAATTTTCCCTTTCCTTTTGTGTCCAGTTTGTGCTTGGATTGTGTCCCCATCAAGTGGTATCAGAGCTGGTTTTCCTGAGTGTGTAGACAAAGCGCCGACTGTGAGGCAGTTTCCACCAGGACTGTGTGGTTGTGGGTTTGAGTTAAGAAGATGCCTCCACAAAGAGAGCATGGTAGAAGGGCTGGAGCTATTAATCTTGAGAAGGTTAGAGCCCTCCAAAGGTAGGTACAAGCATTGCAGGAGGAGCTCCGTAGAGGAACAAATGTTGCTACAAGTGACAAAAGTGAGGATGACAATGAAGAAGAAGAAATTAGACCAGAAGGGGAATTTGATAGGGAATTTCTGAATTAGATAGAGGAAAGGCTTTTTAGGGCCATTACTAAGTTTGGGAAAAGACCTACAATTGATGTGGGTGTATTTTTAGGAAATTTGAAACCAGATGAGTTGATCGATTGGATCAATGAACTGGAAGAGTACTTTGAGTATGAGGATATCAGGGATCTGGATAGGGTTAAGTTTGCAAAGGCCAAACTAAAAATCCATGCCAAAATTTGGTAGCAAGAGGTTCAATTGGAACGAAATAGAAGAGGAAAGGATAAGATCACAAGGTGGGATCGTATGGTAGAATAATTAAAGAAGCAGTTCATTCATGTTGACTACGAGCTTGATTTGTTTAAGAAGATGCATGGATTAAAGCAAGCAGGAAAATTAGTCCAAGAATATACAGAGGAGTTTTATTGACTTTTGATTAGAGTCGGGCATGCAGAAGAAAATAAGGAGAAGGTTGCTCATTATATCAGTGGGTTGCGACCTAGCATCCAGGAGGAATTAAGTCTGGTAAGAATGACCAACATTGAAGAGGCATACCAGTTTGCCCTAAGAGTTGAAGAGAATATAAATAAGAGGTTTGAAGGGAGACAAAGAGGGCACGTTCATGAAGGAAGGGGTAGTGGTAGGTCATTTGGAGGCCGAAATGAAACCCAAAAGAAAAATGAAGATGTGGGTACTAGAAAGAACCAGAGGAACGAGGGTTTCAACCGCTCCTGTGATCAAGACTTTGGAAATTAAAGAGGAAGAGGTAGAGGATGTGGAGAAGGAAGAGGAGGCCTTCACAATACCTATTTCCATTGTAATGAAGAAGGTCATCATGCCTTTGAATGCCCTCAATGACAATGAAGGACAGATAGGAGAGCTAAGGGTCAAGCTAGGGTTGCTCATGTGGATAAGGATGCACAATCATCACATTTAGAGGATGCAGAAAGAGAAGAGACTTTAGTAAATGAAAGGGTCCTACTAAGTGGTGAGATTGAACCAAGACAAAGGAGGAGTTTATTTTGTACCAGGTGCAAGTGTGAGGATAAATGTTGTGATGTGATCATTGATGGTGGTAGCACTGATAACTTGGTACTAAAGGAGATGGTCTCTAAGCTGAAGCTCAAGAGGGAGAAACACCCCCAACCCTATCAGATTTCTTGGGTGAAAGATGATCATAAGGTCCTGGTAAGTGAACAATGTTTAGTGAAATTCAAATTTGGGAGTTACCATGATGAAGTTCTCTTTGATGTTATTCCAATGCATGTTTGCCATCTATTGTTGGGTAGACCATGGCAGTTTGATAGGCATGCAGTACATGATGGTCATGCAAACACATACTCTTTAACAAAGGATGGAATTTTCCACAAACTGAAGCCCATTAAAAAGGAAGGTGAAAAGGTATGTAGCAGTGCTAGGATTTGTCTTGTTGATGGAAGGAAATTTTTAGATGGCATGAAACATCAGCGTATGTGCTATGCTTTGATTCCTAGGAAAGATAAAGAAGGTAGTAATGAAATACCACTTGAAGTTTCAGATTTACTAGGTGAGTTTGGACATATTATCTCTGATAATGTTCCAAAAGGATTGCCACCAGTAAGGCAAATCAGTCATCAGATAGATTTAATCCCAAGAGCTAGTTTACCTAACAAGGCTGCTCATAGGATGACTCCTACTAAAAATGAAGATCTAAATAGATAGGTGTAGGAGCTATTGAGAAAGGGTTTGATTCAGGAGAGCTTGAGTCCATGTGCAGTACTTGTAGTACTGACACCAAAGAAGGATGGAGAGAGGATGGAGAGTGGAGAATGTGTACAAATTCTTGAGCTATAAATAGGATAACCATCAAGTATCAGTTTCCTTTGCCAAGAATGGATGATCTTATGGATTGTTTAAGTGGAGCTCAGTACTTCACAAAGATAGATCTCAAAAGTGGCTATCACCATATACATATTTGAGAAGGAGATGAGTGGAAAATAGCCTTCAAGACCAAGGAGGGTCTTTATGAGTGGTTAGTCATGCCCTTTGGATTGATGAACGCCCCAAGCACCTTCATACGGCTTATGAATGAGGTACTTAAGAAGTTCTTGGGAAAAATTGTTATTGTCTATTTGGATGATATTTTAATTTTCAACATGACTTTGGAAGAACATTTATAGCATATTCATAGTGTCCTTGAAAGGTTAAGGGAAGAGAAACTATTAATTAATCTGAAGAAGTGTATCTTTGCAAAAAGGGAGTTAGTCTACTTGGGGTTTTTTATATCACCTTAAGGTCTTAAAATGGATCCAGAGAAGGTAAAAGCCATCTTGGAATGGCCTACTCCAAGGTCTGCTACTGAGGTGAGATCATTTCATGGTCTGGTTAGTTTTTATAGGAAGTTCATTAAGAATTTTAGTGGCATATGTGCACCCCTAACTAACATAATAAGAGGGGATAGAAAAGAGTTCAAATGGACTGCGGTAGCTGCGAGAAGTTTTGAATTGCTGAAGAAGAAGGTGACAGAACAACGTGTGTTGGCACTTCCAAATTTTAGAAAGGTGTTCCAGGTGGATTGTGATGCTAATGGCAACACTGTTGGGGTTGTATTAAGCCAAGAAGGTAAGCCTATTGCATATTTTAGTGAAAAATTGAATGATGCGAAAAAGAAATATTCTATTTATGATCAAGAGCTCTATGCAATACTTCAGGCCTTAAAGAAATGGAGGCATTATTTATTGCCAAAGGAATTTGTTTTGTATACTGATCATCAAGCATTATAGTACCTAAATAGCCAAGGTAAATTGAATCAAAGGCATATGAAGTGGTTAGAGTTCTCGCAGAGCTATACATTTGTGTTGAAGCATAGAAGTGGAAAATCTAATAGGGTTGCAGATGCACTAAGTAGGAGATAGTTGTTGCTTACAGTAATGCATGGAAAGCTTGTAAAGAACCTATTGTTGTAGACAAAACTAAGTGGTTAGACTATCTGATTCATGATGGTATGTTGTTCAAGGGCAGTCAATTGTGCATTCCAAGGAGTTCCATGAGGGAAAATTTGATTAAGGAGAAATACAGTGGAGGGATGGTAGGACATTTTGGTCAAGATAAGACGATTTCCATTCTCAAAGAACATTATTTTTGGCCTCAAATGTCACAAGATGTGAAGAAGTTTGTACAGAATTACCAGATTTGTCAAGTGGCCAAGGGATTTAGTCACAATACTAGACTATATCAGCCATTGCCTATTCCATCAAAGCCATGGGAGGACATAAGTATGGATTTTTTTCTTGGATTGTCGAGGAGACAAAGGGGTAATGACTCAATATTTTTGGTGGTTGATAGGTTCTTCAAAATGGCACATTTCATTCCATGCCACAAAACTCATGATGTTGTCCATATTGCAGACTTGTTTTTCAGAGAGGTGGTAAGACTACATGGTCTCCCAAGGAGTATAGTTTCTGACAAAGATACTAAATTTGTGGGGTATTTCTAGAGAACATTGTGGAAAATGTTGAGAACAGACTTGAAATTTAGTTCCACACATCACCCACAATGGTAAATAGAAGTCTGGGCAATTTGCTGAGATGTTTAGTTGGGGATAAGCCCAAGGGGTGGGATTTGATTCTACCACAAGCAGAGTTTTCTTACAATAACCCTATAAATAGGAGTACTGGTAGATCACCATTCCAAATTGTATATGAAAGTAGCCCAAGGACTGCACCAGAATTGAGGAAGATAGAGAAAGGGGGGAGGACAAGTGTTGAAGCTGAAGAATTTGCTGAACATATCAAGCGTCTACATCGAGAGGTTCAGGCACACATTACCAAGATGAATCAAGAGTATAAAGCTAGGGCTGATCAAAAGAGAAGACATAAGGAATTCCAAGTAGGGGATCTAGTCATGGTACACTTACGAAAAGAAATATTTCCAGCTGGTACTTACAACAAGCTAAAAATGAAGAAATTTGGCCCCTACAAAATTTTGAAGAAACATGACTCAGGAAATGCATATGAGGTGGAGTTGCCAGATGGTATTCACATTTCTCCTATTTTCAACACTGCAGACTTAATAGAGTATCATGATGATGGTGCAGATGAGGAGCCGATGTTAGAGCCATGTCATTTTCTTGCTTCTAAGAAGGAGGAGATAGAAGACATTTTAGATCATCGTGTGGGTAGGAGTACCAGAAATAGGCAGTATGAAGAGCATTTGGTCAAGTGGAAAGGACAGCCGATAGAGGACTCAACTTGGATTTCAGTAGCTGAGGTTTCCCATTTTGGATTTCCTCTACCATTAATAAAGTAAAAAGGTCACTTTTCGATCTACCCCGGGTGTCTAATGTAGGAGCATCCAGAGGTATAAGGGCAATCATGTGTCACCCAAAAAAATGTACTTAGACTTAGTTTCTATTTCATGTGTTTTCATTTCTGGATACCCATTTGGGTCAAATAAAGGTTCCAACTCTCACAATTCCACTATTAGTGTTCTAGGTTAGAGTTTTGTAATCACCTTGGGATACGTGTAAATGCCATAAAAATAGGAGTATGTAATTGAGCCATCATTTTGGTGAACTAGAAGGTTTAAATTGGTCGAATAATTGTAATTATAATTTAGAGCATTCCAAAAAAAGAATTAGGTCAAAAGGCCCCACGGTTTGAAATTTATTGCAATTTTTTGATTTTTGGAGACCTCCTAAGAATGCTTCAAAGTTAGGTTAGGGGCATTAAATTACCTTGAACAGGGCTGAAAAATGGGGGACAATTGAAGCTGGTCCATAGGGCTATAGAGCGCTTTGATAGCTTTCCAAAAATGTAAATGATTTGTCAATCGGAGCTACGGTTCAAAAGTTATGCCTATCGAAAGTTCGGTTACCATTTTTGAATTCTTCTAATTTTGTGCTGACTTCTAATGTGACTTCTAGAGCCTTCTATTTGGTCAGAGGATGCCAACTAGCACTTTCTAGAATGTATTCCTAATCCTTAACCCTTCGAGGTCTATTTAAGAACATTTATGGCATTGTAAAAGGCAGCTCGGAGTGGAGTTTGAGAGAAGGTACTGAGAGAAGAATTTATCTCCATATTTATGCTATTGTAAGCCCATAGGGCAAGTTTTGGAGTTTGTTTCTCTGCACTAAGTGTACTAACATATTTTCATAGTTAATAAAATTTTCCCTTTCCTGTTGTGTCCATTCTGTGCTTGGATTGTGTCCCCATCAGTTATGCTTGGATCTGACACATGGCTATCTATAATAGTTTTTTGATCCTCTTCTTTATCATCTATTTAGATAACCTTGTCAACTAAATGCAATTCCCTTTCAATTGTTGCCTTTTCTGCAAACCTATCCTCAAATGCCACCTATAGCAATTGTGTAGCTGAAGAATATTTTTCCATTCACTTCACTAAAAATAATGTCAAGTGACCAACTAAAATCCAAGATTTCTCTCTCTTTCTTCAAGATATCTTTACCCAATTTCTTTAACTAATCAAAATCTTGTTGGAAAGAATAAAGAATAACTAGACTTGAAGAACTTCTTCAATAGTTCTTGCAAACTAAATATAGTTCTCTTTGTTCACATCATTCAATCTGACACTCATTATTTCTTTTAATTCTTTGCCCAACTCCTCCTTACATTTTATGATGCCTAAGCCTTTTAATACATGGGGGAAAATATCAAAAAATTTGCTAAGATATCTTGAGAAGAATATTCTCAATTTCCTTTGTAGCATATCCCTTTTTTAGTAAAAATTTAGTAGGTCATATTCTTGATCATATGTCTTCTCAATATTATCATTAGATTTCTCAATGATAGAGAAACATAGAATAGTGATATCATCTTCCCTACTAATCCATTTATTCAAAATTTCTCTCAACGGGACTTCATTTCTTTCTAGATCCTTAAAAATATTTACCAACCTTGACAATTCTAAATGGAAAATAGGCTAATTTACTCTATCCACCAAATACAAAATTTTATCCCTCACCCTATCCTCATATTATATTTGCACCTCTACTTGTTCTACTCTTGAATAGAAAAAAAAAATAGGGCTTATCCTCAACCTGAATTCCCAAAATGAATGATCAAAATTGTTTAAGCACAAGAACATGATCAATGCACAAATAGATCATGCAATGGAGAATAGGGAGAAAGGAGGTCTTGTGGTCTTTCTATTTTAGAAGTAAGTGCTTGAAATCTGAAATAAATAGAAGAAAAATGCTTACCTTGAAGTAGGATAAATCTAGAAAATGTTCATTTCTAGTGACCATGTACAATTTCGGGGATCTCTGCAATCTGCTATGGACTAGAAACGTTGAGACAGAGAAAACCCAAAAAATGTTTATCCTTTTGAAGGGAGGTCAAACTTGATCTTGATAGTGGGGCACAATCTTATCTTAGGGCACAATTGTACCCTGAAAAGTCAACCTTGACCTGTATTGCTCCAACAAATTTCTATTCACAAATCCTCCAAGTTCGACAAGAAGGGTATCCAAATCTGCTCTTCAATTTGTTGTTCCACAACTATATCTGCAAGAAAAATGTTTTGTTTTTTTGGATGGGAAGGTTTGCCTTGGTCAAACCCCAACTTGGAATCAACCTTGAAATTTAATTGAAATTGCAATATGTATAAACAAAGTAAATGGAACTATTCACCATGCTTATATTGAAATCCTTGTGGAGGATTCGAATCCTTGAATCCATAATTACAAATCTCCAAATTAATGTAGAAATGTATGTAGGATGTCTCAAATCAATGGCAATAGATCTTCAACACCAATCTTGAATGTATCTTTGCATAAGAAAAGGCTTAAATGAATGTGGATGGGGAAATCTTCAACAAGAGGGCTCCATAGAGATTGAATCCTTTAATAGCTAACAATGGACCTCCTTGATGAATTGGATGCTTGAACACTTGAAATATTGAATGCTAGTAGATCTTCACTTCATAGTATGTGGATGCACTCATGAATAGTGGATAGTAAGTAGATGTCAAAATAAGGGAAGCAGGCTTCCTTATATAGAGATCTAGGTCACAAACTGCTAGAGAAGGTCAACATGGGAGTATTAAATCCCAACTAACCTTAACCCCTAGAAATGGACCTAGATAAAATTTAATTTAAGAGTACAATTTTGAAACCTAAGACAGCCGACCCAGAAGTGGGAAAATGAATTTTTCCAAAGCTTGATAATCCCAAAACTCCCAGAAATTGAAAAATGGACATGGGGTCAGAGATGAGGTCTACCCTACCCTAGGTTAGGGTTGAGGTCATCCTTGACCTAGATCAAGGTCAAGGTTGACCTTGACCTAGAAAGTCAAAGTCCTCAATTTCATAGAGAAAGTTGTAAGAAATAGGCTAAAAATAGAGAGAGAGAGAGAGAGAGAGAGAGAGAGAGAGAGAGAGAGAGAGAGAGAAGCACAATAGGGAGGAAATATCCAGATCCATGAAAAACACTCTTAACATTGAATTGATTCCATTTTAACATGATACATTTAGCCCCCACTTTAGCAAGACTATGGACTCAATGCAAACTCTTGGTAAAGTAGATTGTAATGAAAAGATAATCTTGTTGAAATCAAAGGGACAAAGAGATCCTCAAGCCCCTAAAAACTTAAGTCTTCATCAACTCTAAGATCACAATGAGAGAGACATCTCTAAAAAACAAAGAGTGTGATTATCTCACCCAATGAATAATTATGTCTCATTGTGAACCACACAAGGAAACTATGCAACTAGAAAGATGGAATTGAACTACCTAGTGAATGTGGCTACTCACTAGACAACCCATCAAGGCTTCACTCTGAAGAATATTCTATTTTATAAGAGTAAAACCAAAAGGCAAAAGAGATCCAATCTCAAGGACACCTTCAACCTTAAGGGATCAAAAATAATTGAAACTAGAGGGATTAAGAGATCCTAAAATATAAATTGATTCTTTAAGGATTGTCATTAATCTAAAAAGGGAGAAAATATATTTTGAAACATAATATATATGTTTTGAAAATTGTGTGTGTGTGTGCAATAAGTGAGGAAAGCATATGCCCCCACATTAAAGTCATTACTAACACTATAACAAGAGCAATGACATTAACAGAAACATAAACAACTCCACTAATTATGTTTCTGCTACAAGATGCCCCTAGATGAAGACAAATCAAGGGAAATACCATATAAACATACAAAGAACACAAAAGGGATCTACCTACTATGGGTTCAGTATGATCACAAGATAATATATGTATGATATTATTACAAATGAATTGACTTCATTCCCCAAAGAAAGTAGAACTACAATCACAAAGGAGGAAAGATCACATAATAGATATAAAGGAGAATCTTTTCAGACCATGACCTAGAGACCAAAAAAGAATCAATGCTACCAAGTCACGAATTGAAGAAGATTACACAAGGAAACATGTATGAACAATAGCACAAGTACAACATAACATGAAGCAACATATATAAGAATAAAGATACATATAGAAGAATAGTACAACAAGTTTGATTCCTTTATCACCTTGCACCAACAAAGAAACAAAGATTGTATTAAAGAATCTAACAACATTTAACAAACACATCATGGAAGAAATATAGTACAATAGACAAAATAGACACAACAAAGGCTACCTTGAAGGACTAGCCAATCAAGCATGTCACCTACTCTCCCCACCTTATTGTAGATCATTTAGAGAAGGTGGGTAACTAGCAAGAGTAATTATATCCAACATAATAGGAATGATAGCCAATTCCAAACAAGGACCCTCTTGAGAATCAAAAATGTTCAATACTAGGTGTAAGTGTCAATTGTGAGGAAAGCATATTTGGTAAATCAATGTGAATGTCAATAGTTTCATATTCATCATTAAGATCATCAACATCATTAAGAGTATCTTCTTCATCTAGACTAATCAAAATAGGATCTAAGATATGAATGGAAATATCAAAATCATTCATCTTAACATCATTATTAGCAACAACTTATTCTAACACATCATGCATATTTGTATACAAAGAAGATAAAGATTTTTGAAGAATAGAATTATGAGCTTTAGCATGAACACAATGCTTCTTATGATGTCCATTAGCATATCAATTACATTTTTTCTTACTTGAAATATGTTGAGAACTAGGAGGAATAATTACTGGATCCCTCATAGGTTCTATATGAGGATTAATAAGATTATTAGGAGACTAACAAGCAACATTAGGAGCTTGATTAATAGATGTAGAAGCCATAGATAAAGGAGGTATAGAAAGTGTAGGCAAAATACCATGGTTAAGATCGATAGGAGGTAAACTTAACTCAAGAATCTTACAATGCTAATAGGCTTGATATGAGTAGAAAAGATGACCAAGTTGAAAAGGACATGAATTAGGTAATGAAGGCCAAAAGAAGTCAATGGTAGTAGAATCCCTAGACCTAGAAGAATTATATAAACTATGATTAACCATCTTCACTTTGTCATCATAAAAAAACTTAAGACATTTATGAATAGGTGAAGCAACAACATGCATGACATTTAACAACAAACCAAGCTTAACTTGAAACTGATTAGAAGTAGGAACAACAAAAAAGGTAATGTTCACAATTTTTCCACAAATCTCAACTAGTAAATTAATAGAAGGAAATAATGGATAAAGTAAAATATTACAAGTTTGAATCCACACATTTGATGTATGATAAAAAATCACATTGAAAACCTTCCATGAAAAGATTTTCTTCTATAATCACATTAACTAGAATCAACAAGACAAACACAAGTGGTATCTCAACAATCTTAGCATAAATATAAAAGGGACCATCAAGACTTTTAATAATCTTAGAATCATCAAAGGTAATCAAAAGTTTTCGAGGACATTTTGGTTGTAGTCGAGGTTTAGGTTGAGGCTTCAATTTAGGCTTAGGTTTTAGTTGAGGTTGAGTTGAAACTTAAGATTGAAGCTAAGGTTGAGATTGAGGTGGAGATACAGATTGAACTACATGCTCCACTTGATTAACAACATTATTAAGAACATCCATCTTTGAATCATAAATAATATCCATAGAAGATGGTTGAGCAATATTATTAGTGTCATGTGCAGGTAAAGGATTCATATAGATTTGAAGATTTTGATTAGGAGGAGAAACAAATTTATTCCCACTACCATCAACATTATCAACAGATAAAGCATTAGAATCAATTAAGTCTTGAATCTTATGTTTTAAAGAATAATATTTCTCAATATCATGATCATTCTGACGATGATATTGACAAAAAGCTTTTGGATCAAAAGATTTAGACGCTATTGTAGTAGGCAAAAGAGGTCAAATAGGAGGTAAAGTAATCATATTAGCAATTAAAAACCTATTCATAATAGAATATAAAGATTCAAAAAGAGGAGTAAATGTATGATTTAGTTGAAAAGCAGTGGATGCATTGGTGGCATTATGAGATGCAATGACAACTTGATCAACAACTGTATTTGCTTGTTTATTTATCTTGACATAGTTGTTGAATCTTTGAACTTTATTTGGATTAGGAACAACATCGCTTTTATCAATAGGAACATGAGCCATTGGAGTGGTGCTCTCAAATTGACCCACTTGCAATTGATAATGATGAAGTGTTGCACAAATTTGTTGAAAAGAAGTAAATTCAGTAAGAAGAATCTTATCTCTAATATCCTTTTGAAAATTTGAAATAAACATACATTGAATATCAATATAAGGAACATGATAGTAAATCTAAGCATGCAAATTCTTGAATCTACCAATAAATTTAGTCAATTTTTCTTTAGAATTTTATTTACAATGCATCAAATTAGTCGAAGACACTTGCAAGCCAATGTTGTTTTAAAATTGTTGAATAAAACCATTAGCAAGTTGAGGAAATGAAGTAATAGAATAAGTAGTCAAGGAACAAAATCATTGTAATACCTTGTCACGAAAAGTTTAAGCAAACAACTTAGCTAAAATCCTATGATCATGAGCATAACCACTACAAAGGATTTGAAATGTTTTAACATGATGAACAAGCTCTCCCTTACCAATGTAATTCTCAAGACGAGGAATATCGAGTTGTTGAGAAATGTGAGTATGAATGATATCTTGATAGGACTTCTCATGTCACAAGTAGGAATACTAAACTTTTTTTGAGTTAGGGATGCAATTTATTGTTGTAAAGATGACATGGTTTGAGCCAAACTGATAATTGTGGAATCATGATAGTAAATAGGTTGAATAGAAATATTAGAAATTCTAGGTAAAGTGTAAGAAGCTACATGAACGGAAGACACAACTAGAGGAACACTAGGAACTATAGTTGGCATAGGGGTAGAATAAGTAAAAGGAACATTATGATAAGAAGGTTGTGATATAGGAAGGGATACAGGAGGAACACTCATAGGGATAGAGGGAACCGTCGCAGTCACCAAAGAAGGAGTATAAGTTGGAATACTAGAGAAAGGAACAAAAGAAGGTTCTACTCTAATGAAAGGAGGAAACAACCCCAAATCTTGAGCTTCTTGAGCTAAAGGTTTAACATTGGAATGCACAAGGTGAGTAACATCATGCAAGAGATTAAAACCTTGATCACTATCATGAAAAACTTTCTTAAGAGCCTCTATAGCTTGAATAGAATCTTGATTATGGTTTTCTTGAAGAAGCCTATTAATCATTTTATCAAGTTCATTTGAAATTTTTTCAACTTATTCAGGTTGAACTCTTAAAGAATCATCCTCATCATGTGATGAGTGAGAAAAATTTTGCTCCATAAGAGGATTGGAACTAGGAAGAATCAAAGTCTCATCTAGAATCCTAATGAAAGGAGAAGAAGACTCGGGCTCAAAGTGATGCAGGAGCATCTTGGGTGTAAGAGCAATCGTGCATCACCCAAAAATATTTTATTTTTAGTCTTTTCTATTTTAATAAGGACTAGTAGATAGGATGGTTACTATTTATGGGAACTTTTTATTTTTAGTAAGTTTGTCATACAAGCTCAGAATGTTCTCATTTTCTACAAGAAGGTTAATTTTAGAGTTGTAAGCCTACCATAAAAATCTCATTGCTCAAGCATTAGTATCAGATAAGTTATTACAGATTTTCAATGGAAAAATTTGTAGAAAAAATCTTCAGGCTCACTGTTGGAGGCCTTAGAGTGCCCAGATGAGGTCCAAAAACTCAACAGATGGGCACTAACATGGTTCTGGGTCTGTAGATCAGAGTTGGCATTTCTAAAAAGTGGTTATAATAGCCAATCAGAGCAACGGTTTGTGAATTGTGGCCTCTGAAAGTTGGGTTACTGAAATTTCTAAAATAATTTGTCAAATATGTATTTGGCTGACTCTATGTGTATTGTTAGGGTCTGTTAGCCCTAGGTATTAAGTTTAAGCATCTAGAACCTTCCCAGGTGGCATAAAACTATCTATTTAAGAAAGGCCTGAACATTGTCTAGGGAGCTCAGGGTGATAGTTTATAGCTTGTCTTGCAAATTATTGTATTGAAGGTGCCCATGTGGGTTAGCATAGTGTGCTTATGAATTTTGTAATTATGCATTTGCAGTGCAAATAAGAATTCCATTTTTTTTCTTGCATTTGTTATTGTTTCTTTGTTTCTATTATGAGTTTATGGTATTAAAGGGAGCTTCCTACATTAAGTGGTATTAGAGCAAGAGTTCTTGAGTGTGTGGACAGATCACCGATTGTGAGGCAATTTGCACCAGGACTGTAATTTGGGCTGAGTGTGTAGACAGATTGCTGATTGTGGGGCAGTTTGAACTAGGGTTTCAGCGGAAGCACAAAAATGAGTCCACAAAGAGAGCATGGTAGAAGAGCTGTAGGTGTTAGATCTGAGGGTTTCTAAGCCCTCTAAAGGAAAATTCAAGCATTGGAAGAACAAATGCAAAGAGGAATAAATCTTCCTATAAGAGATGAAAGCGAGGATGAGGACGAAGTAGAAGAAAATGTCGAAGTAGAGGCAGTTCTAAATCTAGAGGAAGAGAGGCTTTTTAGGGCCATCTCCAAGATTGGAAAAAGACCTAAGTTTGATGTTCCCACATTTTTGGGAAATCTTAACCCAAAGGAGTTGATCGATTGGATCAATGAACTAGAGGAGTACTTTGAGTATGAAGATATTGATGATCCTGATAGGGTCAATTTTGTGAAGGAAAAACTGAAGGGACATGCAAAGATCTGGTGGCACAAGGTTCAGTTGAAGCAAAATAGAAAGGGAAAGGACAAAATCACTAGATGGGATCAGATGAAAGATAAACTAAAGAAACAATTCATTCCTATGGATTATGAGTTTGATCTATTGAAGAAGATGCAAGGGTTGAAGAAAGTAGGAAAATCTGTTCAAGAGTATACCGAAGAGTTCTACCGAGTTCTCATTAGAATCGGCCATGCAGAAGCTGATAAGGAGAAAGTTGTATGTTATCTTAATGGGTTAAGCCCTAGCATTCAAGATGAGCTAAGTTTGGTTTGAATGATCAGTATTAAGTAGGCATACTAGTTTTCCCTAAGAGTCGAGGAGAAACTAACCAAGAAGTTTGACAATAAGAATAGTGGAAGAGGTCATGGTGGAAGATCTGGTGGACAATATTATGGTGGTCATAATGATGATCAAAAGAACAAGGATGAGGCTATAAGTAGCAGTCAAAACCAGAGGGGGAATAATTCCAATCATTTCCATGATCAAAATAATAGAGATCAAGGACGAAGAGGTAGAGGACAAGGATCTGGAAGAGGAGGCTTCCGTGGGAAATGTTTTCACTACGAAGAAGAAGGGAATAGAGCATTTGAATGTACCCAGTGCCAAGGAAGGAAAAACCAAAGAACAAAAGGCCAAGCTAGAGTTGCACATGTTGATGAAGATGCTAGATACTCACATTCTAAAGATGTTGAAAGAGGAGAAGTTCTAGTTAACTGAAGAGTCCTGCTGAGTGGTGAGAACAAACCTAAGCAAAGAAGGAGCTTATTTCACACAAGGTGTAGATGTGAAGATAAGTTTTGTGATGTGATCATTTATGGTGGAAGTATTAACAATTTGGTGTCAGAAACAATGGTCACCAAGTTGAAGCTGAAGAGGCAGAAACACCTGCGTCCATATCACATTGCTTGGGTGCAAGATGACCATAAGGTCATAGTCAACAAGTAGTGCTCAGTGAAGTTCAAGATTGGAAGCCACTAGGATGAGGTACTATGTGATATCATACCTATGGACATATGTCATATGTTATTGGGTAGGCCGTGGTAGTTTGACAAACATGTTGTACATGATGGGCAAGCAAATACCTACACTCTAAGGATAGAATGAAACATAAGTTGAAGCCTTTCAAGGATAAAGAAGAGAATGTATGTAGTGCTACCAGAATATGTTTTGTGTTAACCTCATTATGGTTTTTGAAAATTGAGTGCCAACACACTTAATTACATTCTACATTGGAGCCGAGTACATCATGTATGCCGAGCCACAACATGAGCCGAGTCAGAAAAGACATCAGGTGTCGAGTGATCTTCAGGTGTCGAGCAGCTTTCAAGTGTCGAGTGAAGACCAGGTGTTGAGTGAGTACAGGTGTCGAGCATGATCTAAGTACCGAGCATCATTTAGGTGTTGAATCTTAAAGGATACCGAGCAAGATAGGAGCATGTACAGAAGTCAAGTTACAAAAGGTGTCGAGCATTAGGAAGTAGTAAGTGCCAAGTAACACAGAATCAGCATATGAGTTTCAAACTTCACAAACTCGGATGTAAAACATTTTCATAGCTGACATAAGACAAATCTTGAAGGATCTAAGTGATAAGATCAAATCATTTATATTTCCTATGCAATCTACATGTAGCCAATAAGAAAAATGGAGAAGGCATGCAACAAAAAAGCGATGTGCAAGGAATAAGCAAATATCAGAGATTAAATATGGATCATAGATCCATACCTAACCCTAAGTCTTCAAGTGTCTTTATAAGGAAGATGAAATTAGATCAAGATTAGACAGAGAGGCGAATGAAAAGAAAAGGTGTGTAAAGAAAACTATTTCATAGAAAAGAGTATCAGATTTCAAAGAGGATAAAGATCACAGAAGAGCAGATCAAGTGCCTGTATTTAGCAATCGAAGGATTGTAAGCCATCAGGTTTATCATACCTAATACTCTTTAACCATTGTATTAGAGAGAAAATCCTATGATGATAGGTTAGCTTAGCAGTTATTTTATAGATCCTTTAACTAGGTGACTAAATCCTTTGACAGGGTGACACTTCATGTAAAGTGTTTGTAAATCCTTTAACGAGGTCACTATTGATATAGTGTAAAGCCTTGGACAAGGCAAGCCTTTCAAGGATAGAGGATAGAATGAAACATAAGTTGAAGCCTTTCAAGGATAAAGAAGAGAATGTATGTAGTGCTACCAGAATATGTTTTGTGTTAACCTCATTATGGTTTTTGACAATTGAGTTCCAACACACTTAATTACATTCTACATTGGAGCCGAGTACATCATGTATGCCGAGCCACAACATGAGCCGAGTCAGAAAAGACATCAGGTGTTGAGTGATCTTCAGGTGTCGAGCAGCTTTCAGGTGTCGAGTGAAGACCAAGTGCTGAGTGAGTACAGGTGTCGAGCATGATCTAAGTACCGAGCATCATTTAGGTGCTAAATCTTAAAGGATACCGAGAAAGATAGGAGCATGTACAGAAGTCAAGTTACAAAAGGTGTTGAGCATCAGGAAGTAGTAAGTGCCAAGTAACACAGAATCAGCATATGAGTTTCAAACTTCACAAACTCAGATGTAAAACATTTTCATAGCTGACATAAGACAAATCTTGAAGGATCTAAGTGATAAGATCAAATCATTTATATTTCCTATGCAATCTACATGTAGCCAATAAGAAAAATGGAGAAGGCATACAACAAAAAAGCGATGTGCAAGGAATAAGCAAATATCAGAGATTAATTATGGATCGTAGATCCATACCTAACCCTAAGTCTTCGAGTGTCTTTATAAGGAAGATGAAATTAGATCAAGATTAGACAGAGAGGCGAATGAAAAGAAAAGGTGTGTAAAGAAAACTATTTCATAGAAAAGAGTATCAGATTTCAAAGAGGATAAAGATCACAGAAGAGCATATCAAGTGCTTGTATTTAGCAATCGAAGGATTGTAAGCCATCAGGTTTATCATACCTAATGCTCTTTAACCATTGTATTAGAGAGAAAATCCTATGATGATAGGTTAGCTTAGCAATTATTTTATAGATCCTTTAACTAGGTGACTAAATCCTTTGACAGGGTGACACTTCATGTAAAGTGTTTGTAAATCCTTTAACGAGGTCACTATTGATATAGTGTAAAGCCTTGGACAGGGCAAGCCTTTAATAGGGCAGACCATCAGAAGTGGTTAAACATTATTACTGCAGTGATTTTGTGGGTATCATCCCCACCCCAATTTTACCTTCTTATTTCTGGAGGGTTTCTGGGTTACCAAATCTTAAGTGTTATGTGGTGATGCATATTTGTTTCTTATGATTGCTTAAAGTTTATATGCATGCATGCTCATTTCAAAAATATGTTATCAAGGATTTGAAATAGTTAAAAAGGCTAGTACTTCTGATTCACCACCCCCCCCCCCCCCCCCCCCTCTCAGAAGCATTCTTTCCAATAAGATAATCCAACAATTTTGTTGATGGAAAAGAGTTTCTTAAAGGTATGAAACATGAGCATATGTGTTTTTCTATAATTGCTAAAGATAGTAAAGAAGAAGTAGAGGAGGTACCCACAGAAGTTGTAGATATGTTAGAAGAGTTTTATGATATTGTATCAGATAGTGTACCTGATGGATTGCCCCCAATGAGGAAGATCAGTCACTAGATGGATTTTGTTCCAAGAGCCAATTTACCAAACAAGGCAATGCACAGAATGACACCAACATAAAATGAAGAGTTGAACAGGCAAGTTCCATGAGTTGTTGCAGAAGGGGTTAATTCAAGAGAGTCTGAGTCCATGTGTTGTACCAGCAATGTTAGCACCAAAGAAGAATGGAGAATAGAGGATGTGCACCAATTCTTGTGCTATTAACAAGATCACCATCAAATATAGATTTCCTTTGTCGAGGATGGGTGATATTATGGACTATTTTAGCAGAGCTCGGTATTTGACAAAGATAGATCTAAAGAGTGGGTACCATTAGATTCACATTAGAGAAGGTGATGAGTGGAAGACTACATTCAAGACAAGGGAAGGGTTGTATGAGTGGTTAGTCATACCTTTTGGGCTAACCAATGCACTGAGAACTTTCATGAGGCTCATGAATGAGGTACTAAAGGAGTTTCTAGGTAAGTTTGTCATTGTTTACCTAGATGATATATTGATTTTTAGTAAGACATTGGAGGAGCATTTGATTCATATTCATAAGGTGTTTGATAATTTTAGGGAAGAAAAGTTGTTGATAAACCTGAAGAAGTGTAGTTTTCTAAAGAAGTAGTTGGTGTACCTAGGATTTGTAGTCTCAGGAGAAGGTCTGAAAATGGACCCAGAGAAAGTGAAGGCTATCCTTGAATGGCCTACTCCAAGGAGTGCAACAGAGGTAAGATCTTTTCATGGACTAGCTACATTTTATAGGAAGTTCATAAGAAGTCTTAGTAGTATTTGTGGACCCTTGACTAAAACAATGAGAGGGGATAGGAAAGAGTTTAAGTGGACTATAGGAGCAGAAAAGAGTTTTGATATGTTGAAATAGAAATTTATTGAGCAACTTTTTTTAGCACTTCCTAATTTTAACAAGGTGTTTCAAGTAGACTGTGATGCTAGTGGTATTGCAATAGGAGCTATTTTGAGCCAAGAAGGTAGACTTTTTGCTTATTTCAGTGAGAATTTGAATGATGCAAAAAGAAAATATTATGTTTATGATCATGAATTTTATGCTATAGTTCAAGCATTGAAGAAGTGGAGACACTATCTTCTTCCTAAGGAGTTCATTTTGTATACTGATCATCAAGCTTTGCAATATTTGAATAGCCAAGGAAAATTGAACCAAAGGCATTTAAAGTGGGTTGAGTTTTTGCAGAGTTATACATTTGTTTTGAAACATAGGAGTGGGAAGTCTAACAAACTTGCAGAATGCTCTTAGTAGAAGAAAACTTTTGCTGACAGAAATGCAGATCGAGCTGGTTGGGTTCAAGGAATACAATACATTGTATCCAGATGACCCTGATTTTGGTGAAGCATAGAAGGCTTGTACAAAACCTGTTACACTTGACAGGACAAAGAGGTTAGATTTCATGATCCAAGGAAATATGTTGTTCAAAGGAAGCCAGTTGTGCATTCCCAAAAGTTCAATGAGAGAGAATCTCGTTAAGGAGAAGCATAGTGGAGGATTGGTTGGACATTTTGGCAGAGATAAAACCATAGCTTTGGTTGCTGAAAATTACTACTGGTCATAGTTGCAACAAGATGTGATGAAGTTTGTACAAAGTTGCAAAGTATGTCAGATGGCGAAAGGAGTGAAGTAGATACAGGGTTGTATCAACCATTACCTATACCAGAGAAGTCCTGGGAGGATATCAACATGGATTTTGTTCTTGGATTACTGAGGACACAGTGTAGGCATGATTCTATTTCTGTGGTGGTTGACAGGTTCTCAAAGATGGCACATTTTATTCCTTGCAAGAAGACTAGTGATACTATTTATGTAGCAAAGTTGTTTTTCAGAGAAGTGGTGAGATTACATGGTATGCCAAAGAGTATAGTTTCAGATCGAGATACCAAATTTGTTGGGTATTTCTAGCTTACATTATGGAAGAAGTTGAAGATAGATTTGAAGTTCAGTTCATCACATCAGCCACAGATTGATGGATAGACAGAAGCTGTGAATTGCAGTTTAAGAAATTTGCTGAGATGCTTCGTTGAAGATAAACCAAAAGAATGGGATATGATTTTACCACAAGAAAATTTTGCATTTAATAATTCTATTAATAGGAATACTGGTAAATCACCATTCCACATTGTATATGGGAGTAGTCCCAGAAATGCTTCTGAATTGAGGAAGTTGGATAAATGAGAGATAAATAGTGTTGAAGCAAAAGATTTTGTTGAACATTTGAAGAACATCCATGAGGAGGTGAGAAATCATATAAGGCTAAGGTAGATGTGAAAAGGAGGTATAAGGAATTTTAGATTGGAGATGAAGTCATGTTTCATTTGAGCAAGGAGTGTTTTTTAGTGGGTACATATAATAAGTTGAAGATGAAGTTTGGACCATTCAAGATAGTGAAAAGACGTGATTCTAGAAATGCATATGAAGTGGAGTTTCCTATTGAATTGAATATTTCACTGGTATTTAATATTTTAGATTTGATAGAGTATTATGAAAGAGGTGATGGATATAAAGTTGCAGAAGCATAGTGGAGCATTCCAGCAACTAGTTCGGCTACAAAGGAGATTGAGAAGATACTAGACAGTCGTGTTGGAAAAAGTACCAAAAACATAACTTATGAGGAATATCTAGTCAAATGGAAAGGAAGACCAGTTGAGGATTGATCATGGCTAGCAAAGGGGGAGGTTACATGTCTTGGTTTTCCTTTGAACACCTGAGATGTAACGAGATCACTTCTGAAATTACCCCGAGTGTCTAATGCAGGAGCATCCTAGGTGTAAGAGAAATCTTGCATCACCCAAAAATGTTTTATTTTCAATCTTCTCTATTTTAATAAGGACTAGTAGATAGGTTTGTTACTATTTATGGGAACTTACTATTTTTAGTAAGTTTCTCATATGAGCTCAAAATGTTCTCATTTTCTACAAGAAGGTTCATTTTAGAGTTGTAAGCCTACCATAAAAATCTCATTGCTTAAGCATTAGTATCAAAGAAGTTATTGTGGATTTTTAATGGAAAAATTTGCAGAAAAATCTTCAGGCTCACTGTTGGAGGCCTTAAAGTGCCTGGATGAGGTCTGAAAACTCAAAGGAAGGGCACTAGCACCATTTTGAGCCTATAGATCAAGAACTGGCATTTTTGAAAAGTGGTTTTAATAGCCAATCGGAGCAACGGTTTGTGAATTATGGCCTCCAAAATTTGGGCTACCAAAATTTCTAAAATAATTTGTCAAAGATGTATTTGGGTAACTCTATGTGTATTGTTAGGGTCTGTTGGCCCTAGGTATTAAGTTTGAGCATCTAGAACTTTCCCAAGCAACATAAAACTGTCTATTTAAGAAAGGCCCGAACATTTTCTAGGGAGCTTGGGGTGATAGTTTGCAGCTTGTCTTGCAAATTATTGTACTGAAGGCACCCATGTGGGTTAGCATATTGAACTAATGAATTCTATAATTTCACATTTGCAGTGCAAATAAGAAGTCCATATTTTGTTCTCACATTTGCTATTGTTTCTTTGTTTCTATTATGAGTTTATGGTATTAAGGGGAGCTTCTTGCATTACAAAGGTACCCATAAGTCTATGACTATGTCTAAGCCTAAGACTAGAAATAGGACTAGAAGTTATAAAGCTCATAAACCAATGCAATGTAAATGAGCTAAACTAAGAAAACATAAAGAATTTTTTTTTGTATTTTGAAAGAAAATTTTCTTTTTTTTTGTATTTTAAAATGCAAGAGCATAAACAAAATCTAATCTTAATGCAAGAAAACACTTAACAAATATGAAATGAAATATAACACTGCAAAAGACAATAGGGCATCTAATTCCACAAAATAAAAGAGGGTAAGAGTGTCGGGTTCACCAAAATGAATAGAAAGAAAATAGGGCCTATCCTCAACCCGAATTCCAAAAAGGAATGATCCAAATTGATTAAGCACAAGAACATGATCAATGCACAAATGGATCATGCAATGGAGAATAGGGAGAAAGAAGGTCCTATGGTCTTGCTATTTGAGAAGTAAATACTTAAAATCTGAAATAAATAGAAGACAAATACTTATCTCGAAGTAGGATAAATCTGGAAAATGTTGATTTCTGGTGTCTGTGTATAGTTTCGGGGATCTGTACAACCTGTTTCAAACTAGAAATGTTGAGATAGAGAAAATGCATAAAATGTTTGTCCTTTTGAAAGAAATTTGACCTTAACCCTAATAGTGGAGCACAATATTACCCTAGGGCACAATTATACCCCAAAAATTTGACCTTGACTTACACTGCTCTGACAAAATTTATGTTCATAGATCCCATAGGTTTGATGAAAAGGGTATCCAAATCTTCTCTTTAATTTGTTGTTCCACACATATATTTGCAAGAAAAATGGTTTGTTTGTTTGGATGGGGGAGTTTGCCTTAGTCAAACCCTAGTTTGGAATCAACCTTGAAATGTAATTGAAATTACAATACATATAAACAAATTAAATGGAACTATTCATCTTTCTTATATTGAAATCCTTGTGGAGGATTCAAATCCTTTAATCCACAATTATAGATGCTCCAAATGAATGTAGAAATGTATGTAGGATGTCTCAAATCAATGGTATTAGATCTTCAACACCAATATTGAATGTGTCTTTGCATAGGAAAATGCTTAAATGAATGTGGATGGAGAAATCTTCAAAAAGAGGGCAACATAGAGATTGAATCCTTCAATAGCTAACAATTAACCTCCTTGATGAATTGGATTCTTGAACACTTGAATTCTTAAATGCTAGTAGATCTTCACTTCATAGTAGGTGGATGGGCTCATGAATAGTGGATAGTAAGTAGATGTCAAAATGAGGGAAGAAGGCTTCCTTGTATAGAGATCTAGAGCACAAACTCCTAGAGAAGGCCGACATGGGAGCATTAAATCCCAATTAACCTTAACCTATAGAAATAGACCTATATTAAATGTAATTTAAGAGTC
Source organism: Cupressus sempervirens (assembly GCA_028749045.1). Classification (NCBI taxonomy): domain Eukaryota; kingdom Viridiplantae; phylum Streptophyta; class Pinopsida; order Cupressales; family Cupressaceae; genus Cupressus; species Cupressus sempervirens. Next base: position 240,297,504 of record CM053792.1, read on the forward strand.
TACCATTTTGAAACCTAAAACAGCTACCTCCACACAAAAATTAGCTACTTCTTTATTCATTTGAGAAAATTTCCAGCTACCTCCACACCAAAATTAGCTACTTAGGTCAAGGTCGAGGTCATCCTTGCTCCAATTTTTGTCTTTTTCCACTGGTGGCTAGGGTGGGCTCTCTGAATGTTGTATTTTGTATAAAGGTATAGGTTGTACCCCCATATTTATTGCAACTACACACCCTACTTTTCTTTAGATGGTATACTACCTTGGACTAATTATAATTTTATTCAACATTCTCCTTTCTACCTCCTTGGCTTGATTTATGTATGCTTTTATCAATATTTTCTTCTTCTCATTTAGAGTTTGCATAATCCTAGCAAAATGTGCCATGAGTTTAAATATTTTATCTCCCTAGTATTTGATATCAGTTAAGGGGTCATACTTCCTATCTAGGACATTGACAAATTTTTAAACCCTACTATATACCTTCTATTTTTCTTTCTTTACTTCCTTCTCTTGTAGAGAAAATCCATTCCCAATAATATCTTTAGGAAAGTAAACTATTTGTTCATATGATTTGGCCAAAGTTCTTTCTTTGAACATATCATAGAACTCTTCTAAATCAATATAATGAGAATGGGACTGGGCCATTCAATATTTGTGAAGGAACTTACCAAAGTGTCTTCATCCTCCTTTGGTGAGCACAAAATTGTGGATGACTATAAAATTTGGAAAAAATCTTCCTCTAGATCTTCCCACCAATTCCCTCTCTTCAAGTCCTCCTACCTGCCATAAGAATTCATAAATTACTTCTTTTAAGGGCACTTGGTATTACAGGACATGAGGTTTCCCTTGGAAACCATATACTCTAAATATAGTTGAAATTGAGTTAGGGATAATATCTCCCCACTTGTGACTAACTTTCAAACCCTTAGCATGATCTTTAGATCAAATCACCTCTAATAAAGGTTGGGGAATGTGAGGGTTGTCTCTAGATAACATAATTCTCATCTTTGAAGAAAAATAACTATCAAAATGGATGAAACTACCATCTATAACTTCCCATGTCATGTCTGCACTCCAAAGCTAAACTGGCAGCTTCTCCCAATCCTTTTCTAACTCTAGTTTCATGTCTTTTGCAAAGAAAGAAACTCCCTTGTATAAGAACATGTACATTAAAAAAGAAGACCAAAAAAGGGCTTAGCAACCTTACCCTTGCTAATGCCAACCAACACATTATGGATCTCCTCAACTAAATAAGATTCAAAATAAAAAATAGAACTCATACCATATTGTACAGTTTGAGTAATCATAATGACTAAAGACCCTTGAATGTGATCTTTCTCATCGATGCCAAAGATTTTTCGAAGGGAGATATAAAGGTCATGTGCCTTAGGATTGAAGTACTTATTTAGTAAGGGCTCTGGGGTGTGAGATGTTACCAATGGAAGATACCCTACTTTTACAAAGAGTTCTTGTAATGGTCCTCCCTGAAGGTATACTCTCTGAGTACCATATCTTGATTGGAGATCTTCCAAATCAATCTATTCATCCAATATGTTTAACATAAAGACTTCTCTGATTACCTCAACTCTTACCCTAAATAGGTTACCTCCAGTGTCACTCTTCACAACCCTCAACAAAGGATCATATCTTTTTGCCAACATTATTAGCAAGTCATCATCCATAAAAACACCTAAGGCAACCAACTTTCCAATGTCATATTCCTAGGCATTAATCAATAGGGTATCATGTTTACTCTACTAAAACCATTTTTTAAATAATTCCAAACTGTCCATTGATGTCTTTCTGTCTCTCAACCAATTTCCCTTGTCATAGAAACCCTCACTAATTATCAATCTAGGGTTCTTAAGGTCCAATTCCTTTCCTTTGGCTATTTAATTGGTAGAGAGGGGCAATTTTTCAAGGAAATCATCATGTACATTCCTTTGCTGATAATTCGTCTTTCTAGAAAAATCTTTTCATAGAGACATTTTATCAATTCAACAAATTTTGAAATGGGAAATCTTTAGACAACAAAAGTCCAGGCACTTACTCACAAATTTCTTGATCTCGGCAAGACAATCTATTTGTAACAATTCACTATACGAAACCCCATAATCCAAGCTTTGATTTACTATGCTTCAAATATCTTTCACTTTGTAACAGGCTATGGAGTGAACTTTATGCAAAATTATTTTACATGAGGTTGCCTTGAAACACCATTAATGATCTAATAATCAAAGTATGCATGTTACATTAAGAATTTGAAAACTAGTCACTGATCTAGGAAAAATCTAATGGCTATGATTAAAACTTCAAAATTGCATCACCTTTTACCTAGTGGGACATGTGTCAAACTCTCATAGTCTCACTTTGGTTAAAACTTGAACACTTTTATGATGCAAAAATATGACCACCGCTGATCCTTTTACATCCCATGATCAAAAAAATCCTCACTGTCCTTACATTCCTTTTAATAAATGGGCTCACTAAGACACGCATCATCCCCTCATATTTTTCCTTTGACTAAAAACTTTGCATCTTCTTTATGCAAAAAATGTGAGCACCATAGATCCTCAAGTAATGGATGGTTAAGATATTTTCTTGCTACTATATTTAGAAATTGGTGCACATGGGCACATGGAAAATTCTTGCATTCTTACACTTTTTCAACTTTAAACATCTTTGATTTGTGAGGATATGACAACCATAAATCCTTGTTTGATTTGATGGCTGGTAGAAATTATTAATCTATGTCATATTCATCACATAGAGAGAATTAAAGAATTCCATCTGGTATTCTATGCTAATATCATCCCTTTTACAACTCAAAAATAAGTTGGTCCCATAAATATCATGTGTTATGTTCTCGCATTCTCGCTTTAGTTAAAAACTTCACACTTCTACTTTGCAAGAATATGACCATCATTGATCTTCATCTGAATCTACGGCTAAGAAAATGCTCATTCATCAGGCTCTTTAAATGTAATATGGACCCACAAGGACACTTTTCAACTTCTCATATTGTCACACTTTTAAACTACTTGCATCTTCATTATGCAAGAATAGGAGGGCCATCAATTTTCCTTTTGATCAATGGTTGGGAAAAATGCATCTTATTCCATTCATTGGGGACCCACAAGGACATGCGCCAACATCTCGCATTCTTTCTTTCTTTAACCATCAAGCATTTTCATCTTGTAGGGAGGTAGCATCTATTTATTTTCACTTAGCTCAAATGTTATAATAGAACACTTAAAGTAATATGTTACACCTCACACAAGGACATGCGTCAAAATCTCACATTCTCACTTTCTTTAAACATCGAACATTTTCATTTTGCAAGGATGCAACATCTATTGATTTTCAAGGAGATCAATGGTTACAATAATAACTCACCAAGAGGGTTATGGACAGGAAATTTGCAAGACACAGGCTAATCACAACATAACCATGGGTTGAAAATAAGTCACGAGTTAGGGAAAAGACAAATCTAGCAAAAGATTTCTAAAAATAACAAAGAAAAATCCTATAGAATAAACTTAGAAAAGTACTTAGGGTTTTTCAAAGCATTTTACATTAATATCTAGGGATTTTTTAAAACTCCTTCCCTAACCAAAGGTGTGACCGTTAAAATTTTCAAAATACTTAAGGAAATGATTGAGACAATAAGGCACAAAAACAAGAGATTTTCTAGGGCATGACTGAACATGAGAATTGTAAACACTAATTGCTTGGATGGGAAACACTAGATTTTCACAATGAATTTTGAGGATTTCAACAAGGTGAAAAACCAAGCCAATACCTACAAAATTTCCTTCTTGTGAAATGTTATGTGATTTTGACCTTCACTCTCTTTCTTTATATCCATATTTGTTGCAATTGTAGTAGTAACCATTAAAAGGTGTGCTTTTCAAAATGTTCACTGATTTTATTTTACAAGTATTTTATGTATGACCAAACCTTCCAAATTTTAAAATAAGTAGGTGTTGTAAGTTTCTTACAAAGTATATTGAATAATTCATTTATTTTGTACAATTGATCCTTTGCTACTGATTTGAATGATTCATCAATTTTAAATTTGTTGTTGCTAGTATAACCAAGACTAGTCATGTCTCCTAATTTTCTTTGATTCTTTAAATGTTCATCAATATTCTTCATGCTTATATGAAATTATGTAAGTCTCTCATTCACTTGTTTTTCAACCCTCAAATTATTTTTCAAATCTTAAACTTTTTTTCTCAAGTTTTCATTTTTTGCATGTATTTATTTATTCTCTCATTCATCTCATTCATGTATCCATTTAACGTGTTATTTTCCTATTATAACTAGAAAATAATGTCATCTTTATCTTTAATCATTTTTCCCATATTTCTCTTATTAGCTTCAAGGATTTTCTTCATTTCCTTGGTATTTTTCATTCTTTCAAGTATTTATGTCATCCTTAGTGCTTGGCTTTCAAGTTCAGTTTTGGATTCATTCATATTTACCCCTAGCATTGTTTTTATTTCCATTAGATTTGTGACTATTACTATGTGGTCTAAGAAATACTACTTTTCTCTGATAATTCCTCAATATCTTCAAGACTCATTTATGAACTCTCTGATAATTCCTTTCATTTTACAAATAAGGCTTTCAACTTTTTCTTTAGATCTTCATTTTATGCAATTATTTCATCCAAGGCTTCTTCCAATTGTTTTTCTTTCATGTACCTTTCTATATCTTAGATCTTTTCTCAAGTTTTTTGGCTTCCCTTCTAGAGAACTTAGGTCTAATACCATTTGCTAATTGGAAAGGTTAAATACAAATAGGGGGGTGAATCAGTACTTCCAATTTTTCCAAATCTTACTTTTAACTTATAACAATTACTATACTATTCCCTGATAGTTATTTTGGTATTATTGATATGTTAAAAATTAGAAGCATAAGGTAAATAAAGAACAGTAATAAAAAAAGATACAACTATAACACATGGATTTTTGGTCACATAGAAACCCTTGGTCAAAGGGAAAAACTGCAGTGGAGATGATATCAAAAATTCTTCACTACAATAGAAAAATATTTCTTGCTAGGCCTTACAATATTGTCACCTTCTATGTGACTTTCCTAGTAAGAAGAGACTAATACAATGTGAGTTGTATCAACAACCTATTAAGACTAATCTATAAGGAGATTTCATCTTTCCTATGTGGCATTCACTCTTTTAAAGGACATACAACAAGTTCATACACAAAATTAATAATCATGTCAGATAATACCTTATTAAAGGATTTAAAATACCTTTTGGAAAAATAGTTAGGACTCCTTACAAGATAATTGATTTGATTGTGCTTTGTTCCAATCTTGACAGATCCTTTCAATCACTCTACTTCTCAACTTTATTTCTACTCAATCTCTCTCATTTCTCTCTCATCCAATTTTATTTAATATTGATATCTAAATATTATCCTTATTTATGTTAATCCCTTCATGAAATGTTAACATTTGATTCTAGGATTCATCCTGTTAGCTTTCTCCATAAGTTGTTTTTCATGTTGTCAACTATTGTACAAATTAAAATTTCTTTATCTGATATATAATTTCTCTATATTTTGATAATAGCATCTTCTTTCCAACAACTCCACATTATATCAATAGCTATGACTTCATTCTAATAATATTTCTTATAAATCAATAGTATTTTTCCTTATAGGTTCCTTGTCTCTTTGACATCAAGGACAAAACTATGTAGTAACCTTCATCATATGCCAACATGTTTCTCAATGAAGATCTATAAAAGTGCAATACAGTTTAATTAGATCAAAACCCTTGGTTTTATTTCTTATCATTACAATTATTGTAAGCCTTTAACATGGTAGGCTTCTATATGTCTTTAAAGTCCTCTAATATGGCATCTCTCAAAAAGAGATCTTAAATCTTCTCACAAGGTAGGCTTAACATGATTTTGTAATCCTAATAGATTTATGAATTCCTAATAGGATCAATTCTCAAAATGAAAAATTATAGCCTTTAACAAAGAACCCTTTTACTTGTGAGGAAAGGATAGTGGGTATACTACTCCCATTGTTGCTTTTATCCTTACATCAAGGGTTTCCATGTAAAAATACTTGTGCCATTCATGTATGCCTTCTTATGTGATCTTGTATGGTTTCATTACACTATAATTGATATCATATTACTAGTTACATGATAAGTAATAAGATTAGTATGTAAGATTATTGTTGTAACTAGTTTGAAAGTTTTTATGCATTCACCCTCCCTCTAGTACTGGTCGGGACCAACACATCACTAGTATGAGTACAACTATAAAGATATGACTATGATCTATATTGGATAGAATGTAGGAAACTAAGATATCCATTAAAGAAATAAATGTCAAAATGACTTAGGCTAATTTTTTAGTTAACATTACAAGATTACACTAACACCAAATAATAAGAGCCAAGATAACCATTAGTGTGATCTTGTCTAAACAAACATAATGTAAATAACCAAGGACATAGTTCAAACTTTCTTAAGTGTTCAAATAAATTAGGTTGAGGTATATGTGTTGTTCCAATATTGATGGAGGCACTTATCATAGACACCTAATGCATCAAACATACAGGACCATCTAAACCACACCCACAAGAAAAAGACAAAGAAGATATGTCACATGCCCTTAGTCCTCTAGTCAAGTGACATACCATAGAGACCAAGGAGGGAACATCAAAAAAAATCATTAATAAAAGAAAACATACAAAGAAAATATCATCAAGAAATATAGCTCACTTTGTTAGAATACTTTACAATAACTAAGAGGGTGGGTGGGTGGTGGGGGTGAATTAGTTATCCAAGTTCCAAATGTACAAATAAATTTTTTGAGTACTGCAACTTATTATTATGCATGCATTGATCATTCAATATCTTAAACATATGCATATTGCTATCCTAGGTCAAAATAACTTTTTAGAAATGTACACATGCAACACCACAAAATCAATCACACATTTTGATACAAGGGTTTTACGTGGAAATCCAATTTGGGAAAAATCACCAATAACAATTTTCACTCTTCTAAAGTGAGCTTTATGAGGAGCCAACCATGTTAAAGGCTACAATGTACATTGTTAAATGTGACCTAGTTAAAAGATTTCAATCACCCTATTAGGAGTGAGCCTTCTTAGAGGGCTTTAGAACATTCCATTAGAATGTCACCTTATTAAAGGATTTACTAATGACTGTTAGATCAACTTTATTCCAAAGGATTTATCTAGACCAATACAATTGTTAGAGAGTAATAATAGGACTTGATTTGATAACAATAAAAACTCACTTGTAGATTACAGATCTCACATTTAGTCCTCCATTTTGCTTAGCATTCATCCTCTTCATTTCTAATAGCTTGTTCACCCTTCAAGCATTCATCACCCTAAGCCTTCTTTCTTTGTATGCCAACTCTAGACTCTTCTATTCGACCACCATATAAAGCAATACCCTAGACTTCTTGTCTTTCCTAGGTTCTTGCAAATGACAAGTTTCTTCTAGCATGTTATCTCCTTAAATAGAGAATTTGAGTCTTTTTTTACTTAACCACAATCATCCATTCTAGGATTAGGTCAAATTCACTAAATCTACCCATCTTTCCATTTTATTCCCTTCCAAAAACTTCCTTTACAATCTTCTTTGAATTCACCTCAAAAATGGTTTATCTTGAATTGTGTACCACCAAGTCATCATAGCACACTTCACACAATTCAAGAAATCAAATTTGTTAGCTCATATTCATTAAATTGTTGATCTAACTCATTTTTCTAGTACTCGGCAATAACACTCTATTTTCTCAGCAAACATTGTCTTCTGATGCTTGGCCAACACTGGATTTCTCAACATCCACTAAGTCTTATTGCTACTTATCACTTTCTTCACTTGGCACCAACTAGATTTCACTTTTCTCGGCAGATATTGAACTTTTCCTGGCATCAACTAACTTTCTTCTTGGCCTAAACTAAATTACTCAATTTCCACTATTTGATTGGTTAGGCTTAACAGACACATTTATTTACTTAGCCTTCTTCTAGTATTTTCTCAGGTATCCTTTAATTATAGCCCTAAGTAGATAAATAATATGCTATATCATCAATTTCTTTCTTGGTCTTAGTACTTCTTTTATACACAATATAACTCAACCTTTCTCTAGGTTCTCTTATTATTCTTTCTTTTCAAATCCTCTTCATCAATCAAACAAATGATAGCATTCAGACCAAAGTAAGCAATTTTCTCACCAACAAGTAGCAGGTTTGACATCAATGATAAAATAATGATTGTTCCACAATAGGTTTCATCAATCTTCTTCACTTTAACAATCTCCCTTTTTGGCATTGATGGAAAACTAATACCAAAAAGAAAGTTTATATCTTTTATTGAATATTGAATACCCTCCCTCTATCAATATGTGTGCCTTACTCAAATTTCTCCCTCATTTGATCTTGTCGCTCTTTGACAATCTTTCTCCTTCCTTCTCTGATATCTCCCTCTTTCAAATTTCACCATGTAACTCTGATCTCTATAACTCTAATGTCTTCCTCATTCTTATCTCTCCCTCTTTGACAACAATGCCAAAGACTTGTCATATATATATATATATATATATATATATACATATATATAATCAATTTAGGTTCTCCCTCTTTCACCTTGCACATGATTGTAAAAATTATGTTCCAACTCCTTTTTTTACTTAGGTAGGTCCTAAAGTAAGATATACTACCTCAAGTTGTAAAATATTGTTGACATATCAGTTAAGTTTGTTATTAGTGACAACACCTATTCAGATTTTGTATGGCTACCGAGCTCATTGAACAATCTATAGCATTTTCCATGTAATTTAGTAGCCATCAAGCTCTACAATTGCTACCGATTCTTCTAGACTAATTCTAATTGGCCAATGAGCATTCCAATGGTTACCAAGGGAATTTAGTTAGTGTGAAGTGCAATAGTCCACTGATATAATTCAGAGGGGGGGTGAATCAATAGTTATCAACCTTAAACAAACTTAACCATGTGAGTAATATAAACTAAAACCACAACAAGATACTCATACATAATAGCACCAGATATGTTAACTAGGGAAACCCTTGATTAGAGGGGAAACCCTAGTGAAGATGGTACCAACAAGATGATGTACTAATATAAATGTTTCTTATTAGAGGATGGACCCTATTAGGAGTCTATAAATACATTCAATACATATGAGTCCCTGTTAGGAGATTCCAAGCCTGTTAGGACTTGTGCCAACCCTGTTAGGAGTTGTGGAAGATAGATAGACTAACTACCCAAATAGCTTCAAGGGCAAGACCAATAAACCTACTATCCAAATGATCTCTGTATTATTCCTTGCATAATAATAGAATTGTATTGTATTATTCCTTTCTCTTTCTCTATCCTGTCAACCGGACCTCTGATCCTTCTGATCTTGTAACCAGATCACAAATCCCACATCCAATAATCCCTTGGATTGCTTACACACATTTAGTAAGCACTCTACTTCTTTTCACACTTCACACTTCATACATCAATAGATACTTGTTACAATCAAGGAAAACATATTTCCTTTATACCATATCTTCAAAATAATTCCTTGAGTTGGCCTTGAGGTTTTTCCAATTAATTACAATAAGATAATTAATTAATTAATTACAGTTACAATAGCACTATCGGCTCATAGTCTATACAAAACTTCACACTTATGATACTAGGGCTTGTGCACTTATTGACATCATCAGTTGATTGTCCTCTACCACTACTTGACTATGCATCTTCTCATTGCATCTCAAATGTACAATAGTGAACACGCATCAAAAACTGCTTTCCTAATGCTCTATCTCTAAACTGCTCTCTTAAATTTGGTACAACTTCTATAGTCTTCAACTTAGACTTTGGGCACTTGACCACGTCATCAAGACATAGTGTAGAACATGTCCATGATAGCACATCACCATACAATCAAACCATTATCCATACAATTAAGATCTATGTCTACTACTTAGCCATTCTTTACAAAAACCATGCTATGCTAACATCAATGAAAAGCATAGTCATGAATGCAACATGTCAATACTCTCCAATGCTTAGGATACTTCCCCAAAGTAGTATCATCAGCATTCATGCTAACAATCTTCCCCTTTGGAATTGATGGAAACATAGATGAAAAAACCATCTCCACAAATACCAAAAAATGTTCTATTGTTGCTACTAACTAGCACCAGTTGTCTACGCACTAAAAAGAATCTCAATACAACATGTGTACAACATGTGCATACTCCTGCTTCTTAGACATCAATTGTTTAATTCACACTAAGTAGTTCACAATCCATCAGATGTATATTCTTGCTTATTTTCATGAATCTTTCTAAATCTCTCTAAAGAGATATCTCTCCTTCATGCATATTCTCTCTCCCATACTTAGGAGTTCTTCTCTCTCCCATACCTTAGGAGATGTTTTTCATGCATACTCTCTTGCATTGACATCAATGTCAAAGGCCTCAATCTCAATATTACAACATACTAATTGCTAATATGTTGCACTGAGTCTTCAAGCAATGCAAGTGTCCAAAGACACTATTCAAAACCAAATACCCAGAGTCCTCAATAACTTTGCTCATCACAGATACTCCCCCATATGAGAAGCATCAACATTTAGTCAAGGCTAACAATAGTGCTCTATACCACTCGACTAATGTACAATCTACATCATCTACTCAGAAGTAGGTAGGGGCATAACCCCAAGCATACCTCTTAAGTACTCAAATATATCTTTAGGAAAAGGCTTTGTAAAGGAATTTGCAATATAATCTTTAGTACTCTGTTTCTTTCTCTCTCAACACATGATAATTAATAGACATATGCTTAGTCTTAGAATGCAATACATGATTCTTAGACATAGTCATTGTACTTGTATCATCACAATAAATAATAACGAGTTCTTTCAACTCAATTCTGATATCCTTCAGCATCTGCTTCATCCACATAACTTTATTTTAGTTATTTGTTGCTACAACATACTCTGGTTCAACAGTTTTTTTGTGAAATACAATTCTGCTTCTTGCTTAACAAAGAAACTAATCTTCCTCCAAGAAAGAACACTCCACAATTGGTGCTCTTTATGTCATCCATACTACCTACCCAATCCACATTAGTATATGCACATAAAGTGAAATCACTTGATCTGTCATACCAAATTCCATAGTTAGATGTCCCTTTTAAATATTTGAATATTCTCTTCATTTTTGTAAAATGATACTCCTTAGGATCAGCTTAAAATCTAGCTACAATCCCAACTACATTTGTTATATTTGGTTTGGGGTGAGTCAAATACTAAAAACCTCCAATCATGGATCTGTACTTCTTCTACTTTACTACAGGTGTCTCATCTTTACTGGATTGTGACCAGTTATCATAGGTGTGTTGACATATGAATCAAATTTGTTATTAGTGAAAACACTTATTCAAATTTTGTATGGCTACTGAGCTCATTGAATAGTCTACAGTATTTTCCATGTAATTCAATAGCCACCGAGCTCTATAGTTGTCACCGAGTCTTTTGGACTAATTCTAAGTGGCCACCAAGCGTTCCAATGGTTACCAAGGGAATTTAATTAGTGTGAAGTGAAATAGTTCAAACCAAGCAGAATCAAGCAGTGTAAAATCTAGCAGTTCAACCTAAGCACTCCAGTGGTCACCGAGCTTTGCAGTTTCTTTCGAGTTTACAATTCATGGAATGTAAAGCTAGTGTTAACCGAGTTGTATGATGACTAGTGTTTATCGAGTGATTCAATTTATGACAAGTAACACATTATCTACCAAGTGACTAGTGCAAACCAAGTTCAAGACTACTTTGAGGTGATTAGTATGGACTGAGCTTCTACTTCTATCGAGTGCATGATGATGTCAAGTAATGGCAATGGGCACTGAGTATCAGAACTTCACCAAGTTAGTCTTCAGAACCCTAGTGTCTTCATATGGGCTGACTTTGTAGTATTGGTGTTAACTTGTATATTGGCCAACTTTGTAATTTTATGAATTGGATTGGCATATATATGTAATGCATTGTATCATATCCAATGTAGTATACAAGATAGTGAACATGTAAGAATGTGAATGTGATCAAGCAATAGATAAAGTATATATTGAAGGTCATATCAAAAAAGGAGTAGCAGAGACATATCCATCACAAAAGGTGATCAATACTTCAAAGAATCTCTATCAACAATTCAATTGTAAGTCAAAGATCAACTATTTCATTCTAACATGTGAATTATTCTAAATCCTTTAACAAGGTAGACTTAACAATCTTTCTCAAAATCTCTTAACAAAGTGCATACTTTATTGTGTGTTTGTAAAACCTCTAACAAGGTGGACCTAGCAGTCCTAATTGCTCCTAACAAGGAAGATCATTAGAAGTGATCATTGTAAGCCTTAATAGGCCAACTTTATGTTGCGCTATTGAAGTTTTGTTGGTATCATCCCCACCCCAATTTTACTTTCTATTTGGAAGGTTTTTGGGTCACCAAATTATTGTGTTCAAGTGTTGTGGATATTTTTATGTTTTTAGTTTCTCATGCATGCAATTAGATCAATAAATGATAATTGGTATATTGTTATAAAGTGCTAAATTTGATAATAATAAAATTAAAGGTTACTGATTCACCCCTCCCCTCTCAGTAACCTAGCTTAGTCTTGAATATTTCCAACAATTGGTATCAAAGTTTTGTGATTCTCAGGAGAAAGTTTAATAGCTTGAGCAAAGATCAAGAATATGGAGATATTCAGACTTGATAGGGCAATTGACAATGAAAAGTTGGATCTGGAAATGGCCATTACACAACTCAAGAAAGCTAAGGAGCAACTTTCCCAATCCCTAAAAAGAAGGAAGGAACTTGCAAATCAGATGAATGATCATTAGAACATTGAAGAAAGAATTGAAGAATTTTTCCCTTCAAACAATTTAGATGAAGCAAGTGATGCAATCAAAGAACTCCTAGAGAAGAATGTTTCCCTACAAGAAGAAGTAAGAAAGCTTAAAAGAGAACAAGAAATTCAATTAGTAAGGCTATGTGAAATCTTGGAATAGAGGAACAAGATGAAAGAAGAAATGGATGGAAGAAACAATGAAATCCAAAACCAATCCCTTCAACATGCAGATCTTGTGGATCAAATCTCCAATGCAAATGAGGAAATCATGAGCCAAAGATAGATCAATGAAAGATTAAGAAATGATCTAAATTGAGAAAGTCAAATAAATGAAAGAATAAGAAATGAGTTGAGATCTGGAAAGAAAATTAGTGAAAGATTGAAAAATGACCTAAACACTGAAAAGTAAATCAATGAAAGCATGATGAAATTCCAAGCAGATATGAATCAATTAAATCAACTAAATGAGCAGAATCTCTATAGGAAAAAAAGGTAAAGTAGAAATTGGATACAAAGAATAAGGTGAATCCTCCGAACAAGGTGCTCAAAGGAATCAAAGACCTACTTGCAATCACTATGGTAAGATAGGTCATACATCAAACAAATGTTGGAGTAATGGTAAAGAAAAATTTAATGGAAAATGATACAATTGCAATCAGCATGGTCACAGAGCTAATGAATGCAAAAAGAAACCAAAATTTGAGGGCAATTGTCACAAATGCAAGAAACAAGGTCACAAGGCATTAGATTGCAAAACTATGTCATTCAATCCAGTAGAGCAAATTGTGAAAGCAATATTCAGTTGGGACTACAACACTTGGTTTAGATGTCATTACTATGGAGGATATGGACGCATTGGCATGAACTATGTTAAACATCACACAAGGAAGAGAGATACCACCATAAGATGTTTCACTTGTACCGAACTTGGTCATCTAGCCAAGAATTGCATGAATACAAGTAGAGTTGAAGATGAAAAGAAAGCAAAAGTAGATAACACTCAAAAGTAGATGAGGCAATAATAGATTCCTAAATCTACTAAGGATGCTAGTTTAAGTAATGATGGTCGTGTCACTCAAGAAGTGGGTGACTCCACCATTCTCAACTAGGTTACCAAAGGAGAACTGGAACTATGCTATCATGATCACAATTAAATAGTTCCAAATTAAAAGGTGACAAAGATCCAAATCAGTATTCGAGATACAAAAGGATCATTGAGGAAGAATAGTATTAGTTATCACTGAGTTACCTTCTCTACTGAGTAAGGTTGGGTCATAGACTTTACTAAGCAAGGTCTGGAGTAACAACACACACATGATTACTAAGTCAAGGAACCTTCACCGAGTAATCAATAGAATAGTGGATGATAGGCTGTCACGCATATTGTCGAGCATAATGTCAAGCATGATGTCAACCTATCTACCTTTGTACCAAGCATTAATGGCAAAGTTTTATCAAAAAGCATGAAATTGAACTCATTTTTTACCATGAAATCTAAGTGTTATTGTGAAGAAGTGAATTCCAATGCAATCAAGTGACCTCAAGTGAATTTGTAGCAAGGTTTTCAAGGGTTTGATAATTTATTGAGTAATCATGGCATCCAGTAGCAGTAGTAGCAAAGCAAAGAAAGGGTCTAAAATTTTGGTTCGAGGAGTCAAGTGGAAAGTGCCAGACTTCAAACTTGTGCCTGCAATCGCAGAAACCCTTGACCCAAGTGAAAATCAATCACAAATTCCTCCAAAGATACTCCTTATTAATGATATTTGAAGTCATTTCAAGTGTTCTATTAGGAAATTGGAACCCTAGAAATGGATGATGCCCTAGGTGAATTATGTGTTAATGGAGTTCTCAAACCCAAGCATAAACAATTGGAAGATAAAGGTTTAACCCACATTCCTCACATGCCCCAAGGTTTTCAAATCAAATAGATTAGATATATTCTAAGTCGGGTGCATAATGGTTAGCTATGGCTTGAGCAACCAATTTTTATTACAAAGAAAATGATTCATTGCATCACTGGCCTTCCCATGCTCACTAAAGCCAAAACCACCAAAACCCTAGGTTAGGCTGAGCTGGAAAAGAAAACCCTAGCTGAGTGGGATGGAAGAGGCATGAAAATCAATGGTGTAGTTGATGCAAAACTGAAATTTGGGATACATCTGATAGCTCACAAGATATATAGTTCAAGCCACCTCAATAGTGTATCATGTAAAGCTACAGATTTAGCTTACAAAGTTGTGAAGAACAATTTGTCTTATGACTTGGCAGATCTATTGTTGAAACAATTTAACAAGAACATGGAAAGTATTCAAACTTCCAAAAACAACCCCTACAAGTTTCACTCTCTATTAACTTGTTTTTTTTTCTATGTTCAAAAATTATTTCCTTCCAAAGGCACAATAGTATGGAGGAAATATGTGCTTGTACTATATCAGATTAATCAATACATTATAGAAATGGGAGAAATTTTTGTTAGCATTATGGATAACTACTTTGAATTTTTCAAGGAGAAAATGAATAACAGATTTAGAATACCCAAGAAGCTGGTAGAAGATTACAAAGATGATCTTTGCTTCATGGTAGATTGTGACAGAGTCTACATTCAGGAAATAAAACCTAGAATTGTATGGGTAAAACCTCTTCCCTATGAGGTGAATATAGATGAAGCAAAGGACATAATTGAAGCTTTGATTAATGAACCTGTTGATCCAAAGGCATCACATTTTGGAACATATGATGAGGCAAAGGCAAGCATAGAGTTGGAGATAAAGCTCCCTCAAGCGGTTAACAAAGGTAAGAGGAGGATAGCAAAACTAAAATCAAGCACACCTCTAATGTTAACCAAGGGAAAATGAGAAGATATAGATGAAGATGCAAAGGATGAGTCTAAAAAGGAAGAAGAACCCTTGAAGAATAAAGGCAAGGTGATCATCACCAAGCCACCTAAGCCATCCACTACAATTTTTACCAAGGAGGTCCAGGAAGAAAGGCAATGAAATTGTCTTTAGCAAACCTCCTCCCACCTTCCAAGAAAAATTGAAATAGTTGGAAGAAGGTGCAAGTATAAAAAACTTCAAATCCTTGAAGTATGAAACAAGATCAGAGGCAGAAAAGAAATAGGTTGAAGAACTGGTGTTAACCAAAATGGGAAAATGGAAGTATTCACCAGATCAGATAGTCTCTCAAATCTCTAATGAACTATAAGAGAAAATTAAGCCAAGATGGGACTTTGCAATGCAAACAAAAAAAGATATTTATGCACAAACCCTAAGGCAGTTGCTACCTAGAATGACAAATGCTGAGGTAAAAGAATCCTTAAAGAAAAATGAAGATAAGATGACTCTTAGATTTAATACTTGTTTAATTTTGATCAAGGATATAGAGCATGTGGTTAAGAATGCCACAAGCATGTGGAAGAATGTTTATCATTTGCATTAACAAAGTGACTTCCCATTAGAAGTTAAGGATGATGACAGTGATGATGAGGAAGAAGAAACTTACACTAAGCCCACACATTTTGACAATGAGGAAGTTGAAGAAGATAAAGAGGAAGAAGCTAAAGAGGAAGACAAAGAAGATGATGAGGAGACTAACCCTATGAAGATAGTAGCTACAGCTATTGCCTCACTTCCTCACTCTACAAGCAAACCAAGTGCTACATCAAGCTCGGAGACAGCTTCAACAAGTTTGATTGTGACAACTACAGGTACTTCAAATGTCCAATCACTCTTTGTCCCCACATGGATTAGCACATCAGTGATAGAAGTGACTACCACTTCATCTACTAAGTTGTAGCCTCCCTCTTCTTCAACTCCCAAGTTGAAATCATCAGCAATGACTACAATCACTTCTACAATTTTGAGCTCTTCAGCAGTAAGTACTTCAATTTTGAATACTACAATTTTATCTACTTCAGTAATCGATACTTCAGTTTTGGATTTAGCAAGCATTCCTATTAGTATTCCATCAGTAAGTACTATATCAATTTTCATAGCAAGTCCTAGTATATCTACAATTGTTTCCATTCTGGATACAAAGGAATTAAGTACAAGGACAGTTGAACCCAAGGTTCAACCGAGTATAAGATTTTTGAGTAGAGGTAAGGAGATAGAAGAGGATATAGACCTAGATGAGAATATAGAAATTCCCAAATGGGACTTTGATAATCTCACTGTGGATCAAATGCATATAGCTAGTCAACTCCTCCAAAAGAAGGCAAAGCAAAAGAAATCGAGAGAGGAGAGAAATAGAGAATATAAAATTATTGATGATGCTAAGAATATTTTCTCTAAGGCTATAGTTATTGATGTTGATACTTCTCAGCCTATTTTATTGTAATTGAAAGAGGCAGTCCAAAATTTTAATGAGGAATCTAGTGGTCAAGATAAATTAATTGAGAGAGTGGAAAAGAAATTTGAAAATAAAGTGCTTGAGCACATTGCTCAGCAAATTGTCATTCAACAAGTTGAGCTTGCCTCAATTTTGACCAATCTTGAAACCTCTTGCACCAATGTAACATCACTTTTTGTGAAGTTATGTGATGTTATCTAGTTCACAAAGGAGATAAAGAGAAATCTAACAAAAGATTGATGAGGATCTGAAAGCCAGTGCACAAAAATTGCAACTTGACCCTAGTTCAAGCTCTGCACATCATATGAAGATCAAATTTCTGTTAGATATGCAGGCAGGGTTGTTGAGAGAAGAAGTAAGGATCTACTCATCATTGATAGATATTTAGAATATGATCCTTTCTATCATGGATATAATGTAGAAACATATTGTTTATTCAAAAATATTGATCCATCACAATAACTTCTCTATTGCAGATCACATGATAGAACTCTCTATAGAAGTGCAAACTGCTCTCCATACATGCAAGATTTTGCAAGAAAATTGGGATAAAACTCTAGCACTTATTCTTAAGGTACATTTTGAGTTTCTATCTCATATTGGTGTCTCCATGTAAATAAGTCTTGAATATAGTTTTGAATAACTCTTTGACATTATTGTCAAAAATGGGGAGAGACTATGTATATTGTATGGGAGAGAATCATGCAAAAGAGAAAATGTATATAGCAGAGGAGAATTTTGCAAATATGTTGTATAGTATACTATATATACTTACAAATATAAATTTTGAAAAATCTCAAAAAAATACATTCTACTGAGCCAGTATCACATGGTGATGTATATAAGTTTTAGATAATAAGTGTTTTTGTCACTAATGCCAAAGGGGGAGATTGTTGACATATCAGTCAAGTTTGTTATTAGTGACAACACTTATTTAGATTTTGTATGGCTATCAAGCTCATTAAATAGTCTACAGTATTTACCATGTAATTTAGTAGCCATTGAGCTCTACAGTTGCTATTGAGTCTTCTAGACTAATTCTAAGTGACCACTGAGCATTCTGATGGTTACCAAGGGAAATTAATTAGTGTGAAGTGCAACAGTTCAAACCAAGTAGAATCAGGCAATGTGAAGTCTAGTTGTTCAACCTGAGCACTCCAGTGGTTATCGAGCTTTGTAGTTTCTACCAAGTTTATAGTTCATGGAATGTAAAGCTAGTGTTAACCAAGCTATATGATGACTAGTGTTTACCGAATGATTCAGTTTATTACAAGTAACACAGTATCTATCGAGTCACCAGTGTAGATCAAGTTTGAGACTACTTTGAGGTGATTAGTATGGATCGAGCTTCTACTTCTTCTAAGTGCATGATGATGCTAAGTAATGACAGTGGACGTTGAGTATCAAAACTTCACCAAGTCAGTCTTCAAAACCTGAGTGTCTTCATATGGGCTGACTTTGTAATATTGGTGTTAACTTGTGTATTGGCCAACTTTGTAATTTTGTAAATTGGATTAGTATATATGTGTAATGTATTGTATCATATCCAATGTAGTATACAATATAATGAACATGTAAGAATGCGAATGTGATCAAGCAACAGATAAAGTATATATTGAAGGCCATATTAGAAAAGGAGCAGCAAAGACATCTCCATCACAAAAGGTGATTATTACTTCAAAGAATCTCTATCAGCAATTTAGTTGTAAGTCAAAGATCAACTGTTTCACTCTAATAAGTGAATTAGTCTAAATCCTTTAACAAGGTAGACTTAACAATCTTTCTCAAAATCTCTTAACAGAGTGTATACTTTATTTTGTGTTTGTAAAACCTCTAACAAGGTGGACCTAGTAGTCCTAATTGCTCCTAATAGGGAAGATCATCAGAAGTGATCATTATAAGCCTTAATAGGCCAACTTTATGCTATAGGATTGAAGCTTTGTGGATATCATCCCCACGCCAATTTTACTTTCTATTGGGAAGGTTTTTGGGTCACCAAATTATTGTGTTCAAGTGTTGTGGATATTTTTATGTTTTTATTTTCTCATGCCTGCAATTAGATCAATAAATGATAATTGTTATATTGCTATAAAGTGTTGAATTTGATAAAGTTTTAAAGGTTACTGATTCACCCCTCCCCCCTTAGTAACCTAGCTTAGTCTTGAATATTTTCGACAAGGTGTACCAACAGGTTTACAACTTTCCAAACTAAACCTTTTCAACAAATCATTCGAGTACTTAGTTTGTGAAATGAAAATACCATCACTATTCTGCACAACCTGCAATCCTAAAAAAAACTTCATTTCTCCTATCATGATCATTTCAAACTCATTCTTCATTTATTCAACACACTTATCACTTACTTCATCATCACCTCCAAAAATGATGCCATCAACAAATATTACAATAATTAGCAAACCATTCTCAACTTCTTTAAAATACAAGTTACTATATGTCATAACTTTAGCAAATCCAAGCTTTGCCAAATAACTGTCGAACCTTACATACCAAATACTAGGTGCTTACTTTAGACCATATAGAGGTTTCTTTAGTTTTCATACCATGTCTCTATCTTCTGATAAAGGAAAACCTTCAGGTTGCGCAATTAAACCTCTTCTTCAAGTTCTCCATACAAAAAGGTTGATTTAACATCCATCTAATAAACCTTGAACTTCTTATTTGCTACATAAGCCAAGAACATCCTTATTGCTTCTATTCTAGCTACAGGTATGCACATGTCTCCTCATAGTCTTTTTCTTCTTGTTTTTGTGAATATCCCTTGCATACAAGTCTAGTGGCTAGCCTTGTTTCTTACAGCTTCACCTTGCTCATTCATCTTGTTTATGAATACCCATTTGGTTCCTATCACATTCTTGTCTTAGGTCTATGAACTAAGTCCCATGTATCATTCTTCATAATGTGATCTAATTCTTCCTTCATTGCTTGAATCCAATTATCATCTTTACATGCTTCATCTACACTCTTAGGCTCAACTTGAGATATCAAGCATATCTCCTCATTTACTCTATTTCTTGTGATCACACCTTTGTCTTTTCTTCCAATTATCTTCTTAGGCTGGTGATTCTTTTTTAGATTCCTGCTAGGGGTAGGAGTTGACATATCAACTCTTATCTCTTCTCTAGGTTCAAATCTTTGCTCTCCTCTTTGCTCAATAGTTAACACATCATTCTACAAATCGTTATTAGTCTCAAAGAAAACTTCAACATTTAGTCTAACAATTCCAAAATTTTCTTCTTCATCATCTAAGTTATAATCTACCATATTTTCCTTAGTTCCAAACTTTTCATCAATCCTTACATTTGTAGATTCAACTATTGTCTTAGTTATATAGTTAAAACATTTGCATGCCTTACTTTTCAATGAATAACCAAGAAACATACCTTCATCACTTCTTGGATAAAACTTACTAATTTCATCATCTCTCTTAATATAACATTTTCTCCCAAATATTGTGAAATACTTAACTAGTGGTGAATGACCATAACATAGTTCATAAGGTGTCTTGTTCATACCTTTTCTAATTTGTGCTTTATTTAAAGTGTATACTATTGTATTGACTACTTCTCTCCAAAATGTCTTAGAAACATCATTCTTAAACAACATCACTCTTGCTACTTCTACTGCTATGTAATGCCTCGCCCAAAGATCCTTGGAACAAGGATCAAAAAAACCCAAGGTAAAAAAAAAATTTAAAGACAAGTACGAAAGCACAAGACAACCATCATACATGGATCATGAAGATCGCAACAGAAGACTAACCAACAACCAAACACGAAAGATCTCCAAGCGTCACCACTGACAAAAACATTAACAAGAAAACATAAGAGATCAACCAAGCTAAAAGAAAAAAGCTAACTCCTAAAAATTGGCTAAGTCTGAAATCCTTAAGCCCTAAAATTTCCTAGAATCTGTATCTTAGCTCGTCAAGGTCTGAAACCTTTCTCAAAAGACCCGTTGCATATATTAAAATATATCTTAAGTATAAGAAATCAAATATATGTCAACTTATACTTAAACAATATATTTTGAACCCCTTAGGAAATCTTTTTTGAACTAGGAAGGTGTAAAACCTAAAAGGTTGTCCAAAACCAACTTTCAAACTTTTCTTACACAAGCCTAGATAGCCCTTGTTTTCACACAAGGCCTATAGAGTGCTAGATTCTCACATGAAGATGTGTAACACACCCTACAAGAAACTACCATCCATGTGAGAAAGTGCACCAAATGGCACAAGGAAGTACCTAGCCAACAACACAAACTGGTGTTGGGTTTTGCATGAGGAAGTACAAAGCTGCACAAAGAAACCCAACACACCACATGATGACTTGCATTCTTGCATGAGAAACTGCAAGTTCATGCGAGAATCTAGAATAGCAAGCCATAAAATAATAAAGGAAGAAAACTAGAAAATGAATTCCTCCACACCGGGAAGTACCGAATCCATATTTTGAGGTGTAACACTCAAATACAATACTGAAAGATGGAAAGCTAGAAAAAGCATCTAACCATCTAATCCAATAGCAAAGGAAAATAACAGAAGGGAAACATCATACATTACTGAAAGCAACATTACAGTAAACAAAAATAACATCACAATGAACAGAATTAACATCACAAAGAGCAGTACAAACAAACTAAATACATGGTTCCTCCCAACCGTCAATAGCATCATAAGACCATCATGGGTCCTAGCCATCCCTCGCGTGTAATATCCCAAGCCACCAATCAAATCATCGGTACTATCATAATAGGGACATCACTACTAAAACATGCTACAACATAGTAGAAGGAAATCTAACATGCTAGAAGTAAAGGATAAGATAATCCTACAAAGTAGATAACATCACCTATCATATGCTAATCATCATAATAAGGAAATGCAACAGTAACTAACATCATTTGAACATGACATACAAGCATCCTAATGAAAGAATAAATCACAAGAAAGCATACTCTGAAACCCGAAGCACCAGGTGGAAACATCTAGCAATGGTCGCACTAGGACAACAGACTATTTCTTTACACCGATCCCTAGTAGTGGTGTAGGTAGCTATGCCTCCCAACCACATGGCACCTATAGGTCCACACCCACCGTGCTAATGGAGATAATGATCCAACCATAAACACACAAAACAAATGTCCATGGCTAACACACATGCCAAACAGTATGATGATTGAAACTAAGACAAAGACAATGCATAAACTACAGGTCCTGGTCAGACACTCAATGGGCTACTAAGTAGGGGTTGACATCATGGAGAGTCACTTGGCATTGACAAGCCAAAGCTAGTAGTGGCAGTTGCTCTCCCCAACAGAAGGTGCACAGTCAAGTTTTAATTATCTTAAATTATTTATTACTACCCAATATTTTCATTTAGATTAAAACTTCCTTTGCCAACCCTCTAGGCAAAATGATCACTAGGCCACAAGGTAGAAGCCCCCTCCATATGCTACCCTACCCTACCCATGCTCATCTATTGATGAGTGCCCATAGGCATGCAAATCCCCAACCCAACCCCAATGATCATAACTTCTAGAAGTACCATAGAAGATCGAGCCTCACAAGTCACCCAATAGATGTACGTGCATGTACTCGTGTGTGGCACACCACCATCATGAAGATCATAACACAAGGAATAAATGAGAACATAAAGCAGAAAGTCACTCAACTGAAAATAGAATCGAGATGATGGATGTGGCATGAATCCTAATGCAAGATAAAAGTAAAATAGTGGTTTGAATAACATCCAAATAGATCATCCAGGTTCACAACCCACATTGTGCTAAGAAAACCTAAGAAAATAGGGCAGCACGTAAAATGAGGTAAAAACCCCAAAATTTGGAAAACTTTGGAATTAAAACTCATTTGGCCTTTGGATGTAAAAACCCTGAAAGTCCAAAAATAATTGAGTTTGAACATCGTATGCAAAAAAGGCTAGCATAACAACTCAAAACCCCAAACCCTCATCCCTAAAATAGGGAAAACATTCATACTCAACCAACCAGGTAGAACTAGCAAACAAAAATGGACAAGAACACTAGTTCTCAACCTCTTAACATACTACTACAAGAAATAGAAGTTGAAGCAGAGTAGAAACAATAAAATGGGAAGGTCCTAACTGATGGAAAAAGGGCAAAAACTGAAACTCACAGAATAAAATAAATATTGTACCAAAACTGCTAAAAGTGATGGCAAAGCAAGAACTCCTTAAGCCAAATCCAACGAGTCTAATCTCATGAAAAACCCATGCTCACAACTCCCAGAACAAGCAAAAATTGAATCCTTCAGAAGAGGATCCTCAAAAGAGCTCTCAATTTTCTATTTTGAAAAAGTGAGAAGTGAAAAATAAAAACTATTTTTCAATACTTATTCACTTTTCAAGTGAATAGTTAATTAGGGCACATAGCCAGTTAGGCTAGCTAGACTCTGAGTCAACCCAAATGAAAATAGTTTATTCTCCATAATAGGAATTCACCTAAGGAAAAGTTGCCAAAAATTAAATTTGAAAAGATTTAAAGCCCAAAAACCCAAAATCACATAAAATCACTAAACAACTTTTGTGACAATGCGAACCTCTAAATGCATAAACACACTTACTGGTTTAATCACATAATGTAGATGAGTTTAGATTTAATAATCGCCAAAAGGTTTTAATTTAAACAATTTAAAATAAGGATACGTCAACCATACAGGAACGACATTAGTAAAATATGAATAGTTGAATCACTAACTCCATGTGCCATTGCTAGGGATATAATTCCTATACACTAAAACACATGATCAAGTGCAATTGCATAATCATATCATAGTCGAAGCAATCAATGCATTAAATAACTAATTAATCCATTTACATCACTCACATTTTCATAAAGCATATAGATACAAGAATGAAGTAAATAACCATAGTATGAAATCCATCACATAACATAATCACAAATATGCCCAAATACCAGATAATCAGATATCATCATAGATCTACTATCATCTCAAAATATAAATAACAATGCAAGTATCAAGTATCTCTCAAATCAAAATAAACAAGGTACAGACTGCAAACATGAGAGGCACTACATGTTGAATTATTCCTTCTTTTAGCAATCCCATTCTGCTTAGGTGTTCTCAAGAAAGATATTTGCCTTTTGATTTTATTCTCTTCACAAAATATGTTAAACTCTCTAGAGGTGAATTATCCTCTTCTATCTAATCTCAAATACTTTATCTTAACACCAAATTAATTCTCAGCTATATTCTTAAATATCTTAAACTTCACAAAAGCTTCAAATTTCTCTTTAAGAAATGTTACCCACATCATTCTAGTGAAATCATCAACAAAAATCATAAAATACCTTTCACCATAGAATTCTCTTGTTCTAGAGGGATCACTCAGATCAGTGTGAACGATCTCTAGCTTTTCCATGGTAATGAACTTCTTGCTAGGAAATAATACTTTCCTTTGCTTAGCCAAAATACATTCTTTACACACAACATTAGTAGGCTTTTTAATCTTAGGCAAGTCTCTGATTGTAAATGTGCTACTAACCTTCACAATATTATCAAAGTTTATGTGACAGAATCTTCTATGTCACAACCAACTATTATCCACTTTAGCTACCAAACATATCATTTCAATAGGATTCAATTGAAATACATTACCTCTGGATCTAGTGCCAGTTCCAATTAGCTTACCATCTCTGTCTTTGATAATGCCACTCTTCTCAGTGAACTACAACTGAATGCCTTGTCCACCAACTATCCAACACTCAACAAGCTATGATTTAATCCATCAATAAAATAAACATCATCAGTATTAGTTTTACCATCAAGTGTAATGGATCCAATTCTTGTTATATGACAGGCTACATTGTTACCAACTCTAACCATACCTCCATCATGATTCTTCAACTTAACAAACTTATTCATATCACCTGTCATGCGATGTAAACAACCACTATCTATTATTCAATCAGATTTCTTTTGCACTTGAGAAATTAGAGAAGTTTAGAGCTCTTTCTTCTCTAATTTCTCTATCAAGATCATCTTCCTTGATAGCTACAAATCCCAATTCATCATCACTTTCACTTTAACCTTTCTCATTAGATTTGTCATCTTCATTTGCATACAAACAATTTCTATCTTTCTCTTTTAGGTTTAAACTTTCCCTTGTATTTTTTCTCTTTTAGGATATTTAGATGCATAATGACCAAATTCATCACAAGTCCAACATTTAAAGATTTTCTTACCATTTTTTTCTCTTCTCACAAGAAGGGATATTCCTTCCTCAATCTTTTTGTCTTCATCAGATCTATTGCTACCAGCAAAATCTTCACATGTGCTTGCACCCCTTGTTAGATTAGGTCGAATATTCAAGGCACTGAAAGCTATTTTGACACTTGCTAGATCTCCAAACTATCTCAGATCTACTTCTATAGATTCTAATCTTCCAAGCAACGTTTCCTTTTGTGAAATCCTTGGTGCAGGGTATTACTAGTTGAATCATCTAAGTTACTTGCTTGAATGTTGGTGTCAAACTTTTCAAGATTTTCTATATTACTTCATCTTCTTCCCTCGTTCCACCATGAGATTGAATTCTTGCAACAAGTTTTGATATTCTACCAATATAACTTCTTATAGATTCATCTCCTATCATTTTAGCATCTTGAAATGCACATATCTAATTATGTAATCTCATTCTCTTTGCATGTTTATTACCTTCAAAAGTAGATTCTAATGCTTTCCAAATTTCATAAGATGTTTTAAGTGACTTTACCTAACTATATACATTCTCTGGAAGAGCAGATAGTAGAGCTTCTCTTGCTCTCATGTTAAACATGAATAGATCTCTTTCATCTTCATTGCGTCCTTCTAGCTTTTCTTCTTCAACGATTGTCTTCTTACTCTTTGTCAAGATCCAATATCCTGGACCCATGCACAACATATAAGTCTTCATCTTCTCCTTCCAACTATCATATTTGGCCCCATAAAATCTAGGACTATCCTTTCTGAAAAGATTCACCATTGATCTCCCAAAGCTATTAAGCTTACCCTTCAAGGACCTGAAGCTCTAATACCAATTGTTAGAATATATAGTCCACTGATATAACTGAGAGGGGGGTGGGGGGAGGAGTGTGAATCAATTATACAACTATTATCACAATTATCAACCTTAAATAAACTTAACCATATGAGTAATATAAACTAAAACTACAACAAGATACTCATACATAATAACACCAAATATGTTAACTAGGGAAACCCTTGATCAGAGGGAAAACCCTAGTGGGGATGGTACCTACAAGATGATGCACTAATATAAATGTTCATTGTTAGAGGATGAACCTTGTTAGGAGTCTATGAATATATTTAGTACATATGAGTCCATGTTAGGAGACTTTGAATCCCTGTTAGGAGATTCCAACCCTGTTAGGAGTTGTGTTAATCCTATTAGGAGTTGTGGAAGACAGATTGACCCACTGCCCAAACAAATTCAAGGGAAAGACCAATGAACCCACTGTCCAAATGATCTCTATATTATTCCTTATAAAATAATAGAATTGTATTGTCTTGTTCCTTCCTCTTTCTCTATTATGTCAATCAGACCTATGCTCCTTTTGATCTTGTAACCAGATCACAAATCTCACATTCAATAATCCTTTGGATTGCTTACACACATTCAGTAAGCACTTGTTTCTTTTCACACTTTGTACTTCATACAATAATAGATACTTCTTACAATCAAGGAAAACATCTTTCCTTTATACCATATCTTTAAAATAATTCCTTGACTCGGCCTTGAGGCTTTCCCAATTAATTATAATAAGATAATTAGTTAATTACAATTACAATAGCATTGTCAGCTCACAATCTATACAAAAATTCACACGTGTGATACTAGGGCTTGCACACTTGTTGATGTCATTAGGTGGCTGTCCTCTACCACTGCTTGACTACGCATCTTCTCATTGCATCTCAAATGTAAGATAGTGAACAAACATTAGGAACTGCTCCCAATGTTCTATCTCTAAACTGCTCTCTATAAATTAGGTACAACTTTTGTACGTCTTCCACTTAGACTCTACATAATCAATCATGTCATTAAGATAGTGTAGAATATGTCCATGATTGCACATCACCATACAATCAAACCATTATTCATACCATTAAGATCTTTGTCTGCTACTCAGCCAGTCTTTACATAAACCATGCTATATTGACATAAATGACAAACACAACCATGAATGCAACATGTCAATACTCTCCAATGCTTAGGATACTTCCCCAAAGCAATGTCACCAACATTCATGCTAACACCTTTATGCTACCTATATTAGCTCATGGCTTTGGCCATGAACCAGTTGACTTTTGGAACACATCTCTACGGTCTGGAGCTAGTCTCCATCTAAGTCTAACTAAGGGGCATGTTCCATGCCATCGTTGTCTATAGGACACACTAGTGTTTCTCAAAGCCACCCAAACCAATGTGTCTTAACACTATCATTTTGGACATTGAGTGTTTCTCAAAACTTCTTGGGTGATTTTACCTTAAACTAGCATCTTGTTGGTAATCCAAGTCCTATGCTTACTCGTGAGTGGAAGTCTTAGAAATATCAATAATGATATTTACACCACACTTAAACTAAAATGATTGATCTATGCTTATTAATATTTTCTTTGTGTGTTGTTTGTTGTTGATTATTCTCACTGATGTTCCCTCCTTAATCTCTTTAGGATTTCACTTGACTAGAGGAATGGGGGCATATGGGGCATATTTTCTTTGTCTTCTACTTGTGGGTGTGCTTTGAATGATCCTATGTGCTTGATGCATTAGGTATCTATGATAAGTGAGTCCATCATGATTGGAACACCACATATACCTTAATTTGATTCATTTTAACACTTAGGTGATTTTGAACTATATCCTTGACTGTTATCAATGTGTTTGTTTTATGCAAGATCACCCTCGTGGTTAGCTTGGTGCTTGTGCCTCAATGCTAGTGTAATCATGTAACATTAACTAGAAACTTAACCTAATTCATTTTGATGTTCATGTCTTTGACGCATATATTAGTTTCCTAACCGATATAGATCATATTCATATATTCATAGTTAGAATGACACTAATAATGGTTGTATGATCTTGTAGTGTCCCTTAATAAGGTTTGATGATAAAAATAAGGACATAATTAACAGTCTTACATTTTCATCCTAGGTTGCAACTTAGTCTTTGCATCACGCATTGAGTAAGGAGAGAGCCTTCTCCTCATCATTATCAAACAACTTTGGTCATCATCCTTTTGTGATCAAATGTGTTGATCTTCATCTTCATTTTTTTCTATTTTTCAATCATTTATTGATCTATATAATCACTTTTCATCATTTTCTTCTATGGATTGCAATCAAGGGGTTAGCAATCATATCATCCTATCTAATCTCCCCTTTTTGGCCCCTTATATAGATTTTGATCCAATTTCCCCTATCACAAATTTTGATGAAACTTGTACCCTTACCTAATTTCGACATCATAGAGTCATTTTCATGATCAAGATCAAAATTCAAATTCATATTGCCAAAATTGCATTCTAAATTTCTTCTTCTTCAGCGTAGTTGACTTTTTTTTAAAGGTTTATATGTTCATCTTTTGAGGAAAATCAATCTCTTTTCTTCATAATTACTTACTTTGACCTAATTCTAATGCTACATCATTATGGTCAAATTTGGTCAAACTAGGGAAAATTCTCATCACTTAGTGGTAAAACTTAGTCCAAATAATCATTAATCATCTTGAACCCTATCTAGTTTTTATTTGATCAAACTTATCTCATTTTTGCATCTCCTCGACGTCATTTAAATTTTGATACTGAGGGGGTAGGAATATTCTATCTTGCATATTAATTGTCCTATCATCCCTATTGGCATCTCAACTTCATCGCTTCACATCAAGTTGACATTCTTCAAACCTTGATGAGTAATTTCAATGCTTCACATCGAATTGCTTAAGGAAAGTATTTAATGCAATCAAATCGCACCACATTAGTATGATATTTTTTTTATCACATCAACTCAATTCTAATGTTCAATTTCATCACTTCAAATCAAACTATGCATTGGAACTTTTGCTATCAAACTTTCTGATTCTAATTCAATCAAGTTCGGAATTAATCTTGCTATCTTTCATTTGCTCAAGTTTGGAGTTAGTTATCAATCTCACTATATATCGTTTGATCAAGTTTGAAGTCAAATCTCTTAGGATAGCTCATTGCTTCATATCAATTGTTCAACATCATCATATTCTTTGACTCAATGTGCTCACTCACACACTGACCCAAAGAGGGGATAATATAATCACCCAATTTTGTTCTAGTAAACAATAAGCCCCCTGTTTGAGTACTTTTAATCTATACACTAGACATTATTATGCATTAAATCAATTTTCAATGATTAATTAATTATTAATCTTTGATCAAATCATCACATAATTATTATTTGATAATATCATAAAACTTGACCACTTATCCTAAGTTTATTTTATTAAAATAGCATATCCCCTTTTAATTAAACAAAAAAGACCCAATATCCTAAATGCATGTGAAAAGTAATTTTCTAAAAATAAATAAATAAATAAAATCAAAAACCGAAAATTTGATATGAAAATGCATTATTCTCTGGAAGAAGTTTGAGGTGAAAACACTTGAACCACCCTCTGTGAGTAGACATGGTGGAAGTCATGTGTGTGACTCCATGACTTTAATTTCATGTGTTTATAAAGTAACTATGATGAATTATGTTATCCTGAGATAACATGTTTTAATGGTATTCTTATGCCAAAAATTTATCATTAACATCTTTGGTTAAAGCTATGTGTGTGTGCATTGCTAAAGATCTCTCTCTTGCAAAGAGAGAGTGTTGAAGATTGTAGTTGCAATAGAGATATTTATCTCTAATTTTATGAAATAGTAATATGACCATTATGATTGTTATAGTCATCTTCAACTAAAGTAGACAACTGTAATAATATTGTGAATAATACTATATAAAGAGACATGTGTCTGCGTCATGTGTATGAAAATATGAAAAGTTTTTTAATTTGGAAAATAAAGAGACCTTTGATTGTGTAATGAAGACTCTATCTATTCTTTATATGTATCAAATCAAGTGAATCTTTGTAATTAATCTTTTTTACTATCAATAAAATATATAGTTTGTTGGTGTGGTTGGGTCTTTTTGTGTCATTTTCTAATTTTCTTATTGTTGTTTATCTTTTTTTTTGGGCCAAAACATTAATAGACTCACTTAAGCAGAAAGAACTAAACAATTTTATTGAGAGCACTATTATATTTTCTATTAAGCATATTTCTTGGGTTTCTAACCTTGTACATATTAGGAACAAGAGTGGAGAGATAAGGCTATGTGTGTAGATCTTCATTATTTAAACAAGGCCTCACAAAAATGTTGTCATCCTTTTCCTTCCCTGCAACAAATCCTTGAAGTAGTTTCAAGTTTAAAAATATTTTCTTTACTTGATGTATATTCTAGTTATAACTAGATTTTAATAAAACTGAAAGACCAATATAAGACAATTGTTGACATGAAAGTTTGCACCCTCGCCTAAAGTTTTTACCTGAAGGAAACCTCGTGTAACATGGAAACAATCTCGAAAGTGTGGGACTTTGCAATTAGAGATTGAGTCTCTAGAGAAGGTCAATCTCCTTACTATCAGGGTGCACCTAACTACTTCTTGAGAGGAAAAGGAAGAAGGAATGTATGAAAGCAAACTACCTAGTCTAATCTAAAGGGGGTGATGCACCTAGATTGAATGGTTGCAACTCTACATCTAGATGCATTATACATCAACGAAACACCCAACTACACTAATCTTAACTCTATTCTACCTTCTAAGAAACCATATGCAGGTTTAGAACTGGTTGAAGTGTTGAAAAGAAAGGGATTTCACTGTACAACAACTGCTAGCAGACTTGACACAACACATAGATCTAAGAAGATAAAAAGAAACATTCAAAACAAGGCAATAACATGCACAGATTAATGAATGGCAAGAAGAGGTAAGAACAAAATTATTTCATTACTGGAAGGAAAAATTTGTAGAGCATAATGCTACTACAAAATATAGACAAGGAAGAACCTTTAAAACATATTTATGACTGCCTTTAATAGAGTTCAACATACCTCAGATATTACATTGAGTTCAAACTCTAACTAGATAGAGTTGAGATTGCAGAGGAGCAATAACTACTGAGCAGAAGAAATCATGATCAGATGCACGTCCCTATGCTGGAAGATTTGATCTTTATTTGTAGATCTGGTTCTAAATAGATACAAGCAGCAATCATTATTACTGATTGGGTAGATGAATGTACTAGGTAGCGGGAGGAATGAAACTACATTTAATAAGCATGGAGAACACTCAAAAGTAGCTGCAAGCAATCAAAAGGATCTGGTTTTTCATTAAAGAGTTGCTTGTTTGCTTCTCAACATGCCAAGTCATCCATGTCACCAAATCAAAAGGAGTCAACCATCTAAACTCACTACGTGGCCCAATGCCCTTAAAGTATCCTGCCATCTCATCCAACAGTTATCTTTATGTTGACCCACTAACTGCCTCTGATCACGACTTCACAACTTGGTTTTCAATTTAACTATTTGGCCTTGCAAAACTATGATTGCCCTTCATTTCATGCTTGATCATTGTGTTGTAGCCTAAAATCATATTGGCTCCTTAACTATCATAATATTACGACTGCATGAAAATGACCTTTTACACCATTGTCGCAGTTTAGACTTAACAACCTTCTAATCCCATGATGATGTGAAATAAACTAACTTTCCTTGGTTGCACCTTTGCAACTAAAGATCCTCATTAACTATTTAAACCTACAAAACCATGACCACCTCAATTCTTAGCCTTATCATTGCTTTGCAACTTATTTATCAATTATCCTCTTAACTATATGACCCTGCAAACAATAGTGTTTTGCCCTTTCGCAGCTTATTTCTTGGTTGGCATGAAATATTTGTGACCTTGCGATCCATGTATTTTGTTACTTTGTGGCTTGAGAATACTTAATTATTTTTCTACCTACGAAGTTGTGAAGATTAACCTTAATTGTCAATCTCTCTGTCGTAGCTTATCTCCTTTACTCTAATGCTAACCCCACGATTAAGCAAACAAGCATTTCGCACCATCACCACCTTAACCATGATTATCTCTAAAACTCTTGCAATAATGCAAACAAGACCTTTTTGCAACTCTGCCACTTAATCTATTAATCCACTTTCTAACCTTATGAATGAGTGAAACCATGAAACCTAATTGTTATCATGCCATAGAGACCTTAACTTTGGTTTTAATTCAACTCCATGCGATGCTACAAACCAAGAGGATCACCACTTTGTTGTTCTGACCCAAGGTTAACCTTAATCCTATGTGATGATGTGATGAACTAAACTTGACTAAGTTGTTGACTATCACACGGTCACAACTTAAAACTTCAAAGCTCGTTGATGGAGTTAAATCGATCCAACTAATCTTCTTTCATTTGATTAACAATTCCTTCAATACTGGCCCTTGTGATGATGTGATCAAGAGAACAAGAATTGACCTAGCCCACCATGACATGTGTCCACCTATCGCCTATTTGCAACCTATAACTAGGGTTTGGCACTTAACTTCATGAATATGCACATGAGAAGCTTTTTCCATTACAAAGCTCTAACCATGGTTTGTATTGAACCACCTGCGACTGTGCAAAAAGGAGAAGATCTCAACCTCGTCATTTGAAACATTAACCCAAAAGTTAACCTCATGAATGAGAAATGAAAGAAATTTTTGCATCGTAGCTCAAACTCTAGCTAATCCTTAACCTTCTGCAACTGTGTGATAATACAAGAATCCCTTCTATGACTATGCAATAACACATGAATCCTTGGCTGTTGGAGTTAAACTTCGCATGCTCACAACTTGAGACTGCCTAATCTCAAAGTTAACTGCAATGACACAACCAAAGGCTTTTCGCAACATCACCATTTGTATTTGAATATTAGTTTAATCTATGATGAAGCTATACAAACCATGCACTTGACTATTTCACACCCTCATGACCTCCCTGACACTTATGCCATAAACTGTAGTGACCAAGCAATAAAAGGCATTCACCTGGTCATGACTTAAAATCTCTTAGGGATATCATACAATATAGAGATTTCAAGACTTAGGGATGTAAAGGATGTGACTAAGGTTTTACATATCCCTATAAATAATTCAGAGGACGTAGACATAGCTACACCCTGGTTTTCATGGAATTAGTCAATGTTTGGAAAACAGGGGGGGAATTGTCAACATTTCTGGTGACTTAGAGGGGATGCTTGCTTGCTAAGCATGGACCAATGGCCGTAAGCAATCCATTGGGCTATAGAGTCACAAACAATGAGACTACTCTACAAAACAAGAAAAATTTGCAACATCTACAACTACAAAACTTTAAAACTTGGCTATCTCACAAAGAAAAGCCTGTGCTCGTGCACTCCTTGGAAAACCAAAAAACTAAAAAAACACCTAATCTACTATATATAGGAATTTACAGATATGAAAGCTAAAGAAAACCATTAACTGACTTGTTGAAGTAACTTCCTTTCCTCACAATTTGGATTCTCCTTTCATGCACCTGGGCAGCTAAAAATGGCAGCAAGCATGACAAACACACTATTGCATGGAACACCTTCTTCCCAATGCTAAAAATAATGAAACTCTCCAACATTGGGATATTTTTTACCTAAGAAAAACATGCTTGCTCTTCTTTTTTATCTTCATCCTCATGTTCATGAGTAAGCATGTCTGGGGCCAACTCGCATTGTTGCAAAGCTAGATACCTGATAAGGCATCCTCTTAATGGCATATGGTCCAAGGAATCATCCTTAACCACTTGATTGTGCTCTACAACCTTTGAATCCTCTTGGCTAACAAGGGCTAGCTCTAATGGTGTGGCTGGTGGTGTATGTCTTCTTCATGTTGTAGCTGCAACATGTATTCCTCCTTAAGCCCATCTAAATCCTTGCAAATAAGAGGTTGAACCTCTTGCACTTTTGCAAACTTTTGTGATGTGGAAGAAAGAACTGGATGTGCCTCCTTTGATGTCTTTATTGTAGCAAACAACATGGTCATCATCTTCTCTTGTAGTTCCTTCTCACATCATTCCTTTTATGCAGCCAACTCCCTCGCAAGAATTTCTTCATACTCTCATTGTTGGGCCTCTAGCCTTCTCACACACCCTACCTCAAGCTGTACTCGTTGTGCTTCTTGTTGCTGCAACAAGGTTTCTCCCTTTGGAGTGTGTGATTTTTCATGAGCAGCAACTGATATCTCTTGAATTTGAGGCAACAGGGGCAAGGCCTCTTCCTTTATCATATCATGAGAAGCCTTCTGCTGCAACACTGGGTCTAGCTTTTCCTCCTTTTGCAATAGGTCCTTAGGATCCATCTCAGGCTCATAAGTCAAAGTTTAATCCTTAGGAATAGTAACAACCTCATTTTTATTTATCTCTTTTCCTTCCACCCTTGGCACCAACTCAATATATAGTTGAGGAGTTGCAAGCTCTTATGTTGGGGTCTTTTTGAAGCTAGGGATGGCATATTTTCTTCTTGGGGGCTCTTGTGACTTAGCAGTGTGCAATTGGGCAAGCTTAAGCCTTGTTTCCTCCTAATTTGCAAACCAACCTTCTTGCAAGATTCTCCTTAAATTGGGTTAGTCTCACTTCCCACTCTAGAGAGTGAAGTAGAGCATGATAATCTGGCTCTAGTCATTGAGGAGAGGCCTGGGAAGAATAGTCTTGTTCATATTGTCCTTTTTGGAGTTCCATTTGCTATTGCAATCAATCTCTTTTTGCCTCCTTATCTCATCAAGCTGCCTTCCCCAGGCCAGCAACTGCTTATTGTTATCACCTATTTGTCTTTTGAAAGCCCACAAGTGCTCACTCCACTTATGAAACTTGACATCCATATTCCTTTGGAAATCCAACATCATATCTTTAAGTTCTTTATATAGAGATGTTGGAGTTGGAAGAGAAAGGGTGGGAGGAAAATATGCATATTGAATATGCTAACCATAATTGGGTTGTGGTTGAGACTGATATTGATAAAAAGAAGAATGGGGAGTAACATTTTCATGATATGGAGGGGAATAATAAGGGTTTCTATGAAATGGGTCCATTGTAAAGCCATTAAATAAGTAATTTCATAGAAAGCCTTTGAAAAAAAAGATCAGAGATGATCTTTACACATACCAACACTGTTTCTTCTTGAAACTAGTAGATTTGCACTTAGAGTCACCATGGGTGTTTGATGGAATGTCTCCAAAGGCTGATGGCACTAAGAATAACACCCAAATTCTCAATGCATAAGATTAGATTGGCTTCAAGTGGACTTGCATTGTTGAAAATTTTTGTCCCATCGAGCGTGCCAAAAACTGTGGTCTGACTAGAGGAGATTCTGAAACTGATTTGAATCTTTGATGTTTGTCCCATTGGGAATGCCAAAATTGTTGACATGAAAGTTTGCACCCTTGCCTAAAATTTTACCTAAATGCAACCTTGTGTAACATGGAAACAATATCAAAAGTGTGGGATGTTGCAATTAGAGATTGAATCTCCAGAGAAGGTCAACTTCCTTACTATCAAGGTGCACCTAACTACTTCTTGAGAGGAAAAGGGAGAAGGAATGCATGAAAGCAAACTACCTAGTCTAATCTAAAGGGGGTGATGCACCTAGATTGAATGGTTGCAACTCTACATGTTGTAATACCCCAAAATTGGCTCACTGCCATCTCAACCAATTCTAGTCTATTTCTGATCAATCCTAAAGTCCTATTCCATTAGGCAAATTTTTATTCGGCTACTCGCTACTTGACTTAATTGTCAGATGCAGAAAACCCTAATCTGCATTCATCATGCTTATTATTTAATTCCTATAGTATTTACTCATATTAGCCACATTAAACCTATTGATTAATATTTAATTTAATTACTAAGTATTTATACTTTAATTAAATTAAATTATATCTTAAGGCTAATGTACTATGGAATTAAATTTATTTAATTTAATAAATGTGCCTATTTTAATTAATGAAACAAAATTATTTAATTAAATGGAGAACTTACTTCTAATTAATTAAACAAAGTTATTTAATTAAATGGGAAGCCATTCCTAATTAATTAAATTAAGTTATTTAATTAAATAAGAAAAGTGTCTCTAATTAATTAAAAGATTATTTAATTAAATAGAAAAGGTAATTATGAGAGCATATCTCATTTTATTAAATTAAATATCTCACCAAAATCTCTCTTCAGTTCAAAAAAAGGGAAATTTTCAGTTCACTATTGATCAAAAAGGAATTAAATCAGTTAACTCCTTATTCTACTCAAATTAAATCAGTTAACTCCCTTTAATTTGTGAATCTTCCTTTATGATTGAACTTCACCTTTAATCCTGACCGTTGATTAAAATCAATCTCAACCGTTGATGGATTCCAGGAAAGTCTATTTAAGAGACTCTCATCTCTCCATTTTGGGGGAGGATGAATTAGAATTTGCATTGAATTGTTGTTGAAATTCATACTCACATTTGCTCACATTTACTCACATTTTTGCATACATCTTGCATCCTTAGCTTAATTTCATTTAGCTTAATATGCACAGGTTAATCTAGTTTTGTTTCAATTGTTCCTAGATTAGAATGCATTTCTCATTCTAGATTAATCTGCACAATCATATAGATTAATTTCATTTCTTAAATCCTTCGTTCTTAGAGGGTCTGGTTGCTTAAACACCTCAAATCTAAGGATATCTAACAACCAATTTCCTTTAGATAGAAAGCAACAGGTCACCTTGCCAGCTTATTTTCGGATGAACAATCCAATGTTCATTCTGAGATGAATCTGCATACAATAACCGTGTTGAAGTGTGTGTGTTAGCATAGGCCACATTTTCATGCATACATTTCTGGCACCCACCGTAGGGCTAAAAATTTAATTTTTCTAGCCTCTTTCTGCATTTTTTTAATCTTTTTTTTTGGTTCTCTGTCCGTACTGTTCCGTAAAGATTCGAGAATCTTTGCACGAGACTATTCATTTTCACGCGAGGATCTAGAATCTTTGCGCGAAGATTCTTTCCATATCGTGCGAGAAAGTTCCTAGGCGCGCAAAACTTCGTGCAGCACCTATTTCTTCATGCAAGTTGTAATATAATTTCGCACGAGTCGTAAAACTTCTTCGTACGGACTGTAAGGATTTTTGCGCAAGACTCTGCTGACAGAGGCTATTTTTGCATTGATTTTTGTGTTTTCTGGTTTTTCTACTAACTGCTCATGGTTTCTAGTTTTTCTATGTTTTCTAATTTTTTCGAACAGCATAACAGCGATTTGCGAGACAATTGGAAAAGCATGATAAAGTTGCTAGAAATAGGTAAAACGTCTACTAAGCACGTTGTGAGGATTACTAGGTAATTCTCTTTGACTGATAACCCTTCATTTCGAGCTAAAACAAACATCTCTTGTGTCAAGCTTGTGTGTATTTCCTTCCATGTTCTCATTTTACAACACATGCATAATTTGATACTAGGCTAAGATCTTTATTAGTTTCATCTAGCAGGCTTAGTTATTAGTGATAGATCTAATTAGCTATCTTGGGTTATTGGACTCGCTAAATTCATCGGCCCCTCATTTCACCCTGTGGTTGCAAGATCAGCACCACGTTAAAGGGGAGGGGTCTACAAGAAAGAAGCGTTAAATGCTCCACAAGGCAACCCTTTTGTGCTTTCTAGAACTCACTAGTTTTTTAGTTGTGGACTCGTTTTGGCTTGTGTGAGGGGTTAAATGTTCGATATCTTTGGACTCACCTCACAATAGTTAAAGCGTTAAGTGTACCACCTTGTGCTTTTTGATTTCTTTTGGATAGATTTGCTTTCGGGAATGAACATCTATACACACATAGTAATTAGGCCCCCATGAACACTATTCATGGATCTTGAGGGAGTGGGTTCCTAGTGAAACTCCTCTCTAAGATGGATTCCTTATAGGTGGGGAGGATACTTTGAGCATCTTGTAGATAGATGAATCTTCAACTTGTTGATTAAGGCATCCTTTCTCCAGAGAGGTTGATAGATCACTAGGAGTTGATATCATAGATCTTTAAGAGATACTCTTAGTTTAGCGTGTCGGATTAATCTGTCTGCTTTGATTGGGCTAAAAGTCAAAAGGTGTCAAAACCTTGAATCTAGAAGCTAATTCCCCTTATGCTACACTATTGTGAGTTGGTCACCTTTAGAGAGGGTTAACTGTAGCAGACAATCCCTCTATAGGGAAAACTGCGTTGACGGAACCTCGAGCGGTAATAGCTATTTTTGATGTGGTAGTGACAACCACTATATAAATGTCCTTGTGGAAGAAATCTCCATGGGTGTGGTTCATTGTGGGTTGTCAAATCTCCCTAACAGCTCTTGAAGATTAAGTTATCAGACTGTGTTAAAACCTCGGTGTGCTGAGATTAGAGGTCACCCCTATGAATCATAAAAGTTGCAGAGTCAAAACATTACTAAAAACCTTAGAGAGGCCAAACTTTTCATTTTCTAGGGATGTATGCAATGATTGCAAAACTCTTTGAAAACATACACAAATAGCTCTCCTAGGGATTAGCACAAACTAAGTCACTTGATTGTTCATGCGCAAGGTTGCTTTTACCCTTGCTCATTATTTTCAAACGTGCTTGAAATCACCTGCTTGTTGTTCTACGTGCCTATTTATCTGCCTGGTTACTGAAACAATCAAAAAATTTGTCAAAATCAGTTGCTGTTGTAAAATTGGTCTGCCTTCTCGCACGAAATCATCTAGTCCTCGCGTGAAATCATTTTCTTCTTGCACAAAATTAAATTGTTGTTATGAGTCTTCGTGCGGCCCTATGAACTTCTTCGTGCAAAATTAAACTACTGTCACTGACCTTCACGTGAGACAAAAAAAAATTTTGTGCGGTCTGTGAAACTTCTTCTCGCAGCCTGTAGAGGTTTTTCGCGTGAGATCTTGTGTCAGCATTACCAATTTGGGTCTATTTTAGCTATCTGCGGCCTGCACGCTGTCCTTTTCTACGTCTGTTTATCGCTCTTTGTTTGCAAACAGTCCCGAAACAAGGACACTTCGCTTAGCTGAAGACTTGTGTCTTACACCTTGACTAGTCTCGTCTCATAAGTAATTTTTTTGGTCTTTGTCTTAATGCTTGTCATACTTTGTGTTGCATTGGTCATAATCTTTGGTTGTTCTAGCCTTTAAATCAGACCATTTATGCCTTAGTGAACAACATTCTTACTATTATCTTATCCTATTTGAGACTCAGTCTTAGTGTAGTCCTTGTCCAAGTTCTAGCTTTTTTTCCTTGTCTATGATTGTCACAACCAGAAGCAGCAATGTGTTTTATCCTGATAACCTTAGACGTGGTCATGATAGGGGTCGTAATCGTGGCAGAGGTCGCTTACCTTTCGTTACGCAATCTGTATCCAGTTTGGCTAGTGAGGCATCTTCACGATCTCCCTCACCTGCCAGGTCATCTCGAGTTCAACAACCATTTTTCAATTTGCAACAAATTTGAAATCCTTTTTGCCAAGAGGATACTAAGATAGGTAGAGGTCCTGCATTCCCAAACACGATGTATGATCCTTTCTCCAGACACCCTTTTGAAACACAAAACACTGAAACTGAACACGTTCCTATAATGACTAATCGTGAACCTGAACATGGTAGTCATAGTTGATATCAAGAACCACCTAGGGATGACAAAGAGAAAGAGAAAGACTATGAAACTGATGAGGAATAGGAAGAGGTGGAAATCCTCCCTGAACACATAGAAAAATGTCGAAGAGAAAAAAAAATTCAAAAGGTCATGGGAATCCTAATCAATGAAGAGAAAGAAAAATACTTTCTCAAACTTGTCCAAGAGGGAGCAAAGTTACCTTCTCATTTCAATGTAGAAACCATTGTCAAAACTGAAGAAGAAACTGAGACTTCCAAACTCCAAAAACAATTGAAAATTATGCAAGACCAATTGGCTTAGATGATGCATGAGAAAGAGAAACCCACAAAGACATACACATTGGACGCTCTTTGTTCATTTCCATTTAACAAAAACATAAATATGCCACCTTTCCCACGAGGCGTAGAACTACCCAAATATGACAAGTACTTCAGTACTACTGATCCCCAAGATTACTTGCAAAAATTTGGCGCTTTGTCTATGGAGTTTATACACAATCAAATGTACCTCATGCGTTTATTCCCTAGAAGCCTAGGTGGTCAGGCTTTGGAGTGGTTCTCACATTTACCTCCTGGTATCAAG
This sequence comes from Cupressus sempervirens, assembly GCA_028749045.1. NCBI lineage: Eukaryota > Viridiplantae > Streptophyta > Pinopsida > Cupressales > Cupressaceae > Cupressus > Cupressus sempervirens. The sequence continues at coordinate 240,338,204 of CM053792.1, forward strand.
ACGTTTGACAAAATTGCCAATTCATTTATTCAGCAATATTCTCATAACATTCAACACACTGTCAATATTCGAGATCTATGCAACCTTAAATAGAAGGTTGGTGAGCCTTTTCTCACTTTCCTCCAACGGTGGAGACAACTATACACTAAGTATTCCCATAAAATCTCAGAAACAGAGAAGCTTGACATTTTCACTGATAACCTCTTACCTGATTTCGGGTATAGAGTCCAACTACAAGGTCTACATACCTTTGAAGACATGATTACATAGGCTATCTGTATCAAAGAATTTATGGTCAAGAAAGGTGAGCTCACTCTTCAGAGAGACACAAAACAAGGTTCCACTTCCAACAGGATAAAACCAAACATGTCAACAAGAACTGAGAAATTGTACACGATGGGGTTGTTGACAATGTCACACCCAAACCTGCTAAAATGGCATTTAATCTCACAGACTGCCTCAAAGCGGCCAAAAATGCTGAGAAGCCTCCCCCTGACAATAAGGTGTCTGGGAACAAATCGAGAAACTCATGGACAACACAACCCAAGCGAGAGTATACGCCTTTGGGAGAACCTTTGGATGTGGTTTACAAAACATTGCTACAACACAAACTTATCTCACCAATGGATAACCCTCATCCCTATGATCCAAAACCACGTCCACCATGGTGGAATGATACCTCATTTTGTGAGTATCACCAAGACAAGGGACACAAAACCAGAAACTGTATAAACTTGCGTCATAAAGTCCAAGACATGATTGATGTTGGTGATCTTGTGGTAGATGGACATAACAAAAACTCAGACCACAAGGCATTCAAAGAGCCTTTCCCAGCTTATGAAAAAGGAGAGACTTCGAAACTAGAACCCTACAATAAGGTCAACTATACATATTCTAATGATGACAATGTCATTCACATGGTTGAACCTGTAGATTCTGAATACTGTGACGTTATTACCATAAAGGGCAAGCAAGATAATGACAAACCCAAGACACCATTTGTCTTGAGAGGCCCTACTTCCAATAAGATGGATAATGCATCTTCGCAACACTGTGCTAACATTGTTACTCGCTCTCATGCGAAGATGGTGCTCAAAGGCCCTACACCTCCTACTTCAAATCTTGAACAACACAAAGACAAAGCCCTTGTTGGTCCATCTGGTAAAGGTGCAAAACACACAACGAACTTGACTGGAACTAGTTATAGTGTTCTCGATCAGTTGAAATGAACTAATGCTCATATTTCCATCTTTGAGTTGCTTAAAATCTGGCCTGCTCACAGACAAATTCTGGACAAAGCCCTCACTGAGGCAAACATTCCTCAAGATCTTGATCTTGAGTGATTTCAATCCATGGTAGGTCACCTGACCTCACCTTATCTTATGACCTTCTCCGAGGAGGATGACAACTCGATGAATCACCCACATAATCAGCCTCTACACATTGAGGTTATGATCCACCAGACACGTGTTCGTCGGGTACTCATTGACAATGGCGCTAGCCTAAATATTGTCTATGCTGCTCTACTTAGACAATTGGATTATTCTAAGGAATCTGTTGATCCTCAATGAAAGATCACTATTAAAGCATACAATGAAGTGGAATGAAAGTCACTAGGTCTTGTGATTTTACCAATTTGCGTCAGTCCTGTCGAAAGGGATGTCACCTATTAGGTGCTTGACATTCCCTTAGCCTACAAAATTCTGTTGGGACGGCCATGGATACATGAGATACGTGTTGTGCCATCCACATACCACCAATGCATCAAATTCCCATTTCATGGCTTCAAAGTTACTATTCCTGCCACTACTAGCTACACCTACAATATGCTCAAAGCTGCTAATTCTTTCATCCCTGCTAACCGTGAGTCTACTGATTGTCACGACAATAAGCTGAAACAAATTGAGCAATCATTTGAAATAAAAAAAATTGGTATGGGAGAGTACCACATGGAACCGGTGTTGTCATTAACATCTCTTCTAGAGTCCCCTCGACATTATGGGAGGCCCTCAGAAGCAAAGAAGCCATTCGTGCTTGTATACACGAATATGTTAGCAAGAAAACACTAATCTTTTTAAAAACCAAAGCATTAACTAACAAGATCAATATAACATATATGAGAGACTAAAGAGGAACCCCTAATTAAGAATGTAAGCCAAATGAACAGACTCTCCCAATAGGATTTCACTCTTTGCTTGGTAGATGAGTCTAAGTAAAGGATTGGTATGTATGCTCAAAGGGCTTCAAATTTGCTTCAATGGATGTTGGGATTTGGGTGTGGATGTATGCAAAAGCTATGGAGTTTGTTCTCAAAATGGCATGGTAACTTTAGCTTAAGGATTATGTTCAAATAGCTTCGGAGGGGATTCAATTTATAGGCTAAGGGCTTGAGGGTTTGAGAGCTAAGATGTAAGGATGGAGAAAAGCTTATGGAGGGCTCAGATTGCATGAGAGGAGATCACATGGATTGTGCTTCTTTATAGCCAATCACGGAGTGACACATGTCATAGGGTGAAAGGATGGAGGAAAGGGCAAGGATGAGTCAACAGAGGAGGCTCAAGGGATAATATCTTCATAAAGACCCTTCATAATGGTTTGTAAGAGGAATGAATGGGTTTGTAAGAGTCTTTTATGGCTTTGTAAGAGCATTTATGGCTTGGTGGTTGGGATATTTTGAGGAAAGACTTTGGCTTGGCTTAGGAAAGTCTTAAGCTTACTTAGGGAATGTGACAAGGTTAGGAGGGATTAGGCTTGGGTTAGGATTAGATTAAGGATGTTAGAGATGTGCAAGTGGATGGCATTCATGAGGGTGGGTGAGTTAGTGGCTAAGCTTGGTTAGTATGGGTGGATGGGGTGGATTAGGCTAAATGAAGGATTAGAGATAGGCTTAGGATGAGGATGAAGACCTTCTAGAAGAGTCTAGAACTTCCTAGGATGAGGATAAATAAAGTTTATTTATCTTAAAGGTTTGGGTTGAAGAGATATTCATTAAAACATTTTTAATAAATATGAAGATTAATATTTAATCTTAATTAAATATTTTGAGTTGGGATTAGGGGTAGGAAATGATGGGATTAGCCTTTAATCAAAATTAAAGATGGATTAGAAGATTTTGGAAGAGGTTAGTGGTCTTAAGAAAATTGGCCAAGTTTTGGGCAAAAAATAAATTAATTATTTATTTTGAGATTTTTGGTCAATTTATTAATTAAATAATTAATAAATAAGGAAATAATGTTTAAATAAGATTTAAACATTTTTGGGAGAGATTTCTTAATTAAATATTTTTAATTAAGATAAAAGGATTTAATGGCACAAAAATAAATAAATTAATTAATGATGATGTCATCATGAACTTTTCAGAAAATAAAAATACTTTATTTTCTAAGGGATTTTAGGTGTCTACATTTTGCCCCTCTTTGATGTGATGCCACAAGTGGCATGGCATCAAAGATAAGAAAATAAGATGCCCAAGGCTAGAGCAAAAGAGGAGAGAATGGACTGCGAGATGCCCCCTCAAGAAGGCGGCAGGGAGAGAAAGCAAGGCTCAACGGTTTCTTGAAAAATACAAGAATTCGAAATGAGTAAGGAGACTCAGATTGGCAAAGAGAAGGGGTTGAATAAGCTCAAACTCTCACTATGGGAGAATGATAAAGGGAGAATCAGAGGCACAAGAGGAAGCAAGCTTAAGACTTTAGAGAAGGTGGAGGATGAAGGAGCGGAGTGTTATAAAAAGGAATAAAGGATAGGGAGAAGGATGAGGGGATTATAAAGCTGATGCAATAGGATTTCAAAGAGTCAGATTGGAAGAAGATAGGTTTTGGAGATCCCTAGGACTAGGATTGTGGATCTCGAAAGATGAGGCTTGGTGGATTGGTGGATCCCTAAGACTATGATTGTGAATCCCTAAAGCTAAAAGTGAAGATTGATTCAAAGAGATACTGATGCATAAGTTGGGGTAGGAGAGACAGATGTTGGATATGGATGGGGGATAATGGAGATGAAGGGAATCCATTGAAGCTTTTTGAGCAGGGGGATACTTCAAAGAGAAGTACCATCATGTAGTTGAGCACTAGATTTGCTATAGGATTGTTGGTTAATTGCCAATGTTACCAAGAACATCAAGGCCGTGTCACCAACCGTCCAGAGGACTGACAAACTGACTCAAAAGAAACACACAAGGATTGTCCCAGCATCACACATGAATCTGAGAGGAAGTAGTGTAGAACTGACACTAGGTAACCCACAAGCAAAAAAGAAAAATAAACAAAAGACCTGATCAAAACCTTATGCACAGATTGCCCCGTTCGTAATATACCATGATATGGAAGATCATGGCAACCTTGAGGAGGGAACAAAAAGATTTCTTGGAAAAGATACTTCAAGACCCAAAGGGAAGATTCCAAATCAAAAGAAAGCGAAAATCCAAAAGAGAACTGTTTGCCAACGAGATGGGTAGGACGAGGTACTAATGGACCAAGATCAAACATGAGGAAAGCTATATCGTACAAGGATCTATCAGAGAGCACCTAAGCTGATGGATCTGGCTGAGTGATGTGTCTGGCAAGCTGAACTAAGAAGGATAACACTTTGGTGACAAGAGATCTAGCTAAAGGATGCATTGGAATAGCTAACTAAGGGTTGTGCGATGTGTGCAAGATGCTGATCAAGGATGAACTGACACAAAAGCTGGATAGATACAATGGTACTAAGCTAAAGAGGATGTATAAGCTGACAGACCAAGATATGTTACAAATGTACAAGGTTGTTCATGTTGTGGTTTTTGTGAGATGGAAATGTTTGTGAAGGGTGGGATGTCTGTAATAGTTGATAGGTGGATAGGTACATGGTTTGCGAAAAGCTTAAGTGAAAATAGGATTCTTTGTGTGCATGTGATAGGATACAAACTAGGATACAAACTTTGGCATATAATACAAGTTGGAATATGGTACAAGCTTTGGACAAGATTTGGATATACAAGCTATAATACAAGGGATGATACAAGATTTACAAGTTGGGGTACAAGATTTACAAGCTGAGGGACAAGATTTACAAGCTATACAAGAGGTATTTACAAGCTCCATTAGATTTTGGATATTTGGTCGAAACACCAAGGAAACAAGCAGGTGTTTTATTAGATTGTGAGTGGATGGATGAGGGATAGGATAGTGATAGATAATGGATTAGTCTTAGTACACAACACACCTGAATTACCAGGTTTTCACCAAGGTACCTATCCAAGGCACTTGAATTGCCAAGTTTTCACCATTGGACGCTTATTTCTCTTTACTATTTTTTTATTTTTTTGTTTTTTTTTTCAAAAGCTGGGTATACCAAGGATCTTCAAGCATAGAACTTCTTGAGATGAATGATGTTAGTAGGATCATTCAAGTTTTCTCCTTCCAGTGTAGATAGCTGCTAGGCTCCAGAGCCAAAGGATGCAGTGACAACATAAGGACCAAGCCATGTAGGTTCAAACTTGCCTTTCTTTTCTCGATTGGCTTGGACTTTCATGTTTTCTTTGAGGACCATGTCGCCTGGCTGAAAGTGTCATGGAAGCACCTTCTTGTTGAAATTCCTTTTGACACGAGTTTGATAGACTATGAGATGATCAGAGGCTTGTTCTCGCTTCTCATCTAAGAGATATAGTTGGGTGAGCCGAGCTACTCTGTATTCTTCATCTGATATTTTCCCTCGCAAAGATTATGCGCAAGGAGGGAAGTTCAACCTCTATAGGTAGTATCGCTTCGACACCATAAACTAGGGAGTATGGAGTTGTACCTGTGGATGTACGAAAGGAGGTTCGATAGGCCCATAGGGCTGGATTTATTTGTAGCTGTCAATCGCGACTGGAATCATTGACAACTTTCTTTAGGATTTTGAGGAGGGTTTTGTTAGTTGCCTCTGCCTGGCCGTTACCTTGTGGGAAATATGGGCTAGAAAAGCGGTGATAGATGCGGAGGGAAGTGCATAGTTCTTCCATGTTGAGATTTTCAAAATTACCTTCGTGGTCGGTAAAGATGGTGGATGGGATGTCGAAGTGGCAAACAATGTGGTACAAGATGAACTTGGAGACCTAAACTCCTGTAGCTGAGACTAGGGGGACTGCTTCCACCCACTTAGTGAAATAGTCTATAGCTGTTATTATCCATTTATGTCCATTAGATGAGAAAGGTGTGATAGTTCCAACTAGATCAAGGCCCCAAAAAGCGAAAGGCCAAAGTGGTGCAATAGGCTGTAGATCCTGTGCTGGAGCATGTACGATATTTGCGTGCTACTGACATGGGAGACACTTTCTAACAAAGTCATAGGAGTCTTCTTCGATGGTAGGCCAATAGTAGCCTGCTCTAAGGATTTGTCATGCTAGGACAATACCACTCGTGTGGGCACCGCAAAGTCCAGAGTGTACTTTTAATGCCATCGCGGCCTCATTTTCATCTAAACATCGAGAGAGAGTATCGTGATAACTCCGACGATATAGGGTATTGGCTATGATAACATAGCGGGATGATTTTTGGATGAGGTTTTGGCGTGGGGTTCGTGTGAGGTGAGAGGATATGATACCATCATTAAGGTAAGCATGAATCTCATGGTACCAAGGGGATTGGGGACCAACCAAGATACAAACACGATTTGAATCCTCATTCGCATAAGCAGGTGTGAGGAGCTGCTCGACTAAAAACTCATACTGTGTAGCTGCTTGGGGAATTTCCAAGAGCGAACTGATAGTAGCCATAGCGTCCGCTGCTTTGTTCTGTATTTGAGGCACTTGTGTAAATTGAAGCTTTATAAAATGTTGGGTTAGTTGATCAACTAGCTCTTTGTAGGGTAATAGCTTTTCATCTTTGGTTTAATATTTATTTAGGGCTTGCTTGATGATGAGCTGAGAATCGCCAAAGATTTGTAACTCAGTGATGTTCCATTCTGTAGCTATATTTAATCCTGCTATGAGAGCCTCATATTCAGCTATATTATTGGTGCTAGGGAATTATAGCTTGAAGGCTTTTGGAATGTAATCTCCTTGAGGTGTGACCAACAATATTCTTGCCCCTGATCCATGAGATGTGTATGAGCCATCAAAATAAAGTTTCCATGGGGGATGTTCTTCAATTAAACAGATATGTTCATCTAAAAATTCTGTGATCAAAGGATATGTATCTACTAGAGGCGCATCAACTGGGTGATCTACTATAGCTTGCCCTTTGATTGCCTTTCTATCCACATGTTGGATGTCAAATTTGTTAAGGAGCATAACCCATTTGGCCAAATGGCCTATAAGTGTTGTTCTGGAGAGCATATACTTGAGAGGGTTGATCTTGGAGACTAGTTAGATGGTATGACTTAGCATGTAGTGGCAAAGCTTTTGAGTTGAGAAAACAACTGCCAAACAAGCTTTATCCATAGGAGTATAATTGAGTTCATAACCAACTAGGGTTCTAATGATGTAGTAGATGGCTCTTTCTCTACCGTAGTCATCCAGTTGTGCTAGAAGTGTCCTTAGAGTAGTAGGCGTTGCCGATACGTACAAGATCAAGGGACGACCAGGAACTGGAGGAACCAAGATAGGGGGATTGATGAGATACTACTTGAGATGATCGAATTTGTGTTGACATAAAGGATCCCACTTGAAGTTTTCATCCTTCTTCAGTGAATGTGCAAATGGTGTACACTTATCTACAAGCTGGGAGATGAAGCGTCGAACGGATTGAAGCTTTCCCTGAAGAGTGCGAAGCTGTCGCAGTGTCTGGGGAGGAGGCATGTCTAAGATAGCCTTGACCTTCTTGGGGTCGATCTCTATGCCTTGTTTAAAAACTATAAAGCCTAGAAGCTTGCCAGATGTGACCCCAAAGACACACTTCTTTAGATTCAGCATGAGATGATATGTGGCTAACCTATCAAAGACTTTCTCCAGGTTAGCAAGATGATCCATGAAGGTGGGAGATTTAACCAAGATATCATCCACATAATCCTCCAAAATGCTATGGAGAAGATCATGGAAAATGGCTGTCATAGCTCTTTGATAGGTAGCCCCAGCATTCTTTTGGACAAGCTTTGTTAAGATCTCTAAAATCAGTGCAGATTCTGATGTCATCAGAAGGCTTAGTGACAGGGACCATGTTGGAGATCCACTCTGAGTAGTCGATAGGTCAAATAACCTTAGCAACTAACATTCTTTCTAATTCAGCTTTGACCAGTAATTCTACCGTAGGGTGCATTTTTCTAAGCTTTTGTTTGACGGGCTTGATCTTTGGATCAACTGCAAGATGATGAACTACAAGCATTGGATCAAGTCCTAGCATGTCCTAATATGACCATGCAAACTGGCCAATGTTCTTTCTTAAGACCTTAAAGAGGAGATCAGCTTGGTCTTGCGATAGGGATGCAGTAATCTGAACAAGTCTGGGGATCTCTAAAGAACCAATGTTGACTTCTCTAGTATCCTCAATTAGAATAGAAGACACCTCTAGTTGATTATCTTGAGGAGGCAATGCTAAATCCTCATGTTCTGCATGTGCCTCTGGATTTTCTCACTAAGGGGCTCTCTTTACTGCCTGAGCTAGTCTCGGATTCACCTTAGTTCCAGTTTTGGGTGTATCGAAACTAGGTTGGGGATTTTTGCCAAAATACCCCTTGGGATTGAGCTTATAGATATAGGTAGAATCTGGCTTTGTTTGCTTGTGAGGAGTTTCAGCTCCCATGAATCTTAGAAGCACTTCCTCTGATGTGAACTCATCAATGTGTATGACGCTTGGTTGCTCCCAATCTATGAGTTGTGGATGGGTGAGTGGTAGGTCAATGAAATGGATGGATAGTTTTTGGAGAACAGAGTCTCCGAGGAAGATTTCATCTAGGATATTGTTGTAGGCTCTCTTTTCAACTTCCTCAGGAATGTCTTAAATTTCGACAAGGTCGCAGTGAATATTCGAAAAAGTGTGACCGTCTGTATTGGTGCCCCTAGTTGTGGGTATGCCAAAGCCAAGACCTGACTTCGTTTCCCTCTTGTGTGCTTCGATGGGGCACTGCATGCCTCTTTCTTCTAGTCCTAGACCACCACCCTGATAGTTCCATTTGTCATTGATGAGCTTATGTTCTTGGGGATACTTTTGGTTGAAGTGATCAAGGCGTGCTTGATTTCTTGGAGGTGCATCCTTGTGTAACCAATTGTTGATATCTGGAGTGAGCTCCTCATGAAGAGGGATTTTCGAGGATACAAAGGTTGTTGGGCCAAATTGTTTGTATTGAGGAGGTGGAATCTCCTTAGCTTTGTGATATGTCAGTCGTCCATGGGTGTGTGGATCAAGTGGGAGTGCCCCGATAGCAAATACATTTGACAAACTATACTCTCCATAGCCTTTGTTATTGATCTTCACAGTAGATAGGGTGGAGGCGAGGATGGTTTCTAGGTCATTACAAGTGTGGGATGAATTGGCGATGGCTGTGCTGATATCAATTCCAAGGCAATGGTTTGCATATGAAGCTTCAACCACATTGCAGTAAGCAAAGGGTTCTGGATCGGCATGGATGGTTACCTCAGTGCCTTGATGCAGAAATTTGACGCACTGATGGTAAGTGGATGGAACGGCTTTCATGGCATGAATCCATGGGTGACCGAGGAGGATGTTGAATGGTAGGTTTAGATCAATAACATGGTAGATTGTTTCTTAGATGACTGGCCCAACCTTGATTGGCAGCAAAATAGTTCCTTCTGTGGTTCTTTCCAAGTTGTCATAAGCTTTGATGGTGATAACCTCACTGATGATATCTGCCTCAGTATACCCAGCTTGTTTTATGAATTTTAGGGTACAAATATTCAAGGCTAATCCATTATCTATCATTACTCTTTTTACGGCAAAATTGGATACCATGATGGCTATGCGAAGCAGGAGAGTGTGATCTGGCTGGACCACGGGTATGTTGGTGGGTTTGAATGATAGGGCACATGAGGATGAAAGGTGTCCAACAAGATTACGAAAATCAGTAGCATTGATATCTGAAGGGACACGGGATTCTATGAGAGCACTGTCAAGGATGTTCTTGTACACAGAACGAGTGCGGAGAAGGTCTAAAATGGAGATTTGGGCTGGCATGTTTCCAAGGTGTTCCAAGATATTGTATTGGCTTTTGGACGGAGTTGATGATACTGTTGGGGTTGATAGTGTTGATGGGACTGATGGGGCTATGATGTTCAATCATGCTCTTCGAGTGGTGACTACACACTCATTGTTTGGGCCTTGGATATTGATAACATTGACAGAAGGCTCTTTTTCAAATATACAACCGATGAGGCTACCAAGGTCTATGTAGGATGAAGTGTGGTCATTGTTCTTCCCATGTTGTTGGTTTGGCTGGTAGTTGTTGGTGTTGTTGTTGTTGGTTTGGATAGGTGCTTTTTCAGGATTTTGGTTATTGTGAGGAGGAAAAGCATTTTGATAGATTTGTAAACCTGCATTGGGAGAGGTTTGGGCACCAACGGTGATTTCTTTTCGATCAATGAGGTCCTGCACATAATCTTTCAATTTCATGCATCTGAGGGTGGTGTGACCTTTTACCCTATGAAATTTGCAGTACTCAATTTCTTTGTACCATGCAGCTTTGGATTGGCCTGGGTCAATTTTCTGGGTAGGAGGAAATTTGATGAGGTTTTCCTTAGTCAATTTCTCAAAAATGACATCCAATGGCTCATCAAGGGGTGTATAGTTTCTAGGTGCAGGTTGGAACTTAGGCTTTGGTCCTGCAGCTACATTGATGGCATTAACTTGATTGCTAGACCCTTGAAAGTTGGGTCTTGGATTGTGGCTTTGATAGCTTTGGTGATTCTGTTGTTGGTAGTTGATAGCTTGTTGATTGTTTGATTGATACAGTAGGTTGGACTGATTTTGGGAAGGACCAACAATATTCACATGTCTTGTATCAGTAACCCCATCTGTTGCAACGTGCTTGCTTTTGTTCCAATACCTAGACTTGTCATTTGAATGTGTTTGATTTTGGTTGACTTCCTTGTAAATCTTGACCACACCTTCTTTAATAAGTCCTTGCTCAAGGATCATTCCTTTCTCTTTGATATCTTTGTAGGTCTGCAAATAGTTCGTGGTCATGTGGTGAGCCAAGCTAGGATGGGCATTATCAATAAACATTTTCACCAAATGGCGCTCTGGCAAGGTGCAAGATATGTGGGTGGTAAGGGTTTTCCATCTTTGCAAATATTCGGGAAGGCTTTCTCCACCTTTTTGCTTAGTGTGGACAAGATCAACTATTGATAGTTCTGTTTCAACAAGATGGGCATATTGGGCTACAAATGCCTCAAACAATTCAGCAAAGTTTTTAATTGTGCCATATGGGATTCTATAAAACTATTCAAGAGCTGGTCCGGCCAAGCTTTTGAGAAAGAGACGCAAGAGGAAGACGTCACCGTATGCCACTTCCTGGCAGTGCATGTAAAATTCTTTGATATGTGTGATAGGGTCTCCTTTTCCTCTGAATTTGTCAAACTTGGGTATCTCAAAGTGTTCGGGAAATGGTGTCATGGTAATGGCTCTGTCAAATGGGTAAGGACACACATTCTCAAACTTGAAGGTTTTTGGATCATTTCTCTCTTGGATGTTCTTCAAAGTTGTCTTCATGGCTTCCCATTCTAAATTAATGGGTGATGGCTGGGGTGCCCCCAATGTAAGAGTGCCCTAAGGTAGGTATGTGTTAGATGGGGCAATGGAATATGGATGGCTTTGAGGTATGTGCTAGTAGGGATTGTACGTGGCTTGGGCAACTGAATGGTGGATGATGGGTTGCTGAGGTGGAGGTGGCACATATTGTTGCATGTGTCGTGAGGCTTGCTGTTGATATTGAATTTGAGGTTGGGATTGAGGAACATAAGCTGGCTATGGGATAAATGGATTGCTTTGTGGAGATAAGGTATAAGATGGTTGTGAAGCTTGGGGAAAGGATCAGGGAGCTTGTGGAACTTGACTTTGGATTTAAGGAGTTTGACCAATATATGTGGGTTGTGCCCCCATTTGGGAAGCTATCTGCATGGCAAAAGAGGCCAAGTAATTGGTGGTTGGTGGTGGTGGATTTCCTCCTAGAAGTGGCATAGAAAAATAGCTAGTAATAGGAGGTAATGGATTAGTTGGTGGTGGAGGTGGTGGGAATTGAAAGCTTGGAAATGTAACTGATGGGGTTTGATAGCTTGGTGGCTAGATTTGAAAGCTTGGTGGAGTGGTGGCAGGAGCTTGGGTCACTCGAGAGCTTGGAAAAAAATTGGTAGTAGCTTGTGGGGTTTGATAGCTTTGTGGAGTGACGGCAGTAGCTTGTGGATTTGTGGCTGATGGCACTGAGCTCCAAGGACCTAGTGGAAATGATGGAATTGTGCTCTGAGCTGAGGTAAACAAGTTGGGTATGATGAAAGGTTGATTACTTGGCCCCATGGGTGGCATCCTGGTTGTATATTGCTGAGGTTGGCCAAAGATGCTAGCACTGATTTGGGAGATGGGTGGATTTGGAAGGTTGGGTTGGAGAGCAGCAACAACAATAGTGAAGGGAATGAATGATGAGGTGTTTTGGGCGAAGGGGGTTTGGGATGGAGTGGTATGGACCAATGGTGGAGTGGTGGTGGCTGGATTGGCTTGTGGAAGGGAGATTTCAACTTGAGTGGAGGCTGGTATGTTTGGGTCTGTTGGATCATATGGGGTGGGTTGAGGCTCTTCTTTTGGTATATACAAAGGTTGACTTGGATCATAAGAGCCTATGGGTGGTAGTTGCCCAAACAACAGGTGAGATGGATCTGATAAAGGAGGAGGTCTTTCAAAGTCGAAGGCTCCTATATTGTCCCTTTGAAAGTTAGCCATGATTGTTTCTTTGTTCTTGTCTATAATGGCATTCACCAATACTGCATTTCCTGTTTGGTTCATGAAAGCTTCAATGTTAGCAGGTGATGGTATAGCTTTCTCTGGCCTGAAGGATGGTTGAGTGCTCAAGGGGAGAGATGCTATTTGATCCAAATGATATGGCTCCATTGTTTCCTTCTTCTTCTTGGCTAAATGAGTGACGAGTGGCATGAAAATGTTCCTAGGGATGAGATGCAACAATGCCGATGGATGCAAAGGGGGAAGGATTTTCTATGCAAATGATTTCCTAGGTTGAGGCAAAGCTATATGACAAACCTAAGGAGGATTGGGTTGGGGATTCTAACTTCAAAGATATGTTACCAAAGCATGAAAGGTCTACTTTCCTATGTGCAAGCTTGGTGGTGATTGTGTCAACTTTAAGGATAGACTGATGATCCTTTAGGAAAAACACGAGATTGACCACTTGTGTATCCCAACCTTTGGCTCAAGGTGATGAGGGATAACAAGTGACAAAGCTAGATTACCCTAGATAAAGCTCTGTCAGAGGGATAACCTCAATGAGGCTGGTGGATTTGCAAGATGGTAGGAATGGAAAACCTTTGGCAAGGTGACAACAATTTTGAAGGCTTGGATGTGAAAAATAGGCTTTTGGGATGCTAGCTAGGTTTGAGGGGATTGGTTTGGTTTTAAGGCAAAGATCTAAATGAGATGGATGAGCTAAAATGCTTAAAGGGATAACCTAAAATGGCTGGCTTTCCTAAAAAGATGACTCTAAAGTGAAACGTATGCAAGAAGATGTGGAGAAACAAGGGGGTCTAATCATAAAAATCATGCCTAGTTGGTAAGGCATAAGCAGGGTTAACTCCTGGATGTTTGCTAAATTTGATAGTGTGATCTAACCAGGCGTCTTGAAGGGCTTCATCGGCAGCTTTGTCTTTTGCTTTGTGGAGTTTGGTAATTTGAGGGCTTGGTGTTACTTCCTTTCTCTTGGCTAAAATTTCTTGGTATGCCTGAGAGGGCTTGAGTTTGGCTTTGTGAAACTTCTGTTTGGGTTTGGGTTGTTCTGACATAAATTCCTGAATCTATTTGGCTTTGAGAGATTGTGGTTGTTTTGCTTCAACTTGTTCAACTTCTAAAACAGGCAGTGACTACGCTAAGTGTGCCCTAAGCTAGGATTGACCAAGTTTGGCAAACATTCATTCAATAAGTAAAAGATCAAGAAATAGATAGGAACAACTAGATAGAAGTTTTTTATTCTCAGAATGTGATACTTGCACCACGGAGTGTGTATATTCTACAAATATTTCGATCAGTCACTTCAAACACATTAACATCTTAGATGGTTGTCTATAAGGCTGACAGTTGGTTTAGCTAAGGAGTCCTCGATATACCCAATGTACATGAGGCCCAAATTCGTAGATGAAACCAAAACAATGTCACATAACTGAGAGGAGCGGTAACCCACTTCTCCTCTTTCACTTTTCAAGGGTATAAAGTTCCTTGAGGCTTAGCTTGAGTGACAAAATCTTGATTCCAAGAGAGGTGTCTTTGGATTCACCTCCCGATCTTTATACTCCATCGGAACGCTGGAGTTGAGGTCATCCCAAGGGGTGATGAAATCCCCAAGCAGGCCTCGTAAAATTTAAACAAAATTTTGGATCCTAATCTTATGCACCAAAGATGGCCTCGAAAGACGACAAGGGGAGAGAAGACTTGGATGATCTTGGGCTAAAAGACAGAGTTCTTTTCCAACTAATGCTTAAGTTTTTTTGATTTAGACTTTGCAAACGCACATGTTTAGGATGCAAATGTTCAATTCCAACTTGAAATGTTAACAAAAGTAAAATCAATCGAAGAATGCAAGCAAGAAGAAGAGTTAGGGTCAACAAGAAAGTAAACCCGCACGCCCGGAGGCCCTCCACATCAAGTATCGATTGATTTTCTTTAAAGCATTCAAGATTGAGTGTGAGTTTGTTTTAAGCTCAAAACAAAGATGTATGTAAAGCTCAATTTTAAGCACGCGCTCAGAGGCCCTCCACATCAAGATTTGTTCAATTTTTTATGCCCAAATGAAGTGTTAGCGAGACTAATGTGCATTCAAAAAAATTTCTATCTTAGAAAAACCAATAAAAACTCAAGTGAGCAGAATTTTTTTTTGTGGAACACTTAACACCTTCTTAGGTAGACCCATCCCCATATATGGCGATGATATTGCAACCAATGGTTAGAATGATGGGTGATTAAAGAGGGTGAGTCCAACAACAAATTCACTCAAAGTGTCTTTATTTGTTTTTATAACTTAGAAAGTTTCTAAAATGTGGATTCTTTTTATGCCCCAAAAGATGAAGTGTGAGATATTGTAATGATTAATTGACCTTTTGCATTCAAGATTGTGTTTGTTGTTTTAAGCATGCATTCCAAGAAAAATTTGATTTTAATCCATGGCATTCAAAATTGATTTAAGTGACATACATTCAAAGAAAAAAATTTAAACATTCAAGTTCATTTTAGCAACATGCATTCAAAGACAAGTGTTTAAACATTCAAGTTCATTTTCCAAGAGCATTAAACCATGTAAGAAGAACCTGCAAAAAATATGGTTAGTGGTTTCATAAATGCTCCAATTTGCAAAGCTACAAAAGCCAATTTGATTAGTCACCCAAAAATCTCAAAAATTGAAGATTAACTATGAAAAAATAAAATCAATTTTTTTTGTTCTTTGTTATAGGCGTAAAAATACTTAAAAAAACCTCTACTCTATGAAACCACCAAAAGTTAAAATTTGATATATATATATATATTGGTAAAAAAAAAAGTGCAGGGATTAGTAAGCTACAGAGATGCTAAAATAGAAATGATGATGGTACAACTAAGCAACAATAACAAGCAGAGACGACAGTTCACAAGGCGGAGACGCTAATCTGCGCAAACGAAAGAGAACCAGGCAGAGATGACAGTTAATCTGGCGACGCAGAAAACAAGAAACCAGGTGGAGATGACAATTAATCTGGCGGCGCAAAAAATAGGAAACCAGGCAGAGATGCTGAACTGCAGAGACGATAGCTAAGTTGGCGGAGACGATAGTTAATTTGGTGGCGCAGACAATAAGAAACCAGGCAAAGACGCCAAACTGCGGAGATGACAGGTTGTCAAGCAAAGACGATAGTTCAGCAGGCGGAGATGCCAAACTGTGGAGACGATAGTTTGTCGAGCAAAGACGACAGTTGATCTGGTGGAGACGACAATCACCAAGCGGAGACACCAAACTGCGAAGACGACACTACGCGACCAAAACTGATGGGCACGAGTTTTTCCAAAAAAATTATTAATTTTTTGATATTTTTTGAATTTTTGAGGATAAGTTTTCTTCTCAAGTGCATCTTTCAACCTACAAAAATAAGAAAAACACCCTACAACCCACTCAAACAACAACAAATATTAGATGGTTAGTTTATAAGAACAAAATATGGAATGAAATGGATGAATAAATGACCCATAGTGGGGTCCCCCCGGGTGTGCCAAAATGTATACACTAATATGTTAGCAAAAAAACACTAATCTATTTAAAAACCAAAGCATTAACTAACAAAATCAATATAACATATATGAGAGACTAAAGAAGAATCCCTAATTAGGAATGTGAGCCAAATGAATGAACTCTCCCAATAGGATTTCACTCTTTGCTTGGTAGATGAGTCTAAGTAAAGGATTGGTATGTATGCTCAAAGGGCTTCAAATTTGCTTCAATGGATGTTGGGATTTGGGTGTGGATGTATGCAAAAGCTATGGAGTTTGTTCTCAAAATGGCATGGTAACTTTAGCTTAAGGATTGTGTTGAAATGGCTTGGGAGGGGATTCAATTTATAGGCTAAGGGCTTGAGGGTTTGAGGGCTAAGATGTAAGGATGGGAAAAAGCTTATGGAGGGCTCAGATTGCATGAGAGGAGAGCACATGGATTGTGCTTCCTTACGACCAATCAGGAAGTGACACATGTCACAGGGTGAGAGGATGGAGGAAAGGGCAAGGATGAGTCAACAAAGGAGGCTCAAGGGATAATATCTTCATAAAGACCCTTCATAATGTTTTGTAAGAGGAATGAATGGGTTTGTAAAAGTTTTATGGCTTTGTAAAAGCATTTATGGCTTGGTGGTTGGGATATTTTGAGGGAAGACTTTGGCTTGGCTTAGGAAAGTCTTAAGCTTACTTAGAGAATGTGACAAGGTTAGGGGGGATTAGGCTTGGGTTAGGATTAGATTAAGGATGTTAGAGATGTGCAAGTGGATGGCATTCATGAGGGAGGGTGAGTTAGTGGCTAAGCTTGGTTAGTATGGGTGGATGGGGTGGATTAGGCTAAATGGAGGATTAGAGATAGACTTAGGATGAGGATGAAGACCTTCTAGAAGAGTCTAGAACTTCCTAGGATGAGGATAAATAAAGTTTATTTATCTTAAAGGTTTGGGTTGAGGAGATATTCATTAAAAAATTTTAATAAATATGAGAATTAATATTTAATCTTAATTAAATATTTTGAGTTGGGATTAGGGGTAGGAAATGATGGGATTAGCTTTTAATCGAAATTAAAGAAGGATTAGAAAATTTTGGAAGAGGTTAGTGGTCTTAAGAAAATTGGCCAAGTTTTGGGCAAAAAATAAATTAATTATTTATTTTGAGATTTTTGGTCAATTTATTAATTAAATAATTAATAAATAAGAAAATAATGCTTAAATAAGATTTAAACATTTTTGGGAGGGATTTATTAATTAAATATTTTTAATTAAGATAAATGGATTTAATGGCACAAAAATTAATTAATTAATTGATTAATTAATGATGATGTCATCAGGGACTTTTTAAAAAATAAAAATACTTTATTTTCTAAGGGATTTTAGGTGTCTATAGTGCTGACACCTCAGACCAAGTTTAATGGCCCTTTTGTCAAGGCTACAATTCCCTTAGAAGATGAAAGTAAGAATAGAGTCATTGCTACATGGCTTTACAAAGAAGAGGCTCCAGTGGACCTAACAGAACAAGCTCGAGAAATCACTCCTAAGAAATATGGACCTGGTCCTAAGCTTATGAAGAATTTTGGTTACAAGGGAACTAGCCCTATTGGGTGCAATAACAATGGCCTAATTGATCCTATCAAAGCAAAAGCTCAAAGCAACAGTGATACAACTGGCCTAGGGTTTAAAAAGGTCCCTTTCCATTTGGGATCAAATCAATTCATCCCCAAACCTGAAAGTTCATCTGAAAATGAGTCACAAGCTGAGTCAGATACTCAAGAGGAAGAATCGGATGATGAGGATTCCTACCCTCATCCTATTCCTTATGATCTCGCTAAATTTTTTGCTGAGCCAGATGACTTTGTGCCACGTGTCAGCACTATGGATGATACTAGTCATTCTTCTGAGGACAATACTGAGCAACTCAAATATCATTCAAAAAAGGGAGAATCTAGTCAGTCATGTCGTATTGAGTATTTGTGTAAGAATCCAGAGACTAAAGGAGAGTATGTCCCTATCATTGTTGGGGAGTTCTATAGTCTCTCACCATGTAGCACCGATTCTCATGAATATGAGTTTGATAATCTTTCAAAAGCGACTATTGATAAAGACATTGACCAAGTGCATGTCTATGAAAATTGAATCGAAATGGGTGAAATGTCTAGGGTTAGGTCACAGGGGTCTGATCCAACTAGTGTCTTTGAGTCGTCAATTCCTGACTTTAGTATCTTGAGGCGTTTGAATACACTTGTGGATGAGGTCGTCATGGGTCTCAAATTGTTGGTCCATGCACTTAATGACTATATTGTAAACGTAATTGAACCAACCACTACTCTCTCACTCACACATCCTGAGCTTATAGACTGGAACCCCAATGCATCTAACAAAGTCCCCAAATTCCAGAATGACTACGCTCTCGCTTGTTATCTAAACGCTATTGAACCTGTAATGTCTTCCACCAATGAGCAGAGTATCAACATGACTGAGGCTGACATCAAGTATCTCAGTCACACAATTAATAGGAAAAAATGCAAGAGGTCCGATGGTGAAAACCACACTGTGGCAGTGTCGGATCCAAAAAAAGTAAAAACAAAAGATGTATCCAAGGGTGAAAACCTCTCTGAGGCACCCGTGAATGAGATATTTGATGTCCTTCCCAGTCACTTTCAGGAGAGATCATCAGTGTTAATAGAGCCAACGCAGCCAATTAACCTGGGCACAGAAGAACATCCTCATGTGATACATCTGGCGCAGTCACTGTCACCTGAAGAGAAGGAACAATTCGTTGCCTTTTTCAAGGAAAAGAAAATAAATTTTGGCTGGACATATTCTGACATGCTAGGATTAGATCTTGATCTTGTCATGCATCACTTTTCCATAGCACCAGGCATCAAACCAGTTAAACAAAAGCTTCAAAAAATGCACCCTCACGTTGCATTGCTCGTCAAAGCTAAATTGGAGAAACTTTTGAAGGCTGGTTTCATCCATGCAATTGATTATGCTGAATGGATATCCAATATTGTTCCTGTTTCCAAGCATGATAAATCTATCAGAGTTTGTACAAACTTCCATGATCTTAACTTGGCATGTCCTAAAGATGACTTTTTGCTCCCTAATATTGATATGATCGTAGACATGATGGCTAGCTATGAGATGTACTCACTTATGGATGGTTTTTCTGGATACAATCAGATAAAAATTGCGCCAGAAGACCAGGACAAAATGGCTTTCACATGTGCATGGGGAACCTTTTGTTGGAATGTGATGTCATTTGGTTTAAAGAATGCTGGTGCTACATATCAATGGGCTATTACTACAATTTTCCATGTTATGATGCATAGAACCATGGAGCACTACGTTGATGATAACTTGGTCAAAAGTGCTAAACGCAATACTCATCTACAAGATTTGGGTTCCATCTTAGATCGTATAGAAAAATTCAGTCTTCGGTTCAATCCTAAGAAATGTGCATTTGGTGTCACATCGAGGAAATTGTTGGGATATATTGTTTCTGCAAAGGGAATTGAAGTAGATCCAGAAAAAGTACAAGCAATAATGGGCATGCCACCACCTTGGAACATCAGTCAGATGAGAGGACTATAGGGAAGGCTTCAATCTATTCGCAGGTTTATTTCACAATTGGCAGATAGATCACAACCCTTCACGAAGACATTACATAAGGGTGTGAAATTCAATTGGAGCCAAGATTGTGAGCAAAGCTTAACACAGATCAAATAATATCTTGTCAATCCACCAATCCTGATGCCTCCTATGCATGGGAAGCCTTTTCTTTTATACATTTCAGCCACTGAAACATCTTTGGGAATCCTGTTGGCTTAGGAAGACAATGACAACAAAGAAAGAGCTATTTATTACTTGAGTCGAACATTGGTCTCTTATGAGAAAAACTACAACATTATTGAGAAAGCTTGCTTGGCAGTTGTCTTTGCTTCCCAGAAGTTGAGACACTACATGCTTGCCCACACTACACGGCTTGTGGCTAAAATAGATCCATTAAAGTACTTGCTCAGTAAGGCAGCTCTCACAGGAAGATTAGCTAAATGGGTCATGATACTAAGTGAGTTTGACATCCAATAAGTGGAACACAAAGCTATAAAGGGACAGGCAATTGTAGACCAACTGGCCGAGGCACCCATACAAAGTCTTCTACCAATGAACATTGATTTCCCAGATCAGTCAATTCTAACACTCACACACCATACATGGGTTTTGTTCTTCGATGGGTCCTTCACACAACAAGGATCAGGTGCTGGATTACTCTTCATTACACCACAGAGATACTCATTGCCCAAAGAGTACAAGATTATGTTTCCTTGTACAAATAACATTGTTGAATATGAAGCTTTGATCAATGGTATGAAAATTGCAGCTGAATGGAGAGTAGATCAGTTGGACATCTTCGGTGACTCTCATCTTGTTATCAACCAAGTAAATGATGTGTATCAAACAAAGGATGAGAAACTAATTCTTTACAAATGCATGGTTGATGACTTGATGAAGTATTTTGCACACATCACCTTCCAACAAGTTCCACGCACAGATAATAAAGTGGTTGATGCCATGGCCACTCTAGCCTCCCTGCTACAAATGCCATAAAATGATCTCCAACATGAGTTCTTGGTGGAAGCGTTACACTACCCAGCCTATGACACACCTGATTCCAAGATGATTTGTTCTATTATAGGACAAGAATCATCCCACTACCATCACATCTATTCCTACCTTCGTAATCAAACCATTCCGGAAGATCTGACCAGGAATGAGAAATGTTACCTAATCAGTAATGCTTCACATTATGTCATTATTGCTGACGATCGATATAGGAGAGGTCTTGACGAAACACTCCTTAGGTATTTAGAACCCGACGAGTCCAAATGCGCACTAATTGACATTCACGAAGGCATTTGCTGATCTCATTCCAATGGCCTGACACTAGCTCGCAAATACAGGAATCTCATTCACGCTCTAGCCAGAGAGCTGATTCCCTCTACTAGAACATGGCCATTTCAACAATAGGCCTTCGACTTGGTGGGGCAGATTCACCCAACCTCTTCCAATGGACATAAGTTCATTATCACAACTACAGATTATTTCACGAAATGGGTAGAGGCAGTCCCTCTCACAGTTGTTGATGGAAAAACTATAGCACTTTTCATTACAAACTACATCATCTGTAGATATGGTGTACCGTCCTCAATCATTACTGACAATGGAGGATAGTTCAAGAATAAAGACCTCAAGGAACTGTGGAAGAAATTCAAGATCACACAACATTAGTCTTCCATTTATTACCCCTAGGGTAATGGCCAAGCTGAGGCATCCAATAAGGTGATCCTCAAAATTCATCATCGCACAGTCGGTAAGTCAGGGAGAGACTGGCATCTCCAGATCAACCCAGCCCTGTGGACATATAGGACAATCATTAGAACTCCAACTAGCATGACTCCTTTTGCGTTGGTGTGTGGGCGGGATGTTGTGCTTCCAATAGAGGTCGAGATTCCTACCTTGAGAATCTCCATGAAAGGCCTTATCACTGATGATGACTATAGGATAGCTCGGCTTCAAGAGCTTGTGTTACTGGATGAATGATGACAAGTGGCATGTGATCATCTACGAGCATATCAACAAAGAATGGCATGAAGCTACAATCGGAGAATCAGGCCACGTGACTTCCAGCTGGGTGACCTCGTCCTGAGAGAGAACCCTAAGAATCAACAACAATGAATGCAAAAGGGAAATTTTGAACCAAACTGGCTAGGTCCTTACATCATTACTGCAGTATATGGATCTGGGATCTATCAGCTTTCCACAACCGAAGGAGAAGTGCTTAAAGAACCTATCAACACTCTCCACCTGAAGTGGTTTTACAGTTGATTTAATCTCAACAAGCTCTCTGTATATATCTATATGTCCTGACAAAAATCTAAAAATCAGAAAAAGTCTTGAAAAAAATTGTTACCCTGGTGAAAACCTAGCAATAGGCACTTTTGTAACATCAAAAAAAAATCAAAAATCAAAAAGAGAAAAATACAAAAAAATTGAAAAATAATAAAAAGTGTCATTGGTGAAAACCTGGAAACAGGCATCATGGTAGCAAAAAAAAAAAGAGAGAGAGAATCTTGCCAAGAAGGTGAAAACCTGGTAAACAGGCGCCTATTGTTCCCAATGCTCCATCTTGCAGCGCATCTTCTGGCTACTCTGTACAGTCGCTTTCATGTTTTTGCTTTCCTGCTTTTCCTACTTTCCGCTCATGTATCCATGGATTGAGTCTTGTCATAGCTCAGGGGCATTCCCCCTTTAGTGTCTCTATTTTTGAGATTCTCCTCATAGAATCTCCTTCGCGACAGTCACCAGTGGTTCTCACTGCGTCTGCCTACTGTCGCTAGTGTCACTATTTTTCATATTCTCCTTATAGAATCTCCTTCGTGACAGTCACCAGTGGTTCTCACTGTGTCTACCTACTATCGCTAGTGTCACTATTTTTGAGAATCTCCTTCGTGACAGTCACCAGTTGTCCTCACTGCGTCTATCTACTATCGCCAGTGATAATCTCTTCAAGATTCTCTTCATAGAATCTCTTTTGCAACAATCACTAGTTGTTTCAACAATGTCTGCCTATTGTTGCTAAGTTCATGTCTCCAGAATCCTATATGGAAGATCTCTCTTGCGTTAGTCACCAGTCGTCCTGGCTGTGTCTACCTACTGTCGCTCAATCCTTCTTAGGTTCTTTATTGTGAAGATTCCTCTTTGACCTTAGTCACCAGTCGTTCTGACTGAGTTTGCCTACTGTTGTCACCCTATTGAAGAGATTTCTTTCAAATGTATTATGGACATTGACATTTGACATCAATTCCAAAACATTGAACTCAAAAATGATATACTTGTTTGGATATGCTGAGTTTTTTTCTTTGTTTGATTTGTATTTGCTTTATCATATCTCCTCGAGCAACTCGATGATTTCATCTTCGACTAGAGAAGTAATGACTGGGCCATGATCTTTTCTTGGCTTTCTATCTGTGGTTTAGTTCCAACAAGTTGATACGTTCCTATAAAAGGGGTGTCCACTATAAGAGCCTCCATCTTGTATTGGATGGTTGTGTGTACCTCCACTCCTTTTATATAGATACATCAATGACATTGGTTATTCTCCTTGTTTGTTGGAGTGAACTCTTCATGTTATAGTACATACTGATACTCGTCCTATTAAGTGAACGTACAGATCACTACGAGTATATCTAGCACACTTTTGTCTCAAGTTACGAATGCAAGGGTCATTGCGAACAATATAAATTCAGAGTACTTAGCATAAGAGGGATCTCCTGTGTGTTTGGTGTGCCTTTCATGCAAGCAACATTCAGGTCATCCTAACGTTTATGCTTTGATGCTAATGTTAACTTGCTACATTAAAAGGGACAAATGTTCTGGTCATTCTGGTTTCTTGTGCCTCAAATGCTTACATTTAATCCCAACAAACCAATAACATATCTTATATTCATATTTCCATGATTGCAATGTTAGTGAGAATTGTATAACATACGAGCTTTATTTTATATCCGGTGATGATTAAATATCGAGGCTTGGTAACCAGACCTAGGGTTGCATTTAACATAGTCTTGCATTACATACTTTATTTGCATAAGCACGCAATTCGATGGTCTTTCTGTTCATACTCTACATGCATCAAATTCCTCCACGGCTGTACAAGCGTTTGGTTCGTCGATCCATGCTCCTCAATGAATAACCTGTGACTGTCAAGCAAAAACATGCAACACTACATGAGATGTCAGTTCATACATATGCATTCTATCTAAGTACAACATACATCTCATGTACATCAAAGTAAAACAACATAGACAATGACATGTACACAGGAATACATGGCTCAAGATCTTGTATATATATATCAAAAGAATGGGTCAGTACAAAAATGGGCGCTACTCGAGCGCAATCGATCAAAAATGATACATGTGGTGTTGGCACACCAATCAATACATAGCCATGGATCAAAAACAAAGATCAAGCACAGAGCATCTAACTCTATCCTAAACCCTCACCTCCATGAGGAGCAGGGGTAGCAGGTGGCGGAGGCGGCGGCGGCATATCTAGCCTGACAGGAGGTCATGTGCCTCTAGACTCTCGCGCATACTGAGAATAGTGTTGCACCTGGAGTGTCTCATCAGGCACGACGCTGGTATATGCGGCATAGTAATATGTTGCTCGAGCTGACTGGAAGCGGATCTCATCCTGCGCCAGCTCTAATCTCCACTCTGCAGTCTTGGCACGCTCTCTCCAAAGATCAGTGTCTCGCTGTCACTCTACCAGCTGCGCATCCTTGACTGCCACTGCAATTTGTAACTCTCCCAACTATCGGGAGGCTGCACAAACCCACTCTCAATACCTTCGTACTGCATTGTGCACCCCACCTGCCAGTTGATCTGGCATATCCTCATCTAACATCTCAGGTGCCTACCACTGTGGTGGTGCTTGCCGCTGTGGTGGCGCCTGCTGCTGTGGAGCCTCCTGCTCAGAGGCTTGCTCCTCTGTCCTCTGCCTCCTCCGTCGACTATGTCCTGTCCCACTGCCCCCGGCACTTGGGTCTGATCCCATCTGACGTGGGGGAATAGGCATCTGTTGTACCCAGTGCTGGACTTGTGGTGGAATCTGTGGCTGACTTGGCGGCTATGGCTGTGCCTACTGCTGCTGGGGTACCTATCTCTGTACCTGCCCTGCCATCCCTAGTGGATCTGTGAAGTGTGGGAATAGATGGCTGATCAAAAATACCTGATATGCAGGCGTCATCCCTGCATCTACTACCTTTGGTAGGTAGTCCTACTAAACTGCAGCTAGACTACGAATATCTATCATGGATCGCCCTAGATCCATCTGTGGTGGCCATCCCCGCTCAACATCCTTCTGCACCCTAGCATAGGCATAGTACTCATGTGAAATGTCTTGGGGACGGCCATACTACCACCACACTCATGAAATAACAAATCTCTTAATAACTAATGTCATCTTGCCCGCCAGAGGTCGAGAACTAAACATCCATGGCAGCTCTCTAGAGGCATCATCCCAGTCCTTTGTCTCTCTCCAGGGTTGCCATACAACGGACACCAGGTCATCAAGATGCATCCGTCGGTGCTCAGTCTTACCTAGGTGGGCCTGGGTAATATGCCCTCGATATTTGCATATGTACGACTCCATGGGCTCTCTGGCATCCTCAAAAATTGACCAACATAGGGAAGATGCTCCCAGGCCCAGATCTGTAATACATATACCCTCGTTGCCATGGTCTTCTTCTCATGGAAGACGACCTCGTGCATCTAATGGAAAAGGTGGGCCAACATGCACTGACCCCACTCAAAGATCTCTGGTGCCTCTAGCATCCTGCGAAGCATGGCACCCCATCCGTACTCCAACCCATGTTGTCCTCTGTCAGGACATAAGAAGCAGCTCAGAAATATACCCAGCACGGATGCCAGCTTGTGTATCGGTCCATAGGTATGCATCAGCTCATCCCAGCTGATGGCTCTACCCCGTGGTAACTCTCTCCTGAACACAACAGATAATGCCTCTATCCCTGCTCGAGGCACTGTATCATAGATGACCTGGGCACCATGAAAAGGAATCCTTAGAATCCTCCAGATGTCCTCTGGAGTGATGGTCATCTCGCCCATTGGCAAGTGGAAGGTGTTCGTCTCCGAATGAAAATGCTCCACCAAAGCTGTGAGTAAGCCGTGATTCACCATTATGGCTAGAATCTAGCATAGAGAGGACAAACCCAATCAAGCAATGTGAGCCCGATCTGCATCATCAAGACTCCACAATAACTCCCCATATGCTGGATAATGAGACCTGAATGAAACGTCACCAAAAGACTCCTGCACACAACAAATGAAACAATCAGTATCAAGTCGAAACGATGCACCAAAACCAATTAAAAAGCAATTTTTGAGTATGATAATCAATTTTTTAAACAAAACTGTCACGAAATTTCGTGCGAGATTTGTGAAATCTCGTGTGAAGCTCTCCAGTTTCACGCGAAATCATTATTTCTTCGTGCGAAGAATCTCGCCATCGCACAAAAAAAGAGTTGCTCGTGCGAAAAAAGAGTTTTTTACACTAGAAAAGAAATTCTTGCGTGAGAAACAAATTGCCTTGAGCGAAGAATCTAAATCTTCGCGCGAAACCTAATGCATCCCGCACGAAGATCCTTCGGCCGTGTGCGAAGAAACAACGCACCCTGTTTCTTCGCGTGAAGAAAGAAGATCTTCGCGCGAGAAGAGATAGGCCTCGTGCGAAGACCGAATTGACAATCTTAAAACATGCTAAACCGTGCAATAAATGACCTCGAAATGCATGAAAATAAAAGTACAAAGGAAGGGACTTGATGACTCACCGATGGTCTGTAGTCTGCTAGGCAACCGTGACATCTAGAGCGCTCGAATCGATGATGTCTCACGCTAATTGCCATGTCTCTCTCAGAGCTCAAATCAATAGAAGACAAAAAGCACAAATGAATTGAAAATGACCCCTCGAGCCCTTATATAGCTGTTGACCCAAATTTTTCAAAGTGCTCGAATTTGCGCGAAAATCACACCCCTGGCTAATTGGATCGTTCTAGATCCATTTTCAGGATCAAATTCAAAATCCGACACACTTAAGAGCCTCAAAATTGCATTTTAAAATTTTGGGGACCGACGCGATTGAACGCTTATGCAGCCCAAATCTTTCCAATACTTTGTGATTCTTGGAATCCTTTCAACTTTACATTCTCCATATTTTCAAAATTCATTTTGAAAATAGTCAACTCAAGTCAACTGTGGCTAAATCTGGTCAATATTTGGTCAAACTTGGTCTTTGTGACTTCGCAATCATTTCAAATCAACCCTGAATCTTCTTTCGATCGTTCTGATCTCTTCTATATTCTGTTGAATCTCAGATTTTTCTTATATCTCATGATATACTGCTTCAAATCATATTTCTGGTGTGTCATCTTTCGATTTCACTCCCGAGGGGGCAGGATGATTAAACATCATTAAATACCTATTGCTTGGGGCATCTGATTCCCATCTTATGTCCTTATCACTTGGGGCATCTCATCACTCGGGGCATTTTGTTCCTTTCTATCTGGCATCTTTGCTACCTATCTTATCTTTTCATCAATTGATCAACCTTGTAATAGCTCTTCTTAGAGTTTGATGGACAGGTATTGGGACAATCTAAACCCTAACTCCTAAGGATCAAGCCTCGTTCTGGGGATGATTCTATGACTCATGATTGGACCTTGTTATCTTTTATCAATCTTAGGTATCTAGGTGTTCTATCTGGATCCTTGAAGGTTAAGCTCCGTTTTGGAGAAAGTCTTCTATATGCTTTTAATTTTAGGTATCTAGGTGTTCTATCTAGATCTTTGAAGATTAAACTCCGTTCTAGAGATAATCTTCTAAATGCTTATCAATTTCAGGTATCTAGACGTTTTGTCTGGATCCTTAAAGATTATGCTTCATTCTAGAGATAGTTTTTTAAATGCTATCGATCTTAGGCATCTAAGTGCTCTACTTAGATTCCTTGGGATTAAGCTCTGTTCTAGAGATAATCCTTAAAAGCTTATTAATTGGTCTCCATGTAATCAACTTCGAAACCAATCTCATGTTCGCATCATGCTTTCTGATTATCTTTGAATTGAATGTGCTGCTCGCACATTCATTCAAAGAGGGGCAAAATGTAATACCCCAAAATTGGCTCATTGCCATCTCAACCAATTCTGGTCTATTTCTGATCAATCCTAAAGTCCTATTCTATTAGGCAAATTCTTATTTGGCTACTCACTACTTGACTTAATTGTCAGATGCAAAAAACCCTAATCTGCATTCATCATGCTTATTATTTAATTCCTATAGTATTTACTCATATTAGTCACATTAATCTTATTGATTAATATTTAATTTAATTACTAAGTATTTATACTTTAATTAAATTAAATTATATCTTAAGGCTAATGTACTATGGAATTAAATTTATTTAATTTAATAAATGTGCCTATTTTAATTAATTAAATGAAATTATTTAATTAAATGGAGAACTTACTTCTAATTAATTAAACAAAGTTATTTAATTAAATAGAAAGCCATTCCTAATTAATTAAATGAAGTCATTTAATTAAATAAGAAAAGTGTCTTTAATTAATTAAAGGATTATTTAATTAAATAGAAAAGGTAATTATGAGAGCATATCTCATTTTATTAAATTAAATATCTCACCAAAATCTCTCTTCAATTCAAAAAAAGGGAAATTTCTAGTTCACTATTGATCAAAAAGGAATTAAATCAGTTAACTCCTTATTCTACTCAAATTAAATCAGTTAACTCCCTTTAATTTGGGAATCTTCCTTTATGACTGAACTTCACCTTTAATCCTGACTGTTGATTAAAATTGATCTCAATCGTTGATGGATTCCAGGAAAGTCTATTTAAGAGACCCTCATCGCTCCATTTTTGGGGAGGATGAATTAGAATTTGCATTGAATTGCTATTGAAATTCATACTCACATTTGCTCACATTTGCTCACATTTTTGTATACATCTTACATCCTTAGCTTAATTTCATTTAGCTTAATATGCATAGGTTAATCTAGTTTTGTTTCAATTGTTCCTAGATTAGAATGCATTTCTCATTCTAGATTAATCTGCACAATCATATAGATTAATTTCATTTCTTAAATCCTTCGTTCTTAGAGGGTCTGGTTGCTTAAACACCTCAAATCTAAGGATATCTAACAAGTGATCCCTTTTAGATAGAAGGCAACAGGTCACCTTGTCGGCTGATTTTCAGATGAACAATCCAATGTTCATTCTGGGATGAATCCACATACAATGACCGTGTTGAAGTGTGTGTGTTAGCATAGGCTGCATTTTCACGCATACCCATGTAGATGCACTACACATCAATGAGACATCCAATTACACTAATCTTAACTCTATTGTACCTTCTAAGAAACCATATGCAGGTTTAGAACTGGTTGAAGTGTTGAAATGAAAGGGATTTCACTATGCAACAACTGCTAGCAGATTTGACACAACACATAGATCTGAGAAGATGAAAAGAAACAATACAAAAAAGGAATTGCACAGATTAATAAATGGCAAGAAGAGGTAAGAACATAAATATTTCATTAATGGAAGGAAAAAGTTGCAAAGCATAATGCTACTACAAAATATAGATAGGAAAGAACCTTTAAAACATATTTACAACTGCCTTTTATGGAGTTCAAGCATAAATCAGTTTTTACATTGAGTTCATACTCTAACCAGGTAGAGTTGAGATTGCAAAGGAGCAATAACTACCGAGTAGAATAAATCATGATCAAATACACGTCCCTACGCTGGAAGATTTGATCTTTACATGCAGATATAGTTCTGAATAGACAGAAGTGGCGACCATTATTACTGATTGGGTAGATGAATGAACTAGGCGGCGAAAGGAATGGTACTGCATTGATTAAGCATGGAGAACACTCAAAAGCGGCTACAAGCGATCAAAAGGATATGATTTTCCATTAAAGAGTTGCTTCTTTGCTTCTTGACATGCCAAGTCAGCCATGTCACTAAGTCAAGAGGAGTCAACTATCTCAACTCACCACATGGCCCAATGCCCTTGAAGTATCCTGCCATCTCATCCAACTGTTATCTTTATGTTGACCTATTGATTGCCTCTAATCGCAGCTTCACAACTTGCTTTCTAATTTAACCATCTAGCCTTGCGAAACTATGACTATCCTTTATGTCATGCTTGATCGCTACATCAAAACCTGAAATCAGGTTGGCTCCTAAACTGTCATGACCCTACAACTGCATGAAGATGACCTTTCATACCATTGTCGCAGTTTAGACTTAACAACCTTCTAACCACGGGATGATGTGAAATCAACTAACTTGCCTTGGTTACACCTTCACAATTGAAGACCCTCATTAACTATTTAAATCGGTGGAACCACGACCACCTCAATGCTTAGCCTTATCATTGCTTCACAACTTATTTATCTATTATCCTCTTAATTGTTGTGACCATGTGAATAGTAGTGCTTTTCTCTAGTTTCCCTTTCACAAATTATTTCCTGGCTAGCATGAAATGTTCACAACCCTATGATCCATGTATTTTGTTGCTTCGTGGCTTGAGAATACTTAATTGTTTTTCTACCTATGAAGTTGTGAAGATTAACTTTAACTGTTGATTGCTCCGTTGCAGCTTATCTCCTTTACTCCAATGCTAACCCCATGAACAAGCAAACAAGCATTTCACACGATCGCCACCTTAACCATGATTAGCTCTAAAACCCTTGCAATAGTGCAAACAAGACCCTTTCACAACTCTGCCACTTAATCTATTAATCCACTTTCTAACCCTATGAATGAGAAAAACCACAAAACCTGATTGTTATCGCACCATCGAGACCTTGACTCTGGTTTGCATTCAACTCCATGTGACACTGTGAACCAAGAGGATAGCCACTTTGCTACTTTGACCTGAGGTTAACCTTAATCCTCTGTGAGATGTGACGAACTAAACTTGACTAAGCTATTGACTATCGCAACTCAAAACTTTGAAGCTCGTCGATGGAGTTAAATTGATCCAACTAATCTGCTTTCATTTGATTAACAATTCCTTTGATATTGGCCCCTGCAATGATGCAATCAAGAGAATAGGAATTGACCTAGCCCAGCATGATATGTGTCCATTTTTTGCCTATTCACAACCTACAACTAAGGTTTGGCACTTAACTACACAAACATGCACACAAGAAGCTTTCACCATTTCACAACTCTAACCATGGTTTGTATCAAACCACCTATGACTATGCAAAAAGGGGAAGATCACAATGTTGTCACTTGAAACATTAACCCATAAGTTAACCTCACAAATAAGCGATCAAAGCAATCACTACATCGCAGCTCAAACTCTAGCTAAACCTTAACCTTTCGTGACTGTGAGATAACACATGAATCTTAACTATTGGAGTTAAACTTCACATGTTTGCCGCTTGAGATTGTTTGATCTTGAAGTTAACTACGATGACACAGCTAGAGACTTTTCACAACATCACCACTTGCCTTTGAATGTTAGTTTAACCCATGGTGAAGTTGCGCAAACCATGCAGTTGACCATTTCACACCCTTGTGACCTCCCTGACAGTTAAGCCATAAACTACAGTGACCAAGTGATAAAAGGTAGTTGCATGGTCATGACTTAAAATCTCTTAAGGATATGTCATACAATATAGATATTTGAAGACATGGAGATATAAAGGGTGTGACTAAGGTTTTACGTATCCCTATCAAGTTTGCATGGAAATCAATAATTCAGAGGATGTAGACATGGCTACCACCCGGGTTTTCATGGAATTGGTCAATGTTTGGAAAATGGAGGGGGGGAATGGTCAACAATAGCCTTTCCACAAAATGGGGCACTACAGATTATAATTGTTATCTCTAGAAGTTGTGCCTTGAGCAAAAACTACAATTCTAGGATTCGGTCACTTCGAGTAACATGGAAACACTCCTGGGTAGTGGGTGTACCAAGGTTAGGAGTGAATCTCCAGATTATAGGTTGGTTCCTTATGATGTCCACCTATTTATTTCTTCAAACTAAAATTAAACTTGAGGGGTAAAGGGATAGAAGGATTACTTGAAAGTAAATGTTGGAAAGTAAATTGAGGTGATACACCAAACATTAATATGAGGATATTGTTTGACTAACACGGTGAAATACTTCTAAATAGTTGAAATAAGAACAATATTGTATCATTGAAAACTCATACATAAGTATTTCATAAGAAGGAAAGCATTTCAAACAAGATGCTAAAGGGAATGATAACATTCATAGTTAACTATTTGAGATAAAGCATAGATTCATGACTTATAACCTGTATGAACACATCCAAAACCTTACTTGCAAATAAAATTGAGACATGGACTCAGGGATTCAAAATAAATCACAAAAGTTATATCATATTAGTAATTTGAGCAACAGAGACACAATAAGGACTTCTGAACTATTCCTTTATTTATATTTCAAAAGTAGTTCCACAACATTCCTCTAGACTGTCTGTAGAGCAAAAATGCAGAAAAAATTATGAAGGACTTAGAAGAAATCACGATAACATCGATTTTGCACCTAAAACTCCAAGGATTCAACCAAACATCCCTCCCCCCCCTGCTCCTTTTACATTTTAGAAAACCTTATAAAGAGAAGGATTGCAACAAACTTCAGATAGGAGGGGTATCTATCAAAAAACTATTGGAAGAAAGAGAGATATTTTAGAAAGTCACATTTTTCATTTATGTTCTACATTCTCTTCATTCGGGTAAAACTAGGAAGATGATCATGAGAAATGCTAGGTGGTACTTGTTGCAGGAGTTCTTTAACCAATTTTGTTTGCCTTTGTTTCCTTTCATCATGAAATTCCTTAACTACATCGGCTAATAAAGTCATGACATCTTCAACTACTCCCATCACGTCCATTTCTTCCCTGGGGTCATTCAAAAAAAAATCTAATCCTCCCCTTTGATCTCTTGGCTCTACTTTATCTAGGATCAAATCTTTGTTTTCTTGTTTCATCTCTGTAACCTGAACCTATCATTTCTTGCCACCTTTCATTAAATTCTTAACTAACTACCCAGTGAGATTACAAACATAATAGTTGAAAAGACAATTTCAAACTTTGACCCCCGATCTCTCAATGTTTCAATCACAACTTAGTTGCTCTATCCCCACAATTAAACCCTTAACATCATTTTTTATCATGATTATACAACTAATGGAAACACTGCCCGTGTCACAATCTTGCAACATATTCTGTGATTGTTGGATTCTAGCTGCGACACTACGCCAAGCTTGAATGTTGACTACTGACTGAAATGGTATGAGATCTCAAGTTCACAACTTATATCTTGACTCAACCATTAACCCTTGCAACCTAGCGACAAAGGCATTGTTGCATCAGAACCTTAACCTTCGGTTACAATTAACTCATTACGATCATGTGACAAGGGGATATGAACTGCTATTAAAAAATGGACCCACTACTACACATGTTAGCTTCTCGTTATGTCATTTTTGGTAACCTTTTTACTTCTTTTGTTAGCGACACGATGATGACCACTAATTTGTCCTTGATCAAACAACCGGGAAGATGCACGATCCTCTCTCTCAAAGGTTAAAATAAGGCCCACAACACTACATGTCACCTCTCCGCCACTTTGCAAGCTTAACTCACAATTAGTCTTAACCCCTCATGAACATGCAAACAAAGAGGAATTGCATGCTTGCAACCTTAACCATGAGGCTTCATTAACTCTGAGAAACCTTACGATTAGATAGGAATCTCTACTTCACAACTTATATCTTGACCTTAGCATTTGATCTTGTGACTACGTGATTAGCTGTTAGGCTAACTGCTTCATCCTGAATGCATCATTGCAACTTGAAATTTAACCTGACCATTGACTTTTTTGAGTGAGCGATCAAGGCAATCATTGTGTCAATGTCTTGATCTTGGGTTAGTATTAACCTTCTGTGACTATGTGAACCATTGCTTCAACTACCTGATTAACCTCTTTGTTAGAGTAAATAATTAATAATTAATTATTTATTCTATTACTTAAGCTTACTTAGGTCATGCATTTATTTAATATTTTGTATTTAATGCATGTAGTGGTTAGTTGTTGACAACACGGGAGTTTGTTCCCTTCTAGTTGTCAATCTTATCTTCTACCACCTTCTAGCTTGTTCTACAAGCTTCCATGAGCTCTTTATAAGCGGGCTCTCCCTCATTGTATAACATAAGGCAATTTTATTGTAAATACATTTTCATTGTGTTTGCATAACTGTCTCTCATGTCCGTTTAGGGTTTTTGCCCTTGCTCCATGCTCTTCCCCTTCTTGGCTTCTCTTTGATAGGTCTTGCATGCAGGTGATCTTGGGCATCTTCGGAGTTGGCTTTCCTCAACTCCAACATGGTATCAGAGCCTTCCTGTTGCTGCTTGTTGAAGCACACTACTTCTCTTTTGTAGGAGCATCATGTGGTGCAGTCAGGATACTTGAACCTTTGTATTGTTCCTGAGATCCCTATTTTGACTGCCACGCCACATCCAGTTGAGGGCTTTTCTTCTCTGCAAGATTCTCCTTCCGCTCTACCTGATCTTCCAGCTTCATTTATTGAGACTCCAGATACACTTGTTGCAGATACTACAGTGGACATTCATGACAGTGTCATCACACCTACCTTGGGGATTCCATTTCCAGATCCTCATACATTCTCCCCTGGGCCTCAACTAGGCTTTCCAGTTTTGCCTCTCATTCAGGGATTCCCTTGTTATGTACCCTTGTTTCTTCCACATTGGAGTTGCATTGGTTTGATCCCTACTTTAGGGGCTCCTTTATTCTGGGGAGGCTCTAGTATCTCTCATGGGGGGGCTGGTTTTACTTATGGTTTTGACCGGGTCTCTTGACTCTTTTCTAATGGAAGTTGTCCTTGGGGGGATTGGTTGAGGCCTTCCTTCCTTCACTTCATGTTTTTTAGCATGTTGTTTTTACCTCTTTTTGGAGGAGGGTTTTTCCCATAGGGTTTTCCCTCTTTCTCCGTTTTACAGAGGTTGCATTGTACATGGGTACCTAACATGGCCTCGTTGCCGGGACCCATTATGCATTTCATCTTAGTTTTGGGAGCTTAAGGCATTCCCCTAAGTTGCACTTAAGGGGGGGTGTTAGAGTAAATAATTAATAATTAATTATTTATACTATTACTTAAGCTTACTTAGGTCATGCATTTATTTAATATTTTGTATTTAATGCATGTAGTGGTTAGTTGTTGACAACACAGGAGTTTGTTCCCTTCTAGTTGTCAATCTTATCTTCTACCACCTTCTAGCTTGTTCTACAAGCTTCCATGAGCTCTTTATAAGCGGGCTCTCCCTCATTGTATAACATAAGGCAATTTTATTGTAAATACATTTTCATTGTGTTTGCATAATTGTCTCTCATGTCCGTTTAGGGTTTTTGCCCTTGCTCCATGCTCTTCCCCTTCTTGGCTTCTCTTTGACAGGTCTTGCATGCAGGTGATCTTGGGCATCTTCGGAGTTGGCTTTCCTCAACTCCAACACTCTTCACCCAGTTGCAACATAAGATGTAACTAAATCATGCATCCTTATGAAATTGTGACAACTACCATAGCATTTGATTGCCCAGTTGCAACTTATTACTTTGGAGCTTTCTTTGATAGAAGATATCAATTTAACATCTTTAGCCTTCATTTGATGCATGATTTTTCTGGAGTTGATCACCTGCGAAGCTACGATCAAAGGATCTCTGAGACACTTGGCCCATCATGACTGGTGTCGCTCCCTTGTATTTTTGCAATCATAACCAAGAATTAAGCTTTTTAACCTCGCGACCATGTGATCAGATTAGAAATGTTACTTTGTAACTTGATCCCATGATTAAACTTGACCACCTGTGACTACGTGAATAAAACTTTCATAGCATCACCACCTTTAGACCCTATTTAGCTTGACTCTTTGTGACTATGCAAACATGAAATTAATCGCTTGATGACTGTGTCACACCATTGCCACTACTTTGGGGTTTAAGCCAAAACCACTCACAATTGTGTGAACAAAGCTTTCGCATAGTCACAACTTAAAAACTCAACAAGGCTTAAGGCATGAGCAGTAAAACATTTGAATACAAGGGTTAGTCAAACTTAGCAATATAAGAGAGGAAACATGATTAATCATTTACATATCCCTCTCATGTATGCATGGCATTTAATGAATCAATAGAAGAACTTGGAATATGGCCACCACCCTTGAGAAAAGACTAGTCAATATTTCTACCCATTTGGCATAGTGATAAAAATGGTAACACTTTTGGTGATTTCTATTGAATGGTTGTCTGCTAGACATAAAACTAGTGGCCTTGGATAATCTATTGGGTATAGACTTAAAACATATATGCAGTTGGGTCAATTCTAAAATTGAAAAGACTAAGAATGAGGATGCTTCTATACTAGCATGGATGCAACACTTTGCTTGCCCAACCCTTTGGAACTTAGGAACTTTATTGAAAGAAGAAAAAAACTCAACTAAACACACCTATGCTAGAACAAAACTTAGGGAGAACAAAAGCAAGAAAATCTATATACATGAAGGAACTTGAAGATCATACCTCGAAACAAAGCTTTAGGTGAATCTCATTCACATGGATTGGCAAAAATTCTCCTTCTAAAGTTGATAGCTGGTAGGCATTGTTCTCTTTGCATTCTGAAATCATGAATGGCCCAGCCCACATGTGATCAAACTTGTTATGATGACCCTGTCTATTTTTCAAAACTTCCCAACGTAGAATCAGATCTCCTTTTAAAATTCTAAGCTTGGATTTCTTGTCAAACACCTTCTTGGTCTAAATCCGTTGGTAGTCCATTTTCTACAATGAATTATTCCTCTCTTCTTCAAGCTATAATAACTTAGAATACCTCAAATTCAATGGGTCATCTTCTTCAAAAAGCATTACATTATCAGCCAGCTATAATGAAGGAAACTCTATAGAAATAAGCAACTTAGCTTGTTTCCCATATACCAAAACATAAGGTGAATTGTCAAGAATTCATTTGGGAGTGGTTCTATCAAGCCATAAGGTTGATCTCAACTTGGAATGCCAATCATATTTGTCGTCTGCTAGAGTCCTTCTCAAAATCCTCAGCAAGTTTTTATTTATACTCCTAACTAAACCATTGCCTTGAGGATAATAGTTTGATGAAGTGTTGAGATATACTCCCTTTTTAAAGGCCCATTTAGTTATTCTTGTCCCCACAAAATCCAAGGCATTATTAGATATAGTAGAGTTAGGAACTTTGAATCTACAAATCAAATCATCATAGAAACTCAACACAAAAGTTTCATTGGCCTCCTTCAAAGTTATTGCTTTTGTCCAGTGTGTGAAATTGTTTGTGGTAGTCAGGATCCATTTGTGGCCATAACTAGAATTTGGATTTATAGGGCTCACAAAATCAATACCCCACTTCATGAATGGTTGGTCAATTAGAATAGGATGTAGAGGTAAGGCAAACAACCTTTCTTTTCTAGAAAATAATGAACACTACTTACACTTCTTTGCCCAGGCATGAGCATCCTTAAATAGATTGGGCCAATAATATCTAGCCCTCATGATCTTATAAGTTGTTGTCTTTGGAGAAAAGCAACCTCCTACATCCTGGAATTACTCCAAGAACTTACTAGTATGGTCATTATAGATACACTTGAGAAGTACTCGATTCATATCTTTTATGAACAAAAGACCATCAACTAAGATGTAAGGTATAGATCACAACCCGAAATACCTTTGTTTAGCTTTGTCTAGGGATGGAGGACATTCTCCAATTTGCATGAAATGAACCATATATTGTAGCCAACTCTCTGAATGGTCTTATTATGGAATATCTTGATTAGCTAGAATAGTTTATGCTATATCATCTGTGGTCCGAGTCTTCTCATTTGCTAGTCATTCACATAAACCTTTCCCTCTAATGAGCTTGGTCACCTAAATATCTACATCATATTCCATGACTCGAGATATCCAACCAACTCTCTTTTCATTTAGATCCTTGCTCAAAAAGATTTCTTTCACACAATGGTGAGCTACCATAAGATAGATCTTGTTGTTAGATACCAAGCATTTGAACTTTTTAAGGCTTTTTACCACAACAAGCACATGTTTCTCAATGAAACTATATCTTTGTCCATATCCCTCTAAACCCTTATTAAAGAAAGTAATGAGGTTTTTAAAACCTTGATAATTCCGCTAAACCAGCATTGCAGAAATTGTATCCATACTAACATGTGCATACAATGTGAAGTCTTTTGAGAAATTGGGATTCACCAAAGTAGGAGCAACTAATAATGCTTCTTTTATTGTTGGAAAACTATGTTTGGCTTCTTTTGACCAGCTGAAAATAATGTTTTTCTTAAGCATTATTATCAATGATTTCAACAAGTTAGAAATGTCTAGAATGAAACATCTGACAAAGTTAATTCTCCCAATAAAACGTTGCAATCCCTTTTAATGACATGGTAAAGGTAACTCCAGAATGTTTGCAACCCTTTCAAGATCAATAGTGATGCCTTACTTGGATACAACATATCCCAATAGTTTTTACTCATGGACAACGAACACACACTTCTCTGGATTGGGGGATATACCAAACTCTCTGCATCTTTCTAAGATTTGCCTAAGATGTCCAAGGTGATTTGTACCATGTTTGGAGAAAACTATGATATCATCTAGATAGATCAACACAAATTTGTATATTAAGTTACTGAAAGCCATTTCCATGGTCTTTTGAAATGTAGCCCCTACATTTGACAAGCCAAAAGGCATCCTTTTATATGCCATGGTACCCTGCTTTGTGGTGAATGCAATTTTGAATTGGTCATTTGTTCCATGAATGACAAAGGGCGTTAGTCCTTAAATGACACTCTATTGAGGTCTCTAAAGTCAACACATAATATTAGCTCCCCATTTTTTTTTCCTGACAAGAACTAGATTTGAAACCCAGTTGGTGTGTTTGATAGGAAATATTATTCCATTCTTA
The DNA here is from genome assembly GCA_028749045.1 of Cupressus sempervirens. NCBI lineage: Eukaryota > Viridiplantae > Streptophyta > Pinopsida > Cupressales > Cupressaceae > Cupressus > Cupressus sempervirens. The sequence goes on from CM053792.1 coordinate 240,377,211, forward strand.
ATGAGTTTGAAAACCTCTTTCTGCATTAAGGGTTTTAACTTTGGATTGACTGGCCTTTGCTTTTGCCTTATGGGTTTGGAATTGGATTCTAACTCAATACTATGTTGGTCAAGGCATGGATCAAAAACCCGTAAGATTTGCATATCCCCAAGAAAAAACATCATTGAACTCTTGGAAAAGCTGAATGTAAGATTGCCTTTCTTCAGCAGGAATTGCCTTACCAAAATTTAAATTCTTTCCCTCTGCAATCTCAAGGTCTTTATAGTGATTTAGTTGAATCCCTAAGATGGTTTTATTCCTTTTGACTTGGTCATCAATGTTAAAGATGGACTCTATAGTGACCAATCCATTGGGCATCTTATTGGAACTAAGCTGTATAACCTAATCACCATATTGTTCCTTCACTTTGCATTGGTTGAAAGCCGAATGCATGTCTTCTTCAAGCATAAAATTTAAAATTTGTTCATCACTATCAAAAACTTGCCAGTTAACCTCATTGTTAGGTATGGAAGGTCTAACCACAACTTTGATATGCCTTTGTACATCTTCTTTGCTAATATCTTCAACTATATCAAACTGTGCTCCTACAATAGCCAATATATCAGCATGTTGATTCAATCTTCTATGAATAGAAACTAAATTAAAAAGCATCAAAATCTTCAATCGTATCCCACACTTTTCTTATAGCCTTTTAATTTTTCATTCTTAGTCATGTGCAACCCTTTGACCTGGTTGACAACTAACTCACTATCACCAAATACTTTTATGTGTTTGATACCTCTCATTCTCGCCCATTCCAATCCTTGAATCAGCCCCTCATATTCAACTATATTGTTTGTGCATACAAAACTAAAATAAATGGTTGTATAATATTTATCTCCCTAAGGAGAGATCAACATTTCTCCCCCACCTGAACCATTCTTGCTCCTAGAGCCATCAAAGTATAACTCCCAAAGTTGATCTTGTTGCTCAAGATGATCAGTTGTGTCTTTGACAAGATTTGGCATCACTAACCCAGCCTCTTGGAAGATATAATTCCCTAGACCAACATTTACAATATCTTCAATGGTAATATCATTGGTCTCCTTTGTTGAGATATTCTCTATTGCCCATTCATCTAGCAAGACATCAGAGATACTATCAACTTGAGTATTTGTATCTTGGGTGACAAGGTCTTCTTCTTCATCAAGTGCAATACAATTAGCATTGATCACACTAAGTATGGAAGGTTCAATATGGTCTTTTGCAAGTAACTCAGACCTAATTGTTACTTTGGTCCCATATCTAGTTCTAAATAGCATATGTGACCAATCTATAGATAAATAACCTCCAATCATGGCTGTGAATTCTCTTAACAAGCAAATGGAAAAATATGGAGGCAAATCTATCACAAAGATATCTTGGGGGATAGAAAAAGTAGGACATGCATGGAGTTTTAGACTTGCATTCTTTATGAGACCTAATGTGCTAACACATAAACCATCTATTTGGACTACACCTTTCTCTAAGGGTTCATATTTTAAACCTAGTTGGTCTACTAACTTCTTGGGCATAACAGAGCTTGTGGCCCGACTATCTACCATGCAATTATGAACAAAATTATTTCCAATAATCAATGAAACATAAAATGGTGGTGGTTTTACATCATTATGTTGGATCTAATTTTCCTTCTTGCTGCTAGCCTGAGAAATAGCTCCCTAATTTGTGAATACAGCTCTGCTAGGCTCATCAACAACTTGATTTGGAATATTTGTTGCCAAGGCTTCTTTCAACAAATTAGCTTGCCCTAGGATAGCTAGAGAATCCCACATGGACATGGTGATACTCATCCTTTTCATGTTTTCCACAATATTAAATGGTATAGTAACATGTATTTTTTCTTGGATTTTAGGGACATTAGGATGTACTTGTTGATGTGACTGCTCTTGAGTGGCAACAGGAGAATTTATCTATTTCTCTTTCTATCCTTGAAGTGGGAATGAATTTTCAGTTGACACCTCCTTACTTGACCCTACGTCATTGTCTAGGGTCCTTTTCTTTGATCTAGTGCAAACACCACTTGTGGTACTATCTCTATTCACACCACAATGTTCCTCTTCTTGCCAGTTCATGAATGTAGCATCTATGAGAGGAAGTTTTGGCTACCTCTTAGCATCAACATAAGGAATAGGTTGTGCACTAGAAGCACCTTGAACCATTAAGGCTTGATTAATCATCCCATTAGAGCATGTAGACTGACTGTGTTGTTGATTACAAGGATAGCACCAAACATAGTCAGCTGTTAGGTTATTTTTGTTGAAAACAATTGATTAATTGTGTATTGTCTTTAATGTTACACAAAATGTCATATCATTTCCAGTCGATGTATGCTAAGCTAACTCAAGTGTTGAAGATAGTTTCCTGTACTTGCTAAGCATTCCAAAGTTTTCCTAGTTCAAAAGATAGTGTCTACCGAGTTCACTCTGGCGATAAAGGAAAGTTTGCAAAAGTTGAGTGTGAATCAAGCTCACTCGGTAAATGAAGGAAATGTTGGATGGAACCAATGTTAACCGAGCTCACTTGGTTACCAAAGGAACTTTGTGAATATGCAATGTTAACTGAGTTCACTGCGTTAACATAGGAAAATTGTTTTTGAATTAGTGTCTACCAAGCATGGTCAACTAACGAAGGATTTTCTCATTTTGGCATATTGAGTTTATTTGAATTATTTGTTGGTTCTAGCCTACTAAGGAGATGAATATTAAGTATTCTAAGTTGTATTCAAGATGACTTGACAATGTGTAAGATACATATAAGGTCAAGTTGAGGATTGAATATGTGGAACATAATAGAATATTTGATGATGCTTAGAGGAAGTGAATTGGAAGGATAAGCAAAATATCCTTGTTGAGCTACAAAAACACATTTGATCAAGAAGGATCAAGTATATAAGCCAAAATTGAGATCTATAATCAACAATTCAATTGCATTAGAAATTAGGTCATCTCATTATTACTTTCTAACCACTGTAGTAATGATCTAAATCTCTGAACTAAGTTGGCTTAACAACTATTTGTAAATCCTCTAACAAGGTGGCATTTCTATTTGAAGTGTCCAAAAACCTCTAACAAGGCCACTTCTAACAGGGTGATTAAATACTCTAATAGGGTCACACCTAACAGTGTGTTTTGTAACCTTTAACAGGGTTGGCTACTAATAAGGCTCACTTCATAAGAGTGAAAATTAGTAACTAGTTGCAATTGGCAATTTTTCCCAAATTGGGTTTCCATGTTAAATCTTGGTGTCACTTGTATTCATGCTATTTCTTTTATGTGTTTGCAACTAAGTTAAGTAATATTAATCATAGATAATATCTTAAAGATATTCATGTTAAGTAGTTACCGAGTTATTTTAGTGTTTACCTAGTTACAATATTTGCTACTATAAACTGAGTGCATGTGTGTTTGTCGAGTTACAATAGAAAATAGTTTAATCAAAGTTTTGATTTGTATTGACATCTAAGGGATCTAGGATTTATTTTAGCGGTAATCGATGCACCTCTCCCCTCTTAGTTACTCCTCTTATATTTCCAACAATTTTGAGCAGGGACCATATCTCTAACAATAGTTAGAGGAGGAGCAACATTCAAAGGATTAGGATTATAAGGCTTAAAAGGTCTCTCGTTATAATTTTGCCTATTAGGTGTGTACTGGTTTTAAAAATGCTATTAAAAGGACTGATTTGGAATCTGATTATGAGGTTGGGATGGTTGCCTAGCCTAATAACTTCCCTTCGTAATATTTGCTAGCTCAATAGTTAGGTTTTGCATGAGGCTTTCCATCCTTTTTTGGCCATCTCTTAGCTCTTTAGCTCTGATGAAGGGCTTGCAGTTATGATTTCTTGGCTTGGAATAGCTGGTAATGGGTTAAAAGGTGGTATGGCTAGAGGCATATTAGGTTGGATTTCTAGATATATAGGCATTGGAGGCCTAGGAGCAATTTTACTTGCTTGAATAAGACTATTCTTAGCTCTTATAGAAATGTCATAACCTTGTGGTAATGAATAATCCCCCATAAATTGGATCATGATAGAGATATCACTATTTAGGCTCCTCAATTAATGTAGAAAAGCATGTTCTTCTAAAGGCCTTACCTGAATTGGTATTCTGCTCCATGTTGGTTGAAATCCATCATCTGCTCATGAGGAGCACACTTGATGGTTGTGAGTTCTTCAACAAGAGACAAAAAATCTCTGTATTCAAAATGTTTCATCAAGACTTCTCCCAATGCATCCTAGGAATTGATTGAACCCACAACAAGGTTTTAGAACCATTGTAGAGCTTTCTCTTTGAATGAGGTTGTAAGGAGCTTCACAACAACGTCTTCCTTAGTGACATGATGCATGTTGCATAATGTTGCAACATCCCTGATGTGCTCAAATGATGTTGTCTAGCCTTCTCCAGCGAAATCTGGGAAACTCTTCAATGTGGCTAGAGGAATATCATGATGTTGAGCGAAAAGTAGTGGACTCCCTTGATTAAAATGGATGAATGCAAATTGCCTTGCCATTGGTGCTTGAAAAACTCTTCTCCTTGGAACTGCAACAATGACAAGAATTGTTGGTGGAGGAGTAGATCTGGCACTTCTTGTATGAATGATGGTATCTTGGATCCTCTTAGTTGTTCTACCTCTCCTTCTAGGTGGGGACAACTCTTTATATTTGAAACTTGCAAAACTACTTCTTGTTTGCACTTTTCTTATAAATCATACACACTAAATTTTTTCTTTCCATAGTTAGAGTCACCAGCTATGTATATTCTTTACCTTTGAACAGGTTCATTCACTGTTTTACACATCACACAACAACAAGGAAATATGAAGAAAATACTAGAAGCTATTTTCTTGATCCCACCGGGTGTGCCAAAATTGTTATCTCTAGAAGTTGCACCTTGATCAAAAACTATAATTCTAGGATTCAATCACTTCGAGTAACATGGAAACATTCTTGGGTAGTGGGTGTGCCAAGGTTAGTAGTTAATCTCTAGATTATAGGTCAGTTCCTTATGATGTCCACCTATTTATTTCTTCAAACTAAAATTAAACTTAGGAGGAAAGGGATAGAAGGATTACTTGAAAGTAAATGTTGGAAGGTAAATTGAGGTGATATGCCAAACATTAATATGAACATTTTCCTAGACTGACAGGATAAAACACTTATGAATAGTTGAAATAAGCACAATATTGGTCACTAGAGACTCGTACATAAGTATTTCATAAGAAGGAAAGCATTTCAAGAAAGATGCTAAAGGGAATGATAACATTCATAGTTAACTATTTGAGATAAAGCACATATTCACGACTTATAACTTGGATGAACACATCCAAAACCTTACTTGCAAAAAAAACTGAGACATGGACTCAGGGATTCAGAATAAATCACAAAAGTTATATCATATTAGTAATTTGAGAAACAAAGACATAATAGAGACTTATGAACTATTCTTTTATTTAGACTTCAAAGGTAGTTCCACAACATTCCTCTAGACTAATTGTAGAGAAAAAACACAGAGAAAGTTATGAAGGACTCAAAAGAAATCATGACAACATTGATTTTGCACCTAAAACTTAGAGGATTCAACCAACCAACTCCCTCTTTTTTTACATCTTGGAAATCCTTATAAAGAGAAGGATTGCAACAAGCTTCAAATGGGAGGGGCACCTATCAAAAAAACTATTGGAAGAAATAAAGATATTTCAAAAAGTTACATTTTACATTTATGTTCTACATTCTCTATATTCGGGTAAAACTAAGAAGATGATCATGAAAAATGCTAGGTGGTACTTGATGCAGGAGTTCTTTAACTGATTCTATTTGCATTTGTTGCCTTTCATCATGAAATTCCTTAACTGCATTAACTAAAAAAGTCATGACATCTTCAACTGCTCCCATCACGTCCATTTCTTCCTTGGAGTCATTTGGAAAAATATGATCCTTCCCTTCATTCTCTCGGCTCTGCTTTATCCAAGATTAAATCTTCATTTTCTTATTTCAACTCTGGAACCTAAACCTATCATTTCTCACCACCTTTCGTTAAATTCTTAACTGACTACCCAGTGAGATTACAAACATAATAGTTGAAAAGTCAATTTCAAACTTTGACCCCTGATCTCTCGACACTATGATCATAACTTAGTTGCTCTATCGCCACAATTAAACCCTTAACATTATTTTTAACCATGATTATGTGACCAACAAAAATGCTGACTGTGTCACAATCTCGCAACATCTTCTATGACTATTGGATTCTAGCTACAACACTACACCAAGCTTGAATGTTGACTCTTGACTAAAATGGTATGAGATCGCAAGTTCACGACTTATATCTTGACTCAACCATTAACCCTTGCAACCCAACGACAAAGGCATCACCGCATCAGAACCTTAACCTCTAGATATAATTAATTCATTGCGATCCTACGACAGGGGGATATGAACTACTGTTAAAAAATGGGCCCACTAGTACATGTGTCAGCTTCTCATTATGTCACTTTGGGTAACCTTTTTGCTTCTTTTGTTAGCGACATAATGATGACCACTGATCTATCCTTGATCAGACGACTGGGAAGATGCATGAGCCTTTATCTTGAAGGTCAAAATAAGGCCCGCAATGCTATGTGTCACCTCTTTGCTACTTCGCAAGCTTAACTCACGATTAGTCTGAACCCCTCACAAACATGTGAACAAAGAGGAATTGCATGCTCACATCCCTCACCACAAGTCTTCATTAACTCTGAGAAACCTTGCGACCAGATAGGAATCACTACTTCACAACTTATATCTTGACCTTAGCATTTAATCTTGCGACCATGTGATTGGTTGTTAGACTAACTGCTTTATCCTCAACACATCATCACAACTTGAAATTTAACCTGACCATTAACTTTTGTGAACGAGTGATCAAGGAAATCGTTGTGTCATTGTCTTGATCTTGGGTTAGTATTAACCTTCTATGACTATGCGAACCATTGCTTCAATTGCCCAATTAACCTCTTTGCCCAGTCGCAACATAAGATGTAACTGCATCCTTGTGAAACTATGACAGCTACCATAGCATATGATCGGCCAGTCACAACTTATTACTTTGGAGCTTTCTTCAACAAAAGATATCAATTTGACATCTTTAGTCTTCATTCGATGCATGATTTTTTTGGAGTTGATCACCTACGAAGCTACGATCAAAGGATCTCTGAGACACTTGGCCCACCATGATACACGTTGCTCCCTTATATTTTTGCACTCATAACTAAGAATTAAGCTTTTAACCTCGCAACCATGCGACCATACATGAAACATTGCTACACAACTTGATCCCATACTTAACCACCCATGATTGCACAAACAAAACTTTTGCATCATCACCATCTTTAGTCCCTGGTTAGCCTAACTCCTTGCGACCATGCGAACATGAAATTAACCGCCTAATGACTATGTTGCACCATCACCATTACTTTAAGGTTTAAGCCATAACTGCTTGTGACTGCACGAATAAAGGTTTCACACAGTCGCAACTTAAAAACTCAACAAGGCTTAAGGCATGAACAATAAAACATTTGAATACAAGGGTTAGTCAAACTTAGGGATATAAGAGACGAAACATGATTAATCATTTACATATCCCTCTCATGTATGCATGACATTTAATGAACCAATAGAAGAATGTGGAATATGGCCACCACCCTTGAGAAAATATTGGTCAATATTTCTACCCATTTGGCATTGTGATAAAAATGGTAACAATAATAAGATGCTATTTTATTTGTCTGATGTTGGGGAAACCTTTCAAAAGGTTATCTATATGACTTTTCGAGGTTTAATGCATATGATTGTCTTAGTTTATCTAGATGACATTATTATTTTTTCTAAAGAGGGTAAGGACCATTTAATCACTTAAGACAAAATTTTGAAAGGTATTGCAAGTTTGAAATATATCTTAATCCCAAAAAGTATTTATTTGTTCTTCATGAAGATAAATTTCTTGGTTATGTGGTCAAAAATAGGGTATCATTATTGACCTTGAAAGAGTAAGTGTTATTTTAGCCCTTCCTTGGCTATCTCACAAGAAAGGTTTGCATAGTTTTATTGGTAAGATTAACTTTGTTAGGAAGTTTAATCTCGATATAACTAATTTATTAAGTCCACTAACTACCATGCTGAGAAAGAATGTTCCTTTCAACTATACTGCATATAGAAAAATAAGAGATTTGAAATTATTAGAGAGGCATTGGTAGCAACACCTACACTTTTGAATCTTGATTTTTTTAAGGATTTCACATTGTGTACATATGAAAATATTGATACTATCTCTACTATGTTGGTACAAAAGAATGATTTGGGCTTAGAGTAACCTTTAGCCTTTTTTAGCTAAGGACTAAAATATTACGATATAAGGTACATTTTTATAGAGACATAAGCAATTTCTATTGTAAGAAGTTTGAAGAAATTTAAGCATTTTGTTAAATAACACAATTAATTTGATATTTCTCGCCCAAGTATGAAATAATTTTTGTTAAGGAAGGACTCGAGTGTTAAGATAATAGGTTGGATGGCCAAAGTAACGGAGTACGATGTACAAATCAAGGATATCAAGCTAATTAGGGAAAAAGGGTTGTGCCAAAAACTTGTGGATGGTATAAATTGTAGCAAGGAAGATGATTAAGAAGTTGTTTTACAATTACAAGATCCAATAACTACCCCAACTCATGTAACTAATTAGGTGCAAGAGATTTTTTTTATTTTTTTTGTAAATTGGCAAGTGTCCTCGAGGTATAGATTGAACTAAAGAATGCATTATAGATTGTAGTGCATTCCTTATGTTCTTTAAAATGGTATTCTATTTTAGAATAATTTCATTGATGTCTTATCGAGATGTGTTGGACCTGAACAAGTTTAGAAAAGGGTTACACAAATTCCATAGGGGGTCAATAGGAGACTATTTTTCACCAAGAGAAATAAATCTTAAGTTGACGAAAGGTGGCTATTATTGGGTTAGTATGGTCAAGGATGCTTACTTGTAGGTGAGGAAATGTAAAAAGTGTGTTACGTTTGTTGGTAAAGAAAAAATGGCAGCTCTAACATTGTAGCTGATTCATGTTGAGCAACTATTTACGAGGCAAGCATAAATTTTTTTTAGAGGTGGGGATTATATTTTTTAGGTATTAATAGCTAGAGAGTACTTTACTAAATGGACTAAAGTTATGGAACTCAAAGAGGCGAATGACACTTTTGTTTTGGGTTTTTATTTTATTATGAAGAATGAGTCCACTATGAATTTATCATTTCATATATTGCTCTAGCATTTATTGGTTTTATAACTTTTCATTAGGTTGTTAAGAATGAGGTCTACTTGAACACATCTTCTAACTACTACCTACAAAACAATGACCAAGAAAAATCCACAAACAAGAACTTAATCAAGATTATGAAGAAGACCATTTAAGGTGGCCAATAATTCTGACATGTACTAAGCTAAAACTAGCTTATGGGCTAATAGGATTACTGCTAAAAGAGTTGTAGGGAACTCACCTTATATACTGGTTTGTAGTAAGGAAGCTAGATTACCTATCTCACTTGAGTTACCAACACTATATTTAGTAAATCAACTTGATATAATAAAAGAGGATCATATGATAGTAAGGTTAGCTTGGTTGAGCTGGAGGAGACTAGAAATGATGCCTTGAGGATGACAGAATATCACTCGGCACAAACGAAAGGTAGTTTGATGAAAGGACATTCGCAAGATCATTCCAGGGACATGACATAACACTGAAGTGCGATGAACTTAAGAGAAAACCTAAACACCACTCAAAGTTTGATGCATTTTGGAACAAGCCATATATTATCTTAGAGATTAAACAACACAATGCCTTTAAGCTATCAAAGTTAGTTGACAACATGGAGCCAATCCCAGTAAATTGGATATACCTCAAGCATTGCTTGTAAGGTATAATATGATGGTGTACATTGTAGAATAGGTTGCAAGTATTAAATAAGTGTTGTTTCACACAATCTAGAACTAGTTTTCTTTCCTCTAAGTGTTGTTCTACATAATTAGTCAGATTATCTTGAGTTTAAGTAGGAGTCAAAGAAGACGTCCTACTATAAAGCATTATTGTCTAGTCAAATATGTATTCATCATTCATGCAAATGAACATATGAGTCCTCTCACATAAATAATTCATCTCCACTAAATGAGACTATAGGGGATTACATCAATTTGTGGATAATGATTTACAACTGTGTGAATGGGTGTTTCTCAAAGTTCAGGGGTATTTTTTTAGTATTTTGGCTCTATGCCTAATGGATAGTTTTGGTATCAAATGTTTACCATAGGTCCAAGAATAAGACAAGATCTTGAACACATCTTCCTCCCTGATAATTTTGAAAGAAAGAGTCCACCCGACATTGCATTACAAACCAAACTTCCTTTCAAGCTCCAATGAGCCGCAACCCAATGTTGGACCATATCAATAGTTGGTCAAAACAAAAATAATTGGCCCATGGATGAACACTATGGTCCACAACTACATCCAAAAGGTAAAATTTAGTCCCTTAATTTGTTTCTAAAAACTAGGCGTGGGGATGCAAGCATCTGGTCCTATAGAACCAAAGACCAAAAGACCCTTTCAATTGGTGAAGGTGGACTCCTTATCTAAAGTACCATCGTTATTTTGACCATGTTTAGCAAACTTAGGGGTCTTAATGTTACAAATACCATTATATCGCTAATAGGCTCAATAGAGACCACATGGTGGCCAAACATCTAAGAAACAATCCACAGGGCACATGTTGGGGCCTCCAAGGACTAGGGCGTCACAAATGCAAAAAAAATATTGGAAATGGGGTCCTTAATGGGAGGGCTAGGTCTGTGGTCGACAACCGTGTACAAAGCTTCATTTGAAATTTGGAAAGTAATATTTTGCATAACTAGTTTTTTCTATCACATTCTACAATGAGCTTGTTAATACCCAATGCCAAAAAGTATTTTCCAAAATAACTAAGTCATATATAAAAAAAAAAACAACAATTTTTCTTTTCTTAAAATCTGACTTGTGATTTAGACTTCCTAGTGAGTGAAATTAGCAACTAATAATACACTTCCCCTAATATTATCTTCCTAAAATCTTAATTATATTTTACTTAAAAAAGTTACATTTCTAATTATAGGCCAAAACAGTGGCCACAATCAAAATCCCAACAAGTTTAACATTATATTATTTTAACAAACTCTCCAAAATCTGTCATCTCACAGAATATCAGCTCTCTAATATTTTAATTGTATTTTATTTTTAAAATATTTTACTAAAAAAAGGCTACAAACGGTCACCTCCATCAAAATCTGAACAACTTTTTTGTCAGTAAAAATGTCAGATCAAATGATCCGCACAACAAGAAAATAATAGAAAAAAGCTCACCTACGTGGCAATTCTTCCTGGTTATCCCCTCCCTCGACATGACAGCAGGAAGTGGCGATCCTTTTCGAAACGAAGGCTTGTATGATAATGGGAAGTTGAACTGGCGATTTCGATGGAGTACACGACTGAAATAGAACATTTTAGTTGTATATTGCCTACTTGCTGTAACAGGAACCATTTAGGGCTCCCGCGCGGAAGAAATTCATTCGCTTACAATGTATTGGTGCAGAATTCCGAAAAAGGTTGTTTATTTTAGTGAACGTTTATCCGACAGTATCACGCGGCAGATCCCTTATAAAGCAGACCACGTGGAAGCTGGCCTAGGTTTTCTGTAAACGTCAGGAGAGTAAAACAGCTTGACCGCAACGCATCATATTTCAGTTGTTCAAGGAATCGAAAACGCAATTTTAGTCCGTTTAATTTGTGCGTTGGAGCTGCCGCGCCATTTTGAATTCTGTTCTCTCTTGAACGATTGCTGCTGCTGTCAAGCGTAGCGATGGGGTCATCTTCGACGGGAAAGGATGGCGCGGCGTTGGCGCTGCAGCTGGGAATGGCAGCGGCTCTCGGGGCTGCCTTCATGGCCGCCTCCGCTTATTACCTTCACAAACGCAGCGTCGAGCGCTTGCTCCAGCAGGCCCACGAAGGCAAAGAGGAGGATGAGGAGGAGGAAGAGGAGTGTTTAACGCCCAGGCAGCGGCGCAAACAACATTCCAAAGGCAGCAGTTATAATAATAACAGTAAAAAGAGGTCTTCGGGGAAGACTGAATACAGGAGCTCGATCTCAATGCCTGACGTGACCGCCGCTGGATGGTCCAATGGAGGCCTCGATAAGACTGCCTCCTTCGGTAGCCTCACTTCCATTCCTCCTGGTCTCCCCAGGCTCCAAACGCAGCGTGAAGGTCAGTTTTTATTCATAGGTTATGGGTTGTTAACTGCCACTTTCTTTGTAATTTAGTTACTAATTCAATGAGCTTTCTTTGTCACGGACCGTGGAAGTCTTCTAACTTTAAATTATTGAAGTGATTAAGTCGGGTTCGGACTAATTTACTTCGTGGCTGTCTGATTACGAAATGTTGGTTTAGTCAAATATTGGGCCGATATGAATTAGAGGAGAAATCAAATGAGTCCAATTTTGACCTCTGCATAGAGGCGCTCTGGGTTTTATTCTTTTATTTTAATGAAAACTTCTCGGCACTTGGTTATTAGATGAATTTGCCGATTCCCGATATTTCCCGGGTAATTTGATTTTGACCATAGTTGAACTAATCTTTTTTCTGTCATGGGTTGCTTTGTATTCCATATTTTTCGTTTGGAGATTTTTCAGATATTCTTGAAAGAAAAGCCCTTTGGCTACTATCGTATATAACAGTTTACATTTTAGTAGTATACATTATTTCTTCTTCCAACGACACATAGGGATTGGGGAAGATGGTTGGTTTGGGGCAGTTATTTGGCGAAGATCCAACATTGAAGTGATGCGTACTTATCCTAGCGGGTAAAAATAAAGAATATATCTGTGAATTGGGAGGAGGCTATACACGCTTGAGCACACATCAAAATGGTAGCTACTCTTCCCAGTGGGTAAAAACTATAATGCATTCACCACACATCAAAATGGTAGTTACTCTTCCCAGTGGGTAAAAACTATAATGGATTTATGAATCACGAAGAGATCATAAACACTCGACCACACTCAGGCGCATACATCTCTCTCTGTCTCTAACTGAAGTTAACATCTCCGCAAACCCAGTCGTACTTCTTAGGTAGAGACCGAGACTCAAAGAAATCTGAGCTGCATGCATCTCTCTCTCTCTCTCTCTAACTGAATTGATCATCTCCTCAAACCCAGTCCTACTTCTTAGTGTGGAGACTAAACTCAGAAAGAATCTGAGCTGCATAGTTGTAGTAATTCATTTCTTATAATCAGTAAAAGGAAGAATATGATATGAGAATAGATAGGGTATAATCAATCCCACACGAGCTTCTATTACAGAGATGAGAAGTCTTGACATTAGCCTGAGAGAGGAGTGCATCTAATTTCCAAATGCAATTATTTTAGGAAAAACAACATTAAAAAAATAAACTAAACAAACCCAGACCACAATGATATAATTGGCATTGAATGAATTGTAGTGCAAGAAGCTTTCGTACTTTTTACCTGTATACAGGACACTTCTGCCTTAATAACACTTCCTCAATAAAATTCCTTTTGGGCCAGAACCTCAAAAATCAAGGAAAAAAGGGAAGCAGAAGAAAGAGATGTCGTACGTGCAAGTGTACATTTGACAATTTCATCTAGCCTGCACATTTGATATCTTTAACACCTTTCTCCATTGTCTTTGTACCTTACTCTTTTTACTTTTAAAATTTAAAAGCTTCATCCATGGTAGTGCGAGCTGACTCATCTTGGTACATCTGAATGGCAGATCAAAGGAAATTATATTCAATATCTGAATGCCATCTAGCATTGACTCTAGCAGAATCAAATCTCAAACATCAGAGAATAGAGGAAGTAAGAAAATGGAATTAAAAAATGGTATATAATCTTCTAGCTCAGTCAATCAAAGATATATCTCTTCCCGCTTTGCTCTCTTTTTTTGGAAACTAATGCATGACCGAAGTCATCTTTAAAAAGAGGAAAAGGATATGGAGGAGGGATTGGGCAGAGCAGTTGAAAGAAATTTTAAGTTACCAGATTCTCTCCAGCAACCCTCAAAGTCTACTTCGATTCTGTACAAAGTCTTGTTCTTGTCAAATTCGTCCCAAATTTATCTGCATAACCACAAATTCCCTGCAAATTCTGTCAGAGGAAACTGGGCGGAATTTGGAGCAAAATTGGAAGAACTTGCTGCCTTGTGGCTGAACCCGGGCCAAATTTGGTCTCAAACCAATGTTTTTGGACTTCGTTTTTTTGCCTAAATTGGTCTATTCAACCCTCCAACCCTAAAAGTGACCACTAAAAAGCCTAAAAAGGATGGTTTGTATGCCATTTTTGCATTTGTGAATGAAAAAGAAAACTTGCTAATATTGGAATTCCAAATTGACGACAGGTGAAATCCAAATTGATGATTATAGAGGAATTTCTTTAAAAAATCTATGATATCTTTGAATCCAAGGCTTAAAGTTTGAATCTTAACTTTTGATCTAGCTTGATTAGAAATCCTCTAACAAATACAAAAATAAAAATTCAGATAATTGCACTTATCTTCTGATGATTCATTCTCAAATTGTTCCCTTGATCTAGAAATATGTTCCATGCATGTGACCAAGCAAAGTGTGTCATGTTGCATGTATGGCTAAATGATGCAATTAATATCCTATTGAATTGAAACGTAGATTGTTACAATGGGGTTGCCGTTGCACCAAAAGACTGATCTGTCAATGCCTGATACATCCACTGAACTTATAGTACAGAGGAGGCGGTTAAGCCCTTGTTACGAATCTTGAGGGGAGTGCTAAACAAATTTCCAACAATCTCCCCCTCATCATTACTCGAGGGTCTGAGGATTCGAACTTGTGACCAAGCTCTGATAGCACTTGTTAGAGTGGGGTTGCCGTTGCACCAAAAGACCGATCTTTCAATGCCCAATACAACCACTTAACTTATAGTATGTAGGAGGCGGTTAAGCCCTTGTCATGAATCCCGAGGGGAGCGCTGAACAAATTCCCAACATAGATATGGTGGTGTATTTTGCTTTTTTGCTTTATTATTGGCATAGTGGTATATGGACTTATTTGTTGTTGTGTATATACTCACACACACACAGACACACACACACACACACACGCGCACACACGCGCGCACACACACACACACACACACACACACACACACATATTTAAAAAAACCATATGATTTATATGGACAAACCCAAAAAGGAACCTGAACCCACCCCCCAAAATTTCTAAACGAAAACCTGAATCTCGAACCGAAATCTGAATTGGCAACTTAGAAGAAAACCATTCTAGCATCAATGCCAGAGCATTGAAGAAGTGACTAATGTGTATAGATTATGAAACCAAAAAAGCGTTAGATAATATCAAAGTGTAAAACCGACCTAAACTTCCAACATTAATTTGTTACGAGTGTCTTAGACCTTCCCAAGGATTGGAAATACTTACATTCAAAGGATCCTATTTTAATGATGTTTAGGCCTAAGAAATAAAAAAGGAAAAAGTTTTAAAAAGGAAAAACTCAATATTTCATTTCCTGTTAGGAGATTCTGATATTAAACAGTGACATTAACTCAATATAATTACTTACTGTTGCCAAACTTTCGGTCCATCCCTTTTAAAGCTTCTCATCTCAGCAAGGTGATACTCTAGCCCTTTTAGTTACTAAAGCAATCGCCTTTCCATTTGCTAGCCAAAGTAAGGTAACACCCCCAGTTGCAAGGAAACTCCTTGATCCCACAACCCTGCAATCAACACTCAATGCTCATTCAACTAAGTCTTGGATGGTGATGGCCTGTATTTTCACTATTGTTAAATTTTGAAGAACCCATTATGAAAATCCAGGTTAAACTGATGTAACTAGGGTTTGGATTTTCATGTTGCAAAGATCTTCCTAGAAAAACCCTAAGTTTATGACTGTATGCATATTTTAATGCCTTGAATGTGCTAAAGGTTTCACACTTTGAAAGAAACATTGGAAGTTTAAGTAGCAATGTCTCGACCAATGCTCATCTCTATTTCTCCGCCTTGCTAAATTTTAGTCTTTTCTAAGGCACGATGATGCGACACAATTATGAGTTCGAAGGAGTTAACCGCACAGTCAAAGTGGAAGTCACGAAGTTATGCCCTCTGGTTAAGCATGGGATCAGGGCGGTTTAGAAAAAAACGAAGATGTGAGACAACACATCAAGCCAACCACTGTTCGTTCAACTTAGATCAATGACTTCAAATCAATTTTGGGCCGATTTTAGCAACAATCGACTTGCATTTTGTCTCCAGGATAATGACACTTGTCGACATTCAAACGTATTTCGGGCCAAAGATTAAAAGGATCAAAGGTTACTTGACAAGTCATTCGAAGATATGACCAAGGCAGTATGCGTAAGTTCGTAAAGGATTTTATGATAAGATTTTGTCTCCCCAACTTATGCCCAAAAAGGAAGGCGTATAAGCGCAAGTGCAACTTAAGGGTGGTCATGATGTTACGTCCAAAGAGGAAGTGTAAAGGTGTACATCCATAATCTAAAGACTTTCAGAGTTACGCTTTGTTGCCGAGTGACTGTGCAGGAGACTCCATGTGTCGAAACCTCATGCAACTGCAAGCTAGAGCTGTCAGAGATGAGAAGCAGTGAGATGATGCCATGTGGCAATGACATGGTGAAGCACCCAGGTGTAATATGACAAAGCTGGTGACAGGGATTAGGCGATCAATCAAAGAAGGCCACATGTCAGGAAGAGTCAACTAAGGTTTGAGTAAGCTTGGAAAGGGCCCAATTTTGATTCAAATATATGAGTATTGTATATCAACAGAAAGGGGAAGAGATGAACTTTTCAATTTTGCCATCAGATCAAAAGCATTTCATTCTCCCTGCAAGACGTGACAAGTGTCACCCCTTCTTCCTCTTTTTTTTTTGATGTTATAGCCATATTTGGCATTCTCCTCATAGGTTAACTTTGTAATAGATGACTGATCAGTCAATCCTATTTTCTGAATACATCTGTTCAAACATGCTATGTATGGTAATCATGAGATGTAATTGGGCAGTTCTAAAGGGCCTATAAATGTAACTTTTTGAGAAGTAAATCAGATTGGCGAAATTTTGAGGTGGGCGAACCCCTGTAGCTAGGACCACTGTGTGAGACTCTGTGTCCATGTTTTTGATTTTGTCGTTCATATTAGTTTAGTTTAGCTCTTGCATGTTCTTTGGAATGAAATGTACTGTTAATGGAAATTGTGGGATTGTAGACAAACTGGGTTTTGTTGCTTTCTTTTTAGTGGTTATATGACTTATCACCATCATTCACAACATTTTCTCGTTTCCTCTGTTCTATGCAAGTTAGTTTCATGTGCATTTTCATTGCTGTGTGAGAGGTTTCAGATTTGGTTAATATTAGGTGCTGAGTAGGAAGCAAACGGTTGTTGTGTAATCTTAGTAACTTGGGCAATCTGGGCATTGCTAGTTAATCACATTTTCTCTTCTTATGCAGTATACATCAGTAGATAGTTTTGCATTTTTGCATCTTGCATTCAGTAGACAAATAGACTGCATTTTAGGTGTTAAAGGAGCTTAAAAGTGACTCATATATGTTCATAGATGTGAAGGTTGTGACTAATTGCACCACCAAACATCATAATAACATATCCACTGGTGGATCTTTTGCTGTCAATGTCACCCGCTCAATTTGAATTCACATATCCACGATTGCAAATAGAACGTTGAGATACATAAGAGATACCATGAAAACACAAACAATACTTGGATGTGCCTATCAAATATTTGAACACTCTCTTAACTGCATCCCAATGCAGCCTTCCAGGATTAGCCATATATTGACTAAGGACTCCTACTACTTGGGCAATATCCGGTCTCGTGCAAACCATAGCATACATGAAGTTGCCAACAACACTCGCATAAGGTACTCGAGACATGTCCTCCATCTCAGTAGAAGATTTTGGACAATCCTCCTTGGATGGCTTTGTTCCATGTAACATTGAAACAACTAACTGCTTGCAAGCTGTCATGCTGAATTTCTCCAACACAGTGTTAACATACTTCCTCTAACTCATCCAAAGCTTTATGCTAGCTCTATCTGTAATGATCTCAATCCCAAGAATATATCTAGCTGCACCTAGATCTTTCATTCCAAACTGTGTTGCTAACTGAAATTTCAAATCTGAAATCATTCTTTTACCATTCCCAATAAACAACATATCATCCACATACAGGACTATGATAAGAATGTGACCATTTTCAAATTTATAATACACACAATGGTCAGATTTAGATCTCAGAAATCCCAAGGACAACACATAGGTGTCAAACTTTGGATACCACATTCTAACAAATTGCTTCAAACCATATAGAGATTTCTTCAACTTGCAAACTAGATTTTCTTTACCTTTTTCAACAAAGTGCTCTGACTGTGACATATAAATTTCCTCCTTCAAATAACCACAAAGGAACACTGTCTTCACATCCATTTGCTCAACTTCAAAATTATAAGCTGTTGCAAGTGATAACAAGAATCAAATGGATGTCAGCTTTGCTATAGGAGAGAATATTTCACCATAATCAATTCCCTCACCTATGAATACCCCATCACAACCAATCGTGCCTTATACTTCTCAACATTGCCATCTGGACCCACTTTCTTCATGAACACCCATTTACATCCAACAAGTTTCCATCCTCCAGGCAAAGGTACCAAATCCCATGTAGCATTATTCTTCAATGGTGCCATCTCTTCATTCATGGCTTCTGTCCAGGAATCTGCATCATTCATACCCATAGCCTCTCCAATAGTCCTAGGCTCACTAGTGTTAGAAATCAAAGCAAATATACAACTGGAATCCAACAAAGAATATCCAAACCTCTCAAGTGAATTACCAAATCTATCAGGTGCTATCTATCACGAGTAGACTTCCTCAAAGTTTGAGGATCAGGTTCTTTCTCTTCTTCAAAACTTTCAGACCTGCTAAAGCTCTCCTCATTCTCAGGTCTATTAGGAGCTCGTAGCTCTTCTTAGGGGTAGTAGGAATATGAACTACTTCCTTTTTCCACATCTCTTCCTTCTCTGGCTGCATATCAATTATGGAAGGTTTCATCTCACAAAATATAACACTTCTACTGTAGAGCACCTTCTCTGCAACTGGATCCTAGAGCTTGTAACCTTTCACGTTGACCCCATAGCCAATGAAGATACACTTAACTGTCTTGTTCTCCAACTTTGATCTTTTTACACTTGGCACATGAGCATATGCCTCACAACCAAAGGCTCTCAAATGTCTCAAAGAGGGCTTCTTGTTAGACCACGCTTCTATGGGTGTCTTCTCAACAAGTGCTGAAGTAGGAGATCTGTTAATTAAATAACATGCAATTGCTTCAGCCCAAGACTTTTGTTTGAGTCCAACACCACTCAACATACTCCTAGCCCTCTTCAACAACGTTCTATTCATCCTCTCTGCAACTCCATTTTGCTGTGGAGTGTATGGAGTTGTTCTATGTCTCTCAATTCCATGATCTTTACAGAACTTGTCAAATTCTGTTAAACAAAACTCACCGCCATTATCAGTCCTCAAACACATAATTTTTTCTACAAGTCTGATTTTCAACCAAGGATTTAAGTTCCTTTAACTGACCAAAAACTTCAGATATACTTATGAGGACATACACAAATGTCCTACTATAATCATCTATGAATGAGACAAAATACAAAGACTTAGATATCAAAGGAACATTAACTGGACCAAACACATCTGAATGAATATAATCCAAAACCTCGGAAGGCTTATGAGAACTCGAATAAAAGGAAATGCGGTGCTGTTTACCAGAAATGCAATGTTCACAAAAGTCAAACTCCATATGACAATCATCAAGGCCTTCAACAAGGCTCTTATTTTTCAAGGTTCTAAAACCCTTCTCACCAATGTGACCAAGTCTTTGGTGCCATAACATTGTCTTCTCAGCAAGCAGCTTCATCTCCAAAGTATTAGCACCCTTAGGTACTCAGAAAGCATGACCATTAGATGTAGAAACAATGGTCTTCTTCTTTTCTTGATCTGTTGGTGAGGATGAAGAATTTAAAGCCCATTTCTTGGACATCACAAAAGCGCTATTGCACTAAATCGTGCATGTGTCCAGCCTATACAAGGTGCCCACCCTAACGCCTTTAGCAAGTACCATAGAACCTCTTGTCATCTTGCATCCATCACTCGAGAAAACAAGTTGGATATGCATATCACTGAGCTTGTTGATTGAAAGTAGGTTTCTTGCTAAACTAGGGATATTTAGTGCACCATCAATCCCCTTCACTCTGTCATCAGGGAATCTGATCTTGACTCTACCAGGACCAACAATATTCAGGTGCGATTTATCACCCAGATACACCTTTCCACCATCAAACTCTTCATACTTTGAAAACCTATCTTTGTGAGATGTCATGTGAAAAGAAGCACCTGAATCTATCAACCACACATCTTCTGATGCATGTGTTGCCAAGGCTGCAACAAAATCATCTACATCATCTTGAGAAAATCTATCAGTGTCAGAATCAGAGAAATCATTTTGACCTTTCTTTTTCTTCTCCTCGCAATCTTTACAAAGATGACCAGGTTTGCCACAGTTCCAACATTTTGCCTTGAACTTTTTACCAGGAGACTTGGATTTTCCCTTCTTGTCCTTTTTCTTGCTTTTCTCCATTGTTCTACTACAAGCAACTAGGTCCTCCTTAACCATTTTAGAAGATTTTCTTCGCATCTCTTCAGAAAACAACGAACCAACCACATCCTCCAATTTGAAAGTAGTTGTTATGCTTCCAATAGCCATAACAAGGTGATCCTATGAGTCTGGCAAAGAACATAACATAAGCATGCATTTATCTTGATCATCAATCTTATCACCAACATAATTCAACTGAGCAATCAGCATATTAAATGCATTCAAGTGATAAACAATGAAACCTCCTTTTTCCATTCTTAAAAAATACAATTTCTTTCTCAGAAATAACTTCTTTACCAAGGATTTCCCTTGATAAATATCACCAAGCTTCTTCCAAATGATAGCTGCAGTCTTCTCTTCATGAATATTCAGGGGCATTGAATCAGCCAAACAAAGTCTTATTAAACCCTTGGCTTTTCGATCCATCTTATCCCATTCTTCCCATGTTGTAGTTTGGGGTTTCGTTGAAGAAAACGCAGCCCATAGATCTCTATCTACAAGCATGTCCTCCATTTTGAGTTTCCACAACTCAAAATTAGTGCTATTTAGCTTATCCATCTCTACTCTGTTGGATGGGCTTGACACATCTAACCTGCAATAAGATTATGAAAAAATCTCTGCAAAACTCCCACTAAAACTAGATCAGCACAAAAAACCCTGTCTATCGAACAACAATAACAAAGGTGGCTAGGCTCTGATACCAATTGAAGGGAAGCCTAAGTGTGGAAACGCTTCCAAACGCTAAATCTAACAGGAGAGATAATGCTGAATATTATCTCACAAATCCTCACACTATGGCAAATTAAATAAACACATATAGAAAGATTCAATAGATAAACACAGAACACAAGATATACTTGGGAAACCCTTCTCGAGAAAAAACCCACCACTCTAGAGCTAGACTCAATTGTATTATCAGCAACAACAGTTACAATACAATCGAAAGAGCCACAACTCTCCAAGAGTATTCAGCTGTGATATCAAATCTAGAACAATTTCTGTAGCATAACAACGCTCTTTAAACAATGCTCTCTATCTCTTAATTCTCTATGACAATCCTTGTACTTATAAATTTTTGTACAAGAGGAAACAATTTTTAAAGCCTCTACATTCAACGCATATACAAATTATTTTAGAAACTTCCTTATGCACAACTCTTGCATAAAAACAAAGCATAAGAGAATAAATCACCAAAAAATAGAAGCTTTCTATTTTTCCACTTCCAAGTCTTTTCTTGTGGAAGATTCCAGCTTCATTTAGCAACTTTCCAAGAAAGAACAAATAAAATAGTAAATCATGGTAAGGCTGAGTCACGTTATCCCAATAGAGATGGTAAGGGAGGACGTGTTTTCTGATTGGATGAACCCTTATTAGGACATTGATTGACATAGTGGCCTCCACCACAAACAAAACAACCCTTCGCTTGTCCCTTCTTTTTATTCCCTTTTGTTGTTACTGTTACTGCTGCGATTTCCTTTGAAATCTTTACTGTTATTTCCCTTGAAGTTGGATTTGCTGGCCTTCCTCTTCTTATCACTGATGGAATCATCCTTCTTTAGTTTTTGTTCTTGCCGAATGGCCTTTTCGAGGGCCTCCTGCATGGTTCGGGGTGCTAACACATCTATGATTCCCCCAATCTTGTTATTCAATCCATGATGAATTTTTTGACCTTGAAATTATCATCTTGCTGACAGGCAGGAACATACTTCAAATGTTTAAGTTCTAGAGTTCTAAAGTTTTATGTGCCTTTTGGGGATATTCTTATATTTGGCCATAAAGCACAAGTTCAATTAATAAGACACATAATTCATTTAAAATACTAACTTATCAAAAAAATTGAAATTCTTTTCCAATCTAAATCTTGGTTTAGGCTCTGAAATCATGTTAGTCGACATTTGAAGTGAAATCCACGAGGCAAACTATTTTTGTAATGGTTAGGAATCCAAAAACTTATATATATATATATCGGCATTGATAACCCTCAAAAGTATATTTCTATTATGACCATATCAGGAATTAGAAAGAAATTTTGAAAACCACCATCTCAAGGATGGTTATCATTGTAGTGCGAGAGCGTGGGTGGAAAATTGTCCACTCTGTCCCTCAGTCCACCTTGGAGGTGCTTCATCCTCCTTGATCAAGCCTAGGAACACTGATCAGCCTCCCAGCCCAGGAGGCTTAACCCCTGATGGGTAGCATTCTTGATAAGCCTATGAAGACTGCGTCCCTCAAACCAAGCCCGGGAGCCACATATGCTTAGGGCTCAAGAGGCTTAACCCCCTATTAGTGGTGTACTTAATGGTGGGTATGTTGGGCCTTCAACTCTTGTGAACTTGAAAGGTTGAGTGACCTTGTTTTGCAACTATTTAATAGATTAACTACAAGAATATGTCATCATGTATTTATCAAATATAAATAAAATAAATTTTACATAAATTGTGAAACAATATTGAAATTGGAAACAATTTAATTACTTACAATTATCCCTATACAATGACAACAAAGAATAAATATTGCATTCATAAATTCATATCTCACTTCCACACATCAGTTAGCCCACACTGATAATAATAATTCAAATTTTTGGTCTTAATCTAGATCAGATTACTTATTTACTTCTTTTCTTTTTACTCCTATTGATGCCCTCCCTCTCAAGGAAAAATCTTTTTTTAGTACCTTTAATGGGTGTGGGTTATATGTCTTTACTTGGAAGGGATCCATCCTTTTATAAAGAATCACCACCCTTAAATAGTTACCACCTTTCACTCATGAAATATTGCCAACTAGTGTGCTGGCCGGCCACACACTAGAAAACATTCAAAACCGTATTATTTCAAGAACACATCTAGATTAGACTTTGTTTGTTTTGGTACTTTTTTTTATTAATACAGAACCTATGCTAGATGAGTTGCATTATATTGTACATTGTAAGTTGACCTCACTTGTCTCTGATGAACAAGAGTTCACAATCTCTATTAGTGAGATTAGAGGTTTTTAATCTCTCCAATCAGTAATTTACAAATCACAACCACTAAACCACATATCCACCTATGTTAGTTTTACTTTTTTCAGAAAAATTATCATTTGAATGAAAGCTTCTGAAAAATATTGTAGCTCAATGAAAATAATGTTTGGAGAGGCATGAAACTTTCAGTCAAACTTTTGTGATTTTAACATATTTGCAGGATTTGGCATTAAATTTGTAAAATATTCACAGGTCTTTTTAATTTTATGTCAGGAAGCAGTCAATCTCTCAATCATCCTGGTTCTAGAAAGAGAGCAGTAGCACCAGTGATTAGACCGACAACCCCCAAATCTCCTGTTGCGAGTGCTTTTGAGAGTGTTGAGGATTCTGATGAGGAGGATGATCTACTGGTCAACCAAGAAGATCAACATTTTAATTATGACAACGCTAATGGTGATATTGCAGATGAAGATATGACAGGCACAGTTGTAAGAAGCTCCTACTGTGGTATTTAATCTTCAGTGTTGTTTAAATTTTCAGGATTGGAGACTGAACTTCCTTTTTTCATAAAACGAGTGGGATTTGTTATAGTCTCACAATGTACTGTTTCTACATGATGGGAAAACTATTTTGGATTCGGTCTGTGCAGGAAACAAGTGCAAATCATTTGACATCAGCCCATGTTACACAAGATCTCAGGAACTCTGATACAGACCAGAACCACAAGTCTGGAACAATTATGATGAGATCACATAGCGTTTCTGGGGATTTTGCTATGAATGCACCTGATCCTGTGGTTGCAGATATTTTAAGGAAAGAGCCAGAACAGGACACGCTGGTACGGCTGAAAGTCACTCCTATTGGTAGGTTTTAGAGTTTCTATTTTTTAGCCTAATTGAAAGATAAAGTTTTGTAAGTCACTATTTTATGTGATAGGCTAGTAGTAGTTTGTAGGTTTTTCCTGCCGCTTGTGAGTATCACAGGTGAGTACTATTACAAGCGAAAAACCAAAGTCTTCAGATCTAAGCTCATGCTTCTAGTTTTATACATATTTTATAACGTGGCACAATGTTATATACAAAAAATAATACATGCATGGAATCAGCTTATTTGATGGCATTTGAATCTTTTTCTTCATATAGATGGCTTGTTTCTGTTGATGTTTGATAGCTTCAGTTGGATAAACTTATATATAATTATATATGAGATATAATTTATATATTTGTTCATTATATTTGAGATATATGGTTATTGTTGTGTGTGTGTGTGTGTGTGAAAGAGATTAAATTTGTTATTAATATTATTTATATGATTAACGAATAGACATGTCTCATGAAGGGACATGTCTCTTCACGGCTTATTCTCAATATAAATAATATATCGCTGTCATTTGGAAAACATATACCAGATATTATGGCAGTGCTATTACATCTGCAGCGATCCTTAGAAACTTAACATGGCATCAGAGGTTGCAGATGTAGACAGTAAACAAAAAGGCTTCTAAAGAAAAAAAGGCAGGAGGCTTGTAAGTTGGTAATGCATGTCTGATACAAAATATGCCAATACATCCACGGCAACACATAATTTGAATATGACTCCCCGTAGGAGATTATGCAACAATATATTTGCAAGAGCATGATTTCGATCTGCTACAACTTCTTGTAGCATTCTGTCAAAATCTCTAGCATTCGATCAAGAACTGCCTCCTTATATTCCATCGTGAAGACCATTCCTTTCTTGGGAAGTTTACACTTTGATGAATAGAAACTCAACAAGGAGCTTCAAAACAGGGTATGGACATTCAGCATAATATATATTCTTGTTTTTGGTCTGCTTTTATAGTTGCAATTACTGTGGTTGACATGAATGTTGCAGGGTATGCCCAGAATCATGACATTTGTGTTGTGTTATGAAGATGAGAAAGGAAAAATAGTGATGAAAGCTTTAAGAAACTCAGAACCAATGTATTTAGCAATTGGAAATGCTTTTGTAGAAAAGCATGCACAATGTGCAAGCTCCAATAGAGTACGTGACCGTTTTATCGAATCTCACAAGGAAATGTGATGCCATGCGATACAAAGATGACAAAATTTGTATAGAATAGAAATGTTGAGAAACTTTCAGAGCAAATACACTGGTGTATATGCATATAATCATTAAGAATTCATGTGAAAATTTTGCCAGAATGAATGAAAGTAGTAAGGTATTTAAGACTAAGAATAAATTCTCCATGTTTTAAAAGAGGAACAATTATTTATCTGCTGTCATAGAAAAAGACATACTTATGGTGACAATCCTTGTGTGCTCTTTAATGATCTCGTGCTGTTGGTGGTTACAACAAAATATGATTATGATCGGGCAGGATAACAGATTCAACTTAGTCCAATTTACCCTCCTTTAAAATTGTAGGTGTGCATGATAATGGTTCATGGTGATCAAGAATGGGACGTTTGTAAAAGAAAGCATTCAAGCCTCCAATAGATTTTGAATGTGGTTCATAAAGAAACAATCTCTTAGCCTAGGGCTTTATAGAGGGTGCATAATCAATTATTGCATGGCACATAGTTTCATTTAAATAAATTATCAAGGACACCTAGGAGGACAGTGGTGGTGTTGTTGATCAATCTTCGAAAGGTATGATATATTATTTCAATATTATCTAAGTAATATTAATCAATAGAAGTGTGATCATAATTACTCATGCTTATGATTATTTATTAATTAATTTATATGGATAGATATAAATGTATATTTATGGAAAATAGTTAGGAGGCCAATATAAATGGTTATCCATATATGATATTATTATAACAAAAGATTTTTTCACAAGGGAAATAGTCGATGTTGTTAGCTAACATGACCATATGATCTCTTTAAATGAAATAATTAATGTAATAAATAATTGTTTTTGGCTACAATAAAGTCTAAAGGAATTGATGTGTAGACAAGTATTTATTTGTATTTCTATAAGAGCTATTTGCCTTGATCTTTTCCTGCGAGAATGCTATAGCAGGAAAAGGGAGATTGATATCAGATTCAAAGGGAGTCTGACACTTCTTCAAAAGCAACTTTGGATGAGGAGCTCAGAAGATTGAGATTCAGAGGGAGCCTAACATTTCATTAGAGGCAATCTTAAAGGAGAGGGAGCAGATAGAGGATGTGATTTAGTCAACCTTTAGTAATCTCGGTTATATTTATTTAGAGGGAGTAAACCATGTTGAGATGGATTCTCCAGTGATCAATAAAGTGTAGCAATCAAGAGGACCACACTTAATGAATATATCTTGTGACTATGTGATTTTAATGGGCCTACCCCCTGTGTACATCATGAAGAAGTGACGACTTCCAAATGATGTCACTTGTATTTGCAGAAGTTACTGAAAAGCGATGATCTTACAATAGCTTAATTTTCTATTATAATGGATATCGTACAATGTCAAGTAGATCATGATAGATGGTGGATGTTTATACGATAAGCATTATGAGAATGTGTGTGCACATACCTTATAAACATTTTTTGGGTATATGGTGAATGTTATGCAAATTGATGTTCTAGAGGCCATTACATAGGGTATGTGGTGAATATCATATGGCTTGATGTTTTGGAGGCCATTACTCACAATACTTGGTGAATATCTTGCATCTCATTATTCACAGTACAGGTGGCTCCTTTAAAATAATAGGGCCATAGTATTGTGGGGGCCCTCCTCTAATTATACTTGCTAGCCTTAGTCCAAAATAATATTATAATAGGGGTAATGAAATTGACTTGCTAGGGTAACAATCCTAGTTGTGAATATGCTAGAATTGAGTTAAGTGGTGCCCTACTATTCTAAGCATTTGCTTGCTAGCCCTTTAGAATAGTAGGGGGGCTAGAGGTTGCGATTAAGATATAATAAGGAATTTCTCATTAGGGTGGGATAACTAGTTGGGAGGAACTCAATAGTTCCAGGGTGGGAGGGAATAGAAGGGATGAGATGGGGTGGCCAATAGCCCTACTGTTCTAATGGGGTTGCTCTACACATAGAAAGTGCCCACAAGGGATTCGTTGAATGTTTATCGCGGGGGCCATTGTACTTATGGTTCTAGATCAACAAACTCGATGAAAAATAGATTGTAAAGTGACAAGACTATTTAAAAAAATATATTGAGACTATATGGAAAGACTAAAAGTCACACCTACAACTCACCTAGATATTGAGAGATACTTTTTTGGCAGCTACCCCAACTGATCGCTGATCTATGACATATGATATTTAGGAAATCCACAATCAAGGAGGGTGGGACTAGAAGCCCCTTCTATTATATACGAGTGATCACCATGAATTTTGCACCAAAATATGTACAAATTCTCATTCTGGACCAGCGAAAACTACAGTGACATGATGATGTTGGAGCGACGTCACAACTTTGGGTAAAATGCAAAACTCATAGCAATTATTCTTCTTGTGTGTTAATTGCTATTTATGCTCAATCACAGGCTATGTAGTCTAGGCATCTCTTATGAACATCTTTCCTTAGCTGGACTTTTTTGCTAGCTTTTTGTCTCTATAAGGATTTAGTTAGTTACGAGGGAGGGAAGGCTAAGTGCTTTTCTACACATGTCTACCTCTAGTAGATGAGATTCATTCAGACTAGGAAGAAACCTACATGCCAAGCCATCTCACCTTTTCTTTGGAAGTGATCTTAACAACCAAGGCATAGCCATTAAATGCTACCATTGCTACTACGACTATGTATTCAACCAATGTACATGTCTACTAAGGTTCTCAATCTTTTATCTTCTCCTTCTATGCTTGCTACTAAAAATGAGAGATTGATTAAGCTAAATTGAGTTGATGCATGGGCTTGGCTAGGGTGACTAGAAGAAGCCTTCTAAGCCATTCTTTTCAGCTGCACTGCTAGATTCATGAAGTGAATGATTAGCCCTTCCTTACTCATAGCTATAGATATTATGGGGAGAGTTGCGAGAACTTAAAAAGTCGATTAGCTAGGGTGACTAGAAGAAGCCTTCTAAGCCATTCTTTTCAGCTGCACTGCTAGATTCATGAAGTGAATGATTAGCCCTTCCTTACTCATAGCTATAGATATTATGGGGAGAGTTGTGAGAACTTAAAAATTCGATTAGCGGATGCAAGCAACCATAATGTTACATTTATGATGTTATCAACCTGTCACTTTTCCAAGCCCTATCTTCAAAGTCCAACCACTGCTGGTGTGCTTCCTACCCATCGACAAATAGAGTAAGAAATAGTGACAAGGTTCAGATTCACCCGACCTATATTAGCTAAATGATTAAATGGCTATATTTGGGTGAGCTATTGATCAATTTACCTCTAGATAGAAGACAATTGAATGAGATCAAGTTGGAAGCTCTAGTACTCAAATTGAAAGGAATGTTAGGCAAGGTGGTAGCTTCATATGGTAGTCTCTCAAATTAGATCTTGCATTGAGTGAAGCCCTACCCCTACTTGGTTGTTTGTGGCGTAGGTCCAATTAGAACTGGAGAAACTAGATCATCTCCATTTGGATCTGCCTATGTAGGTTCTTGATTTCAATTCATTCCATAGGGCATTGGCTAATTAAATGTTAATTAATATGGCACATTAATTAATTGAGGCACATGCAATTCTATGGGGTAGGCTAATGCCATTAGCAAGTTGAGTAAGTAGGGAGACAATGGGTGGGTATCAAGCTCTAGTTTCAGGTGGGAGGGAATTATAGTGGAGGTAGATTAGTTGTGGAAAGTAAAGCGGAAGAAGGGTTGGGTGGCAAATATGATGACCCTCTTTACCGACAAGCATTGATCTGGGGGACAGAGGAGAGGAGTAGGGACTTAGAAACAACCATAGCTTCAAGGGAACTACAACCTCTCTTATATAAGTTGGCTTCAACACCTCCATCCCTTCTAGGAAACATTTCATTTAGAAACCATGTTACTATCTTATTCAATGATAAAAAACCTTACCATTTGATTCAACCCTAACACATCTAGTAAAAGGAAAAACTAGCTGACACATACCCATGAATAAGGGACGACTTAAGTAGATGCTAGACCAAACCTTTCTACCCATAATCTTAAGAGGGAGGTCCTTTAGTTGTTGAAAACAGGGCACTTGCTTACCTTTCAAAAGAGTAGGGAGATGAAGCATTTTAGAAATAAGAGTAACTAACATTCATTTAGGATTCTAAGCCAGGATCAACTCCAATCCATTTGAAGGAAATTACCAATTCTTACTAAAGGTTATATATTAATATGACTAATGCGAGCCTGAAGATTCACTCCTCACTTCTCTTAATTATGGAGCAACCAAGGCAAGAGGCAATCCCAGAAAAGCAACCTGCCATGATAGAGCAACTAACCCCATTTATTTAGTCTCATCTATAGAACCTAAATAATCGACTGGACCACATGCATTGACCAATGACCTGAATCAAGGTTCCCTAAGAGGCCATAATTAAATCATGTAATAGGTGGGCCTAACTATTCTAATGTGCGAATCAAAGATAAATTAGATTGGCCCAACCACCTAATTGTGTAAAGGTGACGTGCATGCACTATTGCTTGTGCTCGACCTTTGTCAATTTGTTCTTATTTCATTGAGAGGGGTAGAGGTGGAATGAATGGAGAAGACCCAGATCACACTTCAAGGACCAAGAGTTGGGGAAGGAAGCAATGCTTGACTCACATGTATTGTCTCGTAGTATTTTCTATGGTGGTGATAATGTTGTGAAGCCATCTTGAGAATGACAAAAGTGTTTCAACCTTATTCCCGTTGGATTGGGCAGATTGCTCGTTTGGGGAGGGAGTGGCCCTTTGGGCTGCAATAGTCTAAACTAACCTTTATTAGACCTCATATCTTCTATACCACCTGGCTCTAGTTTTAATACGGGTGGGTGGGAGGCAATGAAAAGATGGAATGACTATCATATAATACTTGCCCATATGTATGATGCCTTAATGGCAAGGAGCATTCTTCCTTTCATAGAGACTCTTCTCCGTCTTTAACCCACTCTTAAGACTGACAAGACCAACCTCATCTAGTTTTAGTGAAGGGATTCAATTGAATGTTTCTAAAGGAAGAAGCTTTTCATTGAGTAGCATTCCAAACATTCGATTCACCCAAACTTTGAAGAAACCTCGAGGAGTCAATTGGAAGACCTTTTCTCTATGCATGATATCTCGGTGGTCGTTTCAGTGCATGCCTTTCTCCAACACCACCCCCAGTCTAGGGTGTTTTGGAAGACAACTTAAGTCAATAGGGAATATCATTGCATTAGTGTTCTGGGGTGGGTGGGAGGATATTTTGTACATTCCAGTGTGTAGAGGCCTAGGGGGTGGGTACAAGGCAATTTCTGGGTGGGAGGTAATAGTTATTGTGGGTAGGCCCCTACTGTTCTAATGGGAGCTGTCAGCAGATCTTTTTGGATAAATGAACAAATGAAGGGGGTAGGGTACAAAATGAAGGCCTAGGATACGACACACAAATCTCTTGTATATTCATTGTCTCTCGCCTGCCTTGCTGATGCAGAGATAAACTCAAGAGAAACAAAAGCAAAAGGAACCAGCACCAGAAAGAGATAGATAACAATATTCTTCTAATTGATTAATCAAATGAACAGTATATACACTTGTTCTCCTATAGATTTCTTCTCCCTCTAACTTTGTATCCAAAAACTTGACCTAAACCTAAACCTAAAAACTCTATTTATACTTGCTAGGATGCTCTACGGAACATTCTAGATTATTACAAAATAGGAAAACCAACCCAAAGAGACTTTCTGCCAAAACGGCTTACAAAATACTCTAGATCAATATAGAATAGAGAAGAATGACACCATAATGATCTGAATGAATCCCAAGAAAAGGTCTTATCCTAATGATGAAATCAGGATAAATTCTTCGTGTAGAAATCACATCCAAAATAATTTATGTGGGTGCTCCTGCACCATACTCCCCATGAAATTTTATCTCAAGCCCACTTGAGATGAGCGCTTGTAGAGTGGTACCCTGCTTCTTGATATCTTGTTCGTTCATCCACACAACATCTACATCCGAATAACCTCTGAGTTTTACCAAATACTGCTTGGACTCCTTTCCTCTTGTCTGCTTTATGACTTCGGTGTCAAGTATCCTTTCTAGCTGTGGTGTCTGCTTAAATGGGAAACGTTGAATGTCTTCTGTATCAGCAATCTGTCCTGTATCAAATTCTTCATTGGGTGCTTTGAATGGTGCGAGGTCTGCTATGTTGAAGATGTGAGAAATGCCAATCTCAGGTGGCAATTGAATCTCATAAGCATTGGTTCCAAACTTCTTCAATATTTGATGAGGACCTAGTTTTCTCAACATAAGCTTGGTAGATCTACCTTTTGGTAGCCTCTCTTTCTTGAGATTTGCCCATACTAAATCTTCCACTTCAAATTTTAAGTGTCTCTGTTTCTGATCTGCATGTTTCTTATACTTGTCAAATGTTTGTTGGAGTTGTGCTTTGACTTCATCATGGATTTCTTTTATGGCTGTAGCAAATTCTTCTCCTTGGGCACTAACTTCTTGTTGTGAACTCATATCTCTTAACTCAAAAAAATCCCTCTAGGATGAATTCCATACACCACTTGAAATGGTGACTTTCCTGTACTTATATTGATGGAGTCATTATATGCAAATTCAGCTTGGGGTAGGATTACATCCCATTTTGTTGCATGTTGTCTTGTGAGTGTTCTTAACAAATTGCCCAATGTTCTATTAACTACCTCTGTTTGGCCATTAGTTTGAGGGTGGTAGGCTGATGAGAATGATAAATTAGTTCCAAGTTTCCTCCATAAAATTCTCCAAAAGTGTCCTACAAACTTCACATCCTTGTCTAAAACTAAGTTGAGAGGTAGCCCGTGAGTCCTTATGACTTCCTTGAAAAAGAGATCTGCTATATGAGAAGCATCATTGGTCGACTTACATGGCAAGAAGTGAGCCATTTTGCTGAACCTATCTACTACAACAAATACACTATCATGCCCCTTTTGTGTCCGTGGCAGCCCCATTACAAAATCTATCGTTATGCTTTCCTAGGGTCTAGATGGTATTGGCAAAGGTTGATAAAGCCCTGCATTTGTAGTCCTTCCTTTGGCCCTTTGACAAATCATACATGTTTCCACAAAGTTTCTAACATCAGTCTGAAGTTTAGGCCAATAGTAGTACCTTCTAGCCAATTCTAAGGTTTTATCCAAACCAAAATGTCCACCCATTGTTTCACTATGCTTCTCTTTGATAATGTTTATCCTCATAGAGCACCTGGGTACACATAGTTGTCCTCCTTTGAAAAGAAGTCTGTCTTGTATCAAAAAATCAGGAAAATCAGCATGGTATCTTTCACCAAACTCCATACATACTTTGTAGATGTCGCCAAAATCTGGATCTGCTACATACATGTCCTTGAGTGCTTTAATTCCCACACTTTCTAGCTGTATGTGGGAGACAGTCAGATTCCTTCTACTAAGAGCATCAACAACCTTGTTTGATATGCCCTTCTTATGCTTGATGGTGAAGGTATAGTCTTGTAAATACTCCACCCATTTCATGTGCCTATGACTTAATTTGTCTTGGCTATTCAGAAAACTGAGTGCTTTGTTATCGGTATACACAACAAACTCCTTTGGCAACAAGTAATGTCTCCACCTTTTGAGAGCTTGAACCAATGCATACATTTCCAGGTCATATGAAGAGTATTTCTGCTTGGCTTCATTAAGTTTTTCACTTGAGAAAACCACTGGTTTTCCTTCTTGACTAAGAATTGCCCCTATAACAACCTTGCTAGCATCACATTCTACTTAGAAAACTTTGTTAAAATCAGGTAAAGAAAGAATTGGTTTCTCACTAACCTTTTTCTTAAGCAATTCAAAAGCTTCATTTGCTACTGAATGACTCCATGCAAACTTACACTTCCTTCCTCCTTTAATAGTTTCTAACATAGGAGCACATATATGACTGAAATTTCTTATGACTTTCCTATAAAATGTAGCAAGACCATGAAAGCTTCTAACATCTCCAACTGCTCTTGGGGGTGGCCAGGATAGTATAGCACTTACCTTATCTTTATCCATCTTCAAGCTATCTTGGGAGATCACAAAACCAAGACATGTCAGCTCCTCTTGCATAAACAAACACTTTTTCAAATTTATTACCAATTTCTCTTTATGAAGTCTTCTCAAAACTATGTCAATGTGCTCTAGGTGTTCTTCCTTTGTCTTGCTGAAAATTAATGTCATCTAAATATACTATGATGAACTTACCATTGAAGTCTTCGAGTAATTCATTCATAAGTCTCATGAAGATACTAGGAGCGTTAGAGAGTCCAAATGGCATTACTTTCCATTCATATAATCCATCATTGGTTTTGAATGCTGTCTTCCACTCATCTTCAGCTCTTATCCTTATTTGATGGTACCCACTTTTAAAGTCAATCTTGGAGAAATACTTTGCACCTCCCAAACAATCAAACAAATCTTCAATTCTCGGCATTGGAAGCCTATATTTGATTGTAATCTTATTAATGGCTCTAGAATCAATGCACAACCTCCAGGTTCCTTCCTTCTTGGGTGCCAAAACAGCAGGTATAGCACATTGGCTTAAGCTTTTCGTAATCAAGCCATAATTGAGTAACTCCTTTACTTGTCTAGCAATCTCCTCATTTTGTTGAGGTGTCATCTGGTATGCAGCCTTATTGGGTAAAGTAGCTCCAGGAATGAAATCAATACAATAATGTCTTGTATAGGTGGTAAAGACTTTGGCATACCTTCTGAAATCAAACCTTCATACTTATCCAAAAGTTCTTTCACTTCATCAGGAATTGCCTTATTTATTTCAGCCTCCATTCTGTCATTTCCAACGGGCTCTTGTGGTTGTGGTTTAGGCAGCAAAAGAAAATAAGGTTTAGGTTCATCCTTCATGTCCCATAAGAATTCCTTTTTATTAATCATCATAATTTTGGCTTCCCTTTCTTTATTTTCTTCGACTTCTTCATGATCAGCAAATGGAATCAATCTAATCACCTTTCCATCCTTCTTGATGGTGTATATCTTGAGTTTTCCATCATGTTGTGCCTGCAAATCATACTGCCAAGGCCTACCAAATAATAGGTGGCATGCATCCACGTCAACTATATCACACAAAATTCTGTTCTTATACTTTCCAATCTGAAAATCAACCCATGATTGCTCATTTACAAGAGTTTGTTGACCCTTTGTTAGCCATGAAACCTTATAAGGAAAAGGATGAGGTATTCTCCTAAGTTTTAACTTCTCAACCATCTCAAGAGAAACTAAATTCTTAGTAGATCCTGAGTCAATAATGACTTTACATACCTTACCTCTGGATTTGCAAGCAGTCCTAAAGATAGTTTTCCTTTGTGGTGGTTCCATGGTAGTAGGCACTTTCAAAAGTGTTCTTTTCATCATTAAACTCTCCTCTTTCAGGTACACTATTTGAGTTAGCCATCTCCTTCTTTTGGTATTCATCATCTTGTACCAAATGTGTTCTTTCACCTTGTGAACTTGAACTTGCTCTATCCGGACACCTAGATGCACAATGACCCTCCTTATTGCAATTGAAACAAATAATCGGACTTGCCCTTCTACCACCAAATCCACCTCTTGAATTGCCTCTCCTACCTTTGAAACTTCCTTCGCTTTGACTAGTTTCTTGCTTTATCTTCTTATGGTCTTCATGGTTTTGTCCTCTTCCTTGGAAATTTCCTCTTCCCCTTTGATTTTTTCCTCTTCCTCTGCTATTTTGTTCTTGCCTTCTTTTCAATTTGGCTTCCACTTTCAATGCTAGTTGATTGTTAGAGTAAATTATTAATTAATTGCTAATTATTTATTTTATATACTTAAGTTTACTTAGGTTAATGCATGTAGTTGAGGTTAGTTGTTGACAATATGAGAGTTTGTTCCCTTTAGCATACTTATCTTTTCCACCTCTTGTGGATGTGTGCTTAATTGTCAACCTTATCTCCTACCTCATTCCAGCTTGTTCTACAAGTTTCCATGAGGCCTTTTTATTTGGTCTCTCATTCATTGTAAATTTATTCCATTCACATAGCAATTCTAATTTCCTATTGTGAAATATTCTCTTGTGCGGTATTTGCTTCAAGCTCTTTGCTCCCTAGGTTTCTCTTCAGCAAGCTATTTGCATTGCAGGTGATCTGGGCGCATTTCCGGAGTCGGATTCTCAACTCCTACATGGTATCAGAGCCTCTCTGTTGCTTCTTGTTCGAAGGATTTTTGAAGCCGTAATTTGGAGTCACAAACCCTAGTTTGTTTGTGCATTTTTCTTCAAATCAGGGGTAGAGCGATTTTTTAGAGCACTTTGGGGTCAAATGGACGCTGCCATTGGATCCGGAAGGCCGTTTGCAGTCAGGTTTCATATAAACTTTTTGTTTTTGGCTACAAGCATTTTTTGAATTTTTTTTAGCTTCCCTGATTGTAGTACCCACGTGCATTTAAAAAAAAAAAAGCACCGCCACCGCAACAGCGCTCATGTGCCACCACGGGGCAGCGCACCGTTGATCCACTAGCGCGCCGCTAGTGTCACACTCGCCGGCCACCTGCCTGCCACCGAGAGCTCGCTTAGCCCAGCCGGCACCTCCTCTCCGCCAGCGACGCGCGCCATTGCGGGGCAGCCTGCGCGCCACCAGCGCGTCGCTGATCCACTAGCGTGCCACCAGCGTCACACCCGCCGGCCACCTACTCGCCACTGGGAGGTCGCTTCGCCTAGCCGACACCTCCTCTCCGCCAGCAACAGCGGTGCCGCTGGGTTCTCCTCCCGGGCGCCATCGCCACCGGCGGTTTTCATAGTTTCGTCGCTCTGCGGCCGCTCTGCGGCCGCTCTGCCCTGTGATGTCATCTTTCGGCAGGCTGATGTCATTTCCCGATGTTGATGTCATCTTTCCAATGCTGATGTCATTCTTGCATGCGAATCCGCTGACGTCATCTTTCCATCTATTGACGTCATCTTTTCGACACTGACGTCATCTTTTCGGCGATGGCCTTCTGACGGCCGTACGGGCGTCAAATCTAACATAGTGTCTGTAATTTTCCAACAAGGTGCATTTTTGGAGCAGCAGTCAGTTTTTTGGGCATAACTTGAGCATACGGAGGTCTTTTTCCGATCTGAAAGAAGCGTCAAAAAGCTTAGAGACGGAGATATTGGTGCTGGTTTCATAAGATTCTGAGTTCGTTTGAGCTCCCATTTTTGGCGTCAAAGTAGAGGCTTGTGTTTCCTCCTATTCTGCATCAACAAATCTAGGTTCTTTTCCAGTTTTTTGCTTTTCATAGTTGTTTTTTGTGGTATTTGAGAGATATTCTTGTACGTTTGTGGGGGGGTGTCTTTCTTTTCTGTAATTTACTTCAGTTAAGACTCTTCTACTTCTGTCTTCTTCTTTCTCTCAATGGCGGATCTATCTGTGACCCGTCTTACTCCGCACAACTATCACACCTAGAAGGCACAAATGACTAGGCTTCTCATGTCAAAAGGTCTATGGTCTTGTCTGGATGCGAATCAGCCTGTTCTTATGCGCCCTTTTGAGGTTCTACAACACAGGAACAAAATGGATGAAGCCATGGGACTCATTGCACTCAACATTTCAGATAGTCTGCTATTTCATCTGGATGGTTTGACTACTCCACGGGCTTATTGGCAGAAATTTCAGACTTTGTTTCGACAGGTGAATGAGTTCCGAGCACTTAAGTTGGATGTAGAATTGACTTCTTTGTCACCAAGCAACTTTCCCACCATCGAGGACTTTCTGATGAAGTTCAAATCCCTACGTGCAGTTTTACAGGGATGTGGGAAGAACAAAATAGATGATGAGTGCATATTCTTGATACTCTCAAAGTTGAAGGGGCAGTATCAAGTTTATTCTTCTACTTTCTACTCCACCATGGATGCCCTTGGAGACAGACATAGGATGCCTACAGTTGAGACATTTTGTGATAGGTTGACTAGGGAACAGGCAATGATCCAACAGGTGGATGCCTCTGGCTCTTCCAACCAAGCATTGGTTGCTCCAAATTCTAAGGGGAAATCAAAGAAGAAAGGCAAATCGAAGAAAGACACATCAAAATCTGATCCTAAGCCTCCAGCTAATCCTCCAGCAAACCCTCTCAAGGGTAAAGATTCTTCAAAGTCAGGTGAGTCTACCTCCAAGACCAAGAAGAAATCGAGTGAGAACTGCAATTTTTGTGGGAAAGATGGACATTCTGTTTCTAGGTGTTGGAAACGATTGGAGGCTTTAGAGGAAGCCATGAAGGAGCATCACATTTCAACTCCTCAGTCTTCATGTCCACCTGTAGGAAAAGGTCATGCTCTTTCTGCACGAGCTACGACTTTAGCACCTTTATGGATTCTTGATTCTGGGGCTTTTCACCACATAGCAAACACTCCTAAGTCACTTACCTCACTTGCTCCTTGTGCCACCACACAGATTGCTGTTGGGAACTCTTCACAACTTTCAATTTTGGGTTCTGGCACTGTTACTTTGGCCGGGGGCTCTCTACAGGATGTACTTTGTGTTCCTGATATTTCGATGAACCTTCTGTCTATCTATCAGATTTGCCACTTTGGCTCTGGGAAGACAGTTGAGTTCTCACCACATGATGTGGTTATTCGGGACTTGCATGATCCAGAGATGATTGTGGCCACTGGGAGTGTCGAGTTTGCATCTCGCCTCTACAGATTTGATGGATTTGAGTCTTCTGATGACACAGGTTCATGCTTAGTTGCACATGCAGATTCAGTAAGTAGACTTTGGCATGAACGTTTTGGGCATGTCAATTACAGATATTTTCAGCAGATGAGCACACCTTCCCCAGATTTCCTGTCCAGATGGTGTTTGTCAGGGATGTGCACTTGGCAAGCAACATAGGGATTCTTTTCCACATGGACGAGCCACTCGTGCTTTAGCACCTTTGGAGTTGATTCATAGTGACCTCATGTCATTTCCTACTCCTTTTTCGGGTGCCAGATATGTGCTTACATTTATTGATGACTTCTCCAGACGCACATGGGTGTACTTTCTTAAGTACAAGTCTGATGTCTTCGACTCATTTCGAGTTTTTAAGGCATTTGTAGAGAAGTAGTCTGGGCTTTCTATTCGGCGGATACGTACGGATAATGGGGGGGAGTATGTGAACTAGGCTTTCAGAGACTTCTGTTTTGAGCATGGTCTTCAGCATTAGCTTTCAGTGCCCTACACTCCTCAGCAGAATGGTGTGGCCGAGAGGAAGAACAGAACCCTTTGGGAGATGGCAAATTGCATGATTCAGTCTAGGTCCATGGATTCATGTTTTTGGGCAGAGGTAGTCAATTGTGCCAACTACATTCAGAATCGGATGCCTCACAAGGCACTTCGACATATGACTCCAGAGGAGGCTTGGTTCCATGTCAAGCCTGATGTATCATCATTCAAAGTTTTTGGGAGTACGACATATGCATTTGTACCTGATGCTCAGAGGAAAGCAATGGAACCGAAGAGCCGACCACTGATTTTTGTTGGCTATTGTGAGGATGTAAAGGCTTACAGGTTATTTGATCCTGATTCCAGAGAGGTCCTATTTCGATGGGATGTCCAGTTTGATGAGAGCCCTCCTGTAGTACATTCCTCGCCTCTAGCGACTCCTTTAGCTCCCACTACTCCCTCTTCATCTTCACTTTGTTTCACGGATGATGAGGATGATGATCATGGTGATCCCGATATACCTCCACCACAGGATCCTCCCCAAATGCCTAAATGGGCTCGAGCTACTGTTGAGGCTGCAGGATCTCTAGCTGATGACCCATCCACATCCCGTCGCACCCGTTCTCACACTGAGGGTTCCAGTCTACTCAGTCATGCTGTTAGTACTGATCCTCAGACATTTGCGGAGGCAACAGGACATTCAGAATGGGATAGTGCAATGGAGGAGGAATATTCTTCTTTGATGAAGAACCACACATGGGATCTTTGTTCTCTTCCTAAGGGGAGAAAACTAGTGCGTTGTAAGTGGATTTACCGCACTAAGTATGCTATTGATGGTTCCATTGATAAGTATAAGGCTCGTCTTGTTGCGAAGGGTTTTTCGCAAGTTGAGGGTGTTGATTACTCCGAGACATTTGCCCCTGTCGTCAAGATGAATTCTATATGCCTTGTCTTATCCCTCGCAGCTTCACAGGGATGGTTAGTTTATTAGATGGATGTGAAAAGTGCCTTCCTGCACGGTGATATCACTGAGGAGATTTATATGGAGTAGCCTCTAGGTTTTGTGCAGGATCCCACCTTGGTTTGCAGGCTTCGACGTTCATTGTATGGTCTCAAGCAAGCCCCTAGGGCTTGGTATGAGAAGATGGACTCATTTCTGCTGTCTACAGGCTTCACTCGTTGCCATTCCAATCCCACAGTGTACATTCAACGTCTTGGTGATGAGATTCTGATTCTTGTTTTGTATGTTGATGATCTTATCCTTACAGGTAGTTCATCATCCATGCTCCAGGATGTTAAGCATGCACTGATGGACTAGTTCGAGATGACTGATCTTGGTTTGCTGCACTACTTTCTTGGTCTTCAGATTCATCAATCTCCTATTGGCATTTTTGTGTATCAGCAGAAGTATGCTCTTGACATGCTTCGTCGCTTTCACATGCTTGATTGTAAGGCTGCTCCTACACCATTTTAGTCGAGTGTTACTTTGTCTAACTCCTGCTTCTCATCTACAGTGGATACTACTTTGTATCGGCAGTTGGTTGGCAGCCTGTTGTAACTGACACACACTCACCCTGATCTTTCTTTTGTGGTTGGCCTAGTCTCTCGGTTTTCTCAAGACCCTCATGAGAGTCATTGGCAAGCTGCCAGGCGTATTCTGCGCTACATTTAGGGCACACTCATGTATGGCATTCACTATACTACGGGGACTCCACACATTGTTGGCTACACTG
Source organism: Cupressus sempervirens (assembly GCA_028749045.1). NCBI lineage: Eukaryota > Viridiplantae > Streptophyta > Pinopsida > Cupressales > Cupressaceae > Cupressus > Cupressus sempervirens. Next base: position 240,417,978 of record CM053792.1, read on the forward strand.
ACTCAGATTGAGCCGGTGATGTTGATGATCGAAAGTCTACTTCTGGCTTTGTGTTTTGCCTTGGCTCCGGTCCCATCACATGGTCGTGCAAGAAGTAGCATGCTCGAGCACTTTCATCTATAGAGGCTGAGTATAGGGCAGCAGTTCTTGCTAGTCAGGAGGCTTTATGGCTTCATCAATTGATGACTGAGTTTGGCTTTCCTCCTGATCGTCCCACTGTTTTGTGGTGTGATAATCAGAGTGCCATCCACATTTCTCACAACTCGGTGGAACATCAGCGTACCAAGCACATTGAGTTGCATATGCATTTCATCCGTCAGTTGATCCAAGATGGTGTTATTGCATTGGAGTACATTCCTACCGCTGGTTAGGTTGCAGACATCTTCACTAAGGCTTTTGCATCGCCCCTCTTTCTTCAACTGCGGTCAATGCTTGGGGTTACAGAAGTTGTCCTTGGGGGGACTGGTTGAGGCCTTCCTTCCTTCACTTAATGTTTTTTTCAGCATGTTGTTTTACCTCTTTTTGGGGGAGAGTTTTTCCCATGTGGTTTTCTCTCTTTCCCTGTTTTACAGAGGTTGCATTTAGTTGCATTGTACTTGGGTATCTAAAATGGCCTTGTTGCCGGAACGCATTTTTGCATTTTTTCCTTTGTTTTGTGAGCTTAAGGCATTCCCCTAAGTTGCACTTAAGGGGGGGTGTTAGAGTAAATAATTAATTAATTGTTAATTATTTATTCTATATACTTAAGCTTACTTAGGTTAATGCATGTAGTTGAGGTTAGTTGTTGACAACATGGGAGTTTGTTCCCTTTAACATACTTATCTTTTCCACCTCTTGTGGATGTGTGCTTAGTTGTCAACCTTATCTCCTACCTCATTCTAGCTTGTTCTACAAGCTTCCATGAGGCCTTTTTATTTGGTCTCTCATTCATTGTAAATTCATTCCATTCACATAGCAATTCTAATTTCCTATTGTGAAATATTCTCTGGTGAGTATTTGCTTCAAGCTCTTTGCTCCTTAGGTTTCTTTTCAGTAAGCTATTTGCATTGCAGGTGATTTTGGCGCATTTCTGGAGTCAGATTCTCAACTCCTACATCGATAACATTTCTGTATTGTATCAAGACACAATAAATTAAGTTCTTCTTGAATGTTCAACCTCAATCCATTCAGATATCTAGCAATTTTTACACTTTCACATTCACTTTGCTTTGCTCTTAGGCTTAATTTTTGGAATTCTTCAGTATAGGCTGTGACATCTAGCTCCTTTTGTCTTAAACTTTGTCTCCTTCGATGAAGTTGGATTTCATAATCCTTAGGGAAGTATGTTTCTCTCACCTTGGCACACATCCTTTCCCATGAAGTTATCATGTTCTTACCTTCTTTGACCCTTTCTCTTTGAGTGAAATTCCACCAAGTGAGGGCTAGTCCCTTTAACTTTGACTTGGCAATTTTTACCTTGTCCTTTTCTGTTATATTTTCACATTCAAAATGGTTGTTCAAGGCTTCTATCCCGAGAAAATGGGTAGGTCACCTTTGGCATCCTTCTTGCCAACTCTTTCAAGGGCTTCTATGGAGTATCTCTGGTTTGCAAGTAAGTTAACCACCTCCTGCTCAGGGGTATCCTCTTCTTCCCCTTCTTCCTCTTGCTCTGAGGAAATCTTTGCTCTCTTTTCCATCCGACCCTTTAGCTTCTCAAATTCATCTAATAACCACTTATTGATTTTCTCATGTTCTTGCATCTTCTTTGCTAATTCAACATTGGTGACCATGTTTGATGTTTCAGCTTCTGACTCTGATTCAAACATAAAATCTAATTGCCTCAGGAGCTTTCCCCAAGCTCTGATACCAAAAATGATGCAGAGATAAACTCAACGGAAGCAAAAACAAAAGGAACTAGCACCAAAAAGAGATAGATAACAATATTCTTCTAATTGATTCATCAAATGAACAGTATATACACTTGTTCTTCTATAGATTTCTTCTCCTTGTAACTTCGTATCCAAAAACTTGACCTAAACCTAAACCTAAAAACTCTATTTATACTTGCTAGGACGGTCTACGAAACATTCTAGATTATTACAAAATAGGAAAACTAACCCAAAGAGACTTCCTGCCAAAATGGCTTACAGAATACTCTAGATCAATATAGAATAGGGAAGAATGACCCCACAATGATTTGAATGAATCCCAAGAAAAGATCTTATCCTAATGACAAAACGGGGATAAATTCTTCGTGCAGAAATTGCGTCCAAAATATTTTATGTGGGTGCTCTTGCACCACCTGCCCTTCCACTATAACTAATATCTAGGGAGGTTTTAGTTTCTAGAAAGTAGTAATATTCTGAAACCTTTTAGTTCATCCACCTCTATGAAGATACCGCTCCTAGTGACCTCCCTTGAATAGAGCCCTTATTATAGAAACTGATCCGAAGAAAAAACACGAAATTGGGCACTATTAGTTGGCTATTACACCCCCTAGTGCCCTTCTACTGTCATGTCCCCAATTTTTGCCCTTCCTTAGTGACAACATTTCTAGCAGGGTTGGTCTATTATCTGGTTCCCATAGGTCAGTAGAGCGTAGAGGGAACCAACCCAGGGACTTTGAGAGTCATGCATGAGCTTCTCAAGTAGTTTGGAGCAGTAGACAACAGTTTCCTACAATTTAGGAGGGATTCCTAATTTGTAGGGATTGACTAGGAGTGGTCTAGGAGACATTTGGAGACCTCAGCGAATGTTTTGGAGACTTAGAGTGCATCTATTTTTTAGGAGGCATTCCTATTTTTTAGGAGGAACTCCTAGTCCAGTGACAGTTCTCTCAGAGGTGCACACAGCAGGGGAGTCATTGGGACTCAATTTTGGTTGATTGGGGCTGTCTCCTACTTTTTAGGAGCATCCCTAGATTTTAGAGATGGACTACCAATTGACACATCTTGTCCGGCATCAGTCACAGACAGGTGACAAGGTCAGATTCATGTTTGATTGGTCATTTTGGGCCTTTTGGGACCATTTGGGAAATATTTTAATATATTTAAATATTTCCTAAGTTGGTGATTAAATAAATTAAAATAAGGTTAATAATATAACCATTTTGGAGTAATAAGGGGATTTTGGCTTCAGTTGATCAGGTAAACCTATGTGTTATAGCTCGTTGGAAAGGTCTCGAATTATTATACATGATTTTTACTATCTGTAGACTTTTTGGTGCCTTCAGCTATGGAATTTTAATAAAGTAATGTTTTTCCTATAGCATGGACGACTTTAATTGGGAAAATGTTATTTTATTATATTTTGTTTAAAGGGCAAAGTGTAATTTCCCTTTAGGGTTCGATTTACAATTGGAAGGTGAGATAAGGAGATGGAAGCTTCATTCTAAGATTATCTTTTGCATATTGAAAAACTTGTTTTTGTGAATTGGTTCTGAGAGAGCAATTCTTCATCTGGGATGCAAACCCCAGGTTCTGGATTTGCTGGGACGTAGCCCTCAGCAGTTATTGGCATTGGATTCTTCAGACAGTGTGCGTTGCTATCAGGGATAGAGTACGCCATTCTTTATTGTGGATTCAGGGTGCAGATTTATGGTTTCAGCGTTGCAGATTGATTCTTTCAGCTGGGACGTGATTCCTTGCAGTCTTAGGGCCGCCATTTGCAGTAGTTCGACATCATTGTTGGATGTAAGCACCTTGGAATTGCATTGGATTTATTATTTGGCTTTATAAATCAGAAATCTGCCTGGTACGATTTATAGCAATTCTGATTTGGCTCTATGCTCTTATTTATTTTTAGTCTCCTCTCATGTTTATTGTTCATTATTCATTACTATTGTGAAAGCTATCAAAAAACACAAAACAAAAACAAAATCTTCTGCAACTTCTGTCTATTCTCAAAGACCATCAAAGAAATCATAGGAAAATATAGTTTATTAATTTAAAAACTACAGCAGATCAGCAAAGGCATCCATCAGGGATCTTTCATCTACCTAGGGGTTAGCTTCATTCGATGGGTGGACATGTGATGTATATACATTTCCACCTCCCATTTGGCTCCTTTAGAAGACTTGTACTTTTTTTATACGATCAACAACCCCTTAAAATAGTAATGGCCTCCCACTTGCTCGCTATTGCTTGTATATTTGATTCACTAGACGTGAGCATCCATCAATAGCTTCCTCTGTGGGATGGGCCTTGTTGGGATGGGAGTACCCATCATCGTGATCTCCTCTCTATAGCACCATTTGGTTTGGGGTTAACCCTTGAAAGAAAAGAGTTGCCTGAGGAACTATTATTCGCTTAAAATTTGTGACAACAATATTAATCTTCCCGGCAAATATAGCAGCCCTCTGCCATGTTTCAGCATAGGAAATAAGTGACAAGTATAGCAGCCCTCCTTATTCTAGCAAGCTAATGCCATCAACCCCTCTATTCTAGTAGTAATGTCGAATTTTGTTACTAACATCTATAACACAGGGAGGGCATTTGCATGCCCCCTCACCCCCGCCCAATTAGAATTAGTGGTTGATTGGTTTTGGACAAAACCTTTCCACATATGGTACTCTTAGTGGTTGATAGAGAAGCAAGCCAAGAACAAGGCGAACGAGGCCAATTCACAAAACCAACCTAATGAACTATTGTTACCGTCCTCAACTCTAACTTGATGGAAGGAAGGTTGCCAGGTCCTGTCCCCCATTAGCATGCTTTCTTTTTGGTTGGATTGTTCAAAATGGTCCCATGGTAGGCCAATCAAGGGGTGCTTTCCCTCTGACAAATTTGAACAATGAAGTTTGATATTTATGGTTTTTTCGGGATTGGTAGGTGCCAATCAATCCATGGAACATGGAAAATTGTCTTGTTCATTATGAACGTGAACCCCAAACTGGAATTGGAGCTGGCAACTTAGTTGATCAAGAAAAGACTTCTAAAGATATTAATACGGTATTAAGAAATCAGCTTAATTTTCACCAGGGACCAAAGACTAGGATGCTCAGTAAGGTTACAAAATACCTGTAAAGATAAAGTCAGTGAGGGGAACCTAAATGGACGAATGATCTGAAAAGCAAAGGAAAGGTTATAAATTTATATGCTACAAAAATACAAATCTACGTAAGAATTCATATAGTTCTTGCATACCAAAACTAGAAGTTAATAAAAATCCAATTTAGATGACTGTCCCAGATGGTAGATGAGAACTACTAGTCATGGGTCTGTAGAAGCATAGTAGCATTTTCATGCACTCAATCATGCATAGTGTAGGTCTGTTAATGTTATTAATTAATTGGCCTGACTGTTCAGTGCTAAAATTAAGAATTTGTCATATCAGTACGAAAATGTGTTAACATTTTTGAGATCTCTTACCCGTAACTAATTTAAAAAATTGTTCATACAGTGGGAATTCGCAATGCTAGAAGCAGACTTTAATTGATTTGTATGTGTTCTTTTAACTCATATTAATGCAAAGTTGAGAAGAAATCAGGACTTGAGGCAGTACAGAAATTTTTCTTTGCATTGCTTCTGTGTGTTTCTTTCATAGAACCTCATGTTTGCCCCTACAGAGAAATATGATTCTGTCCTGCACCAGTCCAATTTTGTGTTTCTAGATAAAGTATTTAGGAGCTCCATAGACTCAACCACGACCAAAGCAGAATGAGAGATTAAACCTAATTTTGCAAGTTTAAAAAAAATAAAATTTCAATCATAGTGCCTAATCATGTGAGAACTATCACTAAAAGGTGGAATAATTAAGAGAAACGACACTTTAATCCTCTCATTTCATTGTTCTATTATGGTTTATGTTTGTTACTTTCTAGTTTCGAAGTCTAAATTTTAGTTTGCACTGGGTCATTAATAAATTTTGTCCCGTGATTCTGGTTGCTTCTGCAGACACAGCAACTTCTGAGGAGGAGGAGGTATGTCGGATGATGCAAGAGTGCCTTGATCTACGAGAGAAATATGTCTTTAGAGAAAATGTTGCTCCATGGGAAAAGGAGATCATAACAGATCCTTGTACACCGAAGAGAAATCCTAATCCATTTCATTATGAGCATGAGCCAGCGAGTGAAGTAATTCTAAATTTTTGCTTGTCAAACATTTGAAATTCTTATTCAGTATTACTGAAGGTTCAGTCTTTCATTTACGCTTAAGACAGAGACAAGCATTCACAAGTGTTCTGCATGCCTACATAAAATCTTTAAACATGAAAAAGTAATATTTTTTTGGCACCCACTTATGGCTTTTCTTTAATACATTTGGTTGATTTTGCAGCATCATTTTGTAATGGAAGATGGCGTGGTACATGTTTATGCAAATAAAGATGGTGAGAAAAATAAGACGTTTTTAATTTTATGCTTGTTGTTAGGGATTGTGGATTCCAAAAGTTAATATTTAGTAAGTTATATTAAAAACATCTTTTGAACTGCAGAAAAGTTAGATTACAATGTTCATTATATTTATCTGATTTTCTGAAGGATGCTATTTGGAACTTTTTAATTGCTTTTCAGCAAAGGAAGAACTTTTTCCAGTTGCTGATTCAACCACATTCTTCACTGATTTACATCGGATCCTTAGAATCATAGCCTTAGGAAATGTTAGAACAATGTGTCATCATCGCTTACGTCTTCTAGAACAGGTGAGTTTTGTCACGAGTTGTTGAAGGAGGATAGGTTATGAAAGAACATTATCTTCGCTTTTCAGTATCATTTTAGCGTTTACTACCAATGGCTGATTTCTATGTATGTATGTTTGCAGAAATTTAGTCTTCATTTGATGCTTAATGCAGACAGAGAATTTATGGCTCAGAAGAGTGCACCTCATCGTGACTTTTACAATGTTAGAAAGGTTGATACACATGTTCACCACTCAGCATGCATGAACCAGAAGCATCTGCTACGTTTTATAAAATCTAAGCTGAGGAAAGAACCTGATGAGGTGATCATTGAATGCAATCTTCTAAGTTTTCATCATAACTGGCCTAAGTCATAGGGTTTACCTTGGCAAATATTGCAATAACGTACTATAACCTTTGGTTCTTAGTATTTCATAGCGCAAATGTGCCTAGCTGTGTGGACTTAGTTATCCTCTTCAGTTTTTGTCTCTCAAATTTCTTGTACTTGATACAGGTGGTTATCTTTCGTGATGGAAAATATCTTACGTTAAAGGAGGTATTTGAGAGCTTAGACTTGACAGGGTAAGATGGACATTAGCCTTGTTGTATATAACAATTTGCAGCTAATATGTATCTTCATTATATAAAAGGTTTATCTATATAAACAATTTATCCATGGATTAATGATGTATATTTTGTCTTTTATGGAACAGGTATGATCTTAATGTTGATCTCCTGGATGTACATGCAGACAAGAACACTTTTCATCGATTTGATAAGTTTAATCTGAAATACAACCCTTGTGGGCAAAGTAGACTTAGAGAAATTTTCTTAAAGCAAGACAATCTCATTCAAGGTATTTTGCTTATAGTTTTATTTATTGAAGTTAGGAATGAAACAGAAAATATTGTATCTCTATCATGTTATGGTATGGTGTTTATTTATTAACACTCATTTTTGTTATTCTTTATATTTGATCTTGAGAAACCCAGCTGTTTGTGGGAATCTCCAATATTGAAACTCAAGCATGTGTTTCAATGGAGTTTTAGTGATATGTAATGTGTAAAAGTTGGAGGCACTTCATTTACTGGTAAAAGATGAGCATGAATGGTGATCTTAACAAGCTGTTGCAAATTAACCGACTAGCAACTTTATTTCTGTCGATATATCATCTCCACTTTCTTTTTAATTTGTCACTCTTCCAAAACTTCATTCCTTTGTGATAAATTTGTTTGAGCTGTATATTCTCCTCCTTACCATGGCTGTAATACACTTGCAACTTGATCTGTATAAACCAAGAAGATACATACAATCTCTAACAAAATACCGTGAAATAATCCTACATCGCCAACTCATCACTGTCAAAAGCTCCCGTTGAAAAATGTAACCAATGAAATCCAAACAAGCTATCATGACATCGTGATTAACCACATGCTACAAATGCCAACAAACTACTATCCATGTACTCTAATCATCCATCCTATCATCTCGAAACATACATAACAATGTTCAGATGACCACATACAGGTCCAACCAAGTCTTGATAATTGTTGAATCAAAAACTGGTGTATATAACTAGTCTATAGCGGATCATCCCATTGCAATCATTAGGCTTCATAGTCTACAAATTGCATAACTCATAAATCAAGTCATTCAAACATGCAAACTTATCATCACATTAGTAACTTGCAAATTGAGATATCAAAGAGAATAATCTTGTAGATCGCATGGCTCAAACACCAAATCAAACTATGATATCAGATATGATTTGCTAATCATGTCCACAACCAATTACCATAGTGGAGGAACTAAATACACATCAAGAAGATAATCAACGACCTCTTAATCATCAAATTACAACACCACCAATCACCACAAACCTAATCATGTTGTGTAAAAGCAAAACATGTACATGCATACCCAAGACAACATTATCAATAGCAATGCTATACATGTGCTCAACTATCATCCACATGAGACTCCACATTTCAAACGGTGTCCAAATATGCCCTTTAACAAAAGATAATATGTATACTTGTCACTATCAAAGCCCAAACTCTTAAAACACCTGCAAAGTCGTATTGGGAAGCACAAATTCTAATATTTAGTCGTAGCATTGTGATAAAGACATGCACTACCTCAAGATTTCCCCTCTAGGTTCACTCAAAGCGCTCACACAATCACACCCTGAAGCACAGGCATCTACAAGTGATCAAATACATACACAACTCTCCATACACATCAAATTGATAAAATAACATCATCACTGTGTATTCAACTTAAGATGCTTTACAACGCCTATTCAAAATTGAAAGTTTGATTGGGTATGCAAAAGACATAGCCAAAACTATGAAAAGGCGAACAACTAGCTTCTAGGCCCAAAAAGCATGAGATAACGACAACTTTGAAACCAAATTTGTACCACCACATAGCTTTCCAACATGTTTAAGTTGTAGAACCAACATCTTGGGTGAAATGCATTGTTGGGATAAATCATAAAACAACCTATTTGCTTATGTAGATAAATCCAAGGTTGGTCCCATTTTAAGTTTCTTTTTTTTTTAATTACAAATTTTTAATGCTGATGTGTGAACTGTTTTTTGTATTATTTTACTCATTGCAGACTAAATTTGATAGCCATAGGCCTTCATGCTAATTTTTTTTGCCTGTTGTTTAAATTAAGGTTAAAATAGGTTGAAGTATATATCAATATTTATTGATTGACCGATCTAGCACCAATTGTCATGGTCTTTTTTGTCGAAGAGGTCATTTCTACAAACTTACCTCGAAATCCTCATTCAAAAGTATATCTAAAAAACCCCGTTTAACCAAATATTTCTAAGCTTTAAATATGCAAACAACCCATCACAACATTAAAACTCTTAGAGCTGCAATAAAACAACCTGCTAGTGCGTTCCATACCTTGTAAGGTCTCAAAAGCCTTAATGCATAGCCATCGCTTCAAGTTTGCACTTTGTCCACTTAAGTAAGGGTTATAGCTCCAAGTTCAACCTTGAGAGCTTCGATACCACTTGTTAGGAAATAATGCTTCATACCCATTTACTTATAATCCATTTCCTACATAACCCATATGAGAGACAAGCATACATACATACTTAGAAAATCACTATAATGCAAAATCAAATACATAAGCCATGAGATAACACAAGATATGTCTTGGCAAAACCCTATGAGGGAAGAACCCAACCTCCGAAGCTAGGCATACTCCATTGTATTATTCAACCATAATGCAATACAAAGCGCTTATACAGTTACAATGAACACCTTTGAAACATCAAGCGCTCCAATGCATTCCATATGTCCAAGAATGTACCTATACATCCTATGCCATGCTTAAGAAATGCAATTTTCAGAAAGAATCAATAATGACAGCTCGTTCAACCATCCAACACAAACCTTTTGTTAAGGTTGTAGCTTCTGTGAGATTGATTTTAACATGAGATACCTTGTTGATGGTAAATCATCTTTAAGATAAATATCTTATATATATAATATATATTATATTTCATATATTATACATTATACATTATTATATAATAATATAATAATATATTACATATATGGTGAACATATTAATATTACATATATGCTTAAGATGAGTTACATGTATGGTTATTTATATTACTATTATATTAATATGTTAACTAGTGATGTTTAATCGTACAGACATGTCTCTTCATGAGACATGTCTCCTCCTCTCATATTTATAAGCCTTTATTTGCATTTGGAACACAATCAATAAAATGACATTATTAGTGCATTTGCAACAATCCTAGAAACTAACTGCTTTGACATGTTTTTGCTTTATAGACTTAAGCTCACCTAAAACACAAATAGTGGCAAAGGAAAATGATGTAATACAAAACTATATGAAGATGATATTATTGACCCTTTGTTTAATTAGGTACTAAGCTTGCACTTTATTAAATATGTTTTCAAAATATAAAAAAGTTACAATATAATAACCTTATGTGATATGTTAAATGTAATTCCAATGTTATAGTACAATAAATAAAGTGGCCTCAAGAATGATCATGTCTATTGTTGTATGTCCAACTAAGTGCTCCTAGGTGCAACACGCATAATAAAAAAATATAAAATTAAAAATATTGTGTAAGTTGTTTAACACCTTATTCAAACACCAATTTTCTAGATTTTTTTATATTCACAAGTTCTAATTATGAATGAGAACTTATTAGATATACAATTAGCTAGAAACAAACATCAACGTTGTAATGTCCCGAATTTTGAATAAAATATTTTAATTAGGTTAATTAATCAAATGGTCCTTACAATAAAATAAAATCACAAGGACTTATTTAATTAATTGATTTAATTAATAAAGGGGGCCAATTTTATTAATTATCCCTAGGTGTTTGTCATGTCGGTATTCTTTTGTAAATCCTCGAGAGTTTTCTCCGAAGGGGTATTTATGACTGACGTGTAGGATGTTTTTGATATGCGATTTCGATTATGTATATTGTATTGTGAATTCCTGTTGGAGTTCAGTATTGTTCGCCTACTTGGCTATCATGGTTTCGGTGGGATTTCCTCACCCTATTCTGTTCTTTGTATTACTTTGAGTGGATGTGGCAAATTCGAGTACCATCATTGTTTGCAACTATGTTATCTCTATGAAAAATTGTGATGCATTCATATACTTGCTATGGTGTGCTTTTGTGTGCTGGCAATTAAATGTTTTCTATGATTTGTTAATGAAGGATATTTTAAGTACATATTGATCTAGTCCCTATGGCACAAACACCCCACATGATCCACCTCCATTCCCCCGTACGGTCTTTGACTATATCTGTACGAAGGTTAACTTGTACACCATGTAGCTTGGAGGTCAACAGTGTATGCCAAGCAACTTCCAAACGTATGCTAGGCAACTTCTAGTTGGGAACTAGAATAAAACATTAGAGTGGTAACTTCTAAACATATGGTAGGCAATTTCTAGCTGGAAACTGGAATAGAACATTACAGCTAGGCAACTTCCAATTGGGAACCGGAACGGAACATTACGGTGGTAACTTCCAGATGTATGTGTAATGCCTCGCCCGGAGATCTTTGGAAACAAGGATTCAAATCAAGCCAAGATATATATATTTTTTTACAAGTATGAATGCACAAGACAACATCATACAGGGATCACAAAGATCGCAATGGAAGACTTCAACACAATCCCGGCAACCAACGAATCTCCGAACACCACTACCAAACTAACACACCCAAACAAAACCAACAACCACCACAACCAAGATGAGGGCACAAGAAACAACCACTCATCAACAAAACACCAAGCTGGGGTAAAAAGCAGAAACCCGAAATTTGGCTAAGCCTGAAATCCTGAAGCCCTGAAAATTGGCTAAGTCTGGATTTCTGAAGCCCTGAAATTTCCTAGAATCCATAACTTATCTCTGAGAGGTCTGAAACCTATCTCAAACGATTTGTCGCATATATTAAAATATATCTCAAGTATAAGGCTTATACTTAAACGATATATTTTAAACCCTAAAGGACAACAACAGAAACCCAAGACTGAATTTCAAAAGAAACCTCCTGAATTCAAAATGCAACAACATAGGCTCGAAGAACGCCCAAAAGGGTATCCAAAACCACCCTCATAAAGATCGGATCACGAAGAAAAGTGCTCGCTGATGGCACGCGCAGGTTTTTCACAAAAACCGTGCGACACTTTTTACTAAGGGAGGGCGACACTTCTCCCTTACTGAGTGCGACACTTCTCAAGAAGGTGTGCGATACTGGAAAAGTATCGCGCGACATTTCTCATAAAGCCGTGCGACACTCTTCCAGTGTCGTACGACACTTCTTCAGTAATGCGTGCGACACTTTACAGTCTCGTGCGACATTCTTTCTATGGGCGTGCGATACTTTATTAGTGTTGCACAATGCTGAACAAATGTCACCCATAGAAAGTAAAAACACTTCCAGAACTCAAAAACGGGGAAAAACCAACAAAAGAACCTCCACACCGGGGAGTACCGGATCCACGCGAATCGAGGAATGAACACTCGAGTGCAAGAACCACCTAGAATGAAGAACACCAAACCATCTAAACTATAGCAACAAAGAACACACTAAAAGTAAGCATTGCAAAGAACAAAAGCAACATCGCAATGTACATAAATACATCTCAGGAACAGCATAAGAAAATCTAACATGCTAGTGATAACGCATAAGATAATCCTACAGTAGATAACATCACCTATCACATGCTAAATAGCAGTAAGCAACAGATATATTACTAAAGCAAATCGCATCATCTAATCATATGCTAAACATCATAATAAGGGAATGCGCCAAATAAAATAACATCATCTAAACATGATATACAAGCATCCCAATGAAAGCATAAATCACAAGAAAGCATACTCCGGAACCCGAAGTACCAAGTGAAAACATCCAGCAACGGTCACACTAGGACAAAGGTCGTCTCTGTACACCGATCCCTAGCAGTGGTGAAGGTAGCTACGCCTCCCAACCACGTGGCACCCATAGGTCCACACTCGCCGTGCTGATAGAGATAATGATCCAACCACAAACACACAAAAATCACAACATTCATGGCTAACACTCACGCCAGACAGTATGATGGCTGCAACCAAGAACCTAAGACAATGCAAGGAGTATAGGTCCTGGTCAGACACTCAATAGGCTACTATGTAGGGGCTAACATCCTGGAGAGTCGCTTGGCATCAAAAAGCCCAAGCTCGGATCGTGTGTCCTCAAACTTAAACGGGTGCTCACACATTGTGTCCTCGAACTTAATCGGGTGCTCACACATTGTGTCCTCGAACTTAATCGGGTGCTCACACATTTTACTTATCTTAAGTTTTATTAACAATCACACATTTTCTTTAATTATCACTTATTCAAGCTCCTCTTAGCCATACCCGTGGCGTCATGATCGCTGGGCTGCGAGATAGAAGCCCCCTCCATATGCTACCCTACCCTACCCATGCTCATCCTACAACAAGTGCCCGTGGGCATGCATACTCCCATCCCAACCCCAATGATCATAACTTCCGGCAAATCCACGGAAGATCGGGCCTCGCAAGTCACCCAACAAATGTACGCGCACGTACTCGTGTGTGGCGCACCACCATCACGAAGATCATAACACAAGGACAGGAATGAGAACACAATGCAAGGAAAACACCCAACTGAAAGCAACATGGGAAGGACGGATTCTACACGAATCCCAAAGCCAATAAAACCATACATCATAAAATCACTCAATCGGCCTCAATCCGAGAGTATGGATTCTACACGAATCCCAATGATGTAACAAGACCACACATCATGAACTCAACCGGCCTCAATCCGAGAGTATGGATTCTACACGAATCCCAATGATGTAACAAGACCACACATCATGAACTCACTCAACCGGCCTCAATTCGAGAGTATGGATTCTTCACGAATCCTAGCGTTCACGAAACAAAAGCAAAGGTCCAACAAAAACCATAACAGGTATAAAATCACTCAACCGAACACGACGTCGGGAGTGCGGATGCAACACGCATCCCAATGCAACATAAAAGTGCAAAAGTGGTCTGACTGATATCCAAACAGATCATCAAGGTCCACGACCCACATTGTGCCAAGAAAACTCGAGAAAACAGGATGACACGCAACACGAGGTAAAAACCCCAAAAATTTGGAAAACTTCAAAATTAAAACCCATTTGGCCTTTAGGTTCAAAAACCCCAAAACTCCAAAAATAAATGGAATCGGACACCGTATGCAAAAACGGCCAGCATAACGGCGTAAAACTCCAAACCCTCATCTCAAAAAACAGAGAAATGTTCATACCCGCCCAACCGGGTAGAACTAGCATACAGAAACGGAGGGGAACACTAGTTCTCAGCCTCCAAACAAACGGCTACCAAAAACAGAAGCAGAAACGGAGCAGAAACAATAAAATGGGAAAGCCCTACCTCACAGCCAAAAGGGCAAAACGGGAATCTGAACCATAAAATAAATATCCCGCAGAAGTAGCTGAAAATCGCAGCAATCCAAGGTTTCCCCGAGCTGGATCCAACAAGCCCAACCTCGCGACGATCCCATGCCCGTAGCTCCCACAACGAACAAAACAGTAAATCCTCATGAAGAGGATTTTGGGTTTTACTCTCCAACTTTCCAATTTGAAAGTGAGAAGTGAGGAATTAAATTCCTCTTTGGATACTTATTCACTTTTCGGGTGAATAATCGATTAGGGCATTTAACCAGCCAATCTAGTTAAACCCTGAATCGACCCAAACGAAACCAGGCTATTCCTATAAATAGGAATTCATCTATGGCAAAGCTGCTAGAAATTAAAATAAATCAATTAAAAAGCCCGAAAACCCAAAAACACATAAATCTCCTTAAACAACTTTCGCGACAATGTGAACCTCTAAATGCACAAACAGGCTTACTGGTCTAATCACATAATGCAAAGAGTTCGGATTTAATAATCACCGAAAGGTTTAATTTAAACATTTAATAAAGGAAACGTCGACCATACAAGGACGACATTGGTAAAATATGAATGGCTGAATCACTAACTCCATGTGCCACTGCCAGCGATATAAATCCTGCACACTAAACAACACGATCAAGTGCAATTGCATATAATAACATAGCCGAAGCAATAAATGCATTAAATCACCTAATTTAACCATTTATTTAATTATATTAAACTAATCTATTTACATCACTCACGTTCGCATAATGCATAACAACGCAGGAATGAAGTAAATAACCATAGCATTAAATCCATCACATAACATAATCAAAGGTATGTCCAAATACCAGATAACCAGATATCATCATAAAACACACTGTCATCTCAAAATGACATCATCATGCAATATGATTAACTAAACAGCATAGTAGTCTAATATCTATGATACTAGAATCAAAGAGTAACATTTGACCCTCAGGTCCTCTCAAATATAAACATCACATAAGAACAGATATCTCTCAGATCAAAATAAAACAAGGTAAATGTCCGCAGCACATAACCAAATAATCCAACAAGAACTATCCATTATAATTACTTAAGCATTTAATAATGATTGATTACTCTGCATTAAAAAGGCATTTAAAACACATAAGCAAACACAGTCAAAAACATGACTAACCACTGCTACAGGAACCTAGTCCCGTGTAGCATGGTAAAAAGTACACAGTGCAATCTCTGCACACATCTCAAGGTAATCACGGAACAACCTCATGATACCACATCGATCTTGGTAACCACTGGCACAAACCTCAGTGAACCAAAAATCACATCGTAATCTCAAAGATCAGTCAAAAGCATAAACAAAGCAACTGATACATAAACATAAAGCCAAACACCTCAACGGTGTAGACCACTCAGGGTCACAATCATGATCCCATCACAACAAAAGATCAGCAAGGTTGCATTCATCAGGACGACTTACAAAAGTCAAATGGGAGAGGCACTACAGTATGCCAAGCAACTTCTAGTTCGGAATTGGAACAAAACATTACAGCCAGGCAACTTCTAGTTGGGAACTCGAATGGAACATTACAGCCAAGCAACTTCCAGTTGGGAATTGGAATGAAACATTACAACTAGGCAACTTCTAGTTGGGTTTCTAGTTGGGAATTGGAACAACACATTATAGCCAGGCAACTTCCTGTTGGGAATTGGAACAAAATATTACAAAGGCAAGTAGAAAGAACCACCAAGGAATGGCCACTCCCTCCATGGTTGTCAGAACATGAATGTGTAGTTGGTGTGATGCCATATTTGTTAAAAGTTGACATGCTCTAAGCATAAATGCTAAGCATGATTAGTCAAAACTAACTACGTGATAAGTACCTAATATATGTATAGTTGAATGCCACTTTTAATTGACATATTATTATTCAATTGCAAACAGAAAACTAGTTTAATTCAGATGCCTATATTGTTGGCACTTTATCTTAGAGACTACTTTAATGCTTTGCGTTTTAAAAGCAAACTAGTTCAGATTCTTCTGTTCCTTTTTGTTGTGGTGTAATCACACATTGCTGCATTTCTAAAGTAGACCCCTAATTATTTTACTTTTTAGGGTTTTGTTTAAGTGTTTCTATTATAGTTTCCAATCTCTTGCCAACTTAGAGTTTATACTTCTTGTTAAGTTTAGGACTCTAAATTAAAAATTAATGTGTTTAGAAGGGCCAAGGTACAAAGACTGATATTGCTTTAAGTTTGATGAAAGCTTGTGATGGGGAACAATCAAGGGCAAACAAAGATGAAGGAGATGCTACAATAACTCTCGATTTCGAAAGATCAAGATCAAAGGAAGGAATTGAAATGGTATAAGGAAAGATGGCATTCACAAATAAGGAAAACAAACACAACTAAGGACTTCATTACCTACGAAGAATTTGAAGACAAGAAAAGGCTGAATGGACAAGGGAAAATTTCAAAGACATCATCCAAATTTCAATGTTCACTCCATGAAGTTGAACATCTTGGAGATGTGAAGAAGAGCATTCAAAAGGGAGAAAATTGTGAGTTCAAGGAGGTTTAAAAATGATGCTATTTGTGGATATTTTCCCAAAACCCCAAATTCCCAAAGTTGAAGAAGAATTGTTCGAGGCCAACTTCATTCTAAGAGATAAGCATGCTGAGGTGGTAAAAATAACTTAAAAAGAAGATAAAAATAAAATAAGTAATTGGAGGGAGAAAATGAATTTGCCTGCCTTACATTCGTTGACCTCATTGATTCGAGAGAATGCATGTTGTGCCCTTATCCATATGCATGATGTTGACATGCTCCACTTTTGTATGTGAACTTCGCTTGATTTTTTGAATTGTCATATATTTGTTTAATGAATGAACTAACATGACTGTATCCTTTGTGCATGAACTAACATGAATGAATGTAGTTCTTGATGGAGATGACACGACCCTTGTGAGATGAATGACATTATGTGGATGAATGGGTGAAATGGTGAGATGCAATGTTGATGACCTCAAATGGAATGTTCTTCTTTGATGAATGCATACTAATGAATGGTTGAATTGAGTGAGTAATGTTATGCGATCATTGAAATAAAATAAGACAAATGCAATGCAAATCATAACTGAATATAAAACACTTGTAATGTAAATATAATCCACATGAGAATTTTATTGTAAATTATTATACACTGGCTAGCTTTCTAGCTGTGTTGCAAATATTTAAAGCATCAGAATTGAGTGATCATGCAGTGATGCTATTATTATTATTTTTTTGATAGGTAATACGCCATGAAGCCCAAGATCATGTTTAGATTGAAAAAACCATCTCAATTGGGCATCAAAGATAAGAGATGGTTAGGTATCCTTGGTGTACCCTTAAATAAATATCTTAGAGTAATTTAACCAATTTTAGCGTCTATTTTGATTTCCAAATTTATAACTTTGCTCTTGATAATTCCTTGTGAATATATCCTGAAAATTGAACTTGGCTACAATCAATTTGTTAAAACAAGAAGAGGTATGCTTCATAGTAAAAAATGAAACTTATCTCCTATTAATTTTAATTTTAAAATCAAATAGTATAAATAGAAAAGATTTGAATAACCAAAAATATGTCACTTATTAACAATAAACTTCCATGATATCAGCTAAATTTAACATGTTTATTTTGATAGTGAACATTCTAAATCAATTTCGCTTCTAAAACAAGTGTCTAACTTATACTTGTCATATTAGAATCTCATCTCCATCTACTCCTTTGTTAGTGAGATTATTTGTTTCTCTATTACCTTCCCTATAAATATGTTTTATGATTGTTTCTTCGAATTGAGCAATGATGGCTAGGGCATATTCAACTTTAGAATTGAATTTCCTCCGATAACTAATTTGTTAATACCTATCTCTCTACTTAGAACTAAGCCTTTTATCAGGGCCTCTAATTTGGTTAAGTTATTAGACATTACTTCTAAAGGTTTGGCGCATTTAGTTAGGCATGATCAGTTATCTGAACAAATAATACATCCTAACCCTGGTCGTCTTGGATAACCTCTGGAAGCCCCATCAAAATTTAATTTTGACCATCTTGTAGGAGGAGGTTCCCATTTACATTCTTTCCTAGTGATCTTTATTTTGTATATATCATTGGTGTATTAATTAGTTTAAACCAATTTTCATGCATATTTGCATCCCAATCTAAAAAGGAACCTTCCTCCTTATATGAGTTTCCGAGATTATTGTTAGCTACCTTAGTAATACAAGCCTCCAATTTATTAAAAAAGGATGTTAGTTCCATCTTTTCATTACAAAAAATTCTTCCATTCCTTTTTCTCCATAATTGCCATAGGAGTACGGAAGGGGATATTTTTTATAAAGTACTATAAACCTTAGAACAACCATGTTTCGGCCAACTTTTTTAAAAATTTGATAGGTTATCAGGTGATGCGTTTTGCCAATTTAATTTCTTACATAGCCAATATCAACAATTCTTAGCAAAGGGAGAGTCATAAATCAAGTGTTCAGACGTTTCAGATTCTTTTTCGCAAAGCGAGCATTTAGATGGTCCTTCAAAACCCATCTTGGTAAACCCATCTGCTGTTAGAATTCTTTTTTGAAGAGCAACCCAAAGGAAGATACCTACTTTCGGAAGACATACTGGATTCCAACATAGATTTTAGAGGGATATCAATCTTATCCCGTTGTTGAGAATTTATTATCTTTCATACCCTAGTTTGGCTTTATAAATTTCATCTTTAGAGGCTCCCTAAATTAGTTTATCTTTTCTATCTTTATGATTACCTGTCTACTTTTTAAAAATTGATTAAAAATGAACTTTTCCTGTGATGAAAGTGGTGTTTCATCTAGGGTTTTCCATTGCCATCCTCCATACTAATTATCACTAATTTTAATTTTATAATCACTCACATTCTTACCCCACAGATTAAAAGAGTTTTTTTGATGTTTATAGGTAGATTTACACTATCTGGAGAAGGGAGCCCATCTCATGAATCTTCCTAAAATAAAGCATCCTGCCTTAGATCAATATCCCAAGATAAGTTATTAGCTATCAATGGCCGACAGTTCAACGTAAAGTTCCAAAATCTTGAACCATTTCGAGGATTTTTAGTTCTGAACAAAGACAAAGGATTATTATTGTTTAAATACTTATGATATAAAATTGTGGCCCATTTACTATTATATTCTTTAAATATTCTCCAAATAAGTTTTGTCCCTAACGCCATTTTGCGAACTCAATTTTTTTATGCCTAGGCCTCCAAATTATTCATGTTTACATATTTTTTCCCATTTTATCAAAGCTTGTTTTTCTTATCTCTTGTACCTTGCCAGAAGAAGTTTAAGTTTAGAGTCTAATTTCCATTTTACACCTTTGAGTAGGGGAAGACAAAACATATGATATGCGGGGATGGCTGAAAGTACTGCTTTGATCATAGTCATTCTATTAGCTTTAGTTAACCATTTCCCTTTCCAACTTTTTCAAGTTGAATACCAAAGTATTGCATGGAAAGGTTCCTTTTCTAAATTCCATTAATCTACAAATTTCTCTCTCCACTTCCTTTTTGGCATTAATAAAGAAAATCTCTGATTTGCTAGCATTTACTTTTTGTCTTGATGCTTTCATATAATTATTTAGTATTTGGTTAAAATTTTGAGCTTATACCAAAGTGCTTTCTTGGTAGAATTGTCATTTGCAAATTGTTGATGTGTTATTTTAGGAACCTCTTTAGTTATTAGTTATTACGATTCCTCTAATTTTCCTTTCAGTTTGAGCCTTTATTTTAGCTGTATCAAAAGCTTCTGCCATAATAATGAAGAGAAAGGTGCTCTAGTGTAATAACTTCAACAGGTTATAACTTCTTCAAACACCAAAAATCTTTATACTTCAGTTGTTTGACATTTCGTCAAACACTTTGCAAGCAAGCTTTGATACCACCGTAATGGCCCTTCTCAAATCTGCTCTCAAAAAATGCTGATGAAAGCTCAAGGAATTTCATCAAACAATTCACATGCAAGGGACGTATGACTGATATAGTATTTCAGCTGGCTTTAAATTACTTTTTTTTCAATTTGCATCAATGAGATTCTTATGCTAGAAGACTCCAAATGGACTACACAATGGCCTAACATGAGTGTGCTACTAATTTTGACAATATTCAGTGCATATATATGATCTAAGCATAAGAAATGAACACCTACAACCAACTGGCATTTTTACAAACAGTTGGTATGCAAACTAACTAGCTGATAAATAATGATATTGTATTGCTTAAATGACATCAACAACTATTATCTTATTAATTTGCAATGGAATTTCTAATACAATGCTCATGAAATATGGCCAAAACTTTTGGCATTTACATGGATTTCAAAATGATAATGCTGGTATAATGCACACTTACAGCTGAAACTTATAACACCCTAAAAAGCAATATTAACAAAGGAGCCTGGTTGTAGATGGTTGTAATAATTTCCTTCAATGCTGCCTCTTTTTGCTTTGCTTTTTTCGAACTGCTTTTCCGGCTTGCTTTTTCGGCTCTGCTTTTTCGGACTGCTTTTTTGTACCCGCTTTTTCAGCCTGCTTTTTCGGTTCCTCTTTTTTGGACTACTTTTTCGTATCTGTTTTTTCGGATTGCTACTATGTTGAATCTCAAGACCATATCTTTCAATGGCGTCAAGATTTCCAGCTTGAAGGGATTTCATCCTTCAAACTATTGAGACATAACCTCCAGAAAATTTCCCAATTTCTTTGATATTTCCAAGCATGCATAAAAGAAGCTCTTTCATTTCTTTTATAGTGTTCTCACAAGAGCTCCATCTTTTGTTTTTTCAATGTGGGATAAAACATAACTCCCTTTATGTAACTTATGTCTCAAATGTGTTATAAAATAAAGGGGACTGTTTTAATTTAAATATTTTCCACAAACTATAGTCTATGCATTAATAAAGTTAAATATTTAAATTTAACTTTATAAAATAGCTTTATCAATGCATAACAAATCTTATTAATGATAAACAAGTCTTCTTGTCGATTTTAAACAATTACCATCGACATACTGCTGCCATTGGATGTCCGACCATGTCCAAGATGACTTACTATAAATAGTAAGTATGCCCAAAGTTGCCTCAGAACCCATCAGAAAGACCTGCAACTAAAACTATCTAGGCCAAATGGCCTCGAAGTCCCTTTAATGTCCTGGTTAGCCTACGGGACAGTGGAGAAATAGGCCAACGACAACAACATGCTATGAATGCTAAAAAAGGAACATTACATCTAGGATCCCCTTGTCTTATTCCTCTGGATATGCTAAAAACACCTTCAGGGGTACCATTTATGAGAAGGGAAATTTTTTGTGTCAAAATGCAATTATATATTAAGTTGATCCATTGAGGAGAGAATCCAAAAGCTTTGAGTGTTTTACATAAGAATTTCCAATCCACTTTATCGTAGGCTATTTGGATATCTAACTTCATTAGCATACAAGATTCCTTATTAATTTCTATAGAATGAATTAATTCTTGGATTATAATAATACCATTGAGAATTGACCTATTAGGAACAAAATCTGTCTATTCCTTTGAAATGAGATTTGATAGTAGTTTTTAAAGTTAGTGGGCTAATGCTTTTGAGAGTATTTTGTAGATTGTATTATATAAGGCTATGTGCCTAAAATCTCCTGGATCCATATGTTCCGTTTTCTTTGGAATTAAAGCTATGAATGTATTGTTAATTTCAGTTAGAAGCATAGTAACGTAACTCGATGCAAGTCACCTGGGTCGGTGAGTTAGGCCACCCTACCGGGTCAAAATGATTCATGACCCTGACTTGCCAAGTCATTAAATATGTTATATTTCTATAAGGTATTTCTATTAATATACCCAAGCTCGTCGAGTCACTACCGAGTCCGAGCCAGGTCACGAGTCAAATTGCCCTTGTTGAGTCAAAGCCAAGTCCGAGTCTTGTTACTTTGGTTAGAAGAGATCCAAAATTCCATGTTTCGTCAATAACCCGCCAAAGGTAGTCTCTCAAAATATCCCAACATTTTTGATAGAAAAAGGCTTGAAAGCCATTAGGGCCCGAAGATTTATCAGGATTAAATTGAAAAAGGGCATCTTTAATTTCTTCTTTAATAATTTTCTTATTTAAGTTTTAATTATCTTTTGCAATTTATTGTTTTCGGAATAGATCCTAACATCTTATTTTGAGCTATTAAATTTGATGATTCAAAAATAAGGATATCTGAATAATAATTCACAAAGGTTTCTACTATCTCATTTGGGTTTTCGATTACCCTTCGTGAATTATCCTTGATTTTTGTTATTCTATTAATATGTCTCCTATTAATGGTACTATTATGAATTTTTGTTGTATTTCTATCACCTTCGAACAACCATGTTTCTCTTGATTTTTGTTTCTGGAATATTTATACTTGTAATGTCCCCATTTTAGCAGTTGACCAAGTGTGTGTGCGTTAGCCTAGTTCTACATGGTCCCAAGGGCTAACGAAGGGTTTAAAGGGAGCTTAGAGTGTTTTGGCCTAGTCATCTCTAGTTTGGGCCAAAACGGAGTTGATTTACTTAGTCTGAGGCATACTTACTATTTTTAGTAAGTCAACAGGACACAAGGGAGGCTAGTTTTGGTGATTGGATTTGATACTCCTCAGCGAGAGCTTTCCGACGAGCTATCATTTGTGCTTTTCGAAGTCTAATAGCTAATACATTTTTATGGCTGACGTATTATTAAAGTAACATTTAATTTAGTTGTAAAATATTAAATTGTTACTTTAAAAGTTTAATATTACATTTTATGGGAATATGTGTAAACCAAAAGGGGCGCCTAAGGGAGACAAGTGATTATTTTAATATGTTTTATATTGCACATCTTTTATCCCACATTGCTCATGTGAGTTGAATCGACCCTTGGAGAAAGAATAAAATGGAGTGTTAGTGGCTTCATTCGGTAGGTTGAATATGAGAAGAAAATTGATGTGTGAGTTGCAAATCCATTCTTGGCATTAGAGGACGTTCATCCTCTCTTGTGACATTTTAGATGTCATTCCCTTGGGGTTTGGCCTTTATAATTCATTGCTGTCAGCTTCATTAACAGACAGATTGTGCGCATTTCCAGCTACAGGCGGATTGGGTGTTTGCTCATATCATTCCCGCTTCTTGTCCGATGCTTATGCCATTCTGAAGGGATGATTTTATGAGGGTCTTGGACTGATTGAAGACAAATTTTACTGTAGCAGCATTGTAGCATGACACTATTCACGTTACTGTAGTGCAACACTATTCACATTATTGTAGTGTGACACTATTCACGCCACTGTAGCACGACACTATTCATGTTACTGATGAGCAAGATGGGAAGTCATTACTGGAACATTATGTTATAATGCTGGAGTAATTAGTGGGTTGAAAAGTCTTCTATGTATTTGATTTTATTAGTTTGAAAATTAAGATTATTTCAGCAGTAGTTCAATCATTAGTTTGCATATATGATATTATTATAAATTTCTTCTTGTTCATGTTATTTGGTTTCAAATCTATGCAAAGACATAAAAACAAACAAACATTTTATTTCTGGAACCATAAAGGGGTTTAAACATTTCACAGAGAAATTAAGAGTTGGATGCAAATTATTTGACTAACTTCCTATCAGTAGTTGATTAAGCTTTTGGGCATTTCTAGGGTGCCCATTACAGTGGTATCAGAGCTTTAAGTTCTGCCATCCTGTGGAGGCTTTACAGGGAATTTGAAATAGCTGGATAGAGGGAAAAGTGTTAGAAGAAATGTAAAAGTGTTTGACGAAACTTCGAAACACTAAAGTAAAAAATAAAACAGGTAAGAATGTATGTTTGAGCATGTGACAGAGGCCATTAAATTCTGCCATACCAGAGCAAGACAACAAAGATTCGGACTCACAGAGCGAGCAGTCTAGTTCATCTGTGCAGGTGGACATAGAATGGAGTCATACAAACACTGAGGAAATATTCTTTGAACAAGACAACGGTATGGGTGACCGAGATGACAGGAATACAGGACTAGGTGGAGGCAGGAATGTTGGTCTAGATTAGGAGGAGGTAATGTTCAAATAGTTACTGGGTACGTTAGAGCAGGGGCAGCGTATGCAACAATAGCAGAATAGGCGAATGGATATGATGTTGTAGCTTATGGCTAGACAGATGGATGTCAATATTAATCGAGGTGATGCAAACAATGGAAATGGGGGCAATGATAATAATGGAGGCCGAGGCAACAACAATGGTCCTGAGAATAACATTAATGGTAAGAATAATGGACATGGCAACAATAGGAATGAGGCTGATAACTTTAGACACATTGCACGCCCAATTCAGACAGTGAGTTCGAGACCTCTTCTACCCACCTTCCCACCGAGAGACTTGGTTCAACCAATAAACTAACCACATATTACAAATTTACAGGATCAGTTCAGGAGGGACTGCAAGGCTAGTGGACTGGAGTTTCAGACAGATATTTCCCTCAGAGATTATATGGACTTGAGGATGAGACGCATGCCTAAAGCAAGAGGGAGAAATCAAAACTTTGAGCTGAGAAAGAAAGTTGGAAAATTTTCTTTACCTTATTATGATGCTTTAGGGAAGATAACTATAGGAGCTTGGGTGTAGAAGGTAGATACATACTTCTAGTTGAATCCTATGCCTGAGGATGAGGCTATCAAGTATGCGGCTATTCACTTAGATGGTCCAGCGCATGAGTGGTGGCACCATGGCATGGTAACCTTGGGGCATAGTCAGATCATCTTACAAGGAGTTCATTGAGAGACTCATAGAGAGATTTGATACCAAAGATCTCGAGTTACACTTAAAGAGTTGGCACAACTCAAGTAGTAGAGATCAATTGAGAGGTATATTAGTGAATTTCAGAGGTTAGTTGTGTTGGTTACAGATATTTCAGAGAGGAGATTAGTAGTGCTATTTATGGATGAACTCTCAAATCCCTTAAGGGGTTGGGTCAAGGGGCATGACCCTTCTACATTATAGGAGGTCACTAAGAAGGCTCGTGACTTAGCAAGTTAGCACCTTCTTCTTTTAAGAGCAGATTTCAGCCTAAGGATTTACATACGAAGAAGGATAAGGATAAGGACAAAAAACCATTTCACTAGGATGCACAACCAAAAGGGGATAATAGGAAGTTGGATTATGACACCTTGAATGAGTTGAGGAGGAAGAAGCTGTGTTTTCATTGTAGAGAGCCTTGGGACTTATCTCATAAGTGCCCTCTCAAGGCTAAGGCAAATCAAATGGAACATTTTTCAGCGGAGGAGTCACAGTCAGAGGGGGAGTATCAGCACTCTGATTCGGATAAGAGTAGCACTCTAGAGAAGAACATGATTCCTAAGGATGATAGGTCATTGGCACGATTGACAGGGGCTCAAAAGGCGATCACATTTAGGGTCAGGGGTACTATCTAGGGGTAGAAAGTGATCTCTCTCATAAACATTGGGGCTACACATAATTTCATTGATGCACGGTTAGTAGCCATGAGAGGTTTACAGACCAAGGAGCATGCTGGGTTTAGAGTCATGGTAGCTAATGGTGACAAATTATTATGTACTCGGAGGATATCTAATCTTCGTATCAGATTTGGAGATGGCTATGAGTTGGAGGATGAGTTTTCTGTAGTAGACATGGGAGGCTACTGATGTCATCCTCGACATGACATGGATGGCTTCGGTAGTTGACATTACTAGAACATTATGTTATAGTGCTGGAGTAATTAGTGAGTTGAAAACTCTGCTATGTATTTGATTTTATTAGTTTGAAAATTAATATTATTTCAGCAGTAGTTCAATCTTCAGTTTGCATATTATTATAAATTCCTTCTTGTGCATGTAATGTGGTTTCAAATCCATGCAAAGACATAAAACCAAACAAACATTTTATTTCTGGAGCCATAAATGGGTTTAAACATTCAATGGAGAAATTAAGAGTTGGATGCAAATTATTTGACTAAATTCCTATCAAAAGTTGGTTCAGATTTTGGGCATTTCTAGGGTGCCCATTACACTACTTTTGTTAGGATATTTCCCTGTTTAGCTAGAAGTTCTTTTTCTTTGATACATTTTTCATTATCCATTCCTACCCTAATGATTTCTTCATTTAAGTTTTTCAATTCTTCTTCATTCTCTATTTTTTAGTAAAATATATTATTAAAATGATATTTATTGCATTTATTTATTTTTTCTTTTAATGATTTCAATTTGGCCATGAAACAAAACATCCTTGATCTTTCAAGTTTCTCTTCGTGCCACCATTGATATATATTATTAAGAATTTCTTTCTGTAGAAACCACATTTTTTCACATTTTAATGGAATTCTTGATGGTTTTTGTGTTTCACCTATTTCTAGTCTAATAGGATAGTGATCAGATCTTGCATTAGGGAGAATGATTGAATTGAAAGGACGATTAAAAGATATTAAATTTCCTTTAATTTTAAATCTGTCCTGTCTTTCTGCTATATTACAGAAGCCAACTCGTCTATTATTCTATGTGAAGACCCCATTAGATGTTGGAATGTCAATAAGGTTATCTTTTACGAACCATGCATTGAAATCTAACATAACCTGATTGATGGTCGTGGATCCACTTGCTTTGAATCTAGAATTGCAGTAAAATCTTCCCCAATGAAAACATTTTCTTGTGGATTTAACTCTAAATAATTGCTAATTTCATTGCAAATTTCTTTCTTATTCATTGTTGGTGTTGGCTCATACACATTAATAAGTAAGAATTGAATTTCTCTTTTGAAGCTTCTTATTCTTACCCCCCATCTAATTATTGTTGGATACAAGAGGAATGAAATCTACCCTCCTTGAGTCCTATATAATATGAATTCCACTTGAGGCCCCTATTGAATCAACTAGTTCCGTTTTTCAAGAAGTTTTCTACTAAATTTTTGATGGAAGTATATTGTCATTGATGTCAAAGGATTTTCATGAGCATGAACAAAACTATAAATGTTAGCACAATCAATGGCAAAGGTAAAAAGGAGATATTGCAAGTGATGTCAAAGGCAGTCATAAGATTGATGCAATATGGTCATTAATGTCAAGGACACTCAAGAGATTATTAAGATTGTCATTGTGTTATAAAAGGACTACTATCAAAGGTACAATAAGATTGTTGGAAGTTTTATCATTGATGAAAAAAGCACTAATATATATGATTAATAAAGGTATGTTTCTACAGTACCAAGACACATAAAATAAATGACTGAAAATGACACAGAAATGAACTAATTCTAACTATGATTATGATATATCTTTGTAAAGAAATGATTAGCCAGAACTGAACATTATATATGAAAAGCATACAAAAGTCTATTACATACGACATACAGTCTGATTATGATCAGTTGTGATAATCATCTGATGTGGAGAGTTCCCTGTTCATAGAGTCATGATGAAATATACATAGGTAGAGCAGCGTTCAGATATGGACAGTAACATTATCTGAAACATATATTTCTATTGCAGTTTAAAACCAAGATGGATCCCGTTGAATGTATAAATCTGAAGGATGACAGTAAATCTGTGTTTAAAAATCATGCACGTCAGAGTCAATATACATCCATCGATATCTCTAAAGACTTCTGCATTTAATTCTCATTGTTTGTAAAAGCTACAGATAAGAGCCATGCACAAACAGTGAACATGAACGAAGGACTCAGGACACCTCTGCTATGAACTCACACCCTCAGAAAACAAGAAAAATAAGTGCTGGTCAAGACAAGAAATAGAAGGAGGATGAAGGATTCATGATGATGATTTATAGCATACACGTCAATTGATTATGGAGCAATGTTAAAGCCAAAGAAGCTATGCAAATACAGAAGAAGATGACAATGGAAATGGAATCCTGACAAGAGTCAAAAGCAGAGGCAGATATTAAAGACAATAGAGACAATGAATGCAAAGTATGAATAAAGTAAGGAAAGGAAACTATGAAGGGTGACAGCATCCTGATCACACACGTCACTTATAATACTGAATAAAACATCGGGAGCAGCTTTGAACTATGGCATATGGAAATAATAAAAGACGTTTTGATTAAAGGAAGAAACAAACAAATACTGGCCAAGTCAGCGATAAGTTCCAATGCAAGCATGCCGTATAAAGACAATATGTGGAAGTTTGTGGAATGAATTAATTCACAGGGATATGGTTGTAATGACGGTCTTAGTAGATGATATGTGAAAGCATCATTAGCGAATGACAAGTACTTTGGATTTCAACTCAAGTCAATATAAGCCTGCTAGGGATGATATACCATGCCAGTTATCATTGAAAATATTCAGTTGATATCATGAACTCTGGTGGATAATACAACACATCAAAGTCTGGAAAATATCACTTAAGATGAAACATTTATAATACAAGATATTGCTTTGAATATGCGTATTTGCTCCATGATTATTCAAATGAATAGAGCATTCTGTCAGTGTGCAGTGGAAGGTTGTTGGTTGCGAGAAGACACCTAGGCATATATCATGAAATGATATATTGAAGAAAACAAAAAACATATTCATAAGTCATCCTAACAATATACGCAGTTTGTGAGTGAACAAAAAAATATATTGAAAATAGTGTAAACAATATAGAATGTCTCGTTGAAAGAATAAATGGTGTCTTGTAATGTTCCCATTTTAGCATTCATAGCATGATGTTGTCGTTGGCCTATTTCCCCACGGTCCCGAAATACTACATCAGTCATACGTCCCTTACATGTGAATTGTTTGATGAAATTCCTTGAGCTTTCATCAGCATTTTTGAGAGCAGATTTGAAGAGGGCTATTACAGTGGTATCGGAGCTTGCTTGCAAAGTGTTTGACGAAATGTCAAACAACTGAAGTATAAAGATTTTTGGTGTTTGAAGAAGTTATAACCTATTGGGGCCATTACAGTGGTATCAGAGCGGTTTCCTACCATCTTGTGGAGGTCTTATTGGGAATTTGGATTAGCCAGATAGAGAGAAAAATGTTTGACAAAATGAATGCCAGTCTAGATCAGAGAAAGGAAAGATTCTTACAGTTATTAGACATCTTAGCACAGGGACAGCGATCAGCAGAGCAGAGAGCATAGGAACAGAGTCAGAGATTGGAGCTTATGATGCAGATGATGGCTCGTCAAATGGGGTTGAATGCTAACGTAGGTGGAGGAAATAATCAGAATGGTAACAATCAGAATGAGAATAATCAGGATGGGACACATAATGGAGGTGAACAAATTGGGAACAATTTTGGTCATGCACCCCAGCAAGCTAGGACAGTGAATTCAAGGCCCATTATTCCCACATTTCCTCCTAGAGCTCTAGAGCAGCCTGTACCAGAGCCCCAAATCACTGATATACAGGACCAACTGAGGAGAGATTGGGAAGCCGGAGGTCCAGATTTTACTACTGCAATTACCTTTAGGGAGTATATAGATGTGCGGATGAAGCATATGCCTCGTGGACATGACAAGAACCAGAGCTATGAGCTACGAAATAAAGTAGGCAAACTTCAATTACCATATTATGATGGCTCGGGGAAGTCTACAACAAGAGCTTGGGTTCAAAGGCTTGACACATACTTTCAAATGAACCCTATGCCTGAGGAAGAAGCTATTAAGTATGCAGCAATTCACCTGGATGGGTTAGCACACAAGTGGTGGCATCATGGTATGGTCACTATGGGTCATGCACACATTACCTCATATGTGGAGTTTAAGGAGAGACTGATTGAACGTTTTGATAGGCCTAAGGATCGTACCTTCCCTATGACAGGCAGAAACTTGTATGAGGAGTTTAACAGACATGCTAATTCGATACAGGGAGACATTAGCATATCTTCAGGTAATGGTTTATCTGCATCATCTTCACAGGTAGAAGGGGTTATAGACGTTGTGCAGGTTGAGCCAGAAGGTGATATCACAGGCACGCCGGATTGTGCGATTGACACAGATAGTGATTCCAGTACAGTTGGGTTGGATGAAGTTACAGCAGTTGAGGATACTGTCATGTTTGAGGATAGTACAGTTGATCAGAAAGTGAGCATTCGGGACTTTGCAGAAAGTGAGTATCAGGCACAGTTGGATGCTTCTTCACATGAGATAGAGGCTAGTAGCTCTTTACTTGGTTTAGCACGCCAGCTGAAGACAAGGGACAAGAATATTGTCACGGCTTTATCTCATCATGATAGGATACATGGATTGATTGAGAATCACATTTGGATGATTCAACTGCAGGAGAGACAGAAAGGAGTCACAACAGGTTCTTCTTGTGACGACTTACAGCAGATCAAGGAAGGCATGGAGGCAATAAAGTTGGCTCTCCAGGATTCTGAGAGACATGTGGACGAGCGTTGTCTTGAGGTGAGTTTAGTTCGGGAGTTAGCGCATATAGCAAGGACTCAGTTTCCTTTTACAATCGGGTCACATATTGATGATGATATGAGTACGTCTAGCATTCACACTCCGGATTCAGAGATTGTAGATAGGTGCGTGAAGTCAGTTGGTATTGTTCACATTACTCAGGTGAGAAGTTTACTTGAATTGCCAGTTGGTTTCCGTTCATGGATTAGATGTTGGGATCCTTATCTTAGTACTTGGGATCGTTTTGACCGGAGATATTTATCATTCTTTGGTAGTAGTATCTGTTGCACCATCATGGACTTGATTAATAGCTTGCCAGGTGTAGTTCTCATCCATGCCAGCAGCTTGTTTGATGTTGGAATTAGTTTTTACACACTTTTGTTGGGCATTGTTCATGCATCCAGTCGACCATTCTTGTTGGAATGGGTTGATGATCTCTCAGATATGACAAAGTTTACAGAAGAGTCCCAGAATCTGATTATTACAGATAACACCCAGGGGGATGTTGTGGACAGTTTTGAGGACTTAGTCTCCTCAACAGTTTCCTTTGATACAGAGGTTTATGTTGATGCCTCAGTCACTTCGTTTGATGATACAAGTTCAGCAGTTGGACTGCAAAATTTGGATGGTAGTATTACAGATGATAGCCATTTTGAGGTTACTCCTTTGGACAGTGTACCAGGGGTAGAGTATAGGAGTTTGACCAGTCAGCACAATCATGTGTCTAGTCAGCTGAGAGTTTGCGAGCGAGACATTTCTATCGCTTGCGAGCATTTCGATGCTGCTCGTCAGTTGTTAGCAGTTTATGGATGGGGTTCTCCTGCTAGTGATGAGCAGGGAGGCAGTTATCTTTCCTTGACAGAGATCCACTCTTTATGGGAGGCTATCCGGATTCTGAGACATAATTATATGTAGTTGGTAGCCGATAGAGATTATCTTATGGAGTGGGGCAGTACAGCATATGACGCATTATTGGTCAAGGAAGATGAGGTGAGTAAGCTTACTCAGCAGCTTGAGGTGACTTCTGAGTTTCTTGAGAGTACACAGTTGGCTTTTGAGGAGTCACAGTTTCATTTAGCTGAGGTGACTGTGGAGTTGGAACGACTTCAGTCTTTACCAGATTTTGTACAGTCACTGACCGTGGTGTCTGGTGATCCGTGGATGTCCATGGTCGAGGTTGATAGAGGTAGTGGAGATGAGGATATATCTGTCCACGACACTAGTGTTGGCATATTTGGTTCGTTTCCACTGGAGGCAGGTTCAGCTAAGTTGGGCGCTGCAGCTGAGCATTGTGGTATGTTTGACTTGGAGGGCACAAAGACTAGTGATGTTGTTGTTGATTCTGCACTCTTGGCTATATCATCCTCTAACTTAGCTTATGATCAGTCACAGTTGGTTGTATCACGTCTGCAGGATGAGTCTTTGACTAGGATTGGTTCTTTTTATCGACATTATACTGTAGGATATGTTCATCGGTTTGCTTTTAATCCATTTGTTGAGGAGTTGATGGCAGACAAGTTTGGTCTGGGCTCTCGTTTTTGCTATCTACCATGTAATGACTATTCACCATCAGCAGTGCATGGGTGTTATGGTTATGAGACAGTGATCGGTGATCTGTAGAGTTGTGTTAATTGCAGTAGGTGTGCAGTGTGTGGATTTTTTGTATTTGGTGCAGTTTCATGCGGGAGTATTCATCATTGTTGCAGAATTGTATTGTACATTCCATATAGGCTAGTGGGATGTGTTGATGGTATTTACTATGTTGGCAGTTTGGGTTATCTACTCTACTTGGGTTCTGATATTTCGAGAGCTTGTTTCCCATGGGTGCCTGACTTTGGAGTTTGGGTGAGTTGTATTCGCCAATTTGATTATGGATTCCTCTTGGTTAATTTTCAGAGGTTGTTGCAGGAGCCTATGTTGACTGACAGCAGTATAGTTCATGACTACATTTGAGATCCAGGTGGATTGATTGGGTTGTTGTTCGACCATTGCTTGGGGACAAGCAATTTTGGGAAGGGCGGATTGTAATGGCCCCATTTTAGCATTCATAGCATGATGTTGTCGTTGGCCTATTTCCCCACGGTCCCGTAGGCTAACTAGGACATTAAAGGGACTTAGAGGCCATTTGGCCTAGATATTTTCAGCTGCAGGTCTTTCTGTGGGGTTTTGAGGCAACTTTGGGCATACTTACTATTTATAGTAAGTCATCTTGGATATGGTCGGACATCCAGTGGCAGCGGTATGTCGATGGTAATTGTTTAAAATCGACAAGAAGACTTGTTTATCATTGATAAGATTTGTTATGCATTGATAAAGCTCTTTTATAAAGTTAAATTTAAATATTTAACTTTATTAATGCATAGACTATAGTTTGTGGGAAATATTTAAATTAAAAGAGTCCCCTTTATTTTATAACAAATTGGAGACATAAGTTACATAAAGGGAGTTATGTTTTATCCCACATTGAGAAAACAAAGGATTGAGCTCTTGTGAGAACACTATAAAAGAAAGGGAAGAGCTTCTTTTTAGTATGCTTGGAAATATCAAAGAAATTGGAAAATTTTCTGGAGATTATGTCTGAATAGTTTGAAGGACGAAATCCCTTCAAGTTGGAAATTTTGACGCCATTGAAAGATATGGTCTTGAGATTCAACAAGGTAGCAGTCTGAAAAACAGATACGAAAAAAGCAATCCGAAAAAGCGGAACCGAAAAAGCAGAACCGAAAAAGTAGTTCGAAAAAGCAAATCGGAAAAGCAAAGCAGAAGGGGCAGCATTGAAGAAAATTATTACAGGCATCTACAACCAGGTTCCTTTATTAGTATTGCTTTTTTAGGGTATTATAAGTTTCAGCTGTAAGTGTGCATTATACCAGCATTATCATTTTGTAATCCATGTAAATGCCAAAAGTCTTGGCCATATTTCATGAGCATTGTATTAGAAATTTCATTGCAAAATTAAGAAGATAATAGTTGCTAGTGTCATTTAAGCAATTCAATATCATTATTTATCAGCTAGTTAGTTTGCATACCAACTATTTGCAAAAATGCCAGTTGGCTGTAGGTGTTCATTTCTCATGCTTAGATCATATATATGCACTAAATATTGTCAAAATTAGTAGCACACTCATGTTAGGCTATTGTGTAGTCCATTTGGAGTCTTCTAGCACAAGATTCTCATTGATGCAAATTGAAAAATAGTCATTTAAAGCCAGCTGAAATACTACATCAGTCATACGTCCCTTGCATGTGAATTGTTTGATGAAATTCCTTGAGCTTTCATCAGCATTTTTGAGAGCAGATTTGAAGAGGGCTATTACAGCAGTATCGGAGCTTGCTTGCAAAGTGTTTGACGAAATGTCAAACAACTGAAGTATAAAGAGTTTTGGTGTTTGAAGAAGTTATAACCTATTGGGGCCATTACATGTCTATAGAAATAAACAATGTATTTCAAAGTTATTGCTGGGAAAGAATTGAATTACTGCAGAGACACATATGGTCAGGTTGAGTGATGATAATCTATGCATATGAGAGCGCAGCAAATCGATTGGCATTGTATTTGCTTGATTACTCAAATTTGAAATGTGGAAGATTATATGGAAGGCTAATACATGGAAGTCTTTGAATTTATTAAAGGAGTGTATATATCAAACAAAATGTTTTGCGATCATTACAACTTAAGCAAAGAGTATATTAAGAAGCACTAAAGACAAATGAACTTTCATGTATTAAAAATAATTAATATACTTAGGAGAGTAAAATTGCTTTGAATGAAAAGACATAACCTCTTGGTGAGAGGGTATGATAAAGATATAAGAGATGTGAAGAAAAGATAAAATGAGAAAAGAAGAAAGAATAGAAGTATAGAGCAGATCAGTGCAAAAATATTATAGGGTGAAGAAATATGAAAAGGTGCTAAAATATATATGCAGATTTATTATCTGATCTACATTAATATAAGAACTCACAAGAGCAGAACAGAGAAGTGTGTGAAAAGGAAGAATGAAGAGTGAGTGGTATATATAGATTTATTAAAATCTGAAATATATATATATATATATATATATATATATATATAGAAGTCAAAATAATAACAAAGAAATTATATATTCATATAAGAGTATGAGTGTAAAGAGTATATGAACTGATAAAAGATTATGTTTGGAAGATAAAACACAAGTATATATAAGGAGAAAAGTTTTGTGTTAGAAATGTCCATCAGTTGAGTCGGCAACATTATCAAGGTGGAAGAGAAGTTTGCTCACGAAGACAATAGTGGGGAGTTGGTGCTTCCAGTAGGTTGGTGTTTGCGAAGTGTGGGAGTTGGAGCTTCTAGTGAGTCGGTGCTCATAAATATAGAGGTCATAGCCTCTAGTAGGTTAAAGCCTACAAAACATTGTAAAAGAACAGAGTTTATATTAAAGCATTTAGTTGTCGTGGTTTTCTTCCACATTGGGTTTCCACGTAAATCTTGTGTTATTGTGTTCATGCTCATAATTGTTGATTCAAACATTTAAAGTTATTGTTTGGATAAAAGTTTTAAATTGGCAAAGTTTTTATTATACTGATTCACCCCCCCTCTCAGTATAATTGTGTGCTCTTCAATTTTTCTCCTTCTACTCTTGTTAAGTTTTGATTCTTGTATTGTTAATACTATATCTGATTCAAATATTGTTAAATTGCGCTTGAGTAAGCGTTTTTTATTAGGGCCATTTAGGCCCCTAACATTCCATATTGTTAGCTTCATGGCTCCACGGGAAGGAACTTCCCCTTCCTTATGTTCATAAGATCGTTAATCTTTTTCTGGTTGCTAGCTAGTCCTGAAGCTATTGTAAGTTCAGCTGAGGATTTCCTTCCTCTTTTTCAGCTTTGTTTTCCACATATTGGATGTTCTAAGCCTTGTAAGTTTGCCACAATACCAAGATTGTCTAAATTTTAACTAGTGTTCTGCACACTTGCTGCAATAGATTCATCTTCCATTTTATCTAAATGTTCTGTTTCTAACTCTTTCATAATGTTGTTATAAATCCTCTATCATTCTCATCCATTTCTTTGCCTATTGTTATCTTAATTTGACTATTTTCACCATTTATTCTGTCTTTATCTTGCTGAAATTTTTCTAATTACTGGATCCTGAATTCGTCCCAATTTTGGAATTTTTCTGCTTTGTTCCTATCTAGATTGCCCAAGCCCCATTTATTTGGTATTTCTTCTTGATTTATCAATTCAAATTCCCTTAAAAATGTCTCCATCTCAATAGAAATATATCTACAATCATCTTCTCGTTTCTCTCCTTTTTCTCGGGGAGGTGAATTAGATTTCATTTCCTTTTGTGTTACATTATTATACTCTTTTGTTGTTATTAAATTTGAAGTGCCTAAGACTGTGTTGTTATTTGATATTGATTCTCTATTTCCCTCGGTATCTGTTAAATTGTGTTTTGCTATATTATCCTCTAAATCCTCATCTTCAAATTCTTCCTTATCCATTTCCATGATTCTTTCAACTAACCATCTTTTTTCCTCAATTGCTTCTACACTTTCTTCACCTTCCTCTTCAATGTCCAAATCCTCAGGGAAGTATTCTTCATCTAAGTCAACTTCATCCATAGGAATGGGCAATTTGGGTCGATCCTCTATATTTACTTTGTTCAATGTTGCTTCCTCAACTTCTTCTAATTGATTCTGAACATCTTTTGTTCTAATTTCACTCTTTTCAAGATTAGTAGTAAACTTTTGCTCCTTTAGCCCTTCTATTCCTTGTTTATTGCCAAACATATTTTCTTCTTCGAGGGGATGTGTACCTCCTATTGGTGTTTGCCAGAACTTATATAGCTTCTAAATCTTTTTTGATTAATCCTTTTTCAGATTTTTGCCTTTCTATTTCATGAGTTTCCTTTCTGTTATTCTCTACTTGTACATTTTCTAACATTGGATTGATATCTTCTACATTGATCTCTTGTTCTTTCACTCTAGGCTGTTTTCTCTTTTTTTGCCTGTTAGTATCTTATTCCTTCCCCTTTTTGACGAATCTATGGTTTTACCCACCTTTGTGCATTGTTAGTTGCTTGGTATTTCTGATATCTCTATTTATACCTTTCTTTTGTTCTAGTAAGTTTTCTTGTGAGAGATGATGTGATAAAGGTAAAAGCCTTGACCATTCTTGGCTTGAGATTAGTTTCAGGATTAGTTGATTTAGGATTCGTATCCTCCTTTCTAATTTCTGATAGTGTGCTTTGATTAATCCTTTTAAAGTCTTTTTCTGTGCTTTTTCCTGTAATATTAATTGATCACTTATATCATTTTGGATTAATATTGTTTCCTTGACCATACGTTTGCGGTAATTCAAATTTTCTCTAATGTCCCTTATGAATAGATTTTGCTTCATACAACTTTCACATTGTTGTAGTTCGTTGAGGTTTTTCTCAATTTTGTCAATCTCAAATGTATTTTGTCCATTCTCATTTAAGGTATAATTTATTTCCTCGGCTTGATCGCTGATTTCTTGTTGTTCTGTTTCTTGATTACCATTAGAATCTAGTTTATTTATATCCTTGTTCATTACTTCTCCTTCTTCGATATCTTCTTTTGGGAAGCAAGCTTTACTAGCCAAGCGAGACTTATTCATGCAATGACTGGACTGGATTGTCATATCTTCTACTATGTTTTGTTGTTAATCCAAGTCGTCTTGTGTTTGGATGACACTCTTGTTACTGTTCTTGTTGGCTATTATTGGAAAGATTGTTCTTAAACTTTAATTCCTATCTACATATATGAAACTAGCATTCTTCGGACCTTTGGCCGTTTCCAGCAGTATAATTTTTTTAATATGCCCTTTGAATTTAGTGTATTTTAAATTGTATATTGATCTATTTGTTATTATTTTAATAGGTTAAAAATCATGCCTCTTCCTGTTTCTATGTTTACCAAAAGCTTGATGTCATTAGAATATTTGTAATTAGCTTCAATACCTAGAAATTCTCCTATGAGGACCCTAATCATTTTAAGATTTGGAATTTTAATAGTTCAGTTGGAAGAGGTCTTATCTCTACCCAGGTTGGATGTTTTAGCTTTTTAATAGAGTTGTCACTGAAATTTGGGATCCATATTATAAAATTTACACAAAAACCTTTATAAAAGCATAGAAGTCTAGAAAGAAACAGTCTCTAACGTGAATGCTTTTACAATGCAAATAAACCAATTGATTGGAGAGTGAGGATATACTTACTTGATCACCACAAAAGTCGCTAAACCATTTTGCAATCTTTGGGTTTATAGTCTTTGAGCCATTCCAGTAGGCAAAGAGACCCTGTTCTTGACATTTGAGCCATCGCTTTTTGCTAACTGAATCACTGATTATTACAGTGTTGTCAAACTCCTTATTGTTTGCACTGATGGTCCTTAGGTGATTACAAGGTTCTACCTTTTTTCTAAGGCCAACTTGAGCTCCTATAGGTTTCTCCTCAATTTTTAGCTTCCGCCCTAGTTCCCTTAGAGGTAATACTAGTTGTAGGATATAAAGGATTTCTATCATTATGGGTTAGATTATGTCTTCTATTGTTTGGGCGGAAACTATTGGTTTATCTATGAGGCGGAATATAGAGATTGCCAGATGAATTTCTATCTAGTAGTTTGGGTTTGATTTCCTGCAGGGTAGGAGTTAAAAAGGCCACCTTATTTGCATCCAAATTTTTGACAGGTTTGAAATCTAAAGGGATCTTATTTGAGTTGGAGATATGGTTCAATTGTAGAGTTGGAGTTGGGGGGATATTAGGGTTTAAGGAAGAAGCTTTTATGCAGCTCCTTTTGTTGGAGACTCTTATCCATTACCTTGATTTTTGCTTATCTGCATTTTCTAAAATCTTAGGGTTTTGTTCTTGGAGGTACTCTTTTTTCCTATAATGATTATAATGGAGTTTGCCCTTTTCATACGATCATTGGGAACAAAGAAGCGCTAGAGGATTAATTGGGTATCCTTGTTCCTTGCTTGAGTATTTTGTTTTTTCAAAGAAACTATTCTGCTTCTCAATGGGGGCTGGCTTAGATGTGTTCTGTGTTTACTGTATGGATTAATTAAGCAACGCACACAGGAAATAGACACGAACAACGAACAGCAAACAGCAGAACTCTTATTATTATTCGCATATATCAACAGTACATTATGCTTATGATGGTAAGATATATCTCTACAATGCTTCCCGAAGGGGTTATAAATACTTTCCGAAGAACTTTCCCGAAAGAGTCCGTTGGCCACATGTTACATAAAAACCTTTCCGAAGGGATCCGTCGGCTGATACACAATTTCCTTTCCAAAGGAACCCGTCGGCTGATACACAATTTCCTTCCCGAAGGGACCCGTCGACTGATACACAATTTCCTTCCCGAAGGGACCCGTCGGCCGATACACAATTTCTACCAACGACATCATCCCCCCCAAAAAGAAAAGTCGTCTCCTGACGACTACACAACAATACTCAAACAACTAATACAACAATATCACTTTCACATTCATCCTGTTGCATCTATAGCCTTTGCTAACACAATACTGACTCTTCAAGCTGACCTTGATAGCCACCTGTGCTGCTTTCTCTGCTTCCAACTCCTCGGTACCCTAAGCCAAGTGTCGCTGCACTGCCTCCAACTGGATGATCAGCTCCTCCCGAGCTCTCTACGCATCCACCAAGACAGCCTCACAACCAACACTTGCTCCCACTGCCTCTGGTACACAGAAAGTCCATGCTTGCAGCAACTTCAACTCTTCTCAACGGGTCAGACTCCCACGACTGATATCCGCAACGAAAGGGCGGGGTCGAGGGGCAGCGCCCCTCGCTGCCAAGACCAAATTAGCACTTTGAAACCCACACAAAATTGCACGGAACACACCATTTCTGTCATTTTTTGCCGATTCTACACTCTTTCCGGCAATCGCTAATGCTTCCCCTTCCCTATGGCATCATTTGATACTCATTTTGAGCAACTTGATTCTGTCGTCGTCGTTTTTTAAGAAAACCTCCTGTCACCCTTTTGTGATGAAATCCGTACGGCTTCAATCTTGACACTGTCTGCTGATTGCATATGGATGCCTCCTTCCTGGAGCTGCCACGCACACGGGTTTTGATGAAACAATTCTGAAGGCATCTTCACTATTTCAATCTTCTGGAAAAGCCGTACTTGTCTACAAAACCGTACCTCAAATTTGAAAACCGTACTGCACATTAATTTATCTGAAAAACCATACATCATCCTTCAGATATGAAAAACCGTACAGTACTCTCTCCTTCAAGTATGAAGCCGTATGGTACTTTTCCTGAAAACCGTACGACACTCCTTTCCCTAAACACCATGCGGTACATAAGGAAGCCGTACGGTATTCTTCCATTCACTAAGAAATTCGTACTGTGCCTATTTGATTGCATCTGATAAATCCGTACAGCCACACTACATTTGAAACTCTGTACGGTGATAGGGACTCAAAAGCCGTACGACTGCATCTGATAAATCCATACGGCCACACTGCATCTGAAAAGTCTGTACGGTGATAGGGACTCAAAAGCCGTACGACTGCATTTGATAAATCCGTACGGCCACACTGCATCTGAAAAGTCCGTACGGTGATAGGGATCAAAAGCCGTATGGTGACTACACCAGTAAGAGACTTATTATTACCCAATTGGTGCAGAATTCACAATGCATTCCACTCGAAGTTATCTTGCTCTCTGTGTACAGTAGCCTTAGAACAAGTGGATAAGAGAATACCAGGGGCTCTAAAACGAGAAGATCAACATGGTAAACAGAAGGTTGAGATTCAACAAGTTGATGAAGCAGAAAGCAACATGATGGGTGAAACAAAGAACCAAATTACACCACCCAGTGCGGAAATAAAAGAAGATGATGAAATAGACGAGTCGGAGAGTCTCCAAAAGGAGAAGCATCTAGAAAGAAATGGAGTATGGACTCTAAGATTCGATGGTTCCAGAACCAAACAAGGAGCTGGAGCCGGATTTGAGTTAGTCAGCCCAACAGGGACAACATATTTAGAGGCACATAGATTGCAATTCTCATGCACTAACAATGTGGCAGAATATGAAGCTCTGATTTTAGGATTGTTATGCGCTATCAAGAAAGGTGCCAAAATACTACATGTTCTTGGGGACTCATATTTGATAATTGAGCAGATAAAACAGAAGTTTGCCTGCTATGACAAGAGATTGAAGAGATATAGAAACAGGGTTTGGGATTTGATAGAGGACTTCGATGCCTTCAATATCAAGTTTAGCTATAGAGCGAACAATCAGGTGGCAAATGCCCTCGCACAGACTGCAAGCTCGCTGGCACCAATTAAGTTGGATGGTTTGAAGAAATTTAGAGTTGAGTTGGCATCGGTTCCATCAGTACCAGACAATGTCAAGAATTTCCAAGTGTTTGAAGATGATAGACATATCCTCAAATTCTTGACCAATTCAGATGTTTTCACAGCGCAAATCATAGATGGTGAAGTGGATGAAGAAGCAGAGATTGATGCAGAAGGAATTATGAGCTTAAAAGAAAATACTATTCCAAAGGGGATTATTGAGTTAGAAAGGATATTTGACATGGACCAGTTCCACAAAATGCAGTATCAACCCACAGGGGGCGATGAGTGTGAAAAGGTTAATTTGGGGACAGAAGATTGTCCCAAAATAGTTCACATTGGGAAAGTTTGCACACCTAAGGAGAAGGCAGATATATTGAGTTTGATGAAGGAATTCCCAGATGTAATTGCTTGGGGATATGGAGATTTGAAAACATATGATCCTTCTATCATCACACATACAATTCCACTGAAGGAAGGGAGTAAGCCATTCAGGCAGCGACAGAGGCCAGTCAATCCTTTGTTAGAACCATTGATATATCAAGAAGTAAAGAAGTTGCTAGATGCGCGGATCATTTTCCCAGTGAGACATTCAACGTGGGTCGCCAATCTTGTCCCAGTAAGGAAGAAGAACGGAGAGATAAGACTATGTGTAGATTTCAGAAATTTGAACAGAGCCTCAGAAAAAGACAATTATCCATTGCCATCACTAGACGAGGTTTTGCAAATTGTAAATGGAGCCCAAATGATGTCATTTATGGATGGATACTCGGGATACAATCAAGTGATAGTCGAAGAAGAAGATAGGTTAAAAACGGCTTTCACCACGAAGTGGGGAACATTTGCATACAGAAGGATGCCTTTTGGCTTGATCAATGCAGGCGCAACATTTCAAAGAGCCATGGATTATGCTTTCAAGGACTTAAAAGACAAGTGCATTATAATCTACATGGATGACATAACCGTATTTTCAAAGAACAGAGAAGATCACATTCTGGATTTGAGGAAAGTTTTCAGGAAATGTAGTAGGTATGGAATTTCTCTGAACCCGAAGAAATGTATGTTTGGAGTCACCAAGGGTAAATTGCTAGGACATATAATTTCAGAAAGAGGTATCATGATAGATCCAGAGAGGGTGGAAGCAATTTCCAAACTTGGCATGCCAGGAAGTAAGAAGGAGCTCAAATCGTTCTTTGGAAAGATCAACTTTGTGAGAAAGTTCATATCTGCATTTGCTGAGATCGTGAAGCCAATGAATGACATGTTGAAAAAGGATGCAAAAGTGGATTGGACTCCAGTAGCTAAGAAGGCATTTGAAGAGATAAAACATGCTATCATCAATGCACCAGTTCTAGTGAGTCGAGATTATAATAGGCCATTCAATATATATTCTTTCGCCTCTAATCATGCATGCGCGGCTATTTTAACACAGAAGAATGAAGAAGATGAAGAGCACCCGATAGCCTTCATGAGTGCACCTTTCAGAGAAGCTGAATTGAATTATCCAAATGTGGAGAAGCAAGCTTATGCCTTGGTGAAGGCAATGAAGAAATTCAGGCACTACATCTTGAGAAGTAAAGTACGTGCAATTGTACCTGATATAGCAGTGAAGACGCTACTGATGCAGAGTGAGCTTGGAGAAAGAAGAGGCAAGTGGGTCGCCACTATCCAAGAATATGACATAGAAATCCTACCAATGAAATTGGTTAGAGGACAACAATTGGCACAGACCATGGCATCAGAGAGGCCTGGACTTGTGCAACAAGTTTATGAATTGGAGGATGTACATCCCGATGAATGGTACCAGGACATAACCAACTATTTGTTAAATCATCGGTGCCCTTCACATTTGAATCCAGTACAGAAGCGAGCATTGAGATTCAAGAGCAGAAGATATATGTTACAAGGAGCAGTATTATACAAGCAAAATCATGAAGGGATATATTTGAGATGTGTCGGAAAGGAAGAAGCCAAAAATATTTTGGAACATTTTCATGATAAATGGGGAACAGGACACGGATCAGACTTGGCCACAGCACATTGGATACTAAGAGCAGGATATTATTGGCCAACTTTGTTCAAGGATACTCACGAGCACGTAAAGATTTGTCATGTTTGCCAAACTTTGGCAAAATGACAAAGGAATCCGGCAATGCCTCTGCGGCCAATCATCGAGGTGAGACCTTTCGCGATGTGGGGACTTGACTTCATCGGTCCTATCAATCCACCTTCCTCAGCACAACACAGGTATATTCTAACCGCAACTGACTACTGTACTCGGTGGTCAGAAGCCCAAGCTTTCAAGAATTGCACTGCTGAGATTGTTATCAAATTTTTAGAGGAAAGAATCACTACCAGGTTTGGGTGTCCTTCTGCTTTTGTTTGTGATAATGGTTCTGCTTTCACTTCTTTGAAATTTCATACATGGGCATTTGATCACGGGATTATTTTAAAATTTTCATCAGGTTACTATCCCCAGGGAAATGGCCTAGCAGAATCCACAAACAA
The DNA here is from genome assembly GCA_028749045.1 of Cupressus sempervirens. Taxonomy (NCBI): domain Eukaryota; kingdom Viridiplantae; phylum Streptophyta; class Pinopsida; order Cupressales; family Cupressaceae; genus Cupressus; species Cupressus sempervirens. The sequence continues at coordinate 240,461,845 of CM053792.1, forward strand.
GAACCTTTTGACTGTGATTGGAAAACTTTTAGACAGGAACCCAAAAGATTGGCACACACAACTGAGATACGCTTTGTGGGCAGATAGAACAAGAGTTAAAGAGTCCATAGGGATCACTCCTTTTCATATGGTTTATGGACAAGACCCTGTATTCCCAATTCAATTGAAAATTCCAACTTTAAGGTTCATACAGGAATACTATGATGAGAACGAAGACAGAGTCCAAGTCAGGTTGACTCAACTGATGCAGTTAGATGAGAAAAGAGACGAAGCCCTGGAAAAATTTGCAAAACATCAAGGGGTAGTAAAACGTTGGTTTGACAGAAAAGCACAAAACAAGGCCTTCAGGATTTCTGACTTGGTCTTATATTGGGAAAAGGCCCATGAAAAGAAAGGACAACATAATAAATTCGACAAACTTTGGAAAGGTCCTTTCCAGATTGCTGAGATCATCGGAGATAATGCATTTAGACTCAAGACACTCACTGGAGGAGATGTCCCATTGCCCGTCAATGGGCAATTCCTCAAGCATTATTTCCAAGCCTAGGACTCTGTCCAGAGCCCTTTGTACATAGTTAGTTTAGGTTTGCTTTCAGTTGTTAGTTTAGGTTTGCTTTCGGTTCTTTAGAATAGAGTTTATCTTGGACCATTTGGCCCAAGGGTTAGAGTAGTTTCCCTTTCAATTGTTTAGAGTAGTTTTCTTTTAGTTGCTTAGTTTAGGTGTTTTGAGGGAGCTTGAATTTGATTTGCATCAAGTCATTTGACTTGAGATCTTTTTGCTTCCCTCAGTCGGAGAGTAGTTTTGGTTTTGGACCTTTGCAAGTGCAAAGGAGGGTTCCATGTTATCACTCATGGGCGAGGTGTGTAGATTTTATATTATATTGGGACAAAACGGAGTCTGTCTTGTTCATTTCTCGAATGCATTTAACAAGGTTCAGAGATTAAAGGATGTGTTTAGTCGTTGGTCTATGGTAGGACTTGTACTAAATTTGGGTTGGACTCTATAGAGGTTCTTAAGTTATCTTTTGACATGGTTACAACATTCTACTCACACTTAATTGCTCTGAGTTCTTGGTGTTTTAAAGTGAAGTTGGACTTAGTAAAAATCATACACCTGCTTCAGCGCCACTGTGGTCTTCCAAACCCTCCGCAAGCTTCATTGCCTGCAAACCAAACAAAAGATTGAAAAGAGAGAAGAAAAAGAGAAAATATCAGGAGAAAAGAGAAAAGGCAATATTAAAGTGAAAATAAAGATAAAATTTGGTTAAAGGGTGTGCAGTCATCTCTGCCGGTGCTATAAAGATAATCACTAAAGGCAGAACCGTGATTGTGGTGCCACAGCGATAACTCCGTCGGGGCTATAGACGCCTGACTGGCAGCGGAGCTCTATCCGGGTTGCTTTTGAAGTAAGGATATTTATAATAGCTAAGTTTAATGGATCTGAGAGACTATCAACTTCTTGTCGAGCGGGGAATAAATCATTTGCACACACGTGAGTAACTTATGGTCAGAGTGCTTAGGTTCAACTTGAGAGTCCTTTCCCTTGTTGAGTGCTCGTCCTTAAGTGATTTGCGGATAGGCCATCCTGAGATTTTGTTCTAAGTTACTTGTTTCTCGAAATGTTCAAGAACATTTCACCCGTGGAGTTGCCAGATGTTGTGAGGTTTTCACACATCGCCCCAAAATCTTGGGGACCCCCTTTTTTAATCGCCTTTAGGGCCAGTGGAGAAGGTTAGATGTATTTTTCGCCCGGTTTCAACTTGATTTTCCAGAGCTATCAGTTCTATCCTTAGGCCGAATAAATTCAAAATTGATTTCAACTTGGCAGGATAAGATTGTGAATTTTGTACTTAGACGATTTCTTTTGAAAATTTGGATTTAATTGTAAATTTGAATGATTTTCAAATAAGGAAATTTTTCGTTAGACTTAGGTTCTTGGAAAATCTTATTTTTTTTGGTGAAATAGAATTTAATTTTGTAAGATGAAGTTAAATTGCAAAATCGATTTTTACTCTAGAGGCAATTTTATTTTTTGTCATAAAATTTTAATTATTTAGCAAAATCGATTTAGAGGAAAATTGCAAAAATTGGCTTTAATAGATTAAATTTGCCTTGAAAGCTTTTGGTATTTAATGAAATTGGTAAATTAATATTAAGAAATGGCTTTTGGTTAGCCAAAATTCAACTTCAAGGATGTATTAATTAGCAAACCCTCATTAAATAGAAATTTTTAGCATCCCCAAGGCACCATTCAATTTCGTTTTGCAATTTGTGGTTAATTAGTAAATTAAAAGTGCAGTTTTCATTTTAGAAAATTAAAATTTTGGCAAAGTATTTAAAGTGGGCCACTAACTTAGCTTTAATTTTGTTTTTTTTTTCTTCTATAGGACCAAGTCGGCCAGCCTGGGAGGAAGGTGAAAGCTGCTATAAAGGGAGTCCCCTCCCATTTCATTTTCATCAATTCATTTGCTCCTCATGCTTGGGCGAATTTGAAGCAAGGGCAGATTTCCAGACTTGGGCGAAATTGGTGGAAGACAGTTTTTTGGCGATTTTTGGGCAATTTCTCCATTGCCATTGTTGGGCGATTTGTCTAAGGGCCAGATTTTTTGCGTTTTTGGGGATTTTTGCTCCACTTTGTGGGCTGCGATTTGTGCCCTAGGTGGCAGATTTTATAGATTTTGCTCCTTCTTTGCTTGGGCGAATTTTGTGGAAGGGCAGATTTTTTTTTTTTTTTTTTCATGCTTAGCCGAATTTTGTGGGAGCCGAATTTTGTGAGGGCCGAAATTTGTGGAAGACAAAATTCTGATTTTCTAGAGGGGCTGCAATTTTTATATCAGATTTGAGCAATTTTGTTGGGAGAAGAGATACATATGAAAGTTTGATTTTTGCATAGAAGGCAAGTGTTGGATAAGCTTAGAGGCTTTGTTTTCTAATTTGCAAAGGGATTTGTAATTCTTTGATGTCATATCCCGGGTTCCGAAAAGTTGCTGTAAGATTATTAGTTAAGGTGAAAGTCATCATCTAGAGTTGCAAGGAGTGCTTAAGCTGACATCCATTCTTTCGCTCTTTTCTAAGAATTGCACTACTTGGTTCTTCTTGCCTTTTGGTCCACCACTCTACCATCCCGTAATAGGGCGACGAGCATGGAGGATGATAGTGCAAGTAAGAATCCCAAGCGGGCAAACGCTAAGAAAGACAAAGAGGATATGACGCCCAAAACTTCCTTCTTCTCGAAAATGAAGAAAATAACCGATACTAATATCGCTACAGTGGACATGATACGGATGAGGGACAGACTAAAGGAAGGACAATCCCCCTTGGCAAAGAGGATATACAAGAGCGGAATTGTACATGCAGCAGCTTTTCGTCCTACTTTGCCTTGTCCGGAATTGATTATGGAGTGTGCATCCAGATTTGATCTAGACAGTAAATCCATCATTTTTGGCGAAGGGAAGACAGTGTTGGCCAACATTGGCGAACAAGCAATTGAAGAGACATTTAATATTTCCCAGAGCAAGGGCATGACAGTTGTAATGGTGGATCAGGCGGCCAAATCATTTCAAGGTAACCAAGAGGCCTACTTCTCACATCTAAAGCGGAATTGGATACACGAAGGAAGGAAAGGAGTTAACAAATCAACAAGGCTTACAGTGGCAGATTTCAAGCCGGAATATGGCGATCTCATTGTTCTTCTCAGCTGGATCATGGGCCTAGCTCAAGCTATGCAATTCAAAAACTAGATGTACTTCTTCATTGATGAAATTGAAAAGGGAAAAGGAAAATTTGATTGGGCTAGGATCATAAGTGAAAATTTAGAGTTGCAACTTAGAACAGTTCAAAACCAAAGGCAATTCTACATGGGATCCTATCTGTTTTACTTAATTGCTAGATTGTATGAGAGTCCGGGACTTAGGGCCTTAGGAGAGATTGGTAATGGGCCGGGGCAATATTTGGTGCATGAATGCTATCCGCAGCTTCATTTGCACAATAACAAGGATTACAAGATGTTTTGCGATGCATTCGCCATGAAGACAGTAAGGGTATTACAAGGGGCGCCTGCTAAGAGACTTTCATCAGAAGCAGAAGCAAAGATTAAGAAGTTTGGGAGTTGGTTCATCCAATTCCCGCAATTCACATACATTAGAGTGGCAGGAAGTACAGTTTGTCCCAAGAGGCTTCCAAGATACCCGCCCGACAAGGTAGTTTTGATGGAATTGGCTAGGCAGCTTGAGCACTATGATAGAGTAATGAGGAATGAGGGGAAAACAGGCGTTTCCTTCTCAATTATAATTGGCAATGATAGTTGCCCAAATCGGGCCACCTTTGAGGCTGCGGAAAAGGAATTGGAGTGGTATCATCTAGGATGGTACAGAGCAAGGCAAGGATTCGACCCTGTTGGTCTTATCAAGGCATCTCATGGAAGCGAATTTAAGCATGTTCCCACTATAGAGGACTTTTGGGCCAATGCAAAGGATGATTTTCACGTGAGAAAGCTAGCTTTCTCGAGATTGTCGGTGAACATGATGAGAGATATCAGATGGAGAGGCCTTGATATTCCCGATCAATTGGAGGATGATCGTAGTGTGTTGAGAGAAGACTATGAGACAGTAGTTGGAACAGAGTTGAATCCAGTGGATTGGGACGATCATCAGGATCCTTCCTTGGAGGCAGTCACAAGGACAGTAGATTTGCATACCGAGTCGTGGTATAATGCCAAGATGAGAAAACTACAAAGACAAAAGGTTCTCCTTACTTATGAGATGATGAAACCGAAGGAAGGTCTAGTAGAATCAATCGGACAGAAGGGTGAAGGAAGTGGCCGGCAATCGGAGACAGTTGGAAATAGCAAGAAGAGGGCTTTGGAGGTAGAGAAAAGCCAAGAACGTTCGAAACCTCCAGCCAAGAGACAGCGGGCAGCGCCGTCAAGGGAGAGTATAACTAAGGCTAGAAGCCAAGAGGTCAATTCGAGTGATAAAGGGGCCGCAGTGGAGGTGAGCTCTGATTCGGAATCAAGTGGCTACAGTGAAAGTACGGAGTACTCCCCTCTCTCGGAGAACCAGCAAAGAAATATGGCAGAAACTAGTAGAGAAGAAGATGGGCTGATTGATATTGAAGAGATAAGTCAGGCGTCTAAGGCCGTTGGTGATGCTTTGTTGGTCGAACCGAATTCGGATTTGGGGAGATGCACTGCACCACTATGGTTAAGGCAAATGCTTATGCCGAGAGGCGAGGTGGTAATGGCTCACGCAGTTGATGATATCCAAGGACTAATAGAAAAGGATGATAGCGAGAACCAAAAACAAATGGCAAATACGGTGGCAAGGGTAATCAGAAGCGACAGTGATGGTCACCGAAGGGTTCAGATTGCTATACCAACAGTCAATAAGGCAGCGGATGAGATTGCAGCCCAGGAGTACGAAATAGTAGAACATAATTTGGGAAGAAATACAGATGATATGGAATGTGAGGAGGTTCAGGAAGGCATAGCATCAATCAGAGAAAGATTGAGGAAGGCAAACGAAAAGATAGTAAAGTTGGAGGCCGAAAACAAATATTGGAGAGATTGCCAGCCAATCCAACAGCTGCATCAGGCAGCCCTTCCTCAAGACAGCGGGAGCAATTCAGAAGAGGTATCAGCTCAGTTACATGAAGTAAGGGGTTGGATCTATGATACAATCCAAGATGGGCGAAATTTCTTGCCCTCCTTCATCTCAACATTCCAGTCATTGGTGACTGTTAGAAACAAATTCAGATTATTTGAAGAGGAATGGAAGAATTTTCTTCCCATCAAGGATTTGGTTATTCCTAGGCTGCAGGCGTTCATTAGGCTACCGGAGGCATATTTGGAAAGAGCCCGGTTGGTTGATGAGAGAGGATTGAGCATAGTTGAATCTTGGTATGTCGCATTGACTACCAGATTCAGAACACTTGAAGAAATTCATGATGAGATTGCACAACACGGCCCAAGCGTCGACACTTCCATTTCGACCATGATGAGCGACGTTGGGGTGGCGCTTGATTTTGAGGGTATTAGATAGGAGGATGTCAGTGAGACAGGATTTGGATCGAGATTGGATGAGTTAGGAAAGGCTGCCGTCAAAAGGAAACATCTGAACACCCTTTCCTCACTCAATGCTTTTATTGGGTTTGCAAAGGAATATGAGAAGGATCACGAAAGGATACTACAAGCAGCAAACAGCGTGGCAAAGTCGGGAGAACTCCGAGCGAAGCACACACCTTGTCCTCTTATGGAAGAAGTTAACGAAAGGCTAGCTAAGTTCATTGCCTTAGCTAAAATAACAAAAGAAAAAGGAAGAATTATATTAGAAGATCATCTTATGTAAGCCCAAGTGGCAACTTTCTCTTTCTTCTAGAATAGGACAAGTGTTTGTTTCTGATTGGCCACCATTTTGGTGCCTTCTCATTGGTTGCCACTTTTGCACTTTTTTCATTGGTCCATTGATGAGGTGGCATCTTCTCATTGGCCGATGGGGTGGCAACCCTAATTAGGGTTTTTGGATCCAATCTGGATCGTCGATCTTGTTTTGATCTCTACCGTCCATTGTATTTTGGACCTCTATATAAGGCCATTGGCTCTCATTTGTAAAGGGGGGGGTTGGAGAAATTGTTGCGAAAATAATACCAAAGTGCTCTCTTTTTCATTGCATGTTGACTAAGAACATTGGGTGTTATTGCATGTTTTCTACTTCCACATAGTTAAATTTTCTTTTCAAGTTGAAGCAATTTCATTTCAAGTTGTTAGAGTAAGAGTAAAATAAAATGGATAGTTGCATGGTAGCTTTGGTAGATGTTTGATAGGGGTCAACACTAGGCCACTAGCATCCTAGCGACTGGTTGGGAGGCTTTGTGTGGTGATCTAGTTTACTTTCCTTTGAAGCGTCGCATCTATGGAGGTAGGGCCGCTGGTTAGCCTTCATTAGATTCGATCCCCGTCCATCTGCTAACCTTCCATTCTTAGGAGTAGGAGTAGTTGAGTAGCCAAATTTCATGCTTAGAAGAGGTTAGTTAGAGAAGTAAACCAAAACATCGGCATTCTCACCTTCCATCGCCATTCACCCTACATTGCCATCATCGCGCCATCAACATCATCTAGCATTCACACCGAACCACCATCTCCATTTTCTCACCAAGATCCAAATTTTTCTCAAACAAGAAAACGTAAGGCCGCCTACGTGATTACCAGCAAATCACATTGATACAACTGAGCGAGTATCCAACGGTGTAAGGAACATTGGAGTTATACTCATGTCCCATGAGAGATAACTTTTCAAGAGAGGAATTGTGCATTTGATATTCTGTATCAAGCATCCAATTACTAATATGTTATGTAGTGACACAAAACTCGCATCAACAATGACTAAAAGATTTGCAAATCATGTCAAGTCTTCTGCTTGGTACATTGATTTAGGTGCCTCTTGTCACTTCACTCATCGAAAAGACTAGTTCATTAACTACCAGCCTTACTTAGACTCTGTTATTTTTGGTGGCGAAGAAGAGTACATTGTTGTCGGAAAAAGGTAACATTCAGATTTAGTTTGTTGGGAGGAATCTCATTTTCCTCGATGTGTACTACGTTCCAAGGATGAAACCAAATCTACTCTCAGTCAGTTAGTTGTTGCGACATTCTCCATAGTTGGATGTCACCTTCAGTTCACATCAGTGTACCAACACTGATAGGGCGATTCAATCTATTATTGCAGTGGGTCTTGAGGATCATGGTCTTTTCCAACTTATTGATTCTGGCGATTCTCGGGACTTAGCTATGGCTGCGCGGTGGATTTTTGTTAGCACACTTTGGCTTCAACAATATGGTCACTTAAATGTGCATTATCTCTCACAACTTGCTCGGGATGAGCTTCTCCTTGGATTGCCAGAGATTCAGACTCAACAGCTTGGAGTTTGTGATGCATGCCAGGCTAGGAATCAACATCGTACACAATTCACAAGTGGTGATTCATGACGAGCTTCTTAGGTACTTTAACTTGTTCATGCTAATATTTGCAGCCTTATGGCCACTACTCTTGTTCTTGGCTCCAGGTATTTTCTGTTGTTTGTTGATGATTTTAGTAGAAAAATGTGGGTGTATTTCCTTAAAAAGAAATCAGATGCATTTATTGTATTTCAGAAGTTTAAACCTTTAGTTGGAAAAGAGTCTAGGAAATCTATTACTACTCTTCGATCAGACAATGGGGGGGAATTTTGTTCTAATGATTTCTCAAGCTTTTTGGATACTCATGGCATCAAACGCCAATCAACCACACCCTACACACCACAATAGAACAATTTAGTTGAAAGTCGGAACAAAACAATCACCGAGATGGCTTGATCCATGCTTGAACACAAACATGTTCCGAAGAATTTTGGGCAAAAGCAGTCAACACTGTAGTTTATCTTTTGAACCGGTCAACCAAAGTGGCGGTTAAAGGTAAAACTTCGGAAGAGACCTGGTCAGGTCGCAAGCCTAGAATTAGTCACCTGAAGGTTTTTGGCTCCCTTGCTTTTGTTTGGATCCTTGATGCATCACGCACCAAGTTGGATGCCTATTGCCTGCTCGATGTTGAGACATCATCTACAGTCGTGATGTAGTCTTTGATGAGCAATGAGGACCTTTCATGCCTGTTTCTACTATTCTTGATCTAGCAGACCAACCTATGAAGACTCATTATTTGGGAGTTAGGCTTCCATTAGGTCAACTTGATGGGAGGGCTCCAGTAGCTCCAGTTATACTAGCGATCCCTGTATAGACACCTCCAGCTTCTCCTGCAGGATCACCTCGATTTGTAGATGCTTCACCTAAGTTTGATCTAGATTCTTCTGATGAGGAACTTGATCACCAAGCATCTCTTGATATTAATGTTGGTTGTTCTCCTCTCCGACCTAAGTGGTGGGCTAAGACACTTGCCGATCTTCGTGATGATGAGCTCATTGAAGGGAGTACTCCTCGGAAAAAAGAGCAAACCTACATAGTTTGTTAACTTTTCTCTAATGGCCAATATACACAATGTGTTTGAACCTCAAACATACTTTGAGGCTAAAGGGATTCCAAAGTGGAAATAGGCCATGCCGTTGGAACACTAGAGCCTGTTGAAGAATAACACTTGGGTCCTTTTGTGATATTGCTATCAGGATTTAACTGTGTGATTTTTGAGTCAAACTCATTGACCCATGTTTCATGAGTAGTGATTCAACATGAATCCATCTCTCATGAGAACAAATGGAACACTTAGCATTCATTGGATCTAGGTGATGCTCACAGGGGTGAAGCATCGGGACTTCCGAGGAGGTCACCCATCCCAGTACTACTCCAGCCTGAGCGCGCTTAACTACGGAGTTTCCTCCATGGTTAAACCCAAAGCTTTCAACCCCATTTGCAAAACCTTCACCAAGTGTTGTGCCTTATGAACCATTCATTAGAAAGCCCCTTAAGCTCATCAATTGATAAGTAGGAGATCTTCATTATCTCCTACTTATTGCTTGGGTCCTTTTTGATCTTCCACCAGGGAAGAAACCCATTGGTTGCAAATGGGTCAAAATCAAATACAAATCGGATGGTACAATGAATAAGTACAAATCTCGTTTAGTTGCGAAGGGCTTTTCTTAGCGTTAGGGCATTGATTATGAGGAAACTTTTGCTCCTACCGCAAAGATGAGCACCATCAAATTAGTCCTATCCATGGTAGCTCAGTTTGGCTGGAAGGTCCATTAGATGGATGTCAAGAGTGCTTTCTTGAACTGTGATCTCCATGAAGAGGTTTACATTACGCAATCTCTTGATTTCAAGGTTGCTAGTAAAGACCATCAAGTTCTCAGATTGGTAAAAGCTCTTTATGGCTTGAAGCAGGTCCCTTGGGCATGGTACATAAAAATTGATAAGTACTCTAGTGATCAAGGCTTCAAGAGGAGTTCTTTAGGCTCAAATTTGTATATCAAGACTACTGACAGTGGCATCATCCTTTTGGTTATTTATGTGGATGATTTGATCATCATTGGCAGTTCGACATCTTTGATTTAGAGAATCAAACCGAATTTATGCTAGTCTTTTGATATGACTGAGCTTGGGCCCATGCATTATTGCCTAGGTGTTGAAGTTTGGCAACAGTCTTCTGGTATATTCATCTCTCAATCCAAATATGCTAGGGCTTTGTTAGACTAATTGTGTATGTAGGATAGCAAGCCCATATCTACACCCATGGAGAAAGGTCTCAAGTTATCCGCAAAGTCTGATTCTCCTTCCGTTGATGATACTACATATAGGCAACTAGTAGGCAGCCTCATCTACCTCTCTGCTACTAGGCTTGACATCAGCTTCGTAGTCAGCTACATCTCATGCTTTATGACAGCTCCCAAGGCTGATCATTGGATGGCCACAAAGTGTGTGTTTCGTTATGTGAAGGGTACTCTAGATTATGGACTTCTTTACTCTCAAAGTTTTAATACTAGACTTAGTGGGTTCATAGATTCAGATTGGGCAGGCTTTGTTGACAGTAAAAAGTCAACTTCTGGATATGTGTTCAGTTAGGGATCTGGTGCAGTTACATGGACCAGTAAGAAGTAGCAGGCAGTTTCTCTCTTGTTTACAAATGCTGAATATAGAGGGACTGTTAAGGCAGGATGTGAAGCTGTTTGGCTTCGTCGGGTGCTTGGGGATATGCAGATGTCACTAGCAAGATCGACTACTCTATTTTTTGATAACGAAGGTGTTATCAAGTTTGCCCAAAATCTAGTCTTCCATGAACGAACCAAGCATGTGGATGTTCACTATCACTACATATGACAACTGGTTGAAGACCAGACAATAGATTTGTAGTATGTTCCTACCACTGATCATTCTCACCAAGCCTCTTGGTCATATGATAAGTTTACCAAATTCATAAGTCTATATTAGTTAATGGTAATCTATTTGTAATTTATTGTAAATATTAGAATGTTTCTAATATTTAGTTAGCTTTAGTTAGTTGTAGCTTTTTTTAGCTTTCTTTCAGCTACAATAGAATGTTTCTATTCTTTACGATCATTTCTTAGGGAAACATCATTCCATTCTTTTGTATATAATGACCTCTCGGTCTTTGTTAATGATAAGCAAATATTTTCTAATTACTTTGTATTAGTGAGTGTATACATATCGTACTGTCAGATTTAGCTTGAAAATGAAGCTGCAATAGCTTTTCTAGAAAGTCAGTATAGAAGAATTGCTACTACAAAGCATATAAAAAGATACGACACCTTGCGACATTGAATTTTCTACTTCAAATAAAAGATACGACCCCTTGTGGCATTGAACTTCTACTTCAAATATATATTTGAAGTAGAAAATTCAATGTTGCAAGGTGTCGTATCTTTTTGTATGCTTTGTAGTAGCAAACACACATGTTTATTTGATATGCTTTCTAGCTATGTTGAAAATATTTAAAGTATCAGAATTGAATGATCATGCAGTGATGCTATTATTATTTCTTATATACCTATTTGATATTTTAAACATTGCTGTTCAATCGAGAATATGGAAACACTGATTTCTGAATTCATGCATGTTACTTTAGCATTATGAAGAGATTCGGCAGGTTTGAAATCCTTGTGTCCTAATTGGCACTTCTTTTATCGTTTGTATCTTTAAAACAAAAGTTTATCTTCAAATATTAATTTTGTGTATTTCAGGTCGCTTTCTTGCTGAGCTAACAAATCAAGTATTGTCTGATCTTGTGGCAAGTAAATACCAGGTTGGTTCTTAGTGTAAAGAAGGAATTCTTGAGTTTGTGCAATATCTTCCTTTTATATGCTAAATATCTTAGCAAATTTATGATAATTAAACCCTTTCAATTTTGTATAGTACATTTTGTATTCCCATTCTTTTATTATTATTGAGTTTTATTGTTTATCAGCCTTTTTGATGTCTAAAATGTACTTAGTAGAAGTACAACCTAGAATTTTTTATCATGAAGAGTTTTTGGAGACTAGAGATTATTATTGACAAAAATTCCAAATATCTGGAAACATGCCTTAATTATTTACTTTCTTTGTAACTGATATCATTTTGATTTTATCCGAGTCGTTTACATCTGAGTTGATCATTATGCCATTTTTCCTAGTGCTTTGTATTGTATATATGTATTTTATACTAATGAATATCTGCTTAATATAAGAAATCATCCTTCTATTTGATGCAGATGGCAGAATATAGGATATCTGTTTATGGAAGGAAACAGAGTGAGTGGGACCAGCTGGCAAGCTGGTTTGTTAACAATGACATATATAGTGAAAATGCTATTTGGTTGATTCAGGTTTGTTCATGAATTTTTCGTCTTCACCTAAATTTATATTAGAGTCGTAGGATATGGTAGATTTATTTCACATCGGTGTCCCACAGGGATAGTGTAGATATATGTCGAAATTCACATTGACTTGTTAATTGTAATGGATTAATAAAGTTCTTTTGTGATTCTAATGCATTACCAACTTCTATTGCCCAAAAATGAAAAAATATGTCTATCTTTGCCTCTCACATGATATGGATGGTATATAGTATATACTAATAAACACTTAATTAGTGATGGGAAATTTGAGTTTGAGAAAATGACATATTATTTATACAAATCATGTTGCCTTTATGTAGCAATAAGTAAAGTGATCTTGCTTATGAGTTTCTTTCTAAGAGGCAAAAATATCTTGTGTATTTAATCCTTTGATATTCGGTTCAAGCTCTAAATGTTTGGGGCTTTTGAACTTTGAAAGATGATTTTGGAGATGTTGTTAGATGACTATAGGCCTTGATTTCTATTTTTTCGCATCTTTGATTATTAAAGCATTCATCTGTGGTGTATTGTACTGAGTTTTTTCTTTTTTCTATTTCAGTTACCTCGATTATACAATGTATACAAAGGAATGGGAATCGTTACATCTTTCCAGGATATGTTGGATAACATTTTTAATCCTCTTTTTGAGGTTACAATTGATCCTAGTTCTCATCCTCAGCTACACGTCTTCTTGAAGCAGGTAAGCATGGTAAATACTTTTTATAAAAATATCTGCTGTATATCACCTTCAAAATCTAGCCTAATCATATTTTCTATAAATGTTGTCATGCCCTATCTTGCTAATTTGAACACAGACATTTCTTTGTAACAAATGCAACTCCAAACACTATGGTATAAGGCTATGAATATGTGTATGATAGATATGGCTGATTAGGTCAGAAACCTGGCAAGTTCAATCTGGCTGTTGATGAAGCAGCAGTGGGGAGAAGTTTCATTTAGATTTTATATGCTACACATTTTTCAAGTCATCTTTTTCATAATTTTTCCCACAAAAACTGAAAAGTTGCATAAAGTTTTTGGAGAAACCTTTCCTAGATAAAAGGGTTATATATTCTTAAAAAAAATCTGTAATTTCAGTTATGAAAAATAAACATTTTTAAAAATTGTTTGACAAAAATAATAAATTCTGGTGGCTACAAGAACTCTCGTCTTAGTGGTGGTTCTGTCATTAGATGAGTTATTTTCAATTTTGATTATCAAAATGACAAGATAAATTTCCTATGATGCATAATTACTAGAAGGTTGGGGTAGTGCATGGAATGAATAGGTAACAACAAAGCACACTTAGTGTGAAGTAGATAATAAATCCTAGAGAAGCTGGTAATTTTTAATTATATAAATATTTAAAATATTTAATGTTAACTTGATCATGTTCTTTTGCTTTCAGTATAGTAAATGATAAGTGTCACGCTTCTTTGATGGATTCATAATACCTGGTATCCTACGAATAGGCAACTATGCGTAAATGTCTTGTCTGCACTCTTCTAGCACAACATAGTGTGGCTAGTGTTAGTGGGATAATTAGTATTTGTTAGGTGTTATCAAGGGGTTGGCAGGTGGCCGATGGTTGCCAGTAGTTGACACTTGTAGCAAGTCGACACTCTTATATATGGCATTGTATATATTTTCAAGAGGTGTTATAATGTGGGTATGGTAATATTGTTGTGGCTGTTTCGACATTTTAATTCAGTGATTAATGAATATATATCTGTGAATTCTCTATACATTGTGCATATGTGTACTATTACATTTTACTTACATTCTGTTATGTTCTGAACATTCACTTTACAGGGCAAACATTTGGTTCTGTCACCTAAATGAATCTGCGAGAACGAACTACCCAAGGAAACAATAGACGTATGACATGACCAGAATCCAATAATGGGCCAGCCAACAAGTGAAAGAGTCACCAGTGATGAATAATTCGAAGGGGAAAGAGCACTGATGGAGTATTGTGCAAATATATTGAGGGCATTCCTCCAAAGAGAGGCAGAGTGCGAAGAAGTTTCCAGTAGTGTGGTCTGGAATACCCTCAAGGCAAGTCCAACTATGGATCCTCTTATGTGCCACTTGCTAAGGCTTTTGACAGTTGTCCACAACTTACAAAAAGACAAAAACCAAGAGAGTCACTGTCAACAGTTATTACAATGGTACAAGAAGACTTGAAGGGAAGAGGAGCATGGCAAGAGCCATCGACAACAATGCATCCTTTGCATCTTTAATCCATATGGTGGTAATTGATGCCATTGACTTTATACAAATATACGAATTATATTTCGAAGGGACAAGAGGACGAGTATAAAGCTCTACTGCAAGCACTAAGGTTGGAAAAGTATGTTGAGCAAATATGACAACTGCGAAGAATTGTTAGGAGGACTAATTGAAGGGGGCTGCAGAAACACAAAGGGTACAAATATACGAATTATATTTCGAAGGGACAAGAGGACGAGTATAAAGCTCTCCTGCGAGCACTAAGGTTGGAAAAGTATGTTGAGCAAATATGACAACTGCGAAGAATTGTTAGGAGGATTAATTGAAGGGGGCTGTAGAAACACTAAGGGTTTAACTGAAGGGAACTGAGAAAGTGTCCAAGGGGATGAAGTGGTCCAAAGTGACAAAGGGTATACCGGTTGGGGATTGGTGGACGATGACAAAGTATTTAATTTAAATAAAAATACTTGACATCGTTAATGACACCTGACACTCACATCACAACAAAGTATGGACTATTGAGGAGTGGAACCAAAGACCCTCTACTAAAGGCAGTAAAGAGACAGACTCAAGAAAGATACGGGTGTGACTGAAAAGGATGAGAGGAAATTGGAGCACCTTAGTCAAAGCAATTTATTTGGGACTAGTGCACTGAACTTGGGAGCAATACCAACAAGACCAAGTACATAGACTAGGTCACAAGGAAACACCACAATGTTGAAAAATTAGAAGTTGTTGAAGTTCAAGAGGGATGGAACAAAGGATTTAGTGTGAGATTGCAAGATGAGCAAAACAATCTAGTTAGCCAATCACAAACCAACTAGGATGAGTTGGTGGTACAATTTCCTGCAACAGTACCTGAGGTGGCAATAGGCTGGTTCTCTGAAGCAACAATACCTGAGGTGGCAATAGGTTGGTCCTCTGAAGTAGACAAAACCAAGCTGAGCACATGGTTTGACTTGAAGGTATGCGAGGTAGAGTTCAAACTGCTATGGGATGATAATGAGATTATAGCAGAAATCTACAACACAAAGCAAGATAAGCATGAAACTGTGAGCACATATAAATGACAGTTAATGAGTTGTTAAGGAAAGTGGAGACCCGACAATGGGTGGACTAGAGAAATGCTTGTTTGTGAGAGGATTGAAATCCTTGGTGAGAAAGAAGATGAAAGTTTTTCCCTTGACATCATATAAGGATGCTTACAATCTAGCCATGGATATAGAAAGAGAAAACAACATTTCATGGGAAAAGATTAGGTCGGATGATGATGACTCCTGGGAAAGGAGTAGTAGCAATGAAGAAGCATGATAAAATGTGTAAGCATCACAAAAGGACATGCATCGAATGATGAAAGAATTCAAGACCACGAAGAGAGTAGTAGCAATTGTGAAGAGGAATTGTGGTGTGCAAGGTGCAAGGAAGTTCATATAGAAGGCATATGCCCTAAAAAGGCATTTTGTGACATTTTTCAAGTATTGAGACACTCCGCCAAAGAGTACCCATACAATATGAAGACTAGAAGTGCACAAGTACTCATCTCGTAGGAGCAACCATTTACAACAACCAACCAATAAAACTAAGTTGTCCAGTGGCCACTAGAACAACTAAAGAGGTGGTAAAAAGAATAATAACAGTCGAAGCCAGTTACAACATAATGTCAAAGGCCAACCAATATTTCAATGTCAAGCTTGTGACCAATGGGGATACTTTGCTCAATATTTCTCGAATGAGGAGAATCCAAAGCATCTATGTAGAGATGGTGTGGCCCTAATGATCACGAGGATGTGAATTGCTTGAAGTTGGGAGTGTACATGTTGAATATTGACTTGTTAAGCGAGGAAGTGGTGTTGGCAATTACAAGATCACAAGCAAAGAAAGTGATGTACGTAGATCCCTGTACAGGAAAGGAGAGGTTATAAGAAGCTAAGGTCGATGTTGAGAGGGAAATGATGGAGGAGCCAAGGGAGACAAATGACTTGCCAATACTTTGCTATGTACAGAGTCTTATCATAATATCTTAAGCCTTGCAGACAAAAGCGCCAATAAAGATTAAAGATCTTTTCAAAATTGTGCAATGACTAAGGGTGGCTATTATAATCACAAAAATGTGCCTATCTGTATGACAACACTACACATAAAGATTCTAGTTAACTCTTTGGTGGGACCAATGCAACTACAGGTGAATAGTAGAAGGCACCCTTATTGTTGTCAATTTTGACATCACCAAATTGTGGCAACCCCATTCAATTTTGTCATGGATTTGTAGGTGCATCCTCTATGTTTGAATGCATTGATGAGGTGTCATAAAGGCAATTCGTCATCCTTGAATTGTATTTTATGTAGCCTTGTTTATGTGTTCTTTTTGAAGGTTTCCATCAAGTTAATCCCCTTAATGCTTAGTAGAATGAGGTTTTCTTCTCCGATTGCAAGCACTTGGTTTTTGGCAATCTTTGAGTTTATTTTTTGCTTTTCCCTTTCTTGTTAGTAATTTTTAATCTTATTTTTCCCTTTCTTGTCAGTAGTTTTTAATGTTGTTTTCCCCTTAAGTTAATAGCCATTGGAATCCCGCTCGTTTTTAGCTATCATAGGCCTCAAACAAAGTTGTCTAGCTCAAGTTATAAAGGAAAAGGCAAGATTTATCAGATTGACAACACGTTTTGTTTAAAAACTTCCAAAAGTGGGCATTTTATTTGCAATTGCATAAAACAAAATTATTATTAATATGTAAAGTGGATTTTTGACTCCCATTTTCAAATTTCAACTCATTTTGAGTTGATTTGACCATAGTTTTTAATGTTTTAATGAAAATAGCATTTTTAAAGTCTTTTCATGTTTTTGATAAAGTCCTAATCTATTTTCATGTTACTTCAATGAAAACTATAGTTATATATTAAAAATAATTACACGAGACCCTTTAAATGCATACAAGTGGGGTTTTTAAATGTAACTATGCATTTTTAATCAAAACTTCAAAAATATTTCACCGAACATGTGGAAGTGGACAATTTGAACTCAATAACACATGCTTTCGCATTTTAAAAGCTTATTATTGTGTATTTTAACTTGAGTGATAACCTAAAAGGCTTTACATTGGGAAATTCTAACCCAACAACACACGTTATTGCATTCATTGCAGACCTGTGGATCACCATTGGGAAAAAATATTTTGAAAAAATCAGGAAAAATTTGGATTTTCAAGAAAATGTAAAAAACTATTAAAAAAAAGACTATTTTTTTTTTAACTTGAGGCCTTTTCCATAATAGAGAGGAATAGAGAGAAAATAAAATAGAGTTTAAGCCATGAGTTGTTAGAAATCTATGCTCGACAGAGTTTTGGGAACAGGGATGAGGACATGTTTCCTATACACGTAGTTTAAAGTTAAATTTTAGGGGACGGTAGAGAACGACTATTAATAAAATAGGGATTTTTTTTAGATTTTTATATATAGAGAGAATACAAATATGCATATTATAACATTGATAAACCATTCACCATAGACATTTTATAAGCTTAATACAATAAATACATAGAAAATCCACAAGATTCAAACACTTTCATTGTAAAAATATGGCATCCTAATAGCAAAATTACCCAGTGGGTCCAAGTTTCATGCATGAGATGAAAATGACATAAAGAGAAGTTGAAGAAAATTACTAGAAGTAAAAATATAAATAGTAAAACCAAACAATAACATAGAAGTTCAACTCCATAATCATATGTTCATAATAATCAAAATCAATAATGTATTTGCAAATGATATATGCCAAATATGTGGCTGCCCTATAGGAATCTAGATCTAGATCGTCATTAGGGTCAGCCTCCGAGTCACTTGTAGGGGTAGGCTGAGGATCTTTATCTAATGAAACCTAAGCAATCCAAGAGGTTTGTCATTCTTTTCAACTTGCAGAGCATGCTCAAGAATAACATCCCAACGTAAGTTGGAGTTTGATATTTTGAGAAGTCTATCAATCCTATAGGCCCAATACATTGTGAACAAACACTTACTGCTTCAGTCATCTAGAGGTAAGGTTGTTCCTCTTGATAGATTGGATGAAGCTATATGTGGACCAATTTCTCTTTGTAGTAGAGGAATTCGCAACCTGTGAAAGAAGACGAATAATGAGAACATTCAACTTAGGTCTATTTTTTACATGCCATGCCCACCATCCAGTTGGGTCTCTTTGAGTTAATGTAGCTCTATCCGTCTTCATTTCTGGTCTACTAAAGGTTGGGCTATGATGGTTGGCAAAATCAAGCCATTATTGACTAATCTTACCAACATTATTTGCTTTGTACATTTTTGCAAGGGGCCTTGACGAAGTTCTCCTTCAACTAAGTTAAACAAATAAAAAATATATTTAATTTGAAAACCAAGAACTTTGCATCTTCTTGTTTCACATGTTGATTTAATTAAATAATTTTAAATTGAAAACTTGAGATCTCAAATTTGAGACTCACCTCTGCATCCCTAGATAGAATCACTCTCCCAGGTCTCAATGCATACCATCTATGATTCACAACATAGGCTTTCGTATGGAGCGGGTTGTTCATAATGTTCCATTATCGCGTCACAATGGGCCTAAGATGCTCCTTATAAAACTCTTAAGCAACATCCCTAGCATGAATAACATGCTTGATCTGCCCAGTGATGCTATGAAAGGTCTCATAAGTCTCTCCAAGGGTTAGGAGCATCACTATAACATATCTAATGACCTACACAATGGGCTCAATGAAGGAGACAATGTATCTGCAGATGTGAGTTATAAGTTAGAAACATTTAAAAAAAAATTTTAGATTCTTAAATAATAAAACCAACAAATGCTAACATCAAAACTAATTTTATTAAATCAGAAATAACAATTTTTAAAGTAGCTTACCTCATTGTGGTCCATCAATTATCATCAAGGATTCTTTGTTTCCCTCTTCTTCCATCAGGTGTGTCAGATTCATGGAATCTATTCCAATCTGCATTGACCACTATGGACTAGAAGGCCTCTTGGACCTCAAGCATCCTCTCCAACAAATTAAAGTAGGTAGCTTATCTAGTCTCCATGGTCTTGAGGAATTCTTTTTTTGAAAATGTTCGCAATAATGCAAGAGACGTGTGGCAATTGCAAATAAAGATTTGCACATCTCTAGCCTCGATACCATATCCTTTATCCAAGCAATTTTCCCAATGTCCTTCAAGGTGTTGTTCAATTTATGTACACAACATGGGGTCCAAAATATGTGTTACTTGACAATATCCCCCATAGGTTATTAAAGAAGATTTTGAATATGGTTGTCTTTGTTGGCAAATCACATATGTATAAGTTAAGCAAATGGGTAAATAATTAAGTCATATCGGCAAAGAAAGACAATATCAGAGTAAGCAGTAAGGAGAATGTTATCAGAAGACTAGAACACTGTTTGTACAAATGATAGTAAGCACCTAATCGGAACAAAAGAGCACTCTTGGTGAACAACAAACTGGACAAACATGGTAATGAAGAAACGATTTTGAAAATAATAGGTGAGATCATCTTGACAAGAGATTCATTGAATATGGACAGAAGAAGTGAAGGAAATGAATCAAGGAATCATGAAAAATGTTTTATAGGAATAGGTGAAGTGATTTGAGTGTTGAATTCGTGGAAGGTTTACCAATTGAAAATAAAGTTTTATCAGGGACGAGAACATGAGATTTGAAGACCACATCTAAGGTCAAAAACATTTTATGGAAGATTTGAGAGGAAGTATCATGAAACCCTAATTAGGTTTAGGTAAGCATGAAAAGAAAAGGAAAATGAATGATATATAGGTAATCAAGAAGAAAGAGAAAAGAGAGAGAATGCCAAATAGAGAAACAAAGTTACAAAATCGTGGAGCAATCACAGAGCAGAGTAGAAGCAAAGAGAGAGAGCTTAAAGGATCTGGAAAGCTTTTGAAAGAGGCAATCATAGGTCAAAACTCTTGTTGAATTATTTCTAACAGTTTAGCAACAAGATTGTGAAATCCTTTAACCATGTAGTCTTTAACTGGACTTAGAAGTTCTATTGTCAACTTATTGTAAATCCTTTAATGGGGTGGACATTGCATAAGTGGGATAAAATCTCTTAACATAGTAGTCTCTAATAGGACTATAGATATTTGTAACATGTTATGAGTCACTCCCCTAACAGGGTGTAGTCATTCAAAAGATGACATTATTGTAATCTCTTAACTAGGCATCTTATTACTGCAGTGATGAGTTTTAAGTACCATCCCAAGTGCAATTTTTCCCTCTAACTAAGGGTTTTCTGCGAGACCAAAATACTGAGTTATGTGTGAATGTTTATGTTTCATTACTTTGACAACTTTACATTTCGGCAAAAAGGTAATAAGTTATTTCATATCAGTAAAGTTTATCAGTATATCGCTAAGGATAAAGATCAAGTGTAAAAAATGTGTAGTACTGATTCACCCACACCTCTTAGTACCTGACTTGGATCTTTCCAACAATTGGTATCAAAGCTACGTACTGTACGAGGGAAAATTTAACAGCTTGAGGGTAGATCTAGGAAAATGGAAAGTTACATGTATAAAAGGAGCAGATACAGGATCTAAGAAACAAATTGAAGACCTCATTTGTGAAAAGGAAGGAATTGTTAGAATGGTTGCAGATAAGCCTTGATGATCTTGAGTGACTATTTGAGGGAAGTGTCAATTCTGCGGAAGCTGATGCTGCTATTGCAGATCTATTGAGAACAAAAAATGAACTACTTGAAGAGATTGGCTGCTGAAAGTGCCAAATAAATCCTTGAATCAGAAAAGAGAAATGTTGAAGAAACAATTAGAAACAAAGATTCACTCCTGTAGAGACAACGACATCATATCCAAGCACAAATTGAACAATTAGAAGGGATAGGTGACATGAACTTGCAACTGCAAGTAGAAAATTAGAAACTTAAGCAAGAGAATAAAGAGCTGATGAACAATCTAAAAGTTGAGAAGGAAACAATGAGAGACTTACAAAGTTTGAACAAAGTATGTAGAAGATTGATGAGCAAGTGAAAGGTCAGAGGAAACCTACTGATACAATTGCATTAGGATACACTGGTAACAAATTTGAAGCTGGAGAATCATCAAAATCTGAAACCAAGCAACAAGCACAGATGGCTGAAGAATCCAACAACATGCAAGATAAGAAGAGCTATAAGCCTACTTGTTAAAATTGTGGAAAATTTGGTCATACTGCAAATATTTGTAGAAGCAGACATGTAAATATTCGAAGAGGTGCATCTTTTAATGGTGATTGTTACAATTGCAAAAGTATGGTCACAAAGCTTATGAGTGTAGATCTAGAACAATTAGTAGGACATCTGAGAAAAGCTTTAATGGATACGGTTATAAGTGTAATCACTATGGACATAAAGCTGAGGAATACAAAACCAAGATGCCACCAACAAATAAGTTTAACACATCGGTGAACTACATGAGAAAAGTGGGTAATGATCCTATTATGTGTTTCAAATATGGAAATGGAGGACATTTGACATCAGAATGTAAGATTCGAGATACTGGGAGAAACTTTGAACCCTGAAGAGCAAT
Organism: Cupressus sempervirens; assembly: GCA_028749045.1. Taxonomy (NCBI): domain Eukaryota; kingdom Viridiplantae; phylum Streptophyta; class Pinopsida; order Cupressales; family Cupressaceae; genus Cupressus; species Cupressus sempervirens. The sequence goes on from CM053792.1 coordinate 240,483,961, forward strand.
GGGATTGCCATGTTACATCTGTCAGAAATTTGGGCGTGCAACATATAATTGCAGATATCGGCTCTCTACTAACAAGGATGATAGAGGAAAAAGACTTAGAAATCAAGAGAAGTCAGAGAAGAAATGAAGAAAATATGGATAAAGAAAGATGAAGTTGCACCTTTAATGGAAGACTCATTGTCATCAGGAATGAGAAATTATTCTACCAAGCAAGTAAATGCTTAGGGACCTAGAATTTCATTGAAGTATCAATCAGTCCTTTAGACATTTGAGCTATAACACCTTCCAGCATAAATAGATGCATTGGTGACAAAAATTATATAGCACAGGAAGTAAGACAAATTTGATTACTGTAGAGTCATAAGATTAAAAGAAGAATACTTTTATGCTATCGGATAAAGAGGTGAACTATTAGAATGAAGGATACTCTCGGTAACCGAGTTAATATCAGTAAAGAAGAATCTTGTCAGCCAACAACATTTAATGTTCGGTACAAATAGTTGTTGAACACCTTTGGCTACTATATAAAGGAATGTCTATTTCACTATTGTCACATTACTTCAAGAAGCGATTGTATGAACAAAGATGATTTGCAAATTACTATCTAATTGAAAAAATCATCACTTGAAAGGAATTTGAAACTATCAGACTGATTAGGTTACAAACCCTAGCCATACAAAGGAAATAACATTTTGTAAAATTGTAGAAGTGTGGAAGCTTGTGAATAGAACTCGAAGAATCATTAGGGCTGCAAGTATGAACATCCCAGTGTGGAAGGAGAAGTCACAGGAATTCGAACTTGAATACCAGTTGCATTCACTAAAAGCTACAGAAGCAAACAAAACTGGAGCCTCGTCTTCTATACCACCAACAGTGATGTTGATTGAAGATATTAGAACTTTTACTCATTGCAAATTGATTGAACTTGGAGATGTGGACATCAGTGAAGCCTACAAGATGTGTAATGAGGACGAGAAACTGAAAGAAGAGTTTCGACATCTGTAAACAAAAGGACTGTTACATATGGTACATATGATGGAAGTGTTGTCATTGATGTCAATAGGCTTGAAGAAGTTATCATTATATCAAATATATAACTACGGTATATATGGATTTGAAAGAGGAGAATATGCAGATTTAAGGAGAGTGTATTCGGATAAAGATATATAGGGAATGAACAATAGAAACTGCAAAGACATCAAGAAAGTCAGCCAAATAAGAGGAGAGTTACACCAGACACATGAGTATTGCAAAATTGAAAGAATGGCAGACATTATAGATATGACAGACACATGGATGTTACAGAATTAAAAGTGCAATCTGAATAAAGGATCATCACATCATCAAGTCATTAAGCCATGCAGAGGCACAGTTGGCAACAAGGTGCACAACCAGGCATCAATCAGCAGCCCATAGATTTTCTACTGGGAGGATGAAATCTACACCAAGGATATGCACTTGTCGATGAAAATAAAATATAATTGAGTTCTAAAGAGAACTTGTATAGCAAAAATAAACAGTTAATGAATCGAATACAGATGAAGAATTGAAGGTGAAACATATAATGAAGAAATATTAAAAGACTTGTATAAACTGTTGAAAATGGATAAGACAATAAAGGAGTGAACAGAGAAAAGGAATGCCCATGTTAGCCAATACGAGTGCAGCTATTGGAAGACTCAGCGAGAGCTTTCAAGGTGACACCAGAAGCAGCATAAGAAAGATTACAGTGATTTAAACTCAATGATATAATGAACAAAGACAACAGTAATTAAGCAAACACAGAAATATCAGATTGTTTTTATCTTTTCTAAATACTATGATGAAGTAAAAAAAATATACAGAGAACAATACTCAATGGGAGGATGATTGAACAACTTGATTATAAAATCGAAAGTATCCAAAAATCTCATAATAAAGCGATGAACTTCTGATATATTCAACGATAGCAAGAAACAACAAATTGAATGATTAATCTGCCGCTGAACAATAACAAGAAACATTATTAAACATGGTGCGATCGAATACTATTTTGGAGAGAATAAAGCTTGATCAATTCTTTACAGAGATATCTGAACTGATGCATAGCAGATTTAACGATATTGGTTTGGGCAAACCACCAATATGCAACAGCAGAAATGATGATGACATGACTGGTATGGAGTCAGTAATATAATGATGTACAGGAGAATAATGTTGATGTGAATGTCTATGTCCATGTCAAGCAAACAGAGGCATAGCTGGAACAATAAACAATGTATCGAAACCTTCAAAATGTTTGCTATGATAAAGCCACCTAAGACATATTAATAGTGTTTGCCTGCGATAAGTATTTATGCATCAATACGGAAGGACAGACGACAATGAATATGAAAGACTACTACAACCAAAGGACCAGCAACACGTCTCATAATTTCCAAGTTGGCACATAAGAAGATGAAATCTGGTTAATTGGTAAAGATCTGATAGGAGAGCATATGCACAAAAAAACTATATGAAGGTTTCTCAAAAGAATATCAATAAAGGTTTGATGCCATAGCACAAGCGTATCTGACAGGGCAAATGATGCTGAAGTGGCTGTCAACACACATAATCGTCCTTTTTGAAATAGACTATGTGCTGGAGCAAATTAAGCCATGATTATTGTGAAATCAGAATTTCAGAAGAGAAGTGCTAAAACATTAAGAGTTTTCATGGCGATCAGAGAAGACCATAAAAGATAAAAAATGATTCGAGACATACGATGACAGTGATTAATTATTATTTGGTAGAAGTCCAAGGATCATTGGCGGTGGAATGCAATAAAGGTATGAAAGAATTAAGGGGCAAATAATAATTGTTGAAATAAATTTAGTGGAATGAATAATTATTAATTAAATGAAGAGGCACATTCATTAAAAATTGAAAAGTCACGTCTATTGAAAATTAGAGGATATAAAAAGAAAACCATATTATTTGAATAAGTAGAAAAATGAAAAAAAAAAAGGTGAGCAGATGAGTATTAAGAAGAAAAGAGAAATTGGAATGATAGTTATGAATAAATGAATAGAGATATAAAGTGCAGAGCAATGTGTCAGTGATAAAAAGTATATTAGAAGAGTAAAAGGAAACTGGACAGGGAGCAGATTGGTGGAACAGATATAATAAAAATAATATATACTAAGGATGTGAGTGTGAAACCAAAAGCAAATATAAATATTGGGTTGAAGAAAAAGCTTTGATAAGGAAGTGGCCATCATTAGTTGAAGTAAGCAACTTCGTTTTCTTAAGGTGGAACAGTAGTTTGTGTGGATTGGGTCGGTGCTCACGAAGACATGCATTGGGAGTTGGTGCTTCCAGTAGGTCGGTGCCTATGAAGTGTGGGAGTTGGAGCTTCCAGTGAGTTGGTGCTCATAAACATAGGGGTTGGAGCCTCTAGTAGATTGTGGTCTACAAAACATTGTAAAGAACAATTTATATAAGAAAACAATTAATTTGTTGTGTTTTTCTCTTGCATTGGGTTTCTACGTAAATCTTGTGCCATTGTGTTCATGTGCATAATTGTTCATTTCAGCATTTGAAGTTACTTGTTTGGATAAAAGTTTAAATTGGCAAATTTGTTAATATACTGATTCACCTCCCTCTCAATATATTCGTGTGCTCTTCAACATCTGCCAAAAACTTTTGATGGGTAATGGATCAGATACATGCTAAGCATAATTCATGAGGAATACGTCTGGTTGGAAGGAGACAAACCAATTGAAATAACCAAAGAGATAATTCAAGCGATAATGGGTCCATTAGTTGGCAGAAGAGAATGTGTTATAAAATTGGACTCCAAAATCGAAATTGAGGGGTTGACAAAATTCAACCAAGATCATAAAACTATCACTGTAAGTAGTGTTCTGGATCAAGATGCAAGATTTGCCTCAATAGTTATTGGTTATAAAGCCTATCAGTCAAGTCATTAAACAACATACTTGGAGGAGCAATACATATATGAAATTGTTACTCAAGGAAACATATATGATCTAACAAATATAGCAAGGAATCAATTGATGTTGAATTTGAGAAGGAACAAACTAGACAGGAAGCAAGAGATGAAATTTGGAACAATATTGGTATATATCTTTTTCTGTGTAAAGAACTATTTTTCGAGTATCGCTAAAGTAAATTGGAACTTAGACCAAATATTTATCAGATTAATGAATATATAAGTCAATTGAGAGGACACTTCAATACAATTATGTTGACACATTTCAATGAATTTCAGGAGAAAATGCATAGGTGATATAGGATTCCACCTTATATTGTGGAAAGATATAGAAATGATATATAGTTTCTACTGAATACACATTTATGCATAAGCAAAGGAGTAGAGTTGAGGACACCATGGATACCACCCTTAGGCTATGAAGTAAATGAAAATGAATTAATTGTAAACATCCACGAATTATTAAGTCTACCTAAGGACTTGGAAGCAAACATTGGAACTTATGAAGAAGTATACATAAAGGTAACTTTAGAACAAAAGAAATCAAAGGACGAGAAAGGTGAAGGTTGTAGTAAAACAAGAAGACAAAAATCTACAGTAATACTAGAGACATATGCTAAGATAAAGAACAAAATAGTGAAAAGACATGTTATCGATAAGAAAGTTGAATAGGATACCCTGCTAGAAGAACAAGATCTAAGACTACAAGAGCTACTATGTTTTTGAAGTAGCATTTGTTGTTGCACCAAAAGCTCGAACTATTAATGCCCGATACAAATGCCGAGACTTACTTGGATCCATGGCACAAATCTCCAAGGTGCTGACCACCAAGTCAACACTCACTAATCTCCCCCTTAGCACTGATTGAGTCTTTAGCTCCAACTGAACGAAGACTCGAACTTGTGACCCAAGGACTTTGATACCAATTGAAGGTAGCATTTGCAGTTGCACCAAAGGGTCGAACAATTAATGCTCGATACAAATGCTGAGACTTACTTGGATCCTCAACACAAATCTCCAAGGAGGTGCTAACCACCAAGTCAACACTCAATAGTCTCAACCAAGAAGAACAAGAAGTCAAACCAAAGCATCAACAAGTGCAGGTAATAGAAGGAAGAAGATCGTAAATGTTGAAGTAGAAAAAGGTTAGGAAACTGGAAGATTACTGAGAACAGTTGCACACCTAATCGAATCCATTAAGGACTAGGGACATCTCAAACTAATAAGTGAATTAAGATAAAGACTATGGTCATATGAAGACAGAAAAATGATATAAGATGCAATCATATTTCATTTCCACAAATTTGGAAGATTTCCTAATGAACTCAAGCACATTGTTCCTAAAGAATTACTTGACAAAATTGTGATAAGATGGGAAGAAGCTGTCAAACAAGAAAATGAGAGTAGAGAAAGAACATTAATTATTACAAAACCATAGATGAGCATTGATTATACACCTATTATAGATATGTTGCAAAAACAATTTGCAAATGCTACCAAGCTCCTTGATACATTAGGACAAGGCATTATTGAGAAGGTGTCAGAACAAATAACAAAAGTCAGAAGAACTATCATTGCTCTAAATCAACTCAAACAAGTATGGAGTAAATTTTTTATGGACGTAAAGGATAAGTAGAAGACTATTTTTGACTAGATATAAGCAAGAGAGTACCTCGACCAACACAATCATTGCTATAATCTTTGGCATTGCTGCCAAAAAGGGGAAGAAATAGGACAAATCAAAATCGAATTGGTATACGATGTATCAAACGGGGGAGAAATATGACAAAATTCACACAAAGGGGAGAAGACAACAAATTTGGAGATGTACACGACAAGGGGGAGCAATATGGTAGGTAGACCACAAGACAACAATTTTGAAAACAAGTTTTTTCCCTTAATGTCATAGGGGGAGATTGTTACTTGACAAAATCCTTCATAAGTTTTTAAAGTTGATTTTGAATATGGTTGTCATTGTTGGAAAAATCGCATAGGTAAATAAGTTAAGCAAACAGACAAACATATATGTCATATTGGCAAAGGAAGCAACTATCGGATTGAGCAGTAAGGTGACTGTTATTAGAAGACCAGAACACTATTGGTACAAAGAATAGTAAGCACCTAATCGGAACAAAGGAACACTATTGGAACAAAGGAGTAGTATTGGTGAACAAAAAATTGGACAAACAAGTTAACGAAGGAACAATTTTGAAAATCAGAGGTGTGATCATCATAGCAAGAGATTCATTGAATATGGACAGAAGAAGTGACGGAAATGAGTCAAGGAATCTTGAAAAATGATTTATAGGGATAGGTGAAGTGATTTGAGTGTTGAATTTAGGAGGTTTATGGAAGATTCGAGAGAAAGTATCATGGAATCCTAATTAGGTTTAGGTAAACATGAAAAGAAAAGGAAAATGATTGATATATATATATATATATAGAGAGAGAGAGAGAGAGAGAGAGAGAGAGAGAGAGAGAGAAAGAGAGAGAGAGAGAGAGCAATCACAGAGCATGGCAGAAGCAATGGAGAGGGAGAGCTTAAACAATGTGGAAAGCTTTTGAAAGTGGAAATCATAGGTCAAAGCTCTTGTTAAATTATTCCTAACAGTTTAGCAATAAGATTGTGAAGTCTTTTAACCAGACTTAGAAGTTCTAGTTTGAACTTATTGTAAATCCTTCTATCGGGTGAACATTGCATAAGTGGGATAAAATATGTTAACAAAGTAATCTCTAACAGTTATGTAGATACTTCTAATCGCGTGAAGTCATTCAAAAAATGACATTATTGTAAACTCTTAACCGGACACCTTATTACTACAATGATGAGTTGTGGGTACAATCCCTACTGTAGTTTTCCTCTCTAACCAAGGGTTTTCAGCAACACCAAAATACTGAGTTATGTGTGTGAATGTTTATGTTACATGTTCATTACTTTGACAACTTTACATTTCAGCAAATAGGGAATAAGTTATTTCATATTGGTAAATTTATTAGTATATCGGTCTAAGGGTAAAGATTACGGAAAAGTGTAAAATATGTGTGGTATTGATACACCCCCCTCTCAATACCTCCCCCTCCCTCCCTCTCAGTACCTTAGCAAAATCTTTCCAACAATATGTGCCTATATTACTTTACATCATCAATCCAGTTGAGTTACACACTTGGGCTGAATCAGTCACTACTTGCACCACATTTTAAGGTCCAACCTCTTCTATAGCATCTTTTAAAATCTGAAATTAGAAGGCTGCATCCTTTCTTTGCCCTAAATAATCTCTGGCTCTAAGAAAATTAGAGCCTATTGAGCTGGTGACAACAATATTGATGAGTGACTAATGTTTGATATCGGTCCACCCATCCATTATGATGGAGCATCCGTCAACCATTCACCTTTGTCTAATTTCCTCCATCAAAATACTCACTAGTGAATTTTCTTTATCAAGAACAATGGTGTGTAGTTTTTTCTCACCAATTGGTACAAATGAGAGACCAACAACATAAATATCTTTGGACATTTGTCTATAAAATGAGGAATGTGATACATGGAATGAAATGCCATGACAAAAAGAAACCTACCAATATATTCTTCAGCCCTCTTTTTTGCTTCCGCATTAAATAATTCAGCAACATTGGTTTCTCTTTTACTCTTCTTCCCTACTAGAATGCTCCTTCCCTTTCTGATAGAAGTGAGAGTAGGTGTGGCACTTTCTTCCTTGGTAGAAGGTTGAATAAAATCTTGCAAAGCTTTCAAACTGGTTTGCGCGTGCTCTATTGGAGTCCCTCAATTTAATGCCTCCCCCTCTATGTGCAATCCAGTTGCCTAAAGTTTTTCTACTTGCATTGTAGCTTCGCAACCTTTCAGTCATTGACCGCCTATCCATTAAATATGGCAATAAACTCTAGTATAGCTGCCAAAATAATGTTTTTTGCATAAATGGCATTCCCATTCCTTATTACCCTTGGATTTTTCTCTTATCTTTGTCTACTCTTGTGGAAAATTAAAGGAAAGGTTTCTTGGGGTTGAATGGGCCTCTTGCATGCTTTTTTTAGGGCTTCAAAAGGGCAATCAAATTCGGAAGAGGATGTTGACCATGATACATAGTTGCAGTAATTGAAGACCCCCATATGGCTGCCCTAGTACTACGTTTTTTTCTCTTTGAGGTTGGGTTTGTTGAATTCCACTTCAACACTACCACTACTACCACTTATCTCACTCTCACTACTATTGCTTATCATTGTGAAATGTCTAACACTGCTGCAAGTTTAAAAGTAAAAAAAATCACTCAAAATGCCCTCTTTGTATGTTGCACAATGCAAAACAAATGTAAAACTAAAATGAATGGCAAACAAATGGCCATAACAAGGAAGACATACCTGGAATGAATAAGATTTTATGCCAAACCGATTCTCTCTCCTACTTTGTTCGGGTTGTATATTAATGAGTTGGAGGAATTCCTTATGGAGTCTTCACTCCCTGTTGATGGGTGCTATCTACACCAAGTGTTGATCTCCATTCTTCTTTTTGCGGATGATGTGGTTCTTGCTTCCTCTCCAGATAGTTTATAGAGGCTTCTTGGTGGCTTGGCTTCCTTTTGTGACCAGCGACAGCTTGTGGTTAACCTGGGTACGACTCGGGTCATGATCTTTAACTGCTTGAAGACCTCCCATCTTCACTTTTTTCTTATGGGGCAGGAGATTGAGATCACCTCACCTTATGCTTATCTGGGGGTTAAGTTTTTTGGACCGCGGTTCAGTATGAGACCAGCGATTATGCCTAGGGTCAACAAGGGTATGGGCTCTCTTGCTATGCTTGAGAAATAGTGCTTTAGACATCACTTTCAGGATACCTTGTCCAAATTATCCCTCTTGGACTCCCTTGTGTGGTCGATAGTTCTTTATGGGTTTGTGGTCTAGGGCCCATCTCTCCTTGGTTTTGACTGGGCATCGATCGAGTGGGTTCAAACATTGCTTTTGTGGCACATCATTAGATGTCACAGGTTTACTCCTCATAGTATCATTCTTGCTGAGTTCGGGGCTCATCCTTTCAATCTTGCGACCATTTTTGATCTGATTTGGTTCCTCCATCATTTGCATGGTTTTGCGGATTCGGTTGGGGACCATGATCGGTACTCCTACTTGGCTTACTACTTTTCGGTTACTATTGCGAGTTCTGATTTTGGTCCTTGTGCTTGATGTTGGTATACACATACCTCTTCTTTGTTGGGATTGATTGGGATAGATATTAATTGCCTCCCTCCTTACCAGTTCTGGTTGAATGCCCTAGCTCATCTTCTCCCCTCATGTCAAGAGTTAAATGAGCATGTCAAACTTGACATTTATAGACAGTACGTTGCCACTACCTGGATTAACTCGCCTATTGGGTTATGTCTGAGGATGTCCTTTTATGCGGAACACTTTTTGGAGATCTCTGATGGGATTATTGTTCGTCCTAGCTACCTTTCTTGGCGATGGTCTCATGCCTTGCGTATCTCCCTAGATTCCTTCAGAGTTGGTTGTCATTGTCTTCGGGCTTAGACCGACCATCATATTGACAGTGGGGAACGGATCTGTAAGCTGTGTACTTTGGATGAGACTAAGACTAAGTTTCACTTTCTTTTCCGTTGTCTTATCTATTATGAGATCAGAGGGAGATTTTTTTGTTTGTTCCGGGAGTGTTTCTCTCTTGATGATTTCTTCAGTTACTATGACCAGCGGTGTCTTGCACTTTATCTTCAGGAGGTCACTTTGCTCCGTGAGAGCACTCTACAGTCACTAGAAAGTGTCTTGGCCTCTCTGTTTCTTCTCTTCTTATTTTGTTGTTTGCTATTATTTTCGGACACCATTTGGTGCTCCTGCTGTTGCCAGCCTCATTGTTGTAACTCTACAGTCCCATAGACCTTTTTGTGGTCTTTTGTTGGACTTTAATATCATTATCTTCTCTTATCTTATCTCTTGCAACTCAAAGATGAAGGCTTTGTTACTACTCCTTTCCTCTTCTTGCCAAGAATGAACAAAAAGAAGAAAGGAAAGAGATTTAGCTTCTTTAGACTCCAAAATAGGGTTTGCAATATCTTATTTGATATTAGAGTCACATGGGGCCCACTCATAACCTCACAAGAAATTGGAATTTTTTAAAGCTGTAGATGCTTTTTCAAAGCTGGAAAATAGGGGACTGATTTGTTAGTGAGGAGTGAGGACAGTCGAGCCATCCCTAGTACCTAAATTTGTCACCTTTTTACACTAGATTTGAAAAAGAAACTTCCCCTTTTGGGAACAAAAATAGCACGAATAGGGGACATTGAAATTGTGTCCCCGGTATGAAACAGGAACAGGAATAGGGGTACTAGGCTAGGGTAGGGGGTGCATCCACGTGGAACACAATAGGAAAAATATTTTGTTGTTTATATTCGTATTACTTAATACATGGATAAATATTTAGTTATCTTTATATGAGGGTAGTCATCGAATAGTTGTCAAAGTCCAAGATCAAATATTAGCTAATTCTATGAAGTAGTTGAGGTAGAAGGTAGATTTTGTAGTTTATATTCATATTGCTGGTTACATATGCAAATATTTAGTAAACTTTTTAAGAAGACGGTCACCAAATAGTTGTCTAAGTCTGAGATCAAAATTTATTAGACAACAATCTATCTACTGTTAGAAATTTTGGAAAAGTGGAAGCTATTTTGAAGTGATCCAAGGCTTTCATTTTGATTGGAAAGGAGTTTTGTATAGGTGGCCCAATGTTTGAGAAAGCATATCAAATCATATTCCTCAATTGCAATGCTATATGTTCCATTATGACAATTGGCAAGTCCTTTATATGGGGTAGAATTCAAGAAAAGACATTTGTTTAGTTGAAGTAAAAGATTAGCAAACCACACTAGTCTGTGACAATATGCAGCTTACAACTTCTAGCATAGGTGGAGGCAAAATTTAATATTAAAATTAAATAATTGAATATATTATTTATATATTAAAAATTATGTATATAGATTAAAAATTTAGTATTATTTTTTATTTATTATATTATGTAACTACTAGTATATATTAATGCTCAATAATAATTAAAATATTAAAATTACTTCATAGTAGTGCTCCATTTGGTCAGCTGAAAATGAACTGTATTTTGCAAAACAAGTAGCTAATTGGACAGTTGTTCTACATTTTATTATTCAGTAAGGATAGTACAAAATAACAGGGTCCATCCTCTCACAAGGAACTTTTTTATTAGTACATCATTTTGTGGGTACCATCCGTACTGAGGTTTTCCCTCTGATCAAGGGTTTCCCTAGTTAACAAATCTGGTGTTATTGTGCATGGTTATCTTTCTATGATTGTTGCATCTACCATTTACATGTTTCAGAATTCATAAGGACAGTCATAATTGTTTTAATTGCATAACTAATTCCCTCCCTCCCCCACCGTCTCAGTTATCTTGGTGGACTTTACTTTCTAACAATTGGTATGAGAGCATTAGGTCTTCTAAAGAAAAGCTTAATTGCTTTAGGAGACCTATGGTGCATTTCAGGAAAGATAGTCTGAAGTTTGATAGAGTTAACTATGACAGCTGGAAAGAACAGATGAAGACACACCTCCTATGCATGGGTCCAAAATTTTGGTTGGTTACAAAAAGTAAGAAGGATGTGATTGAAGAAGATAAGCTTGAAGAATGTGAGGTAACATAGAAAGATCTATTCATGCAATATATGCTTGTTAGAGAAGTATTGTTATCAGCGCTTCTTGAAACTGAATATGGATATGTAAAATCTTTTAGACTTGCTAATGTGATTTGTAATGCTTTACAAGCTACATTTGAAGGTGATAAACATGCTAAGAAGGCTAGACTACAAAGTTGGATATGTTTATTTCAAGATGCTAAGATGTTGGAAGATGAAAATGTCATAGGAATAAAGAATTGTGGAGGAGAGAAGTCGGAAGATGAAGTTATTTGAAAAATACTGAAAACTTTGACACTTGCTGATAAGGAGACATCGTAGATGATTGAACATGTCATCCCTTGCACACCTAACTTTACAAGAGAGATTCGTCTTCCGAGATTGCAGACATCTGAGATGCGGATGAAACAAAATGGAGAATTGCCTAGAGTGGAGACTGCTTTCAGTGCATTAAGAGATAGACCTTAGTTGACAAGTGCTAGTACAAGTGGAGACTATGCTAGTAGCAGTCGAACAAGAGATGAAGAAGACAGGAAGATTGAAGGACTTTCCCTGCTTATGTCGAGAGAAACTAATGCTAACAAATTTTTTAGTGTTGGACATGTAATTTACTTGGTCATTATTCTTCTAAATGTCCCTAAGAGAGTAAAGAAGTTAAAGCTTGGAAAGCCTTATAAATCAAGAGTATCTAAGGATTGCTTTTATGTTAATGCAGATGGTGAACTTGATTTCAAAATGGTAGACTTTCTAAATGATAGTGATAACGAGGAAGATGATGAAATAGGATTTGTTGCTATTAAAGAAGAAAGCTCTGAAAAAGAAGAAGAAATAAGAGAGGAAAACACATTAGTATCACAAGTTGAAAAGAAGAAATCTGATTGGATTATAGATAGTGGTTATTCCCATCACATGATTGGAGATATGAATAAGTTTGTTGAGTTCAATAGCTATGATGGTGGAGTAGTTAGAGTTGGAAATGATGCAGCATGTCACATAAAAGGAAAATGATCTATTACACTTGATGGAAAGACTAACATTGAAGATGTCTATTTTGTGGGTTGTTTGAAACATAATCTTTTGAGTGTTGGACAACTTGTTGATAAAGGATATCTGTTGTAGTTTACAGGGAACACTTGCATTATCAAGGATAAGAAAGACACATTGATGGGTATTGGAACAAGGTCAAGAGGTAATATATTTTAGTTGAATCCTACTAAAATGACATGTTTAGTTGCTAAGGTGGATGACAGTTGGCTATGGCATAAGAGATTATGTCATATCAACTTTGATAACATTGTGAAGGTTAATACTACATTTGCAATTAGAGATTTGCCCAAGATGGTGAAACCTACTAACATGATGTGTGATGGCAAAATAGAAGAAAAATTAATTTCCGAGCAAAAAGTTTACTAATTCGGTGAAATTGGAGATTGTGTACACAGATTTGAATGGTCCTACAAAGACTAGAGCATTCAATGGTGAAAGGTATTTTATGATTCTTGTTGATGATTTCACTAGAATGATGTGGGTTGCATTTTTTAGAGAGAAGTCTGAAGCTTTTGAGAAATTCAAGATATTTAAGAATAGAGTTGAGAATGAGTTTGGTTTGAGATATGATAGAGGTGGAGAATTCATTACAAATGAGTTTAACAATTTTTGTGAAGATAATGGTATAAAGAGACAACTTTTAGCCCCTAAGACACCTGAGTATAATGGAATAGCAGAAAGAAAAACAGATGAGTGATTGAGGCAACAAGAGAAAAGATGTTGGAAAACAATGTATCACATATCTTTTGGAGAGAAGCAGTGAACACAACAGTATGAATAGAGTGTAGATTAGACAAGGCACTGGTAAGACCTATGAACTCTGGTTTGGACATGCAACTATTGTGAAGTAATTTAGAATCTTTGGAAGTAAATGCTATATTAAGAGAGATGATAACATTGGAAAGTTTGATTCTAGAAGTGGTGAAGGTATGTTTCTTGGTTATTCACTGAAAAACAAAGCATATAGATGTTTTGACCAAAGATAAAAGACTATTGTTGAGAGTGCAAATGTGAGAGTTGATGAGAAGTTTAGAATTCAGGAAAGGATGCTTGATTATAATTTTGATGAAGAGACTAATCCAATAACTAACATGCATAATGTTGAGCAGGAATTATTCTATGAAATTGACACTGATTTGTAGACGGAAATACAAAGAGAAGTACCTAGAGTAGAAGTCAGAGTTGAAACAGTGACACCTAACAGGAATTTAGCAAAGAATCACCCTGCTGAACAGATCATTGGAAGCAAAGACAAAGGAGTTATGATAAGGAACAAGGTACATGAAGAACTATGTTTAATTTCTCAAGTTGAACCTAAGAATGTTAATGAAACTTGTAAAGATGATTATTGGATAAAAGTTATGAAAGAAGAGTTAGATCAGATTGAAAGGAACAAGACTTGGGAATTGGTTCCTAAACCTAAAGATAAGACTGTTATTGGAACTAAATGGGTATTAAGAAACAAGACGAATGAACAAGGTGAAGTTGTAAGAAACAAAGCAAGATGGGTATGTAAAGGTTATTCACAACAAGAAGGAATTGATTTTGAAGAAACTTTTGCTCTTGTTGCTAGACTAGAGGCAGTAAGAATGTTTTTAGCATATACAGCTAACAAGAGTGTGATATCCCCATTTTGACATGTAATTTAATAATAAATAAGTATTATATATAAAATTTATAATATTAAAATGATCAATAATGTATATAAATTGAAAATATAAATTATTATATATCATATATATTATCATATAAATGTACAGGTATATATATAATACATATATACACACACACACATATATATTAGATATTTAAAATACTATACTATTGAATATAAATAATTTATACACACACACACACACACACAAATATCAACTATTGACAATTACATCTTAATTACATATTAAAATTAAAATAGTATTATTAATTACAAGGAAAATGATTCATATAATTAAATATAATATATAATCATATATAATTAATATAATAATATATAATATAATTATCTTATTAATATAATTAATATTAATAATGAAAGGACACGACTCTATGAAATACACATATATATAGAATATCAAACATTGGAAAAGATATAAGATAGGAAATTATCAAACTTACACGAATTGAAAGGTAAACAAATAATAGTCCTGAAACTAGACATTGCAAGTGGTTTTAGAGCAAAAGATCCTCCCATCCTGTGAATTGTTATACATATCTATTAGTACACCAATCACAGATATTAAATGAAAAGATCATAGAAACTATATTATCCATGATTTAGATTAATATTTAGGGTGTAGATCATCTGTACAATGAGAAAAGTTCTACAAACAATGACTACAAATAAAAACACAGTTACCATGTCCAACAGAAGGGAGTAGAGAGTAGTGACTAGTGGAAAAGATATTTCAATGGATGTGATAGAAAATAAATATTCGCATCCTATGAGTCCTATGAGAACATGTCAGTGACTACAATATATGTAGTCAACCTAAAATGAAAGATGATTAACATTGGATCAATATCCAATCTGATTCAAAACGGTGGAATAGACAGTGCATCAGATTTTACAAGAGCCTCATATTCTAGTGTATGATCCCATTTAAATGGACGATTGAATTCATTCCATCAGAGACCAATATAGAAGGGATTGCTCATCAAATTACTCCACATTATTAGTATGAGCATATGCCAAATTGACATTGGATTGTAAGGAAGTAGTTGGTCAATTTTATAAACCCCCAAATATTGAAGAGCACACTGTAATATATAAAGATTAAATCACCTAGTCATTGGAAATCTATTAAAGGGATATTAATCATTTCTGAAAACTAGAAAAGAAAATAAAAAGAAGCGATATGGGAATGGAATAGAGTATTAAAAGGACACGACAATGAAGCACAAATGAAAGGGACGACCATATTACGTGGACATAGTATAAGAGGGAAGGGTGTCTACATCAATTGGGGGAGAAAAGAGAAATGCCAAAAATAGAGAAGTCTGAATTGGAAGAGCTTGGGGAGGATTTCGTTGGAACAATTAGACCATTTTTTAGGGTTGTGAATGGGAGTACAAGCCTTAAGAGTGTTAAAGTCATTTTTGCAATGTATTTATGCAGATAATATTTGGCTCAATCACATTAGATGGATATGAATATAGCCATCCACATCAATGTGTATATTGCATGGGCTAGACAACAGAACACCCAATCGAGAAGGAGGTAGAATGAAGACCAAAGGGGCATATCAAATAGTTTTAGAAGCACTTGAGCAAGTGCGAATTTTGGGATATTCGAGCACATTGAAGCCCATCAACACAATTGAAACCCGTGAGGTATGCCATACATAGCCATCGAATCATAACATAGCAATTGGTAAAAGCAAATACGTGGAGTGTCAAACCATCAGATATCGGTTCGTTGGAAACTGAGGTAAGATTCCATTGCCACATGATTAAGACTTTAATATATCACTTATTCAATATTATGAGATCTATTTATACATGCAATATATAAGGGAGATTTAAATTTGAAATGGTTAATTAAAGGATAAGTAGATTTCTTCTCCATGCTTTAATAACATAAATTGAAAGTTTAATAAATTATAATGTTGTTAAGTAAAATTAATTAAATTATCTAAGATCATCATCTTCCAAGATAAGG
The DNA here is from genome assembly GCA_028749045.1 of Cupressus sempervirens. NCBI lineage: Eukaryota > Viridiplantae > Streptophyta > Pinopsida > Cupressales > Cupressaceae > Cupressus > Cupressus sempervirens. Next base: position 240,500,318 of record CM053792.1, read on the forward strand.
TTAGCAGTGGAATGGGTTGGGTGACGCCATTCAAAGGTACCAAGTAAGGCCTGCAGTGGAGCGAGCCCAAGGTACATCATACAAAGGCACTATCTTGGAGATGATGATTAGAGAGAGATAACAATAATAAGGGGGAACGGTGAGGCCCATGATTAGGTAACAAGGCACCCTATTATAGTTTCTCCTCCCATACTCGGGAAATGATAAATTAATATTATTGGCAATATATTAAATAATGAATTATACTTTTGATTGACTTAAGTTGCATCATACAAAGGCGCTGTCTTGGGAGTAATGATCGGAGTGAAGTAATTACAATAAGGGGGAACAGTGAGGCCCTCTAGGTACACCACAACATATGATATGGGGCCAAGGGGGTAGAGGACTTGCCCTTGGGCCTAGGGTTGGGTAATAGGGCATCCTATTGTAGCTCTTCCTCCAATATAAGAAGGGATCTAAGTAGACCACATTGATGGATGCCTAATGCCTACCACCAAGGACAAGGGGGTCAAAGTCCTGCTCTTGGGCTTAGTATAGTATTAATTTGTACCTAATTTATGGTGACACACCTTTCTTTGAAATTTATATATGGATGTATATATGTACGAATGATTTTGTGATTGTAGGTTCACAATCAAGTACAATAAGGAAGTAAACTTTGTAATTCCGTGCTCTAACTGGAAAAAAAACTTGCAAAATTACAGGGCCTAATCAAGGAATTGCATAACGTGTGTATTGTGTGTTTACATCATATATACTTCATGTCTTCCTCTGTCTACATTGTTTATGCTTCGTGCTTTAATGCATTCACGTGACTACTTTGTGTCTGCTTCGTGTTTTCATTCATTAAGATGTATATCTCATAAATCTTTTAGGTCTTCTGTGTGCAAATATGTTTTCTATCTATGAAGGAGGTTGTGTATGAATGATTTTGCTTTCGGACAAGCAAATTCGAGAGGGGAGGATTGTGATATCCCCATTTTGACATGCAATTTAATAATAAATAAGTATTATATATAAAGTTTATAATATTAAAATGATCAATAATGTATATAAATTGAAAATATAAATTATTATATATCTTATATATTAGCATATAACTGTACATGTATATATACATATACATATACATATACATATACATATACATATACATATACATATATATATATATATATATAAAATAATATACTATTGAATATAAATAATTAATATATATACACATATATCAACTATTGATAATTACATCTTAATTACATATTAAAATAGTATTATTAATTACAAAGAAAATGATTTATATAATTAATATAATATATAATCATATATAATTAATATAATAATATATAATATAATTACCTTATTAATATAATTAGTATTAATAATGAAAGGACACGACTTTATGAAATACACATATATATAGCACATCAAACATTGAAAAGGATATAAGATAGAAAATTATCAAACTTAAACGAATTGAAAGTTAAATAAATAATAGTCCAATAATAGGACATTACAAAGAGCTTTAAAGTTAATTAGATGGATGTCAAATCAGTTTTTCTAAATGGTGAACTAGAAGAAGAGATATACATTGAACAACTTGATGGTTTTCCTTTGATAGATAAAGAGAATATGGTTTGCAAATTGAAAAAGGCATTGTATGGACTAAAACAAGCCTTTAGAGTCCAGTCTGCAAGATTGGATAAGTATTTGACAAGCTTGGGATTTTTGAAAAGTAATGTTGATAGTAATTTGTATTTGAGAAAGAATGACAATGGCCTATTGATTGTTGAAGTATTTGTGGATGACATAATCTTTGGAGGAAATGATGAAGCAAGCAAGGCATTTTCAGAGGAAATGAAGAAAGAAATTGAGATGGGCATGATTCAAGAGATGAAATTGTTCTTGGGATTGCAGATTGTATAGAACAATGATGACATTTTCATATTACAAATGAATTATCTTAAAGATTTGCTGAAAAGATTTGGATTGGAAAGTTGTAAACGTGTTGGAACATCTATGGTAACTAGATGTAAGTTACCTAGCAAAGATGAATCCCCTATTGTTGAGCAAAAAAAGTATAGATCTATGATTAGCAGATTGCAGTATTAGACACACACTAGACTTGACATAGCTAATACAGTTGGAATTGTGGCCAGATTTCAGGCAGTTCCTAAAGAGACACTATGCAGTGGTAAAAGGAATTTTCAGATATTTGAAAGGCACACCTGATTATGGATTATGGTATGATAGATCACATGATTTCACTTTGTGTGCATACACTGATGCTGATTGGGCAGGAAGTGTAGATGACAGAAAGAGCACTAGTGGTGGAGTATTCTTCTTGGGAGGAAGATTGGTTTCTTGGCTAAGCAAGAAACAAGATTGCATTTCCAAGAGTACACAAAAGCAGAGTACGTAGCAACAACAACTGTAATCAGGTAATTTGGATGAAGCAAATGTTGAAAGACATTGGGATAGAGTTCACTGAATCTGTTATCATACATTGTGATAACACAAGTCTTGTAAGTATGTCTAAGAATCTTGTGTTACATTAAAAAACAAAGCATATATCTATTAAGTATCACTTTTTGACAGAGAAAGATGAAGAGAGAGGTTAGATTGGAATATGTCAGCATAAAGGAGCAGATAGTAGATATATTTACAAAACCTTCACATTTGAGTATTTGAGAGGTATGCTTGGGGTTAAGCCCCAACCTACTTCAGAGTAGATGATGTAGAGATTGCATTAGTCCAAATGGTAGCAGAACACTTTCTTTGCTCGGACTGGATGCTTGATGCTTCTTCTATGGGGCAGTCTCTGTGTAGGTATTGATGCTTCCTTTGATATGTATGTTTGGAGAGATTATTGATTGATGAAGAGGATTTACAGAAAAATGTTGGTGTATGGGGGAGATTAATACCTTCCTTATGCATGTTGACAGGTTGTAAAGAATGAGCTATTTGAGGATCTACTGTCTAAGACTGAGATGTATGATTACATTCACGAGCAACATGAATGAGGGAGCAAACAAAGATGAGGAAGAAGTATATTTGGTATTCTCAAAACTTAGATGTTTTTCATCTATGTTGCCATCAATGCCAAAGGGTGGGATTGTTAGCATAAATGCTGATGGTATTCCCATGGGGGAGTATATTAGCATTGTTGGAAACATCATTCAGAGCTTATTTGTTGCATTTATGACAGAGTTTGTCATTGATGTCAACATATTGGTTATTTTGTGAAGATTGGCATAACAACAAAGAGAGATTGGCTTTTCGCGGTTCACGGATTGAAGATCAGCTTATACGCACTTGGGATTATGTTCTAGAGTATGTCTAGATACTACAGTTAAGAGCGCGTACGAAAATATGAAGACTAGATAGAGTTATGCAAATTTTAGTGAAGGCAGCTTTTAGACAACATTTTTGAAAAATGGGTACTGTTGTTTGGATTTTATCTCCTAACAGAGATGGAATCTGGTTGAGCGAGCTGAGACAGAGGTTGAAAACATGTTGAAGGTGACTTGGTTAAGATAGCATGATCAGATGTTCATCGCATGAAAAGTTATGAAGACTGTGAACCGATAGATAGATTGAAATCTTGGTTAAAGTGTAAAATAGTATAAGAGCTTGAGGCAGATTCTTACAATTTTCTTCCAAAATTTGTTTAAAATGGTGCAAATTTTCTCAATGGTGAACATTGAGTGAGCCCACCTCTCAAGTAGTATTGGGTTTCCGTCCATCCTATGAATATCCAAGGGTTTCCATCCTCGGATATGGCTTCTACTGTCAAACAAGCAATAATGGAGAAAATTTTAAGTATCAAATCAACATATGATAATACTTGTTAGAGGAAGGAAATCCATTAAATAGATTCTCTTAACCACTTTGCACCTCGAATCACAATGTGTGATTCTTAGTAAACTTTTTCCTTCCTCCAAGAGGATTGTCCCACTTCTAGAAGGCCTAAGGCTTAATAAATAAAATAAACTCATTTTGTAACTTTGTCTTCATAATATAGTCACTTTGTATTTTATTACCTTCTTAATAAAGTCAGTTTATGACTTTATTTCACAACTTAAGTCACTTTATTTTTATAATTCAATTTGGTACCCTAAGTGACCTTTCCATTATAGTATTATTTATGTGCTTAAAATAATGTTATTTATTTTTGCATTGATGCCAGCCTCTCATCCCTTATATCTCTGAAGTAGTCTACCAGGATGACAAAAGAATAGGCTAGTCAACACTTGATTGACACTGAGGAGAAGGGGACATTACAAGTGCGTACTAGTTATAATTATCAAATCAGTGTAAAATATTATTTATTTGGTCGTTTGCATCAAAATCCGTGGGATGGGCTTGTGGACGAGCTCTGGTCATATTAAAGCCGCGATTTAGAGCAGATTCATTAGCTGCTTTGACAATATCTCAGACGCCCCCTGCAATTTAAGATGTTTGAGGTCCTTTCAAATTCGGTGGATGATGGCCATTGTTCTCCTGCTCCTCTGTTTGGGGTTTTCCAAAGATCGAAAACTAATGGAAAAAATGACAAATTGTTTCCACGACGATTCTGCCTTGGCTTTGATTTCATTTTGGAATTTGAACCTTTTTATCAAGCAACTTGGCAATATTGGTGAGGTTTTCAAGGGTTTCACAGGCTTTTACAACAATTTTTTCACAGTTTTTGGGGGATTTTAACAATATTTCTTTGTGCTTTAACCACAGAAAGTCATTGAAAATTGGGTCAATGATCTTTTCATGAATTCGGAATCTTTTAGGGAAAAAATGGGCTGGCTCCAAGATTCAAGATTAATCAGGTGTTATTATTGCAAACTTTTGCGGATTATTGCTTCTCTGCTTGACACCACACTGGTTGCAAACCCAAACATAACACCCACCACTTGGAAGTTTTTCCTCCTAAAGTGGAAAACTCAGGTCTATTTTGATGTGGGGTCAGTCCATAGAGCTAGAACTAGCTGCCTTTATATATCACTATGACAAAAAGTTTAAAAAACAAACACATTTAAAAAATTGAAACAGTTGAAAACAAAAAGGTATATTATACAGCACATTTTAGATTCATATAAGAATGAAAGTGAAAGGTGAGATTACACTTGTGAAAAAGCAAATGTAACAAAAAAAGCTTTAAGAAATTGACAAAATCCCTACTGCTTTTGCAAAATCCTTGTACGATTTCTTTGGCAACAAATAGGCTCCTTCAATTGGGTAGGAACAGCAATTGAAACACTTTGGCGCCATAAAAAAACAATCTTTATCTCCTTTGCAATGACAAGAAATAATTAATGTTAAGCAGGAAGGTTGATATTTTCATATGCATTCACAAAAGGGGAATGTTTTTTCTCTGTCTTTAAATTGTCTTGGAATCCTCATTTTTAGGGTTAGAGGGTTTTTTTAGGCATGTGGACGGAGACATATGGCAAGTTAGTCTTTTTCCAAATGATAAAAACTTGACGGGTTCACTTCCCTAGGACCAGGTGGGTGCAAAATTTGTCAATATTCAACTCAGACTCGCCTGATTGCATATTGAATAGACTGACAGGGTTGGATCAGACCCATCTTGGAGCCATATCAGAATCAAAACAGCTAGTCTGAGGGGTTAAATAGATTACATGGTAATGATGTAATGATGAAGAGAAGATTCCATTGCATGTGCTTTAAAGTTTAACTAAATATGATATCAATCATGTAGCCCGGCCAAAACAGAGATGTTCCCAATAGGAAATGTCTCAGGGATGTAGGAAAAGGTCAGAAAAACTCTCCCGCTGTCTCCACATGTTTTTCCAATTGGAAAAAGTCTTGAGAATGTCTGCAAAGTTTTTGAAACACTAGAGGATGGTTACATGTTCACCAACCATGTTCCCCAAGGAATACATTCCTATCCAATATACTTAGCGTAGCTGAAGATATTAATAAATTGTAATGTTCCAGTGGATTTACCAATTATTGGGGTTGACATTTATTAAGTGAAGGGTATTTGCTGTTTGGTTCTTTTTGCAATGTTTTAAACTTTTTCCTTCTGTTTTAAACCTTTCAAGTAACCTTTTCTATCCATCAAGGAGATCAGATTTCCACAATCAGATTAAGTATGAAGATGCGTATTCTGGATTCGATTGTCTGATATATTTTTGCATCAATGTTTCGAATCACACTCTGTGATCCATCATTTTTCTCCTCCAGCTATTCATATTCTGATGATGGATCACAGAGTATGATTCGAAATGTTGATGCAAAAATATGGCACACAATCGAATCCAGAATACGCATCTTCATATTGTTAGTATTGCTTCTGGATTAGATTGTGTTGAAATTTTTTTATCATCAACATTTCGAATCACACTAGGTGATTCATCATCAAGATGAGAGAGCAAGGGCTGCAAAAAATAAAGTTATCACTTATTTAAAATTTAGAAGGGAAAAATAAAGCTTCTTCATTAGCTGTCTGAATTTTATCCTTTCTAAATTGGTTTAGTGTTTTCTAGGTAGTTGGCTTTGATATGGTTGATGATGAAAGCAAGCCTGAAAGGCGACCAACGAAGCACATGCCAACACCTGCTCAATGGACAAATGCATTTAATCCTGCTTTTTCATATTATGCTTACTATTGTTATGCAAATTTGTACACGTTAAACAAGGTAACATATGATCTACACTATTGTATTTAATGGGATTTATTTATCAGCGTTTGAAATAGAAGCACATCTTGATATTCTATGTTGCATTGAACAGCTTCGCGAATCTAAAGGAATGACAACAATTAGATTCCGCCCCCACTGTGGCGAGGTATTTTTATAAACCAGTTCTGTATTGTTTCGTTGTATACACTATAACGTATCTGAAGCCTAATCTGACTTCAACATTTTGATCTTATTTTACAGGCTGGTGATATTGATCACTTGGCTGCAACATTCCTGGTGACTCATAATATTGCCCATGGAAATAATCTTAGGAAGTCACCTGGTTTGCAGTATTTATATTATCTTGCTCAGGTAACAGATCAATGATTTGCTCATAATACTTTCTTTCCTGAAAAAGAATATTAGGCTATGGATTAACATGTTGTGCATGTTTGATGGGTAGGATGTATTTAGTAAATCAATCATGTTGCTTGTGATTCTGATAAGTCAATGTTTTTTCCTGTCAAGATTGGTTTAGCTATGTCTCCCTTGAGCAATAACTCGCTTTTTCTGGATTACCATCGAAACCCTTTTCCCATGTTTTTTGCTCGAGGCCTCAATGTATCACTTTCAACAGATGACCCGTTACAAATTCATTTAACAAAAGAGCCTCTTGTAGAGGAATACAGTGTTGCAGCTCAGGTATTTCTAGTATGAGTACATTAATGTTTATGCTGGATTTGATGAAAAGGATAGACTACATCTTTAGCCTTGGGATGTGGTATGTGATATTTACTAAGGCTCTCCATGAAAAATGAAATTTCTTCACAGGTATGGAAGCTTAGTCCATGTGATCTTTGTGAAATAGCTCGTAATTCTGTCTACCAGTCTGGATTCTCTCATGCTTGCAAGGTATGGGAAAAAAAATATATTTCAACTGATGTAGCTCTGCTTTGTTAGTTATTGAATGATTTTGCAAAGTTGGTAATGGCTTTCTTTGTTGCCAGTCCCATTGGGTTGGAAGCTCATATTTCATAAGAGGGCCCGAGGGCAATGACATACATAGGACAAATGTTCCTCATTTGCGAGTGGAATTTCGCCACGAGGTATGTCTCAAACCTTTAATGAAATCAATGCGCTCTTTTTATTTATCCTTTTTAATTATATAACAAAACCGTGCTTTTTGCAGGTTTGGAAAGAGGAGATGCAATTTGTATACCTTGGACAGGCTGATTTTCCCAGGGAAATTTATCCATAAACTTACACCAGAATTGAAGTTGGCATACCTTTTCCAAGCATCAAAGCTGACTAAAGAACGCATTGGAAAAGTACCATAATAAAAGTATTCAGATAGTGGAGTCTGGGGATGCATATATCATGTGAGATGCATATCCCCGTGGGTGGATTTTCCATAAGGGATCGATTCCTTCAAGACAACGTGGAGAGTTTGTCACTCCAACATGTGTCTTTGATAAAGGGCAGTTGACATTTTCTTTAAGGCTTGTTTATACCATTTTTGTATCAATTCCTTGGTTTTTCCTTGGTTTCCAGAGTTTACTGTAAGAAGCGATTGAAATATGCAATCCTTGCAAAAGGATTTTGCAATTTCTAACGATGGGGTAGCTTCCATCGTACATATTTGCAAGTGTATCGCGAGATCAGATAATGTAAGGTACCAAAGTGTTTCCATTGGCTCTTTGTTCAACTTAAACATAAAAACTGTCTCAAAGTCAACAGGTAAATAATGGTCCTACGGAGCCTATCGCTTCAGAGCTCCAGAGGAAAACTTTAAATTAATACTGATGTAGTCGTCTAAAAGTGCACACGGTTCTCAATTGCAAGTTTAATTCTGTAGAAGGAAAAGATTGTTAAGTTCAGGACAGATGCCCATTATGGAGTCCTAATCAAAAGTCTAATGCCATTTTTTTGTGTGTATTTCACATGCTAAAAGTTCTACAATTAAAGGCTCTAAGCTTCGGTGCGGCCATCTGCATCAGCAAATATTTCCTAACGAAAAAGAATATTAACGTTCATAAATGACTAACGCTGGTCAATGAGCTGACTTCCTAACCGAAAATTATGATGTGCATAAATGACTAACTTTGGTCAAGAAGCTGTCTACCTCGCCAAAAGTTTATATTAATGTCCACAAATGACTAACGCTAGTCAACGAGCTTCAGACAGAACATTCACCTCTTTAAAAAATTTACGGGATAAAATTAACCTGAGTTATTTAAAAGTAACTAGATTTTAATCATTAAGATAATTATGTCAAGGTAAGTAGAGCAGTCAAACCACAGAACGGGAAAACTTCATAAAATTACAAATAGTTTTTTCAGGGAAGCGTCTTTTGATAGAGTTGATAAAAATTGAGGTATGAGATAAGGATTGGGTTAGGAGTGACATCATCGTTAAACGTAGCTTGAAATATTTGTGGAGGAGATTCCCATCGTAGGGGGAGCATGAAATATGTGTATGCACCTTCATGGCCCGGGCAAGGGAAAGGCTGTTGGCACTAAAATCAAAACATACCCGTTCTACGTATAATCACGCAAAGAGTGTCGTAGTGCACTTAGTACATACATAAGCATAGCTTGTTTGAAGTTTGTTTTATATAGAAATTTAAGAGTATCTAACTTGGATGTATTGGAGATGGATATAATGTTAATTTGTATGCGTGTATATGCCGGTGTTGAGGAGCTTCTCTTTCTAGGCCTGTTCCTTTGGGCAGTGGCTACCTAGCAAATTAAATTATAAATACATAAAGTTTGTTTGGAAAAACATACCGTGTCCACCTTGGTAAGATATATGTTGTTACCGGGTCTCTGTCCATGTCAATGCATGTCTATCTATATAAATCTACAATGAACTTTTTATTTAACGTGTTTTAAATTTAAAATGTTCGTACAATAAATTTGAGATTGAACATGTTTATTTTTATAGCTCAAAAGATGCTTAATCTTATTCATTGAAAATATAATACTTTTGTAATGGTGTGTGATTTTCTATTTCTAGTTATTTATCTATATAAAGTTTATAATATTATTTTTTTCAATATATTCTAGATTTAAAATGTAAGAATTGTAAACTTGAGATTGAACATATCTATGGAGGTGAAAAACAAAATTGGAATGGAAAAAAGAAAGCAAGTTCATACTGACAATTAAAAGAGATGTAGAAAATAGAGAGCGAAGGAAGAGGCTTTGGAGCTCACGAGTTTAAATCTCGAATTTTTTTAAACTACTATTGGACAAGAATAAAATTAACCATGTCTATCTTGGCTTTGTTGTGTTCTCTTTTATTTACTAGCACTTTATTTATCATATTGGTGTCCAAAAATGGGCAAACAATGTCGTTTAATGTAGGTGGAGTCAACATGTGACTTGAGGGGGTGCCTCTATGTTGTTTTAGCATTTTATCAAGTTGAACGTACATGATTCTCTTATAAACACCTTTTTTCTCTTTCTTAGACATAAAAAGACATTGACAAAGGACATAGATAAGATAAGATAAATTTATTAATGTCCAATAGGAGACCAATGAGGGTCTATGGGATTGGAAATAGTACAAAGGGCAAATGCTAGTAGGGGGGAGCACCAATTGGTGTCTGCAAAAAGAACGTGAAAGCAAAACAACAAAAAATCAAGAAAATGAATAACAATAGCTAAGAACTCATAAGCGAGAAGTAGTCCAGATTGGAAAGGTGGACATTAGAGCAATGAATTACTCTGGTAGGTCGCTATTGAGTGTGATCTTTGCGGGGTCTCATAGATATGGTGTAAATTGAGATAATACAGGGATGCCGCTTCAATCCTTGGGCAGGGACTATAGGACTGAAGAAAGAGGTGATGAGCTGTGTAGGGGTCAATGTTGAGAAAAGTTGGAGCTGTATAGTGTGCTCGCGAAGTTGCATGGTCTCCTGAAGGTAGAGTGCAAGACAGTGCTGGTCAATATATCTGAAGAATGAGGGAAGAGATTAACACTCTATAAACAAACAATAGAATCTCCCTTGAATCTCATAGTAAATTGGGCAACGAAAAATAAAGTGAGACTTGATCTCAACCTCCTTAAGGTGACAAAGCTGATAGATCCTGTCCTCTCTGTCGATCTGATGATTAGTTTGAATATGTAGCTAGTGAGATCCCACTCTAGAAATCCCAAGGAGATGCGAAGAGCGTGAGTCCAACAACGAGTGAGATACTAGGGGCATAAGATGATCCTATCCTAGATATCAAGGAAGTGCTCAGCATATAAGGCCATACATGGGCGGAGCTCACCTGGGGGATTCCTTTAGGTTGTGATAACATAATGTTTATAGATGTCAAGTCTAACATGCTCATTCAATTCCCGCTGAGGTGGAAGAAGATGGGTTGGAGCCTCTAGAGAACTGAAAGGGAGGAAGACGATCCAAACTAATACCAATCGAGTGCAAGAGGGTAGAGACCTGGGTGTACCAGCAACGAGACCTGTGTCTAGCAAACCCGCAACCTCCATAGAAGAACAATAATCCAAGTAGGAATATCTATGATGACCATCAGAGGAATCAACGAAACTCTAGAGCTGGTGAAGAAGCCAAACTAAATCAAAGATGGTCCCCAATCTGAAAGGGTGAGCACCAAACTCTGCCAGAATGATGCTGTGCGGTGTGGATCGATGACATCTAATAATACGTCGAAGGAAAAGAGTTTGAACTCTCTCAACAAAGGCCTAGTTAGACTCCAAGAGGGAGGGCCCCCAAACAGTAGAGCCATAAAAGATAGTTGGCTTGACCAGGGAGTCAAGAAGGGACATCTTAGTCGAGGTGTCCTAGAAGTGGTGTCGAAAGCACTATCGCTCAAGAATAGCGAGGGAGTTGAGCCCCTTGTTGACTCTGGGCTGCATGGTTGGTCTTAGGCTGAACTGAGGTCCAAAAAACTTAATCCCCAAGTAAGTATATGAAGATGCAATCTTGATCTTGGTAGCCTAGAAGTAAAAATGGAGGTGTGATGTCCTCAAACAATTGAAGAACATAACCCGAGTCTTGCCCAGATTTACAACTAGCTCACTTGAGTTGTAGAAAGAGGCCAAGCCATCAAGGAGCCGTTGAAGACCATAGGGGGAATATGCTAGGAGAATCACATCATCAACAAATAGAAGAATAAAGATCAATACTTGATGTAAGTAACAACCATCGCTAGGGAGTGAGCAATCACAAAGAAATGCCTCGAGCTCGTTGATGTAGATGCTAAAGAGAGTGGGGGAGAGAGGGTAACCCTGTTTTACCCTGATAGTGCTCTAGATAGGGTCAGAGAAGCCTTGTGGAGTCTTGAATTTTCTCGCAACACACTCATATAACCTCATAATAGTTGTAAGGAGAATCTTTGAGATCCTGATGTCCCTAAGATGCTGAAAGAGTGTTGCCCAAGGAACAGAGTCAAAAGCTTTGCGAAAGTCAACAAAACAATAGTAAACTTTCGCCAAGCAGTGGTGAGCCTCCTCAATGATGACCCGTAAGGTCAAAATGTGATCAGTGGTTTGAAAATCTGTACGAAACCCAACCTGACCTCTAGCCTGGCAATGTCATTGATCAAGCTCTCTAGATAGGATACCATTCGGCACAGTTGCATAGAGTTTGGCGAAGGTATGCCCATGTAGTTCTCGGGGTCAGAAGTTGGCCCAAATTTATGGATTGGGTAGATAATATGTCATGACCAAGAGTTGGGAAAGCCAACACAAACCACTCAATTAAAGAGCATTGTAAGAAAGGGACCTAGGACAGAGATACCCAACTTGAAGAATTCAACTTAGAATCCTTCCTCATCTAGAGTTCTGCTATTGTTCATAACTCTAATTGCCTCACAAATGTGGGAAAAGGAGAAGAGGTGACAACAGGTGGGGGAGAGTATGAGATGGAGAGGGGGCTGGCTAGGAATATCATAGAGGGTGGAGGTGTGGGAGGCAAGGGAGTGAAGGTCCAAAGTGGAGGGGGGGGAGGGGATAACGAGGAAACATGGTGCGCCAAAAGAGCTTTGGAGACTAGAAGAACGTGGCATAAAGAGATCTGCACTACAACAAAGTGAACTTCCGTTTCTTATGGCAAAGAAAGCGGCGGTAGTTGAGCCTCAATTGAGAGGAAAAGGAGGAAGAAGTGGGTGGAGCAGAGTGAAGCATGCGGTGGAAGGATTTGCAGTTTCATCGAACCACTGGTTCATGGGGCAAGATTTGTGAGTGGGATGAGGGGTGAGTGAGGAGGTGCAATGGGGAATGGAGAGAAGGGCAGACTCCTACAAGGCAGACGCAAGTGAGTGGAAGATGGGGGTGACGTCCTCGGAGTTAGAGAAGGGGTCTTGGGGGAGAAGTCGTTTGAGGTGATGGATGAAGAGCTCCGCATTGCCATTGGTGAAGCGAAAAGAAGTGTGAGCATGGGGGGGAGGAGAGGGGGGAGGCCACTAGAAGATGAGGGGCAAGATGAAGCGGATAAGCAAGGAAGAGGAGGTGTTAGGGGTTTCCGAAGGGTGATGTTAAGGAGGGCATGGTTAGCTAGAGGAAGGCGAGAGATGGTAAAGCGACACATAAGAGGGATGAAGGAGGTTGTAGAGAGCACATAGTCCACAACGCTAGCACCACCACCATGTGGCCAACAAGTGAACAGTTTGGAGCCAGGAAAGCAAGAGAGCCCATTCAAAATCATTAAGTCAGATGATTCAAAAAGCTGAAGTAAATTTCAACCATACCTAGTGAAGGGCCCCTGACAATCCTCGAAGAGCCAATGCAAACCCACAGAACTAGGATCAGAAGCAGTTGTACACATGGGATCAACCCTACGATCATGGAGAGGAGGCCGTAGGTCTCTGGTCTGCATGTTAAAGTCTCCCAAAATGATGATGTCCCCCATGGAAAAGAATCTTGTAATGTGCTCAAGAAGGTCCTCATCCTCAGTGTTGTGAATTGCATAGTATGAAGATGCTGGCCGGAAGTAGCAGACAACAATATAGGTATCTCTATAGAGCGAGGTCTCTTGATCAATGCGAATCCACATGAACTTGGTGTAGCTGTTAGAGTGAATCAAGGAAATAATATTGAAGAGGTGGTCCCAAATAAGACAGGCGAAACCCACCAGAGCATCAGACCTCGTCTCTAAAAGAGGAGAGCCACTGATAGCCTGAAATACTAGGAACAGGATGCATGGGACTCTTATGTGTCTATAATAAAAAGAAGGACGACAAGATCAATAGCGTCATTAAGTAAGCTAGGCATAGACCAGAGGATACCATTACTGTTCCAATAGTTGAGGCATAGAGAGCTTGTGCTCAACTGCTGCCGAGCCCGTCATTTGGCCTTAGAGTCTGCCCTCCAAACCCAACCTCTAGGAAAGGTGTCACGGATTACTGATGACTGCATATTTACCCTCTTGTCTAGCTGCCACAATGAGGGCACACACTTGCTTGAGTTCTGCCACCTATGATCGGGTGAGGTCCTCATCTAGGTAGATCTTAGGGGAAAGAGAGAATAACTTTCTCTTTGCCCTAAGAGCCCACAACCTATCAAAGGAGGAGAGGAACTGGATGAAAAGAGTGCCAATTGGGCCTAACAAACACTTGTCAAGAGTGATGTCTGAAATGTCCAGCTGATCCTTGAGGAAAGAGTATTCAACAGTCGAGGGGTCATCAATGGAGGGGAGACTATGGACTCATAGGTGTAGTTCACGGATCTGCCTAACCCACTGGTCATCTATCTTCCCTTGTACTAATTTTTCAACACCTGAAAGGGGAGCCTCAACAACAGAGCTGTATAGAGAAGCCCAAGACTTCACCTTCAGTTCAGTCTCCATTAACAGTGAAGAATGCCTATCCACGATCTTCGATTGTTTCTCTTTGATAGTGTCTAACTCCCTGAGCTGCATGGTAGCAGAGTCCAGATTAGCCTTGAAGCCTATATTTTTAGCAACTAGAGATTGCACAATATCTCGTAGAGTGTGGTTCTGAGATTCTAACAAAGCCAACCATTCTGTGAGTTTAATATAGAGTGAAGTTGACTGAGCAACAACATTTTGTAGGACAATATTAGTGGACTCCACTATAGTCAAGCAATCAGTGAGTTGTTGGAGTGTAATTAGATCATATAAGGGTGCCATAGCTCATAAAGAAGGAAGGTATGCCTGCAAAGTTCACAACTTTACCATAGACCAGTCTTTCTGTCAAACACCTACCACAATGCCTCCAAATGCCTCCAAATGCCTCCACACAATAGTGAACAGAAGCACAATTCACTAGACATTCTGTCAAACGGTTCACATGTAAAGAAGCAAACATTGCCTTCTCCCCCAACCCGTGTGTGTGTTATGGCACCCGAATGTTAAAGGCAACAAGGGCATGACAAACAGGCTTCGACAATCGCAACTTATGTCAAGAGAGTGAGAGAGAGAGTGGATTGGCCCAAGGGCATGTAGGCACAGGTCATGGCTTCGACAATTGCATCACGACTAGACTGGCCTTGCAAACCACAACCTTGGCTCTATGACACCTGACACTAGCCCTTCACGACAATGGAAGGAAAACCCTTGGCTCATGACTCTTGGCTCATGACATAGTAGATGCAAAGCTCGACTCATGGATCACAACTTGACTCTTGGAATAGTAGATGCAAAGCTCGACTTGGCTCTCAACATAGATGACTATGCTCTATAAGAGCATTGCTTGATTGAAAATTTTCTATATGTTTACAAATGAACACTTGGGAAAAGAAGATAGATTACATTTTGAAGATATCTCATAGGTGAGAATCATGTTAAAATATTTTAATTTTATTCTATTAACATGCTAGAGAGGAATTATGGAGTTCAAATTAGTTTAGCTTTCACAAAGGATAAAATCATGAATAATAGTAGTGTAGGATGCACTTATTAGTGCCACTTTAACCAAGAAAGGGTGCAATCTAGATCTTATACCTAGTCACTTCTACATGCATATTATAGAACCCAAGAAGGTGTCATTTTAGCCTTCTTATCGTCTAGGACTCAAGCCTAGGAATCATTTTAACTTGGATATGTGATGTAGGTCTTTGAAGGATGCTTAATCATTGCTTAATGCTAATAAAATAATAATTTTTTGTAAGATTACATATCTTAACTTGAAAGGAAAGGAGGGAAATAATTTGAGGTAAAGGTAGGAAGTGATAAGGTGGGGAAAATAAAAAATCTAGGTCTAAAAGTAGTAGTTCATTGACTAAGAGAATGTGAAAGCATTGAAGTGAGATATAAAATGCAATAAATAGGATGTACAAGAAGTACCCTCCTTGACTAATATAATTTAGAGTGACATGGAATATTACTAATGAGTAAGAATAAAATAACGTATAAAGTGAAAAATGGGGAACTAAAAGGTTAGATTTTGTTGATTTCATGAAATTTGGGAAGTAAGCACTAAGAATGGTAGAATGTTTGACGAGTAAATGAGTGGAAGAGTGTTTTCATGAGAAGAACGAGAAGATCATATTGAAAATTTGAGTTATGATTATTTGAAGCAATAATTATTTTATAAAAATCCTTTGTATACTCCTAAACAAACTTTCTCCCTTCCCTTAATCCTTGCAGTTTCTTCAACAAATCTAACTTGTAGTCCATTCCAAAATGAACCTTTTCTTTAGCTTCTCAACCATCCAATCTCACATGGCAATTCCCTCCACCCTATTTCTTTCTAGCTAAACCTCCATCCACCAAATATTGGAATGACCCTTCAACTTTTTCTACGCAAACTTTACTTGATCTCAATCCTCTATCTCCTCACACTTTGAATATTCGTCCATCTCATTTATCCAGTTAGTAAGCTCGTCCATGTTAGGATTTGTGGATTAGTTGGAAACTTCAATCTTAGGTTGCTTTACAATCATTGAGATGGCCCTTTTTAGTCATCCTTAATTTTGGTCTTCAACGTATTCTATTTTATCCTTAGATGGATCTTTAATTTCTTCATCCTCACTTTCTTCCCTTCTACGTGTGTTGAACCCTCCTCTTAGCTCCTCTTGTGATGTATTGATTTGTCTTTGGAGGGTTCTAAAAACCCTATCTATCAATGTGTTCCTTCTACTAGAATTTATACCACTACACATATCTTGGAGGCACCTTGACTGTGAACAGTTTGTCTATGTGCTCAGGAACATTATGCTCTAATACAACTTGGTGAGGGAAGGAACCTAAGACTCAAGACATAACAAAGGAACCAAAACCATTTTCTATATTATCTAATTGAACTATATTTCTATTTATAAGAGGTTAAAAATAAGATAACCTTAATACTTATTGACTGCAACACTTAACAACTTACACAAATTTTGAAAATCTCCTTTACCATAATCTAGTCTTCCTTCCATAAAACTTATTAGTCCCAATCCATAGATGTGTCTCAACTAAATTGATTTTTATTTAGGATCCATGAGTACAATTTGAGTTTTGAAATTTTGGTTGTTGGGTAACAAAATATAGATTTTGAAATTCAAACTAAGCCAAATTTGAAAATAGGGAAGTTTTCAAAATGTTTTCCTACTTTTGGGAGGCATAACATGTGATCTGGTTGTTTGATTGACATTCCATTTGAAGTGTTGGAAAAATATCAAAGTGAACTATGGCCTATGAATCGACTCTACCCATTTTACCATTTTTGGGGCCTTAAAGGAATGAGAAGTGTCTCAAATCTTAGAAGAGATTTCAACATATTTTTGAGAAACTAAAACCTTAATAAACTTCGAATGGTGAATGATTTTTCCAAAAAAATTTCACCATAGTATTTGATTTTCCATTTTGAAGTTTCTTGTAATCTTGTATCCTCATCTGCCTTCAAATTAAAACTTTCTAAAAATAACATATTGACCCAAAACAAAAAAACAATTTCAAAAGCTAGAATTTCTTATTTTACCAAATAGGTACTTAGAAATGTGACAAATTTAAAATAAAACTAATAGCAAAAAAATATTTTTTAGGTGATGTAAGATTTCCCTTATATCGTTGGATACTCATACGTCAAAACCTTTGCAAGACACATAGGATATGATATACCAAAATCATGTGGAAGATAAAATAAATTTGGTAGACTAGAAGTATGTGTAAGACAAAAAGTATTTGGTCAACTTGAAGTATGTGGGAGACAAAGAGGTATTAGTAAATTAGATGTAGGAAAAAGATAAAAAGGGGCTAATGAATTGGAGACGCCCTCCTATACATTCTAGACATTCATCTTTTAATAGAGCTTCATTTTCTTGCAATAAAGTAGGGTGTCAAGCTAATGAATGTAGAAGTTTGAAAAGGATTTATTCTTTTAATGGATGATGATATCATTGCAACAAGTTTAGACATAAGGTATTTCAATACAAAAGAAGAATGAATATGAATATAAATGTTAATAACTGTAATTGATATTGTTATGGTTGCAATGGATATGGATATAGAAGAGTTGAATGCAAGATAACTATCAATTCTAGGAATAATGAAACTGCAATAATGAAAAAAAGATGACCAATTTTTTTGTAACATGACAATACTTATTGCAAGATTTTGCAAAAGTGTAGATCAAAAGGATGCTTATTATGATGGTCATAAAAGATTTGAAAGGAAGGAACACGACATATTTGATGAAGAAAATAGAAGATGATTGTGAGGGTGATAAAGTAGACCAAGTATTGTTTTATCCTCTACTAAATGACTTAGACTGCAAGGTCAAAGAGGGAGTTTTCATGTGATTCTATTTGTCCCCTCTAGATTCTCTATTGAGTGTCTCTTCAACATGGCAATAAGGCTCAAGAAGGATTTCCAAATGGTTAATATGTTTCCTCCTTGTTGGCGTGGTTTTCAACATGGTAAAATTCCCTTAAAATTTTTTGTGGAAAAAACCCAGGTATCCTTTTATGATTAGGGTTTGTATGTCTCTTGATTAACCATGCCCTAGAAAATCCCTAATTGTTATACCCTAATATCAGTTGTGCCATAGGTCCCTTGTTAAAATTGTTCAAATTATTTGCACCCTTTAAAATTGAGGTAGGAGAATTTAAATAAAACCCTTAAACCTTTCAAAAATTTCTTATTAAAAGGTTTTTTTCTGCAATATTTTTGAAATCTTTCACAAAATCTCTTTTTAACCCTAATTCATTATCCTTTTAACCTGAGGTTTGATCACAACTTTTTGTAGTCCTACAAAAGTTACCTTTTGAATTAACAATGTTATAACGATAGTCCTTGATCTTGGGAAAGATCAAGGGTTGTCATTATGTTGCTACGAATAGTTGTGTAGCATTTACTCAAGGCAACATAACAACAATGTGACACCTGGCAGCGAGGCCCAACTATTGTTTGAAACTTCAAAAATCATCAACACTATCAATCAAGTCAAATATCTACGATTGTTGCCATGTCGCCAACGAGAGTTGCATGGTTCTTAATCATGGCGACGTAGTGACAACACAACATGTAGAACTGGTGGGACCTTTTTGAACTAGATGTAACAATAAAGGAAGATAATGAGGATCACTAATTTCAGGACAGATCCATGGTTGTCACTATATTGCTAACCCAATATGAAGGCTATTTAATCCATGCAACATAATGACAAAGTAACATGTGTCCCTATGGGCCCATACCAATCCATAGTAAAATATTTTCTTAATTGTCAAATCAAAGATAAATTGAGAGTTGTCGCTATGTCGCTAACCTAAGTTGCAAGCTTCTTAACTATAGTGATGTAGTGACATGATGACACGTAGAATTTGTGGCCTACTTTATAGTAATTTGAGTATGTCCTCCTTAGTTGTCGAATCTAAGGGAGATCTAAGGCTGTCGTTATGTTGCTAACGAGAACTGCTTGATCTTTAACCATAGTGACATAATGACATGGTGATATGTGTCCCATACATTGCAACCATTACATGAAGGATGTCAGCAAAGAAAAAAGTTTCAAGATGTCAAGGTTTGATTGGTTTGACTGCCAGATTAGAGAATTGAAGATTACTCAATTTGCAAATTAAGTTTTCGTCTATCAAATTTTGGGAATCAACTACCCATTTTCAATTTTTTTAGAACATGCCATTTCCGCTCTCTAATCTATGAGAATTAAAGACCTCTCATGTGAATTGATACAAAAGCTATTACATAAAATTTGATGTTTACATTCTAAAAATAGATTGCTAAAGAATTGGAGTGTGGTGCCTGCTAAAAGTTGTTTACTATGTGAAGTTGAATTATGAGCTTCTGTATCAACAATCCATTGCAATAACCATATACAAATTTCCAAGCCAAGTAAGTCCTTTCCTATCTACATGAAGAATTTGGGTATCTTATACCTCTTAATTACAATGCCTCCAAAGAAGGGTTTTTCTGGGCAGAAGGATTACATGCATAAGAATATTCACAATGATTTCTTGGAACAATTAAATGAGTCCACTAATGAAACCATGCAAATGAAAAAACTAGTCCAGATCAATCCAAGGTTAAAAGTAGCCGAAGGCCTGTATGATAGGGGAAATTGGACTCGAGATGCAGTGACATCTAAAACTGGGTTGCAACTATTCATGAAATGGTTCTCAGAGAGAGAACTATTCGTCCCTCATGGCAACATTTGGAACTTTGACCTAGGAAAGCTAGCTGTCTTAGTAGTGTTTATGGATTCAGACCTCGTCACCTCTATAGCCCAAAAGTATGATCCAATAACTAGAACTATAAGGGGAGTAAATAGGGAGTGCCTAGTGAAAATTACACCCGAGGAAATTCAAGAAGTTTTTGGAATGGATCCTACCTCATAGTAGCATGAGGTCAGCGATTTTCAAGTTTAGAAAAGGAGTATATGTCCCAGAAAGATCAAATTACAGAAGGAGCATTGAGAGGACATATAGCTACTATTGGAAATTTGACATTAGTCACAGCCTCTACCTAGGAGCCTTTTAAGAAGCAATTCTTGAATTCTCATGCTATAGATATATTTGTCTTTGTGTAGGGTTTTTGGTGAAGATGAGTAGGATTTTATGCCTATCAAATTTATGTATATGATGGTGCAGATTTTATCTTTTGGAGTTAGTGTTTTTTGGATTTTGCATCATTCTTGGCCGAAGAAATCCATATGGGATTAATTGGGATTGCGAAAGGAAAGATTGAGAAAATATTTGGTCTCTATTCTATGTTAATGCACATGTAACTTTACCAAGGAGTTCAGTATTTTGAGAAAGAGATGAAGCTAACAAGGGAACATGAGGGAGAGCCTCTACCAGTTCAATTGTGGAGGGCAAATATGACCTAGGATGCAGGGGAAGCAAGTTTTGTGAGGTTTGACAGGTACTATGCATCTAGGTTGAGGATTCTTGTATCAAATGATAATCCAAGGATTCCTAAGTTTCTTTTCGATTTCATTAGACCTATGGACTCTCCTAGTAGTTTGAAAGTCTCCCATGATTGGGCTGATATCATTCCATATCTAGTGTCTATTGTTTTCAAGGTATATGGATGTTAGGGGACCTCACATGTGTTGGCTTACCAAGTAACTTTTACGGTAGGTTTAGCATAAATTTAATGGCAGATAGGTGGGTTGGAAGAAATAGAATTGATTGGTAGGTCAAGGGGTTCTATCTTCCCAACTTGTACTATGACACATCAATTTGTGATTACAAAGGGTGGTTGGGTTTTTTTATATAAAATTTGAACTCTTATAAAATGACTATCTCTCATGCTAGGTTCAATGATAGTGAGGGATTCTTTGAAGTTTTTAGATAAAGAGCCAAGGCCAAAGCCTACAAACATGACTTCTACTATCCAAAATACACAATAAGTGTTGGTGTAATTAAATATTTACTAATTACACTTTACTTAAGTTTACTTAGGTTAATGTATTAGCATATTAGTTGTCATGTAGACACCTAGGAGTTTGTAGATTCATATTAGTTGTCATGTAGACAACACAATAGTTTGCACTCCAATTGAGCACGTGTTGTCTACTACATCTCTTTACGAGATACACCTTTGCATTCTCATCTCATTGTTGCATGTACATTTATGCGCAATGGATGATAATCCACTCTTGCTAGACATGTGCTTAGTTGTTATGCTTATCTCTATGTTGACTCCTAGTCATATAAGTTGCCTTTATATACACGCCACTTCTATAATGTATTTATCCAATTATCTGATATCGAATCATCTGATATCCATTATCATTTGATCATCATTTGTCTCTCTTGTGCTATCTACTGAGCTTCTTGATCTTGGTGTTGAATTATTACCTTAGGAAAATTCTTACATGGTATCAGAGCTATACCAAATTCTTACATGGTATCAGAGCCATAGGAGTTTCATTGCATAGTCATTGGAGAGATTTTTTTTGTAGGTCAAGATTGGAGCTTGCCAGTGCAAATCGGATATTGGTATTGTAATACCCCAAAATTGGCTCATTGCCATGATACCAATTCTGGTCTATTTCTGATCAATCTTAAGTCCTATGTCACTAGGCAAATTCTTATTTTGCTACTTGCTACTTGACTTAATTGTCAGATGCAGAAAACCCTAATCTGCATTCATCACGCTTATTATTTAATTCCTATAGTATTTACTCATATTAGTCACATTAAACCTACTGATTAATATTTAATTTAATTATTAAGTATTTATACTTTAATTAAATTAAATTATATCCTAAGGCTAATGTACTATGGAATTAAATTTATTAAATTTAATAAATATTCCTATTTTAATTAATTAAACAAAATTATTTTAATTAAATGGAGAACTTACTTCTAATTAATTAAACAAAGTTATTTAATTAAATGGGAAGTCATTCTTAATTAACTAAATGAAGTTATTTAATTAAATAAGAAAAGTGCCTCTAATTAATTAAATAGAATTATTTAATTAAATGAAAAAGTTAATTATGAGAGCATATCTCATTTTATTAAATTAAATATCTCTCCAAAATCTCTCTTCAGTTCAAAAATTTTTTTTCCAGTTCACTGCTGATCAAATTAGAAGTGACCTAGATCACTTGCTTTTACACTGAAGTCTATCTGAGTTGACTAACTCTTACACTTAGATCTGAGCTAGTTAACTCCCTTTGATTTGGGAATCTTCCTTTATGACTGAACTTCATCTTCAATCCTGACCGTTGATGGATTCCAGGAAAGTCTATTTAAGAGACCCTCATTTCCTCATTACAGAGGTTGGAATTTGAATAGTATTGAATTGCTGTCTAATTGAGTACTCAAATTTCTAGCTTTCATATTGTTATTGCATTTAAATTCTCATTTAAAATAACAATGCATACATTTAGTTTAATGCCTTCTATTTCCTAGATTAATTGCTTGCGCTTCATCTAGATTACTTACATATCATATAGATTAGTTGCATTTTATTTTAAATCCTTCGTTCTTAGAGGGTCTGGTTGCTTAACACCTCAAATCTGAGGATATCTAACAAGAAATTCCCTTTAGATAGAAGGCAACAGGTTGCTTTGTCGACTAATTTTCGGATGAACAATCCAATGTTCATTCCAGGATGAATCTGCAAATAAGGACCATGTTTAAGTGTGTGTGTTAGCATAGCCCGCATTTTCATATATATAGGTATCACATTCAGAAGGTCAAAAAACCCCCAAATCAACTTTTGTTTCATCAAAATCAGACATCTGAGGTGAAATCTAGAGTCATTTGATTTTTGAAGGTGTGATGGGGCATTTCAGGAAAAATAATTATAGAGATGAATTTCAAACAACAATATCTCCCTCATACAAACTCCTTTTTTCGAGCAATTTTTTTTGTTTTGGTTTAGAATTTCATGATCTACACATTGGTGCAGGTTGTTTGTGATCTCTGTTCCTGAATTTTTTTGAAAATTGCCAATCCCAATTTTTACAACTTCAGAGTCTTTGTTCGAGCTAATATGGACACATATTCAGGTGCTATTTTTTCAAAAGTGCATTTTTTTTGTCTACTTTCTAGATTTGGTATCAGTTTGGAGTAATTTTGAGTAGACATAGTACTTTTAGGATTTGGTCAGTTTTTGGCTTATTTTGGTACTTGTAATTAAGTAGATCCTTGAGAGGTCTTGTGTCTTATCTTCTTGAGTCATATATAACTTCATATTTTTTGTTGTAACCTTCAAATCATAAGTTCACTTTGGTTCATTTTGACAAGTGGCTATTATACTCACACTAAATATCAAGTGCCAAAGCATCTTTTTTTTGGGGGGGGGGGGGGGGGGGGGGGGTTGCATTGATTAGTACATCATGGATGAGGAAGATTTAATTACCTTGACAACACAAAACTATAAGCAATGGAGTGAATTAGTTCTCACTTATCTTAGTGAGCATAATACATTGCCATATGTGAAAGGACTTTCATACAATGGTGACATTGTTACAATCATTTGTCGTGCACTCTTTCTACATATGGATATGGAGGTTATGGATTCACTTGATGACATGAAGTCAATTGATTTTTATGATATTTGGATCTATCTTTGGGAGATGTATGGAGATCCACATGTTCCTCCATTCCCAAATGATCTTTTACCTCCAATTGTAGCTACTAATTATCCTATTGATATTGCATCTACTGTTGCTCTCGATGATGCTTGTATTCACACAGTCGTGGATTCACATGATTCATTGCAACAAGATAGTAATTACCTTCCAAACTTAGTTCCTTGGGATGACTTCTTGACAAACATTGTAGGTTTGTTTGTGGAGTCCTACATTGAGGATATGAGAAACACTATTGATGATATACATCTTCTCTTTACTGAAAATGATTCTTCTTTAGTTGTTGTGAGGGAACACTCTAACCCTCATGATTCTCCACTTGATCTTTCTTTCGAGTTTGACATGATTGTGGATACTTTCTTACAACATTTGCAGGAGGTCCCTTTCACTTCAAAGAAGACATTTGGGTCTTTGGACATTGTTTCACATGAATCTCAAACTTCACTTGAGATGTCAAATTGCATGGTTGATCATACTCATGTGTTACAGATTCCTATGCAGTTTCCTGAGACAAATTACATTATGAGAGTTCTTCCTATTGATTGGGGAGGATTTTTTTGTACACCCATGCCACCATTTCTTCCTCAAGGGAGAAATATCATTCAGTTTTTATGGTGCAACTTCTACATTGAGGGGGGGTTTCTTTGTTTCTCTTCCTACTTTTGTTGAGGAGGTATCTTAGTCTTTGGAGTTTGATCCACATTCCTATACGGAGCATTTAACATTGGTTCCTTGTCTGTCACCTTCTTCTATTGGACTTGATCTTGATTGGTTCATGACATCTTCAATAGTCAAGGACATGGTGACACATCTTCAAACTTTAAAGACAACATACTTCATATGGATTCCCCTTCCATCTTCCTATCCACAATGGGAAGCTTTCTTGCATTTGTATTTGGTGTATATTATTACTAAAGGGAGAAATGTTGTTTGTAGGAATTGGATTCTCTTTTGTCTTCAAGTAACTCATCATTCTTGTAGGAGATCATTCACTATGGGGGAAATTTCATTTCTCCTTATTTCCTTCTTATGGAGGGATTCTCTATTGTATATGCATGATGTATGTCATAATAGTGGGGTCTTGATTACTCCATCCATGCATGCATCTTACTTTATTTTTCTTCTCTCTTTCTGGGGGAGGGTTTTTCCCATGTGGTTTTCCCTCTTTCTCCATTTTATGAGAGATTGCATTGCATATCATTTGCACTTGCAATTTATACATGGGTACCTAACATGGCCTAGTAGCTGGGATCCATCTTGCATTATCATCTAGCTTTTGTGAGCTTAAGTGCACTCCCCTAAGTTGCACTTAAGGGGGGGTGTTGGTGTAATTAAGTATTTACTAATTACACTTTACTTAAGTTTAATTAGGTTAATGCATTAACAATTTAGTTGTCATGTAGACACCTAGGAGTTTGTAGATTCATATTAGTTGTCATGTAGACAACATAGTAGTTTGCACTCCAATTGAGCACATGTTGTCTACTACATCTGTTTACGAGATACACCTTTGCATTCTTATCCTCTCATTATTGCATGCACATTTATGCACAATGGAGGATAATCCACTCTTAGTGGACATGTGCTTAGTTGTTATGCTTATCTCTTTGTTGACTCCTAGTCACATTAGTTGCCTTTATCTACAAGATACTTCTATAATGTATTTATCCAATTATCTGATATCGAATCATCTAATATCCATTCTCATTTGATAATCATTAATCTCTCTTGTGTTATCTACTGAGCTTCTTGATCTTGGTGTTGAATTATTGCCTTAGGCAAATTCTTACATGGTATTAGAGCTATACCAAATTCTTACAATAAGAAATGAATTCACCTTGCAAGAATAAAAGATAAAAAAGGAGAAGTGGAAAGTCTATTCTAGGGTGCTAGAATTTATAAATTGTTTTGAAAAGTAATATAGTCCACTGAAAAACATTGAGACATTAGCTGAAAAGGTAAACAAGCTAATGACAATATTTGCAGAAATTATGGACACCATAAATGAGAAGAAAGCTCTCCTCATTAGTACTTATCCTAACAGAGCAAGGGAGGTTATGAAGTGCTTATATTTTATCCCTATTGTAAGTTTAGGTCAATTTCTCATTCAGAGGAAGACTAGCTATAATATAGTTAGGATTGAGGAACAAGGTGGTGCCAAGAAGAAAGAAAATGTTGGATCAAGCACCAGTGTTTTGATAGGAATACCTTAACTTGAAGAAAGGCCATTAGAGCCAATGCCCAAGAGGTAGAAAAATAGAAGGAAAATAGGTGTTTGAAGAAGAGATTTATACACCATCTCAGTCTCCCCTACACGTGGGAGAAGAGCAACTCACTGGGGATCAAATTGAACGACTTGGATCCTAGGGTGGAGTATTCATCACCACAATAGAGTTGGAGGAATAATCTCTTAAAGAACCCCCTATGCCCATCCTGGAATTGAGTGTGGCCAATTTTAAAGGAAAAGAGCTAGATCTTGTAATTGAATAGGCCATCTATGAATTCTTGTCTGATAATAACTTTATAAATTCAAAGGTTTTCTATCAATTTGCATGGAGAATGAATATTGGAAATTTTGAAGAAAGATGATATAGAAAAAGGAAAGAACAACCTAAGCAGCAAGGTTCTGTTATACAGAGTGAAATTAAAGAAGAAATGATGCAAGAATTCAATAATATAACTCCCGAGGAAGAAAGGAAAATGATCAAATAAGCTAGAGTGCCACTTCTTCCTAACTTGGACATTGTAGATGCAATGGTTTTTAGTGTTGTAAAAAGGGACTTGAACACTGAAGAACAAAAGTAAAAAGTGCTCAGTGGTGTAAGGTATAGTGAGGACCATGTTGCTCTGGTCATTTGGTCTTTGCAAAGAGGATCTAGGACTAGCTTTTCTGAGCCTAGTGACTCTGAGTTAGTGGGTAATTTAATTGTTAAAAGAGTAGAGGATACCCCAAATGAGGAGGCAAAAAAATTGAATGTTGGGACAACAAATCTCACTTTAGCAACTACAAAAAGAAAAAGAGGTCTATATAAGAGTTGCAAATGAAGTATGAACAAGTCTTGGCAACCTATAATGAGGAAATTCAAAAAATGCTTAGACTTGAAAATGAAATTGCAAGATATAGAGGGCAATAGGTAAGAATATCAGAAGTTGGGGAATCATCCCAAAAATTCTTTGCCTCATCACCTGCTCCTTCACCACCTCCTAGCCCATAATACATATTCTTGACACTCCTTTACATCAAGAAGACAATAGTAAAGAGGAAATGGGGGAAGAAAAGGCTAAGCTCAAGACTGTGTAGGAAGAAACTTGGCAAAGGTATGAGCAGAAGATTAGGGAGGCAATGCTTTTCTTTATTTATGATATTAAAACTGGAAGATTGCACTACACGATTAGTCAATTACTCTCTATCCATCAAAACCTGTAATATCCCCTCTTTAGTTCGACATGACATTGATCATGGATTTTGCCTATTCCAGACTCTCGTAGGCAAATGGTGTGGAGAGAGAGTCAATTTTGCGGATCAGATGGTCATATCTTGCTCTTGAAGAAGTGTTAAGAGGTTATATTTTATTATTATGTGTTATTGGGGCCTACATGTTATAATTTTAAGTTGAGTTGCACTTTTTATTTTATAAAATTACTTTATTATAAAAAGTGCATTATAATGAGATTTTATAAAGGATGTTTCTAGAAGTTCTAGCAACTTCTTAGAAAAGTGAATAAATAGAGGGCTGGGCCTCTCATTTTGGACATGCTTGGATTTGAGATTTCTTCTACTTCTTCCATTGTGGAGCAAATTTGTAGTCTCTTGGGTCTGCAAATTATTGTTTGATCTTTGGGAACGAATCACTCCCTTGGATTGGCGACTTTGAGGGTGTGAAATATCACCTGAATTGTTGCATTTGAAGAGTTGGTAATTCAGCCATCTCATTTGGACTTCATTGAGATTCAGTTATAAGGGCTTACTTTGGTTGGGATAAGGGTTTCAGTTGTGCCCTAGCATTTGTGGAATGATTAACAGGGTTTGAAGACACAGTTGTGCATTATTTTCAGACTGCCAGTCCAGGGTTTGGACCCACGTTTTTGCTCATAACTCCTAATTGGTTTGACGGATGAATTTCATATTTTAGGGGGTTTATTCAGCAACCCTAGTTGCCCATATTTATTGCTTTTGGAGTGACAAAAATGCTGCAATATTTTTATCTAGCAGCTGTACCAGGCCGTACCTGTACGACCCTGTCAGTTGGGCAGCAGCAGCTATTTTGTGAGTCGATTTGGGGGCAGATTGTGAGGTCTTCGTGTGGCATCAATTCAGCATTCATATCCGGCAAAATTGGAGCTATTCCAAGTGCACAAACTGAAGTTTTGATTGCCAAAATATTGCATGTTATGGATTAGAACAGTCAGCACTGTCATTGCATAAATAGTTATTTCCAGTCATTAATAACTGTTGTAAAAGTTTCGTCATTTGCATTCCAAATCTGAACTGGGTTATTGTTCATGTCATAACATTGCATTGTCAAGAGCTTGAAGTGCATAGTTGTGACAGTCTCTCATTGTAATCAGTTCTATTTGCTGTCATAAAATCAGAATTGCATTGGACTTCATATTTGAGTTTCATATTGTCATCTATCTCTTAGATTGGTAGTGTTATAATCTGGAAATTGTTGTTCATACAT
The DNA here is from genome assembly GCA_028749045.1 of Cupressus sempervirens. Classification (NCBI taxonomy): domain Eukaryota; kingdom Viridiplantae; phylum Streptophyta; class Pinopsida; order Cupressales; family Cupressaceae; genus Cupressus; species Cupressus sempervirens. Next base: position 240,529,115 of record CM053792.1, read on the forward strand.
TATTGGCATCATATATTGAGGTTTCATTGTACAATAATTAGTAATATTGCAGCCTTGTTCGGTTACATGCCAACTGTTTGAAAAAATTCCTAAGTCCAGTTTGAGGGTTTCAGTGGCCTTTATAGTAAGGGTCATTATAGTGGTATCAGAGCTATAAGTCCTGCCATCCTGTGGAGGTCTTATAGGGAATTTGGAACAGCTGGATAGAAGGGAAAGTGTTTGACAAAATGTCAAAACACTAAAATCAGAACATTTATGTTTGAGCATGTGACAGAGGCTTTATAATTTCCGCAATACCAAAGCAAGACAAGATAGGATTTCAGACCTGCAGAGCGAACAGTCTAGCTCATCTGTACAAGTGGACATAGAATCCAGTCATACAGACACAGGGGAGGTATTCTTTGATCAAGACTATGTCTACAATATGGATAGAGGCAGGAATGCCAGTCCAGATTAGCGAGAGGAAAGATTTTTACAGTTATTAGACACCTTGGCACAGGGACAGCGATTAGCCGAACAAAGAGCACAGGAATAGAATCAGAGAATGGAGCTTATGATGCAGATGATGGCTCGTCAAATGGGGTTGAACGCTAACATAGGTGGAGGAAATAATCAGAATGGTAACAATCAGAATGGGAATAATCAGGATGGGATACATAATGGAGGCGAACAAATTGGGAACAATTTCGGTCATGCACCCTAGCAAGCTAGGACAGTGAGTTCGAGACCTATGATTCCCACGTTCCTTCCTAGAGCTCCAAAGCAGCCAGTACCAGAACCCTAGATCACTGACATACAGGATCAGCCGAGGAGAGATTGGGAAGCAGGAGGTCCAGATTTTACAGCTGCAATCACCTTTAGAGAGTATATGGATGTGCGGATGAAGCATATGCCCCGTGGACATGACAGGACTCAGAGCTATGAGCTATGAAAGAAAGTAGGGAAACTTCAGTTACCATATTATGATGGCTCGGGGAAGTCTACAACAAGAGCTTGGGTTCAAAAACTTGACACATACTTTCAATTGAACCCTATGTCTGAGGAAGAAGCTATTAAGTATGCAGCAATTCACCTGGATGGGTTAGCACACGAGTGGTGGCATCATGGTATGATCACTATGGGTCATGCACACATTACTTCATATGTGGAGTTTACGGAGAGACTGATTGAACGTTTTGATAAGAAGGATCCAGAACTCCATTTCAAGGAGTTAGCTCAGCTTAAACAATGGGGATCATTGGAAACATACATTTCAAAATTTTAGAAACTTGCAGTGTTAGTAACAGATTTATCTAAACGGAGGCTATTGGTTTTATTTATGGATGGGCTAGTTGATCCGTTGAGAGGGTGGATTAAAGCTCTCAACCCTCCCACTTTGTAGGAAGCCATTAAGAAAGTTCGTGACATGGATTCCTCTTCAGCTTCTAAAAATAAATTCTAGGCAAAGAGTTTCCCTTTAGGAAAAGATAGGGACAAGAAACCCTTTCATAGAGAGGCATAGCTACCTAAGGAGGAAAGTAAGAGGTTGGAAAAGGAGACACTTAATGACTTGCATAGGAAGAAGCTATGCTTCTATTGCAAAGGCCCATATGAGTATGGCCATGACTGTCCTATGAGGCTAAAAGGGAAGACCAACCGAGCAATGTGGGCTTATTACGAAGGCTCAGATTCAGATAGTTCAGAACATCATGATGAGGATCCTGATGAAGCAGAGGGAGAGCAAGAGATAGACAGTGCAGGGAAACAACAAGGAACAGAGCTACATTTACAGGAAGCATGACTGTCTAGTATCCAGAGAGAGGGATCTTTCAGACTTCTGGGAGTTTTGGCTGGGCAGAAGGTTATTACATTATTGGACACAGGTGCCACACATAATTTCATTGATGCACGATTCGTGGAGAAGCATGGACTCATTACTGAGGAGTTTGTGGGACTAAGAGTCAAGGTAGCTGATGGATACACTCTTCGTTGTGATAGGATGGTACGAGACCTACCTTTCTGCCTGAACAACTATGAGTTTAAGGCGGACTATCATGTGGTCAACATGGGTGACATGGATATAGTACTTGGAATGCAGTGGCTACATTCATTGAAGGTGGTTACCCTGAGACTGGAGGATATGGAGATACAATTCGAAGTGAATGGTAGGACTCATGTGCTTAAGGCTATCCGTAATGGAGACATCAGGACTATCTCATTTAGGCGGCTGGAGAGATTAACTAGGCATAATGATATAGAGCGGGCAGCAGTTTGTACTTTGACACCTACACAGGAGGAGCAACATAAGACAGAATATCATCCTGATATTCAAAAATTGAGGATTAAGTACGAAAAGGTATTCAGTGAGATTCCACCAGGCAGGCCACCGGACAGAGGCATTGAGCATATTATTGAGTTGGAGGAAGGTGCTAAGCCTATCATGATCACACCATATCGACACCCAAAGCGACTCAAGGATGAGATCGAAAGGACCATCGAGGAGTTGCTAGCTATGGGGCACATCTGACCAAGTAAGTCACCTTTTGCATCTTCTGTTGTTTTGGTTAAAAAAAAGGATGGAACTCTTCGGATGTGTGTTGATTACAGGGAATTAAATAAGAGAACCATTAAGAATAGGTATCCCATTCCTCGCATTGATGAGTTGATAGATGAATTGCATGGGGCTTGTTATTTCACGAAAATTGATTTGAGAGCAAGATATCACCAGATCAGAGTCCGTGAATAGGATATTGAGAAAACTGCTTTCAGATGTCATTGTGGGCACTTTGAGTTTGTAGTCATGCCTTTCGGTTTGACCAATGCACCTGCCACTTTCCAGTCCACTATGAATAGAGTTTTCCACCATCAGTTGAGGAAATTTGTGCTAGTATTTTTTGATGACATTTTGATCTATAGCCGATCATGGCAGGAGCATCTAGAGCATTTGGAGATAGTGTTGAGCATTTTATAGAAGGAGTCCTTGTATGCAAAAGAGTCCAAATGTGACTTAGGGATGATCGAGCTGTTATATTTGGGACACATTATTAGTGCAGATGGAGTGCGGATGGATCCTGAAAAGATTCGCGCTATTGTTGATTGGCCTCCACCAGAGAACCTTACACAGTTGAGGGGGTTCCTTGGTTTATGTGGTTTTTATCGCAGGTTTGTTAGTGGATACTCACAACATGCAGCTCCCATGACAGATCTATTGAAAAAAGGGGAATTTGTGTGGACTCAGAAGGCACAGGACTGTTTTATGAGATTTAAGGAGATAATGACTACGTGCCCAGTTCTAGCATTACTTGATTTCACGAAGCCATTTGAGCTTCAATGTGATGCATCTGGAGAGGGAGTAGGTGCTGTACTTATGCAGAATAAGCACCCCATAGCTTATGAGAGCAGGAAGCTCAGAGGCCCCGAGCGTTCATTCAGTATATATGATAAGGAGATGTTGGCCATCATGCATGCTTTGGCCAAATTCAGACAATATCTTTTGGGTAGCAAGTTTTGTATTAAAACTGATCATAACAGTTTGAGGCATTTCTTGGGACAGCGGGACCTGAATGATCGCCAACAAAAGTGGGTAAGTCAGTTGCAGGCATATGATTTTGACATCTCATATGTCAAAGGAACTCAGAATGTTGTTGCAGATGCTCTTTCTTGAAGGCCACACCTCACTCTTATGGTTCAGATATCAGAGGATTGGCGACACTTGATTATAGCAGAGTATGCTAGGGATACATGGGCCTCCGATATAGTGGAGGGAATAGTGATTGATACCATATACACACTTGTAGATGATTTAATCATTTACAAGAACAAGATTTACCTAGTCCCAGGATCGAAGGTTAAGCAACTAATTTTGAGAGCATTTCACGACTCACCGACAGTAGGCCATCCCAGGTACTTCAAGACTTACAGGTCAGTTCGAGAGCGGTTCACTTGGAAGGGGCTGAAAGCTGATGTTTTGTAGTACGTTTGAGAGTGTCTTGTTTTCCAGCAAAACAAACAAGAACACACCTATCCGGCAGGGTTCCTATAGCCACTTCCGATCCCTGACAGGAAGTGGGAGTGCATCTCCATGGACTTTATCACAGGTTTGCCCAAGGTACAAGGACGAGATTGTATTTATGTGGTGGTAGATAGATTAACAAAATATGCTCATTTCTTTCCTATCACTACTACCCACTCAGCAGCTCAGGTGGCAGAGGTTTTCTTTCGGGAGGTTTTCAGATTGCACGGATTGCCTCGGAACATTGTGAGTGACAGGGATAGCCGTTTCATGAGTATTTTTGGCAGGAGGTATTTCGGTTATGTGGCACAGAGCTTACACCCAACACTAGCTATCACCCACAAACCGATGGTCAGACGGAGATTGTGAACAAATGGGTGGAAGGGTATTTAAGGAATTATGTGGCAGCTCAGCAGCGAGCTTGGGTCAGATGGATATATCTCTGCGAGTATTGTTACAATACTACATATCACATTACTATACAGATGACACCCTTCATGGCACTTTACGGTTATGAAGCACCTAGTTTCTTAGATTTGTTGTTGGGCGACAACCGGGTACCCAGTGCAGGAGAATTATTACAGGAGAGTAAGGATATAGTTGCTACTCTCAAAGATAATATTGCGAGAGCTCAGAACTAGCAGAAGCAGTATGCCGACCAGAAGAGGACTGAGCGTAGTTTTGAGGTGGATGATATGGTTTACCTCATGTTGCAGCCATACAGGCAATCTACTCTTAAGAAGAGTGGTGCAGAGAAACTCAAGCCACGCTATTACGGACCATTCAAGGTTATCAGGCAAGTTGGTGAGGTGGCTCATGAGTTGGAGCTTCCGGCAGACAACAGGGTGCACAATGTGTTTCATGTGTCCTGCCTCAAGAAGGCGTTGGGTCAGAATGTGGTACCTTGTGCAGTATTACCTCCTTTAGACGATGAGGGAAAATTGATTTTAGTGCCAAAATCCATCCTGGAGAGCAGAGAAAAGCAGCTTCATAGAAGAGTGATTAGAGAATACTTGGTTAAGTGGAAAGATCTACCTGTTGAGGATGCTACTTGGGAGGGGGAAGCTATTTTGCAGCACCCGGCGTTGAGATTGCTTGAGGCCAAGAAATTTTAGGAGGGGCGGACTGTAATATCCCCTCTTTAGTTTGACATGACATTGATCATGGATTTTGCCTATTCTAGACTCTCATAGGCAAATGGTGTGGAGAGAGAGTCAATTCTGCGGATCAGATGGTCATATCTTGCTCTTGAAGAAGTGTTAAGAGGTTATATTTTATTATTATGTGTTATTGGGGCCTACATGTTATAATTTTAAGTTGAGTTGCACTTTTTATTTTATAAAATTACTTTATTATAAAAAGTGCATTATAATGAGATTTTATAAAGGATGTTTCTAGAAGTTCTAGAAAAAGTGCATTATAATGAGATTTTATAAAGGATGTTTCTAGAAGTTCTAGCAACTTCTTAGAAAAGTGAATAAATAGAGGGCTGGGCCTCTCATTTTGGACATGCTTGGATTTGAGATTTCTTCTACTTCTTCCATTGTGGAGCAAATTTGTAGTCTCTTGGGTCTGCAAATTATTGTTTGATCTTTGAGAACGAATCACTCCCTTGGATTGGCGACTTTGAGGGTGTGAAATATCACCTGAATTGTTGCATTTGAGGAGTTGGTAATTCAGCCATCTTATTTGGACTTCATTGAGATTCAGTTATAAGGGCTTACTTTGGTTGGGATAAGGGTTTCAGTTGTGCCCTAGCATTTGTGGAATGATTAACAGGGTTTGAAGACACAATTGTGCATTATTTTCAGACTGCCAGTCCAGGGTTTGGACCCACGTTTTTGCTCATAACTCCTAATTGGTTTGACGGATGAATTTCATATTTTAGGGGGTTATTCAGCAACCCTAGGTGCCCAGATTTATTGCTTTTGGAGTGACAAAAACACTGCAATATTTTTATCTAGCAGCCGTACCAGGTTGTACCTGTACGACCCTGTCAGTTGGGCAGCATCAGCTATTTTGTGAGTCAGTTTGGGGGCAGATTGTGAGGTCTTCATGTGGCATCAATTCAGCATTCATATCCGGAAAAATTGGAGCTATTCTAGGTGCAAAAACTGAAGTTTTGATTGCCAAAATATTGCATGTTATGGATTAGAACAGTCAGCACTGTCATTGCATAAATAGTTATTTCCAGTCATTAATAACTGTTGTAAAAGTTACGTCATTTGCATTCCAAATCTGAACTGGGTTATTGTTCATGTCATAACATTGCATTGTCAAGAGCTTGAAGTGCATAGTTGTGACAGTCTCTCATTGTAATCAGTTCTATTTGCTGTCATAAAATTAGAATTGCATTGGACTTCATATTTGAGTTTCATATTGTCATCTATCTCTTAGATTGGTAGTGTTATAATCTGGAAATTGTTGTTCATACATTATTGGCATCATATATTGAGGTTTCATTGTACAACAATTAGTAATATTGCAGCCTTGTTCGGTTACATGCCGACTGTTTGACAAAATTCCTAAGTCCAGTTTGAGGGTTTCAGTGGCCTTTATAGTAAGGGTCATTACAAAACCATAGTAATGAAGATGACAAATTGAGAGAAATTTTAAATAAATGGGTGGTTAGAGAGGAGGTAATGATAGAGATATGCATTGAAATAATTGATAAGGAGAGTCATTGTCGAGCCAATATAACACCTTTTTAGTCATAGGATTGGACATGCTTTACTAGCAAAGTACTAAGTTGATCTTCATTAAATATAAATATGGGAGCGTGAACTTGAGATGATGTCTGCAAAGTATATGCTCTAGTTTTCGCTAAAAGTCACTGCTACTTTCAATGCAATAACCATTAAGGAAATCTAGTTTTTTCAAAAGGACAGACAAATATCAAATGCTTGGAAGGAAATTCTAATTACTTAACCATACATCTATGCACCTGCTGCTATAGGAATAGTGACTGGTTTTGTTTCCAGTGGTGGCAGGAACAACAATTCTAAACTTAACTTAGAAAACTGAGTCTAACTCCTAATTGCTAAAGTAAACTACACCTTCTGTGTGGACCCCCACAGAAGAATGAAGAAAAGATCAACTCAAAAAAAAGTGTAGAAAATCAGCAAAGTCATGTATTCATTCAAATATGTAGTATTACATTTTCTTAGAAAACAAGATGTCTATCAACTCTATCAATCTGCTTACTACCCGATCTTGTAGATACAGATAAGGTCTTATTTAAATGGGAGGAAATAAAAAACTCCTACAATTATGACTTCCTCATGAAGGATAGTTCATTATAGTTCAAGATTTATGCAAGCATGCAATCATAAAAACATTAGTTATCTCCTTAAATTCCCATAAATATAAAGCATAGTGGATGCTAGATCTACTCTACTATCTAACTTACATAGTTTTCAAGAATCTAGGTATTGTGTAACAGTTCCTTGCATGTTCAATTGACTCCTTTAATGCTTGATTTCACACTTAGCCACTTTATCAGGTCCCTCTTGTTATTCATTAAAACAGGTCCCTTCTAGTTTTTCTGCCAAGTCTCCGGCTGCAACGATGCCATAATATTTCTCTCAGTGCTAGTCTTTCGCAGTTGTTTTTGATTAATTCCAACTTGGCTTGGATTCCTGCGATCAATATTTAATGCACACAAAACTTCCTACAAACATTTATTTATATTTATTAATTTAAAAAGAAAAAGTATTAATATTCAACTAACAGTTTTTCCAATCTCTTCGGCTGCAGTAAGATCTACCCATGTCAAACATTCATGAAGAAAGATTTTTACCAACAAAATGAACCCTTTTTAGACATAATTTCAATTATCATTCTTATGCCATATGTTCATACCTTATACATCAAATGTTCAAAATACTATACTTAAAGGATGATAAAGTTTAGAATGTTATAAACAAATGTTCACAAAAAGGGTAACAAAGACATCTATTTCTTCATGCCATCATTTCCCCCCCAACCATCCTAATGTTGGTCCCTTCAGCATTTATAAATTTTTGATCCTTATCTATAGCCTAAGATCATTAGTGATCTTCTCACCTGATTCATGAGCTCTGTAGTCAAAATATCCATGATTCTATTTTAACCTTTCCCATTTCTACCCTTCAATGGCCATGTTATATCCAACAAATGAATCATACTTTCCAAGCATAGGATGCAAGAGTATTGGTGGTTGGTAATGAAGAAGAACCGAATAACTCTTGATTTCTATCGAGCATCATATAATTGGGCATTTTGCTGATAGCTAACTCCAAATTTTGAGGAGAGTGCAACTCCCTTATTTTTAGATCTTCTGATAATCGAATCCATCTTTGAGTAGAGGCTTGTATGACATTAGGAGCAATTGCATAACAATGCTACTCCCAATCTAGAAATTCCCCTTCTCAGATAGGGTGAATTTTAGCAGTACCACTTTTATTATTATTAATAGAGATCCAATCAAAGAACATCCTGTGAGTATTTTGTACCTCAGGCCAAATGTATAGTGGTTCCAACATTTCTTTTTCCCTATAAGGAGTGGCCTAATTCTCTCGACTGATCTTATTCTGCATCCATGACATAATTTCTCTAAAATGTACATCTCCCGCATATAACAATGAATTCCAATCCCTATCATTTGGTACAACAAGGTTATGAACATATAACTCACAGAGGAGATTCTGCAGAGCCATTGGGATTGATTTGAATGCTGCATAAAATTCCTAGGGAGTGTACAAAGAAGGGTTCAACCCCTAAGTAATTTGAGACAATTGAAAATTAATCATTTTCTCTTTTAGGAACAGTGTATAAATTGGAGACGGTAACCTGCAATTGACAAGCTCTGGAATGAGCTCTGTTACCTTTGTGACATGTTGCTGCAGGACCATAATTTCACCATCTTTTTCTTCGATTTATTGTGCCTATTCCCTTATAGTTCTGAGTAATTGTTTCCTCTCTAGGTCCCAGTTTGCTTTTTCCCATTAAAACTATTGGTACAAACTAAAGCTGGCTGTTAATGGAGTAGAAATGTTTGGTGGTGTATGACGATGGACAATAGGTCTATTATTTTCAAGGTGATGCTCAGGAATGATGGGTAGCAAGGTTTACACTTGGACCAACAACAATGTTGTCATCCTCAAAATGGTGATGATCAACAAAGCTATCATTTTGATGAACAACTATGTTGTCATCTTCAGGAGGATGATGGGCAATAGGACTATCAATCTTCTCTGAAGAAACAATGGCTATAGGATAGGGCACAATAGCCGTATTAATTTGAAATGCTTCAACAATTTCTTGAACTATTTCTTGTGCAAATGATGGATATTCCTCTGGCAGTAAATTATCGATTTCTTCCACTTGTTGTTCAAACCTAGACATTATTTTCTCTGAGGAATCTATTTCACTATCAATGTTAATAGGGCTATTTGGCTTTGGGGGAATTTCCTCAAGATCACTTTCATGTTCAAGAGTACGAATTGTATGCTTTGGAGACTGCACAGGCGTATATACTGGAGCTTCTAAATCAATAGGTGGAATGGGAGGTTCAAATTTCAAGTCCACCCCGAATAGTCCAATAACTCGTCATGGGGTAGAGATTGTTTGCTTACCCTTATCAATAGATTTCCATTTATTAAGGTTGGGTGCAACTTCTTGTGACACTGGAGATACTTCTTCTGAACCTTCCTCTGCAGTAGCTGTGTGTGATTTTCTCATTTTAGAGGTCAAGGCTTCTAAGGGTGAAATTTTTCTTTTCATAATTTTGAGTGCTGATGTAGAAGCCGAAGCTTCTTGAGCTATTTTATGTACTACTTTCCTGATTCCTACAATAGTTTTCTCTCTTGTCCCCATTCCTTGCCCTTTAGGTCCACCCCTTTGGGGTCCCACTGTTTTGAGTTTTACACAATCCTCCCATGTCCCCAAGTGCTATCTAGTCAATTTTCTTTCAACTATGGCCCTAATTAGGCAATTGTGGGTTACTAACTGGGTTTTGCCTTGCTGTACATAGGCAACTTTCCTTTTGATAATATTATAAAGGAAACTTGGAAGATTTACAGGACAATCACCATGCCACAAACCACTTAAAATTTTGAAATGAACAACATGCAAATAGGAATAGCTCCCTTCATAGGTAAAATAACCTTATGATAAATTCAAAAGGGTGGATAAATTGAAGGGGAAGAGATAATCGTAATGTACCTTGCTTCTTGTTTTCTTCTAGCCAAGGATCTCCATGCACTGAAAATTGCTCCTTTGCTGCTCGTGCATCCATGTCCTCTATCCATCATTCCCAATTTGTAGGCAAACCAGTAACCTCTGCCACCACCTCCTCTTAGCTCTCTCATCCTGATGATGGATCATTGAGTATGATCCAAAATGTTGATGCTATCAAACTTACACACAATCTCACCCAGAAGCATAAATATTGACCACCTCTTCTGTAAACTCTATCCAGATACCTTTAAGAGTTGCATATCCATCCTTAGTGTATTATGAAATTGGAGTGGAATTTATTGATCAAACTGCTTCAGACTAAGATAGTAAGCCAGCCAACCTTGTTGTTGAAATAAGCTGCATGTTGCTAGGTTTGCTAGCAAGACTTTGTGATCTGCTGGTTCATGCCACTGAGGTTCTCCACCCATGTTCTCTTTTGAAAAATACTATAATTGGTAAATTCACTGTAAGTAATTGAAAGTGTGGACAAAGATGGCTACATGAGTTTTAACAATGGCGTTTGTGAAATAAAATAAGAGTTTTAAATGTTTTAGCACTCTCCAAACATCACATCCTTCAGTACTTCATGACAACATTTTAATCACCAAAACATAATGAAGATAAAGATCATGCCCAAAACACATGCCATATTAATGAGGGGTCATGTGCTTGTGAAATCATAATCTAATGGCTGCAATTTTTAATTATTTCATACACACTTTGGAAGTACAAAGGGGTGCCAACTCATTACTGAGATGACCCTACCCCGTACATCCTACATGCCAACTTAAGATTCACCTTGATTTTCATTTATGATTTATGATTTCAATTTTCCCTTCCTTCAACCTATCAGAGACTAGGTCCCACCAGACCTTAAAGATTGAAAATTTTGAAAATCAAAATAACATGCTTTTCTAAATAAATAATAAATTAAATAAATGCAAAGGGGTCAAGTGGAATCGACTTGAGATGTGATAGGAAGGGTGTTCCAAGTAGTACTGTACTATAGAAAGAAGATGAGATGGAGTAATGATGGAAAGACAAGAAGGTGAGATGGAATGAGGTAGAAAAGAAACAAATTTCACATAAAATGCAAATTTTTTATTATGAAGGTGTTAAAATAAATTCAAGGGGTTGTAGGCATCTGAGTGGAAGAATCAGACAGAGTGGTTGCAGGAAGAGATGCTTCTGTTGTGTTGAACTATTGAAGAAATTCCTCTTTGGTTGCTGTTTTGTGATATAACTTCAGACAATGTCCATTAACCAAGAGTTTGAATTTGATTGGATCAATTGCTGACAATTGAACTGATCCATTGTTAAAAATTGCAACAATTTCATATGGACCAAGTCATCTGGTTTGAAATTTTCCTTGGTGGTGCTGATATCATGAGTCATAGAGGAGCGACCAATCACCAACAAAGAATTCTCTATCTTTAATGAATCTGTCATGCCATTGCTTCCTTTGAATCTTAATTAATTCTATGTTATGAAGAGCTGACCTCCGCCACTTGTCCAATTCATTAAGATGAAAAATGTGGTCCAATTGTGTTGTAGGAAGAGTAATATCAAGTTCCAAGGTTGTCCATAGAGTCTTATGTTCAAATTCAATGGGCATGACAACTGTCTTCCCATATAGGAGCTCAAAAAGTGTAAACCCAATAGTGGATTTCCATGCTATTCTATATGCCCATAAGGCTTCAGGAAGTTGAGGTGCCCAATCTTTGCTATGCAAGGACACTATTTTAGTGAGTATATTTTCCAGATCTCTATTTGTCACTTCAACCTATCCATTGGCCTGTGGATGATACCGAGAAGATTTTCTATGTCAAATTTTGTATTCCTCCACGAGTGTAGCTATCAAATTAGATGTAAACTAAGGCCCTTAATCTGATTGTAATTCTCTTGGAATGCTGAATCTGGTAAAGATACATTCGTATAGAAACTTTGCAACATTATTATCATGAGGGTGCTTCATTGGCTTTGCTTCTGCCCATTTAGTAACATAATCAGTGCAAACTAGGATGTAACTCTTCCCTTCTGATGGTGGTTCAATAGGGCCAACAAAATCAATCTCCCATTTATCAAATGGTGCTACTACTATCTGTGACTGTAGGGGCATTTCATTTGTTTTCATTGGTCAACCCATTCTTTGGCATTTGTCACATTTTTTTTTGTATATTGAGTTGCATCCTTGTGAAGTGTGGGCCAATAATAACCTATATTTAAAATCTTCAATATGGTCCTTTTGTTAGCAAAGTGGCCACCATAGGGCTCATCATGACAAGCACAAAGAACATCATAAGTTTCATCCTCTCTAAGATATCTTCATGTCACCTGATTTGGTTTGGTATAAAACATGAACCCTGAGATCCATGAAAAGTTAAAACTCTTTTCTGCCAACAACTATTTTTCCTTTGTAGAGAAATGTGGAGGTGTTTTACCAGTGGTTAGGTAATTTGCAATATCAACATACCAAGGGTTTTGTGCTGACAAAAGAAAGAGATGTTCATTAGGAAAGCTATCTTCTATGGTTGCATGATCATCAAGTGTTTAAAGACGAGACAAGAAATTAGCTACAACATTTTCCTTACCTAGTTTGTCGATAATGGTAATGTCAAATTCTTGCATTAGTAACAACTATCGAGCCAATCATCTAGAGATTTCCAGTTTGTTCATCAGATATTTGATAGCAGAGTGGTCTATATGTACAAATATTTGGTAGCCTATAATATAATGTCTAAATTTATTTAGGGCATAAATTAAAGCAAGCAATTTTTTCTCCATTACAGTGTAGTTATACTCGGCTCCTTGAAGATTTTTGTTGTTATAGTAAATTGCATGTTCTACTGAATCCATCTTTTGGCCAAGTATTGCTCCAATGGCATGATTTGAGGCATCAATATGTATGTGAAAAGGTAACTCCCAATTTGGTCTGCAAAGAATTGGTGCTATTGAAAGGACTTCCTTAAGTGCCAGGAAGGCCTTTATACAATAAAAATCCCATACAAACTTTGCATCTTTTCGAAGCAATTTATACAGAGGGGTTGCAATTTGACTGACATCTTTGATAAAGCATCGATAGTACCCTGCATGCCCTAGAAAACTCTTGACTTCTTTCAATTTAGCTGGTACAAATAATGTATGTATAACCTCTATCTTTGCTAGATCTACTTCAATTCCTTTGGAGGAAATAAAGTGTCCCAACACCACTCCTTGCATCATTATGAAACACTTTTCACTAATTAAAGACAAGTTGTAGTCTATGCATCTTTGTAAAACCTTGTCTATGTTTCCTTTGGCTTCTTCAAAGGTCTGCACATATGTGGTGAAATCCATATATACTTCCAAACAATCTGCAAATATGTCAGAAAAAATGCTAATAATAGCTCTTTGGAAAGTTGCAGGTGCATTGCACAAACCAAATGGTAGGAAAGAATAAGAAAATGTTCCCCATGGACATGTGAATGTAGTCTTGTCCTAATCCTCCAGTGCTATTTGGATCTAATTGTAGCTACTAAATCCATCCAAGAATGAAAAGTATTTCTTTCCTACAAGATTGTTAAGAACCTAATCAAAAAATGGCAATGGGAAATGATCCTTCTTGGTAGCTAAGTTAAGTTCTCTATAATCTATGTAGATTCACCATTTTCCCTCTTCTTTGGAACAATAACCAATGGTGAAACCCATTGACTATCTAAAATAGGATTAATAAAGCTAGCATTGAGTAATTTGTGAAGTTCATTTTTGACAATATCCCATAATGCTGGGTTTATCCTACACTGAGGTTGTCTCACAGGTTTGCAATTAGGACTTATATAGATCCTATGAGTACATAGTGCAGGGTCCAAACCTTTCATATCTGTATACTCCCAAGCAAAAGAATCTTGGTGCTTTTGTAATAGTTGCAAGATATTGTGATGTTGCGCCTGAGATAAGGATTTTCTTAAGTTTAGTTCTCTCCCTGGAACAAATGCTGTTTTGATTACTTTTTCAGCCATTGAAACTTGAGCAATTGATGGTGAGTCTATTTCATGTGGTAGGAGTGAATGTAGAAGCTATGCAGACTTAAAATAATGAAATTTAGATGGTAGAGGCAAAGCACTTTCTAAAACACAATCTTGTTTAGAAGATGTCTCAGGTTTTGTTCCATACTTGTTTAGTATGATGAAAGAAATGACATCATCATCTTCTTTAATGCTTACAAATGAGTCCCTTGAAATCATCATCAATTGTTTAATAGAATCTATTTCCATGTCAAAATCACCCATATTTGGCCAGACAACTTGGTTATCCTACAACAAAGGCTAAGTAGGAGAATACAAGGTTAATTTTTTAGTGTTCGTACCATCTAAAATTGTCATTTTCCTTGATCAAAATGAAATATAAGCATCGACTGTTGCTAACCATGGTCCTCCTAGAATGATAGGATACCCCCCAATACTTATTTTTGGAAAGAGTACTACAAAGTCAACTGGGTAATCCCATGAATGTAATGTGACAGTGACATCTTCTAACATACCATCAGGAATGATGGTAGAACTATCTGCCAATTGCAATACTGTTGGTGTTTGTATGAGACCAATGATGTTTAATTTGGACATTACTTCCTTGGTCATTACATTAATGGATGTTCCTAGGTCTATTAAGACATTCTGCACTTGTATTCCTTGAATGGCAAGGGTTACTATTGGACTTCCAGGGTCTGCATACTTGGGTATCTTGAGGTTATCAAGCATAAGATTAGAAAGCTGGCCAAGGACATGGATAGTCTTTGGGTCTAACTTTTTCCTTCCTAGATTTTTAATATAGGTTTCTTTGATGGTTTTTGAATATATGAGTACTTCCTTTATTACATTGAGCAAGGGAATTTTTATCGTCATTTGCTTGAGTTGTTCAAGCAAATCTAGTGTAGCTTGATTTTCATTTGGTAGGATTTTCTCTATTAACCTACTAGGAAATGGTGGTTTCTTGGCTACATGAGAGACCATGATTATAGATTCTTGAACTGACTTAGCATTTGTATCATCTACTTCTATTATAATGGGTTGCTAAGGTGATGTAAGCATTGTTCCAGATTGTAGATGAATACCATTCAAGGTGATGAAATAGCTTTGTTACTGGGCTGAAGGTTTTTCATTATTGCGATTAGGCACAGGTTGTGTAGGTAACTGTGGCTATTTTGGAGGGGCTATATTGGCTATAGGAGGCATTAAGGCTTGCTGTTGAGGAGGCTATGTCAAGGCTGGTTGATGCTATTTCTGCTACCAAATTTGGGGTTGCTACCAACCTTGCTAAGGTTGCTGCCAACCCTGCTGGGGTTGTTGCCATCCTTGGTTAGGCTACTGACACCCTTGGTTAGGTTATTGCCATACTTGGTTAGGTTGCTTCCATCCTTGGTTAGGTTGTTGCCACCCTTGGTTAGGCAGCTGCCAACCTTATTTAGGCTGTTGCTAATTATTATAACTACCATGCTGCTATTGCCATTGACTATTACCACCATAATTATGGAGTGGGTCTTGAGGAATACCTGATCTTGGAGCCCACTACCTTCATTGAGAAACATAGAGGACTTTCCCACCTTCATCAATTGCCTTGAATTCAGTAGGCACATGTTGTGATTCCAGACTAGCAATAGGCTTGCATCGGTAGTTACATTTCTTCTCTTTGTAGTGAGGGAAATATTCTACTAACATAATATCAGCATCCTCCTTCTTCCTTCATTCTTGCATGGTGTCCAATTATGTAGTGACATCATTAATGATGTCTTGCTTGAAATCTAATAGGAGTTTTGACAGTTTTGTCTTAGATACTCTGACACTAGGCATTTTTTGGAGTAAGTCCCTCAAGCCTCATCCTTTTTTTATTGTTTCTCTAGAATAGTTCAAGAAAATATTCTAAATTTCAGCCCACATCTTCTATGTAATGTCACCTCTAGCCATTAAGTCTAAGGCTTCCATACTCTTGTCATGCACTCCTTTCAGAAAGAGATGCTTTTGGGACTCCTCCTTCAGCTGATGTTGCATGTTGCGCTACAAGTTAAACATGAACCATGCAACATAGTCCTCCAAAGTCTCATCCTCCTTTTGTGACATCTTAAAAATGCCATCTCCCTTTAAGTCATGACCTCTACAATATTCCTTATATTTATTAAGGAAAAAGTTACTCATAGTTGGCCAATCTATCACAACATTAGCACCTAGACTCATAAACCATCTTAAGGAAGCCTCCTTGAGAGTTGATGGAAAAAATTTCAGCTTATGAGCATCTGTGGTGTAGTCATAACTTTGACAAAGAATGTCAAACTCAAAGAGAAAGGTTTTTGGATCTTCAGTAATAAGGCCATAGAACTTTGGCAGGGCAGCAGAGGGTATTTTTTAAAGATTTTGGTTACCCTACTGATTAGGGATTGGAAAGGGAAAGGTAGGCTAAGAAGCTACCATTTGTGGATGTCCTAGTGGTGGTTGATAAATGATTAGAGCTAATAGATTATCTCTATATTCTAGCTCAGCAAAATGATTATTCAGATGGAAGGATTCTTTAGATGTGGTTGGTGATTGTACTTGATTAGGTACTTCTGCAAACACGTTCTCAAATAGTTCTTCTTCTTCTTCTCTTTCTTCTCTTTCTTCTTCTTTAGGGTTAGGATAAAAAGGATCTTCTTGATTGAAGTTGGGAAGAAATCTTCCAAGGTGGTCTCTTTTCCTATGCATGCAAAATACTAAAAATGAAACTAACTAGGTGACTCAATAGTGAATACTAGATTGACAACATCCCCGAAAATGATGCCAAAAATGTCGAGCCAATATAACACCTTTTTAGTTGCAGGATTGGACATCCTTTACTACCAAAGTACTATGCTGATCTTCATTAAATATCAATCCGAGATTGTGAACTTGAGATGATGTCTACAAAATATATGCTCTAGTTTTTGCTAAAAGTCACTACTACTTTGAATTCAATAACCATTAAGGAAATCTAGTTTATCAAAAGGAAAGACAAATATCAAATGCTTGGAAGGAAATTCTAATTACTTAACCATACATCTATGCACCTACTACTATACGAGCAGTGACTGGTTCTATTTCCAGTGGCTATAGGAACAATAGTTCTAAATTTACCTTAGAAAATTGAGTCTAACTCCTAATTGCTAAAGTAAAATCCACCTTTTGTGTGGGCCCCTATGGAAGAATGAAGAAAATATCAACTTAGACGAAAGTTTAGAAAATCAGCAAAGTCATGTATTCATTCAAATATGTAGTATTACATTTGCTTGGAAAACAAGATGCCTATCAACTCTATCAATCTGCTTACTACCTGACCTCGTAGATACAGACAAGGTCTTATTTAAAAGGAAAGAAACAATAGACTCCTACAATTATGAATTCCTCATGAAGGATAGTTTGTTACAGTTCAAGATTTATGCAAGCATGCAATCATAAAAACATTAGTTATCTCCTTAAATTCCCATAAATATAGAGTATAGTGGATGCTAGATCTACTCTACTATTTGACTTAAACAGTTTCCAGGAGTCTAGGTATCATGTAATAGTTCCTTGCATGTTCAACTGATCACTTTGATGCTTGCTTTCATGCTCAACCGCTTTATCAGGTCCCACTTGTTATTCATTAAAATAGGTCCCTTCTAGTTTTGCCACCAAGTCTCCGGCTGCAACAGTGCCATACATTTTCTCTCAGTGCTAGTCCTTTGCAGTTGTTTTTGATTAATTCTAGCTTGGCTTGGATTCCTGCAATCAACATTTAATGCACAAAAAAATTCCTACAAACATTTATTTATATTAATTAATTTATAAAGAAAAAACATTTATATTCAACTAACAGTTTTTATAATCTCTTTGGCTGTAGGAAGATCTACCCATGCCAAACATTCATGAAGAAATATTTTTACCAAAAAATTGAACCGTTTTTAGACATAATTCCAATTATCATTCTTATGCCATATGTTCATACCTTATACATCAAAAGTTCAAAATACTATACTTAAAGGATGATAAATTTCAGCATGTTATAAACAAATGTTCACAAAAAGGGTAAAAGAGACATCTATTTCTTCATGCCATCAGTGATGATCAAGGAGTTAAAAGACTTATGAACAAGTAACATAGCTATTTGATTTGAATATAAAAAGAGAGTCATTATAGGGAAAATTGGGTCATGTATCTGTAAGTGTTAGAATATGAATTTTGCATTCTTCCCCTCACTATTCAATAAAGAAAATGAAGTGAAAATATTGAAAGATTGGGATAATGACATTTTGGCTAGTCCAAAATGACAGACTAGGCTATATAATAACATATGATGTATGGGTATGTTTGTGGATATTATAGGAGATTTGGCAGAGACTAGAAGATTTTGCAAGCTTCTTATATCTGAGGCAAAGTTGCTAAAAAATGAGTGGAAGTATGTTGTAAATAGAGAGAAAGAAATTGTTAGTTTTGATTGGCTTGATGATGCAAATTTTGATGAATGGATGGTCAAGTTTGTACCAACAGTTGAACTTTCAATAACAACAACAAAGATCATATTGAAAGATAAAACAACATATGCTAGCAAAGATGAGTATGTTGATAGAGTTGTTTAGATAATTAATGAAGTGTCACATACAGATGAGGTGGTTTCCCAACCAATACAAGAGATTCAAATCATTGTGCCAATAGTTGTTGAGGAAAAGAGTGATCAACCACCTATTCTAGATGTCAAAATTTAAGAGCCAAGTGCAACAAAAAGAGAGGAGGTGGAGCCATAACTTTACGAACAAGGTTAAGTCATCAAATACAGCTGAGGAACAAGAAGTTGTAATGATAGAATCAACCCCACCATGAAGTAATCAATAAAGGGAATCATTCTATTTTCAGATAAAAGATCATAAGTTCTTTGTTCTTCTCTTGAAGTGTTCGAATGTGACATTTTTTTCTTTTGTGTAACCTTTTTTCTTTAAGGACAATGTCCTTTTCCCTCTAGGCTTGAAGCTTGTTGCAACTCACACTATATAAGTGAGTTCCCAAGGCTAGAGGATGGTCCAAATTTATTTATTGTATATGTCTATGTAAATTTTGAGTCAGTCCATGGATATTGTAAATTTGTTCTAGAATTGAATACAAAAGTTAATAGTTGCTGGTCTATTGTGTTAATTTTCTGATAGTGATAAACATTGAATTAAATATAGTTTCAAAAAAATCAATACAAAAATATTGAAAGCTGGTTTTCATCCCAGATCTTGTCTCTGTTTTGTTCTTTGAAATTTGATAGAAAAGTTTATTAAGTTTTACTAATAATTCATTTTGAATTATATTTCAATTTTATTTTTCTAATAATCTAATGGATTATGTAAATTGAAAGAACATTATGGTTTTAAGTAAAGATATGATAAGAATGATATTTGGAAATGAACTTTAATAAATCTTTACACAAAGTGTCAAGATAAAATCTAGAAGTAGTTGTGTGATCTCTAAAAGTTATAGCCCAATGGATAAGGCACTAGGGATCCTTGTAAATTGATATGATTGGAATGTGTTGCATAATATAGAAAACTTATACCAATCAATCTTTAAATGTTCTATTGTTTAAGAAATTAATGTAAGCCTGTACTTGATTCATGGTGTCTAGGGTTTGATAAAATAGTTGGTTATCACTTCTTCATTGCCATTGAATTAGAAGAAAAAAAAAAAATTCTATTGTTTTAGATTTCATATTGAGAATCTTGATTTAAAAGTGAATTAAATTTAATTCCTAAGGTAAAACCGCCTAAATCTTGCAGAATTCAAAGTGGAGAAGACTTTAAGGTCTTGTTAATTGGTCCTTTTATTTTGATCTTTAGAATCCCCACAATGGTCTTTAGCTAATTTCTGGGTTTTCTAACATCATAAAAGGTAGTTGAAATTCTATCAAATTAAGAATTAACAAAATGGTGAATCTATTGGAGACTTGTTCGAAGAAACTCATGTTCTAAATCACTATAGTCTCTTGTGTTTTGCCCATGTTTATACTATTCTCTTTCTAGTGACAAACCTTGAGAATTTAAAAGGAAAATTCCAAATCAACAGGAGGAACATGATGTGGGTTCTATCTGAAATGGTGCCTTGTCTGCAAAGTAGAGTTCACTTTACTCAAAGTTTATAGTATTAAAGTCTCTTTGTGATTGAATATTTTGTGTTAGATCTATTTTTAAGTGTTTTCTCTAAGCGTGATATATTCCTATCTCCAAGCCTTTTTTAAAAAGTATTTTCCCTTCATTGGGTGGCAACTTGGTCAAAGGTTCTGTAGCTAGTGCTATATATTCTAAGTTTTCTAAATTTCAAAATAGTTGATAAGAGGACAAATACAAGAGAATTCACAAAAGAAAATCCAGAAGTGCCACTGTACACAGACTTACCTCATGTGGGTAGGAAGAACCAAGAAAAAAAGAAAGTATATCTTAACCCTACATGGAAGCCTAGGGGTAGTGTATCAGTCCATTCGCAATACCAAGCTGTGGTAGAAAGAAAATCCTCTTCCATAAATTCTGAATCAGAGGCTACTAGACTTTTGGGAGAGATATTCACCACCCGATCACCATAAGAGAGGTTCTACCAAGATAAGACTATTTCTTTTGTAGGATACGTCCCTTTTAGGCCTAACATGACAAGAGAAGTTAACCATAGGTGGAGATATAAAGATACACTATATTCTAGATTTAATCCTAGAAAAATTCCATATATTGAGAGAAATCTAATAGACTTAGATGACCCAGTTGATTCAGAAACAAGTTCTACGGACCTAGATGAGTTACTATCAAAAATTGAGATTCTTAGGAAAAAGGTTGTAGAAGAGGATGCTAAATAGATTCATTTGGAAAAGGAGAAGGAAACCATCACAACTTATGCTGTAATAGAAAGGGTAGCTCTACTTAGATGGATGGAGGCCTTGAAAGAACAAAATGGAAAGTTAGAAGAAAAATCCTCTACTTTACACTCTGATGTCTTTGGAGATGTTTAAGATTTGAGATCCAAAATTCAAGAAAAAGAATACCTTCTAAAGGAGAAGGAAGGGCCTCTTGTCTCTCAAATCTAGCCTTACAAACCTATTTGTAATGCCCCGCTAAGGGATCCAAAGAATTAACCTAGAATTTCACTAAGTTTGGAAGCATTTTTTTAAATTAAAAATTTTAAAAACATGAAAGTAATATCTTTTACAACTAATCCAATTAAACTAATACATAAATACAAAAGCAATAGCAATAACCATCTAAAATTAAACATAATAGGTTACATTCTTTAAGGATTCCTTAACGTTGAATTACATCTAAATCAACTAACATTATTGAATCCATCTAATACAACAACCACATGAAATAATAATGATAAGTCCAATGTTTATACATTACATTTCTAAATGCTCAATCATCCACTGTACATGTCACAAGGTATGAAAATCTTACAAGAATATACATATGTGAAATAAGGTTCATCATCCTATTCTAATCCATGAGACAACAAGTAAATACATCACATGTCACCCATGATAAATCAACATAAAAGATCAACATAATAAACTAAGTGCACGGTTACTCCCAACTGTAAATAACATCATTAGACCATCGTGGGTCCTAGCCATCCCTCCGTGCATAACATTCCAAATCACCGGGGAGATCATCAGTATTAACATAGTAGGAATGTCACTTCTAAGTCATACTACATCATATGCAGAAACTAATTTAACATACAAAGTAAAGCATAAGATATCATCATCTAACATATGAAAATCATCAATGAAAGGATACATATCCACCATCATGAAGGACGCATCAGCCACGATGTCTCAAATAGATATCAAATGATAAGAGTGGAAAAACACTACCACCCGACCGTGTGGTACCTAAGTGGTCCACTCCCGCCGTGCTGAGGAGATAATCTCAAGTCCCAAACAGGCTATCCAAATCACATAGCATAAATCTCTATAAGTCTAGGAATCCTAAAAGTTTACTAACTCAAAGGTACCAATCACAACTCAACATCTAATTCCCAGAGGTACACAATGACATGTAGGAACCTACTATGCAAGCAAGAAAGTGTCATCGCATATATCATGTAGAAGTTACCTTGGTAGTTAGCTAAAATTCACGGGTCCCTATTGATCCTCATGCGACCACTAGTATCCTCTCATACTGGCAAGGCATACTATGGAATGCAAGGTCACAACCATGCATTCTCTCTACTCCCATCCTAGTCTATACAATCACTCGAAGCATGGGCGAGAACAAAAGAATTATCTTTTTAGGTTCATTTATTTAGTATTAGGTGTGAATGTTTTCACTTATTAAAACAACTTACAATGAGTTACCCTGGCAGCCCCTTAGGGCCCCGACCCCCATTGCAAGCCACTTCCCGACACTACAAGCAGATAACCTACCCTAAGCTCATGAAATCATAAATCTCAAAATCACAAAAAATAATCCATAATAAGAACATCAAATATGCACAATAAAAGCATCAAATCTCCATGAGCAACTGAAAAGCATCCATAGAAAATCATGACCACAACAGCTCTCTATTGGCAACTAAAGCATCATTGATAATCAAAAGTATCCATTGGTTCTTAATAACCAAAATATATCTCAAATCATACTGATCAAAGACTCCAAAATGGTTGAGTCAAAGCATGTCACAACATGACATCATAAATCAACATTTTGGTCCCATCATGGTGACTGGAAAATATCCCAAGGATAACTGATCGATGACTCAAAAATAGTTAAGTCAAATGTCTCATACATAAGAATTTCAGCTTCCCACAACAATAACAATCAGTAATTACAAACATTTCATAGAGAATTCCATCACATAACCATGGTTGGGTTTATAAAGATCGAAAATAAGACATCATCATGACATCACAATCATAACCCCCGAGCCTCTGATAGACGTCCTATAACTGGTCAACACTAGTCAACCCAAAACCCAAAACAGAAACATAAAGAATACACAATGCAAGCACATGTTTTGGTTTGCTAAAATTACATCATTGAATTAAATGTGGAGGTCTCAGTTTTCGTTTTCAAATTTAGATATCAAGTGGAGAAATTGCACGTTTTACCTAACCCATGTATTTGTTTGATAGATAAAAGTTTCTCCCCAAAACCATTAGACTCAATTTTCTAAATGATCTAATAATATTTTGTTTATTTAAACATTGTTTGAAAATGACCCTTATCAAATTCCAATAGTCAATTAGCAATTCTAATGAATCCAATGTTATCAAAACAATAATTGCATAATTCAAAACTTTGATTTATAATACATTCTAATGATTAACCTTAATTAAACTAAGTTTAATTAAGTTAATTATTAATATCTCTCCATAATAATTATTGATAAATTATTATTCATATTTTTAAATCATTTATTTTTTAAAGAATGATCCATCAATACAAATCATTTAAAATAAAATAATTATTTATAACTAATATACATATATACTTATATATATATATATATATATATATATATATATATATATATATACATACATACATACATACATACATACATACATACATACATATATAAAATTATAACATTCAATAATTTAATAACATTGCAATTTTGAAAAAGTTGAAATTCATACTGCAAAGTCAAAATTCATATTGCAAAGTCAAAATAACATATAAATTAATCCCCCTTCCCACTGCCGCGGTATGCAGTACCTACGGTTGCAGGCATTGCGCCGACAGTGGGTACGTAGTACCCCTGTCGTCACAGTCCTGTGACAGCAGGCCTCTGTCTCTGCAAGGGTATGGGTACAAATCGTACCCAATGCGAATTTATCATGTTTTTAATAAAACGTTTCCCACCGATGCAATTTGCGATTTGATTTTTCAATAAAGGTTTTCTTTACTGCGATATTCGATTTAATATATATTTATATATATATATATATTTATATATATATTTATATTTTCATATGTATGTATGTATGTATGTATATATATATATATATAATTGAATACAAATCATTATCAAGCATGACAACATATATGTATATATTTATATATACATATTATATATATATATATACACACATATATGCAGATTTGCATAATTTTAAAAGAGAACAAATACTTTTAAAAAAAAATAAAAATAAAAAGGGTTTGTTCATATGCATCTATAAACCCTAGCCCCATATTTTCTTCAGATATACGCATACAAATTCCTTATACGGAATTTAAACACCAATAGCAAATGCATACGACCAAAATAGGAAAACCCTCAGAAAGCATATGGAAGACACGAAGAAGACAAGAAGTGCAAGATGCAGAAATAACATGGGTAAAATCACAAGAGTCTACTCAGATTTTGATGCTAATTCACTTTTCCTCAGAAAACCCGTAGAGCAAGCTCCTCCCTTCTCCAAAGTTCCCGAGTCCTCCAATGCTCCAAAACACTCTCCCACGCTGTGTCTAAGCTTCTAGGAATGCCTGAATATAAAGGACTCTCAAGAAGCACCTAGAATGTCTCTAGAGACAACTAGAAGGTGTCACCAACTGAGCATGCATCTTTTCCAACCTTCTAGATGAGTCATAAGGTTGTAGACACCATGTGCTTAATTGGTGCACTAACCCCCGTGTTGTTGACATATGAGAATTCAAAAAGGTGCATTAACTCCTAGGCAAGCTTATAACTCTTATTTTAATTTTATAACTTCTATTTAATTTTTTTTAACTTTCATTTTAATTTTTTTAACTTTTATTATTATTTATTTATTACTTTATTATTATTTTATAATTATTATTAATTATTAATTTCTAATTTTCTTTTATTTAATTCTTTTTCTCAATTAATTCTCATTTAATTAATTATAGTCAAAATATCAAAGATCATGATATTATATTAATTTTCTCCAAATAATTAATTTATTAATTAAATCTATTTATTAAGATTTAATTAATAGAAAATTCACCATAGACCTCCAAGATAAAATATGAAAACCCATCATAGAACAATTCATACAAAATCAGTCTAATGGGTTAAAAATCATGAATTATGTCATCCGACACATTCGGAAGGTAAAATATCCAGATACTTGTCCTATCTCTCTAGGACAATGGTTTAAGGGTTTGGGATTTGGACTTGAGAATTTATCTCCCTTATCTTATCATTGAGATAATATAATAGGGTACGCTCATCCTGGCAATTCAGGGGAGTCGATACTTGATACCTGCAACCTGCATAAAAACCATGCATGTACATACAATATATATAATGCTAAGCTAAACAAGCAATGGCAGGAAGTGGTGCATCATATAGATCCTGACTAGCAGGTGACTACGACTCCCTTCCTTAACCACATTAGAAATGCCATACAATAAGAACAAACACACACACCATACACATGCAAGTATGGGGTAAGTATCCATAATAAAACACATGAGATAATAAACCATCTAACTAATCATCATCAATAATTGAAAGAAATGTAATGATCATCACGCATACATGAAATGTAAGGTCTAAATGATCTCATCATATATCAACTGAATCCATAACATAATGTCTGATAGTCTCAAAACAATACCTCTAATCCATCAACATAAAAATAGTCTAACATAGTCTGATAATAATAGCAACAATGTGTCCAGAAAAATGTGAACGAGGGTAGACACTACACTATTAAAAAGGATATCATAGATTTGACTGTGAAGAATTCAGATAAAGGGAAAGAAAATGTAGTAGGGATCTAGATTAATGTGCCCCAAATGCCTTCTAACAAGCTTGTTATTTCTAAACTTGATTTAGAATTAGAAAAAGCAAAGAAGGAAAAGGACAACTTGGCCAAGGAGCTTGAAAAAGTTGAAAATGAGGCTCAGGCTATGAAGACAAGAAGAAAGATACACTTTATCAAATCCACTTTTGCCCTAGCATCATGGACAAACCAAACCTCACAAGCTATGTCTACTATCCCAATCTATGGACCAATAATGACTAATCAAAAAATATTTTAGTCAGCACCTCCTTCGTCTTCCACAACTACTACTAGCCAAATACCTGTTATTAAGTAAGCTCAAATCCCTACGTAGACTCAAGGGGAAGGAGCAAGTACTTCACATACCACAGGTTTTTAGAGAAGACCTATTTATATGGATAAATATAAACATATGTCTTTTGTTGGCATACCTATTTTTCCTCACCCCATCTCAAAAGACTTAAGAGACAAAGTCATTAAGTTTATAGGAAACAATGCTATAATAGGTGAAGAGCATCTTAGGAAATTTATTGACATGTTGAATGACTATGAGGTAGAACATGAGGATGTGGTTATGAAATTGTTTGTACATTCCCTTACTAAAGATGCAAGAGATTGGTTCAAAATATTACCAAATGATTGTATTGGCTCCTGGAATGATTTGGAAAATCTTTTTAAAGAGCAATATGGTGATAACACTAATGCAAGTTTTGTGTTAAATGAGTTCAGCAACATTAAAAAAAATCCAAGTGAATCCACCTTTGATTTGAATGTAAGATTTTAGATGGGAATGTATAAGTTGTTCCAAGTAATGAGATTAGGTGAAGATGTTTTTCTTACAACTTATTTCAATTCTTTTGATAGTAAGATGGCCTACACCCTAAGAGATAAAGATCCCAAGACATTGAGGGATGCTTATAAAATGGCTGTCAACATATAAAACAATAGGAAAGCATCTGGTAAATTAGGGAGAAGAGATGATCCAAAGTGATTCAACCCAAGGGATAATAGAAGAGAAGGTGAAAATTGTATTACAACTAGGAAACTTGAAGATGACAAAATGGACCAAGTTATGAACTAGCTTAAAAATCTGAATCCATCAAGCCAAATATTGGTGAGAAGCCTCAATTCAATAATAGCTATAATAAGAAAACTAAAATGCATAATTATCCCTATACTAGCCAATGGAAAGATGGGAAAACTATCCCTAATCCTATCCAAGGCACTAAAGATAAGGGTACACTATATCCACTATAGAGAAATTTTGTGAACATGGTTGAAGAAATGCCTTGGTGTATTGTATGCTAGTCTCATCTTTCTCCTGATTATTGTGCAATTGCCCTATCTTTTGCAGCAAGTCAACAGACACAAAAGGAGGAAGATGAAGAAGAAAAGAGTCATGTAGATTTGACATGTAACATGATAAATATATGTGATAATGGTGAGGATCTGATCTGAAAGATTCTAAGATTGAAATCACTAATCAAAGAAATGTGTATCAATTGCATCATTGATTTTTTTTTCAGATGATGAAGATCAGAGTGATAATGAAATATACAATATGATATCAAATGTTGAGCATATGAACTTAAGGAAACCATCAAATGAAGAGATTGATAGAATAACTGTTGAAATGATAACCCAAATTCACAACAATTATAAGCTCATAAATGGAACAATAAACAATAATGTTGAAAAAGCATTTGGCATTTTCATTAAGGACACAACCCATAAGATGAATGATCCCCCAAAGGAGGAAGGTTTGATGATTTTTAATATTAAGGATGTCAAAGCCAAGAAATGGAAACACAAGAAGAACGTACAGTACAAAGTTGTGGAGATAGTTAAGATCAACACACAAGAAAAGAAGTCAAGTCCTGATGTTCATAAACAAGTGGAACAACCCATTCCTTAGGTACAAGCACCCAAAGGTAATTTGCTAAAACTTATTGCATATGGTCCTATAGACATGATTTCAATGCTATCACAAATTACTATTAAACTCCCACTATCTAAAATGTTTAGAATAGAAGAACACAAAAATAAAGCCCTCTCTTGGTTCAGAGGAATAGGGAGCATCGATATTGTTGAAAATAAGTCATCAGTAAGGTAGGAGGTGCCACTTATATTAAAAGAATGGGATGAAAAAGGAGTTATGTCCCAAATACCTCAGATGTATTTGGATAACTCATTTGTAGCATATATAGAAAATATTGACCCTTTCTTTCTTAGTCCGATCATAAATGGTAAAACCTTAAAAAATTGTATCATTGATTTAGGAGCATCAAATACTATCACGCCATTCAAAATCATGGAATCCTTTGGTTTGAAAGTAGATACTAAATAGGGTAGGTGTAGACCTATGGATGCGAGAGAGGTCCCTATCATAGGAACAATGAATGCATTGCCCTTTAGATTAGCTACATACCCTGATGTTGACTTAACTATGACTATCTTAGTAGTTGATATTCCTCCATAGTATGGCATGTTTCTCTCAAGAAAATGGAGTGCTTCAATGGGATGTAGCCTACAATGTGACTTGTCTTATGCTACATTTCACATGGGAGACAGAGCCATTAAGGTTGATAGAGAACCAAGAGTTACCCACATGCTTGAAGACAATATTGACACAGATGCTACATGTTTTCTAGACATTGAGGTGAATGCTTTTAGAGCTGAAATCACCATTCAAGAAATTGAGAAGCTAGTCCCATTAATTTCACAAGAAGCAAAAAAATATCTAGACTCTCACAATCTGTAGACAATGTATTTTGATGGGGCTAATTCTAAAGATGGGTCAAGGGATGGGGTAGTTTTCATATCTCTATATAAAAATACATTTAGGTATTCATTCACCCTAAATTTTACATGTACCAATAACATTGCAGAGTATGAGGCACTTTTACTTGGGTTAAATGTGGTAGCAAACCATGGTATCACAAAACTACATGTTATTGGTGATTTAGAGTTGGTTGTGTCTCAGATTAAGGAAAAATGTTTCCAAGAATAAGAGGCTAAAAAAGTACAGGAATGTTGTACGGGATCAAATTGAAGCATTTGATGCCATTGGTATTTCTTGGATGGACATAAGCAACACTAAAATGGCTGACTTGTTGGCTAATGTGGGAATTAAACCTAGTGATATATCATTTACTCATGTATCCCAGATTGAGATGAAGAATAGACCATCTATTCCTTATAACATATAAAATTGGAATGTTTTTGAGGATGATAAATATATTTTGATTTTTCTTCTCAATGAAGAAAAGTACCGTGACCAAGAAATGGATTGTAGTACTTTGGTTGAAACAATAGATGGAAAGGAGACTATTTTTGGTCAAGAAATCTTGTAGCTTAAAAAAGGGTACCTAAAGGATTAGTGGTATTGGAAAGTATCTTTGACAATCAAGACAGAGTGCATTCAGATGTCAAGGATAAGAAACCACAAGAACTTGAAGAAATCAACCTTGGCACAACTGAATCACCCAAGAAGGTTTATATAGGTAAGACTCTATCCCTTGCAATTAGAAATTCTTTGATTGATTTGCTGAGAAGATTTAGGCATG
Source organism: Cupressus sempervirens (assembly GCA_028749045.1). NCBI lineage: Eukaryota > Viridiplantae > Streptophyta > Pinopsida > Cupressales > Cupressaceae > Cupressus > Cupressus sempervirens. The sequence goes on from CM053792.1 coordinate 240,558,626, forward strand.
TTTTTGTACGGTCATATGATGACATTAAGGCTTTTTTCAACATGTAATGCCCCTTAAAGAGAATGTTAAGCCTTTTAGGAAAAAGAAAAGGCCTGTCAATCCCGCATTAGCCCTTAAAATGTAGAAAGAAATTATGAAGATTAGGGATGGGGGGATAATTAAACCTATGAGACACTCTTCATGGGTATCCAATCTAGTGCCCGTTAGAAAGAAAAATGGTGACATTAGGTTGTGTTTCAATTTTATAAATTTGAATATTGCATCCCTAAAAGCATCAATTATGGATTGCCCAATATAGAGACTATGCTATAGCAGCTGATTGAAATGTCCATGATGGATGGTTTCTCTAGATACAACCAAGTGTTAGTTGATGAGAATGAACAGTTCAAGACAACTTTCACAACACCTTGGGGAACCTATGTGTATGTTCAAATGCCTTTTAGTTTGATAAATGTAGGAGCTACATTTTAGAGAGCCATGGATGTTGCATTCAAGGAATATATTGATAATTTCATGGTTTTTTATCAGGATGATTTTAAAACATACTCAAAGAAGGCTAAGGATCACTATAAGCACTTAGAGATGATCTTTGTAAAGGCTTTGGAGTATGGAGTTTCATTGAATCTAAAGAAGTGCACTTTTGGAGTGACAGAAGGACAATTTTTGGATCATATAGTATCTAAAGGAGTTAAAATTGACATTGAAAGGGTTGCAGCAATTGACAAAGTACCTAAATCCAAAAAATGTCAAAGGAATTGAATCCTTCTTTGGGCATGTCAACTTCTTAAGGAGGTTCGTAACAAACTAATCTGAGATCAGTAGACCTATTTCAAAGATGCTCAAGAAAGGAGCAACAATGAGCTGGGATGGTGAGCCATCTATTTCTTTTCAAGAAATTAAAGATGCCATAAAAAATGCACCAGTATTGAGGACACCAAACTATGCAAAACCAATGCATATTTTTTCTTTTGCTTCTTTCCACACCATAGCAACAATTTTGCTCCAAAAGAATGAAGAAGGGTATGAACAAGCTATTTCATTTTTAAGTAAATCTCTCCAACCTATAGAATTGAAATATGAGATTAATGAAAAGCAACATATGCTCTTGTCAATGCAGTGAAAGCATTTAGATGCTATTTAGTAGGTGTCATTGTAATTGCATTTGTGCCTAGTGCAATAGTTAAAGACATGTTCTCTCAACAAGAAGTGTCTAGCATAAGATGTAGATGGATTAATAGAATCCAAGAGTTCAATATTGAAATCCAAATTACTAAGCTGGTGAGAGGTTAGGGATTGGAAAAATTTATGGCTCGGTCAAATATGGATGCTAACCAAATAAATTTTGTATATAAAGACCTCAGATCATAAATATGTAACATGGATAATTGTGAGTGGTATAAAGATTTTATACACTACTTACAACACATGGAGGCCCCATATCATCTAATAGACAATGAAAAGATATCTGTTAAGTTACATACAATTAGATACGTCATTGTTAATAGAAGTCTGTGGTGGAGGAGTTTTGAAGGAGTACTCTTGAAATGTATTGACCACAAGGAGTTAGAGAAGGTACTCACTTATATGCATTTAGGAGTATGTGGAGGCCATTACATGGCAAAGACCACTGCACACAAAGTAATGAGGGTTGGCTTCTAGTGGCCTAGTTTATTCAAAGATGCACAAATTTTGTTTAGAAAATGTGATTCTTGCCAGAGATTTGCTAGAAACTTAAAATTCTCTAGAAATACTCCTCTGAAGTTAGTGGAAGTAAAAATACCTTTCTAGCAGTGGGGAATGGATTTCATAGGTGAAATTTCAACTAAGTCCAGTACTGGCTATTCATTGATATTAGCGGCAACATATTACTTTACAAAATGGGTAGAGACTATTCCTACTAGCAAGGCTACTAGTAAAGTGGTGAACAATTTTTTATTGAATAACATAATAACCAAATTTTGATGCCCTTTAAAAAATTATGACTGATAATGCCATGTGCTTTAGGTTTGAAGAGTTTATGGTATTACAAGATAAAAATCATCCCCTTATCATCCATAAGGAAATTGATGTAGGAGCATCCTAGGTTGACATGTTATCCTACTCATTTGTGTTCATTCTGCTAGTTATTGCCAAGTTACAGTCATTATTGAGTTGCAAAAATTATCGAGTGCCAGTAATTTTGCAGTATAAGCCAAGTTAAAGTTATCCCACATCATGTTAACACTTGGGTTAGTGTGTTATTCCATCTCACTCTGCAATATGTGTTGAGTTCCATAGTGCGTGTCGAGCTATCCTTCATGTGCCGTGTGTTCTTGTTGATGTTGAGTGTCAACATTTTGGATGAGTTTTCTTCATTTTTGATGGGAGCCAACTTGTGGGATTAATTTTGATTGTGATGTTTATGATTAGATCTTGTCTTGGGATATGTGTAGACCATTGTTGGGTCAATCTTTATGTTTTGTAATGTTCTAAAATCTTCTATAAGCCATTTTGGAAAAGTATAAATGGGGTGTTTAGGCTTAGAGTAAGAGTAGAGTTTGGGAAGTTTAGAAGAGAACTTAGAGGATTGAGAAAGTTTGTTGCATATGTGTCTGGAAGTGTGAATTTGAAGTTGGATCTTGGATCTGGAATGTATTTTATATTTAGCCATAACCAATAAAGCCTTACAACTGGGCATATATGCTGATCATTCGATGATTCAATAAAAGAATATTGTTCTCTCTTTGTAGTGCTATTCTCTTGTGTGTTTCCTTCTATTATGTTAGCTTTGCAAGGTTGGTTTGGATTATTGGTTATCCCTTTGGCCCTAGTTCTTCTTGCCCTCCTTGTGTTAGAAATGGACAGGCAAAATGAACAAACAAAAATATGTTAAAGATTATCAAGAGGACATTAGATGAAAATAAAAAAGCATGGAATTCCAAGTTACAACTGATAGTATGGGCTAACAGGGTAACACTTAAGAAGGCAATATGTGTTTCACATTTTGGCTTAGTGTATGGGATTCAAGCAAGAATGCCCCAAAATAACTTGATGGGCCTATACAATTATATCCATATGTATGATGATGATATTGTAGATGACATGCAAGAGAGAATGGATGAATTGATAAGATTTATTGAGACCAGAAAGGAGGCCTCTATTAGAAATGCATAATTATAGTTGTAGGCAAAATATTTATATGAAAAAAAAGAAATGACAAGAAAGTTTGAGCCTAAAGACTTAATTTCTATGTGAAATGTGTCAGTGCTCAAAAGTGCATATCTATTTTGCAGTGTCTAGGAAGGAGAGTTTAACATTGAAGAAGGCTGTAGGATCGACATGAAAGGAAAAGCCCACAACAGAGAAAGAAGGCAAGGCAACATACAGTTGGGTCTCTATGGCATAAAAAGAGAGAACCCCACACAATGAAGAAATGCCCAAATTGCAGCCCATGTTTGAAGGAAAAACTGAGCATCTACACCAAGGAAGGATCTAATGTGTGGAGGAGTTTAGGACTATGTAGTAAAGAAAACCCATAGTCAAAGGTGGCGTTCAAAGGGATGCGATGCTACAATTATCATGGGATTGTGGCATAATTTTTAAGGTTCCCTGATGTGGCAATTTCATCGTAAGATCAAGATGGTCAGGACATTAGGAAAGTCAAATGATATCATGAAAATGATGAGTTTGTGGACTTGTCGTAAGGTCAGGGGAGGAAATTAGATGCTACAGGATGTAAATTTTGAAGTTTTTCAAATGATTTAAATGTGGGGGCCCGCCTAGATAATCGACAAACCAAAAATGGACAAATGGCAAGAGGAGTAAGAGAAAATGAATATAAAATAAAAATGAAAATATCAGAGAGATTTCAATGCATGAGTTCATAAGATTGAAAGATTTAAATGATTTTAAAGTTTTATATAGTTTCAACTATATAGATTTTTTAATTTTTTCAATCTCAAGCTCTGTTCATGGTCCGAGAGCTGTAATTTTCAAATCAGTCTCAGGGGGATGATTTTTATCAGAAATATGAAGTGTAATATACTATTGGAACCGAGAAAGAATGAAATTTTCATTTCTAGGATTAGATTTTGTGTAGATTTAAACCAAAAGTAGCTATAGGGGGATTTGCGTTTCTATGGGCTTCTTAGTGAAAAGTGTAGATTTATTGTTGCAGATGAAATTGCAATTAGATATAACCAGAATTTCATCAAATTTGACTTCTTTAGCAACTTTAAGGATGATTTGATTATTTTTAAAAGAAGTTGGAGGTATTTATGTTTTGTGCTAGCAGAATAGATGAACTTCACAACAAAAGTAGATGTGACCAGCTAAATCAAATTTTGAGCCTCCAGCTTAGATTTGATTTGTACTTGATATTTTCTCCATGAGGATTTTTGCTAATTGTTTAAATGAGATATACCAACTATTTTTTTGCATCATTTATGATCTTAATTGTAGGTAGTTGAAGGAAGTTTAGTTTTAGCAACATCAAATTGAAGACATTTCAAGGGGGACACATGTCAAATTCAGCTTCCAGACCCTAAAATATCTTCTCTTCTATATATTCTTCCTCTTTGCTCTTTATAAGGGTTCCAATTTTTATGACTAGTGAGACCACAAGGTTGGCTCCAATTTTAGAGTTGTGATACCATTTTCTCAGTGTTCTTCTATTATGAACAACAATATTGTATTTATTTTGAAGCATTGTTATGTTACACAGTCATTCTTTGTGTATTTTCTAAGTTTTTGATATACAGATGATGTATTGGTTACAAGGAAATTAATGCAAGAGCTTCATTTCTTTTAGTTTCATTCTAATTCTCATCTCCTTATTCTATTATTTGTAATCTTTTGTGTTTGAGAACTAAGAGCTTGAACTCAATTGGAATCCCTTAAGGTTGTATGTTAGGATAAAATTGCTGTTGGAACAAAGAAGCCAAGTAAATGCTTGTTTACATTGACAGGATTGTGGGTTACACTAGGAGGATATTAACATAAGTACAAGAGTTTTTATGAAGATTGACATCTATTTGCAAGTCAAATAGATAGATCAGATGTTTGAATATATGAGTATATTAGGATATCCATTTGTATGTTAAGGTTTAGTTGATGCACAATGGATAAGGGACTGGTCAACTTGGAGAGTGCATGTTCTTTGTTGTTGCATACCCAAGTTATGCTGAGATACAAATCTTTAATTGAACATCTTTCCCTTTATGTTTAAGAATTAAAAAAGTTTTTCCTCACTTGGTTTATTAGATTCATGTGCTCTGTTATTAGCTATTTCACCCATGAATGCTTGCATAAACATAGAAGATTAAGGGATTTTATCTATTTTCCTAATTCAGTTATATGCCTTCACACTGGTACCATATAAAGAATCTGAGGTTCACCCACCTAGGCCTAACAGAGCCTAAATAAGAAGAAGGAATTAACCTTATAGTTGGCCCAAGACTATAGTCAAGTGCATCCATTATAGGGATTTGCTAACCTTAGATGCATTGGTCTAGTTTCTTGGTTATTTTCAAAACTATTAAATCAAGAACCACCAGAATGCAAGAACTAAAGATAAGAGCAAGCATGGTAAATTTGATCCCATTTGGCTTGGTCCATATTTGATTGATTCTACATGGGGTGAGGATTCTTATATTTTGAAGGAATTATTAGGAGATGTTCTTGAATTGCCAGTTCATAGATAATTCTTGAAGAAGTACTTTTGTTAAAGGTACTTTTATTTTCATGAACAATATTCTAGGTATGTACACTCTGTAAATTTTGTATAGGTGTTTGTTCCTTTGTATAAATTTATTGTTTTTCCTAGTTTGCGCAATGCTATCTGAAAAAGTTGTTAGTTTTTTCATGTATGTGGTCTACTTTTCCCAGAGATTCTAAGCCCTCGTATGAATTTGTTTCATTAATTGTCCCCAGACAGAGCCTTGTTGGTCTAGTTTTCAACATGGTAAAATTTCCTTAAAATTTATTGTGAAAAAAACCTAGGCATCCTTTTATGATTAGGATTTGTATGTCTCTTGATTAATGATTCCCTAGAAAAACCCTAATTGTTATACCCTAATATCAGTTGTGCCCTAGGTCCCTTGTTGAAATTGTTCAAGTTTTTTGCACCTTTTAAATTTGAGATGAGAGATTTTAAATCAAACCCTTAATACCTTTAGAAAATTTCTTATTAAAAGTTCTTTTTTGCAATATTTTTGAAATCTTTTGTGACATGTCTTTTTAAACCTAGCTCATTATCCTCTTAACTTGAGGTTTAATCACAAATTTCCCTAGTCCTACAAAAGTTATCTTTTGAGTCAAGTTAACAATGTTATAATGATAGCCCTTGATCTTTCCAAAAATCAAGGGTTGTCATTATGTTGCTTTGAATAGTTGTGCAATATTTACTCAAGGTGACATAACGACAATGTGACACCTGGCAGTGGGGCCCAAATATTGTTTGAAGCTTCAAAAATTGTCAACACTATCAATCAAGTCAAAGATCTATGGTTGTTGCCAACGAGAGTTGCATTGTTCTTAATCATGGCAAAGTAGTAACAACACAACATGTGGAACTGGTGAGACCTTTTTGAACCAAATGGAATAATAAATGAAGATAATGAGGATAATTTATTTTAGGATAGATCCATGATTGTTGCTATGTCACTTACCTAAGATGAAGGCTATTTAATCCATGTGACATGCAACTAGGTAACATGTGTCCCTATGGGCCCATTACAATCCATAGTAAAAAGTTTTTCTGATCATCAGATCAAAGATGAATTGAGGGTTGTCGCTATGTCGCTAACCCAAGTTGCAAGGTTTTTAACTATAGTGACATAGTGACATGATTATACGTAGCATGTGTGGCCCACTTTCTATTAAGTTGAGTATGTCTTCATTAGTAATCAAATCTAAGGGTGGTCTAAGGCTGTCGTTATGTCACTAACGAGAACTTCTCGATCTTTACCCATAGCAACATAATGACATGGTGACATGTGTCTTCGACATTGTAGACATTACACAAAGGATGTCAAAAAAGAAAAAAGTTTCTAGATGTTGAGGTTTGATTGGTTTGACTACCAGATCAAAGAATTGAACATGACTCAACTTGCAAATTAACTTTCCATCTATTAGATTTTGCGAATCAACGACCCATTTTCAATTTTTTTAGAACATGCCATTTTTGCTCTATGTAAAACATTTATGAGAATTAAAGACCTCTTGGTGTGAATCGATATGAAAGCTATAATGGAAAATTTGATGTATTCCTTCTGAAAATAGATTGCTAAAGAATTGGAGTGTGGTGCCTACTAAAAGTTGTTTACTATATGAAGCTGAATTGTGAGATTTTGTATCAACAATCCATTATAATAACCAAATACAAATTTCCAAGCCAAGTAAGTACTTTCCTATTTGCATGAAGAATTTTGGTATCTTGTACCTATTAATTACAATGCCTCCAAAGAAGGGTTTTTATAGGAAAAATGATTACATGCATAGGAATATTCACGATGATTTCTTAGAGAAATTAAATGAGTCCACTAATGAAGCTATGCAAGTGACAAAACTAGTCTATGTCAATTCAAGGTTTAAACTAGTAGAAGGCCTATATGATAGGGGAAATTGGAATCGAGATGTAGTGACATCTAAAACTAGGTTGCAACTATTCAAGAAATGGTTCTTAGAGAGAAAACTATTTGACCCTCATGGCAACATTTGGAACTTTGACATAGGAAAGCTAGTTGTCCTAGGAGTGTTTATGGATTCAGACCTCCTCACCTTTATAGCTTGAAAGTATGACCCAATAACCATAACTATAAGGGTAGTAAATGGGGAGTGCCTCATTAAAATTACATCCAAGGAAATTCAATTTTTTTTTGGAATGGATCCTACCTCATAGTATCATGAGGTCATTGATTTTCAGGGTTTAAAAAAGGAGTATATGTCCTAGAAAGATAAAATTAGGCACGAAGCATTGAGAGGACATCTAGCTACTATTAGAAATTTTAAATTAGTCACAACCTCTACCCAAGAGCCTTTTAAGAAGCAATTCTTCAATTCTTGTGCTCTCTCTCTCTCTCTCTCTCTATATATATATATATATATATATATATATATATATATATATATATATATATATATATATATATATATATGTCTTTGTGTAGGGTTTTTGGTGAAGATGAACAAGATTTTATGCCTATCAAATTTATGTATATGATGATGCACATTTCATCTTTTGGAGTTAGTATTATTTTTTATTTTTCATCATTCTTGGTTGAAGAAATCCATATGGGATTAATTGGGATTGCGAAAGGAAAGATTGAGAAAATATTTGGTCTCTGTTCTATGTTAATGCACATGTAACTTTTCAAAGGAGTTCAATATTTTGAGAAAGAGATGGAGCTAATAAGGGGACATAAGGGAGAGCCTCTACCAATTCAATTGTGGAGTGCATATTTAACTTAGGATGCAGGAGAAGCAAGTTTTGTGAGGTTTGACAGGTACTTTGCATCTAGGTTGAGGATTTTTGTATGAAATGATAATCCAAGGATTCCTAAGTTACTTTTGGATTTCATTAGAACTATGGACTCTCCTAGCAGTTTGAAAGTCTCCCATAATTGGGAAGATATCATTGCATATCCAATGTCTACTATTTTTAAGGTATATGGATTTTAGGGGACGCCACATGTGTTACCTTACTAAGTACCTTTTAAGGTAGGTTTATAAAAATTTTTGTGGTAGATAAATGGGTTAGGGAAAATAGAATTGGCTGGTAGATCAAGGGATTCTATCTTCCCAACTTGTACTATGTCACATTAATTTGTGATAAAAAAGGAGATAAAAAGAATTCTCCTTGCAAGAATAAGAGATAAAAAAGGAGAAGCGAAGAGTCTATTCTAGGGTACTAGAATTTATAAACTATTTTGAAAAGGAATATAATCCACTAAAAGATGCCAAGACATTAGCTAAAAAAGTAAATGAGCTAATGACAATATTTACATAAATTATGGACACCATTAATGAGAAGAAAGCTCTCCTCATTAGTGATTATCCTAATAGAGCAAGGGAAATTATGAAGTGGTTATCTTTTACCCCTAATGTAATTTCAAGTCAATTGTTCATTTAGAAAAGGACTGGCTACAATATAGTTAAGATTGAGGAACAAGGTGGTGCCAAGGGGAAAGAAAAGGTTGGATCAAGCACTGATATTTTGACAAGGAGACCTCAGCTTGAAGAAAGGCCATTAGAGCCAATGCCTAAGAGGTAGAAAAATAGAAGGAAGACATGTGTCTCAAGAAGATATTTATACACCATATCAGTCTCCCCTACATGTGGGAGAAGAATAGCTCACTGGGGATAAAATTGGACAAATTGGATCCCAGGGTGGAGTATTCATCACCATAGTAGAGTTGGAGGAAGGAACTTTTAAAGAACCCCCTATGCCCAACCTAGAATTGAGTGTCACCAAGTTTAAAAGAAAAGAGATAGATCCTATAATTGAATAGGATAGCCATGAATTCTTGTCAGATAGCAACTTTATAAAATCAAGGGATTTTTATCAATTTACATGGAGAATAAATAATGCAAATTTTGAAGAAAGATGTAATAAAAAAAGGATAGTACAACCTAAGAAAGAAGACTCTATTATGTAGAGTAAAATTAAAGAAGAAATGATGCAAGAATTCAACAATATAACTCTTGAGGAAGGAAGGAAAATGATCAAATCAAGTAGAGTACCACTTCTTCCTAACTGGGACATTGTAGATGCAATGGTTTCTAGTGTTGTAAAAAAGGACTTGAAATGAAGAAAAAAAGAAGAAAGCACTCAATGGTGTAAGGTATAGTAAGGACCATGCTACTTTGGTCATTTGGTCTTTGAAAAGAGGATCTAGGACTAGCTTTTTTGAGCCTAGTGACTCTGAGTTAGTGGGTAATTTAATTGTTAAAAGAGTAGAGGATACCCCAAATAAGGAGGCAACAAAATTGAATGTTGGGACAAAAAATGTCATGTTATCAACTACAAGAAGAGAAAAGAGGTTTAAACAAGAGTTGCAAGTGAAGTATGAACAAGTCTTGGAAATCTATAATGAGGAAATCTAAAAAATGCTTGGACTTGAAAATGAAATTTCAAGATATAGAGGGCAACAGGTAAGAATATCAGAAGTTGGGGAATCATCCCAAAAATTACTTGCCTCATCACCTACTCCTCCTCCACCTACTATCCCCATAGTATATATTCTTGACACTTCTTTACATCAAGAAGACACTAGTAAAGAAGAAATGGAGGAAGAAAAGGTCAGGTTCAAGATTGTGCAGGAAGAAACTTGGCAAATATATGAGTAGAAGATTAGGGAGGTAATGCCTTTCTTTATTTATGATATTGGTACTAGAATATTGCACTACATGATTAGTCAATTACTCTCTATCCATCAAACCTAGGGTAATAACGATGATAAACTGAGATAAATTTTAAATAAATGGGTGGTTAGAGAGGAGGTATTGACAAAGATATGCATTGAAATAATTGATAAGGAGAATGATGATGATAGAGTTGAAAAGACTTATGACCAAGTAGTAATGTTATTAGATTTTGATATAAAAAGAGAGTCATTATAGAGAAAAATCGGGTCATGTATCTCTAATTTTTAGAATAGGAATTTTTCTTTCTTCCCCTAACTATTCAATAAAGAAAATGAAGTAAAAATATTGACAAATTGGGATGATAACATTTTGGTAGTCCTGAATGACAGAGTAGGCTATATAATAACATATGATGCAAATGGTATATTTGTGGATGTTATAGTAGATTTGGAAGAGGCTAGAAGATTCTATAAGCTTCTTATATATGAGGAAAAGATGCTGAAAAATGAGTGGAAGGATGTTGTAAATAGAGAGAAAGAAATCATTAGTTTTGGTTGGCCTCATGATGCAACTTTTGATGAATGGGTGGCAAAGTTTGCACCAACAGTTGAAATTTCAATAACAACAACAAAGAGCATATTGCATGATATATCAACATATAATGATAAAATTGAGTATGCTGATAGAGTTGATCAAATGATTGACGAAGTGTCATAGATAGATGAGGTGACTTCCCAACCAATACAAGAGCTTAAAAGCTTTGTGCCAATAGTTGTTAAGGAAAAGAGTGATTAGCCACCTATTCCAGATGTTAGAATGTTAGAGCCAAGTGTAATAGAAAATGAGTATGTGGAGCTATAGCTTGATGAACAAGGTCAATCATCAAATGCAATTGAGGAACAAGAAATTTCCACAAAGTAACCAATAAAGGGAATCATTCTATTGTTAGATAAAAGATCATAAATTCTTTGTTCTTCTCTTGAAGTGTTTGAATGTGCCATTTTTGACTTTTGTATAACCTTTATGCTCTAAGGACAGATGTCCTTTTCCCTTTAGGCCTGAAGCTTGTTTCAACTCACACTATATTAGTGAGTTCCCAAGCCTAAAGGAGGGTCTGAATTTCTTTATTGTATAAGTCTATGTAAATATTGAGTCAGTCCATGCATATATTAAATTTGTTCTAGAATTGAATACAAAAATTAACAGTTGTTGGTCTATTGTTTTAATTTTCTGATAATGATAAACATTGAATTGTGCACACCTTCAAAGAAATTAATACAAAAATATTGAAAGTTGGTTTTCATCCTAGATCTTGTCTCTTTTCTTGTTTCTATTTTGTTCTCTAAAATTTGATAGCAAAGTTTATTAAGTTTCAATAATAATTCATTTTGAGTTATATTTCAATTTTCTTTTGCTGATAATCTAATGGATTATGTAAATGCTTAATGTAAATTGAAATAACATTATGGTTTTAAGTAAAGATATGATAAGCATGAGATCTAGAAATGAACCTTGAAAAATCTTTACACAAAGTGTCAAGATAAGATTCAGAAGTAGTTGTGTGATCTCTAAAAGTTATAGCCCAATGGATAAGGCACTGGTTATCCTTTTAAATTGATTTGATTGGAATGCTTTACATAATGCAAAAAACTTATATCAATCAATCTTTTAATGTTCTATTGTTTAAGAAATTAATTTCGACCTGTACTTGATTCATGGTGTCTAGGGTTTGATAAAATAGCTGGTTATCATCTCTTCATTACCATTGAATTAAAAGAAAGAAGGCTAAATAATATGTTTGATTTGGAGTTCATATTGAGAATCTTGATTTAAAAGTGAATAAAACTAAATTCCTAAGGTAAACCCACCCGAATCTTGTAGAATTCAAAGTGGAGAAGACTTTAAGGTATTGTTAGTTGGTCCTTTTATTTTGATCTTCAAAATCCCCACAATGGTCCTTAGCTAATTCCTAGGTTTTCTAGCATCATAAAAGGTAGTTGAAGTTATGTCAAATTAGGAGAAAACACTCCTAAGGCAACTAGCTAGTACATGAATGATGTTGTCTTCTATGTAGAAAAGAATATTTTCTACCTAAATGTAATAAAGCCTAGAGTTTTTTGAGAAATTGAGTTGCTCTATGAATCACTAAGAAATAATGTATGGGCATTATAGAAATATTGATCAAATTTACAAGGGATACTAATGCCAGAAGGATTGAAGTTTTTGATGAATTGTATGTTGTTTCTAGTGAAAGGAAGGACAAAGAGAATGAGAAAGATGTCTACAAAGGCTTCATTTTATGATAAAAAAGAAAAGAAGATTAGAAGAATGTATCTAGAGACTTTCTCTACTATGGTGATTGTTTTAAGTGAAAGTTAAAAGGAAGAATATAAGGGTATTGGTGATCAAAAGGTGACTATAGCTATTGATGTATAGGTTATTGTTGGTGAGGAGCATTTTTTTTCTCTTTTTTCATTAGATGAAGATAATGTATGAGCTAAAAATATTCTTACTCTATCAAGATAATCTAAAGGACTAAAGATCATTGAAGATGTGTTCCATGAAGTTAAATTGTATGCTCAAGATACTATTATTTCTCAAGCAGAAGCTTGGGGTTGATCCCCGCTCATCACATTGACAAGTGTATTAGAGTAGTGCAACTATCTAGGAGGAGAATCATAGCTTATTTCTTTTCTAGACAAATGCTAGTGGTTGTCCTTTGACCTTGATGGAAAAGTTGGAGAAATATAATAGAAATGTTTATTTGACAATGTGTTTTATGGAAGAATTAAATGTATATAGAAATGAATACATAATAACTTGGTTAAATTTAAATTAGGGGGAGTTGACAATGATTAATGTCTTTAGCACATAATTTTTTGTACTTTTTGTTTTGATAAATGGAAAAAAGGGGAGGTTGTTAGAAATATTCATTTGGTTATTTTATTTTTTTGTCATTGAGGTCAAGCACTATAGTTTAAAGGTATGTGTTGAAGGTTCAAATATATTCTTGTATATCTATTTATCTACAAGGTGAGTGTTGGTTCAGAGGAAGTAAGGATGTGTGATGGACATGATAGTGTTATTAACAATGGAAAATAGGTGTGTATAATGAAGATCATGTGAGAAACATATGTATTACTCCTTTTTTTTTACATTCTTAGGCTCAAAATATGTGGTTCAGTGATAGAGATAATATAGTTAAATATGACACATATTTAGTTGTATTTTTTAGAAAGCTTGAAATGTAGTAATAAATATTGAAGATGTGCAAATGTGATTGGTATTTTATTCAAGTTTTTTTTTTTGCCTTGGTTGTAGTGATTCCTTGTGATTTGAAAATAATTCCTAGGGATCCAAAAATTGTGTTACCATGTGGTGCCATTATTATGAGTTTTTGTTCTAGTCCAAAAAAGTATTGTGATGACTTTTTAAGTATAAAAATTGGTAAGTGTGATGGACTCTAATGTAGAATTTGGATCTTGCCATGGTATTTGGACATATGGATACATTTGGAAAGTGATGTGGTCCTTTAAACATTGTGATGCTATGAATTTAAGATAACTATGGAAGTTGTTCTTGTAATTGTGAATTTGGTATGGGAGATGTGTTAGCCCCAACTAATATTGTAATTGATAGTTGACATAGGGAGATATAGGGAAATCTATAACGACATGTAGAATAAAACCAACTTAAAATATTTAGCACTCGCTACTTAGAGTTACACACGGAAGCTATACATTGATTAAAGAAAACCATAGAAAACACAAGGTTGGATGCATCATATTTTTAGGTATAATTATTTCACTTCACATATAGAGAAACCACAACATGCCCGACTATGAGGCCTTCTAGATTGTGGCCTTATCCAAATAAGAATTATACCATCTCAAAGTCTTAGCTTGCATATTCTATCTTCTAATCTCTAAGAATGCTCCTTTTCTACATCTAATCAAGCTTCTTTTATGACTAGCTAAGCCACAAGTCAGCTAGTCAAGCATTTATTTGCAATATAGGTCCATAATTGGAAGATCAAACCAAAACCCATGAAAAAAATGATATGAGATGATGCACACTTAAAGGTAGGTCCAAACATGTGTTAGGAGTCAGCTCCTAGCTACAAAAGATGCCATGTAATCAATCAAACTTGTGTCAATTAAAATAACACGCTATGCAAGGTGGAAATATTAGGAAAATAGGACCGTAAAGAATGACATAGAACTCAAGAAATATAGAACATAAGAATTGGAATGCTTAGGAAAAGGATCTAGGATATGTCCTTGATATGACGATAACTACACATAAGAAGAAAAAAAAGCATCAACTGTTACTTCATGAACAACATACTGGTACATAAAATTGGATATATTTCTAGTTGATGCAAGATTTCTCAAAGACCCAAGATGCTCCTACATCAAACACCTAGGGTTAATAAAGAACTGATGTCTACATTAAGCATGATTGATATTCTGACCCAAATCATATAGATCTAACTTAGCTTTCATAATCCACAAACTATCATCAATTGGTTTGTCTTACCACTAAACTAGGTATTACATGTAGTCTTTTCCTTTGGTGCTTTTACTTATTTGGCTACTCAAGATCTTCTCAATGCTATCTATTTTCTTCTTAGGGTAATCCAAGTTACCTTTTAGCTTATCATATAATTCAAAATACTCAAAGATATTTGCAATTTTGAATATAGGAAAAATATCCATGTCTTTTGGTAATTCAACTTCAAAGACATTTCCACTATCAAACTTCCTTAGAATCTTACAAGGACCAAAATTCTTCATATTCAGCTTACTGTAGGTACCAACTAGAAATCCATTTTTCTTCAAGTGAATCATTGCCTCATCACTAACTTCAAAATATTTATGTCTCCTTCTCTTATTTCCTCTTTGTTTGTATTCCAGATTATTGTCTTCTAGGTTCCTTTTAACTTCCTCATGTAAAGCCTTTATGAAATTTGCAAATTCTTCAACTTCAACACTTCTCTTTGTCTCAAGGTTCAAATTTCTTAATTCAGTAGTTCCTTTAGGATCCATTCTGGTAACAATCTCAAAAGGTGTCTTCTTAGTGCTCCTATTCATATAATTATTGTACGTGAACTTTACTTGTGCCAATATCAAGTCCTAATTAGTAGGCTTACTTCTAACCAAAAATATCAAAAGGTTACCCAAACTTCTATCCACAATTTCATTTTTTCTATTTATTTGTAGATGAAATGTAGAACTAAACTTCAATTCTGTGTTCAACTTCTTCCAAAGTGTCCTCCAAAAATAACCTATGAATTTAGTATCTTTGCCTAAAATGATAGTTTTAGGAATTCCATGTAATCTCACCAATTCCTTAAAGAATAATTCTGTGATGTGTATTGCATCAATAATGATAGATTGTTAGCTAATAAGTGCTATGAATGTATGTAAAGGATTCATATTAGTTGTTATATTATCATTGATGTCAAAGTCTAGTTAGCTAGACAATTATGCTAATTCAAGAAAGTACCATATCATTAGATTGATAAAGGTAATTTGAAAAAAGTATAATGAAGATAGAGTTGATATATAGGGTATTCAATAGGTACTTGAATGAGAGGGACAATGATTATGTAATATTGGTCTGATTGTTTTACAATCATGTATTGTTGAGAAGTATTGAAGAAACATAAGCTTAATTGAGTAACAAGGTTAATAAAGGGAAATTGCATTCAATGAGTGACTACATTATTGCTTGAGCGATTAAAAAGAAGGAATAAATTAGTGTTTCTCAAGTGAGTCAGTATTAACCGAGTTATATGTCTCCTAGGTAAATATAATGTTTACCAAGTGACAACCAAATGAACAAGTTTGGAAAATTGGAATCTGAGGCCGAATTTTGATGGAACTTTGGAAAATTCAAGAAGATCTAAAGTGAGAGTCAAAGTTTGTTGCAAGATCAATGATGGAGAAAATTCAAGAATGATCTGATGAAGGAAATTGAAGAAGGATAAGGATGGACACAAAGTTTTATGTGAGGTTATATATTCTATGTTTCTAAGTTCATTGTGTGAAGGAATTTTTTTATAAACTTAAGATCAATAATTTTGATTAAGTGGAAAAAGATGGAAGGATATGGAAGCATTGAGAAAACTATTTAAGAAGGAGAGAAAGATAATTTTAAGTTTTTGGTTCAAAGTGGTTTTTGACTTCATTGTGATTTTGTTCGAGTATTGATGAAGCTGGAAGAGATTTGATTAAAGGTTGTTTTGAATGTGAAGTTATTGAATAACAAGGAGTAAGGAGTTGAGCCAAGTGAATCGAGTAGAGTAGAGAGAAGACTAGAAGAAGAGTTTGTGGAAGACATAATCAAATGAGTGAGTAGAAGATAGAGAAAGAGAAAGAACAAAGATCTAAACAAGAAAAGGTGGTTGTTATTCTTAGCATATCACTTTACAATGTTATTGTTTAACCATTCTAGTAGAAAATCTTAGAAGTGTGAAGTGGACCTAACAAGTCTATGAAATCTTATATGGTAACATCAATTAGTAGTGTTTGCAAGTCCTTTAAATCAGACCACTCTTTTTAGTCAAAGACAAGGAGTGATAAGGTCTAGATGATCTTTTGGTGAAATCCTCTACCATGGTCACTTTAACAAAGTGCATGTAACCTTTAACAAGGTTGTTTCCTAATAGAGATCACTTTAGTAGAGTAAAAATTTTGGTTGCTAGTCCCAGGTGTTTTCCCCCTTAACAGGCTTTCCATGTTAAAAATATTGGTGTTAAATTATGTGAATGTTTTTGTGTTGCAAGTTGATTTACATGTTTTAAAAATTTACTGCAACTTAGTAATAACTAAGATATCACTAGGTAATTACTAGAAATTTACTAACAATCGATAATGCAAGGAATGGTTTGATAAAAAAATTGTAAAGAAATGAATGAATGTATTAAGTATTGAGTTGGATGTGTCTACCAAGTAATTAAAGTTTTTGTTGTTGATGTTTATGATGCTTTGATGGTGTTGAAATGTTGAAGGGATTATGAGATAATTGGACATAACTTATTCACGCCCCCTCCCCCCCTCTCGATTGTCTAACAAGATGTGTAATGTGTTCATGGTCCCCTCTCTCTCCTTGAGTGTATCATACTTCACATTTTTTGGCCCCAACATTATATTTAATAATTTTATCTTATCTATCCATGGGTTGATTCCATGTTTGACCTATGTTCTAGTTGAGATGCTCTTGGCATGGGATCTTATTGATTTTTTTTGTTGGCATGGGTGACTTGTGATTTTATTTTAGTATGGCTGACCTTTTTATAATCTCAATGACCTATATTGTACACAAGTACAATTTATTATTTGGGGAAATGCAAGAGTGATGTGTTTTAGCAAGTGAAAAAATATAGGGAGGGTTTTGGAAGAGAAAATGTAGTTGATGAGGCAGTTGTTGCAAAGAGAAGTTGTAGAAGACAACCAAGAACAAATAGATGAAGCACAAATAACTTAAGAAGTAGAGGTTGTTAGAACTCTATAGAGTATGATTGTGATCATAGATGAACAAGAAAATTGGAAAAGAGAAGTTTAAGCAGATAAAGAGGATAAAGATATAGATAATGACCCCAAATATGCTATTCTAAAGTGAAATCTAAATAAATTAAGTTATAAAGAGAAATACATTTTTGTACATAAGTTTGAAGAAAAAGAAAGAAACAAAAGAAAATAATCTTGAGGAAAATTGTTGAAACATTTTTCAAAATTACTAGTGGAAGTTGTTATTGACATGGACGAACCATTAATTGATTAGTTAAAGGTATTTATAGATTCAATTTAGACAAATCAAGATACAATTAAAGCATAACTCAAAAAGAAAGTGGAGAAGAAATTGTACAATAAAAAAGATGAGAAGCTTGTGCAAAAAATTGAATAACTTATGACAACATTATTGGAAGGCATAAAGGAAATAAAGAAAAATATAATGGATGATAAGAAGAAACACAACATGACATGAATTGTTATAGAATTCACTATATATATCAGTGCAAAGGTAGAAGAAATAAGAGCTAACATTGATATTCTAACAAATAGTTTAAACCCTACAACTACACTGATAATGGAGTGTAAAACACAAAAAGGAGAATTATTTTATAGGATACATGATCTAAGACATATAGAGGAAAAGATCAAGAGTAATCTGCTTGAGATACAATGTATGATAACACCAATTATAGATATGATGCAAAAATAGTTAGGAAACACTACTGATCTCCTTGATACATTAGGACAAAGAATTATCGAGAATGTGATAGAACAAGAAATAGAATTTAGAAGCACTATCATTGCTCTAAATCAACTCTAACATGTATGGAATGAAATTTTCATGGAAATAAATAACAAGTAAAAAAATATTTTTGACAAGATATAAATAAGTGAGTACCCCAACCAATACAATCATTGCTATAATCTTTGGCATTGTTTCCAAAAAGTGGGAGAAATAGGACATATACAAATTGAATTGGTATAAGATGTATCAAAAGGGGGAGAAATAGGAAAAAATTCACTCAAAGGGGAGAATTCAAAAAATTTGGAGACATAAATGGTAAGGGGGAGCAATATGGAAAGTAGATCACAAGACAACAATTTTGAAAACAAGTTTTTGTCATCAATGCCAAAGGGAGAGATTGTAACTTGACAAAATCCTTCATAGTTTATTAACAAATATTTTGAATATGGTTGTCACTATTGGAAAATTTGATGTAGGAGAATCCTAGGTTGCTTTTCTATCTTGCTCATCTTTGTTCATTCTACCTGTTAGTGCCCAGTGGCAGATAGTGTTAAGTTCTAGTTGTTGTTGGGTTGTTCAGTATTGGCCAAGTTATTCAGTATTAACTAGTGCTTTGGTGGTTGAGTGTTCCTTCATGTGTTGAGTGAGGCTGATGTTTGTTGATGCTTAGTGCCTTGTTTGACTAAGTTTGTCTATGATTGGTTCCAGTATGAGCCAACTTATGCATTTAATTTGGGTCATGAATTTAATGTAAGGATATTGTCTTGGGATATGTCCATATCATTTTAAGGTCATCCTTTCTATTATGTAATGATCTAGAATATTTTGTAAGTCATTTTGGAAAGAATAAGTAGTGGTGTTTGGACTTAGGTTAGGTATCTTAGAGAGTTTAGAGAAGATGATCTTGGAGGAGAGAGCTTAGAGTAGATTTGCAAAGATTGTGGATCTTGAAGTTATAATATTTGTATTGGTTTTAACCTAGAATCCTTATAGTTCAGCATGTATCCTGATAATTGGATAAATCAATAAAGTATTTGTTGTTTCTTCTCTCTTTGGTGTTTCCCTCTATGTTGTTTTCTTCCATTGTTTTTACTCTACGACATGATTGGACTATTAGGTGTGTCTTTGGCCCTAAATTTTGACCATACTTGCATCAAGTGGTATCAGAGCTTGAGGTTCATTCTCAAGGATATTGGATGGTGTAGAACCCTGATTAATTTGGTTGTAGGCTGGAAGATATGTGGATTTAACCTATAACTTGCAAAGGGTTACGATCTTGTAGGAACTTGTATGTCAAGATGGTTTGAGGTAGAGAAAATGTTGACACTACTATATTAGACATGTTGAGATAGATTGAAGCTAGATTAGATCTTGTGGAGATAACCTAGAGGGGAGGAGTGCATCTTGATGATGAAGAAATAGCACCAAACCCTAATCCAAAAGCTAAGGAAGATCAAGATCAGGAAAGATTGTTAAGAGTGTTGTCTAGGGAACATTCAAATCCTATTGTGGAAGTTGCTCCTTATGATGGAAAAATGGATACCGATATTGTGTTGGATTGGATCTCTGATATAGAGAAATTATTTCAATTTGAAATGCTCCTGATAATAGGAAGGTAAAGATTACAATTACTAGGTTGAAAATTCATGTCTCACTATGGTGGGAACATTTGTAAATTGATAGACAAAGAAGGGGGAAGGAAGAGATCATAACCTGGTTAAAAATGGCGAGAAAGATGAAGAAAAATTTCCTGTTGATTATCAAGTTAGCTTGTTAAGAAAGATGCAAGATTTGAGATAAAATGACATGATTGTGATGGAGTATACTGAGGAGTTCTATAGATTGGACATTAGATATGGACATGTGGATGATGAGGTTGAGAAAGTTGCAAGGTACTTGAATGGTTTGAGATCTAGAATCTAACATGAGATAATTTTTGTCAAATTATAAAGTGTAGAAGAAGAAAATTAATATTCCTTGAAGTTTGGGGAGATCTTGGCAAAGAAGCACAAACAAAGATAGATCTGTAGATCTTATGGAGAAGGTGGCAAATCTAACAATTCTGCACAAGATAAGGACAAATCTAAATGGAAAACTGATGAGAAAGACAAGATTAAGTGGAAATGTGGTAATTCTTACTAAGGAGGTACTAGTTCTTACTGATGAAGAGGTAATTCTTATTATAGGGGTGGTTTTTGTGGTAATTATTTTAGATGTGGAAAATAAGGGCATAGATCCTTTGAGTGTAGGTACTCTAGTGAGAATGAAATTGGTAGTAGAAATTTTGAGATACAAGATAAATCTATGCACCCTCAGAGTGATCTTGAGGCTGGAGAAAATTTAATGGTGAGAAGAGCTCTATGTAGTGAGAAATTTGAGGACAAGGATCTTGGTCATAGGATAAGTCTTTTCAAGACTAGATGTAAGATAGTTAGTAAACATTGCAAAGTGATTGTTGATAGTGATAGTTCAATGAATTTGGCATCAGAGAAGTTGGTTACAAAGTTGTAGTTGCAGAGGTTGAGACACCCTAAACCCTATCATGTTTCATGGATCAAGGATGAGCATAAATTATCGGTAAGTGAACAATGTGTTGTGAAATTCAAGATTGGATATTACTTTGATGAAGTTTTGTGTGATATTATGCCTATGAATTGTTGTCATATTTTCTTGGGTATACCTTGGCAATATGATAGATATGTTGTGTATGATGGAAGATTAAATCAGTATACTATTTGGATGAATGGAGTTAATGATGCATTGATGCCTTTGACTGAGTTTCTTGATGAGATAAATTTCACTACTATGAGAATTTTCATAGTTAGTGGAAAGAAACTTGAGAAGAATATGAGAAAGAACTAATTTTTTTTGTTGTAATTCCAAGAGGGACAAGTTGTGATAGTGATGGCTGAATGACATGAACTAGTAATAGTCAAGTGATAGAAGATAGTGGAGACCAAGTGATAGTAGAAGTTAACAGTGTTAGCCAAGTGCTAGCAAAAATTAAAAACTTATTGAATGAGCACATCAAGATTGTTGTTAAGATATACCTAATGGTTTACCACCAATAAGAGTCATAAGTCCTTATATGGATATGATTCCTAGAGCTATTTTTCTAAATAAAGAACCATATAGATTGATGCCTATGGAGAATGAATAACTTAATAGACAAGTGTAGGAGTAATTGTAGAAAGGTTTAATTAGAAAAAGTCTAAGTCCATGTGTTGTACCTATTATATTTGCACCTAAAAAGAATGGAGAATGGAGAGTGTGTAATGATTGTAGAGTTATTGACAAGATCATAGTAAAATATAGGTTTCCTATGTTGAGGATGGATGACATAATGCATTGTTTGAGTGGGGCAAAGTATTTTACCAAGATTGATTTGAAGAGTGGTTATCATCATATTAGAATCAAAGAAGGTGATAAATGGAAGACTACTTTTAAGATAAAAGATTGTTTGTATGAGTGGTTGGTTATACCTTTTGGTTTGACTAATGCACCTAGTACTTTCATGAGGTTGATGAACAAAGTTTTAAAGAGACTTTTGGGTAAGTTTGTGATTGTTTATTAGATGAAATTTTGATATTTAGTGAGACTAAGGAAGAACATCTAGAGCATATTGGAAAGTATTGCAAAGATTGAAAGAGGAGAATTTGTTGATTGATTTGAAAAAGTGTTCATTTATGCAAGAAGAGATTGTGTATTTAGGATTTGTGATTTTAGTTGATGGTTTGAGAATGATTCTTGAGAAGGTTAAAGAAATTTTGGAGTTTCCTACACTTGAGGATGTGGGTGAGGTAAGATCATTTCATGTTTTGGTTAGTTTCTACAGAAAGTTTATAAAGAGTTTTAGGACAATTTGTAATGCCATGATTGAGACTATGAGAGTAGATAAAAATAATTTCAAGTGGACAGATGGAGATGGTAAGAGTTCTAATACTTTGAAAAAAAAGGTTGTTGAGTTACATGTATTGGCTTTACTTGATTTCAATAAGGTATTTCAAGTTTAATGTGATGCAAGTGGTAGTGCAATAGGAGCTATGCTGAGTCAAGAAGCTAAACTAGTTACTTTCTTTAGTGAGAATTTGAATGATACTAAAAAGAATTATTATGTGTATTATCAAGAGTTTTATGGTATTGTTCAAGCCTTGAAGAAATGGAGACATTATTTGATTCCTAAGGAGTTTGTGTTGTATATTAATCATAAAGCTTTATAATATTTGGGAAGTCAACATAAGTTGAATCAGAGACATATGAAGTGGGTTGAGTACTTATAGAGTTTCAATTTTTTTATCAAGCATAAGAGTGGAGTTACTAACCAAGTTGCAGACACATTGAGTAGAGGACATTCTTTGTTGACTAGATGAAGGTTGAAGTTCTTGGTTTTGATGATAGTAACCTTGATTTTTCTGAGGCATGAGTGAGTGCAAAGAACCAAATCTATTAGAGCAATGAAGTAAGTATGATGAGTATTTTATTCAAGAAGATATGTTGTTCAAAAAAATTATGGTGTGTATACCAAGAGGTTCTATAAGAGTTAATTTGATTAAGAAAAAGCATTGTAGTGGATTGGATGGACATTTTGGTATTGATAAGACATTGAGTTTTCTTAAGGATAATTATTATTGGTCAAAGATAAGGATTCTTCAAAAGTTTGTTAGGAGTTGTGGAATTTGTCAAGTTGCAAATGAAGTAAACTAAAATATTGGATTATATACACCTATTTTTGTTCCTGAGAAATCTTGGAGTGATATCAATATGGATTTTGTTCTTGGATTACCTAAGAAAGAAAGAGTGTATGATTCCATATTGGTTGTTGTGGATAGATTTTCTAAGATGACTTTCATACCATGTAAGAAGACATTAAATATTGTGCATGCTGCTGAGATTTTCTTCAAAGATATTATTAGATTGCATGGACTACAAGAAAGTATTATTTCTTATAGAGACAACAAGTTTGTTGGTTATTTTTGGAGGACTTTGTGGAAGCAGATAGATACTGAGTTGATGTTTTCTTCTACATTCCATCCATTGATAGATAGACATATAGAGGTTGTGAATAGAAGATTGGGTAATTTGTTGAGATGTTTAGTTGGAGATAAGCTAAGTAATTGGCATGTGGTATTGGCACAAATTAAGTTTTCATATAATAATTCTGTGAATAGGAGTACTGGAAAAAAACCTTTTGAGATTGTTACTGGAATGCAACCTAGAGGTATATTAGTTTTGAGGGATGTTTTTGGTAAGGAGAAGAGAAGTGTTGAAGGGGAATCATTTTATGGTTTTATGAAGTCTTTGCATGAGGAAGTGAAGTTGAAGTTGGAACAAAGTAATCAAAAATATAAGAAGAATGTTGATAAGTCTAGGAGACATCAAGTTTTTGAAGTTGGTGATAAGGTGATGGTTCATTTGAAGAAGGGTAGATTTTCTGTTGGAACATATAATAAGCTAAAAATGAAGAGCTCTAGTCCTTGTAAAATCTTGAGGAATTTTGATAGTGGTAATGCTTATGAAGTTGAGTTGCTTGATGACATGGATATATCTCCTATATTCAATGTTGTTAATTTGCATAAGTATCATGATTCACATGATGATTTTTTCATACCAGCTGATTATCCTAAGAAGAAGGTTGAAGAGGTTAAATAGATATTGGATTAGAGAGTTGGTGAGAGCACAAGAGGAAAATATTACTATGAATATTTGGTGAAGTGGAAGAATAGACTAGTTGAAGATGTTACATGGCTTTCTCAGTTTGAGTTGGATTTAGCTTGGGCTATGACATCTCAATGGTTTAGGAGAATCATTTCTTTCAACCCAAGTTGTTTGATGCAAGAGCATCCTAGGTTGATTTTCTATCCTACTCATGTTTGTTCATTCTTCTTGTTAGTGTCAAGTTGTAGATAGTGTACAGTTTTAGTTGTTGTTGAGTTGTTTAGTGTAGGCCAAGTTATTCAGTATTGACCAAGTGTTCCTTCATGTGTTGAGTTACCCTAATGTTTGTTGATGCTCAATTGCTTCTTTGAATAATTTTTTCTGTGATTGGTTCCTAGTGTGAGCTGAATTATGTATTTAATTTGGTTCATGAATTTAATGTAAGGATCTTTTCTTGAGATGTGTGCAAGTCATCTTAAGGTCAAACTTTCTATTACATAATGATCTAGAATTTTTTGTAAGCCATTTTGGAAAGTATAAGTAGAGGTGTTTAGGCTTAGGTTAGGTATCTTAGAGAGTTCAGAGTAGATGGTCCTGGAGGAGCGAGTTTAGAGTATATTTGTAGATATCATGGATCTTGAAGTTGTAATATTTGTATTGGACATAATGCAGAAGGCCTTATATTTGGGCATGTATCCTAATAATTGGATGAATCAATAAAGTATTTGTTGTTTCTTCTCTCCTTGGTGTTGTTCTCTATGTTATTTTCTTCTGTTGTGTTTACTCTATGAGGTTATTGGACTATTAGGTGTGTCTTTGGTCCTAACTTCCAACCATACCTACATCAAAATCACATAGGTAACAGGAAGACACTATCAAAGTAAGAAGTAAGAAGAATGTTATAATAATACTATAACACTATTCATCCAAAGAATAGTAAACACCTAATCAGAACAAAGGAACACAATCAAAATAAAGGAGCAATATTGATTAACAACAAATTGAACAAACAAGTTAACGAAGGAACAATTTTGAAAATCAAAGATGTGATCAGCACCGAAAGAGATTCATTGAATATGGAAAGAAGAAGTGAAGGAAATGAGTTAAGGAATCATCAAAAATAGTTTATAGGGATAGGTGAAGAGATTTGAGTGTTGAATTCGAGAGGTTTAGAAAATGAAAACAAAGTTTTACCGGGGATGACAATGCAAGATTTGAAGATGAAATTTAAGGTAAAAGATGGTTTATGGAAGATTTGAGAGAAAGTATCATGGAATCCTAATTAGGTTTATGTAAATATAAAAAGAAAAGGAAAAGGAATGATATATAGGTAATCAAGAAGAGAGAGAGAGAGAGAGAGAGAGAGAGAGAGAGATAGAGAGAGAGAGAGAGAGAGAGAGAGAGAGAGAGAGAGAGAGAGAGAGAGAGATGTGATCATGGAGAAATCATAGAGAAGAGAAGAAGAAAAGAAGAGAGAGCTTAAAGGATCTAAAAATATTCTAAAAGAGGCAATCATAGGTCAAAACTCTTATTGAATTATTCCTAAAAGTTATATTGTGAACTTATTGTAAATTTTTTTAATCAAGTGAACACTACATAAGTGGGATAAAATTATTAACAAATTTATCTTTGATGAGACTTTAGATGCTTCTAACAGGGTGTTAGTCACTCTTGATAGGGTGAAGACATTCAAAAGATGACATTATTGTAAGCTCTTAACCAGACACCTTATTACTATAATGAGGAGTTGTGAGTACTATCCCCACCATAATTTTTCCCTCTAACTAAAGGTTTTCTATGAGACCAAAATACTGAGTTATATGTTATGTGTGTGAATGTTTATGTTACATGTTCATTACTTTGCCAACTTTACATTTGAAATAATAGGCGATAAGTTATTTCATATAGGTAAACTTTATTAGTATATCGGTCTAAGGATAAAGATTAAGGAAAAGTGAAATATGTGTGGTACTTATGCCCCCCCCCACCAAGTACCTCCATCAGCCCCCCAGTCCACCCCCCCCCCCCCCCCCCCCCCACCCCCTCAATACCTGACCCAGATCTTTCCAATAGTATGTGCCTATAAGTACTCTCCACCATTAATCTAGCTGTCTTACACACCTAGGCTAAACTAGTCACTACCAACATCATGTTTGAAGGTCCAAATTCTTCTATAACATCTTTTAAATTTTGAGATTGGAAGGTTTCATCCTTTCTTTTCCCTGAATAATCTATGACTCTAATAAAATTAGTGCCTATTGAGCTAGTGACAATAATATTGATGAGTGGTTAATGTTTTATATCGGTCCACCCATCTGTGATGATGGAACATCCATCAACCATTCATGTCTGTCTCATTTCCTCCATCAAAATAATCACTTTTGAATATTATTTATCAAGAACAATGATGCATTGTTTTTTTCACCATTTGGTACAAAGGAGGGACCAAAAACATAAATATCTTTGCACATTTGTCTATAAAATGAGGAACATGATACATGGAATCATATCTAAAAAGTTCATTTTTGGCAATATCTCAGTTGACCTAAAAAAATTAAAATTTTGGAATAAATTGACACTCTTATCAAACATTTAAAAATATACAATTTCTTAAAATATTCTTAAAAATACATACATACATACCAAAATTTGTAGAAAATATATTGATTTGAGATATCTATGAAGTACTAATCAAAGTTTTGAGTCAAGTAGTAATTCATAGCAAGTAAAACTTTGTAGATTAACGTAGTGCTAGAATCATATTCCAAAAAACAAGAATTACATCAGAATATAAATAAGTTTAATACATATAGTGTATGCACCCTAAAATGGTCACCCAAACTATGGGCTCCCATTATTCAATTTATCAATTTATCAATTTCCTGAATCAATAGTTTGCAGTATTTTATTAAATCAATTCAAATCAATTTCCTTGATCAAATTTGGTTATTTCATTTCTAAGGTTGATCATTTTATCCTAAGTCTTATTTAATTAAAAGAAAATCTCCCTTTTAATTAAATAAAACAAGTCCCCATTTAATTAAAAGAAAACCTCTCTTTTAATTAAATAATTCATCCACATTTAATTAATTAAGAGAAAAAACTCTCTTTTAATTTAATTAAATATTTCCTATTTAATTAAAAGAACTTGCTCCCTTTTAATTAAATAAATCCCCACTTAAAGAGGAAATAAAATAAATAAAAATTAAAAATTTCTCTACACTTAAATGCACATATTTCTAAGTGGGATTTCATTTAATTCTTTTCCTATTTTTTCATTGGTGGATCTTTATTTCACACGAATCATTCTTTCTCCACCCTTAATTAAATCTTTTTCCCTCTTAATTTTGATCATCCAGTCTTCTTTATAAGGGAGAATCCTCTCCTCATTTTACATACACACACTCTAGGTTATTGTTATGCTGCAAGTTTGGAGAGTGATTTTTGAAGGAGTTTGAATACTAAAGCTTTTTGTGAAAAACTTCTATTTATTATCTTCTTCTCTCATGCATCCATGGCTTCCATCATGATGATGCATCCTTTCATTTTCATATTAGCTTAGATCTTTCTTTCATAGATTAGATCTTGCATTGTTATCATATAGATTAGTTTTCATCTCCATTTGCATGCATATTGGATCTTTGAATCTCTCATTTTATGGTGCACTTGCATGGCACAAACTAGGTCAAGTTGAGGGTCTCCATTACAAAACCCTTGCACTCCATGAATAGAGAGCTATGAGCTGCCATTCAAGAACTCATTCTTGAGCAATCTTGGATATAATGACTCATAGAACTGTGCTCACATTCTAGGCCTACATATAGAAGTCAAAACTCCATGAAAGTACAGCTTCTAAATACATATTAAGTTCAAGTTTCAATATCATGAAAACCAAAAGTAGAAATCATAAATTGTTTCTACATGCAAATCTCAAAAGAGATTGTTATTGTTGGGTGGGTGGTGTTGAAGTAATTGCTTTGGCAACATCCTCAATATATTCTTGAATAGGCTCCTTAGGTTCAATAGAAGCCTTTGATGAATGACCAAGCTCATGTTCTTCATCATGTGTGGCCACATCTATATCCCAATCATCTGCCTCAATATCAAACTCAACTAGTTGTTCATCTTTCAATAAAGGATCACCCACATTCACATCTACATCCTCTCCATCGAGAGGGGTAATCCAATTGGCTGAATATGAATAAACATCATCCATGTTAGGTGCTTTATATGAATCTTTTCCTTCCACTATCTTCTTGTGCAAGAAAAGATTATACCTTACATAAATCAATTCATTCAACCAATTTTGAGTCAACCTATTACATTTCTTTGTGTTTGTGTTATGAAAAGTACTCTAATTTCTCTCACATCTAGAAGCACTAAATGGATATGATAAAATTTGGATGGAAAGATTTTAAAGATTGGGTATTGTGGCACCATAATCTTCCCACCACATATATGCACAGATTAAAAGAACTATTTATAATGTGGTAAATCTTCCAATAAAATTCTTGAGAAAATTAAATTGTATGATAAAACTAAACACATCTTCTTTTTTGACCTTTTTGAGAGGTTTAAATCTCCTATATTTGTAATCTAGAGAATTAAATAATGGCCCATCTTCCCTCTTATACCTTTGCAAGTCATTAAGGATGAGGTCTCAGAGGTTCAAATCAGAAACCAATCTTTGAATATATGTATTCATGCCAATTTTGAACCTCTGCATCTGTTCTAAAAGTATTGGAGAAATACAACTCATCAAGTATGAGGTCTTGAAGGTTCAAATCAACAACCAATCTTTGAAAATATGTATCCAAGCCAATTTGAACCTCTGCATCTACTCTAAAAGTGTTGGAGAAATAGAACTTGGGGTTCAAGTAGTAGACAATTGCATGAACATGTTGGTGGAGTGGCTGGTTCCACCTATGATCAATTATGTTCCATATGGGTCTATATTTGGTCTCAATTGACCTATATAAGTGTTGAATAGCCTCTTTGGCCCTATCACTAGCCTTGTATAGAAACCCCATGGGGTTTTTATCCCCATCCACAGTTTGCAGAATCTTCACCAATGGTTTTGATCTGGATACAAAAAATTGTACAAGAATCATTGAATGGAAATTTTTCAAAATTAAATAATAAATCATAAATGAAGACTTGAAAACTTACTTTGAGGATCTCCTTAATTATCTTTTCAAAGCTAACATCAAAAAGTATCTTCACAACCTTCTCTACTTCATGTTTCTTGGCATAAGGTTTCTCTAACCATTTCTTATATAGAAACACGTGCCTCAGGTCTAACAATGTCTCAGATATGCTTTGCAAGTTTAGAAAATTAGTAGAAAACTATCTGACCCCACTAGTGCACTCTCTCATAAGACTCAAGACCCATGTATGATTGTAGATGCAATTCACAATATTCCTTCTATCTTCAACCACCTTCTCCACCCAACTCAATTTCCCTAGGTTCTTAAGGATCAAGTGAAGACAATGGACACCACAAGGGCTCCAAAATAATGTGGGATGCCTCTCTATCAGAAGTCTATCAGTTGCCACATATGTAGCTACATTATGAACCCCAATTTGTATGACATTAACCACTCCCACTTCCATTACCACCTCATCCAACATGTTGCACAAATTTTCTATATTTTTTACTTGATCAGACACATCAATTGACTTTAGAATACCAATTGTCCCCCTAAAGAAATGATAAAGTTTATAATTTTCTAATTCCTTCCATTTTCCCACCCACTAGATATAATAGTATAACCTTTATGTTCCCAAACTATTCCTTTCTCTTCCATAGGTTGATGAATTTTTTTTATCTCACCATCTAACAACAACCTATTCACCCCATAAGGAGTTGGGAGCTTGAACCCCTTACTAGGCAAAGAAATCAATGTTGCCACTTGATCCCAATATAGATTACATAATACATCGAAGGGAATATCATTGCAGATCCAAAATCTTGCAATTATCATTTTTGTCTTCGCATGCATCTCTTTAATGTGTGTAATGTCTAGAAAGTTGGGTTGAGCACCAAGAGTGTTACATGGAACCTAAAATTCTCATAAAGATCTAGCCAAAAAATCTTGATCCTCATATTTGATGCCTAGTAGAAGAAGCCTCACCACCTATTTGTGATCATGTAGAACTAAAATTCCCCATTAGGGTTGTCATGGCCTCAAATGTCCTCCTTTTCTCTGCCTTATTTCATGTAAATTTTTGAAGGCTTGTCAAAACCTTCCTGGTAGCCTCTTTCGGACACATGGAACATGGTGTAATATCATTGCATGGAATCTTTGCAAGATCATATTCAATTGGCTTATGCTGAAGTCATATTCTTGAGTCAATGGATACATTGGAATTGTCCTTTGCTTGCTCCTAGGATCCCATATTTCCATCAAGGGTCCTCTTTGCCACCAACCATCTTATAGACTTAGATAACCTAACAAAACATAGATGATTTAAAGTGAGAAAACATATGTAATCTATTAAAATTTCAAATACTAAATTATAAATATTTTTAAAAATACACTTAATACTATTATATATAAATTTTAATAGTTAAATAAGATAGCATTACAATAAATTTACTAAATATTGTTGCATAATTCCAAAAATATAGTAAATTTACTAAATTTACAATAATTTAATTTTACTTAACTATTATATTTATATATAAATAATATCAATATTAAATATATTTTATAAAAGATTTATGATTTAGTACTTGAAGTTTTAAATATATTATTATATCATCTTAAATTGGAAGGAACCCAGTTCAATGAAGGTTTAGCACCTATTTAATGTGAGATCATCAATCTCCTTGCATTTATCCTTCTTTCCTCCCTTTTCTATCCTTTATCCTAGGTGGAATTCGGGTAAAACCCAATAGATCCTATTTAAAGATCCCATTTTCATGGTGTTAAGCTTGAGGTAGGATATGCCCTCCTAGGTCTTTCCTTCCCTTCATCTATCCACTTGGAATCTTCTCTCTACACTGAAATAGCTATATTTCAAACTCTACACCTAAGTTTTTGGATTTAGGATTTGTTTTTCAGGATCCCAGAGGTTCTGGTTCCTAGTTTTTTGGGGCATAGTGAGCCCTTGATAAATCGAATAGGGTTGTAATGTACCCCTAATCGAGACCTATTTTGGGTCCTCTATTTGGGTCACATGTTTGGATAACTTTAGGGTGTTAATTCCTAGGTAGGTCAGCTTGTGGGAGTTAGTCCATTATAAGCTCTATATAAACCCTTCCATTTTCTCCATTTCTCCATCATACTCACACACACGATTAAGTATTCACAAGTTTTCAAGTCTTCAAGCATTCATTCAAGCATTCCTTTGTTGAAGATCAAGGATTCAACTATACAAGAAATTGAAGGAGTTTATTTTCAAGATCTTCTTTAATCCATTCAAGATCTTGTGTTGCATCTTCTACATGTATTCATCTTCATATTCTTGATCCAATCAATTGGTGAAGTAAGCACATTGCATTTGATTCAAGAGATCCTACTATTGTAAGGTGAGTTTGTACTTTTACTTTACATTTCAATTATTTCAATTCAATCTTAATTCCTAAACTAGGGGTTGAACAAGGAAAACCCCCCATCAATAACATAAATCATTTTTTGTAGGTTGTGGATATTGAATCGATGAACAAGTTACAGATCTGTGTACCCTTTTTGACTTTCTTTAGAACTATAAAATCAAAATCAATGTCAAACACACTCTACCACAGTGGATCAAGCCATCCCTAATGCATTAGTGGTGATTGGGCCATCCCTTATCATCCATCTCACCCCTGATAGATTATCAAATGATTTTTTGGTTTTGTCTATTGTACAGTTTCAAGCCCAAATTCAATAAATTTTCTTCATTTTGATTAGTACAACAAGCATAAAAATATATTCTAAAGGTGTGTTTCCAACCTTATTTTTCCTTTTATCATACTTACCTACATATAACTCTATCTTGTCATATCATTTAGGGTTTCTAAGGATTTTGTTATCTTTCCCCTTATTCTTCCTAGACCTAGTTTGCATTAGTTCTCCTTTCTTGTTTAGTTAGCTCTAATCTTTCTAGACCTAGCTCTCTAGAATTAGGATTGAAAGGTAGTATCTCCTTGACTTCCTTCTCTCTATTATCTATATGTGTGTTGGTTATGTGATGGACTTAGGTCCTATACCTTTCATTCATATTTCCACCACTACATTTACTCATGAACCCAACTATCAAAATTTCCACTTTTTATTTGATGTTAGATTTCTTATTCAATGTTAGATCTTTGTATTTCCTTTTGTTATCTTGTGATCATCTTTTCATTCTTTATATATTATTTACATTACATTGTGTTTTAGTTCATATCATAAGGTTAGATTTATTCTACTTCATCTAGCCTTGTTTGGTGTATGAGCTTTAGTACCTTCAATCTAGCTACTTATAGTATTCTCGATGGGAGAATTCGTAGACTCATGGCTCTCTTTGATCCAGATTCCTCTTCTCCTTGCATTTGGAACCTTAGTAATCTTATGGTTCCTCATGATCCTAATAATTCTATGGAGCATGACTCTTCCCACTCATCTCATGATGATTAGGATGAGGCATTAATATTTCCTCCTAAATAAGTTGATAAACTTTCTACTAAGATTGATAAAATGCATGATTGAATTCTTCAAGAGAATCACAGTACTGGTACTATTTTTTCTTTTCATTCTCTTAATATAGTGATCCATAATGATGAACATAGTGTTAATATTTTACGTGGTCTTACTCACCTTGTCCATGCTCATGGTAAGCCTTTGACATGACTTGCATTTGAACACGGAATGGCTTTACCTATTTCTACTTGAACCTATTTTTTCTATTTCTGCACCTATCTCCAACATTTCTACTTATGTTTCTCCTATTTTGACCGCCTTTGTTTAGTTGTCTTATCATCTTAGTAGTCTTCCTATTCCTTCTTTGTTTTTGAATGTTTTGCCTCTTTTATTGACCACTTCATAGCCTTCATATAGTTCCTTTCACTTATCATAATCCTCCTACTATGGTTCCTAGTGTTCCACCCATTGCTCCTTCTATCCCAGCTAATTCATGCACTCTTTCTAGTGCATCGAATGTGCCTCTATCACCTAATTCTTCTAATGATTCCACTATTCATAGTATTTCTCAAACTATTTCTTATTTGCAACAACAACTTTCTTCCTTTACTCAATCTAAGTTTAATATTCCTACATGTGATATGGGTATTCCTTTGTATTTTGACATTATTTGTATTGTTGCCCCTCAACAAGATAATATGCCTCACCTTGATACTTATAATGGTAAAGGTGATATGTGATACATCTTAAGACTTTCTAAGTTCTATGTAGTGACTATGCTCATGACCATAGAATTTTAGCTTAGTTGTTTCCTCATACCTTATGTGACAAAGCTTTGCAATGGTAATTCTCTTTACCACCTCATTCTATTGATTCTTTTCATAAACTTTCTAATATACTTGTGCAATTTTTTTAGAATAATATTGGTCCTTTTATTTCTTTGACTTATTTGATGCATTGTAAACAAGGTCCTAAGGAGAAAGTGACTGAATTTATTGGTAGATTTAAGCATTTGCATGCTCATATTTCTTATCTTTCACTTGATATTGATATTAAACATATTTTTATTGCAAATTTACAAAAATAAATTAGAGATATTATTCTTCTTACTAAGTTTACTTCCTTTTCACCACTTTCTGTAGTGCTTCATCAATATCAATTACAAGTGAGTTAGTTTGGGAGCACTACTCCAATGGCTCTTGTACCTATTGATAAGAGTGATGTCACACTTAAACATAACAAGTTCTAGAAACCTAACAACTATGTTAATCTTGAAAAATCCATGAATACAGTAGATGATCAAGTAGTTGTGACATGTTGAGGTGCTGCTAGTTCTTCCTCTATTTTGCAAATGAATTGTAATTTTACTCCTTTTTTCGAGTCTTTACATTCCATTATAGGTTGGTTCGTTAGTGCTAATATGATTAAAATTTCTCCTATTAAACTATATCTTCCTTCTACATCAAGTCGACACTTATATCCTAAAGCCTTTTGTCAATATCATTATTAGCTCGTCTATGATATTGAGGTATGTTATTCTTTTATAATGCTTTATCTGTTGATAGTCATGATAGTGAAAACAAGTCTTGTTAGAATTATTTAGAATAATTGAGAGGGGGGTGAATTAGTTATCCTCAAGTCCAGATGTACCCATTCAACTTTCAACAACTTCAAAAAATCTCATTAAATAGCTCAGTTCATATAGAAATATATCAGTAATTTAACATTCTTTAACTTTATGTTTTGTCTATGTGTGTCGACTAACATTAAAATAAACAATTTTAAAAATAGCATGCATAAAGTAACTTCCACACAAGTAAATAACACTTTGACACTAGGATTTAAAGTGGAAACCCAATTTGGGAAAAATCACCAAGTAACATGCTACCAATTTTTCAGTCTTCTAAAGTGAGCTTAACTAAGAGAAAACCCTATTAAAGGTTATACAACATACTATTAAATGTGACCATGTTAAAGGATTTAATCACCATGTTAGGAGTGGCCTTGTTAGAGGACTTTGGATCATTCCATCAGAATGTCACCTTGATTAAAGAATTTATAAAGTGATTGTTAGTTCCACCTTGATTAATGGATTTTGACTGTGCAAAGGGTCAGAATGTAACAAGAGTTTTGATCTGTTAAACACAAATCACTTTGCAAATTTAGATCTCCATTCACTTAGTTTTTGGTTCATTGACTAGCCTCCATTAACATCTCCATCACTAATTTTCTTGACATCCCTTCAAGCAATCATAACTTGCTAATCTCTTCACACTTCTCCTCTTTTGCTCTTCTCCTTATAGTTTCTCCTTAAGATCACCAATGAATAAAAAACCAACCTTATACAACATCTATTGTGTCTCCTTAAATAGGCAATTTCAATATTTTTCCACTTAAACATCACTATAGATCTTATTATTAGGTCAAACTCATCAAATCCTTCCATCATTTTGTTTTCTTTTTCCTTTCTAGAAACTTCTAATCAAATCCTTGCATTTGATCATATAAAAAAATATCTTCATTCATTAAATATTCCATCTCATCAATCCTTTCCATCTACGTGCTTTGACTTATCCAAAAACTCAACTATGTTGGCCTCAAACTCAATTCTTTTACAAACTATAACTTTTGTTGTTACGTGGCAATCACTAATTTCTTCTAGTTGGTATGTAGCTTGACATACATTGAATTGTTTCACTTAGCATTCACTAGCTCACTCAACCATTGCTATGCTTGGTCACTACTAACCTTCCTTTATCAACTTTCTTGGTAATAACCATTGCTTGACTTGAACTATTTATTCAACTTCTTCTTAAGCTCCTAAATCTTTTGTTCTAGCTCCTTCATTGACCGACTAATACTAATACTTAATCATGCTTAGAGTTTAGCTCAACTCTTGCCATTTTACTTATACATCAATTTCATTTCTCTTCTTCACTCCATGTAATTATTAAATAATACATTATCTTGTCAATAACTAACTTATCAAATGCCCATTGCAATTCCATAATAAGTATCTTATCTCTTCTCAACAACATCACTAGCTCATCTTGCTATCTTTTCTTTTCAAATCATCTTCATTAATCAATAGATATGGAACTCTACACTATTAGTAAATATCTCTCCAATAGGTTGTACATTGTCTTATTAATAGATTTGACATCAATGACAACATAACAATTTTTGTAATTGTAGTTTTCAAGAATCTCCCTCTTTGGCATTGACAATAACACCTCTAGTTATTATGCAATCTAGAATCTTCATTACATTAGCTTTTGAACTTTACTATCACCTCCCCTTATGTTTTTTCTCTCTTTATTAATTTCATTATGATTCTCATTCAATGCAATCTCTAGATGCTCCCTCTAATATTGACTATAGTAGTATCAACTACATGTAATCCCTCTATAATTTTAGCACATACTCCATCTCTGTCATATCTCCTTTTGGTGATAACTTCAATATCTCTAGCAACATATGTCTCTCTGAATATATGAATGATACTTGAATATACATCTCCCTCTTTGATAACAATGCTAGAGACATCAACCATTCACATGCATCTCATCTCTTTGATCTAGCATACATAACATTGTCATGAGTGATATAGAAATGTCATTCTATTAGATTGATTTATAACTCCTTATAGCTTCATCTATTCATAGTTCAGTATCTTTCTTTTCAAACCCTTAGGAAACTCCTAAAGTGTGACCTCCTTCATCAATCTTGTAAGATATTTTGATCACAATAATTGATGCAATGCAACATCTCTTCTCAGTTTTCTTTAGGTAGGGGAATGACCCCTAACTTACTATTGTCATAAAAGCTTGCAACCTTGTCCAAAGTTTTTACCTAAGGAAAACCTTATGAAACATGGAAACAACCTCCAAGTTGTGGGACTTGAACTATGAGGTTAAGTCTCCAAAGAAGGCCAACTTGCTCTACTATTAGGATATACTTAAACTACACTTGAAGAAAAAAGGGAGAAGTAATACATGAAAGCAACTACCTAATCTAGTCTAAGGAGGTGATGCACCATAATAGGGTGTTCAATCCTACCTTTGTCCATATATGCATAGTTAACAAATGATAACCTCAAAGAATATAGGTTCAAACCTTGCTTACTCTAACAACCACATGTAGATCAAACAAAAAAAATGTTATAGGAAGAAACTTCACTCAATATCATTCAGATGCCAAAATAGATACAATCATGCAAATTGTAGAGTATAGACAAGAACGTTAACTGGAGGAAAAAGGAATCTCGCACAACATGTTAATGGTTGAAAGAGATATAACAAAGAGTTACAATGGCTCATTGGCAAAGAGAATTTACAATGTGCATACAAAACATACCAAGGAAAATAGAGAAGAATCTATATCGAGAAGTTACAAAAAATGTGCTTTTATAGCTTAAGCATAACTAGATATTTCTAATAGAGCCACTTCACAACCACTACATCCAACCACTATTGAAAATCTAAAAAATATCTAATCTTAGTATACAAATAGATGCTGGCAATTCACTTGTCCACCAAATAAAGCTCTAAGAGGTTAGGAATGGTGATCATTAACTTTTAACTAAATAGATGGATCAATAGGTGGTGATGAAGTGTTCTTCTACATTTATCAAACCTGGGGAATGATGAAAGTGGTTGTGGAAGGTCAAAAAGATAAGATTCATCATCAAGGAGCTAGTTCTACT
This sequence comes from Cupressus sempervirens, assembly GCA_028749045.1. Taxonomy (NCBI): domain Eukaryota; kingdom Viridiplantae; phylum Streptophyta; class Pinopsida; order Cupressales; family Cupressaceae; genus Cupressus; species Cupressus sempervirens. The sequence continues at coordinate 240,596,204 of CM053792.1, forward strand.
ATCATAAGTGCACCAAATTAGTTGTGTTACTTGGTCAACTAGAGTCAACCATCAAGCCTTTCCATGTGGACCAAACATCTTTTACCATTCTGCCACTCTATGAAGTCTTCATGCTTTAACTGCCTGTGATTGCAACTTTGCCACCACGTTTCTTCAATAATAATTCTTGCTTGAAAAATTGTGACCAATTGGTTATCATTGCTTCATAGCATGCCCTTGACATCTTTCATTAACTACCACAACTTTTTAAAGATCAATATCTTGATTACATTTGCATCGTCGCCACTTTGACCCAAAGTTCACCTTCTAACCTTGCAACCAAGTGAAACAAAGAAATTTCTTGATCACAACTCTAACCACAACTTCCTTCTTACATGCTACAATAGTGCACTGGTCATAGATCTGAAAGATCTAATAGTGCAAAATTCATCATTGAAATACTGAATATTTTTCCCTTACCACACTATCACAACTTAAGCCATGCCAAACTCACCTTGTGACTAGGCAAAAACAATGTAATCACCCTGTCGGTACCCTGACTTGGGTTGAACCAACTAACATTGTGACAATGCAAACACAAAGTAATCATGCCTTTGTCACCTTGACCTGAGTTAGTTATTAACCCACTGTGACTGTGAAAATCACATGGTCACAACTTTGAAATGTTTCAAAGGTATACATGAAAAAAGTTTGTGAGACTTAGGATAAAAAGACACGACCAAAGTTTAAAATAGATCCCTGTGAAATATTTGATCATTTGAGCATTTAAAAAGTATGACCATTATATGGCTCAACATTTGAAATCAATTTTCTAGTGGGAAGGCATTTTTGGCTAACATTTAGCTCTTAGATAATCAAAATCATCCTTAGGTAATGCCTTTGTGAATATGTTAGCTATCTATTCTTTTGTGTTTACATATTCCAATCTCACTTCTTTATCTTGTACCAGCTCTCTCAAGTAATGATACTTTATCTTAATATGTTTTGTCTTTGTATGCATCACATGGTTCATTTAAAATGTTTATAGCACTTGTGTTATCGCAATATATCACAATAGGTTCTATGATATCTTCCTTCATACCTTTCAAAAAGTGTTTGATCCACACAATGTTTGACTAATTTTCTATTGTAGCAACATGCTTAACCTCTATTGTGGATTATGAAATATAGTTTTGCTTCTCACTTGTCCATGGAATCAATTTTTTGCCTAGAAAGAAAGCACCTCCACTTGTACTCTTTCTATCATCAACATTTCTAGCCCAATCTGCATTAGTAAAAACCTTCAACTCAAACTTATCATTTTTTTTGTACCATAATCCATAGTCTATTATTCCTTTTAAATATCTTAGTATCCTTTTTACTATGATCGTATGATTTTCTCCAGGATTAGTAGAGAATCTAAAAACAATGCCAACTGCTAATGCAATGCTAGGTCTGCTATGTAAAACATATTATAGTTTTCTAATCATTTACCTATATAATATTGTTTACCTTAGTAGAGTCATCATTCTTTGATAACTTATGTCAAGTAACCATAGGTGTTCAAACTAGTCTTGAGTCTTTCATTCCAAAAGTCTTCAATATCTCCTTGACATACTTAGATTGTGTAATGTATATGCCACCTTTCATTAGATAGACTTGTAATCTGATAAAGAATTTGATCTCTCCAAACATTAAAATCTCAAATTCCTTCTTCATTTGATTAGAAAATGACTTACACATTGAATCCTTTTCTCCAAATGTGATATCATCAAAAAAGAATTCAACTAGTAATATCTTACTTTCATATTCACTTTTCAAATATTAATTTCTATTGTCATTAGTTCTTGTAAAGTCAATTTTCACCAAATAATTGTGTAAACTTTCATACCATGCTCTAGGGGCTTGCTTCAAACCATATAAATATTTTTATAGCTTACATATCATATTCCTCTTGCTTGGATCAACAAATCCTTTAGGGTTTAATGTAGACTTCTTCCTCCAAGATTCCATTCAAAAATGAAGATTTGATATCCATTTGATATACTTTGAATCCTTTGTAAGAAACATGTGCTAGTAAGCTTCTCACTCCTTCCAACCTTGCAAATGGGGAAAAAGTTTCACCATAGTCAACTCATTCTTGTGCATATCCCTTTCATACTATTCTTTCCTTGTTCTTTGTGACTTCACCTTTCTCATTCAGCTTATTTTTGAAAACCCACTTAGTTCCAATGGCATTCTTATCCTTTGGTCTAGGTACTAATGTCCATGTCTTATTTTTCTCAATTTACTCAATTTCTTCATTAATTTCTTCTTTTCAATCTTCATTTTCTAGAGCATGCTTAATTGATTTAGGATCAAATTCACATAATAAGAATGTATCATTCTCTAGTCTCCATGTCATGACTCTTGAATCTTTGTCTCCAATAATTTGATTTGGTGCATGATGTTTTCTTACATATTTTTCCAAAACAGATTTAGGTATTGTTTCCTCTTCTTGTTGTTCACTGGATTCATCTTGCTCCTCTTCTTCAATTGTCTCTAGCTACAACTCGACTTCCTCTATCTAATGGTTGATAATGTATGTATGTGACTCGGCTCCTATAGCCTGATGCTTGTCAGTGTACTAGTGTTTGGAAGCCACTTTTTCTATTTTGGGTAAGGTACTAGGTTCACCTTCATAGATATAGATAAATTTTTGTAGCCTTCAGGTTCTTTCTTGCATTCTTCTTTATTCTTTTCTACAAATTCATCAGCTCTAACATTTGCACTTTCCACAATCTTATTAGCATTAGAATTCAAACACTTATAGGCTTTTATTTTAGTGGAATAACCTAGAAATATTCCTTCATCACTTTTTTCATCAAGCTTACCTTTTCTTGCATCTTTCAATATGTAACACTTGCTTCCAAAAACTTTGAAATAATTCACATTAGGTCATAGCCATACCAAAGTTCAAAATGTGTTTTATTTGTACATTTTTTCACTTTTACTAAATTCAAAGTATAGAATACAATACTTATAGCTTCTCTCCAATATTTTTGTGAAACACTCTTTACCCATACCAAAGTTCAAAAGGTGTTTTGTTTGTATATTTTTTCACTTGTACTAAATTTAGAGTATAGAATACAATACTTATAGCTTCTCTCCAATATTTTTGTGAAACACTCTTCTCCATAATCAATGTTCTTGCATACTCCATAATTGATCTATTCCTTCTTTCATCTATATCATTATGTGGTGGAGTCCTAGGTGTACTCATATGTCTCTTGATTCTTTTTTCATTGCAAAATATATTAAACTCATCTGATATGAACTCACCTCCTCTATCTGATATCAAGCACTTTAAACTCTTTCATATTTCCTTTTCAAATCTATATAAATACCACTTAAACATTTTAAATGCATCAAAATTTTCTTTAAGAAACATTACAGTCATCATTCTAGAAAAGTCATCAAAAAATAGAATGAAATGTTTGTCACCATAATAGCTTTGCACTCCGATAGGACCACATAAATTCATATGAACCAAATCCAAAATATCATCATAACATTAGGTCTTTCTCTTGAAAATAGACTTTGTCATTTTACCCATTTGACATTGTTTGCACATCATCTTATCAGCTTTTCTTAATCTTGGTAACCCTCTAACACTTTTCATCTTACTAATGCTTACCATATTATTAAAGTTCACATGACATAGCCTCTTATTCCATAACCAAACATCCTCAACTTGTAAAAATAAATAAGTATTTTTAGATAGGTCTAGATAGAACAAGTTACCTCTTGTTTTCTCTCCACTTCCAATTAGTTCACCAATAACATGATACATGTTTTCCTTTTTGTTTTAGAATTCAATTTTGTAACCTGAACCAATCAATTGTGCCACACTCAAAAATTTATTTTGCGAACCATCAACCCAATATGCATTATCACATTTGATCTTATCATTTAGTATAATTGATCCTTTACCTTTTACATAAGATGGTGCACCATTTCCAAACTTAACACTACTTCCATTATAATGTTCTATCTTCTCAAAATTACTTGTATCACTAGTCATATGATGTGAGAAACCATTATCAATTATCCATTTATTGTTCTTACTTACATGTGAAATCAATGAATTTTTCTCATCTTCATCTAAATTATCTTTCATTGCAATGTACACAACTTATTCATTATTATCATCAAAAGTGTTGGAAATAATCAAGACTAACAAGGTTACTGAGAGGGGAGGGGTGAATCAGTAACTCTAAAATTTTAAATTAATTCTGCATAATAACATATTCACCATCCATCTAATCTACTGTATGCATGAAAAGATAAACATATATGAACACACTGATTTGGTGACCCAAAAACCTTCCAATTAGAAAGTAAAACTGGGGTGGGGATGATGCCCACAAAACTTCAATAGTGCAGTATAAATTTGACTTGTTAAGGCTTACAATGATCACTTCTGATGATCTACCCTATTAGGAGCAAGTAGGATTGCTAGATCCACCTTGTTAGAGGATTTACAAACATACAATGAAGTATGCACTCTATTAGGAGATTTACAAAAGACTGCCAAGTCTACCCTGTTAAAGGATTTACAAACTGATTCACCTGTTAGAATGAAGTAGTGGATTTAGTTACAACTAATTTCTGATAAGATCCTTTATGCTCTAATCACCTGATGTGATAGATATAACTTTTCTGCACCAATGTTGACCTTGCTGTATTCCTCTATTCTGCTGCTGATTCACTTTCTCTCTTCTCAAAAATATTGCAAAATAAAATCCCATCCACTTTTCTATCTATGTACAAATGATATAATACATCACATATATACCATTCCAATATTTACTTAACAAGGTCGGCCAAACACAAGTGAAAAAAACATTACCGAGTCAGCCAGATGGTAGAAAACTCAGGTTCCTCAAACTAACTCAATGACCTTCTGATACTCGGTATCCACTACAATACACCTCATCGTCATGTACTTGATAAGAGTAGAGGCACGGTTCATACTGACCATTGTAAGTAGCTTGAAACTCGATAACCATTGGTGACTCGGTGAATATTGTGTCACTCGATAAAAACTGAATCCATTGATAACCTTCTTCACTTGGTAAATAATGATTCCTTCATTTACATTGTTTACTTGGTAAACACTAAGTTCTTCGTTTACCTTGATCATTTGATAAACACTAAGTTCTTTGTTTACCTTGATCACTCGATAAACACTAAGTTCTTCATTTACCTTGATCACTCAGTAAACACTAAGTTTCTTCATTTACCTTGATCACTCAGTAAACACTAAGTTCTTCATTTACCTTGATCACTCGGTAAACACTGCGAAGCTCAGTGACCACTAACTACTTAGAGAACACTGTTTTTCTTGGTAACCACTATGAACTTGGCAAACACTGCTGAACTGCCCATATGCTCAATTTCCAAAGGAATGCTCAGTATGAGCTCGATAAGCATTCAGAATCAAATAAGTGTTGTAACTAATGACAAATATATCATAATTCCAACAATCTCCCCCTTTGGCATTAGTGACCAAAAACACTTATGAGCCACAATTATATACAACATCTGACATACTGACGACTAATTCTGCTGAATATACATGGCTTCCTTATATATAACTCCCCCATAAAATATACACAAGGTATTTACATGAGTTATATGAATTTTATTTATAGTATCTCTTTGTCCCTTTTGTACATTTATTTCACCAATATTTCTTCCTGAGTATCTCTTTCTTCCCCTTTTTGACAATAATGCCAAAAAATAAAATAATGTATTTACATAGAGACACCAAAATGTGAGACAAACTCAAAATGTACTTGGAGAATGAGTTGTAGAGTTTTATCCCAATTCTTTTGTAGGATTTTGCATGTGGATAGAGCTACTTGAACTTCTGTAGAGAGTTCAATCACATGTTCTGCAACAGAGAAATTGTTGTCATGGATCAATGTTTTTGAATGTGCAATGTGCTTTTGTATTGTGTCCATGATGGGAAGGATCATATTCTGAATATCTAACAATGTAGATCGGATCCTTGCCTCTTCTCTCAACAATTCTGCTTGCTTCTCTGACAAAAATTTGATCTTGAGGTGATGAGATGAGCTTGAACTGGGGTCAAGCTTCAAGTTTTGTGCGCTTGCCTTCAGATCCCCATCTATCTTATTCAATTTCTCTCTTATCTCCTTAGTATACTCGGTAACATCACAAAGCTTAGCAAAAATAGATGTTACATTATTAAAAGAATTTTCAATGTTGGCCAAAATTGTGGTTAATTCAACCTATTTTATTGCTATATGCTAAGCAATGTGCTCAAGCACCTTATTATCAAACTTATTTTCTGCATTCTCCATCAACTTTTCTTGATCGGAGGTATCCTCATTGAATTTATTAACTGCCTCTTCTAATTGTATCAAAATGTGTTGAGAAGTATCAACATCAACACCTATAGCCTCAGTAATTATATTCCAGGAATTCTCAATTATTCTATATTCCTTATGCCTTTCAGACCTTAGCTGCTTCTGTGTAGCCTTCATCTCAATTAGTTGACTAGCATACCTCATTTCTTCAATGGTAGCATTTTCATAGTCAATCTTTAGGATTACTATCTCTGTGTCTAAGTCAATATCTTTAGGAATTTCCTTTCCAGTGATCATAAGCCTTAATGGTTTCTTTTGTTTGACTTTTGTGATGACTAGTTTGACCTTAGGAATAGACACAATAGTAGAGATGGAAGGACTAGCAGTGAAAACTGGGATGCTTGAGGGTTGAGTGCCAATAGGAGTATATAACGGATCAAAAACTGGAGTACTTGCCAAAAATGGTGATACACTCAGTAATGCAGTATCTGAATTAATCGGATCTAAAGTAGATACAGATAATGTTGACAAAATTGTAGAAAAAATTGGAATTGACAAAATTGTGGAACTTATTACTATACCGACTAATGATGATGGAGCTGAGGAGGCTAGCTCGATAGCTGAAGAAGAGGGATGTAGCTCGGTAGGTGAAGTGGTAGAAACTTCCATTGATGATACCTGGAGTTGAGATGTGGCAGGTGCAGATGATAAATTTGATGTAGATGTTATCAAACCTGCTGAAGCTAACTCCAACCTTGATGATGTCACAGTTTTAGGTGGGGAGTGAGGAAGGGATGCAATCACTGTTGCTGCAATTTTCATTGGATCATCTTCCTCCTTATCTTCCTCTTTAGCTTCCTCCTCCTTGTCTTCTTCCTCTTTATCTTCCATCAGTGCATACAGCTCTCCTGGTGAGACTGTGATGGATGGAGTGCTCTCAAACTCATCATCATTGTTGCTATCATCATCTTTGATTTCTACTAGTTCTTCACTGGGCTTATGTAGATGATAGATGTTTTTCCACATGTTTGTAGCATCATTTACAACATGTTCAATGTCTTTAATCAAAATCAAACAGGTGTGGAATCTGATCATCATTTTACCTTCATGGCTTTTCATTTCAGTTTTTACTTCTGCTCTAGTGAGACTTGGTCGAAGATTTTTTAAGGATTGCTCATAAATATCTTTTACTGTTTGGGTGGCTAACTCCCATCTCAGTTGCAATCTCTCCAGTAGTTCTTTTGAGATTTGAGGGGCAATCTGGTCTGGGGAGTATTTCCATTTACCCATCTTATTGAGTACTAGTTCCTCAATCTACATTTTCTTAGCATCTGTTCTAGTTTCAAATTTCAATGCCTTGAAATTTGTGATGCCAGCTCCTTCTTCCAATTGTTTGAGCCTTTTCTCGAATGTGGGTGCAGGCCTGACTAGTATAGGTTCCTGCTTACCTTTTCTGGTTCTTCTGGTGAATACTGCAGTAGGCTTTCTCTTAGGTTTGGTAATGATTACCTTACCTTTCCTCTTTGGCTGTTCTTCTGCACATTCTTCTTCTTTTTCTTCTTCTCCTCCTTCTTCTTCACCTATTTCATCTTCACCTTTTCCCTCGGTGAGCATAAGAGGACCAGTCGAAGTTTTCAATTTGGCTATTTTCCTCTTGCCCTTGCTTATGGCCTATGGTAGCTTGATTTCAAGCTCAATTCTGGCCTTAGCTTCATCATAGGTTCCAAAAAAATTTTGCCTTGGGTCTACTGGCTCATTTATTAGTGCTTCTATAATATCTCTGGCTTCATCAATATTTACCTCATAGGGAAGAGGTTTCAACCATGCAACTCGGGGTCTAACTGTCTGAATGTATACCTTGTCATAGTCATCCATGAAGCATACATCATCCTTATAATCTTCAACAAGCTTGGGAGGAATTTTGAATTTGTTATTCATCCTCTCTTTGAAGTCTTCAAAATAGTTATCCGTTACCTTATCAAAATTTATACCCATTTCTGCAATAAACTCATTTATCTGATACAAAACTGAAATATCTTTTCTCCATACAACTATACCTTTAGAAGGGAAAAACTTTTGTACATAGAAAAATAAACAAACTAACAAAGAACCAAATTTACAAGAGTTGGTTTTTGAGGTCCTTATATTGTCCATGTTCTTATTTAGTTGTTTCAACAGCACATCTGCTAGTTCAAACTCCATATTCTTCTTCACAATCTTATAGGCTAAGTCCACAGCCTCACAGGGCACACTATTCAATCTGCTAGAACTATACATCTTATATGCAATTAAATGAATTCCAAATCTTAGCTCTACATCAGATACATTGTTAAGTTTCAATCCTCTACCATCCCATTTAGCTAGGGTTAACTTTTGAAGTTCATCCCGACTTAGGGTTTTAGTGGTTTTGGATTTGCCCAACATAGGTAAACCTGTGATCTTATGAATCATCTTCTTTGTTATTAGGATGGGTTTCTCTAACTACAACTAACCATTATGCACACAGCTTAAAATGTATCTTATCCATTTCATTTGAAAATTCCTTGGCAAGTGCGGGGTATGGGTCAAACCTTTGGTTTCCAAATGCTTGTGCTTGGGTTTGAGGGTTCCATCCACACATAACTCAGCTAGGGCATTGTCCATATCTAGTGTCCCTATTTATTGAATCACTTCAAATGAGTACGAATGTTGTTTATAAGTAGTACCTTTGGTGGAATCTATGATTGGACTCCGCGCAGGTTGAGCGATTCAACTATGGTGGGAATGAGCTTGAAGCTAGGTGCTTTCCATTCCACTCCCTTCACAAGCATTTCAGAGCCTCTCTTTGCCTTGCTGCTGTTGGTGCTTGCAGATGCCATTGCTACTTGGTGAGTGAATGATTTTGCAAAACAAATTCTTTGCTGGAAAATTACTTCAAATCACTTGAACTCACTTTCATGCTCTTGGAGATCTCTTCGCTCTGTATATTCTAAATTTGCGGTGAAAAATGAGATCAAATTCTGCCTTTTTAATAAAAAAATTTGCCATTAATGCTCAGGTACGAAGGTAGCTGAGATGACCTAGGGTTTTCAGATAGTCACCAACTTACTCGATAAACCTTGCAACTCAGTGAAGAAACAAAACTTTTCATATTCTCGACTTAGCTCGGTTAAGTTTAAAACCAACCTTGCTCGGTAGATGCACCACAATGAACTATGTCTTGTATCTGATATACTGACTTGCCATTTGCACTCCTTCATTCTAGAACTTCTTAGGATATTGCTTGAAGATGCAGTCCCTGATCTTCCTTGATTAGTCTAATTAGAAATGGCGAAGTCACCCACTTCTTGAGTGACATTGCCATTATTTGAACTTTCTAGCTTGGTAGATATAGGAATCCACTGTTGTCTCATCTGTTTTTGAATGTTGTTAGCTCGAAATTTCTTTTCATCTTCAATTATTCCTATGTTCATGCAATTCTTGGATATATGACCAAGTTCGATACATGTATAACATCTTATAGTAGTATCTTTCTTCCTTAGGTGATGCCTTGCATAGTTAATTCCAATATGTCCATATTCTCCACAATAATGACATCTGCACCAAGTATTGTAGTCCCAACCAAATAATGCATTGAAAATTTGTTCTGCTGGATTGAATGATTTAGATCTGCACTCAGATGCCTTGTGACCTTGTTTCTTGCATTTGTGACATTTGCCTTCAAATTTTGGTTTCTCTTTGCATTCATTTGCTTTGTGACCATGCTGATTGCAGTTGTAGCATTTACCATTGAATTTTCCTTTACCATTGCTCCAACATTTGTTTGATGTATGTCCTATATTACCACAGTAATTGCAAGTGGGTCTTTGATTCTTTTGAGCACCTTGTTTGGAGGTTTCACCTTCTTCCTTGTATCCAAGACTAGCTTTACCTTTTTGTCTATGAAGATTTTGCTCATTTTGTTGATTCAATTGATCCATATTTGCTTGAGATTTTATCATCCTTTCATTGACTTTCTTTTCAACATTTAAGTCATTTTCCAAACTCTCATTGATTTGTCTTTCAGATCTCAGATCACTTTATAAGCTTGCATTGATTTGTCTTTCAGTGATTAAATCATTTCTCAAACTTTCATTCTCAGATCTTAGATTCATAATTTCTTCATTTGCATTAGATAGTTGACCTACAAGATCTTCATGCTCAAGGGATTGATTATTTCTTACCTCTAAGTCTTCATTTGCCTTGTTTCTCTATTCCAAAACTTCACATAGCCTAATGGATTGGATTTCATGTTCTCTTTTGAGCTTTCTTACTTTGTCCTACAGAGAACCATTCTTTGCTAGGAGTTCCTTGATTGCTTCATTGGCTTCATTTGAACTACTTGATGGTAAAAGGTTTTCAATATTTTCTTCAATATACTGATGATCATTCATTTGTCTTGCAAGTTCCTTCCTTCTTTTCAGAGATTGAGAAAGATGCTCCTTTGCTTCTTTGAGTTGAGCCATGACCATTTCTAGATCTAGCTTTTCATTCTCAATAGATTTGTCAAGTCTGAATATCTCCATTGTCCTTGATCTTTGCTCATCTGTCAAACTTTATCCTGAGAACCACAATGCTCTGATACCAATTGTTGGAAATAATCAAGACTAACAAGGTTACTGAGAGGGGAGGGGTGAATCAGTAACTCTAAAACTTTAAATTAATTCTGCATAATAACATATTCACCATCCATCTAATCTACTGTATGCATGAAAAGATAAACATATATGAACACACTAATTTGGTGACCCAGAAACCTTCCAATTAGAAAGTAAAACTGGGGTGGGGATGATGCCCATAAAACTTCAATACTGTAGTATAAAGTTGACCTGTTAAGGCTTACAATGATCACTTCTAATGATCTGCCCTGTTAGGAGCAAGTAGGATTGCTAGATCCACCTTGTTAGAGGATTTACAAACATACAATGAAGTATGCACTATGTTAGGAGATTTACAAAAGACTGCTAAGTCTACCCTGTTAAAGGATTTACAAACTGATTCACCTATTAGAATGAAGCAATGGATCTAGGTACAACTGATTGCTGATAAGATCCTTTATGCTCTGATCACCTGATGTGATAGATATAACTTTTCTGCACCAATGTTGACCTTGCTGTATTCCTCTGTTCTGCTATTGATTCGCTTTCTCTCTTCTCAAAAATATTGCAAAATAAAATCCCATCCACTTTTCTATCTATGTACAAATGATATAATACATCACATATATACCATTCCAATATTTACTTAACAAGGTCAGCCAGACACAAGTGAACAAAACATTACGGAGTCAGCCAGATGGTAGAAAACTCGGGTTCCTCAAACTGACTCGATGACCTTCTGATACTTGGTATCCACTACAATACACCTCATCATCATGCACTCAATAAGAGTAGAGGCACGGTTCATACTGACCATTTTAAGTAGCTTGAAACTCAGTAACCATAGGTGACTCGGTGAATATTGTGTCACTCGATAAAAACTGAATCCATTGATAACCTTCTTCACTTGGTAAACACTGATTCCTTCATTTACATTGTTTACTCGGTAAACACTAAGTTCTTCATTTACTTTGATCACTTAGTAAACACTAAGTTCTTCATTTACCTTGATCACTCGGTAAACACTAAGTTCTTCATTTACCTTGATCACTCGGTAAACACTAAGTTTCTTCGTTTACCTTGATCACTCAGTAAACACTAAGTTATTTGTTTACCTTGATCACTCAGTAAACACTACGAAGTTCGGTGACCACTAACTACATGGAGAACACTATTCTGCTTGGTAACCACTATGAACTTGGCAAACACTGCTGAACTGCCCATATGCTCAGTTTCTAAAGGAATGCTCGGTATGAGCTCGATAAGCATTTAGAATCAAATAAGTGTTGTAACTAATGAATAATATATCATAATTCCAACACAAAAGCACTATCAAAACTATCTTCTTTAGTGATGTAGCAAGATTTCTTACTTTTGCCTTTGTAGTCTTTGTTATTGTTGGCAATTTTTGTCCCCATTCAGCCCATCATTGATAACTGATTAGAGAAATCTTCAATGGGCTAATTTCTTTATAGAGGTTTAATATTGTGTAGGTTGCTGGCTAACATTTCGAGTTGTCTTAGTTTGTTCTTTAACTGAGTGAACTTGGTTTCCTCTTTTTCCAAGTTGGCTTAGGCTATGAGATCTAATGACTCTCATATTTTCTTAAGCTATCTTCCCATCTTCATGAAAGTGTGAGATGGTGCTAAGTGTCTCCATTCTAGCATTTCTTCATGTTGCAAAGTCTCCTTGAGGCCCTGAGGTCTAGAATTTTTCCACATGGTGGAGGGTCTCATCTCCAACATTTAGGTTAGCCCAACATTTAGATGTACATATCTATAGTGGAGATTTAGTGGAAGATTAAAATATTGTCATTTGATCTATCAAATGACAAGTCATAAGAAGCTACCATGAATTGCAATTCTGGCATTTCTTTATACAGTAGTGTCTCTGGAAGACTTTGAAGCTCAAAATTATGCATGACACTATCACGTGTCACCATTCCAAAATTTCCTCACTCAATAGTGCTTTCTCAAGGCTTTTAGGCCCATAATTGGGCCACATGGTGGGGTCCCCACCTTTCATATTATCTACTTCCTTCATTGAGGGATTTCCATGCCACATCTTAGTCATCCACTGGAAATAAGACAAAGCACATCAATGACCCATGTATTTTCATGACATGGTCCTCTCATGTCATGAAAGTGCAAGATGCTACCAAGTGTCACCATTCTAACATTTCTTCATGTTGTAGAGTCTCTGCGAGGCTTTGAAGCCCAGAATTGCATGATGACCATTGGATCTAGTGTGTCTTGGGGTTTTCCTTGCTACATCTCAATCATCCACCTCAAAGGCATGATCTTGATTGATGGTTGCATCTTAATTCCTTCATTGGGAAGATTCTCACCACCTCTAGGACTTTTGTTTCAAATGAAGACCTTAATCGATGACCATCGTTCAATTTTTGGAAAATCAAATTCTCCCCCACGGTTAACCCTACATGTTGTGGGTGGATAACAAATCGTATTATCCCTTCCCATGGTTTTCTGCCAATAGCATGAATTAGTTTTGTTTGTCCATGGCATGCTACAAGGGTCTATTCTTTAATGCCCAGTAACTTCTTGGGCCTTTTTTCCAAGGTGCCAATGCACTCCATACCTCTTTAATGCATGAAATGATAAAATCATTATGGATTTGACCTTTACAATTGGGTGCATCATTCTTGGCTCTTCCTATCACTTCCAGTGGGAATTGTACTTCATGATCATATTTCTTTTTGATTCTTCAGTTATTGCTTCCTCTACAACTTGACTCCAACCTGGTTGGGGTTTGAACTCAATGTAAACATTAGATTTATGCATAAAATTTATAAAGGCAAGTTGTAAATATGTTTTCTAGGGTTCTTCTCTACTTGTATTTTTGCAGCATCATTATGCTCTACAACTTTTTCCTTTCCACTAATGAAATCTTTGTTCCTTACCTTCTCTTGCCATTTCATTGTCTAGTGCATATATGTGCCTTGTGGTGAATGTTTCTTTTTTTATTTTCTTGATTTAGATGCTATGTTAAGTATGCTAGCAGTTGCTGCATAGTGAAATATCTTTCCTTTTAGTATTTCAATTAGTTCCAAACCTGCATGTGATTCCTTGGGAAATAAAATAGAGTCAAGATTGGTGTATTTTGGTTATTTCATTGATGTTTTGTGCAACTATAGGAAAAGTTGTAACCATGTTTCTATCCTGGTGTATTACCTCCTTTCCCTTTTTGCAATATCTTTTTATTTTCCTTCTCCCCTTTCCTTCCTAGTTGTAGTTTAGGTGCACCTTGATAGTGAGGAAGGCGGCCTACTCTAGAGATTTAGCCTCAGAGCACAAGTCCCACACTTGGAGATTATTTCTATGTTATACAAGGTCACTTAAGGGTCATAACTCAAGCAAGGGTGTAGACTTTTGCATCCATAGTTACCTCGACTATCTCTATTGTCTCTCTTTCCTCTATACTTAAATTATTTCCTTTCATCCTTCTCATCTTTGTTGGGACATCTTGCAACATTATGACTAACTTTGTTACATGTAAAATGGATTATAAGAAGTTTACCTTTGCATTTGCCTTTTCCTCTAGGCAGTCTTCTGGCCAATAATGCTTAAGCTCATCAAGATCATCATCAGATCCATTATCACTTTCCACATACTTAATTTTCTTCTTTCTCTTAGATCCACCAAGGGTCAGTTTAGCCTTAAAAACATATTCAACACTAGCAGTGGAATAATTATCCAAATTTGATAGTTCAAATATAGTGAGTTTTCCAACTAGAATATCCAAGGTTAGATCATTACCAAGTGTAAATTTTAGTTCTTGAATTATAGATACTTTAATTGCATAGAAAGGAATTAAAGTCCTCAATACCTTACTTATCACAGTCTCATCAGATATGCTGCCTCTAGCTCCTTTGATAGCATTTAACACCTCTTTGATTCAGCCACAATACTATGCAATGGTCTCACCTTCTTTCATTCATGTATCATCAAAATTCCTCTCAAGCCTTCTACCTTAGCTCTCAATACATTTTTGTCTCCTCCATAGATTTGTGCTAAATTGTCCAAAATTTTCTTTGTAAGAGTGCATTCCTTCACATCATCAAATTCAACATAACTTAGGGATGCTACAAGTTCAATCATCATTTGGTTGTGCTCTTGCTTCTCTTTCATTTGTTCAACTATCATAGGTCTAGGTACCTCAATTTATTCATTGTCTAGGTAATATGATGTAGAATCTCAATGTCAGATAAGTGCAATCTCATCAAGTGTTTGCATGCTGGGAAGTTCTCCTTGTTTAGATTGGGCAACTCTCTCTTGTACATCTTGATCTTTATTTTGAGTCCCTTTGAACTTTCCTTACAAGAACCTATGCTTTGATACCAATTGTTAGAATGATTTAGACTAACTAAGAGAGGGCTGAATTAGTTATCCTTAGGTCCAGATGTATATACCATTTCAACTTTTAATAGCTTCAAACAATCTCATTAAACATCTTAGTCCATATAGAAATATATAATAAATTTACCATTCTTTAACTTTTTTTTATGTCTATGTGTGTTGACTAATAGTATAATAAAAATATATAAAAATAGCATTTATAAAGTAGCATCCACACATGTAAATAACACTTTGACACCATAATTTAACATGGAAACCCAATATGGGAAAAATCACCAAGTAACATGCTACTAATTTTTCACTCTTCTCAAGTGAGCTCAGTTAAGAGCCAACCCTATTAAAGGTTATACAATACACTATTAAATGTGGCCCTGTTAAAGGATTTAATGACCCTATTAGGAGTGACCTTGTTGAAAGAATTTGGATCATTCCATTAGAATGTCACCTTGATTAAAGGATTTACAAAAATGATTGTTAGGTCAACCTTGATTAAAGAATTTTGACTATCACAATGGTTGGAATGTAATAATAGGTTTGATCTAATAAAACACAAGTCACTTTACATATTTAGATCTCCATTCTCTTAGTTGTTGGTTCCTTGACTGGCCTCCATTCACATCTCCATCACTGATATGCTTGGCATCCCTTCAAGAAATCATAACTCACAAATCTCTTCACACTTCTCCTTTGTTTCTCTACTCCTCACAACTAATCCTTAAGATTTCCATTCAACAACAAACCAACCTTAGCAAACATCTCTTGTTTCTCCTTAAATAGGTGATTTTGATCTTTTTCCACTTAAACATCACCATAGATCTTAGGGTTAGTTCAAATTCATTGAATCCTTCCATTATTTTGTTTTCCTTCTCCTTTCTAGAAACTTCTAATCAAATCCTTGCCTTTGATCATATAAAAAAATCTCTCCATGCATTAAATACACTAGTTCATCAATCCTTATCATCCATGCATTTTGACTCCTCCAAAAAATTAATTGTGTCAACCTAAAACTTGATTCTTTTACAAACTATAACTTTTGTTGTCACTCAGTAATCACTAAGACCTTCTGCTTGGTCATCACTATGTAGCTCGACATACATTGTATTGTTTTTCTCAACATTCACTAGTTCTCTTGGTCATTACTACACTCGGTCACTACTAACCTTCCTTCATTAACTTGCTCAGTAATAACCATCACTCGGCTTAAACAATTTGTTCATCTTCTTCTGAAGTTCCTTAATCTTTTGTTCCAACTCCTTCATTGACAGACCAACATTGATACTTAGTCATGCTTATAGTTTATCTCAACTCTTCTTATGTCACTTATACATCAATTTCATTTTTCTTTTTCACTCCATGTAATGGTTAAAAAACACATTCTGTTGTCAATAACTAACTTATCAAGTGCCCATTGTAATTCCATAAATGATTAACTTCTCTCTTCTCAAAAATATTATGGCACCTCCTAATCAAAATCTTCAAATCTATATTTATCCTTTACCTCGACACACTACTAATTCTATTGTTCAACATTCTCCTTCTTCTCCTAAGGTGACTATTGCTTATGATACCTTACACCGAGAGAATGATAATATTGTTAATGTTGTGGAACATTTAGTTCAACCTCCACCTCCACCTAAGAAATACATTCCCTCTACTTCTAATGATCAACCTAAACCTAAACATAATTTTAAACATACTAGATCCCTTTCTATTTCATTTACTAATGCTAATATGTTCTTCATGATGGTCCTCTTTACATTACTACTTAGATTGCTAAATATCCTTCTTATGGATGTCTTGTTGATCCTACTTCCATGGTTAATGTTATTACCAAGGAACTTTTATATGCTAAGAAAACAAATCATGATTTTTGATGAAGGGTGCTCCTCTTAATACCATAAACTCATAACATAAATAAAGAAATAATAGAAAATGTGAGAACAAAATATGGACTTCTTATTTGCACTGCAAATGCGAAATTATAGAATTTACAAGTACAATATGCTAACCCACATGGGTGCCTTCATTATAGTAATTTGAAAGACAAGCTGCAAACTATCACCCCAAGTTTTTCTAGACAATATTTAAGCCTTTCTTAAATAAGTAATTTTATGCCACTCAGGAAGGTTCTAGATTGAAACTCAATACCTAGGGCTGACAGACCCTAACGATACATATAAAGTCAGCCAATTACATCTTTGACAATTATTTTAGATATTTTAGGTAGTCCAACTTTGAAAGGCCATAACTCACTAACCGTCGCTCTGATTGGCTATTATAACCACTTTTCAAAAATACCAGCTCGTAATCTATAGGCTTGAAACTATGCAAGTGCCCTTCTATCAAGTTTTCAGACTTCATCTGGGCACTCTAAGGCTCCAACAATGAGCTTGAAGATTTTTCTACAAATTTTTCCACCGAAAATCCACAATAACTTCTCCAATACTTTTGCTTGAGCAATTAGATTTTTATGGTAGGCTTACAACTCTAAAATGAACCTTCCTATAGAAAATGAGAATATTTTGAGATCGTATGACAAAATTACTAAAAATAGTAAGCACCTAGAAATAACAGCCCCCTGTCTATCAGTCCTTATTAAAATAGAAAAGACTAAAATAAAAATATTATTTTTGGGTGATGCAAGATTTCTCTTACACCCAGGATGCTCCTACATCAGACATCCAGGGTAATTTGAGAAGTGACTACATCATGTCTCAAGTATTTAGAGGAAAACCAAGACAGTTAACCTCCTCCCTTGCTAGTCATGATGAATCCTCTACTAGCCTCCCTTTCCATTTGACCAAGTATTCTTCATAAGTTATGTTACTTGTACTTTTTCCAGTATGACTATTTAGTATCTCCTCAATCTCCTTTGTAGCAGAACTAGCTATTGGAATACTACACTGTGCTTCTGCAACTTCATCTCCATCACCTCCTTCATAATACTCTATCAAATCTAAAATAGTAAATACTGGTGAAATATTCAATTCAACAAGCAACTCCACTTCATAATAATTTCTAGAATTATGCTTTTTCACTATCTTGCATGGTCCAAACTTCTTCATCTTTAGCTTATTATATGTACCCATTGGAAAATGCTCCTTCCTCAAATGAACCATGACTTCATCTCCAATATGAAATTCCTTATACCTCTAGTTCACATCTACCTTAGCCTTGTACTCTGTATTCATCTTTATGATGTGTTTCCTCACCTACCCATGGATGTTCTTCAAATATTCAAAAAATTCTTCAGCTTCAACACTACTTATCTCTCCTTTATCCAACTACCTCAATTCAGAAGCATTTCTAGGACTACTCCCATATATAATCTAGAATGGTGATTTACCAGTACTCTATTGACAAAATTAGTATATGCAAACTATGCCTGTGATAAAATCATATCCCATCCTTTTGGCTTTTCTCCAACCAAACATCTCAGCAAGTTTCCCAAATTGTGGTTCACAACTTCTATCTTTCCATCAATTTGTGGTTGATGTGATGAACTAAACTTCAAATATATCTTCAACTTCTTCCACAATGTGCACCAAAAATACCCAAGAAATTTGGTATCTCGATCTGAAACTATACTCTTTGGCAAACCATGTAGTCTCACCATTTCTTTGAATTTTTTTTTGCCACATGAACAACATCACTAGTCTTCTTACAAGGAATAAAATGTGCCATCTTTGAAAACCTTTCAACCACCACAAAAATAGAATTATGTATGTGTGTCCTTAGTAATCCAAGAACAAAATCCATGTTGATATCCTCCCACAACTTCTTTGGTACAAGTAATGGCTGATACAACCTTGTATTCTATTGGCGCTAAAAATTGCATGGTCAATTTTGAGCACCATTGTAAAAATCAAGCCCTTAAATGCTTTTAAGTCCATGTGTACCTGGCTATCAGTCTGAGCCCTAAGAGGTGTTTAATGTTTCTAACACCTTTCATTCAGTGTGTATAAGTGTTCCATGATGATAATTTGTCATTTTGAACCATTCAGTGAAGTCTCATTTTGAGCAAATGTCAAATTTGCAGTTTACCCTTAGTGTTAGACAGCGACAGGAATCCCTGTTTGCACCTGAATATCTCACACCTAGAATAGTGTCATGAATTTCCACTTTGGGAGTGTCTAGTGTCCATACCTGAAAACCTATGTTTCAAACTTTGAGTCATTTCGAATCCGTTTGACTAGGTTTTGAATCCCTCAAAGTTGGTCAGTTACTATTTTCATGCTTTTGCATTTTGCACAAAATTTCACCTTTTACTAGTTCATGATGCTCTTACTAGTAGCTTACATGTTTATCAGATAAAAAATATAATCATGCAAGATAGAAAGGAATTCACATGTAACATCAATATATCTCTTGGAAACTTGATTTGTGTAAAAACTAAAATGTGAGATGATGTTTAGAAAGTTTGCACCCTTCTAGAGTGCACTCAATCAAGAGCTTCTCCTTTTTTAAAAATTAAAAAGACATTATCAAGTGCCACCTAGTGAAGGGATTTGAGATAGACATGTTAGAGTCTTTACCCGAGTAAAGGTAGCCTAGTTAAAGGACTTAAAACACAAGTAAATGTGTTACCTAGTTAAGGAATGTAATACAAAGAACTTGCTCAAGTCCACCCACAGTGGGATTTTCTATTGTAATTGTAAGATAACAACAAGAAGATTAACCTATGAAAGATAGATAATTATCTTGATTCAGATCTCTTTGATGCTCATACACCCATTTGCAACTTGCTCAGCTCTAAAACTCATACTTTATCACTCATATGCTCAACTCTTCTTAGCTTCAACACTTATTCTTACTCTGTGTTTATCCCTACTAACATCATTGAATACCCTTCACCTCCACTCTTAACATTGTCTCCTTTCTCTTCTTATTTCCTATCATTGAAGTAGCCTAGTACTTTGGCATTCCAACTTCTCAAATGTGCAATCCACTTGTTCATACAAAGATGAACAACTATATATGATTTAAATTTAGTCATCTTCAAACCCTAATGCAAGAATTCAAATTTTGAATTCTCCTAACTCTATTATGTGTCATTCTTGTAGGTTGTATGTGTCAGGTGTATTGTCCCAACATGGAAAGTTACATGTTTCTTGTGACTCCTTCAATCCATTTGTTGGGAAGAATTATTGAATTTGAATTCTCCCACACATCTTGTTTGAGCTTTTTGTGACAACTCCTTCTCCATTCTCTAATATGTTAGATAAAATTCACCTACCCTATGATGCATCTAGCCATGTGTACCTTGCCTCTGTCCTTTGACCTTAATGAATTATTTTCATCCTGTGTGTTTGACAACCAATTTTCACTTCCTATCCACTTGTCTTGACAATAAGTTACTAGGAATCTTTCCTTAGTTCACATTTAATACATATCAAAATGTGATATCATTTTATAGCAACAATATTTTATGTCATTTAAATATGTAGAAATGAATACTAAATAGTAGGATAAATACCTTTCCTTCTTATATACATGTTGTTTGGGAAAAAGTAGTAGCAGTGGTGGTAATTTTAGCAACAATACCATCTTGAGATCTCCCTCAAGTTTTTAGGCTTCCTTGAAGAGACTAGACTTTGATCCCAATAGTTAGAAATAATAGAAATAAACTGAGAGAAAGGGTTGAATCAACTCCTTCCAAAATCCTTAAACTTTAAACCCTCTAAACCCTTAAAGAATGTAAATTTATAAAAGCTTAAACCCTTGTTACTAATTTAAAAAATGTAAAGCATGTACAAATGAATCAATAAATATCACCACACATAACACAAATATTTTTAATGACGAAACACAAATAGGGTAAAAACCATGGTAAGGATGATACCCCACAATTTGACTAAAACCTTGTTATAAGAATAGCTTATTAAAACACAAGGAATGCACTTGCATTTAGGAACACTACCTAGAGTTCATTACTCAATTCAAACTTGGAAATTACCCTAAGGAATTTTCAGTGACTTGCATTCATAATTCATACTACAATTTGTTACATAAATGAATTGTATAATAAAATCTCTACATGTCTAGTTAAATTTCATTAAAGACTAGTTAGATCTCTTACTTCCATTCCTTCTACCATAATCAGACAAGTATTTTACCCTCCTATAGATCTTTAAAAATTGTAAAAACAATCCCTAGCATAGACAACAAAACTTCCCCTTTTCAACATATGGATTCAAACTCTAAACTATCCTATTTATCAAGAGTTAGGTCAAAAAAGCCTAGCCTTCAAATATAAATAAACTAGCAACAAAATCAACCATCACGACCTCTGTGCACTTTCCAAACATATCTTAGATCCATCTCAAACACCTAAAGATCGTAACCCTAACCCTAAATTATTTTACCAATCTCACATAATTATTTAATAATATTTCTTTAGTATGTTGGCCTATAACATAAACAACTTCTTTAAATTCATTTTACGTGTTCATGTCAATCTCTATAAATTTCTAACTCATCAGGTACATAATCCTAGTGTTAGACTTTGTTCATTGATGTCAAGATGATCCTAAAGTGAGACTAAAATGGGTTAGTAGGCTACAAGCTTGTGGTCATGTTAACACAATTATTGAAATGAATAATTTATAGTATGGGTTATATTATGGTTGTAACTATTCTTAATATTGTTAAAGCTTTATTTACCAATCCATGACATTCAAGGATATGAATTGCAATTCTTTCAAGAATAGAATATTATAAGACAAATCAACTTATAGCATTTTCTTATTAGTTTAATTCTCTTGTGTAACTTAGACGACACATATATTTCCATTAAACAATGGTCAAAGAGTCACTAATATCCAGTAGAGATGATGTCATTAGAATCATTAAATAATTAATTAATCCAAATATTTAGTGGGAAAGTTGTTTATAAAGGAACTTATACATTTTTTTTTAAAACATTATGAAAAATAAAGATGAAAATTTGTTTTTATCACCTTTTTTTTGAATGTCAGGTTGCCCTTGAAGTAGAAGTCATTGGACATCTCTTACATGTATGTAATTAAAAGACAAAAAACATTAGTCACTAAACCATTTTGTCTTCATTATAAAATATGGTATGGTGACATAGAAAAACACAATGGTAGTTTTGTAGCTAAATCAAAAACTACTTGCACTTAGTTGGCACTTCAAACTTTATAAGTAGACATTATTTATTCATCGAAAAGGTGTATGAGAGGGAAGTAAACAAAATGATTATATATTTATTGCATAATTATCAAAAGCTTTTTGAAGTGGTGAATTGAGCACACATCACATGTTGGCAATATGGTTAGATAGATGTCTTGATAGTTGTCATTTATGGCAACATACATTCAACATTTTATTTATGCATTTAGAGATAGAAAATTCTCTAAGTATTAGACAATTTGCAACAACACAAAGTACAGATCTTGAGAGTATGGATGATGCACAAAGAGCTAGCTTATGCACAGTTGAGGAAAGGTTTGTGACATCATCATGATGACATATACCAATGCATATGTGTGCACAAATAGTATGGTGCAAGTTATACTAAGATTAACAATGTTGGCATTTAACAGTACAAAACATAGCATGGTAGTAAACAGAGTTGTACGATTTTAGGAATTATTTTGGTTACAAAATAATTACTAAGTTATGTTGAGCCGACTATGTGGATATTATTCCATAAGTTATTTTATATTATGTCAATCATGTGAAGACATGAAGGTCGACAGTGCAGAGTTTTATGATTGTGCGAGATATAAGTAAAAATCTTATCTTGCGCAGATAATGGGGAAGTTGCATGATTAGATGTGACATGCGAACTATTGTGAGAACTATTTGTGAGCGTTATGTGATTCAAAAATTAATGTAAAATCAGAGCAAGTGTGAGTTACAACAACAAAACAAGTATTGTATGTACACCTATATTTTGAAGGAAATGAATTGTATAATTGCATGTTAGGGTAGTGGGCTCTTCTTGCATACATTGTAATTGTTCTACCAACTCCTAGCAGGGTTGTAGAAACTCTTATTAGGGTTGAGGCTTCTAATAGGGCCTAGTCTTCTAACAAGGACTCAAGACAGTATATGTACTTCATAGACTCTTATGGGGTGAATATCCTTAATAGGATCTTATTGTTTAGTGAATCATCTAGTGGGTATTATCCCCACTAGGGTTTTCCCTTGGCCATGGTTTCCCTAGTTAATAAATAATGGTATTATGAGTTCTCTATGTGCATGGTTATATTTATTGTTCAACATTGTTGGTTTACTTTCATATGCAAGTTATAAAGTAATTAACAATATTCAATTGTGGGCAAAAGTTTGTAATATACTGATTCACCCCCCCTCTCAGTATTATCTATTTCTAACAATTGGTATCAAAGCATAGTTACTTTGAAGAGGATTAATAGTTAAGTAAGATTCCAATGAATATGGAACAATTGAAGAAGAATCTTGAAGAAAACCTTGAAAAAATTGATCTTCTTACTGAAGAGAGAGATAACTTGAAAGATAGATACAAAGATACAAAGTTTACATTGTCAAACTAAAAGATGAAATTGATGATCTTAAATCTAGCAAAGAAAATTTTGCATAGATTAGTGTTGATGATGATACATAAAATCTCAAGAAAGAGAATGAGATCTTGAAACATGAGTTGAACATTATTGAACTAAAGTTGAGTCTTAAGATTAATGGCAATAAGAGTGAACTTGATCTAAAATATGAGAATGCAGACCTTAGATCCTAGTTGAGTCAAGTAACATTTGAATTAGATTCTATCAAGATAGAGCACACATAGTTGGAAAAATACAACATCATTGTGAAAGGAGAGTTGACACAAGCAAAACATCAGTTAGAGAAACTTTACACAAGTTTTGAGAAAATTGATGAACATATATTTCATCAAAGACCTTCTTATGACAAGATAGGCCTTGGATATCTTCTTGGAGAGAAGTCAACAAAGAAAGATGAGATTAGGATAGAACTAAATTCTATAACAAAAGTCCCTAAAGAAAAGTTCAAGTGGTCAGATGAAGTTGAGAGAATTAAATTGATAGAGAAATTTGATGACTAGAACAACAGAGCAAGTTGAAGAACCTAAGCAAGATGATTTATCTAAATAGGTGTAGTGTCTGCCCCTAGTTTACATTTTTTTATTATTGCCGAACTCTTTTAGGCCAAATTATGCTTGATGATTAGTAGCATTATCTTTTAGATTATCAGATATTATTTCATATTTAGTTGATTTTATGATGAGACTTATTGGTACTACTTATTTATTGTATGCATAATTATACCTTGATGATGATTATTATAGTAATTTCAATTATTTGATGATGTTAGTTAGATGGATTATTATACATGTCCTCTTATGGATACTTACCCCATACTACATGTGTATGGTGTGCATGTATGTTTTCTTTATGTATGACATTTCTGATGTGGTTAAGGAAGGGAGTCATAGTCACCTACTAGTCGAGATCTACATGATGCACCACTTCTTGCAATTGCCTATTTAGCTTAGAATATATGTGTTTGTACATGTGTGGATTTTATGCAGATTGCAGGTACTAGGTATTGACTTCCTTGAATTGCCAGGATGAGCATACCCTATCACAATATCTCAATGGTAAGAGAGGGGAGCTAAATTCTTGAGTCCAAATCCTGACCTTTAAACCCATTTGTCCTAGAGAATTAGGGCAAGTGTATGTGATGATTAGCCTTCCGAAGTCATCATATGACGTAAATTTTTTATTATAACCCCTAGAGTTTGATCTTGTATGTAGTATTTTATGATGGGTTTTCGTATTTCATCTTATAGGTCTTTGGTAATTTTTCTATTAATTAAGTCTAATTAAAAGATTAAATTAATGATTTAATTTAATGGAAAATTATTATGACATTTTCAATATTTAATTATATTTAATTAATTGAAAAATTAATTAAATAAAAATAATTAAATTTAAGGAAAAAATTATAGTTCTAATTTGAGAGTGTAATAATATTTAATTAATTTAATAATAATATATTTAGGAGATCATTTTTAAATAAATGCTAAATATTATTATTATTTAAGTTAATAAATATTATATTAAAAATATTTCAAAAATTAATAAGAGATAGTAAGCAATTATTTAATAAAGTCTATTTTAATTAAATTGCATAAAGCTTATGCATGAGATTAAAATATAATAAATTAATCAAAAAGAGAAAGCAAATAAATTTATTAAACATATCTTATATTGCAAAAAGTGTGCATGAAAACATAAAAGAAAAGATAATAAAGAGTTAAAGGGTTGTGATCAAGGAGTTCCTTAGGGTGATCGCACAATTAGTGCTCCAAATTTAGGAGAGAACTCCTTATTAGCAATGGAGGGTTCATTTTCTAGGGGACACAAGTTTTGGGAGGACTGGGAATTTTGGAGAAGGAATTTTCAAAGAGAAAGTTTTGAGAGAAGAAATTTCTCTCACAATCTTTTGGGTGTTTGCAATTTTAGCATCAGAACCAAGTAGATTCTTGTGTTTTGATTCACCCTTTTAATTAAGTTATTTATTATTCCTGTCTTCTTCGTGATTGTTGAAATCTATTTTTCAAAGTTCGTTGTATGAATTTGTCAATCTTTCATTCTAAATCTATTCATATTCATATTCGAATTCCATCTATACATCAGGATTAAAAAACAATTAGAAACCCTCATTCTATAGAAATTCTAGAATATAAATTTGATGGGTTTGTTGTATTTACCCTATTAGAGTATTGTTGGATTTTTTTTTAAATAAATATATTATATAAAAGAAGATTATATATATATATATATATATATATATATATATATATATATATATTTGGGGAGGATCATTTTAAAAAATAAATAAATTATAAAACAAAATAAATAAATAAATAAATAATTTAAATAAAAAAGGGGAGGGGGTTTTACCCCACCTCTCACCCTTACCTTACGAGCGGCTTTAACTGCCGCTGATTGTAGGGTACTGTGTTAGTAGCAGTACTCTGTATTGTTGCAGCCTACGGCAGTCGTAGGCCCCTACGGCAGTCGTAGGAAACTAAAGGCCAGTGAGCCTTTAATAAACACACTTTATTATTATTTTTCAAAAAAAGTTGCTTTATTAAATTATTATTAATATTAAATTTAAATTATTAATTATTATTAATTTTATTGATAATTTTTATTAATAATTATTAATTTAATAAACATTTTATGAATTTTAAAATAATTATTTTATATAATTATTAATTAATTTAATTGAATGCAATTTAATTAAGTTTAATTAATAATGGAAGTTAATTAATGAAGTTTTAAATTTATTTAATTATTATTATTAATAATACTGATTTTAATAAAATTGTAAATTATTTTATTTAAAAATCAATAAGTATTGTTTTAATAGTTTAAATAAATAATTACCCTTAGATTATTTTGGAATAATGGACTTAAAATCGAATAGGGGTAATTGTGTATTTTATTCAAATATAAAAATGGGTTAAGTTGTAAGGGAAACTGTGAATCTCATCTACTTAAAACATACATTGCAATGAAAACTTTACCTTACTGTTGACTCAAAACAATGTGCTTTCAAAATCAAATCAAACTACGAACTACATTGTTATCTGTATGTTGTCTATACTTTGGGTTTGGGTTGACTAGAGTGTTGACCAGTTTTAAGACGTCTACGAGAGGCTTGGGAGTTTTGTATTTGTGGTGTTATGATGAATTGATCTTGATCTTTTAAACCCAACCATGGTAATGTGTTTGGTATGCTCTATGATGAGTTTGGTTATATTGTTGGTTATTGCTTTCAGTGTCCTTGTTTGATTATGAGATGGATGTTATGACATACTTGACTTAACCTTTTTGAGTCTTTGATCAATTATTTTTTAGATGCTTTCTAGTTGCTTGTCAAGAACTGAGGCATTATTGTGAATTATCTTTTGATGCTTTCTCATCAATTATATATGATTGAGGTGAAATTTGTGATTCTTTGATTTATACTTTTATGAGCCCAGGGTAGGTTATCTATATGTAATTTTGGGAAGTGGCTTGCAATGGAGGCTGTGGCCCAAATTGGCTACCAGGGTAACCCATTGTAAGTTGTTTAATAAGTGAAAACACTACACTAAATGAGAGTAAATGAACCTAATAAGAGTCTTTGTATGTTCTCACCCATGCCTCGAGTGCTAATACAGACTAGGATGGGAGTAGAGAGAATGTTTGGTTGCAACCATGCATTGTTAGTATGCCTTGTCAGTACAAAAGGATACTAGTGTTGCATAGAATCACTAAGGGGTCGGGGTCAAGTTAGAGTGCCAGGGTAACTCTAGCATTGATTTGTACGATGACACTTGCCTGCTTACATAGTAGATTTCTTACGTGTCTTTGTTTGCCTCTAGGTTTAGATGTTGATTTATCTTGGAACTTTTGAGTTAGATTACTTTTAGGGTTTCCTTGACTTAGATATTACTTTTGATTTTTTGATTGATGTCCTATTTGGGACTTGAGACTATCTCCTTAGCGCAGTGGGAGTGGACCTTTTTGGTTACCACGAGGTCAGGTGGTAGTGCTTTTTACTCTCACCATTGAGATCCATCTGTTGATGTCATGGCTAGAGTTCCTTGTCTGCATTTTTGTTCATTTTATCTTTGTATATTGTGATGAATGATTATATCTTTATGATGGATGATTTTACTTATTATATTGTACTTTGTTTCATGGATCTGAAAGGGATGATGTAATCTATTTTTATAAATGTATATTCTTTTAGTCTTTCATACCCTGTGACATGTACAATAGATGATTGAGCATTTTGAATTTTATTTGCCAAGTAGCATTTGGAAAAAATGTATATTATTTAAATGGACATTGGACTTGTAGTTGTACTTTCATATGGATGTGGTATTTATTAGACTTAGTATTAATTAAATTTAAATGTGTCTCAACGTCTTGGGATCCTTAAGGAATGTAATCTATTATGTTTTCTTATGTGTGATTGTATGTTTTGCTTCCACTACTTTATGATTGTTGTTATATGTTATCTTTATAACAAAAAAGTTTGGCAAACTTAGTAAAACTTTATGTTAATTCTTTTGGATCCCTTGGCAGGGCGTTACAAGAGGTAAGACTTGAATTCAGAGGTAGATACCACATATGTAATAAAGTTGGACATATGAAGAAAGATTACACAAGTAAGCCTTTTAAACCTATTAAAAATTTCTATTGTTATAATTGTCATGGTTACAGACATAATGCAGTAGAATGTAAGAAACCTAAGTTTATTGATGATAATAAGAATTGTAGAATGTTTAGGAATACTAACCCTACAGGTAATGGAAGAAGTAGATCTTAGAGAAAATCTAATGATGGAGAGAAACCTAACAGTGAGAAAAAATAGTTTGTTTGTTACAAATGTAACAATCTTGGATACATTGCAAGAAATTATAGAGCACCTAAAAATTAGAATGGAAACAATCAGAGGAGAAATGCACCTGTATGTTAGTTATGCAATAACTTTGGACACATAACAATATTCTATAGAATGGATAAAGGAAACTTTAACAGGAACCCTAATCATAGAAGGAACAACAACAAGAATGATAGAAGGAATGAAAATGGAAGTAACAAGAGTCAAAAAGAAGTAGTCAAAGAACATGTTGAGGAATTCAAAGAAGCATTTGTGAAGGCTGGTAATATAGAGAGTTCAAGGCTGGTAATATAGAGAGTTCACATACATTATTAGAAGAGAAATTATTTGATGTACATGATGGAAATTTCAAGTCACAGATTGTTTGAGGCTAAACTTGTTTGAATTAAGCTATTACAAAAGCAACAGAGCATCAGTGGGAAAAATTGATGTTAGAGAGTGAGATAGAGATTGTGTAGTTAACAAAAGGTAGAAGACATAGAGAGGAAGCTATGGTTCAGAACACAAGTCTTGATATGATCACAATAAGCAAGAATTGTAAGAACAAGGTCACTGATAGATAGAAATAGTATTCTAAGTTTTTGGCAGATACACATTTAATGTGTAGTGCGATTTGAAATAATTTAAGGATCACAAGAAAGATTTAGTGTACCATTTGTTCATGTAAAGTGTCTTGAGAAAATTGTAGAGAGATTTGACACCAATTAAAGTGTGCAATAAAGTTTGTGAAGCCGAAAGTTGCAGAAGCCCTAAAATCATGAATTTGAGGTATTTTACAAAGTATTCAATCTAGTTTATTTTAGTATTTACAATTATTGAGAAATGGCTAGTCAAAGAGTGCATGATGTTAGTGATAGACCAAGGTATGAGTTCATGAAACACCCATTTGTTTCTTTATTAGATGATCTTGTAGGCTCATTTTCACAAGTTATGGAAAATGTGTTACATGTAGAGGATACAAGGAGTTATATACATTGCAAAATTGAGAGCATAAGAGATGAGGAGATTCAAAAAGATTTAGGAAACATGTGCAACAATGAATTATACCTGAAGTTTGAGTATGTGCACATTGTAGATTTGAATATGGTGAAATATATGTTCTACATAGAATTCAATAATCATGAGTGGACTTGAATTATTTTGAGTAGAATACATGCTGATATGTGATGCGTAGATTCTCATTGACAATGACCTAATCCACAAGGTCACAAGATTAAGCAATGAAGGTTGTAATCCTGTCAATGAGAGAAATGTCAAGAAAATGGTGGAGACTAACCTAAAAACTAGGTTTGATGGAAGAAATATGAGAGTTGATCCTATTTAGGATAAAGGAGTCAAATTGTTGACTAAGATCTTAGGGTACAAGTTAAACCATGGATCAAGGGTTAACTCTATACTAGCTAGATTTCTTCATGCAAGATATGTGATGGTTGTTGAAGTGAGGAAAGTGAATTTGTGTGACATTATTAGGTTGCAACTATTGGATAATATTGCAAAGATAAAGAAAACAAAGAGTGCAATGTTTAGATTTGAGTTCTTATTGACTCATTTGTTCTTTTATGTTACAAAGAAGTTTCCTAGAATAATCAATTGGGATAGCAGCGAGTGCGTAATAAAGATGATAATACAATGCTACAGATCCAAATTTGAGAATGTTAGAGACATTCATATTGATAGAATGATGAAGAACTTTCAGTCTGAGATGAAACTAAGGTATAGGATACCTCCCTCTATGGTGAAAAAATATAAGGATGATTTGTGCTTCATGGTGGAATTCGATAACACTTGCATGGAAGCAGTGATACCTAGAGTAAAATTAATTGAGCCTATAGGCTATGAGATGAGCATAGAATTGATAGAAGGGTATGCATAGATCATACTTGAATCTGAGTAGGACATAGAATGTACTAGATAGGGAATATATGATGAAGGGTTAAGGATAGTAGAATCTAAGCTCCATAGCAAAGAGAGAAAGAAGAAAGTAGAGAAAGAGATACATTCCATCCTTAAGGAATCTGGCATGTCAAGGCAGGAATTCAATGAGCTAAAGGGAATTGCACTAGAAATGAAGGCTGATGGGCAGTTTGAATTGTTAGCAGTAACACCTATTGTAGTGTCAAGACCCTCATAAGAAGTAACAGTTGCATAAGCATGTGTGCAAGCTCTTATTGCACCATATGCATCGTTTGAACAAATACAACTAGTTAGAGTCAGCTATGAACAATCAAGGAGGTAGCCAAAGGTAGAAGCACATACTGAGTAGAGGAATTCAGGAAGACTAGTAAAGATTAAACAAGAACTTGCAAAGAAAAGGGTCAAACATACCATCAACAGACCAAGAAAGAGAAGAAAAACCATGCAAGTGAGTAGTTCTAAAAGCTCAGAAGATGATACTAAAGATAGACCTATTGAACAAGATGTGTATGAAGCTAAGACAACTACAGGAAAAAAGGCATAGAAACCAAAGGTAGAGAATATTAACACGAAGATTATAAATCACGACAATTTTGTACAATTAAATCAATTTTATAACATGAATAGTAGTATGGATAGGAGGCAGTTAGAGAATACCATAATAAGAAACATGATTTTGAGGAATAAGAGATTTTATATCATTCAGAATAAAAATCTTAAAGATCTATACAATAGGTTAATTAATAGGAAGAGGAGAGTAGTAGAAGAAGATTTGAACATCAAGATCACATCCATAAACAAGTTATGTGATGTTGGATCAAAAGAAGAATCTGACAAAATTTTGAAGGGTATTGAGCCCTTACTGAGGAACAAAAAAAGAGCAATTCTTCTAATGGGAGGCAATTATGAAGAGGTTAGGTGAGAAACAGAAGAGGCAATCGTAAAGTACATGTCCTTAGTGTTTGAAACAATAGTCCACCAAGATAATTGAGGGAGGGGGGGGAGGCGAATCAGTTATCCAATAATTAAAACATTTATCAACCTTAAACAATCTTATCCATTCAACCAAAGTAAATAGTAACCATAACAATATGCACATAGACAATTACACCAGATATGTTAACTAGGGAAACCCTTGATAAGAGGGAAAACCTCGATGGGAATGATGCCCACAAGATGATGTACTAATATAAATATTCCTTGTTAGAGGATGGACCCTGTTAGGAGTCTATTACAACATTTAGTACCTATGAGTCCCTATGAGGAGACTTTGAATCCTTCTTGGAAGATTCCAACCTTGTTAGGAGTTGTGCCAATCCTTTTAGGAGTTGTAGAAGGTAGGACCCACTATCCAAATAGCTTATGTGGCATGATCATTGAACTCACTGTCCAACTGATCTCTCAACTATTCCTTGCATAATAATTGTGTGTACTATACTTTAAACTTCTTTCCTCTGTCATGTGAACTAAAACAATCACTGTTAGACCTTGTAGACTAGGTCACGAACCTTAGATCCAAGCATCAAACTTTGGATCACACAATAAAACCTTGGTAATGAAGTTTTCTTCGCTTCCACTTTGCTTCGCTTATCTTCACATTTTGCTCTTCAATCATTCACATTCATCCATACATTCTACTCTTTAGAGAAAAGAAAATGTCCTTCCTTTATACTAAATCCATAAAACAATTCCTTGAATCAGCTGTTACAACTTCTTAATTAATTATTATAGGACCACATTAAGAATATGTTACACTTAGTGATTATATTAATCTATTGGCTTGAAACCTGAATAACTTTTCATACACATAATATTATGACAAGATAGCTTAGCCATGCCATCACCAACATGTCTTCTTCACATTTTTAACTTCAACTTCTCAGAATAATAAGTCTACTAAGAGATATAACAAGTTTACCAAAACATGCCTTTGTAAAGTTTATCTTAGAATAGTCTTCACCAAAACTTCCATAACTTCTTGTAGACTTAATATCTTATGCTTTCGAGGTTAGCTTCTTATACTAGACACATAGTATAATCTCCCTTTAACCTCACTTTTGAAAGTACTCAATGATCTATACATACCAACTTGATCTTTCTACTATTCTTCTGTCAAATACCATAGAAAACTGCTATGTTGACACCAATGAGAAACATAGTCATGTATGTAACATATCATCATGATAATGATCTAATCATGTTTCTAAAATACTCCCCCATAGGAATATCATTAACATTCATGCTTCTAACACTCAGTACCTAAGTAAAGTGCACAAACTAAAGATGATATTCTAGTGTATGTGGAAGTCTATACACCTTCTAGAGAAGAGGAAGAAGCAGAGAAACACAACAAGCTCTATCACCACCTCATATTTTTATGGGTACTAAATCCATGCAAGTGGATAGTATGCAAATAAATGTGGATGCAAAGGAGAACCCTTTTGTAGGATATGGAGCAAACATTTTTGGCATTATTAATAATATCACTGATTATTCCAATTTTGATGATGAGGAAGAACAAGAAAAGACGGAATTGGAAGAAAAAGAAAATAAGAGAAAAGAAGAAGAGGAAAAACAAAGAAAGAAAAAGAAGAAAGGAAGAAGAAAGAAGAAAATGCAAAGAAAGAGGTTCAAGAAAAGAAGAGAGAAGAGGAATAGAAGGTAAAGGCTACTATACTTTTAGTAGTTTTAGTAGTTGAAACATCAACAATAACATCTATTCCATCTAATGATGAAGATCAAAAAGAATTAATGGGCACCTTGAGCAAGTTATTCGAGAAGAATAAAACTATTAAGTTTTTGGAGAAGACTCTTGCTGAAGTCTTGGAACATATGAAAAACTCATTTTCCACAATTGTAGCAAATCTAGACTTGCAAGCCAAGGACAAATAATTGGTGAAGACCATTGATGGGGAATTCACAACTTTGGTTGAAGTAGCAGCATTGCAAGCACAGACAAATCATGAAGCAACCATATTTATCATAGTGTGCAATGATTTGAAGGCACTTGATGGAAACATCAAGGAATTGAGAAAATGTATTACTGAAGGTAAGAAGTTGTATGGATAGTGTGCAATGTCTTACATTTACTTATCATATTTTGATGCAAAGATGAAAGGCCATATGAGTGAGCTTTAGACACTCACTACAAGATTGCAACAACCTAAGATGAGAATTGAAGATTCTGAGAATGACATTAAGAAAATCCACAATATTTTTAGAAGCATTGAATGTGACAAGAAGAAGGTATTAAGAAGATTCTCCATTCTCAAAGAATATATGGCACCTAAAGTTGTGATTTTGCAAAGGTAGTTAGAGGAATGTCTTTCGGCAAAGAAATCCTATGACAAATTCGCCTATACTGACTTGAGCGCAATTGAAGTGGTGTCTTATGCACTTTGTGCACTCATCAGTGTATCAAATAGAGTCAAAGAAAATTGGAAGAAATAATTTGACAGACTGAAGATTGATTTTGTAGATTGCATATCTAGAATGATGAGCTAAATCAACAACAAGCAATAAGTTTTTGTGATAAAATTTTGGCACCTTTTCCATTGATGTGAAAGGGGTAGTATTATGTAAAGGAAAATTTGTATAGATGTAAATGTATATGTAAGGAGAAGCTTATGTATATATCAATGTAAAGAAGTGATAAGGAATGTAATGATCCATCAAAATATGAATAAAATTGTTATGTTTTAAAAGTGATTTTTGTGTAGTTACTTTTATTTTGTTTTTGTTATGTATGAAATCATTTTGGGACTTAGCCAATTTTCCCAAATGTTGCCATCAATGCCAAATGGGGAGATTGTTGGCAATATGGTTAGTTAGATGTCTTGATAGTTTTCATGTATGGCAATTTACATTCAACATTTCATTTATGCATTTAGAGATAGAAAATTGTCTAAGTATTAGACAATTTGCAATAACACAGAGTACAAATCTTAAGAGTACAAATGATGCATAGAGAGTTAGCTTATGTGCAAATGAGGAAAGGTTTATGACATCATCATCATGATGTGTACCAGTGCACATGTGTGTATGGATAGTATGACACAAATTATACTAAGATTAATAGTGTGGGCATTTAATAGTACCGAATAGAGCATGGCAGTAAATAGAGTTGTACGAATTTAGAAATTATTTTGGTTAGAAAATAATTACTAAGTTATGTTGAGCTGACTATGTGGATATTATTCCATAAGTTATTTTATATTATGTCAAGCGTGTGAAGACATGAAGGTCGATAGTGTAGAGTTTTATGATTGTGCAAGATATAGGTAAAGATCTTATCTTGCACATATAATGGGGAAGTTGCATGATTAGATGTGACATGCAAACTATTGTGAGGACTATTTGCAAACCTTATGTGATGTGAACCATTTTTAGGACTATTTAAGAAGGATTGGGTATCAAATTTTACTATATATAAACCTCATTTCAAATTGTAAAGATAAAAGTTTACTTGCAAGGCTAAAATTAAGATTTTTCTTCAAAACACATAGATTACATGCTTATTGTCAAAAAAGAGATTGAAAAATACCAATATTTTGTTGAAAAAAGATTGATACAAGTATGATAAATGTTTTTCAATCATTTTTTTGTCACTGATGTCAAACTTGCTAGTTGATGGTAAGACAATTGCTTATATGATTTAAGTACTATCATTTATTTGATTAATGAAGAGGATTTGATTAAATGAGGTAACAATAGCACCTAGAGGAAAGGTTAGTTATGATGTGAAAAGGAGTACAAGAATTGGTTAAGATAGTGATATTATAGTGCATTGATAATCTACTTAAGGTTGCAAAGGTTGGTTGCATTGATTAAGTTCTGAAGAACAAGTTAAACAAAGTTTGTTTGCCAAGCTCAACATTCTACATAGTAGGTGCTGAAAAAAGTTAGTGCAAGCCAAGAAAAGTCAATTTTAGTGTAAGCTAAGTAAAGTTTAGTTGATGTTGAGCACTAGTAAACTTTAGCTCGTGTCAAGTGATTTAATAGAGGATGCCAAGAAAAGCAACATGTGCCAAGCATCATAAGCCAATTAATGCTGAGTGTTAGTATTATGAGAAAGATCATGAATTTGATGAATTTGAGCTGACAAATTTATTTTCTTGGATTGTGTGAACTATGTGGAAGATAAGGTTGATAAGCTAGTGGCACAGAATGCATGGTGAACTATTTTGAGGTGAATTCAAAGAGGATTGAAGGAGAATTTTCTGGAAGGGAATGAAATGAAATGAGGGGTAGATTCATTGAATTCTACCTAATCCAACCTAACCCTAAAATGGATGATGGAGGATGAACAACAAAATAGTTTAATTCTCTATTTATAGAGATTGCTAGTCTGAAACAAGAGTTGTCATGTGCAAGAACCTAAAGAAGACAAGGAGTCTAGGGTATTTGCTTCATACAATGACCTAAGTAAAGAGTCTACATTGGCAAGCAAAGCAAGAAGGCTTAAGGGTATAGATGCTTGAAGGGTGAACAAGCTATCAGAGCTGAAGAGTGTGAAAGCCAAGCAAAATGGAGAACTAAAACATAGATCTATAATCAAGCCTTACTTTTACTCTCTAATTATTGTACCAGTCTAGGGTAAATTCTCTTGATTAAGGTTGACCTAACAATCATTTGTAAATCATTTAACCAGGTGACATTCCAAGTGAATGATCTAAAGTCCTCTAACAAGGATCACTCCTAATAGGGTGATTGAAATCCTTTAACTAGGTCACATTTAGTAGTGTGCATTGTGTTGGGACTCAAAATTGAAGCCTTGATTTTGAGTACCATTGAAAAATCAAGTCATATAAGTGCTTTTTAATGCATGCATACCCGACTGTCCATTTGAGACCTAAGAGGCGTTTAATGTTTCTAACACCTCACATTTAGTGTGTCTATGTGTCCCATGATGATAAATTGTCATTCCAAGTTATTCTGTGAAGTCTCATTTTGAGCAATCTCCAATTCTACATTTTTTGCCTAAGTGTCAAATAGTGGCAGGAGGCCTTGTTTGCAATTGAATATCTTGCACCCAGTAATTTTTCATGACTCACTACTTTGGAAAATGTTTAGTGTCCATATCAAAGAACCTATGTTTTAGATTTCAAGTCATTTTGAATCCATTTGACTAGGTTTTGAATCCCTCAAAAATTGGTCATTTATTATTGTCATGCTGATGTGAATTGTTCAGAATTCTGGAAGGCCCTGTTTGACTTGTCATAAATTTGACCAAGTTGACCATAATGATAAAATTCCTTTTACATTACATTTTAGAGGTCAGTGACTTACTATGTTTCAATTTTGAGCTTATGAAGAATATGTTTGATCAGTTTTCAAATGCGATTCCAAATGCAATTTGTAACTTTTTGCTGGTGTCAAGAAAGGCAGATTAGTCAGTACCCCTGTTCGTGATGTCAGATCTCAAAATCCATAACAAGTGTGATCAAATGGATTATACCACTGTGTTCTCCTCTAAAAATATTTTAAGTATGCCAATTTTTAAATCTTGATGAATCCGTTTGCACACTTTCCCAAGTCCATTCCATTTGCAAAAAATGCTTTTCTGCCATTGTTTCCAAGATACAAATTTTGAGTAGCTCACTTTGACCATTCTCCAAATGCGTCTCATTATTTTTCATGAGCCCAAATCATAGATTTATACTCTTCTCATGATAGTGAACCAATGCCCTAGTTTTTGTTTCCCCAAGTGTCGGTTTGCCTAGTTTTCAAAGCCAAAACAGAACGTGATTTGTTGTTTTTTGACATGTTTTCTTGCAAGAAATTCTGAAAGTGTAACTTTGACAGTCAATATCTTTTGAATAAGAATTTTTCATGAGACAAGATTCGACAGGGTAAAAGTATGTGGGACAGAGAATCAGTGTGCTTGATTTCAGAACTCGGTCAGGCGTTTTGGTCAGTTTTTAGCGCCAGTCAAAGGACCTCTAGGCACAAAGTTGAAAAATTGCAGATTAATGATAAAAGGAATTTTAATGATCAATTATTGCTTGAAATTAATTCTAGTATCAGATGATGAATGAGTCAATTTTATAGTTCAGTTGTTCACAAATGAATTTTTGTTTAGTCGGACCCACTCTGGGGCCCGACTGACTCCAAGTTGACAAAAGTACTTTATGAGTTCAAAGATGTGGGAAAGATGTTGTAGTGATTTTGACTATTGCAGTATTCCATTGCATACAATATCATTATAAAGTCAATGGAAAATGGAAATAAATAGCAACAGTAGAGTTAAAAAAAAATCAACAGATAAAAGGCCATGCCAACTATATTTTAACAAGGCATCCCTGCATGTTACTTTTGTTGAATATATAAGGTGCTCTTGTAATGTCCCCATTTTGGTGGTAATTTGATTTAATTAATTTAATTAATTAAGTTGTCCAAAATAATGAATATTTTAAAAGGATGACTAATTAATTATTTTAATTAAATAAATTAAGTGGTATTAAGTTAATTATCTATAAAGTTATCAAGTAAATAAATATTAAAAAGGTAACTTTTATTTAATTAATTTAATAAAGTGACTTGAAAAATATCTTATAAAGTCACTTAATAAATAAAATAAAAATAATGTTTTAGAAGTTTCTAGAGAAAGTGGAGAAATAGAATAAATAGGCATCCTGGGCTTCATTCTCATCATCCAGTTTTTTATGATTTCTCTTGATATCAAATTGTGAATACAATCACATGGTCTATTGTGAAGCCAAGGGTTTTAGATAGTCTATTGGTCTTTGGGAACGATACCTCCCAGTAGATTGCATAACTGAGGAAGTGAAAGATCTTCTGAAGGATTGCACTTTGGAAGTGGTATTCAACCATTTCAAGTTGAGCTTTATTTGTATACTCAGACTACCTGAGGGTTTGAGTTTTTGGAAGCAGATCCAAAAAAGTAGAACTAAAAAAGCAGTCTGAAAAAGAAAATCTGCCAAAGCAATCCGAAAAAAGTAGATCTGAAAAAGCAGTTCAAAAAAGCAAAGTGAAAAAGCAGATCCGAAAAAAGCAAGTGAAAAAGCAAAGCAGAAAGGCAGCATTGGAGAAAATTATTAGAGCCATCTACAATCAGGTTCCTTTGGATATTACATGCATTGTTCTTATCATTTAGATGCATATTAGAAGGTAAGGTTGTAGGTGAAAGTTGTAACAGATTTAAGCATTATTCTTGCAGATGTAAGCCAAGAATCTTGGCCATTTCATACTAGTATTGTAGTTAACATTTTATGTGCAATAAATGAAACATAATTTGCTGGTCTGATATAGTGTAATTGAATATGTATTTATTATTTATAATCAGCTTATTAGTTTGCATGCCAATTGTTTGAAAAAATGTCAATTGGCTGTAGGTTCTCTTTTTGGCATAAATAATGTTATAATTCTGCATACCAAGAGTTTGTATTAATGCCACTTGGCTATAAGTGCATTAACGCCATCACAGGTTGCATCCCAAGTATTTGTCAAAATTACTAGTTGTTGTAGCTACATATTGCAAGTAGTTTTAGTCACATATATGTATTGAATATTACCAAAATAAGTTGCACATTCATGTTAGGTCATTGTTTAGTCAATTTAGAGTCTTCTTGCAAGCATTCTTATTGATGCTAAGCAAAGGAAAGAGCCATAAAAGCAAATTGAAATTTCATATCAGTCATATGATCCTTGTATACAAAGTGTTTTCTTGAACCTTTATCAGCATTTTGGGATAAGATTTGAGCAGGGTCATTACAGTGGTATTAGAGCGGTTTCCTACCAGCCTGACTGGGTTATTTAAGAATGAATTC
Source organism: Cupressus sempervirens (assembly GCA_028749045.1). Lineage (NCBI taxonomy): Eukaryota > Viridiplantae > Streptophyta > Pinopsida > Cupressales > Cupressaceae > Cupressus > Cupressus sempervirens. The sequence continues at coordinate 240,635,686 of CM053792.1, forward strand.
AATTATCAGTATGACATTAACAGGAGATAAGGATTTGGAAGAAAAAATGCACAATGCAAAGAAGAAATTAGATTGCCCATTTCAGCGAATAGAGGTCTTTCTAAAAACTTTATCCCCACCATTTGGTTCGTTAGTTAAGCCCCGCTTATTGAGACATCATGATGAGGTGATAAGACTTGCAACTCTCTTTTGCATTAGTGAAATCATGAGGATAATAGCTAGCCTTAATTCTTATGATGATCAGATTATGAGAGAGATACTTCACGCCATGGTAGAAAGCTTCAAAAAGTTGGACAACATTCAGGACCCTTAATTCATAAAAAGGGCAAGATTACTTGAAGTATTTGCAAGGTATAGATTTGAAAACATTATGATGTCAATAGGTTGTATCAGTGACATTCAAAAGATGTTTAACACATTTTGGAATATTATGGATAAGTTTCATCCCAGTAGCGTATTAGCATTGATGCACTCCATCATTTTCACAATTTTTTTGAGGAGGGGGATGCAATTTCTAAACTTTTGGTAGAAGATTTATGGTGGGTTTGAACAAAAAAGAGGAATGTGTCACCTATGGCATGTACGTAGTTAAAGAGCTTGATTGATAGGCCTAAGGATCGAAGTACTTTTCCTATGATAGGTAGAGACTTGTATGAGGAGTTTAACAGACATGTTGATTTGATACAGGGAGACATTAGCACATCTTTAGGTAATTGTTTATCTACATCATCTTCACAGGCAGAAGTGGTTACAAATGTTGTGTAGGTTGAGCCAGTTGCATCAGAAGGTGATATCATAGGCACACTGGATTGTTTGATTAACACAAATAGTGATTCCAGTACAGTTGGGTTGGATGAAGTTACAATAGTTGAGGACACTGTCATGTTTGAGGATAGTACAGTTGATCAAAAAGTGAGCATTCAGGACTTTAGAAAAAATGAGTATTAGGTACAGTTGGATGCTTCTTTGCACGGGATAGAGGCTAGTAGTTCTTCACGTGTTTTGGCAAGCCAGTTGAAGACAAAGAAAAAGGATATTATCATGGCTTTATCTCATCATGACAGGATGCATGGATTGATCGAGAATCAAATTTGGATGATTCAACTACAGGAGAGATAGAAAGGAGTCACAACAGGTTCTTCTTGTGATGACTTAAAGTAGATCAAGGAAGGCATGGAAGCAATGAAAGCAAGTTACCTACACCTACTTTTAGATTGTGATCATCTCCTTAATCTTATGGGGATCTATTCAGATGCATTGAAGAAGAAGGAAGAGGAGGTCGACCGATTTTCTCATGAGTTGGAGGGTACTCAAAATTCCTTGATGTATACTTAGTTAGCTCTCCAAGATTTTGAGATACATGTGGACGAGCTTCATCTTGAGGTGAGTTCAGTTTAGGAGTTAGCGCATATGGCAAGGACTTAGTTTTCTTTTATAGTCGAGTCACATGTTGATGATGATATGAGTATGTCTAGCATTCACACTCTAGATTTAGAGATTGTAGTGGGTACAGTAGACAGGTGTGTGAAGTCAATTGGTATTGGTCACATTAATCAGGTGAGGAGTTTACTTGAGGTGATAGTTGGTTTCCGTTCATGGATTAGTTGTTGGGATCCTTATCTTAGTACTTGGGAATGTTTTGATCAGAGATGTCTATCATTTTTTGGTAATAGTATCTATTGCACCATCATGGACTTGATTAGTAGTTTACTAAGTGTAGTTCTAATCCATGCCAACAACTTATCTGATGCTAGAATTAGTTTTTATACACCTGCGTTGGGCATTGTTCATGTATCCAGTTGACCATTCTTGTTGGAATGGGTTGATGATCTCTCAAATATGACAGAGTTTACAGAAGAGTCCCAGGATCTAATTATTATAGATGACACCTAGGGGGATGTTGTGGACAGTATCGAGGACTTAGTCTCTTCAGCAGGTTCGTTTGATACAGAGGTTTATGTTGATGCTTCAATTACTCTATTTGATGATACAAGTTCAGTAGTTGGTCTGCAGAATTTGGATGGCAGTATTACAGATGATAGCTATTCTGAGGTTACTCCTTTGGACAATGTACTAGGGATAGAGTATAGGAGTTCAACTAGCCAGCACAATCATGTGTCTAGTCAACTGAGAGTTAGTGAGCGAGACATTGCTATCACTTGCAAGCATTTCGATGCTACTCATCAGTTGTTAGTAGTTTACGAATGGGGTTCTCCTACTAGTGATGAGCAAGGAGGCAATTATCTTTCCTTGATAGAGATCCACTCTTTATGGGAGGCTATTCAAATTCTAAGACAAAATTATATGCAGTTGGTAGCTGACAGAGATTATCTTATGGAGTGGGGTAGTACAACATATGATGCATTATTGGTCAAGGAAGATGAGGTGAGTGAGCTTACTCAGCAACTCAAGGTGACTTTTGAGTTCCTTGAGAGTACACAATTGGCTTTCGAGGAGTCACAATTTCATTTGGTTGAGGTGACCATGGAGTTAGAGTGACTTCAATCTTTACTAGATTCTGTATAGTCACAGACTGTGGTGTTTGGTGATCTGAGGATGTCCATGGTCAAGGTTGATAGAGACAGTGGAGATGAGGATATATCTGTCCTCGATACCAGTATTGGCATGTTTGGTTCATTTCCACTAGAGGTAGGTTTAGTTGAGTTGGGTACTATAGCTAAGCATGGAGGTATGTTTGACTTGGTGGTGGTCTCTACTACGAATGGAATTGTTGTATCAGAGATCATGTGTGATGTTGGTGAGCTAGTAGTTGGCATGGTTCCTACTAGTGACACTACTCCCTTGGCAATATCTTCAAAAGTAGTAGTTAGTTCCAGCTTGGTTAGTGATCAGCTGCAGTGGGTTGCATCACTTGTGTATGGCGAGCTGTCGACTAAGGTTGGCTCTTTTAATCAACATTATATTGTAGGGTATGTTCATCAGTTTGCATTGGACCCAGGTGTTGAGAACTTGATGGCCGTCATATTTGGTTTGGGTTCTAGTTCTTGCTATCTATCATGTGATGACTATTCGCCATTAGTGATGCATGGGAGTTATGGTTATGAAATAGTGGCCGAAGATCTACAGAGTTGTGTTGATTGCAGGAGTTGTATAGTACGTGTATTTTCCATACTGGGTACAATTTCATTCGGGAATGTTCACCATTGTTGTAGAGTTGGGTTGTACATTCCACTTAGGCCAGTGGAATGCATTGGTGGTATTGAGTTGGTACGATAAAATGACAGATGGATTGAGCAAATGTTGCAAGAGTTGTTTGGAGATGACAGGGACATTATGCAGTTCTTCTTGTGGGATCCAAGTGGTGAATTGCATGAGGTCAAGCAATTTCAGAAGGGGCAGACTGCAATGTCCCCATTTTGGCAGTAATTTGATTTAATTAATCTAATTAATTAAGTTGTCCAAAATAATGAATATTTTATGAGGATGATTAATTAATTATTTTAATTAAATAAATAAGTGGTATTAAGTTAATTATCTATATAGTTATCAAATAAATAAATATTTAAAAGGTAACTTTATATTTAAGTAATTTAATAAAGTGACTTGAAAAATATCTTATAAAGTCACTTAATAAATAAAATAAAAATAATGTTTTAGAAGTTTCTAGAGAAAGTGAAGAAAAAGAATAAATAGGCATCCTAGGCTTCATTCTCATCATCCAATTTTTTATGATTTCTCTTGACATCAGATTGTGAATACAATCACATGGTCTATTGTGAAGCCAAGGGTTTCAGATAGTCTATTAGTCTTTGGGAACGATACCTCCTAGTAGATTGCATAACTGAGGAAGTGAAAGATCTTCTGAAGGGTTGCACTTTGGAAGTGGTATTCACCCATTTCAAGTTGAGCTTTATTTGTATACTCAGACTACCGAAGGGTTTGAGTTTTTGGAAGCAGATCCAAAAAAGAAGAACCAAAAAAGTAGTTCAAAAAAAGGAAAGCAAAAAAGCAGATCTGAAAAAAGCAAGTGAAAAAGCAGATCAGAAAAAGCAAAGCAAAAAGGCAGCATTGGAGAAAATTATTATAGCCATCTACAATCAGGTTCCTTTAGATATTACATGCATTGTTCTTATCGTTTAGATGCATATTAGAAGGTAAGGCTGTAGGTGAAAGTTGTAACATATTTAAGCATTATTCTTGCAGATGTAAGCCAAGAGTCTTGGCAATTTCATACTAGCATTATAGTTAATATTTTATGTGCAATAAAGGAGACATAATTTGCTGGTCTGATATAGTGTAATTGAATACGTATTTATCATTTATGATCAGCTTATTAGTTTTCATGACAATTGTTTGAAAAAATGTCAGTTGGCTGTAGATTCTCTTTTTGGCATAAATAATGTTATAATTCTACATACCAAGTGTTTGTATTAATGCCACTTGGCTATAAGTGCATTAATGCCATCATAGGTTGCATCCCAAGTATTTTTCAAAATTACTAGTTGCTATAGCTGCATATTGCAAGTAATTTCAGTCACATATATGCATTGAATATTGTCAAAATAAGTTGCACATTCATGTTAGGTCATTGTTTATTCAATTTAGAGTCTTCTTGCAAGCATTCTTATTGATGATAAGTGAAGGAAAGAGCCATAAAAGAAAACTGAAATTTCATATCAGTCATATGACCCTTGTATGCAAAGTGTTTTCTTGAACCTTTATCAGCATTTTGGGATCAGATTTGAGCAGGGTCATTACAACTCTTTTTGATGGATTGAAGAATGTTAGTAGATAATTGATTATAAATTTTAAAATTGCTGGCAAGTGTTGTACACATATTTTGTATAACAAATGCCATACATATGAACAAAATTCATATTGGAGGAGAAAGCATAAGAGATCTACAAGCTTAAGAGGGATTTGATGAGAGGGAAAGATGGAGTGTATCTAGAAAGAGATAAGGAGTTAAATGCTTTGAAGAAAAGGATTTGGAATTAATGTGAATCACATTTATCTCTAAAGTTGTGACCTCAGTACACATAAACTATTGGACTGAATACCTCATAAACATCTAAGTACTCAATCTTTTTAAGAAATATATGGCACACTAACCATTTAACTAAAGAAGCTGAAAGATGACAGAAAAGTTACAAGTGAAGGAGCCCCACGCAAAAAAGTAAAGAAAAGCACCATTGTTCATGCCGAAGACAAGGAAAAGATCAGTAGCAGCAGAAAATAGACCATTATGCTAAGAGCAATTCTCAAAGAAGTAGGTGTAATAGTTTCATGGGTTGTTTCATTGGTCACTGAACTTAAAGCAACAAAAAGACTGTGGAGTGTAGGATTGCCCACATGGACATGTAGGGATTTTTATAGTGCACAAAACTCCTCTCAAAATATTTGTAAATGCCATAGTGACTATATGGTAACATTAAAGAAGCAGTTGTACTTGCCAACTTCATCCTAAGAAGCATCTCTAGCCTTCGAGTTAAATCACACTTAATACAATTCATTTGTATACTTTTTAAGATCTCTTTTCAAAGTCCCTATACCTATTTCAAGATCTACATCTTCAAGGTTTTGAAGTAGGTTCATCTGAACATTGGCATCTCCAACAAGGCCATGGGGATCATGAACAACTTTATCAATGACATCTTTGAGAAATTGGCCGATGAATCCACCAAGCTTGCTTTGCTAGGTGAGCTTGTCAAGCATGTTGTGTCTAAAGGAACCAGAAATTGAAATCCAATACATGTAGCGAGTTTTTTAGAAGAGAGATGGAAAGACTAGGTAGAATCAGAAGGGGAAGGTAGAGTAATCCCATGTAGGATGGACCAGACCTTGCCGTATTTTTCTAATCATAGGGGGATGTTATTAGGACCAAAAGTGTAAAGTGCATGCCATCTTTGGTCTTTCTGTTCAGCTCTCTAAATGCACTTATCTGGTCTACGTACTTAATAATGGTCAAGGATATCTTTATAGTGGTGCCAAATGGAATTGGTTTCCTCGTAGGTTAATTGCACAAGATAGTCCCTTTTTGTTCTTTAGACAGTCACATTTCAATTGGAAAGGGAGCTGCCAATTTTTTTTTAGGCCAGATTAGAAAATGAAATCATCTTTGGTTGTTTTGAAAGTCACTAGCCATAGTGCAAAATAGAGGAAGAAAATAAAATGTATAGAGTAGATGCCAGGCCTAAAAATGAAAAGCAATGAAGATCAATAATCCTAGATTGGTCATGGGTTAGAGTTTTCATATGTTTAAAAGCTAAAGTGCCTGGCTAGTAAGGTGTCTTTAAGACACGACTTTTAAAGCCATATACAACTTGTGCATGGGACCCACCTACGGTTGGATTTGGAGGGAAAGAAGAATTTTGAACAAATGTGCTGGAAAATATAATGACATCATCATAACACATGGACAAGTAGCATTGAATCAAATCATGACAGGTGGCAATCAAAGGAGTCAGGATAGATGCATCAGATGGTGCCACGTGGAGGATCAAATGACTGACACTTCCCTACTTCGCAAAGATGCTCAAAAGATAGATAAAGTGGGCAAGCACCAAGCTGCCACATGGTAGCAGTCCCTATCATGGTGATGTAGTAGGGGCAAATCATAGACCAGTAGTAATGTGCTACATGGTTGTTACATGGCGGGTGCATCTAGAGTGATGATGTGGTGGTCCAATGGCAGTCAGATAGCTAATGACAAGCTGCCACATGGCGGTGCTTGGCAGACCAACCAGAGGGTGCCACATGGTGCTTAGGTGGATGGTGATTGTGTGGAGATCAACCAATAGGAGGCTACCACGTGGTAGCCTGGTCAAGGAAGGTTGACCCGAATGGCATAATAAAGGCAGAAAATCAAAATGATTTTTAAAAGGCGATTCTAATTATTTTATTAAAAGATGCACATTCAATATTTTTAAAATCTAAAATAGGTTATATTATAAAGTTTAAATTTTTGAAATTTTAAAATTTTAAAATTTTAAAATTTTAAAGTTCAAACCAGAGATTTACAACAGAGGCATGATTTTCAAAATGGTATTTTGGGAGTTCTTGAGAAGCGAATATAGCAATATTATATATCAACGAAACCAAGAGAAGACGAACTTTCTATTTCTGGAATTTTTTTCACACAAGAAGTCATTTGTTCAAGTTATAGGAGGATTTGTCCTAGATTCCTAACTTGCAAAGACATTCAGGCATTGAAGTTCAATTATGATTTCTAATAGGGTAATGGGCTGAATATGTGTAAAAAATAGTAAAAATGTAGTTGGGGTTGATTTTGGTCATCTTCAAATCAGTTTAAACCCAAACTTTTACTAGCATTTCATGATGCATCTTAGATATTTTGGCAAACAGAATAGTTTTCATCATTGAATAGGAGATATTTCAAGTTTGTTACAAGATAATGATGAAAACCATATCAGATCTCAAGGGTAGAAAGATGAAAGAGGTTTTACAACAACAAAGGATCAAATTTCAAGTGGACACATGTCATCTTTAGATCAGATCTAAGAATTCATTCCTTGTCTATATCTTCTTCTTTCTCATCCATTGTGGGGGTTAGTTCCAGTTTTGGAGAAAAAATGATTCACTACTATGATACCATGTGTGTTCCAATCTTGAGTTTTCTCAGATTTGTGAAACCAAGGTTCCAGTCTTGATGTGTTTTCATCATTGTGACACCACATTTTTTGAGCATATTTTCTCTTTTATGATAGTAATAATTAAGATAATAGAGAAAGTTCAGATCTATTAGGTGTTTTTATGTTTTGATTTCATGCATTTGAATGCATTGTTTTGAAGAAATGAATACAAATGAGCAAGAATTTCTTTAGTTTCATTTTGATTCTTGTCTCCTATCTCTGTAATCTACATTCTTATGTGGTCTAGGAACAAAGAACTGAGACTCATTTGCATCCCTTTAAGGTTGTACATCAGATATGTTTTGTTGTTGGAACAAAGGGCCAAGTAAATGCTTGATGTGTTTAACAAGATTGCTAGTTATTTTGAGAAGGATATTTCATAAGAATGAGCTCTTTATGAACACTGATGTCTGATTCACAAAGTGATAAGATAGATCTGATATTTGGGTGTATGGAATGTGTCATTGATATCACAAATGTATGTATCTAATTCATGGAATTGCTCAATAGATAAGGCACTGATCAGTTACAAGATCATTTGTTTTTACTATTGCATATTTGAGGTCTTGCTGAAATCAATGTCATTAATCAAATGTTTTTCCCTTTCATGTTGAAGAGCTAAAATAGAATGCCCTCACTCGGCTTTTGAATTTCATAGAGCTGCAATTTGCTATTTCAGGTCTATGTTATTGCATGAGTCATTAGGAGAAATAAGGGTTAAATATGTTGTTAATAGATTCAAGAATATGTTTAGCACTAGTACCATATAAATTGAATCTGGGTTCACCCACCTAGGATTTGTAGAGCCTGAAGTAGAAGAAGGATCTAGCCTTATAGTTGGCTTAGTGTCTAAAATGGTATTTTGAAGATGGGAGTTAGCTACCTCTAGATGTATCTTATCCTCATCAGGGTAATTTGAAACCTATAGCATTTCAAAACACCAACAAAATGGTGACTCTACTAGGGATTGTATTGAATCTGAATGGTAGACAAACCTTGAGAATTTAAAAAGGAGATTCAATAGAGTAGGAGATGTGCATGGAAAAAGTTGCAGCAGTAAGTTCTCTGATGTGTTTTCCATTTTTCTTACTCAAATATCATGCATCCTAGTGATGCTTTGTTCAAGACAGTAGTAGCTTTAAAGGATTGAATGTATATTGTGTTGCTATTAAGTTTTATTTTCAATCAATTCAGCCGGTTTGGTTTTCAAAGTGTTGTTGTAAATTCAGAGTTAGAATTGTTCAACAATGGTTTCTCTCTTCAAGTGTTTAACAATTTGTAAGTTCTACAAGTTGAAAATCTAGTTCAGATTTGTCACGTTATGAATTATGTTTTAAATCTTTCTCACAATTGTGAGTGGTGAATCTCTAAAAGATATTTTTACCAATGTAGATTGGTTATATATAAATGTTTGCGGGACTTTTCAACTGAATTGTGCAAATCTAAAAGTTATATTAAGTTTTAGGCAAGAAGAGAGAGTCTATGAGTTCTTGACTGATGAGTTTTAAAGTGTTGTGTTGATCAACAGTTTTAGCATCAACACTCAAGGTATTTTTCCCACTTTCATGAGATTCCTTTTCCATGAAAGTAAGTTCTACATATGATTCTCCATCAAGTGGTATTTCCAGTACTAAGTAGGAAAATTGGTTTGATTTATCTTAGCATACTTTATGAAGAATAGATTCAGCAAGTATTTTCATTTTTTGAAGTATGTTCAGAGTTTGAATTGGTATAAATAATTTCATATCTACTATAAGTAATGAATTCTGAAAGTAACCTTGGTGAATGAGTTTTAAATTTGTTAGAAATGTCAAATTTCCCTTCACCTAGTATGCAGTCCATGGATAAGAATTATATACTTGTTTTTGCCAAGTGATACATGCCATTAGATTTCAATGACATTCATGGTTTCCCAAACCTTATGCCTTATTATCTCAAAAAGTATTTGCCTAAATTCAATGGGAAACATGAAAATTCAGCCAGTCACCATGTTCAGATGTTTAGTGATTTGATTGGTGATTTTGAAATTTCTCATGAAGATGTTCATATGAAGTTGTTTTTTCAAACTTTAGAAGATGATGCTAGGGATTGGTTTTCCTTTTTTTTGGCATGTTCTATTTCATCTTGGGATGAATTACTTTCAGCCTTCATGAAGTAGTTCAGGGAAAGAGTAAGCATCTCTGATTATTTTGATAAGTTCTTGAAGATTCAAATCAGGAGTAATGAATTAGTTCCTGAATTTAATATCAGATTTGCAAAGGTTTTAAATGAAATTCCTGAAAAGTATAAGCCAGATGATCAAGTGTGTTTAGTGGTTTATCTTGACACATTTGATAAAAAGATGAGTTATCTATTGAGAGATAAGGAACCTAAGAGTTTGCATTAGGCATTCATGACAATAATAAAGATTGAAAACAATATAAAGTATGGCTTAACCCAAAGTCACTTCTCTATGAATGTTTGCCGGCAAGATGAGGTGCAAAGGAAAAATCAATGTCATAAAGAGTGTTTGATTTCAGATCAGCAAATAGGTACTATTGCTGTTGTAAATAATTTTGTTGAAAATTCAGAATTAAAGACATGTGAAGATGAAGTTTCTTTGTTGCAAAGAAGAGATGATTCCATTCTTGCTAAATTGAATGCACATGTTTCCAATATTATAAAAGTAGATGACAAAGTTAGTTCACTTGACAAATTATACATGCAAGATATAAATTTAGTCATTCCTTCTCCTATTGGTGATTTGCATTATGTTGAAAAACAACTAATCATGAAAAGGAAAAGTATTCATCTCAGTATGAGGACGAAGAAGTTGAAAGTTATGTTTCAAGTGATGAAAGTGAAGTTGCTAATCTGACATATTATGAAGAAGCATCATGTGAAGACAATGATGAGAGTTGTTGCTCGAGTCAAGAAGAGGACAACACTAGTACATGTTTGTCTTCATGTGAATCAAATACAAATTGGGAAGAAGAAAATAATGACGGAAGTAAGTACTCTTATGCTAGTAGAGATATAAGTTATTTTTCTAAATATGAAAGTGAAGTTCAATTTCAGAGTTATAGAAGTCAGCTTGAGGTTGAAAGTTGTGAAGAAGACTTGTCTACACAATATGAAGACAAAGAGATTATTTATAAGGATAGATTACCTAATTGTGTAGATGAATTTCTTGAAGATGCATGTAGTGATAAGCATTTGAGTGATCCTAAGATTAATGCATTAGCACCTATTGGTAAGATAAATGATGATAGGTTTACAAGATATTTGAATCACCTTCATGAAGACAATGCAAGTAATATTGATCTATATTCTACATGCTTCGTTGACGGAGTGGATGGTGTGTCTTCATACAATGATTCTAATTTTTCTTTTCACATGCTGAAAGTGTCCATGATAGTGATGTTGAATATAATTTCAAAGTTTTCATGAATCCATTATATGATGAAGAGTTTGATGTTGATCAACACATCACTTGTTATAATGTTCACAAAGGAGCTTTGCATGGAGTTGTCAACCCACTTTTTGAAGAGCATATGGAATGTTCAGATTTAATTGAGGATGAATTTGATTGTGATAAATTATCCTACTACTATAAGAAATTAGATTGTTCTTCTTTTGGATGTGATAGTGATTGTGATGATCATGTTGCAAACAAGGTGTTTAATGAAGTTGTTATTGAAAATAAGCATACACCCTACAATGAGTTCCATGATGAATACTCTAACATGATGACTAATCCATTTGCTGATTTCAAACGACCATTTGAAGATTCTAGATTAGTTTTAGATCCTGACATTGATGACATGTGTGAGTACAAATCTGATTGCTCATGTGAATACTCTCTGGTTATGCATAAGGATACACAATTTCAAGGTATGTGTGATCTTTTTCCCCAAGTTGAGTATGATGCCTTCATATTCAAGAGTGATAGCATGCATGATTCATTTGATGAAGATATTTTTCCATTTGAGTCTGATATATTTGAGCATGTTGATCAGAACTTTCATAATGAGCAAGTTTTAGAGAATGAATCTAGTTTTTATATGCATTATGAAAGTGAAGGTGTAGATTCAGTTTTGCCAAGGGAGTTGATTCATATGCTAATCTGACTGGTGAAATTAATGGAAGAGATATTTCTAATTTACCTCATGAGAGTTCAGGTGAAAATCAGATTTATGACAAAGGTAATTTTTTTTGTTGAAGTTCGGTGGCCCAAGATCATCGTTTGTACATAATAGGAGTAGTTGTTTCTTCCTTTCAATAAAGTCATTTGAGAGAAGTTTTATTGTCAAGTGTGTGGTCTACTTCTTCTAGAGATTTTAATCCTTTTCATGCCTGCAAGGGACATGTATCCCCAAATAGAGCCACTGTTGGGACTCAAAATTCAATTTTGAGTACTATTGAAAATTCAAGTCCTATAAGTGCTTTTTAATGCATGTGTACCCGGCTATCCATTTGAGGCCTAAGAGGTGTTTAGTGTTTCTAACACCTTTCATCCAATGTGTCTATGCATCCCATGATGATAAATTGTCATTCTGAGTCATTCTGTGAAGTCCTATTTTGAGCAATCTCCAATTATGCATTTTTTGCCTGTGTCAAATAGTGATAGGAGGCCTTGTTTGCAATTGAATATCTCACACCCAATAATTTTTCATGACTCGTCACTTTGGGAATGTGTAGCATCCATATCAAAGAACCTATTTTTTAGATTTTGAGTTATTTCAAATCTAGTTGACTAGGTTTTGAATCCCTCAAAGTTGGTCATTTATTGCTGTCATGTTGATATGAATTGTTTAGAATTCTGGAAGGCCTTGTTTGAATTGTCATAACTTCGACCTAGTTGACTATAATGATAAAATTCCTTTTGCATTGCATTTTAGAGGTTAGAGACTTACTATGTTTCAATTTTGAGCTTATGATAAATCCATCTGATTAGTTTTTTAATGTAATTCCAAATGCAATTTGTAACTTTTTACTAGTGTCAAGAAAGGTAGATTATTCAGTACCCTTGTTTGTGATGTCATATCTCAAAATCCATGATAGGTGAGATCAAATGGATTGTACCACTGTGTTCTCCTCTAAAAATATTTTAAGTGTGTCAATTTTCAAATATTGACGAATCCATCTGCACACTTTCCTAGGTCCATTCAATTTGCAAAAAATGCTTTTTTGCCATTGTTTCCAAGATACAAATTTCGAGTAGCTCACTTTGACCATTCGCCAAATGCATCCTGTTATTTGTCATGAACCCAAATCATAGATTTATACTCTCCTTGTGATAGTGAACCAATGCCCTAGTTTTTGTTTCCCCCAATGTCAGTTTGCCCAGTTTTCAAAGCCAAAATAGAACATGATTTGTTGTTTTTTGACATGTTTTCTTGCAGGCAATTCTGAAAGGGTAACTTTGACAGTCAATATCTTTTGACTGAGAATTCATCATGAGACAAGATTTGATAGGGTAGAAGTATGTAGGATAGAGAATCAGTGCATTTGATTTCAGAACCCGATCAGGCATTTTGGTCAATTTTTAAAGCTAGTCAAAGGACCTCAAAGCACAAAGTTGACAACTTGAAAATTAATGATAAAAGGAGTTTTAATGATCGATTGTTGCTCGAAATTAATTCTAGTAAGTATCAGATGATGAACGAGTCAGTTTTATGGTTCAGTTGTTCAGAAATGAATTTTTTTTAAAGTCAGACCCACTCTGGGGCCCGACTGACTCCAAGTTGACAAAAGTACTTTATGAGTTCGAATATGTTGAAAAGATGTTGTAGTGATTTTGACTATTGTAGTATTCCATTGCATACAATATCATTATAAAGTAGATGGAAAATGGAAATGCATAGCAACAATGGAGTTAAAAGAATTTCAATAGATAAAAGGCCATGCCAACTATATTTTAATAGGATGTCCCTACATGTTACTTCTACTGAATATATAAGGTGCCCTTTTTGATGGATTGAATAATTTCAATAGATCATTGATTATAAATTTTTTAATTTCTACCAAGTGTTGTAGACGTATTTTATATAGCAAATGCCATACATCTGAACAAAATGCATATTGGAGGAGAAAGCATAAGAGATCTACAAGCTTAAGAGGGATTTGATGAGAGGGAAAGATGGAGTGTATCTAGAAAAAGATAAGGAGTTAAATGCTTTGAAGAAAAGGATTTGGAATTAATGTGAATCAAATTTATCTCTAAAGCTATGACCTCAACACACATAAACTATTGGACCAAATACCTCATAAACATCTAAGTACTCAATCTTTTTAAGATAGATATGGCACACTAACAATTTAACTAAAGAAGTTGAAAGACAACAAATAAGTTACAAGTGAAGGAGCCCCATGCAAAAAAGAAAAGCAAAGCACCATTGTTCACACCGAAGACAAGAAATAGATCAGCGACAGGAGAAAATAGTCCAGTATACTAAGAGCAATTCTCAAAGAAGTAGGTGCAATAGTTTCATGGGTTGTTTCACTGGTCACTGAGCTTAAAGCAACAAAAATCTATGGAACATGGAAATGTAGGGATTTTGATAGTGCACGAAACTCCTCTCAAAATCTTTGTAAATGCTATAGTGACTATATGGTAACATTTAAGAAGCATTTATACTTGCCAACTTTATTCTGTGAAGCATCTCTAGCCTTCAAGTTAAATCACACTTAATACAATTTATTTGTATAGCTTTTCAAATCTCTTTTCAAAGTCCCTATACCTATTTCAAGATCTACATCTTCAAGGTTTTGAAGCAGGTTCATCTGAACATCAGTATCTCTAACAAGGCTATGGGGATCATGAACAACTTTATCAATGACATCTTTGAGAAATTGGCCTGTGAATCTGCCAAGCTTGCTTTGCCGAGTGAGATTTCCAAGCATGCCATGTCTAAAGGAACCAGAGATTGAAGTAAAATACGTACAATAGGCTTTTTAGAAGAGAGATGGAATGGTCAGGTAGAATCGAATGGGGAAGGTTGAGTACTCCTATGTAAGATGTACCAGACCTTGTTGTAGTTTTCTAATCACATGGGGATGTTATCAAGACCAAAAGTGTAAAGTGCATGCCATCTTTGGTCTCTCTATTCAGCTCTTTGAATGCACTTATCTGGTCTACATACTTAATAATGGTCAAGGATATCTTTATAGTGGTGCCAAATGGAATTGGTTTCCTCTTAGGTTAATTGCATTGCTAGATAGTCCCTTTTTGTTCTTCAGACAGTCACATTTCAATTGGAAAGTGAGCTGCCAAATTATTTTTAGGCAAGATCAAAAAATGAAATCATCTTTGGTTGTTTTCAGAGCCACTAACCATAGTGAAAAATAGAGGAAGTGAATAAAATGTACAGAGCAGATGCTAGGTCTTAAAACACAAAGTAATGAAGATCAATAATCCCACATTGATTGTGGGTTGGAGTTTTCATATGTTTAAAAGCTAAAGTGCTTGGCTAGTAAGGTGTCTTTAAGATACAATTTTTAAAGCCATATACAAAGTACACATGGGACCCACCTATGGCTAGATTTGGAGGGAAAGAAGAATTTTGAACAAATGTGCCAAAAAATATGATGATGTCATTAGATCACATGGACAAGTAGCAACGAATAAAATCATGACACATGGCAATCAAAGGAGTTAGGATAGATGCATTAGATGGCACTACATGGAGGATAAAGTGGCTACCACTTTCCCACTTTGAAAAGATGCTCAGAAGATAGATAAAGTGGGCAAGTGCCAAGCTGCCATGTGGTAGTAGGCCTTGGTCCATGGTGACATGGTGGAGGCAAATCCTATACTAGTAGTAATGTGCCAAGTGGTGGTTACATGGCAGGTCCATCTAGAGTGATGATGTGGTAGTTCGATGGCAATTGGGTAACCAATGAGAAGTGGCCATGTGGTGGTGCCTTACAGACTGAATAGAGGGTGCTGCGTGGCATTCAAGTGGATGGTGACTATGTAAAGATCAAGCAATAGGATGCTACTATGTGGTAGCTTGATCAAAGGAAGGTTGACCTGAATGGAATAATAAATGTAGGAAATCAAAATGATATTTAAAAGGTGATTCTAATTATTTTATCAAATGATGCACATTCAAAATTTTAAAAATCTAAAATAGGTTATTTTCTAAAGTTTGAACTTAAGAAATTTTAAATTTTTGAAATTTTAAAGTTCAGACCAGAGATTTCTAGCAGAGGCATGATTTTCAAAATGGTATTCTGGGAGTTCCCAAGAGGCAAATATAGTGATATTATATATCGCCAGAATTGGGAGAAGATGAACTTTTTGTTTCTCGAATTTTTTTTTTGCATATGAGGTCATTTGTTTAAGTTATAGGAGGATTTGTCCCAGATTCCTAACTTGCAACCGCATTTAGTCATCAAAGTTCAGTTGTGATTTCAAATAGGGTAATGGCCTGAATATGTGTAAAACATAGTAAAAATGCAGTTGGGGTCGATTTTGGTCATCTTCAAATCAGTTTAAACCCAGATTTTTACTAGCATTTCATGATGCATCTCAAATATTTTGGCAAACAGAATGGTTTTCATCATTGAACGAGAGATATTTCAAGTTTGTTACAAGATAATGATGAAAACAATATGAGATCTCAAGGGTAGAAAGATGAAAGAGGTTTTACAACAACAAAGGATCAAACTTCAAGTGGACACATGTTATCTTTAGATTAGATCTAGGAATTCATTCCTTGTCTATATCTTCTTCTTTCTCATCCATTGTGGGGGTTGGTTCCAGTTTTGGAGAAAAAATGACTCACTACTATGATACCATGTGTGCTCCAATCTTGAGTTTTCTCAAATTTGTGAAACTAGAGTTCTAGTCTTGATGTGTTCTCATCACTGTGACATCACATTTTTAAGCATATTTTCTCTTGTATGACAGTAGTAGTGAAGATAATAGAGAAAGTTAAGATCTATTAGGTTTTTTAATGTTTTGATTTCATACATCTGAATGCATTGTTTCAAAGAAATGAATACAAATGAGCAAGAATTTATTTAGTTTCATTTTGATTCTCATCTCCTATCTTTGTAATCTGCATGCTTATGTGGTCTAGGAACAAAGAACTGAGACTCATTTACATCCCTTTAAGGTTGTATGTTAGATATGTTTTTCTGTTGGAACAAAGGGCCAAGGAAATGCTTGATGTGTTTGATAGGATTGCTAGTTATTTTGAGAAGGATATTTCATAAGAATGAGCTCTTTATGAACACTAATGTCTAATTCACAAAGTGATAAGATAGATCTGATATCTAGGTGTATGGAATGTGTAATTGATATCACAAATGTATGTATTTAATTCATGGAATTACCCAATATATAAGGCACTGATCAACTACAAGATCATTTGTTCTTACTATTGCATATTTGAGGTCTTGCTAAAATCAACATCATTAATCAAATGTTTTTCCCTTTCATGTTGAAGAGTTAAAATAGAATGCCCTCACTTAGCTTGTGAATTTCATAGAGTTGTAATTTGCTACTATAGATCTATGTTATTGCATGAGTCATTAGGAGAAATAAGGGTTAAATCTACTGTTAATAGATTCAAGAATATGTTTAGCACTAGTACCATATAAATTGAATTTGAGGCTAGGTTTTGTAGAGCCTGAAGTAGAGGAGGGATCTAGCCTTAATTATAGTTGGCCCAGTGTCTGAAATAGTATGTTGAAGATGGGAGTTAGCTACCCCTAGATATATCTTATGCTCATTGGGGTAATTTCAAACCTATAGTGTTTCAAAACACCAACACATTGTTACCTTTAATAGGGTTGGCCTTTCACAGGGCATCACTTCAGAAGAGTGAGAATGAGTAGCATGTTACTGGTGGTTTATCCCAAATTGGGTTTCCACATTAAATCATTGTGTCAAATGTGTCATTGAATTTTTTATGTTTCATTTTTGCATTTTTGCAAATTGATTTGACAGTAACCTACAAGTTTAAGTGATGGCATAATCCAATGGATGCATGCATGATGCAAATGTTTTATGGACATGGGTTCACTAAGCTGTGAGAAGTTTTATTTATACATATGGACCTTGGATAATTGATTCACCCCCCGCCCTACAATTATTCTAAAGAATTCCAACATATTCATATTGAGTTTAAATGAATGTTCATATCTAACAATAAGATATAGAGATTTGAGGAAAGTGATTCACAATTGTGATAGTATACAGTTTAGATTGAAAACATAAACATAGTTAGTTGGAAATCCAATTTTGCTATAGGAAATGGGCTATACGAATTATTTTGTATCATATTTAACTTGTTATCAGAATTGAATTGTTGTGTGAGATTCAAAAGCTTATTCATATTTCATATCATATTTAACTTGTTATCTAAATTGAATTGTTGTGTGATATTCAAAATATTATTCATATTTATTCCAAACGTTGTAATCCTTTCGCATTTGTTGAGTTCAACTCAAATAAGATTTTTTGAAATTACAATTTGTTGGTGTTCAAATTTATTGAGGGGGTACTCAAGGTTTGAAAGAATTGATGCCCTTAAAGAGAGTTTGGTGATTTCTTAGTGTTGGAGTCCTTCAAATTTGTAATTAGAGTAAATTTTGTTAGAAATGTTTTAGAATAACTGAGAGGGGGGGGGGGGGTAGGGGTGAATTAGTTATTCAAGGTCCAAATGTCCTATTCAAACTTTTCATTAGGTAAAATGTGCCCATTTAACTATTTGTTCATCCAAGCTTTAACCTTCCTATTCAGCAAGTTACTGTAAATCATCATGTAAGCATAACACATAAAAAATCAACAAATAACACAATGATTTATGTGGAAACCCAATTTGGGAAAAACCACCAGTAACATACTACTCAACTTTTACTCTTCTGAAGTGATGCCTTGTGAAAGGCCTGCCTTGTTAAAGGCTTACAACATGCTGTTAAATGTGACATGGTTAAAGGATTTAACCACCATGTTAGAAGTGGGCTTGGTTAGAGGACTTTAGAACATTCACTTGGAATGTCACCCTATTAAAGGATTTACATATGGCTGTTAAACCAACCTAAGTCCATAGGATTTTCTTCTACCCTAACTGATACAATTGCTAGAGAGTAACAATAAGGGATTTTGACTTGATTATATAATACAACTTAGCTTGTAGATCTCAGATCACTCTTCAGCTCTTCTCATTGCCTAGATTTTAATCTTCTGTAGTTCTGACAGCTTGCCTTCCTTTCAAGCTTTGTCTCCTTGAGTCTCCATGCTTAATGTATTAGTGCAATCCTCTCTTTTTGACCACTTGTCAAAGTAGAGTCTCTGTACTCTAGTCTTCCTTCTCCTAGATGTCTTCTCTTTGACACCCTTTCAACCACTTTGCAATTTGGCACACTAGCAGCTCTTGCTTCTTCATTTGTGACTCCTTAAATAGAAGTTTTGGAGTCCCTTTTTCCACTTGATTCTTCCCTCCTTTAATTTTGATTTGCATGGATTAGGTAGGATTCATTGAATCTAACCTATTTTGTTTCTTCTAGAAACATCATGAAGAATCCTCTTGAATTCACTAAAAAATGGTTTACATAAAATTTTGTGCCACCAGCTCATCATCCTTATCCTCCAATAGGTTCACAAAATTCAAGGTAATAACTTTATCAGCTCAAATTTGGTGAATCTTTGACTTTTCCAATAATGCAGCAGCTCGACACTAGTGAAATTCTAGTGCTCAGTACATACTATGTTACTCGGCATCAATTGTGTTTTACTGATGCTCGACACCTAAAGTTCATTCGGCACCTAAACTTCACACAACACCTAAAGTTCATTTGGCACCTAAACTTCACTCAGCACTTGAAGTTCACTTGACACCTAAAAATCACTCAACACACAATAAATTTTGCTTCTGCTCAGCTCCAATTGAGAATTTGCTTGGCTTAAACTAGCTTGCTCGACACCCACTAATGAACTTAGTTTAAGCTTTGCAATTAACCTTGTTTCAACTTATACTTCTAGTGTTTCTTAGCGTGGCCAACCTCTGTGTCTTTAAATATGTTATCGATACATCATTTAACCATTGTCTTAACTAATCCTTGCACTTCATTAGAAAACCATAACTCAACCTTTCCCTTAGGTACTCTTGTTACATCTTGTTGATTAAATCCTCTTTATCAATCAACTACATGATAGTACTTGGATCTTATAAGCAATTGTTGTTCCTACAAATAGCAAGTTTGACATCAATGACAAAATAATGATTGAAAACATTTTGTTAACAACAATCTCCCTCTTTCAATCAATCTTCTTTATCAATGATCTTTTCAATCAGATTTCCAAAAATCTCCCTCTTTGGCATTGATGACAAACCAAACTGATCAACCATTAGACCAAACTATTCAACCATGCTAACTAGGTTAGAATAGTAAGTCAAATGCCAAAAGGAAATTGAATTGGATTACACAATTTCTTCTTCTCTACTTCTCCCTCTTAGTTGTTGTATCCTTTTTCTTTCCTTTCTTCCTTCCTACATTCTCTCCCTCTATATGCATTGCTCATCTTCTATTATTTCTTTCTCTATCCATGTGTTCTGATCATCTGTTGACTAGTTCTACTATTTCTCCCTTAATCTTTATTCTTTTTCATTCTTTATCTTCTCCCTTTATTCAATTGAATGTTGTTGATCAGTTTCTTTATCTAGCTACCTCTTTGAAAACAATGCCAAAGACATACTGTTTCAACATCTTAATATGTAAGTGTAGATTTTGCAAGTTCTTTCACTTTCTCCCTCTATCACCTTGCTTGTGACTGATTTGGAACTTCATCACTTTAATTACTTCAGGAGTAATCCTAAAGTAGGTATCCTCAGCATCAATATGTAATATTACAATAATCAACTTATTTGATGTAGTGTAGTCTTTCTTTTGGTAGCCTTGGCTTACCTCAAAAGCATCTTTAGGTAGGGCTTTTGTGAAGATGTCAACAATCTGTTCCTTTGATCTAACATATTCCATCTTCACTTGTTTGTCTTCCACCAATTCTCTTACATAGTGATACTTGATTGCAATATGCCTTGTTTTGGCATGCATTACAGGATTCTTTGATATGTTGATAGCACTTGTATTATTACAATAAAGTATCATAGGCTCATTTACCTCTTCCTTCATACCCTACAACAAATGTTTGATCCATACAATATTAGTGCAATTGATAGCAACTGCAACATATTCAGCTTCTGCAGTGGACTGTGAGGTACAACTCTACTTTTTTCTGGTCCACATAATCAATCATTTTCCCAAGAAAAGTGCTCCTCCACTGGTATTTTTCTATCATCAATATCGCCTCTCTAATCTGCATTATTGTAGGCTCTTAGTTCAAACTTTTCACTCCTCTTGTAGTACAAACCATGGTCATCAGTTCCTTTCAGATATCTCAGTATTCTCTTTACTACCATCAGATGATTTTCTCTTGGATTTGCAAATTTTTTTCCACTATTCCAACAACTAATGCAATGTCTGGTCTACTATGTATAACATATTGCAACTTTTCAATTATTGATCTATATAATGTCTAATTCACTTTAGCTGACTCATCATTCTTTAACAACTTATGTCTGTTACCATTGGTGTGCTGACTGGTTTTGAGTCTTCTAATCCAAATGTCTTGAGTATCTCTTTGATGTATTTGGATTGGGTCACAAATATGCCATGCTTTAGTTGATGTACTTGAATCCAACAAAGAATTTGATTTCCCCAAACATTGACATTTCAAACTCATGTTTCATTTGATCAGCAAAATGTTTGCATAGAACATCTTTTCCTCCAAATATTATATCATCAACAAAGATTTCAGATATCAAAATGTCTTTACCTTTTCCTACCTTGATGTATAAGTTTTTGTTTTCATCTATTCTCTAAAATCCAATCTTCACAAGATATTTGTGTAATCTCTCATACCATGCTCTAGGTGCTTGTTTCAAAGTATAAAGTGCTTTATGCAGTTTGCAGATCATATCTTTGTTGTTATCATCAACAAATCCACCTGATTGTTCTATGTAGACTTCCTCTTCTAGTATACCATTTAGAAAAGAAAACTTCACATCCATTTGGTAGACTTTGAATCCTTTGTAGGAAACATATGCAAGTAATGTTCTTACTCCTTCCATTCTTGCAATAGGGGCAAATGTTTCCCCATATCCAATCCTTCATGTGCATAGCCCTTGCAAACTAGTCTGGCTTTGATTCTAGTTATCTCACCATTCTCATCAAGTTTTTTCCTAAACACCCATTTGGTACCAATTACATTCTTATCAACTGGTCTAGGAACTAGGGTCTAGGTTTTGTTCTTCTCAATCTGGTCTATCTCTTCTTCCATAGCTTTATACTAGTCATCATCTTGTAGTGCATCTTTTACTATTTTGGGCTCAACCTTGCTCAATAGACATGATTCGTTTCTAAGTCTATTCCTTGTCATTGGTTTGGCATCCTTGTCACCAATGATTTGATCTGTAGGGTGATGTCTTCTTACATACTTGGCTAACCTTAGTTTTTTCCTTCTTTCCATATTTGATCCTTCAGCTTCAGAGTCATCTTGCTCTACTTCATCTAGTATTTCATCATTCCTTCCATATGTGCTATTTTTAGAATCAGAATGTGCATTTCCTACATTTTGCAACTCGGCTTCTAAATGTAGCTCGACATTCACTGCTGTGACTTGACTGATACTGAGATTTTTTGTTGATTCCCAACTTGATTGGCAGTGTTATCTTCAATAGTCATTCCTTCATAGAAGTATATAAAAGATCTATAATCTTCTGGTTGCTTGGACTCATCAACTTGAACTTCTACATGTTCATCAACATTTACATTTGCACTCTCCATAATCTTGTTAGTGTTAGTATTCAAACACTTAAATGCCTTACTTCTAGTGGAGTATCCAAGGAATATGCCTTCATCACTTTTTGCACCAAACTTTCCTTTTCTAGTATCTTTAAGAATATAGCATTTACAACCAAAGAATTTGAAATGTTTTACATTAGGTGAGTGACCATACCATAGTTCAAAAGGTGTTACATTAGTACCTTTCTTGACTTCGACTCTGTTTAGGGTGTAAACAACAGTGCTTACAGCTTCTCTCTAGTCCTTTAGAGAAACATTTTTCTCCATCATCAAGGTTATAGTACATTCTATTACTGATCTATTTCTTCTTTCAGCAATACCATTTTGAGGTGGAGTTCTTGGTGCTAATGTTTGCCTTTTGATACCTTTGTCATTGCAGAATATATCAAATTCTTTTGATGTGAACTCTCCTCCTCTATCTGATCTTGGGAATTTTAGACTCTTACCTATTTCCTTCTCAACTTTGGCCAAGTACTTCTTAAACATTTGAAATGCATCAGATTTTTTCTTTAAGAACATAGTAGTCATCATCCTAGAATAGTCATCTACAAATAGCATTATGTATCTATCTCCTAGGTAGCTTTACACTTCTATTGGTCCACATAAATTTGTATGGACTAACTCTAGTACTGCTTTGGAAGTGTATGTTCTTTTGAAACTAGACTTAGTCATCTTTCCTAGTTGACATTGTTTGCACATTGTGTTTTCAGGCTTCTTTAGTTTAGGCAAACTTCTGACTTTCTTCTTTTTGCTGATGCTAATTAGATTGTCAAAGTTAACATGACACAATCTTTCATGCCATAACCACACATCATCAAGTCTAGCAACAAGACAAGTTGCATCTTCCATATCTAGGTAAAACAAATTACTTCTTGTTTATTTACCTTTTCCTATAAGATTTCCATCAGTGTCATAGATTTTGGCAGTTTTGTTTTCAAATTCTACCTTGCAACCTACACTGCCTAACTGTGATACACTTAACAAATTGTAGTTCAGTCCTTCAACATAGTATGCATTATCACATGAATTTTTTTTTTAAGTTTAATTGAGCCTTTTCCTTTGATTTTACATGGAGCATCATTACCAAATCTAACACTATTTCTATCATATTGAGTAAAGGTAATGAACTTACTTTTGTCTCCTGTCATGTGATGTGAGCAACCACTATCTATGATCCACTTGTCATTCTTATTTACATAGGCTACCAATGTTGTTGCTTTATCTTCATCTTATTCATCCTTCATGGCTACATACACTAC
This sequence comes from Cupressus sempervirens, assembly GCA_028749045.1. Classification (NCBI taxonomy): domain Eukaryota; kingdom Viridiplantae; phylum Streptophyta; class Pinopsida; order Cupressales; family Cupressaceae; genus Cupressus; species Cupressus sempervirens. Next base: position 240,659,414 of record CM053792.1, read on the forward strand.
TTCATCATCATTCTCATCAGAATCTTCTTCAACAATGTAGCATCTTTTGCCTTTTTCTATGTAGTCTTTGCTATCATCTTCTCTCTTGTTCTTGTACTTGTTTCCTTCTTTATAGTTCTTCTTCTATGTAAATATTGTAGCAATATGACCTACTTCATTGCAATTGAAACAAATGATAGGGAGCTTACTTTTAAATTTACCTTTTCCTCTATAGAATCTTCTAGCTAGTAGTGCCTCCAACTGTTCCACATCTTCCTCATCTGTGTTGCTATCACTGGATGCATGTTTTCCTTTTCTATTATTTTTCCTTGATGTCACCCCTTTAGTGTCTTTCATTGTCAACTTAGCCTTGAAAGCAAATTCAAGGTTCTCAGGTCTATAGTTATCAAAGTTGGACAATTCAAATGTAGTGAGTCTTCCCACTATTCCTTCAAAGGTTAGTATGTTTTTTTGTACACACCTTAGCTATTGTATGGCTGAAACTCTAATAGCATAGATGGGGAGTAGGGTCCTTAATTATTTTTTGTTGACAATCTCTTCTTCCAATTGACCACCCAAACTTCTTATTGCACTTACCACTTCTTTCATTCTAGCACCATATTGGGCAGTGTTTTCACCTTCCTCCATTTTCATGCCATCAAACTTTCCTCTGAGGCTTTCTCTCTTTGCTCTCTGAACATTCTAATCTCCTCCATAGATATCTATCAGGCTTTCCACATCTTGAATGTAGTATCACATCCTTTGATGTCATCAAATTCAACATAACTGAGTGCAGAGGCAATCTCCAACATTGCCTAATTGTGCTCCTTCATTTTGTTCAAATCATTTGCAATAAGAGGTCCAGCTGGATCTACATGTTCTATTCCAGTTGAGGTTTTTGCATAATCACCTATTGATCCAAGGTGAAATTTCACCAGACTTTTCCATGCAACAAAGTTGTCTTTTTTGAGCTTGGAAACTTCTCTCTTAGACATCTTGATCTTCCTGCTTCTAGTACCTTGAAACTAAATCAACAGATGGCTCTGATACCAATTGTTAGAAATGCTTTAGAATAACTGGGGGGGGGGGTGTGAATTAGTTATTCAAGGCTCAAATATCCTATTCAAACTTTTCATCAAGTAGAATGTGCCCATATAACTATTTTTTCATCCAAGCTTTAACCTTCCTATTTAGCAGGTTATTGTAAATCAACATACAAGTATAACACATAAAAAGATCAACACATAACATAGTGACTTACGTGGAAACCCAATTTGAGAAAGACCACCAATAACATGCTACTCAATTTTCACTCTTCTGAAGTGATGCCCTGTGAAAGACCTGCCTTGTTAAAGGCTTACAACACACTGTTAAAAGGGACCTAGTTAAAATATTTAACCACCATGTTAGAAGTGAGCCTGATTAGAGGACTTTAGAACATTTACTTGGAATGTCACCCTGTTAAAGGATTTACATATGGCTGTTAAACCAACCTAAGTCCATAGGATTTTCTTCTACCTTAACTGATACAATTGCTAGAGAGTAACAATAAGGGATTTTGACCTGATTACAGAATAAAACTTAGCTTGCAGATCTTAGATCATTCTTCAGCTCTTCTCATTGCCTGGCTTTCAATCTTTTGTAGTTTTGATAGTTTTCCCTCCTTTCAAGCTTAGTCTCCTTGAGTCACCATGCTCAATATACCAATGCAATCCTCTCTTTCTAACTACTTGTCGAAGCAAAGTCTCTGTAATCTGATCTTTCGTCTCCTAGATGTCTTCTCTTTGACACCCTTTCAACCACTTTGCAATTTGGCACACTAGCAGCTCTTGCTTCTTGGTCTATGACTCCTTAAATAAAAGTCTTGGAGTTCCTTTTCCCACTCAATTCTTCCCTCTTTTAATTTTAATTCGCATGGATTAGGTAGGATTCATTGAATCTAACCCATATTATGTTTCTTCTAGAAACATCATGAAGAATCCTCTTGAGTTCGCTAAAAAATGGTTTACATAAAATTCTGTGCCACCAGCTCATCATCCTTATCCTCCAATAGGTTCACAAAATTCAAGGTAACAACTTTTTCAACTTAGATTTGGCAAATCTTTGACTTTTCCAATAATGCAGTAGCTCAACACTATTGAAATTTTGGTGCTCGACACATACTGTGTTACTCAACATCAACTATGTTTTACTGATGCTCAACACTTGAAGTTCACTCGGCACTGAAGTTTACTCGACACCTAAAGTTCACTCAATACATGCTAAATTTTTCTTCTGCTCAACTCCAACTGAGAATTTTCTCAGCTTAAACTAGCTTGCTCAACACCCACTAATGAACTTAGTTTAAGCTTTGTAGTTAGCCTTGTTTCAACTTACACTTCTAGTATTTCTTAGTGTGGCCAACCTCTATGTCTTTGAATATGTTATCAATACATCATTCAACCATTGTCTTAACTGATCCTTGCACTTCATTACAAAATCATAACTCAACCTTTCCCTTAGGTACTCTTGTTACATCTTGTTGATTAAATCCTCTTCATCAATCAACTAAGTGATAGTACTTGGATCTTATAAGAAATTTTCATTCCTACAAATAGTAGGTTTGACATCAATGACAAAACAATGATTGAAAACATTCTGTTAACAATAATCTCCCTCTTTCAATCAATCTTCTTTATCAATGATCTTTTCAATCAGATTTCCAACAATCTCCCTCTTTGGCATTGATGGCAAACCAAACTGATCAACCATCAGACCAAACTATTCAACCATGCTAACTAGGTTAGAATAGTAAGTCAAATGCCAAAAGGAAATTGAATTGGATTACACAATTTCTTCTTCTCTACTTCTCCCTCTTAGCTGTTGTATCCTTTTTCTTTCCTTTCTTCCTTCTTGCATTCTCTCCCTCTATATGCATTGCTCAGCTTCTATTATTTCTTTCTTTGTCCATGTGTTTTGATTATCTATTGACTAGTTCTACTATTTCTCCCTCAATCTTCATTATTTTTCATTCTTTATCTTCTCCCTTTATTCAATTGAATGGTGTTGATCAATTTCTTTATCTATTTCCCTCTTTAACAACAATGCCAAAGACATAATGTTTCATCATCTTAATATGTAAGTGTAGCTTTTGCAGGTTGTTTCACTTTCTTCCTCTGTCACCTTACTTGTGACTGATTTGGAACTTCATCACTTTAATTACTTCATGAAGTAAATTGGCTCTAGATCCCCTACTATCTACAAGGGGTCATCACTCTATATGCATACATACATACATACATACGTATACATATACATATATATGTTGGAAATATAAGATTAATTGAGAGGGGAGGGGTGAATCTATTACCACTAAAATAAATCCCATATCCCTTTGATGTCAATACAAATCAAAAATCTGTTTAAATTGTATTCTGTTGTAACTCGGTAAACACACATGTACTCAATTTACACTAGAAAATGTTGTAACTCAATAAACACTGAAATAACTTTGCAAATGCTTATCATAAAAATCTTAAGATATTACCTGTGATTAATCTTACTTTAACTTAGTTGCATACACATGAAAGAAATAACATGAATACAATTGACACCAAGATTTAACGTGAAAACCCAATTTGGAAAAAACCATCAATTGCAACTAGTTACTAATTTTCACTCTTCTGAAGTGAGCCCTATTAGGAGCCAATCCTATTAAAGGTTACAAAAAATTTTTTTAGGTGTGACCTTGTAAGAGGATTTAATCACCCTATTAGGATTGGCCTTGTTAGAGGTCTTTAGACAATTCAATCTAGAAATAGCACCTTGTTAGAGGATTTACAAATAGCTGTTAAGCCAACTCTATTTAGAGATTTAGATCACTACTACATTGGTTAGAGAGTAACAATGAGATGACTTGATTTCTGATGCAACTAAATTTCTAATTACAGATCTCAATTCTGGCTTGTATACTTGATCCTTCCTGATCAAATGTATCATAAATTATAATAGATTTCCACAATCCATGCTTTTCAATATTTATGCTTCTAGGTGAGATTGTGTAAGTTTGACAACATCAACATTTTAGATCATACTCAATGATCCATCATCAGGATGTTTTTTCTCTTAGCTTTCTCATCTTGATGATGGATCATTGAGTATGATCTGAAATGTTGATGTTGTCAAACTTACACGCAATTTCACCTAGAAGCATAAATATCAAATGTATCATTGTAGCTCAACAAGGATATTCTGCTTATCCTTCTAATTCATTTCCTTTAAGCATCATCAAATCTTCTATGATGTTCCACACATTTAATCCTCAACTTGACCTTATATTTATATTTTACACATTATTAAGTCTACTTGAATACAACTTAGAATAATTAATATTCATCTTCTTAGTCGATTTGAACAATTCAATTGAACTCACTATGTCAAAACAAGAAAATTCTTCGTTAGCCGACCTTGCTTGGTAGATACTAACTCAAAGAGATTTTCCTATGTTAACCAAGTGAATTCGGTTAACTCTACATATTCACAAATTTCCTTTGGTAACCGAGTGAGCTCGGTTAACACTAGTTCCATCCAACATTTCCTTCATTATTTGAGTGAGATTGGTTAACACTCAACTTCTACAAACTTTCCTTTGATGCCTGATTGAACTTGGTAGACACTATCTTCTAAACTAGGCAACCTATGGAATGCTCGATAGACACAGGAAACTATCTTCAATGCCTAAGTGAGCTCGACATACACTGACTGACAATGATATGACATTTTGTGTAACATCAAAGATAATACACAATTAATCAATTATTTCTAACAATATATACATAGATGTACACACATATATGTGTACACATACATATATAGACATACAAACACACATATATACATATACATATATATATACATATATACATATATATACATATTAATATATACATATATATACATATACATACATAAATATATAAATACACACACACACATACATACATACACATACACATATATACATGTATATATACATATACATATATAGATACATATACACATATGTGTACACACATACATATATATGTGTGTGTGTGTGTGTGTGTGCGCACACATACATACACATTGTATCATCTTAAATTCGAAGCAATCCAATTTAATGAAGGTTTAAGACTTATTTAATGTGACTTCCCTCTCTCTTTCATTTCTTCTTTCATTTTCCATCCCTTCTCCTAGGTGGAATTGGGGTAAAACCTAATAGATCCTCTTTAAAGCTCCTATTTTTGTAGTGATAAGCTTGAGGTAGATCTATTTCCCCTAGATCCTTCCTTTTCATCTACATTTCCACTTGGAATCTACTCTTGGCACTGAAATAGGGTTTCCTCAAAATTTGAACATGATTTTTGGGTTTTGAGATCATTTTGGGGTCCCCAAATTGTCGACAAGGTTTGTACTCTTGACAATCATGGGTGCATTATACCCTTGATTCTTAGGAGCACACTATGCCCCTGATGGGCCAATTTGGATAGTCAAGTGTTAACTTTTAAGATAGCCAGTCTACAAGATTTAGTTAATTCTGATCTCTATATAAACCCTTCCATTTTCTCTATTTTTCATATCACAACATCTTGCTCTCAAATATTCAAGCATCCACAAGCTCTAGCTTTCAAGCATTCAAGTTTCAAGCCTTTAAAAATTCCTCCATTGAAGATCAAGGATTCAAGAGCTCAAGAAATTGATGTATTTTTATCTTCAAAATCTCATTTAATCTATTCAATGTCCTTTGGTGCATTTCTACATTCATTCATCTTCACCTTTGTTGGCGCTCAAAATTGCATTCTCATTTTGAGCATCCATTTAAAATTCTAAGTCAAATTGAGCCCTATAAATGCTTTTAACGAGGTTGTACCCAGTTGTACCTTTGAACCCCATGAGGTTTTTAATGCTTCTAGTACCTTTCATTTAGTGCATCTACCTATTCCATGATGATAAATTGATATTCTAAGCTATTTGGCAAAGTCCTGTTTTGAGCCAATGTCTAATTTGCATTTTCACCGAAGTGGCAAACAGCGACAAGAGGCTATCTTTGCCAGTGAATATCTCACATCCATAAATGTTTTGTGACTTTTTTCTTTGGGAGTGTCTAGTTTCCATACCTAAGAACCTATGTTTCATATTTCAAGTCGTTTTGAGTCTGTTTGACTACGTTTTGAATCCCTCAAAGTTGGTCAGTTATTGTTTTCACATATTTGCAAATTGCATACATTTCTGGGAAGCCCTGTTTGACTTGTAATAAATTTTGACCAGTTGATTGAAATGCTGAAATACATTTTGTGTTGTATTTTAAACATCAAAGGTTTGTTATGTTTCATTTTTTAAGTCTTGACGAATTCGTTTGATCAATTTTCAAACGTGATTCCAAATGCAATTTGTAACTTTTACTGGTGTCAGCATTTGCAGATTTGTCAGTACCCCTGTTCGTGGTGTTATAATTCCTAATCCGTGATAGGTCAAGTCAAATGGATTGTGCCCCTGTGATTTCCTTTGAAAATACTCCAAGTGTGTTAGTTTTTAATTCATTGCGAATCCATCTTCACACTTTGCCAGGGTCTTTCCATTCATAAAAAATGATATTTTACTGATGTCCACTGTCTTGCAAATCCAGATAGCCAACTTCAGATGCTTGCCAAATTTGACCTGTGATTCATCATGAGCCCAAATCACATAATCATATTCTCCTCATGACAAAGTACTAATGCCCCAGTTTTCAGAATCTCACTACCCATTTGCCCAGTTTTTGGAGCTCAAACCAATTGTACTTTTTAGTTTTCTAACATGTTTTTGTGTAGGTAATTTTGAAGAGGCGACTTTCACATCAAATATCTTTTGACCCAAAATTTTCCATGAGACTATATTTGACAGGGGGAGAGTATGTGGAACAAAGTATCAGTGGGTCAGATTTCAGAACCTAGTCAGTTGTTTGGATTAGTTTTTAAGGGCAATCAACGGGCCTCCTAACATGAAATTGACAGTTTGACAAGAAGTGATAAAATGAGTTTTAAGTGAGGGTTCAGTGATTGAACTTGATTTTTAAATCAGTCCAAGATGTTCTGAAGATCAATTTGAAGGCTCAAGTGTTTGGAAACAAATTTTTTTATAGCTAAACCCACTTTGGGGCTCGACTATTTCTGTCAGATTGATAAGATGCCAGGGTCAGGAGGGAAATGGAAATGAAGCTTTTAGAATCCAAATTTGAAAAGAAAAATGAACAGGAATGCAAACTTCCCATCCACAAGTGTACTCCTTACCCATAGTGTGGGACTTCAGCAAAAATTATGTTTATTTTTATATGTTTATTGATTAAAAAGCTAGTTTTTCTCAACAACAGGGGCAATTGAAGATGTGAATGTAGTATCTACAGGGAAGTCTATAAGCTTTTCCAAGCAAGCGTTGGTGGATTGTAATTCAACCAACTATGGATGTGAAGGAGGCTCTATGGATTATACATTTGAGTGGGTCATTAAAAATCAAGGCCATTGAGCAGTTGGAAATAGTTAACACAGGTGTCATTTCTTATTAAGTTTATAAAACAAGCCAAGCCACTTGAAGACAACCACATGGCAGGAATAGAGAGACAATAAGCTCCATAACAGAGATGCCTCCCCAATCTAGAGAACCCGTAGATAGGAGGTAATCCACAGAGTAGACCCATGAAGTCAAAAAGGAAATTAGCAACATATAATAGAGGAGAGAAGCTGCAAGCTAAAAAAGAGACCCAACCGCTCAAGGCACATTAAAGAACTGTGGCAATAAATAAGGAGGTAGCAGCTACAAAAGACAAAGTTTCCACTCATAGAAAATGAACCTGAGGCATATTGTTTAAAGGAGAGAGATCCATGCCTGGAGAAGAGGTAGAGCATGCTAAAATGGAGGATCACAGCAAACAAAAGAAAAACTCATGCCATGAGCAGATTATCAACGCTTCCACACATAAAAAGGTATAAACCCGCCCATGTAAAGCCATGAAAAGAGTGATTCAATATCTTAGCGCAGATCAAAGAGAGGAGAAGCGGTAGGGAGCAGGGCGCTGACCATATGTAGAGAAGACAGAACCCCCGAGTAAGGGAGAGGCTGCAGTATGTTGAGAAAGGCCGCTAAGAAAGAATTTGAAGCTCCACACATTGTAAACAGAAGCCCATGGCTTGTGAATGGTAGTTGGATACAAAGGAACCCTGTGTTAGAAGGCAGATGCAGCACCAAGGAAGTGGTGAAAGTCATGTTAAAGAGTAGCCTAGTGCATTTAGCCGCTAAAAAAAAATGCAGTCAACACATGCCATAGACCATGGGAGCGCTGAGCCTTTTGGAGGTAGGCTTCAGATGAAGCTAAATCCTCAAACGAAGCAACAGGGGAGTTAGAATGGAGAAAGCCACAATTTTTGTATGAGATAGAACAAGTCTTGTTTTAAAACAAAAGACAATCTCCACACGTAGCCAAAGAATATGGTAGCCCTCGTGCCAAGAATGAAGATGTCTGGCCAGTAGATAAAGAAAGTAGCAGATGTCGATAGAAAGAAAGATGCTACAGTTAAGGCAAAGAACTATAGAGGCCAAAATAAAGTTGGGAGCCTTTATCCCACATTCGCTGGGCGTGAGTTATTTTAGAGCCTTAAATACAACTACACACTAAACCATGGTGTCTAACAAGTCAGCACTTTTTATAAGGCAAGGCTAATGCAAGTGGGTCCCAGCTGACGTGAGGAAGGAGCAAAATTTTGAACAAAGGAGCTCATACGTTGATGTGGCAATGGAACATCAAGATGGTGCCACATGGATGATCTAATGATCGTCGCTATCTCGCCAAGCAAAAAATGCTCGTGGGATAATCATGGTGAGGTAGCGAGGGGTGCCGAGATTGTGACAAGTGGCAGTCAGCTAGATGGAAAGTGGTGATGTGGCAAAAAAGTTGGACCAATCACAAGGTGCCACGTGGCACAAAATTTGAGACAAGCCATTTCGTGGTGGGCAAGTTTCAAGAATGCACCAGATCGTGCCACGTGGTGGATCCAATGGTCCTTGTTATCTTGCTAACCTAAGTTGCTCACCGGTTAAGCATAGCAATATAGCAAGAAGTTGACACGTGTCATTGACATAGTGCACGGTGGACAAATCAGAACGTGACATGTGGTAGATGGTCAAACTATGTTTGACCTGAAATAAAACTTGAGAGGGAAAATTTCAAAGGCTAAAAAAGTTTTTCTTTAAAACTTTTCTCCAAACGTGCAATCAAGAGATCTTTTAAACAAAGTCTGAAACTTTATATGATTTAAACTATATAAAAGTTAAAACTTTTGCAAAATATTGTTCAAACCACAAAACAAAGGGCCGATCTTCAGAAGGCCATAACTAGAGTATTTTCTAGGCAAAATGGGTGCTCTAATATACCGTCAGAATCATGAGAATCCAAATTTTCCATTTTTCAAGTCAATTTTTGCACGAGTGTTTACCAGTTTGAGCTATAAGCCAGTTTGTGATTTCTAGGGCATTGGTAGCAGAACATGCATTTTTTATCATGGAGTGTCAGAGTTGGTTGCAGGGCAATTTTGAGGATCTTTTGAAGCCTAAAAATGAAGAAAATCAATTCTAACATGTTCTATTGGCTTCTTGAAGTCATATTGAACTGATTTTTACGTTTACTTGGTGACTCATTTTAACATCAAGAATTAGTTACATCCTTTCATCATTACATTTTGAGATATTTTATGAGCCAAAATGAAAGGATTTGATTTTAAGTTAGAAGGAGAAGTTAGAAAGAGGTTTTTGATCTTCTTGGGAAGGATTTCTAAAGGGACACTTGTCAATTACAAATTAAATTCGGGAATTGTCTTCTCCATATTTATGCTTTCTTCTTCTCTGAAAAGAGGTTGTTGGTTGGTTTTTCATTTTCAGTTCTTGGAGCTTTGCTCAGGCTGTGAAAACCACACACCCAACATTTCTCTCTTGTATTGAACAACATTTTGAGTTGTTATGCAGATAGTCCTTACTAGTTAGGTGATTTCATGAGTTATTTTTGTATATCTTTCATGTATTTGGTTTCAAGGAAAACAAATAAAGCACATCAAAGGTTTTAAGTTTAGTCTGAATCTTGTCTCCTGATTATGGATCTCTTATTTCTTCTAATTTGTGATCAAAGAGCATAGATTAGGTTGCATTTCATTTACGAATGTATGTGATTAAAATGTCTTGCTGGTGGAGCAAAGAACCATGTAATTGCTTGATGTTTGTCACAGGGTTTGCAGATTTCATGATAGGATGTTCTGAGTATGAGATTCATTTTGTAGCAGATGTCAATTCACAAAGTGAAGGATAGATTAGGGATCTTGATGTAGAGATATGTCTGAGATTTCCAGAAGATGTATGGTTATAATTCATTTAATTTCCAAATAGATAAGGCACTGATCAGAGATAGGATCATTGGATTTTGTTGCTCATACCCGGGTCTTGCTAATATCAACATATTAAATCAATTTTCCCTTTTATGTTGAAAGCTATTCAATGTTAACCCACACTTAGCTTTCTAGTTTCATGAGTTATGTTCTTAGCTATTTCATGCTTGTGATTCCTAGTTAAGTATAGAAGATTTAGGGGTTTTTATCTGCTTTATATTAGATTCAGTGTATGCTTTGATAACTGGTTCCATATGAAGAATCTATGGGTATACCCACCTAGGTTTTGCAGAGCCTGAAGTGCAGAAGGAGTGTAGCCTTATAGTTGGCCTAGGTTCTTGGTGAAGTGTGTCCATTATTGGAGATAGCTACCCATAGACGCATTCTTGCCTTGCATACTTGGTTGTTGAAACACTGTTAAATCGGGAGCACAACAAACAAAATAAAAAATCACACCATGAGAAGATTATCAATGCTTCCACACATAAAAAGGTATAAAGCCACCCATGTAAAGCCATGAAAAGAGTGATTCAATATCTTAGCGTAGATCAAAGAGAGGAGAAGTGGAAGGGAGCAAGGCACTGACCATATACAGAGAAGACAGAACCCACAAGTAAGGGAGAGGCCGCAGTATGCTGAGAAAGGCTGCTAAGAAAGAATTTAAAGCTCCATGCATTGTAAACAAAAGCCCATGGCTTGTGAATGGCAGCTGGATACAAAGGAACCTTGCATTAGAAGGCAGAGGCAGCACCAAGGAAGCGGTGAAAGTCATATTAAAGAGTAGCCCAATGCATTTAGCTGCTAAAAAAAATGCAGTCAACACATGCCATAGACCATGGGAGTGTTGAGCCTTTTGGAGGTAGGATTTAGATGAAGTTGAATCCTCAAATGAAGCAGCAGGGGAGTTAGAATGGAGAAAGCCACAATTTTTGAACGAGATGCAACAAGTCTTGTTTTAAAACAAAAGACAATCTCCACACGCAGCCAAAGAATATGGTAGCCCTCGCACCAAGAATGAAGATGCCTAGCTAGTAGAAAAATAAAATAGTAGATGTCGATAGAAAGAAAGATGCTACAGTTAAGACAAAGAAGTAGAGAGGTCAAAATAAAGTTGGGAGCCTTTATCCCACATTCATTGGGCGTGAGTTATTTTAGAGCCTTAAATACAACTACACACTAAACCATGGTGTCTAACAAGTCAGCACTTTTTATAAGGCAAGGCTAATGTGAGTGGGTCCTAGCTGACGTGAAGAAGGACCAAAATTTTGAACAAAGGAGCTCATACGCTAATGTGGCGATGGAACATCAAGATAGCACCATGTGGACGATCTAATGATCGTTGCTATCTCGCCAAGAAAAAAATGTTCATGGGATAACCATAGCGAGGTAGCGGGGGGTGCCAAGATTGTGACAAGTGGCAATCAGCTAGATGGAAAGTGGTGATGTGGCAAAAAATTTGGACCAATCACAAGGTGCCAAGCGGTGCAAAATCTGAGACAAGTCATTTTATGGTGGGCAAGTTTCAAGAATGCACCAGATCGTGCCACGTGGCAGATCCAATGGTCATCGTTATCTTGCTAATCAAAGTTGCTCACTGGTTAAGCATAGTGATATAGAGAGAAGTTGACATGTGTCATTGACACAGTGCACGGTGGACAAATCAGCATGTGACACGTGGTGGATGGTCAAACTATGTTTGACCTAGAATGAAACTTGAGAGGGAAAATTTCAAAGGCTAAAAAAGTTTTTCTTTAAAATTTTTCTCCAAACGTGTAGTCAAGAGATCTTTTAAAAAAAGTCTAAAACTTTATATGGTTTAAACTATATAAAAGTTAAAAATTTTGCAAAATATTGTTCAAACCATAGAATAGAGGGCCGATCTTTAGAAGGCAATAACTGGAGTATTTTCTAGGCAAAATGGGTGCTCTAATATACTGTCAGAATCGTGAGAATCCAAATTTTCTATTTTTTAGGTTGGTTTTTACACAGGTGTTCACCAGTTTGAGCTATAAGCCAGTTTGTGATTTCTGGGGCATTGGTAGCAGAACATGCATTTTTGATCATGGAGCGTCAGAGTTGGTTGGAGGGTAGTTTTGAGGATCTTTTGAATCTTGAAAATGAAGAAAATTAGTTCTAACATGTTCTATTGGCTTCTTGAAGTCATATTGAACTAATTTTTACTTTTACTTGGTGACTCATTTTAACATCAAGAATCAGTTACATCCTTTCATCATTACATTTTGAGATATTTTATGAGCCAAAATGAAAGGATTTGATTTTCAGTTAGAAAGAGGTTTTTGATCTTCTTAGGAAGGATTTCTAAAGGGACAGTTGTCAATTACAAATTAAATATGAGAATTGTCTTCTCCATATTTATTCTTTCTTCTTCTCTAAAAAGAGGTTGTTGGTTGGTTTTTCATTTTCAGTTCTTGGAGCTCTGCTCAGGCTATGAAAGCCACACACCCAACATTTCTCTCTTGTATTAAACAACATTTTGAGTTGTTATGCAGATAGTCCTTACTAGTTAGGTGATTTCATGAGTTATTTTTGTATATCTTTCATGTATTTGGTTTCAAGGAAAACAAATAAAGCACATCAAAGATTTTAAGTTCAGTCTGAATCTTGTCTCCTGATTATGGATCTCTTATTTCTTCTAATTTGTGATCAAAGATCATAGATTAAGTTGCATTTCATTTAGGAATATATGTGATTAAAATATCTTGTTGGTGGAGCAAACAACCATGTAATTACTTGATGTTTGTCACAGGGTTTGCAAATTTCATGATAGGATGTTCTGAGTATGAGATTCATTCTGTAGCAGATGTCAGTTCACAAAGTGAAGGATAGATCAGGGATCTTGATGTAGAGATATGTCTAAGATTTGCAAAAGATGTATGGTTATAATTCATTTAATTTCCAAATAGATAAGGCACTGATTAGAGATAGGATCATTGGGTTTTGTTGCTAATACCTAGGTCTTGCTGATATCAACATATTAAATCAATTTTCTCTTTTATGTTGAAAGTTATTCAATGTTAACCCGCACTTAGCTTGCCAGTTTCATGATTTATGTTCTTAGCTATTTCATGCTTGTGATTCTTGGTTAAGTATAGAAGATTTAGGGGTTTTTATCTACTTTACATTAGATTTAGTGTATGCTTTGATAACTGGTACCATATAAAGAAGCTATGGGTATACCCGTCTAGGTTTTCCAGAGCCTGAAGTGCAGAAGGAGTGTAGCCTTATAGTTGGCCTAGGTTCTTGGTGAAGTGTGTCCATTATTGGAGATAGCTTCCCATAGATGCATTCTTTCCTTGCATACTTGGTTGTTTAAACACTATTAAATTAGGAGCCAACAACCTTCTTGGTCCAAACCTATTGGTGAAGTCAAGCACATTGCATTCAATTCAAGAGATTCAACTTTGTAAGGTGAATTTGTACATTTACTTTACATTCACACTATTCTAATTATTTCAATTCAAGTTCAAATCCTAAACCATGGTTCAATAGAGGCAAACCCCCCCAATAAAAAACAAAAAAACTTTTTTTGGTTGTAGGTTGCAGATATCAAATCAACAAATAGATTGCAGATTAGAGTACCCTTTTTGGCTTTCTTCAAAACAACAAAATTAGAATTAGTGGCGAATAGAGTCAATCATGGTTGCACTACACCCCTTATGCACTACTTTCCCCCTAATGCATTAGTTCACCCTTGATAGATCATTGAAAGATTTATGTGTTTTGTCTATCATACAATTTCAGGCTCATAACTAAAGATTTCCTCCCATTTTGATTAGAACACCAAGTAGAAAACAAACTTCAAAGGTGAGTTCTTTCTCCCTCCTCTGTAAATTGAACATATCTATATCCATGATATACATACACATTAAGGGTCTTTAAGGTTATACACATCTTTCCCCTATTCTTCAAGACCTATTTTGCATTAGTGCTCCTTGTTCGCTCAATTAGCACTAATCTCTCTAGACCTAGTCTTCTAGTTGAATTTGGACTAAAAGGTTTCTCTTCCTTATCCCCTGATCTTATATCCTTGATTTACATTTCCTTCCACACATTTATTGGTGAACCTGACTGTCAACATTTCCACTTCTAATTTGGTGTTAGATCTTTCATTCAACATTATCTTTTATCTATCTTTTCGTGCTTTATTTTCCATTAGTTTGGAGTTCATATCATAAGGTTAGTGTTAGTGTCTTCTTTCCTTGTTTGGTGTGTGAGCTTTACTACTTTTAGTCCTACCTATACCATTCCCTTTAGGAGTAGTCGTAGACTCATGACTCTTTTTAATCCAAATTCTTCTTCTCTTCTTCTTCAAAACCTTAGTGAACCTATGGTTTCCTATGATTTTAATCCTTCTATGGAGCATGACTCTTCTCACTCATCTCATGATGAGGATGAGGTGAGTTCCCCCAAAAAAATTTGATAAGCTTGCTACCAAGATTGATAAAATGCATGATTAACTTTTACAAGAAAATCACAATACTAAAACTAATGATGTTTTTGATGCTCTTAAAAAAGTGATTCATAATGGGAAACATGGCGTTAATCATTTGTGTGGTCTTACTCACCTTTTCCATACTCATGTTAAGTCTTTGGATCAAGTTACTTTTGAAGCAGGGATAACAAGTTACTTTTGAAGCAGGGATAACTCCTCTTGTTTCTACTCTTGACCCCATTTTTCCTACCTCTATGCCTATCTCTAGAATTTCCACCTATGTTCCTCCTATTATGACTACTTATATTAATGTACCTAATCCTCTCAATGGTCTTCCCATCCCTTCTTTTCCTGTGAGTGTTCTACCTATTTCATTGCCAACATTATAGCCTTCATATAACAATGTTCCTTTCACTCATCCTAATCCTTCTACTGTAGTTCCTAGTGGTGCACTTGTGGTTTCTTCCATTCCATCTAATTCATACACTTTTTCTAGTGTGTTGAATGTGCATGTTCCATCTATTCCTTCTAATGATTCCATTTTCCTTAGTTTGGCTCAGATGGTGTCTTCTTTGTAATGACAACTTGTTTCTTTCACTCAAACTAACTTCAATGTTCCTACATGTGATATGGGTAGTCCTTTATCTTTTGACATTATTCATATTGTTGTTCCTTTACAAGATGATATGCCTTGCCTTGACACTTACAATGGTAAAGGTGATCCTATGACACATCTTAAGTCTTATGAAGTTCTATCTAGTGACTATGCTCATGACCATCGAATGTAGCTAAGTTGTTTGCTTACACTTTTCGTGACAAAGCTTTGCAATGGTATTTCTCTTTTTTGCCTTATTCTATCGATTCATTTCATAACTTGGTAATGCCTTCATACAATAATTTCAAAATAATATTAGTCCTTTTGTTTCTTTGATTGATTTGATGCATTGCAACCAAGGTCCTAAGGAGAAAATGATTGATTCAATTGGTAGATTTAAGCATTTGCATGCTTATATTTCATATCATGTTCCTGATACTGATATACAACATATGTTTATTACAAATTTACTGATTTACATTAGAGATAAGATTCTACTTACCTAATTTACCTCTTTTTCACAACTTTGTGCAACACTCCATCATTATCAATTACATGTGAGTCAATTTGAGAGCATCACTTCAATAGATCTTATACCTATTGATAAGAATGATGTCGCACCCACTACTAAAAAATTTCACAAACCTGAAAACTAAATCAATATCAACCAAACAATGAATACTATAGATGATCAAGTAGTTGTTGCCTCTTGGATTGCCACTACTTCTTCCTCTATTTTTTTCGATGAACCATAAGTTTACTCCTCTCTCTGAGTCTCTAAATTCTATTATGACTAGGTTGGTTAGTACTAATATGATTATGATTCCTCCTATTAAACCACTTTTTCCTTCTACTACATCAAGTACACACTTTAATCCTCAAGTTTTTTGTCAATTTCATCACTAGCCTAGACATGATATTGAAATTTGTTATTCTTTGAAACATAATATTTAGGATTTGATTGATACTATTACTTAATCTGTTGAGGGTAAAGATAGCGGGAACAAATTTGTTGCACCTCCTAGTCAAAATCTTTTAATTTACACTAATTCTTTACCTCAACATACTACAAACACTATTGTTCAACACTCTTCTTCTATTACTCTTGAAGTGAATGTTGCTTATGATACTTTACGGCAAGAGAATGATAATACTCTTAATGTTGTGGAACATGTAGTTCAACCTCCACCTCCACCTAAGGAAGATATTCCCTCTAAATATAATGATCAACCTAAACTGAACTATAAGCGTACTAGAGCTCTTACTATCTCATTCACAGACACTAACAAGTTTAAGGCTCTAGATGGTCCTCTCTATATTGCTACTTAGATTGATAAATATCCTTCTTATGGGTGTCTTTTTTATCCTACTTCTATGTTTAACATCATCACTAAAGAATATTTTTTTAATAAGCAGAAACATCATGACTTCTATGACTCAACTAACACTTGGATTCTATCTTGTAATGGTTTCTTGTATCCTCTGCATGGTTCCATCTCTTTTCTTGTTGAGCTTCATGGTAAAGTGGTGAATACTACCTTTGTGGTCATTCCTACTTCTTATTAGTTTCAAGTGAAGTTTGGTTTACCTTAGTTAATTGTCGTGCAAGCTATTACTTCTCCTATCCATTAAATTTCCTTATGATGGTGAGATTAAGAAGATTAATAATAATCTTTATCATCCTTCTAGACCTAGACATTACGTTACTCTTGACTTCTTTTGGCCTTCTCTTCCTACTACTCCTACTCATCCAAACTATATGTTTTGTTTGTATCAAGAATATAAATGTCTAAATATTTCTAAGTCAAGTAAGCCTCATGGTCTTTTTCCTACAAATTCAATTCCTGGCTATCTCTTCTAATTCTTCTATTTCTAATGGTCAACCACCTCTTGCATCTTCTAATCCTCCTAGTATGGTTCCTCCTAGTGTGGTTCATTCTTCTACATCTCAACCTTCTACTTTTCCTCCTCTTGTGCCATCAAAAGGTAAGGAACCTATGGTTGTTGATCCTTCTTCATCTTATCAATAGATTTATAATAAAACTAAGCATAACTGACATGCTAAAAAATGTTGAAAGAACCATCAAGCCCATGCTAAAGCTTGTATGGATGCTTCTCATTAGCCCATGTCTGTTGAAGAGGTTAATGATATGCATATTCCTATTTTAAATTCTATTACTATTAATTTAGATGAGAAGGATACTTTAGAAGATGAGCATAAGATTATTGATATTGATTTAAATTTACATAACATGCTTTCCATGCAATTTACACTTACATCTACACCTAAGCATAGTGACTCTCCTAAGAGTCCTTTGAATTTAGCTATTGTTCCTACTATGTTGGACATGGCTCCTATTTAAAGTTATCCATCTTCTCTTATTACTATTGGCCAATAGAGGGGAGAAAGATAACATGTTTGAAGTGAATTCTCTAGCATAGTAGCTTTTTGTGTGTTTTCTTATTGTTATTGTTGACCTTATGGTCAAATTATTTGTTAATCAATGCCAAAAAACTTAATCATTTGGTTGGTTGCATTGTTACCAAGAACTATAGAGTTAACCATGTAGATAGTGTCAACTTAGCTAGCATGGAGTGTTAAATAAGAAAGAGTAGAAAATAGTGTTAACTATGGAGCTATATTAACCAAGCACAAAGAGTAGTAGTATTGACTAAGCCTCTATTCTAGCCGAGTTGTTGCAATGTCAATTGAGCTCTACAATGTTTGCCAAGTCATGATTGTTAATCAGGTTCACACCTACTCTTGAGTGATCAATGTGAACCAAGCACTCGTTTCAACTGAGTGCCAAAGTTTATCAAGTTCACTATGTTGCCGAGTGTCAAAATATCACCAGAGTGGACTTTTGAACCTCAGTGTTAGTATTGAGCTGACTTAGTGAAGATTTTTTAGTATAATGTTGTAGCCAACTTTAGAAGGTAATTATTTAGATTGGTATAAACATGAGATATCTTATCATATCCAAGTATGAATGAAGTGTATGAAATATGAAGAGTATGCACATTTGAAGGCTACAAGTAGTATAAGGAAAAGTAGAGTCTCATCCATCACATTAAGGTGATCTTTCTACACCAAAGGAATCTCATTCAACAAACCAAGTTGTAGAGAAGAGATCAAGTGTTGATTCATCTTAATAGGTACATCAGTCAAATCCTTTACAAGGTGGCCTTAATAGTCTTATGCAGAATATCCTAACTGAGTACACACTTCATTATATTATATAAATCCTTTCACAAGATGGACCTAACAGTCCTTATTGCTCTTAACAGGGAAGATCACCAAAAGTGATCATTTGTAAGCCTTAACATGCCAACTTTATACTGTAGCACTAAAGCTCATGGGTATCATCCCCACCCCATTTTTACTTTCTATTTGGAAGGTTTCTAGATTACCAAATATTGTGTCAATTGTTATGAATGTTTTATTGCTTTCAATCTTTCATGCATGTAAATCATATTAGTTTATGAAGAGTTAATTGGTGAATTGAAGTTAAAGTTTTATTGGTTTCTGATTCCCCCTCCCTCTCAATCACCTAGCCTTCTCTACATTTCCAACAATTAGTATCAAAGAATTTGGTTTTCACATCAAAAGCTTAGCATCTTGAGAAAAGGTCAAAGGTAATGGAAGTGTATAGATTAGAGAAATCTAGTGAGAATGAAAAGTTAGATCTATAGATGGCCATGGATCAATTCAAGAAAATAAAGGAGCAACTCTCTAAATCCTTGTAAAGAAGGAAAGAACTAGCAACACAGATGAATGACAATCTCTACATAGAAGAAAGAATTGAAGACATTTGCCAAGACAGAAATTCAGATGAAGCTGATGCAACAATTAAAGGCTTACTTGAAAAGAATATTACTCTTCATGAAGAAGTCAAAAAGCTTAAAAGAGAATAAGAAATTCATTCAATCAAAATGTGTGAAGTCATGAAACAAAAGGACATAGCAAAATAAGAGAAAATATTGCTAATTGAAAAGATAGAAGAAAAGGATAATGAAATTCAACACCTATCTCTTCAACAAGCAGATTTGATAAATCAACTCAATTGTGCAAATCAAGAGCTTATCAACTTAAGGTCAAACAATGGAATATTGCAAAATGATCTTAGCATACAAAGGCAAACCAATGAAAGGATGATGAAATCTCAAGAAAGCATGAATCAACTAGAAAAACAAACTCAATTCAAACAAAAAGGCAAAGTTGGATTAGGCTATATAGATGAAGGTGAATCATCTCAACAAGGAGGTCAAAAGAACAAAATACCTACATGCAATCATTATGGAAAGATAAGGCATACATAAAAAAAGTATTGGAGCAATGGTAAGTCAAAATTTAGTAGAAAATGTTATAGTTGTAACAAATAAGGTCATAGAGCAAGTGAATGCATAGAGAAAACCAAGTTTGATGGAAAATGTTTCAATTGCAACAAACAAGGGCACAAATCTTCAAAATGCAAAACCAAGAAATGGAACCCAACAAAACAAATTGTGAAAGCTATCTTTCGTTGGGATTATAACACATGGTGCAGATGTTACTTATGTGGTGAGCATGGACATATTGGAGAAAATTGCATAAGAACTCACATGAGGAAGAGAGACCCTACAAAGAGATGTTTTATATGCAAAGAACTTGGTCATCTAGCAAAAAACTGTAAGAACTAAGCTATAGTTGAAGATGAAAAGAAAGCAAAGGCTAACGATATCATGAGTCAAATGAGGTAGCAATGGGTAAAGAAATCTCTAGAGAATGCAAGTCAAAGTCATGAGAACATTGACACCCAAGACAATAAATTGGATGATTCAACCATTTCAAGCTAATCATCCATAGTGATCACTGGAACTATAATTACAAGAAACATCTTACATCGGTTCCAATCAACAAGCAAGAAGATCCAAATGAACATTTTAGATGCACTAGGATCACCATGTTGATGCTAGTATCTCAAACCTTATCGAGCAAAGTTAGGTTGCATGACCTTATCGAGAAAAGTCAAGCGAAGGTTAGTTCCCACCGAGCTTCACCAAGTTGAAGATCTCAATTGAAGTACTGAGTTGAAGATCCAAGTTGAAGACAAAGGTAATAGTTGGGCTTCTCATGCATGCTAAGTTAGTAGGTTGTCACTGAGATGTCTATAGTATTATGTATTTATGGCAACTTAAAGGAAAATTTTGATAAAAAAGGAGGACTCAAACATTTTATTTTTTAACTATGATTTCTAGAGCAAATAAAGCTAAGTGATCTTGAGTCCCCAAGTGATTTAGAGTAGTTCAAAGCAATTCAAAGTGAATTTTTTGAAGATTATTCATTCGTCACCGAGCATAATGGCATCCTCATCAAGTAGCAAAGTCAAGAAGTTATCTGAGATGTTAGTCAGGAATGTTGCACCTACAAACCCAAAGTTCAAACTCAGTCTTGCGATTGTGGAGGAATTGGATCCAGTCGGTGTGTACTCATAGATTCCATTGAAGGTGCTATTAATACATGACATTATATCATTCGATCATTGTTCAATTTAGGAATTGGGAACTTTAGAGATGAATGAATGATGGGGACACAACCCAACAACAGAATAGACACAATAGAAAGGGGAATTATATTAACTGAGAAAATATGCCAGTACAAACAGTGCAGAGAAAATAAACTTCAAAACATGCCCTACGGGCTTACAATAGCATAAATCTGGAGAATATTTCTCCTTTTAGCACCTCCTCTCAAGCTCCAATCCGAACTGCCTTTTACAATGCCAAAAATCTCCTTAAATAGACCTCGGAGGGTTAAGGACTAGGAGTACATTCTAGAAAGTTCTAGTAGGCATCCACCAAAAAAATAGAAGGTTTCGAAAGCTGCGTTAGAAGTCGGTGCAATTCTAGAAGAATCCAGAAACGGTAGCCGAACTTCCGGGAGGCATAACTTTTGAACCGTAACTCCGATTGACGAACCGTTTACATTTTTGGAAAGCTCTCGAAGCGCTCTATAGCCCTATGGACAAGCTTTGCTCGTCCCCCATTTTTTGACCATTTTTGAGGTCATTTAATGCCCCAAACTTGACTTTGAAGCATTCTTAGGTCTCAAAAACTTGAAAAATTGCAATAACTTTCAAACCGTGGGGCCTTTTGACCTGATTTTTTTCTGGAATGCTCTAAATCTCAATTAAATTCCTTTGGCCAAGTCGTACCTTCTAGGTCACCAAAATGATGGTCAAATTGCATGCTCCTATTTTTTCGGGATTTTCAAATGCACTGATAGTTGAACTATGAGAGTTGGAACCTTTATTTGAGCCAAATGGGTATCCAAAAATGTAAAGACATAAAATAGAAACTAAGTCTAAGTACATTTTTTTGGGTGACACAGGATTGCCCTTATACCTCTGGATGCTCCTGCATCAGACACCCAGGGTAGATTGAAAAGTGACCCTATCACTTTATGGATGGTAGAGGAAATCCCAAATGGGAAACCTCAGATGCTGAAATCCAAGTTGAGTCCTCGATTGGCCATCCTTTCCATTTGACCAAATACTCTTCATACTGTCTATTTCTGGTACTCCTACCCACACGATGATCTAGAATGTCTTCTATCTCCTCCTTCTTAGAAGCAGGAATTGGACATGGCTCTAAAACCAGCTCCTCATCAGCACCATCATCATGATACTCTGTCAAATCTGCAATGTTGAAAATGGGAGAAATGTGAATACCATCTGGCAGCTCCACCTCATATGCATTTCCTGAGTTATGTTTCTTCAAAATTTTGCAGGGGCCAAATTTCTTCATTTTCAACTTGTTGTAAGTACCAACTGGAAATCTTTCTTTTCGTAAGTGCACCATGACAAGATCCCCTACTTGGAATTCCTTATGTCTTCTCCTTGCATCAGCCCTAGCTTTATACTCTTGATTCATCTTGATAATGTGTGCTTGAACCTCCTCATGTAGATGCTTGATGTGTTCAGCAAATTCCTCAGCTTTAGCACTTGTTCTCTCCCCTTGTTCTATCTTCCTCAATTCTGGTGCAGTCCTTGGGCTATTTCCATATACAATTTGAAATGGTGATTTTCTAGTACTCCTATTTACAGAGTTATTATAAGCAAACTCTGCCTGTGGTAGAATCAAATCCCATCCCTTGGGCTTATCTCCAACTAAAAATCTCAGCAAATTGCCCAGACTTCTATTTACCACCTCTGTTTGGCCATCAGTCTGTGGGTGATGCGTGGAACTGAATTTCAAGTCTGTTCTCAACTTCTTCCATAATGTCCTCCAGAAATATCCCACAAATTTAGTATCTCTGTCAGAAACTATACTCCTTGGAAGACCATGTAGTCTTACCACCTCTTTGAAAAACAAGTCTGCAATATGGACAGCATCATGAGTTTTGTGGCATGGAATGAAATGTGCCATTTTGGAGAACCTATCAACCACCACGAATACTGAGTCATTACCCCTTTGTGTCCTTGGCAATCCAAGAACAAAATCCATACTTATGTCCTCCCATGGCCTTGATGGAACAGGCAATGGCTGATATAGGCCAGTATTTTGACTAAACCCCTTGGCAACTTGACAAACCTGGCAACTCTGTACAAACTTCTTCACATCCTGTGTAATTTGAGGCCAAAAATAATGTTCTCTAAGAATGGCAATGGTCTTATCCCAACCAAAATGTCCTGCCATCCCTCCACTGTGTTTCTCCTTAATCATATTTTCCCTCATGGAACTCCTTGGAATGCACAATTGACTACCTTTGAACAACATGCCATCCTGAATCAAATAGTCTAACCACTTGGTTCTATCTACAGCAACAGGTTCTTTACAAGCTTTCCATGCTTCAGCAAAATCGGGATCCTCGGGGTACAAATTCTTGAGTTCATCAAACCCAACTACTTCAACCTGCATTGTTGTAAGAAATAGTTGTCTCCTACTTAATGCATCTACAACCCTGTTAGATTTTCCACTTCTATGCTTCAACACAAATGTATAACTCTGCAAGAATTCTACCCACTTCATATGCCTCTGATTCAATTTACCTTGGCTATTTAGGTACTATAATGCCTGATGATCAGTATACAAAACAAATTCCTTTGGCAATAAATAATGCCTCCATTTCTTTAAGGCTTGAACTATTGCATAGAACTCTTGATCATAAACAGAATACTTCTTCTTTGCATCATTCAATTTTTCACTAAAATATGCAATAGGCTTACCTTCTTGGCTTAATACAGCCCCAATAGCGCTACCACTAGCATCACAATCCACCTGGAATACTTTTCTAAAATCTGGAAGTGCCAACACAGGCTGTTCAGTCACCTTCTTCTTCAGCAATTCAAAACTTCTCGCAGCTGCTGCAGTCCATTTGAACTCTTTTCTATCCCCTCTTATTGTATCAGTTAGAGGTGCACATATGCCACTGAAATTCTTAATAAACTTCCTGTAAAAACTAACCAGACCATGAAATGATCTTACCTCAGTAGCAGACCTTGGAGTAGGCCATTCCAAGATGGCTTTTACCTTTTCTGGATCCATTTTGAGACCTTCAGGTGATATAACAAATCCCAAATAGACTAACTCCCTTTTTGCAAAGACACACTTCTTTAGATTAATTAACAGTTTCTCTTCCCTTAGCCTTTCAAGGACACTACGAATATGCAGTAAATGTTCTTCCAAAGTCTTGCTGAAAATTAAAATATCATCCAAATAGACAATAACAAATTTTCCCAAGAACTTCTTAAGTACCTCATTCATGAGCCGCATGAAGGTGCTTGGGGCATTCGTCAATCCAAAGGGCATGACTAACCACTCATAAAGACCCTCCTTGGTTTTGAAAGCTATTTTCCACTCATCTCCTTCTCGAATCTGTATCTGATGATAGCCACTCTTCAGATCTATCTTTGTGAAGTACTGAGCTCCACTCAAGCAATCCATAAGATCATCCATCCTTGGTAAAGGAAACCGGTACTTGATGGTTATCCTATTTATAGCTCAAGAATCTGTACACATCCTCCACTCTCCATCCTTCTTTGGTGCAAGTACTGCAGGTACTGCACATGGACTCAGGCTCTCTCGAATCAAGCCCTTCCTCAACAGCTCCTGAACCTATCTATTTAGCTCCTCTGTTTCAGTAGGAGTCATCCTATGAGCAGCCTTGTTAGGCAAACTAGCTCCTGGAATCAGATCTACCTGATGACTGATTTGCCTTACTGGTGGCAATCCATCTGGAACATTATCAGAGATAATATCTCCAAATTCTCCTAGTAAATTCTCCTCTTCCTTGCACACGTCCTCTACCTCTTCCTCTTTGATTTCCAAAATCTTGATCACGGGAGCGGTTGAAACCCTCATTCCTCTGGTTCCTGCTAGTACCCTCATCTTCATTTTTCTTTTGAGTTTCATTGCGACCTCCAGATGATCTACCGCTTCCCCTTCCTCCTTGACTGCGCCCTCTTTGTCTTCCTTCAAACCTTTTACTCAGCTTCTCTTCAACTCGTAGGGCAAACTGGTATGCTTCTTCAACGCTGGTCATTCTTACCAGACTTAATTCCTCCTAGATGCTAGGTCATAACCCACTGATATAACGAGCAACCTTCTCCTTATTTTCTTTTGCATGCCCTGCTCTAATCAGGAGTCGGTAAAACTCCTCTGTATATTCTTGGACTGACCTTCCTACTTTCTTTAACCCATGCATCTTTTTAAACAGATCAAGCTCGTAGTCCACAGGAATGAACTGCTTCTTCAATTTGTCCACCATGCGATCCCATCTTGTGATCTTCTCCTTTCCTCTTCTAAGTCTTTCCAGTTGAATCTCTTGCCACCAGATTTTGGCATGGCCTTTTAGTTTTGCCTTTGCAAACTTAACCCTATCTGGGTCCCTTATATCCTCATACTCAAAGTATTCGTCCAGTTCATTGATCCAATCGATCAACTCATCTGGTTTCAAATTTCTCGAAAATATACCCACTTCAATTGTAGGTCTTTTCCCAAACCTAGAAATGGCCCTAAAAAGCCTTTCCTCTACAGGGTTCAGAACTTCCCCGTCAACTTCCATTACTTCCTCTTCATTGTCATCCTCACTATTGTCATCTGCGGCAATATTTGCTCCTCTACGAAGCTCCTCTTGCAATGCTTGTACCTATCTCTGGAGGGCTCTAACCTCCTCAGGATCAATAGCTCTGGCCCTTCCGCCACGCTCTCTTCATGGAGGCATCTTCTAACTCGAACCCACAACCACACAGTCCTAGTGCAAACTGCCTCACAGTCGGCGCTCTGTCTGCACACTCAGGAAAACCCGCTCTGATACCACTTGATGGGGACACAACCCAACAACAGAATAGACACAATAGAAAGGGGAATTATATTAACTGAGAAAATATGCCAGTACAAACAATGCAGAGAAAATAAACTTCAAAACATGCCCTGCGGGCTTACAATAGCATAAATCTGGAGAATATTTCTCCTTTTAGCACCTCCTCTCAAGCTCCAATCCGAACTGCCTTTTACAATGCCAAAAATCTCCTTAAATAGACCCCGGAGGGTTAAGGACTAGGAGTACATTCTAGAAAGTTCTAGTAGGCATCCACCGACAAAATAGAAGGTTCTGGAAGCTGCGTTAGAAGTCGGTGCAATTCTAGAAGAGTCCAGAAACGGTAGCCGAACTTTCGGGAGGCATAACTTTTGAACCGTAACTCCGATTGACGAACCGTTTACATTTTCGGAAAGCTCTC
Source organism: Cupressus sempervirens (assembly GCA_028749045.1). Classification (NCBI taxonomy): domain Eukaryota; kingdom Viridiplantae; phylum Streptophyta; class Pinopsida; order Cupressales; family Cupressaceae; genus Cupressus; species Cupressus sempervirens. Next base: position 240,685,583 of record CM053792.1, read on the forward strand.
AAAGTGCTCTATAGCCCTATGGACAAGCTTCACTCATCCCCCATTTTTTGACCCTTTTTGAGGTCATTTAATGCCCCAAACTTGACTTTGAAGCATTCTTAGGAGGTCTCAAAAACCCAAAAAACTGCAATAACTTTCAAACCGTGGGGCCTTTTGACCTAATTTTTTTTCTGGAATGCTCTAAATCTCAATTACATTCATCTGGCCAAGTCGTACCTTCTAGGTCACCAAAATGATGGTCAAATTGCATGCTCCTATTTTTTCGGGATTTTCAAATGCACTGATAGTTGAACTATGAGAGTTGGAACCTTTATTTGAGCCAAATGGGTATCCAAAAATGTAAAGACATAAAATAGAAACTAAGTCTAAGTACATTTTTTTGGGTGACACAGGATTTCCCTTATACCTCTGGATGCTCCTGCATCAATGAAATATATGAAGCATTGTGTGTGGACAAAAACCTGAAACCCAAGCACAAACACCTAGAAGCAAAGGGTTTGACCCACATTTTGCATATGCCAAGGAATGTTCAGATTAAGTGGATTAGGTTTATCCTGAGTTGTGTTCATGCTATACAATTTTGGCTTGATCAAACCATCAAGATCACAAAGAAAATAATTCATAGGGTTATCGGGTTTCCCATGCTTGATAAAACTAAGACAACCAAAACCCTAGGTTGGATTGAGCTAGCAAAGAAGACTCTTGCTGAGTGGGATGGAAAAGGAATGAAGCTGAATGGTGTCACAGACATGGAGATAAATTTTGGTATTCATGTGATTGCACACAAGATCTATAGTTTTAGCTGACTAAACAATGTTGCATGTGAAGTTATGGACTTGGCCTTCAAAGTAGTGAAGAACAATCTTTCATTTGACCTCATCGAGCTACAACTAAATCATTTGAGAAAGAACATGGAAAGCATCCAAGCATCAAAGATCAATCTGTGTAAGTCTAGATCATTCTTAGTATGTTTATTCATATATGTTCAGAAGTTTTTTCCTTCAAAAGGCACTGTAGTATGGAAGAAAGATAGACCTATTTTATATCAGATTAATGAGTTCATAACTAAAATGGGAGACAATTTTGAGGAAATCATGGTTGCATATTTTGAAACCTTCAAGGAAAGAATACAAAGTAGATTCAAAATCCCTAAGCAACTAGTGGATGACTATGAACAAGACATATGTTTCCTTGTGGACTGTGATAGGGTATACATTTAGGCAGTCAAGCATAGAGTTGCATGGGTAAAACCTCTTGGATATGAGGTAAACATTGATGATACTAAGGACATCATAAAGGCTCTTTTTAATGAGCCTGTGGACCCTAAAGCACCCTATTTTGGAACCTTTGAAGAGGCCAAAACTAGGATTTCTCCTGAGATCAAGATTCCTTAGATTCTGAAGAGAGGAAGGAAGAAGGTAGATAAAATTGAGATAGAGAATGTGAAAGTTGGTTCCCCTCTTTTTCTCATAGAAGGTAAGGGTGATGACATTGGAGAGGAAGAAGAATCAGAAGAAGAACCACCCAAGAAGAATGGTAAATTTGTAGCAAGGAGAACTACAAGTTCAACTCTTGCCTTTACCTCTAGAAAACCCACCAGAACAAGGAAGAAACTCAAACTTGCAAATGAAGATGAAGAAAAAGAGAAAAAAATATAATTCAAAAGGTATGCCCTAACCTTTGAAGACAAACTAAAATGACTCAAAGAAGGAGGAGGTATGACAAACTTCAAATTTCTTAAGTATTAAACTAGAAATAAAGAGGAACAAAAGAAAATAGAAGAAGCCTTAGTGAAGATGGCAAAGTGGAAATACTCTCTGAGTGAACTAGGCAGTCAAGTTCTTGATATTCTACTTAAGGTAGTATCACATCCTTGGGAAAATGCAGTAAATGTTGCTAAAGGCATCCATGATCAAACCTTGAGAAAGGTAATGCTAGACATGTTAGATAAAGAAGTGAAGGAGGCATTAAAAAGGCATGAACAAGTGTTAACCCCTAAGTTCAATGCACTCCTAATTTTGTCAAATGACATTGAGTCTATTGTGCAATCCAACACAAACACATGTAAGAACATTTATGGATTGAATGTGTTAGTTTGTGGTGACTGATTAAGGAAGTACTGTACATACTTCATAATTCTTTGGGGAACATTTTGGGCCCTATTTTATCAGGCCCTATTTTATTGTGAATATTTTATTAGAAAATTTGGGCTAACATATTATAATTATCTATAACCCTAAAACAACAAAAATACTTGTATAAAAGGGCTTAGGCTTAGGGATTTTTCTATAAGGTGTGATGCAAAAATTGATTCTTGTGGTGGTATTGAGCTATAAGGGATTAAATATTGTAATCAGGTTGTAATCATTGGATCGCAATAATATTGGACTCACTGTTTGGTGGACATAGCCTAAGGATTGGGTGAACCATATTAAATCTTGGTGTCTTGTGTTCTCTTCTATGTGATCTATTATTTTCTGATATTGTTTATATTTGCATGTAATTGTTATTTTTGTTTGAGGTTAATCTTAACAAGTGGTATTAGAGAAAGGTTGTTTTTTCAGTTATCCTCTACAAGAAAGTCTCACGGTTGAGTGGGAGTGATGGCAGGTGAGGGTAAGTTAAGGATTGACAAGTTTAATGGGCAAAACTTTTAGTTATGAAAAATGCAAATGGAGGACTATCTCTATCATAAGGATTTATGGAAGCCATTAGAAGGAAAAACCAAGAATTGGGGAACTATGGCAAATGAAGAGTGGGAGATTTTAGATAGAAAGGAACTTGGAAGCATTCGGTTATGTTTGGCACCATTAGTGACATTTAACATTACAAAAGTAAAGATGATAGAAGAGTTGATGGAAACCCTAGCAAAATTGTATGAAAAGCCCTTTGCTTCAAATAAGATTTTTCTCATGAAGCATTTATTTAATATAAAAATGGTAGAAGGTGGATCTATTGCAGATCATTTAAATGAGTTTAATACTATTATTAGTTAGTTATCTTCTATGGGTATTAATTTTGATGAAGAAATTAGGGCTCTTTTGATTTTGTGTTATTTGCCTAAAAGTTGTAATGGCTATGAGTAATTCCATTTTTGAATCTAATACCCTAAAATATGATGATGTGATCGGTGTTATTTTGAGTGAGAAAAATTCTAGGAAAACCTTAGGTGGATCTACATCAAGAACTGCTTTGAACACACAAAGTAAAGGCATAATAACTAAGAGAGGAAATAATCCTAGAAATCATGAGAAATCAAGAGGAAAGTCAAAGGGGTAGAGGTCTCAATCCAGAGGACCGAGAGATTGCTAGTACTATGGGAAACTAGGACATAAGAAGAAAGATTACAGATCATTTAAATGAGTTTAATACTATTACTAGTTAGTTATCTTCTATGGGTATTAATTTTGATGAAGAAATTAGGGCTCTCTTGATTTTGTGTTATTTGCCTAAAAGTTGTAATGGCTATGAGTAATTCCATTTTTGAATCTAATACCCTAAATATGATGATGTGATCAATGTTATTTTGAGTGAGAAAAATCGTAGGAAAACCTCAGGTGGATCTACATCAAGAAGTGCTTTTAACACACAAAGTAAAGGCAGAATGACTAAGAGAGGAAATAATCTTAGAAATCATGGGAAATCAAGAGGAAAGTCAAAGGGGTAGAGTTCTCAATCCATAGGACTGAGAGATTGCTAGTACTGTAGGAAACTAGGGCATAAGAAGAAAGATTGTTGGACTCGAAAGAATAATGAAGGAGATAAACTAGAAGGGAACAAGGAGGCAAATATGGTAAGTAACAAATTTGAAGACGATACTTTGCTTCTATCTTTAGAAAGCATTGATGATTCATGGGTTTTAGATTCTAGTACTTCATTTCAGGCTACACCTCATTGAGGTTATTTTATTGGTTATGTCCAAGGGGATTTTGGGCTTGTTTATTTGGGGGATAATGAACCCTGTCAGATTGTTGGAAAGGGAAAAGTTAAGATTAAAACATGTTCCAAGGTTGAATAGGAATTTAATTTTAGCAGGGCAACTTGGTGATGAGGGTTGTGTAGTTACTTTTATTGATAAAAATTGGAAGGTTTCAAAAGGTTCCCTTGTAGTAGCAAAAGGTGTGAAAGTAGGAACCTTATATCTTTGTACAGGTCATACTATTCCTTCTACTTTGATTGTTTCAGAGAAAAATGAATGTTTAGGAACAATTGTAGCAATTAAGCAGGGAGAACAACTAGCTACTATCTGATATAGCACCGTGGCAAAATAGACTTGGGCACATGAGTGAGAAAGGTATGAAAGCACTTCATTCAAAGTAAGTTTTACCAAGTCTAAAATGTGTTAATATAGATTTATATGAAAGTTGTGTGTATGGAAAACAAAAGAGAGTGAGTTTTGTGAAGAGTGGGAAGGAAAAGAAAAGTGAGATATTAGAGATTGTGCATACAAATGTATGGGGACTAGCTCAGGTGTCTTCCCCTAGTGGCTCTCATTATTATGTTACATTTATTGATGATGCAACTAGAAAAGTATGGGTTTATTTCCTTAGACAAAAATATGATGTATTTCAAACTTTTAAGAAATAGAAATGCTTGGTTAAAAATGAGACTGGTAAGAAATTAAACTGTCTTAGATCTGATAATGGTGGTGAGTATTGAAGTCATGAATTTGAAAATTATTGCTCCACTAATGGTATTTGTAGACATAAAACTATTCCAAAGACTCCCTAGGAAAATGGAGTGGCTGTCATGAATATGACTATAATGGAGTGTGCAAGGAGCATGAGGTTGCATGCAGGGTTGTCCTTAAACATGTGGGTAGAGGCTATCAATACTATTGTATATTTGATTAATAGAGGTTCATCTACTCCTTTGGGCTATGGTATTCTAGAGGAAGCATGGACTAGTAAGAAGGTGGGTTATTCTTTTCTCAAGACCTTCAATTGTGAAGCATTTGCTCATATAGATTCTAAAAATAGAACCAAGATGGAAGCTAAGTCAATAAAATGTGTATCTATTGGATATGGCATTGATGAATTTGGTTATAGGATTTGCGATTTTAAAAATCATAAAATTGTAAGAAGCAGGGATATCATATTCAATGAGAAAGTGTTGTAAAAAGATCTGTTGTAACAACATGAGAAGAAAAAAAATGATTATGTAGTGTTGGATGATACTCCAAAAGATGATGTTCTAGAAATTTCTCATGATGTGCAACAACCACAACAACAAATACCACACACACTTGTGAATGCTAGATGGTCAACAAGCCTAAGTATATCTTCATAAAGATTTTCTCCTTCTTTGTACTCTATTTTACTAATAGATGTTGGTGAACTTGAATGTTATGATGAAGTTGTGTAGGTGGATACTAAAATTCAATGGGAGTCTGCAATGAAAGATGAAATGGACTCCTTGCTAAAAAATAAGACTTGGGATTTATGCAAGTTACGTGCAGGTAAATGGGCTTTATAGAATAAATGGGTTTACAGGTTGAAAGAAGAAGATGGAGGTAAGAAAATATTTAAAGCCAGGTTAGTTGTAAAATGATTTGCATAGAAAAAGAGCATTGATTTTGATGAGATAGTCTCTCCTATTGTTAGAATGACTTCTATCCATACTATTTTAAGTATTGTGGCTACTAAAGATTTGCATTTGGAGTAGCTTGATGTTTAAACAACCTTTCTTCATGGAGTTTTGGATGAAGAGATATATATGGCTTAGCCACAATGATTTGAGGTCAAAGGTAAGGAGAACTTAGTGTGTAGATTGAAGAAAAGTTTATATGGCTTGAAGTAAGCACCTCGAAAATGGTATCTGAAATTCGACAGTTTTATGCATGAGCATGGATACAATAGGTGTCATTCTGATCATTGTGTTTATTTTAAGAGGTTGGATGATGTTAGATACATTATTTTATGTTTATATTTTGATGATATACTTGTAGTTGGGTCTAACAAGGATCATATTAAGGGGCTGAAATGCCAGTTAGCACATGCATTTGCTATGAAGGATTTGGGGGCAGCAAAATAAATCTTTGGTATGGAGATTTGTAGAGATAGGAAGAACACAAAATTGACATTATCTTAGGTTGATTATATTGCAAAGATGTTGCAACATTTCTCTATGGAGAATTCTAAATCTATGAGTACACATTTACTTGGTCATTTGAAGTTGATTGAGCAGATGTATCCAAAGACACAAGAAGAGGAGGATAAGATGTCCAAGGTACCTTATGTTTTAGTTGTAAGAAGCTTGATGTATGCTATGGTATGTTCGAGGCCAAATATTACACATGTAGTGGGAGTCCTTAGCAGGTATATGAGCCATCCAAGAATTGAGCATTGGAATACAATCAAATGGATTCTCAATTATTTGAGAGGAACACTTAGTAAGTGTTTACACTTTCGGGGCTGTACTACTGATTTACAAGAATATGTTGACTCAGACTTGGCAGAAGATATTGATACCAAACATAGTACTATAGGTTATGTATTTACTATTGGTGGGGCAACAGTGAGTTGCTTTTCTAGGTTATAGAAGGTGAACGCATTATCCACTACAGATGTGATGTAATGCCCTACTATGTAACCCAAAAGAAGTTAACCTAAATTTTTACTAAGTTTGTCAAATAATTTTATAAAAAAAGTTAAAGATAATAACTTAACAACAACAATTATAACATAGTGGAAGCAATTAACATTCACATAAACACATACCATTAAATAAATTACAATTCTTAAGGGTCGCATGACATTGAATCACATTTAAGTTTAATTAATAATAAATATACTATATGATAAATTGTTAGTAACCAAGGTGGTCACAATTTTAAAACTTTGAGTGTAGAGTTTGAACCACTTCAAACTGAAGTTCAAAGTAGTTCAAAGTAGTTCAATGGTTCGGGTTACCCATTCTACGAGTTCAATACAAGTGAAGTTCAGATTCTAGGTTTGAAATGCAGATTGGTTAGTCAAGGAAAGTTCAAAATCCAACCTCAATTCATAATTTAGAGTCAGTGCAAAAGTTCAGAGGTCATAGTTTTGGTGATGCACCTTGGTCAAAGAATAAAATAACATCATGGTGAATCTTCAATTCAGAGTTTCAAAATGGTTTGACATGCAAATTCAGAATCAAGGTTCAGGCTAAATATTTTCAAGGTACACCAATTCACTGTTCATTATTTAGAAGTGTAGCCACATGGTCCAGATTCTTAGATATTCATAGTTCAGAATGTTTGCAAAGTCCAATCCAGTTCAGAACTCGACTCATCAATTGAATTGCAAGTTTCAGTGAAAAGTTTAAAATCTAAAATGTTGGGGCTATCTCTCGGGATACATATCACTCCAAGCCAAAATTGCATTCACAATTAGTCAATCCTATATTTGAATGTAATCAATATGAATTCTGCATAATATACTTAAATGAGGGTTTTGAAATGTGGGGATTTAAGTTTTCATATTAGCATGGTATCAAGTTTGGGTTTCCATTACATGAAGATCCCAGCAGATGAAATGCATTCATGAATTATATCCTCTAGTAAATTGAGGTCATTTTCAAAGTTTTCATTCCACATAGCAGAGATAGTCCATATCATTGTTGACCATTATTTCTCTTTTATAGTTCATTTTTCATGTGCTCGAGCCATGATGGGAATATTATCATAGGTTTGTGAACATAGTGCCCAGTGAATAAAGTGCAAATTCGGGTACTTAGGAGTGTGTGACATGGTTTAGCTATTTGGATATTGATATACCTATTATCAAGCACATCCAACATAAAAGGAAAGTGTCAAGTATCATAAAAGTAACCCAAGCTTGAAAAGCCATGGATGATCTTGGCAGTTTAATCGAGCATTTCAGTAGGAAGAACCCACAAAATATCACAAGCTTATCTCAATATCTTGATCAACCCGAGCTTTGTTACTCTCCAAATGTGGGGTGAACATGGGATTTATGAATGGAATTATGCTTTCATTATTTATGACTCCATATCACTATGCAAACTGACATCTCAAGGTGACTCTGTCCGCGACAGTTTTGCGGAAACAAGGTTGGAGGCGTCATATTTGTAGATAGCTGATAACATATGCACAGTCATAGCAGTGAAAGGTGAAGTATCTCTTTTGCGTGTTTCAGGAAGGAAAGTGAATCATACAAACATGAATGTGCATAATGATGGTGTCCAAACACGTGTGCAGATTGTTTGACAGATGCACCCTATCGAGTTTCACTCATAAAAGGACCCATATGAATTCAATGCAGTTAAATAGATATGAGCAATAGAAGCTAGCCGCAGATGCATTAAGGATGGATATACTTTCTTCCAATCAGGTTTGGGGAACATCTTGGTGTCAAGCTCATTAATAATGATATATTCTTTCTCAGATAATGGTGTTATTGCCGGTTCACATTCATGCTAAGAAAGAAGCCTGACAACAATAAGAGTGTAGAGCTTTATATAGATTGCTGACTCAGTAAGGAGAAGGATGTAGACCAAACATGATAGCCGACTGTGGGTGAGTCATTAAAATTTTGAAACTCGAATGGTTGAGGGGCCATGTTGAGATGTGTGAGAAGCTTGCAATTCCATACACAAAATTGCTCCTTGCCATGGCTGAGCTATGTAAGATGAATCTTATCAAGGAGGTAGCTATTCTAAGCATCTGCAACCAAATGGAAATATATTTTGTGTGTTACCCTGGCATTGTGATATTCAAAAGGTGACTGAATGGATGTCCAAGACAAATGGAATATCTTTCAAAGAGCCTCAACAATATTTGTTCATTTTGTGTAACAGGGATGACTTGATTAGGCTATTCTGTGGATCATATTAATCCCGCAAGGCAAGAAGACATTGGATGATATTTACATTAATCGATATAATATCATTAAAATAATAGTGTTTATTCTTTTCTAATTCAAAGGCGATGGTATAGCAGGGTGAGCTAAAAGTACCTAGCAACCAAGGAGTCAGTTCCTCTGATCGAGCGTCAGGGGATACTTATAAATGAAACAAGATAGAACTAAGCACAAGCAAAAAATCATGGAAATCCCAAGAGATGTGAGGTGTGATGTCAGTGAATGATGACATGTGGAGGCCCCCTTTTAAAATAGAGGTTATTTTTATTTCCCTAACTGAACGCAAATCTGGAGACAACTATCCACTCCATATATGAAGTTTGATGTAATTATTTAAAGACCATCATAATAAATGTTTAATGATAAATTAAACATTAGGCACATATGCGGAAAAGGGGAAATCCGAGAAGTTTGAGAGTCTTTTCAAGAATTAGTTATGAAACTGAAAAGTCACAGGAAAGAACAGATTAAAAGAGCTAACAAAGGACAAGGCAGGGGTTCCATTCTTCCGGCTTCCAGACTGCAGACTTTGGGCTTCAGCCAAGGAGGGGATTTTTCAAGATCATTCCATTTTCTTGAGAGGCTGTGAGAGGCAAAGCAGGGGCTATTTTTCTTTTCCAGAACTATGTATCTGAGATAGAGATAGGATTTTGATAGCTGATGTAATATTGTGAAAGGAGTTTTTGTCTTTCTTAAAATAGTGGTTTGGTTGTAATGTGTAGAAGAGACCTTGTGGTCTTTTACAGTCAGGGAAGGGAGGTTGAAGGTTAAACATATTATACTTTGGTGATAATTTATTTTTCCTTTCACTGAATTTGAACTTTGTGTCATTTTCAGTTTTCTCTGAATTACATTTCAATATCATTATTTTCTTATTACATTATTAGTTTAAAATATCTTTAAAAGCTTTGATTTTCAATTCTCTCAAGAGAACGGAAGACATTTTCTCATGTTTACTATGTAATGCAGCATTTAGTAAATGAACTTTGTGTCATTTGTTGCTCCTTGCTTCTCTTTTCTTTAGGCTTTTAGGTTTCACATCTACTCTGTGTTTACGGGTAGATGTCTATTATCCTTTTATGCTTTCTGGTAAAAGAATTTACATTTAATTCATTGTATATTTTATACGGGGAGCTGTACCTGATAAAAATTCAGAGGAAGGTTATCAATCCCATGATAACCTATCCAACTATTGGTGTTAGTTTGTCCTCTCATTTGGGCATTCAAGGTTGGATTTGCATGCATTTCCTTGAAGGACAATCTGTTCACTAACAAATTTTTGGCAACTCTATTGGGGAAAGAATCATAGTTGCAGTGTTTTCTTTTCTCAGAAATCTAAAGGTACCTCCCCGAGGATGGAGGTTGGTGGCTTTATTGAGGAAGAATGCCAGAAAGTCTTCCTTACAAATCAAGAAATCCTGAAGGAATGGGTTCCAGCAAGAGACAAAGATAACTCAAAAATCTTTATCTTCATCCCACCATTCCAAAATGATCCTATCAGAGAGGTTAGTGAAGAACTTACAAAACAAGTGGGCTGGTTAAAGTCTTTTTATGGTGCAATTCTCATCCAGAAGAAACCCAAAGTGCAAGATCTAGAAAAAGAAGGACATGCATATGAAAAATAAGAAATGACTGAAGAGGAATACAAGCAAGAGAAGGATCTTGAAGAAGAAAGATCTAGATGCCAAGAAGATGATGAATATCTAGATGCCTTTCAGCCACACTTGATTCCTGCCTCCACATCATCTCTAGTAAGTCCTGAAGTTGAGGTAAAGACTTTAGATTTCCCATCATTATTTTAATCTGATGAAAATTTTAAGTGTAATCAAAAGGAGGAGGATGTCTCTTTTCAATTTGCTTCTATGACTATGGAGACTCCTATGTTGGTGACTTCATGCCATGAAAATAATTCATCTTTTCATACCCAAGAAAAAAGTGGGAGTATATTATGCTCACATGTAGAAATTGTGGAAGATTTGAGTGAGGAACTATGTTCAAAGAATGACAGCCCTTCAAAGTCTTCTCTTATAAATGATTCTTGGTTATTTGAAGGAACTGAATGAGGAATGGTTAATGATTTCCAAGAGACTGCAAAGATACATGATGAAAATCATACAAGTGTGACTGAGGTAAAACATAGTTTCAGCTTGGTACCTTTGATTTCTACAACTAATAATGTAGATATCTACTTTTTTGATCTTAAAGATGGTCATAATGTGCTGATTAATGAGTTAGAAGCTAGGCCTCATACATTTTATGAGAGAGATGATATTAAAAAGCTAGCTGAAGATGAAGAATGCTACAATGGGCTTTGGTTGTTTGGTATGGGATGTCAGGGTGCCAAAATTTTGAATACTGTGAGCTTGATTTTCAGCATTGAAGAGATCGCCAGAAGACAGTGGTTTGGAGACACTTTGTTAAGGCATGGTTTGCTGATTCAAAAAGGCTCCTACTTCTCCCAACCGGTAAATGAATTTACATGAATTCTTCTTTCTTGCAGTTCTTGTGGTAGGTTCTTTTCCTACCTTTGTATATATTTTGTAAATAAGTTTTTGTTGTGCATAGTGTAGTTTGGAATAATGTGCAAGCCTCGTGCTTGTTGGTAGTTTAAATGTTTGTTGTTGTTTTTGGTTTGTTGGTTTTACCCTGCTCCCCTCCGCCCGATCTGCAAGTAGCTCCCAATTTTCTCTTCTTGGTGACTCTATTTTCCCAATGGTCAAGGCACTATTCCTCTCCTAGAGATTGTTGGAGTTCTCTGATTTCACATCAAAATTAGTCCCGCAATTAGAGCCCCTGTTAGTAACCAAGGTGGTCATAGTTTTAAAACTTTGAGTGCAGAGTTTGAACCACTTCGAACTAAAGTTTGAAGTAGTTCAAAGTAGTTCAATGGTTCAGGTTACCCATTTTGCAAGTTCACTACAAGTGAAGTTTAGATTTTGGGTTCGAAATGCAGATTGGTTAGTCCAGGAAAGTTTAAAATCCAACCTAAATTCATAATTCAAAGTCAGTGCAAAATTTTAGAGGTCATAGTTTTGGTGATGCACCTTGGTCAAAGAATAAAATAACATCATGGTGAATCTTCAATTCAGAGTTTCAAAATGGTTTGACATGCAAATTCAGAATCAAGGTTCAGGCTAAATATTTTCAAGGTACACCAATTCACTGTTCATTATTTAGAAGTGTAGCCACATGGTCCAGATTCTTAGATATTCATAGTTTAGAATGTTTCCAAAGTCCAATCCAATTCAGAACTCGACTCATCAATTGAATTGCAAGTTTCAGTGAAAAGTTTAAAATCTAAAATGTCGGGGCTACCTCTCGGGATACATATCACTCCAAACCAAAATTGCATTCACAATCAGTCAATCCTATGATTGAATGTAATCAATATGAATTGTGCATAATATCCTTAAATGAGGGTTTTGAAATGTGGAGATTTAAGTTTTCATATGAGCATGGTATCGAGTTTGGGTTTCCATTACATGAAGATCCCAACAGATGAAACACATTCATGAATTATATCCTCTAGTAAATGGAGGTCATTTTCAAAGTTTTCATTCCACATAGCAGAGATAGTCCATATCACTATTGACCATTATTTCTCTTTTATAGTTCATTTTTCATGTGCCTGAGCCATGATGGGAATATTATCAGAGGTTTGTGAACATAGTGCCCAGTGAATAAAGTGCAAATTCGGGTACTTAGGAGTGTGTGACATGGTTTAGCTATTTGGATATCGATATACCTATTATCAAGCATAGCCAACATAAAAGGAAAGTGCCAAGTATCATAAAAGTAACCCGAGCTTGAAAAGCCATGGATGATCTTGGTAGTTTAATTGAGCATTTCAGCAGGAAGAACCCGCAAAATATCACAAGCTTATCTCAATATCTTGATCAACCCAAGCTTTGTTACTCTCCAAATGTGGGGTGAGCATGGGATTTACGAATGGAATTATGCTTTCATTATTTATGACTCCATATCACTACATAAACTGACATCTCAAGGTGACTCTGTCCATGGCAGTTTTGGGGAAACAAGGTTGGAGGCACCATATTTGTAGATAGCTGATAACATATGCACAGTCATAGCAGTGAAAGGTGAAGTATCTCTTTTGCGTGTTTCAGGAAGGAAAGTGAATCATACAAATAGGAATGTGCATAATGATGGTGTCCAAACACGTGTGCAGATTGTTTGACAGATGCACCCTGTCGAGTTTCACTCATAAAAGGACCCATATGAATTCAATGCAGTTAAATAGATATTAGTAGTAGAAGCTAGCCACAGACACTTTAAGGATGGATATACTTTCTTTTGATTAGGTTTGGGGAACATCTTGGTGTCGAGCTCATTAATAATGATATATTCTTTCTCAGATAATGGTGTTATTGTCGGTTCACATTCATGCTAAGAAAGAAGCCCGACAATAATAAGAGTACAGAGCTTTATATAGATTGTTGACTCAGTAAAGAGAAGGATGTAGACCGAACATGATAGCTGACTATGGGTGAGTCATTAAAAGTTTGGAACCCGAATGGTCGAGGGGCCATGTTGAGATGTGTGAGAAGCTTGCAATTCCATACACAATATTTCTCCTTGCCATGGCTGAGCTATGTAAGCTGAATCTTATCGAGGAGGTAGCTATTCTGAGCATCTGCAACCAAATGGAAATATATGTTGTGTGTTACCCTGGCATCGTGATATTCAAAAGGTGACTAAATGGATGTCCAAGAAAAATGGAATACCTTTCAAAGAGCCTTAACAATATTTGTTCATTTTGTGTAATAGGGATGACTTGATTAGGCTATTCTGTGGATCATATTAATCTCGCAAGGCAAGAAGACATCGAATGATAGTTACATTAATTGATATAATGTCATTACAATAACAGTGTTTATTCTTTGCTAATTCAAAGGTGATGGTATAGCAGGGTGAGCTAAAAGTACCTAGCAGCCGAGGAGTCAGTTCCTCTGATCGAGCGTTAGGGGATACTTATAAATGAAACAAGATAGAACTAAGCGCAAGCAAAAAATCATGGAAATCCCAAGAGATGTGAGGTGTGATGTTGGTGAATGATGACATGTGGAGGCCTCCTTTTAAAATAGAGGTTATTTTTATTTCCCTAATCGAACGCAAATTTGGAGACAACTGTCCACTCCATATATGAAGTTTGTTGTAATGATTTAAAGACCATCATAATAAATGTTTAATGATAAATTAAACATTAGGCACATATGCAGAAAAGGGGGAAAGCGAGAAGTTTGAGAATCTTTTCAAGAATCAGTTATGAAACTGAAAAGTCATGGGAAAGAATAGATTAAAAGAGATGACAAAGGACAAGGCAGGGTTTCCATTCTTCTGGCTTCCAGACTGCAGACTTTGGGCTTCAGCTAGGGAGGGGATTTTGCAAGATCATTCCATTTTCTTGAGAGGCTATGAGAGGTAGAGTAGGGGTTGTTTTTCTTTTCCATAACTATGTGTCTAAGATAGAGATAGGATTTTGATAGCTGATGTAATATTGTGAAAGGAGTTTCTATGTTTCTTAAAATAGTGGTTTGGTTGTAATGTGTAGAAGAGACTTTGTGGTCTTTTACAATCAGGGAAGGGAGGCTGAAGGTTAAACATATTATACTTTGGTGATAATGTATTTTTACTTTCACTGAATTTGAACTTTGTGTCATTTTCAATTTTCTCTGAATTACATTTCAATATCGTTGTTTTCTTATTACATTATCAGTTTAAAATATTTTTAAAAGCTTTGATTTTCAATTCTCTCAAGAGAACGGAAGACATTTTCTCATGTTTACTATGTAATGCAACATTCAGTAAATGAACTTTGTGTCATCTGCTGCTCCTTGCTTTTCTTTTCTTTAGGCTTTTAGGTTTCGCATCTACTCTGTGTTTATGGCTAGATGTCTGTTGTCCTTTTATGCTTTTTGGTAAAAGCATTTACATTTAATTCATTTTATATTTTATACGGGGAGCTATACCCAATAAAAATTTAGAGGAAGGTTATCAATCCCATGATAACCTATCCAACTGTTGGTGTTAGTTTGTCCTCTCATTTGGGCATTCAGGGTCAGATTTGCACGCATTTCCTTGAAGGAAAATCTGTTCACTAACATAAATCACATAAAATAATAATATACTAGTATGGATCCATTTAAATAATATACAATTATATATGATGTCACTTGGCAATAAATAAAATGCACAATCATTACTGTACAGGTCACAGGGTATGAAAGGTTGAAATAATATACATCATGAAATAAATTACATCATCTCTTAAGATCTTATGAAATCAAATACAATACAATAGTACAACCATTCATCATAGAAATAAAAGAAAAAATAGAAAGGAACATCTGCACAAACAAATCTAGCAGCGGCATCTAATGGTCGAATCTGAATGGTATAAGAAAAAGCACTATCACCCAACCTCATGGAACCCAAAAAGGTCCACTCCCACCATGTCGAGGAGATAGTCTCAAGTCCCAAATAGGATAGCAACCTCAATAATCAAATCCAACATCTAGGTTCAAGGAATCACTCGAAAGCAATCTAACTCAAAGGTACCAAGACACAAATATCAAATAATCCCAGAGACAACATAGACACGTAGGAAATCTACTATGCAAGTAGGAAAGTGTCATCGCATGAATCAACACTAGAGTTACCCTAATAGTCTAACTTGACCCTAGCCCCCTAGTGACTCTATGCAGCATTAGTATCCTTTCATACTGACAAGGCATACTAATGATGCGTGGTCGCAACCAAGCATTCTCTCTACTCTCACCCTAGTCTGTACTAGCACTTGAGGCATGGGTGAGAACATACAAAGACTCTTATTAGGTTCATTTTATTCCCATTTAGTGTAGTGTTTTCACTTATTAAACAATTTACAATGGGTTACCCTGGCAGCCACTTTTGGCCCTAGCCTACATTGCAAGCCACTTCCCGACATGACATATTGATAATTTACCCTAAGCTCAGTAAAATCAAAAGATCACAAAAGACCACATACCATACATTAGTTATTAAACAAGAAACTAACAAGTATTGAAAAACACTGATCATAAATCACAGATTCCACCAATATGATCATCCTAATAGGACTGATCCCAAAATTAAGTATACATAAACCAATCCACATCATAATATGACATCACCAAGAACAAATCATATGAACACCTCAGTCCTATACAAGCAACTAGAAAGCAATCCAAAAACAACTGATTGAAGACTCAAAGGTTATATTAGATAGGTCACACCATCACCTTAGTTTCACACAAGAACACTGAAAAGAAACAATAATCAATACATCAAAACATCTCATAGAGCATACCAGACACATTACCGTGGTTGAGTATAAAAGATTGAGATCAAAACATCATCATGACATCACAAAATAAAACTCCCAAGCCTCTAGTAAACATCATGACTGGCCAAAGCTAAGACAAACCCAAAAACCCAAACACTAGTAAATCACACATCACATAAAGTGCATACAAAAGTGAATTTCATAATTTATTAGGTTTTGAAAACCCTAAAGTTCAATATTTACTAAAAGTTTTTAGACTAAATCACAAACAATTTTATAATAGAAATTAATTTTCTCAAACAAGAGTTTCAACCCAGAGAACTTTTGAAAAGAGAAACACAACAGATACAAAGAATACAGGAATTCAAAAAATGAGCAACTACTGCACAAACTCACAAGATCCTACCTAGATCTGATGCTAAAACAATGAATACATAAAAACACAAGAATCTTCCTTTTCCTTCAAAAACTCTCTTTTCAGAAATTGGCTCCTCCAAACTTGTGTATCTAGAAATGAGCTCTAATTTTCTTAATAAAGAGTTTTTCCCTCAAATTAAGGCTTTGATCATGCAATTATGTGAAAATCCTTTGTCTTTAATTATTATATTTTAATTTTCATGCACACACTTTATCCAATTTAATTAAAATAAAGTTGATTAAATTAAAGCTCTCTCTCCCTTATTAAATCATGGGACATTTTTAATATAATATTTATTAATTTAACTAATAATAT
The DNA here is from genome assembly GCA_028749045.1 of Cupressus sempervirens. Classification (NCBI taxonomy): domain Eukaryota; kingdom Viridiplantae; phylum Streptophyta; class Pinopsida; order Cupressales; family Cupressaceae; genus Cupressus; species Cupressus sempervirens. The sequence goes on from CM053792.1 coordinate 240,702,501, forward strand.
TATTTAGAGTTTATTAAAAATAAAACTCCTAAATTAATTACTATTAAATTAAATAAATATAAATATGCCTAAATTAGAACTTTAACCAAATTTTTTAAATTTAATTCTGTCATGCACATTTATAGAACTTTTTAATTAAAATATTCTTTTATATTTTCTTTTCCTCCACTTATTAATTAGTGTAAGCACTATTTAAAGCATAGTTTATTATTTAAATTAATAAGAATAATTAAAGCTCATTATTTAAATGCAATTCTAATTTAATAATTATTAATTAAATAATCATAATAAAATAATATTAAATGTTTAATATTTTAATTCTATTTTTATCCAACTTCTTAAATTAGACTTTTAAAATAAATATTTTAAACTGAAATACATATTTGATTAATTTTAAATTAATTAAATAACATCAAATTCTAATCTTTCTTTAACCAATTTTCTAAATTTAGACCTCTAATTTAGACTTCTAATTTTAGACTTTTTATTTAAAGCATAAATTTAATTAGTTTTTAATTAATCAAATATTCACATATTTTAATATTTTCTTTTTAATCAAATAATATTTATTACTGAACTAGTAATATTATTTAGAGTTTATTATTAAAATAAATTTTTTAAATAAGAATTATTAAATTAAATAAATATAAATATACTAAAATTAGAACTTTAATCTAATCTTTTAAATTTAATTCTTTTATTTAATTAATTATTCAATTAATTAAATATTGAATTTTCTATATACAATTTTCATGCAATTTATTATTAAAATTTCTTTATTAAATTAATTTTCTTTCTTAGTTTAATTAATCATGAGACGTATTTAATATCATATTTATTAATTTAACCAATAATATTATTTAGAGTTTATTAATAAAACTCCTATATAAATTATTATTAAATTAAATAATTATAAATATGCCAAAATTAGAACTATAACTTTATCTTTAAATTTTATTCTTTTATTTAATTAATTCACAAGATGTTTTTAATAATATATTTATTAACTTAATTAATAACATTATTTAGAGTTTATTATTAAAATAAAACTCCTAAATAATTATCATTAAATTAAATTAATATAAATACGTAAAAAATAAAACTTTAATAAAATCTTTAAATTTAATTCTTTTATTTAATTAATTTCTCAATTGATTAAATATAATTAAATATCAAATTTCTTTATAAAATTTCCATAAAATTATCTTTTAATTTGATTTAATTATAACAGAAAATTACAACAAACACACAAAACTAAATATGACAACTCAACTGAAGACACAGGACAAAAATTGAATTCTAGGGTTAAAATCATGAATTCATGTCACTTGACGAATTTAGATGAGTAAACTAACCTAGATACTTGTCTTAATTTCTAGGGCAATTGGCTTAAGGTTTAGGATTTGGACTCAAGAGTTATCTCTCCACTTATAGCATTGAAATATTGCAATAGGGTATGCTCATCCTGGCAATTCAGGGAAGTCGATACCTGGTACCTACAATCTGCATAAAATCCACACATGTACAAACACTATATTCTAAAATAAATAGGCAATGGCAGGAAGCGATTCATCGTGTAGATCCTGACTAGCAAGTGACTACGACTCCCTTCCTCAACCACATTAGAAATGTCAAACATAAATAAAACATACATGCACACCATACACATGCAAGTATGGGGTAAGTATCCATAGAAATCACATAAAAATCATTCATCTAACTAACATCATTAAATAACTAAAAGTCACTACATGAACATATATATCATTACAGAACAATCATGCATACATGAAATAACTAGGTAACTTAATATATAATCAACTAAGGATGAAATAATATTTAATCAAATACGGTAACTAAGTACTAACAATCATAGAACACAATCAAAAAATTGGCCTAAAGAATCTGACAATACAATCAGAAAAGTCAAGTAGGGGTGGACATTACATCCACTCCCTCTAGACTTAGGCTTGTTGGATACAATTGGTTAATTGTGTATTGTCTTTGATGTTACACAAATATCATATCATTAGTAGTCAATATATGTCGAGCTCACTCAAGTAGTGAAGACAGTTCTCAGTGTCTATCAAGTTCACTCGAGTGTTAAAGGAAAAGTTGCAAAAAGTGAGTGTTAAATGAGCTCACTTGGGTAACAAAGGAAAGTTGGATGGAACTAGTGCTAACTGAGCTCACTCGGTTGCCAAAGAATTTTTGTGAGTTTGTAGTGTTAACTGAGCTTTTGTTGGTTAATCAAGGAAATCATTTCAGAGTTAGTTTCTACCAAGCAGGGTCAGCTAACGAAGGATTTTTTTATTTTGTTGTATTAAGCTTATTGATTTATCTATTGATTCTAGCAGACTAAGGTGAAGAATATTGATTATTCTAAGTTGTATTTGAGCTGACTTGACTAAGTGGAAGATATAAGTATAAGGTCAAATTGTGATTTCAAGTGTGAGAAAAAGTGAAAGTGAATCTGTGAATTGTGAGGATATGATTGAAGATCTATTGATGAGCAGAGGAAGTGAATTTGAAGGATAAACAAAATATCCTTGTGGTGCAAAAAAGCTATATTTGATTAGAAAGGATCAAGCACAAGCCAAAATAGAGATCTAAAATCAGCAATTCAGTTGCATTGAAATCAAGTCATCTCATTGTTAGTCTCTAACCATTGTAGTAGTGATCTAAATCTCCTAATAGAGTTGGCTTAACAACTATTTACAAATCCTCTAACAAGGTGGCAATTCCATTGAATTGTTCTCAAGACCTCTAACAAGGCCACTCCTAACATGGTGATTAAATCCTTTAATAGGTTCATACTAACAGTGTGTTTTGCAACCTTTAATAGGGTTGGCTTCTAATAGGGCTCACTTTAGAAGAGTGAACATTAGTAACTAGTTGCTATTGGTGATTTTTCACAAATTGGGTTTCCACGTTAAATCCTGGTGTCAAATGTGTTCATACTATTTTCTTTATGTGTTGAAACTAAGTTAAAGTAATGGTAATCACATATAACATATAATGATTGATATGTTAATATTTTATTGAGCTAGTCCAATTATTACTGAGTTACAACATTCTGTGTGTTTAGCAAGCTTCAACGGTATTCAGTTATCTGTTTGCATTTTGTATTGATATCTAAGGGATGTGAGATTTATTTTTGTAGTAATTGATTCGCCCCTCCCCTCTTAGTTACTCCTCTTATATTTCCAACAATTGGTATCAAAGCTTTTGGTTCTTGTAGAAAAGGTTTCAAGGACCTAAGCTAAAGATTAGGATGTCTTACAAAAGAGATATTCCCAAGTTGAATATAGACAATTTTGTAGCATGGAAAGGACTTATGAGATTAAATCTAGCTACCATCAGTGATTCAAGTTTCAATTATCTTGATGTTGAATATAAGACTCCCACTAGAACATTATTAGTTGAAGACATTACTGAAAAGAAGAATCATAATATCATGATGATTGATATTGCATCTGCTCTTAGTTATGCTGAATTTGATAGGTAAAAGATTGCAAAATTGCTTTTGAAATGTGGAACAAACTAAAAGATATCTATGGAGGATATGACAATGTGAGGAGAGCCAAATTAGAAAGCCTTAGAGGACAATTTGATCAAATGAGAATGAGAGAAGATGAAAAAATTGAAAAATATGTGAAAAGGATCAAGGCTAGTGTAAGTATAATCAAAGTATCTAGAGGAGACATCAAGGAGGAAACTATTGTAAGTAAAGTGCTTAGAACTATTCTTCCTATTTATGCAATTAGAGTATCTACTATTCAAGAAATGAGATGTGATCCAACTAATAAGATATGCTTGGATACCCTAGTTGGAAGATTGACAACTTTTGAATTAGACAATTATGATAACTATGTTCTTGCTTCAAAGAATATTGAATATGCATTTAAAGCTAAACTGTCACTCAAAGATAAGAGTAAAAAGTCAAAGTGCACAGTCAATCAAGAAGTGGAGAAGATGGATCATCAAAAGAAAGTTCAGATAGTGATCTTGAAGTTATTGAAGCCCTACTTGCAAGGAAGTATTTGAAAGTAGAGGAAAGTACAAAGGTAAAGTTCCTCTGATCTGCTTTTCTTGTGAAGAAATTTTTCACATTGCTGCTAGGTGTCCAAATAGGAAAAACAAGGATGAGAAGAAAAGTAATAAGCATAAAGGTAAGAAGGAATCCAATAACTACAAGAGCTTCAGGGAAAAAGGTAAGAAATCTTGTTTTATAGCTAAAGATTCTAATAAATAGTGAAGCTGAAATGGTATATATAGCTGTGAAAGGTGAATTTGATGATGAAGGAGATAAGATAGCACTTATCTCTCATGTTAGCAAAAATGATATATGGATTATTGAAAATGGTTGCTCACATCATATGACTAGTGAAAAAACAAAATTTGAGCATATGGAATATTATGATGGAGGTAATGTAAGATTTGGAAATAATGAAGCTTGTAACATTAAAGAAAAATGATTTATCTTGTTGACTAAAGAACTTGTATGTGACAATGCTTATTGGGTTGAGAGACTAAAGCATATTCTACTAAGTGTGGCACAACTAAATAACATTGGATTCAAGGAAGTATTCATGAATGGATAGGCCAAATTGCTGGATAGAAAAGGAAATTTGGTTGGATCTAGCAAGCAAACAAAAGGTAATCTATTTTAACTTGATCTCAGTGATTGTTCATGTTTTATTGCTCAAGTAGAGGAAAGTTGATTATGGCACAATAGGCTATGTCATGTGAATTTTGATAATTTTTTAAAGATAAACAAACATAGAAGAGTAAGAGGTATTCCTAGTTTGAAGAAACCTGACATGGGTCTATGCAAGAATTGCCTGCAAATTGGTAAGATGGAAAAGACAAGCTTCAAGAGCAAAGACTATCATTTAGAAGAATTTTGGAAAATTTTTCATACAAATTTATGTGGACCTATTGGAATAAAGAGTTATAGTAGAGAAAAAAATGTCATTCTCTTTGTGGATGACTATTCTAGAATGATGGCAACAATGTATCTAAAAGAAAAATTAGAAGCCTTTCAAAAATTCAAGCAGTATATGGCAAGAGTGGAAAAAGAATCTAGAAAGAAGTTTAAATGATTAAGATTAGACAGAGGTGGTGAATTCATCTCCCATTAATTCAACAATTTTTGCATTGAAAGAGGAATCAAAAGATAAGTATCAACCCTTGGTACACCACAACAAAATGGTATAGCAAAAAGAAGAAATAGATCTATCATGGACTGTGCAAGAACACTAATGATTGAAAAGAATGGTGCTCTCAAATATTGGAAGGAAGCTATCAGCACTACAGTTCATACCTTGAATAGAGTTCAATTGAAGAAAGATTCAAACTACACACCTTATCAACTATGTTATGGTTGCAAACCTAATGCATGTTACTTGAAAGTATTTGGTAGCAAATGTTATGTATTGAAAGAATCTAGAAAAGGAAAATTTGATGTAAAAGGTGATGAAGGCATATTTCTAAGATACTCCTATAGAAGTAAAGCATATAGATATTTGAATTTGTCTACTCATAAAATTATAGAAAGTGCACATGTCAAAATTGATGAATTTGCAAAAAAGAGTGAAGAAGAAAGCAACAAGGAACTTGAAGACTACAAAAGATTTTTTTACTATGAACCTGATACTTTGCCAAATCTATCTGAGAGAAAAGAAGCTTCATCTCTTGAGTCCCCAGAAACTTCTATAGTTACCGAGTTGCAAATAGTGCAACTCAAGCTGCAAGGACCCGAGTCATAATCAAAGCCTACTGAGCTAGTTTAAATTGAGCCTGATGGACTTCAGTCACAGATAGAAGGACCCAAGCTTGAAACTAAAATTCAAGAAGAAGATGGTGGAACTCATTCAAAGACCAAGGGGCCTATGTTAATAAGGTATATCAGAAGACATCATGCACTTGATCAGATCATTAGAGACAAATCATATGGAACAATGACAAGAAGAAAATTAAAAGGTACATGTTTACTTGCTAAATTTGAACCTAGAAGTGTTAAAGATGCTCTAGAAAATGAAAGTTGGATTGAAGCGATGAATGAAGAAATAGAATAGATAAAAAAGAACAAAATTTAGACTCTTGTTCCTAGACCCAAGGATAAAAATGTAATTGGTACAAAATGGGTATTTAGAAATAAGTTGAATGAAGATGGAAAAGTATCAAGAAACAAACCAAGATTGGTGTGCAAAGGTTATTCTCAAGAAGAAGGTATTGACTATGACGAGACTTTTGCTCTTGTAGCAAGACTAAAAGGTGTCAGAACTTTACTAGCATATGCAACACATAGAGGATTTAAAGTATATCAAATGGATGTCAAATCTACATTCTTGAATGGAATTCTTGATGAAGAAGTCTACATTGAACAACCAGAAGGTTTTGTAGATCCTAGTAAAAGAAACATGGTTTGCAAACTACACAAAGCATTATATGGTCTCAAGCAATCCCTCGGAGCTTGGTATGAAAGACTCCATAATTATTTGGTACAGATTGGTTTTCAAAGGACTAATGATAACAGTAGTCTGTATATCAAGGAAGGAATAGATAAGAAGATTATGTTGGCAAAAATATTTGTTGATGATACTCTATTTATAGGAAATGATGACTTATGCAAAGCATTCTCAGAAGAAATGAGTAAAGAATTTGAGATGTCCATGTTTGGTGAAATAAAAAAATTTGTTAGATTGCAAATACAATAGAACAAGAATGGTATCTACATCACTCAATCTAAGTATATCTAGGAGATACTAAAAATAATTGGAATGGAAGATTCAAGACTAGTTGGAACACCTATGTCTACTAGACATAAGCTTTCCAAAAATGATGATTTCAAAGAAGTAGATAAGACCACCTATAGATTAATGATTGGAAAATTGTAGTATGCAGTACACAAAAGGCCTAATAATACTCTAGTAATTGGAATAGTGGCAAGATTCTTATAAAATCCTAAAGAAAATCATATGATGGCAATTCAGAGAATCATGAGATATCTGAAAGGTATTGAAGACTATGGTTTATGGTACAAATTTGGAGGCAATTTGGACTTGAAAGTATTTACTGATGCTGATTGGGCAAGAAGTCTTGATGATAGAAAAAGCACTAGTCGTGGAGCATTCTTTCTTGGTAAAAGACTAAAATCTTGGACAAGCAAGAAGCAAAACTCTACATCTCAATCCACAGCAAAGGTAGAATATGTAGTAGCAACAGTCAATTGTTAAAACATTGTTTGGTTCAAACAACTGTTGGAAGGAATGAAGGTAGAGATCAAAGATCTAGTTGTCATATATTGTGATAACACCAGTGCAATCATTATATCAAAGAATCCAGTAATGCATTCCAAAACAAAGCACATTGCTATAAAATATCACTTCTTAAGAGAGTTAGTGCAAGATAAAGAAGTTAGATTGGAATATGTGAATACAAAGGAACAAATTAAAGACATATTCACCAAGCCATTACTTAAGGATGCATTTTTGTATCTAAGAGGTAAGTTAGGGGTTATTCCCCTATCTGAAATTCACTAAATATAGTTTAGTGAATGCATCAACTAGAACCTGTTGAAAATCAATCAGTTGGTGTAGAATTGGCAAGGACATATTACAGATGAATCAGTACTTAAGGTACTTTGGTATTTATAGAATTATTGTCTTTGGCATGTGTTGTCAAAGAGGGAAAAGTTTACTATCATATCTCTAAGAAATCTTTGGATCTAGAACAAAGTTAGAAATCAAAGAGGGAGAAGTCTTCCAAAGAAGAAGTATGTTGAAAGAGGGAGGATGTTCTGAATGGACTTAGTAGCAGCTATTGTAGATTGAATCTAGTGTAAGGAAGAGCTCATTCTAATAGAGGGAGTTCTCAAGTCTACAATCCATAATTTCATTATGCTATGATATGTTGTGTTGCCATCAATGTCAAAGAGGGAGATTGTTGGATACAATTGGTTAATTGTGCATATTTTTGATGTTATACAAATGTGCATATCATTAGCAATCAGTATATGCCAAGTTCACTTAGTAGTGAAGACAGTTCTCAATGTCTATCAAGTTCACTTAAGCATCAAAAAAAAAGTTACAGAAAGTGAGTGTTAATCGAGCTCACTCGAGTAATGATGGAAAGTTGGATCAAACCAATGCTAACCGAGCTCACTCAATTGCCAAAGGATTTTCATGAGTTTGTAGTGTTAACCGAGCTTCTGTTGGTTAATGAAGGAAATCATTTCAGAGTTAGTTTCTACCAAGCATGGTCAGCTAATGAAGGATTTTCTTATTTTGTTGTATTAAGCTTAATTGATTTATCTATTGATTCCAATCAACTAAGGTGATGAATATTGATTATTCTAAGTTGTATTTGAGCCGACTTGACTAAGTGGAAGATATAAGTATAAGGTCAAATTGTGATTTCAAGTGTGAGAAAAAGTGAAAGTGAATGTGCGAATTGTGATGATATTGTAGAACAAGAATTAGTATGCAAAGAACATTAACAAATAAAGTAAACATTCACAAACCAAAAACTAAATTCACATATATGCTTAGACAAAGGAAGAAAACAAGAAGTGCAAACCTCACAAGAAAAAGCACTCCATGCTTTCTTGATTCTGTAGATGTGTCCTTTTGCTATGGATGTATGCTCAAGATGCTTCAATGGAGATGGGTAATGGCAAATTGGTAGCTTTGTGAGCTCTCAATTTGGCATTATAAGGGTATGGTTGATGGATTTGGTTCTCAAAATAGCATGGTAACTTTAGCTCAAAGATTGTTGATGAAATGGCTTGGGATGGGATTCAATTTATAGGCTAAGGGGTAGAGAGATGGAGGGCTTAGATGCAAGGATGGATGAAGGCTTAAGGAGGGCTAGGATGCACTCAAAGGAGAGCACATGGATTGTGCTTGTTTAGCACCAATGGGAAGGTGACACTTGTCACAAGGAGGATGAGTGTGAGAGGGTAGGGTAAAGGGTTGGTTAAGGCATGATGAGTGGGGTTGAGTATGTAAGAGGGATGTAAGAGGAATGAGTGTGGAAGAGGGAAGAGTGTGGAAGATGGGTGTAAGAGTCATGAGTGGGCTTGTAAGAGTCTTTATGTTTTGTAAGAGCACTCATGACTTAGTGGTTGGGTTTTTTTGAGGGGAGACTTTGGTTTGGATTAGGAAAGTCTTAAACTTGTTTAAGGAATGTGACAACATTAGGGGGTGGATTAGGCTTGGGTTTAGGATTAGCTTAGGGATGTTAGAGATGTGCAAGTGGATGGCATTAATGAGGGTGGGTGAGTTAGTGGCTAAGCTTGGTTAGTATGGGTGGATGGGGTGGATTAGGCTAAATGGAGGATTAGAGATAGGTTAGGGGTTTTTGAATTTGAGGATTTCATTTATCAAATAGATTTATTTAATAAATGGGGATTTTTGGAATTAGATAGGAGAAAAGGATTTAATTGATAAATAATAGATTATTTGATTTATCAATTAGGACTATAGATGATTAATTAAATTAATCAACTAGGGATGGCAAAGGATTAATTAAATAAGAATTTAATTAATGATGCCTTTAGAGATGGCTAAATTAGATTACCAAAGCATTGTAATCAAATTTAGGTGTCTACAGATATGATTGAAGATCTATTGATGAGTAGAGGAAGCGAATTTGAAGGATAAGAGGAATATCCTTGTGGTGTAGCAAAGCTATATTCAATCAAGAAGGATCAAGTACAAGCTAGAATAGAGATCTGAAATCAGAAATTCAATTGGATTGAAATTAGGTCATCTCATTGTTACTCTCTAACCATTGTAGTAGTGATCTAAATCTCCTAACAGATTTGGCTTAACAACTATTTGTAAATTCTCTAGCAAGGTGGCAATTCTATTGAATTGTTCTCAAGATCTCTAACAAGGCCACTCCTAATAGGGTGATTAAATCCTTTAACAAGGTCACAACTAATAGTGTATTTTGTAACCTTTAATAGGGTTGGCTCCTAATAGGGCTCACTTCAAAAGAGTGAAAATTAATAACTAGTTGCTATTGATGGTTTTTTCCAAATTGAGTTTCCATGTTAAATCTTGGTGTCAAATGTGTTCATGCTATTTTCTTTATGTGTTGCAACTAAGTTAAAGTAATGGTAATCACATATAACATCTAATGATTTATATGTTAATCTTTTACCAAGCTAATCCAATTATTACTAAGTCACAACATTCTATGTGTTTATCAAGCTTTAGCAGTATTCAGTTATCTGTTTGCATTTTGTATTGACATCTAAGGGATCTGGGATTTATTTTTGTAATAACTGATTCACCCCTCCCCTCTTAGTTACTCCTCTTATATTTCCAACAAGGCTTACTCCTGGAAGCCTACAAGAAAGATAAAACTAAACTAGGGGTAGGCATCACAGGAAAATTATGTTACTACTATAAAGGCAACCAAGGAGATGATATGGCTTCAATTCTTCTTGGAAGAATTGGGACACCCTTAGAAGGATAATTATTTGTTTATAGATAGCCAAAGTACCATTCAACTTGTAAAGAATTCAGCTCTACATTCAAAGACAAAACACATACAATTGCAGTACCATTTCATTCGATCAATTTTGGATGATGGACAGTTAAAGCTAGATAAGATACATATAGATGACAATCCAGTGGATATGTTTACAAAGGTCATGACAAGGGAGAAGCTAAACTCCTCTTCAAATTTGGTTGCTCTTCTAGACTAAATAAAATAAAAGAAAAATTGAGTCCAAGGTGGTTTGACCTAGTGGGAGCTCCATGTGGTAGCAATATTGGTACAAGATCAATCTCTAAGTGGGAGATTATTGCGATGTAGGAGCATCTTGGGTGTAAGAGCAACCATGCATCACCCAAAATTATTTTATTTTTAATCTTTTCTAATTTAGTAAGGACTAGTAGACAGGGTGGTTACTATTTATGGAAACTTGCTATTTCTAGTATGTTTATCATATGAGCTCAAAATGTTATCATTTTCTATAGGAAGGTTCATCTTAGAGTTGTAAGCCTACCATAAAAATCTCATTGCTCAAGCATAAGTATCAGAGAAGTTATTACAGATTTTTGGTGGAAAAAATTGAAGAAAATCTTCAGGCTCACCGTTGGAGGCCTTAGAGTGCCCAGATGAGGTCTAAAAAATCAATGGAAAGGTGCTAGCACCATTTTGAGGTTGTAGATCAGAAGATAGAGTTTCTAAAAAGTGGTTATAATAGCCAATCGGAGCAACAGTTCATGAGTTATGGCCTTTCAAAGTTGGGCTACCCAAAATATCTAAAATAATTGTCAAAGATGTATTTGGTTGACTCTATATGTATTGTTAAGCTCTATTGGCCCTAGGTATTAAGTTTTAATGTCTAGAACTTTCTCAAGTGGCAAAAAATTGCCTATTTAAGAAAGACCCAAACATTGTCTAGGACAGCTCTGGGTGACAATTCACAGTTTGTCTTGTAGATTATTGTAATTAAGGTGCCCATGTGGGTTAACATATTGTACTTGTGAATTATGTAATTTTTCATTTGCAGTGCAAATAAGAAGTCCATATTTTGTTCTCGCATTTACTGTTATTTTTGTTATGAGTTTATGGTATTAAGAGGAGCACCCTTCATCAAGTAGAATCATAGCTAGAGTTCTTGAGTGTGTGGACAAATCATCAATTATGAAGTAGTTTGCACCAGAATTATGTTTTGGGCTGAGCATATAGACAGATCCCCGATTGTGAGCTAGTTTGCACTAGGTTTTCAGTGAAAGCGCAAAAATGCCTCCACGAAGAGAGTGTGGTGGAAAATTTGTAGGCGTTACACTTGATGGTTTTAGAGCCCTCCAAAGACAAATGCAAGCATTGGAAGAACAAATGCATAGAGGAATAAATCTTCTCATAAGAGATGAAAGCAAGGATGAGGATGAAGTAGAAGAAAATGCCGAAGCAGAGGAAGTTCTAAACCTAGACGAAGAGAGGCTTTTTAGGGCCATCTCCAAGATTGGAAAAAGACCTAAGTTTGAAGTTCTCACATTTTTGGGAAATTTTAACCTAGAGGAGCTGATCAATTAGATCAATGAATTGGAGGAGTACTTTGAGTATGAAGATATTGAGGACCTTGATAGGGTCAAGTTTACAAAGGAAAAACTGAAGGGACATGTGAAGATCTTGTGGCAAGAGGTTCAATTGGAGAAAAATAGAAAGGGAAAGGACAAAATCACTAGATAGGAGTGGATGATAGCTAAATTGAAGTGACAATTCATTCCCATGGATTATGAGCTTGATCTATTGAAGAAGATGGATGGGTTGAAGCAAGCAAGAAAATCTATTCAAGAGTATATCGAAGAGTTCTACCAAGTTCTCATTAGAACCAACCATGCAAAAGCTTGTAAGGAGAAAGTGGCTTGTTATCTTAATGGGTTAAGGCCAAGCATTTAGGATGAACTGAGTTTAGTTTGAATGAATAGTATTGAGAAGGCATACCAATTTTCCCTAAGAGTTAAGGAGAAATCAAGCAAGAAGTTTGACAACAAGAATATTGGAAGAGGTCGTGCTGGAAGATTTAGCGGATGATCTTATGGTGGCCATAATGATGATCAAAAGAACAAGGATGAGACTAGGAGTTGTAGTCAAAACTAGAGGGGAAACAATTCCAATCATTTCCATGATTAGAACAATAGAGATCAAAGAGGAAGAGGCAAAGGAAAAGGATCTTGAAGAGGAGGCCTCTATGGGAAATGTTTTTACTACGGAGAAGAAGGGCATAGAGCATTTGAATGTACCCAAACCAAGGAATAGATCAAATAATAGAAGGCTAGGCTAGAGTTGCACATGTTGATGAAGATGCCAGATCATCACATTTTGAAGATGCTAAAAGAGGATAAGTCCTAGTTAATAGAAGAGTCTTGTTGAGTGGTGAGAATGAACCTGATCAAAGAAGGAGCTTGTTTAAAACAAGGTGTAGATGTGAAGATAAGTGTTGTGATGTGATCATTGATGGTGGAAGTATTGAAAATCTGGTGTTAGAAATGATGGTCACCAAGTTGAAGCCAAAGAGGTAGAAACACCTACATCCATACCATATTGCTTGGGTGCAAGATGACCACAAGGTCATGGTCAATGAGCAGTGCTCAGTGAAGTTCAAGATTGAAAGCTACTAGGATGAGATACTTTGTGATATCATACCTATGGATATATCTCACATGTTTTTGGGTAGGCTATGGAAGTTTGATAGGCATGTTGTACACAATAGGCAAGTGAATACCTACACTCTGACTAGGGATGGAGTGAAATATAAGTTAAAGCCATTAAAGGAGAAAGAAGAAAAGGTATGTAGTGCTGCTAGAATATGTTTTGTTGATGGAAAAGAGTTTCTCAAGGGTTTGAAGCATGAGCATATGTGCTTTGCTATAATTCCAAAAGATAGTAAATAAGAAGTAGAGGAGGTACTTGTAGAAGTTATAGATATGTTGGGAGAGTTTTTTGATATTGTTTCAGATAATGTACATGATGGATTTTCCTCAATGAGGAAGATCAATCACCAAATGGATTTGGTTCTAGGAGCCTATTTTCCAAACAAGGTAGTGCATAAAATGACACCAGCAAAAAGTGAAGAGTTGAACAGACAAGTTCATGAGTTGTTGCAGAAGGGGTTAATTCAAGAGAGTCTAAGTCCATGTGTAGTACCAACTATATTAGCACTAGAGAAGAATGGAGGATGGAGGATGTGCACAGATTCTCACACTATCAACAAGATCACAATCAAGTATATATTTCCATTGCTAAGGATGGATGATATTATGGACTATTTGAGTGGAGTCGAGTATTTCACAAAGATAGATATAAAGAGTGGGTACAATCATATTTGTATTAGGGAAGGTGATGAGCATAAGACTACTTTCAAGACCAAAGAAGGACTATACGAGTGGTTAGTCATGCTTTTTGGGCTAACCAATGCACCAAGCACTTTCATGCAACTCATGAATGAGGTATTGAAGGAATTTCTGGGTAAGTTTTTCATTGTTTACCTAGATGATATTTTGATCTTTAGTAAGACATTAGAGGATCCATATTCACAAGGTGTTTGATAAGTTGAGGGAAGAAAAGTTGTTGATAAACCTGAATAAGTGTAGTTTTATAAAGAAAGAGTTGGTGTACCTGGGATTTGTAGTCTCAACAGAAGGTCTAAAAATGGACCTAGAGAAAGTGAAGGCTATCCTTGAATGACCTACTCTAAGGAGTGTGACAGAGGTAAGATCTTTTCATGGACTGGCTAGTTTTTATAGAAATTTCATAAGAGGTTTTAGCAATATTTGTGGACCCTTGATTGAAACAATGAGAGAAGATAGGAAAGAGTTTAAGTGGACTATAGGAGTAGATAAGAGTATTAATTTGTTGAAACAAAAAGTTACTCAACAACCTATTTTAGCACTTCCTGATTTAAACCAGGTGTTTCAAGTAGATTGTGATGCTATTGGTACTACAATAGGAGCTATTATGAGTCAAGAAGGTAGACCCATTGCTTATTTTAGTGATAAGTTGAATGATAAAAAAAGAAAATATTCTATTTATGATCAAAAAATTTATGCTATAGTTCAAGCATTGAAAAAGTGGAGACACTATCTTCTTCCTAAGGAGTTTGGTTTGTATATTGATCATCAAGCTTTGCAATATTTGAATAGTCAAGGGAAATTGAACCAAAGGCATTTGAAGTGAGTTGATTTTTTATAGAGTTATACATTTTTTTTGAAACATAAGAGTGGGAAATCTAACAGAGTTACAGATTCTCTTAGTAGAAGACAAATTTTGCTAGCATAAATGCAGAAAGAGATGGTTGGGTTCAAGAAACTCAATACTTTGTATCCAGATGATCCTGATTTTGGTGAAGCGCGGAAGGCTTGTACAGATTTTGTTACACTTGATAAGACAAAGTGGTTGGATTTCATGATCCAGGATAGTATGTTCTTTAAAGGAAGCTAGTTGTGTATTCCCAAAAGTTCAATGAGAAAGAATCTCCTGAAGGAGAAGCATACTGGAGGATTGGTTGGACATTTTGGCAGAGATAAAACTATAGATTTGGTTACTAAGAATTATTACTGGTCATAGTTGTAGCAAGATGTGGAGAAGTTTGTATAGAGTTACAGAGTATGTTAGATGGCAAAAGGAGTGAAGTAGAATATAGGGTTGTATCAGCCATTACTTGTACCAGAGAAGTCGTGGGAGGATGTTAGCATAGATTTTGTTCTTGGATTATCGAGGACACAATGCAAGCATGATTCTATGTTTTTGGTGGTGGATAGGTTTTCAAAGATGGTACATTTTATTCCTTGCAAGAAGACTAGTGATGTTGTTCATGTGGCATAATTGTTTTTCAGAGAAGTGGTGAGACTACATGGTCTACCAAAGAGTATAGTTTTAGATCGAGATACCAAATTTGTTGGGTATTTTTGGCATACATCATGGAAGAAGTTGAAGACAAATTTGAAGATCAGTTCATCACACCATCCACACATTGATGAAAAAATAGAAGCTATGAATCACAGTTTGGGAAACTTGTTGAGATGCTTGGTTGGAGATAAACTAAAAGGATGGGATATGATTTTACCACGAGCAAAATTTTCATATAATAATTCTATCAATAAGAGTACTAGTAAAGGAGAGATAGGTAGTGCTAAAGTAGAAGATTTTGCTAAACATTTGAAGAACGTCCATGAGGAGGTGAGGAAGCACATCATATTTAACATTTCAAATTTAACAAAGTATTATGAAGGAGGTGATGGAGATGAAGTTTTAGAAGCATAGTGGAGTATTCCAATAGACAAAAGAGATTGAGGAGATATTGGACAATTGTATTAGCTAAAGTACCAAGAACAAAACTTACAAGGAATATCTCGTCAAATGGAAAGGGATGCTAGTTGAGGATTCATCATGGCTAGAAAATGAGGAGGCTAACCGTCTTGGTTTTCCTTTGAACACCTAAGATGTGATGGTGTCACTTCTCAAATTACCCTGGGTATCTGATGCAGGAGCATCTTGGGTGTAAGAGCAATCTTGTATCACCCAAAATTATTTTATTTTCAGTCTTTTCTATTTTAATAAGGACTAGTAGAGAGGGTGGTTACTATTTATAGGTGTATATGAGCAATGTTAGTATGCTAATAGAAACCAAATTTAAATAAAGCTTCTACAAACTAAACAAAATTCATAAACTTCAAGATAGACTAAGATGAGCTCTCAATTGAGAATATGAACCATTAATGGGCTCTCTCAATAAGAAGCTCTCTTGTTGAGTGGCTTTGTCTAAATAGATAGGATGTATGCTCAAGCTTATGCTTCAAAAAGGGCTTCAAATGGAGTTGGAATTTGGGTGTGGGTGTATGGTTTTGATGTAAAATGGCATTATGACTTTACTTCATGGATTGTGTTATTTTGCAAAGGGGAAGGATCCAATTTATAGGAAAGAGGCTTGAGGGATTGAGGGCTAAGATGCAAGGATGGGAAAAAGCTCATGGAGGGCTCAGATTGCATGAGAGGAGAGCACATGGATCGTGCTTCCTTACAACCAATCAGGAAGTCACACATGTCATAGGGTGAGAGGATGGAGGAAAGGGGAAGGAGTCAACAAAGGAGGCTCAAGGGATAAAATCTTCATAAAGACCCTCATAATGGCTTGTAAGAGCAATAAAAGGGCTTGGAAGAGTCATTTATGACCTAGTGGGCTTCATAAAGTTTTATGGTTGAGATATTTTGAGGGAGATGAGAGGAATTTCGACTTGGGCTTGATTAGGAAGGTTTTAAGCTTGCTTAGGATTGTGCAAATGATTAGAGGATGGATTAGGATGGTTTAGGATTAGCTTAGGGATAGGCAAGTGGATGGCATTTAATGAGGGTGGGTGAAGGAGGAGATATTTGTTAACTTTGGCTTGGGTTAGTAAGTCTTAACCCATGTTTAGAGAATGTGACAAGGTTAGGAGGGGATTAGGATTATGTTTAAAGACATATTCTAGAAGAGTGTAGACTTTGGATGAGGATAAAGACTTTCTAGAATAGTCTAGAATTTCCTAGGATGAGGATGAAGACTTTCTAGAAGAGTCTAGAACTTCTTAGGATGAGGATAAATTAGATTTTTAAGAAATAAATAAAGTTTTATTTATTTCAAGGGTTTGGGTTGAGGAGATATTTATTAAAAAAAAATTAATAAACATGAGGATTAATATTTAATCTTAATTAAATATTTTGAGTTGGGATTAGGGGTAGGAAATGATGGGATTAGCCTTTAATCAAAATTAAAGAAGGATTAGAAGATTTTGGAAGAGGTTAGTGGTCTTAAGGAAATTGGCCAAGTTTTGGGCAAAAAATAAATTTTTTATTTATTTTAGATTTTTTGGTCAATTTATTAATTAAATAATTAATAAATAAGGAAATAATGTTTAAATAAGATTTAAACATTTTTGGGAGGGATTCCTTAATTAAATATTTTTAATTAAGATAAAGGGATTTAATGGCATAAAAATAAATTAATTAATAAATGATGATGTCATCAAGAATTTTTCAAAAAATAAAATACTTTATTTTCTAAAGGATTTTAGGTGTCTACAATAGGAACTTTCTATTTCTAGTAAGTTTTTCATATGAGCTTGGAATGATCTCATTTTCTATAGGAAGGTTCATTTTAGAGTTGTAAGCCTACCATAAAAATCTCATTGCTCAAGCATGAGTATTAGAGAAGTTATTGCAGATTTTGGGTGGAAAAATTTGCAGAAAAATCTTTAGGCTCACCGTTGGAGGCCTCAGAGTGCTTGGATGAGGTCTGAAAACTCGATGGAAGAGTGCTAGCATAATTCCAAGCTTGTAGATTAGGAGTTGGCATTTCCAAAAAGTGGTTATAATAGCCAATTACAGCAATGGTTCATGAGTTATGGCCTTTCAAAGTTGGGCTACCCAAAATATCTAAAATAATTGTCAAAGATGTATTTGGCCGACTCTATATGTATTGTTAAGGTCTGTCAGCCCTAGGTATTAAGTTTTAATGTCTAGATCCTTCCCAGGTGACATAAAATTGCCTATTTAAGAAAGGCCTAAACTGTTAGAATCATGATATATTTGTCATTAGTGCAAACACTTATTCAATTCTGAATGCTTATCTAGCTTATCACGTATACCGAGCATTCAGTGGTTACCTTATAAGTTCAGCAGTGTTCACCGAGCAAAGCAAGGTTAATGAAGAAATCAGTGTTCACCGAGCAAAGCAAGGTAAATGAAGAACTCAGTGTTCATCGAGCAAAGTAAGGTAAATGAAGAACTCAGTGTTTACCGAGAAAAGCAAGGTAAATGAAGAAGTTAGTTTCTACCGAGTGATACTATATCTATCGAGTCACCAATGGTTACCGAGTTCCAAGCAGTGTTGTGTGGCTAGTATGAATCGAGCCTCTACTTATATCGAGTGCATGATGATGTCGAGTAATGCAGTGGATGCCGAGTATCAGAAGGTCACCGAGTCAGCTTGAGGAACCTGAGTTTTCTACTATCTGGCCGACTCAGTAATGTTTTGTTCACTTATGTTTTGACCGACCTTGCAGTTGTAAATAATGGAATGGTATATATGTAATGTATGATATCATTTGTAGTATGGTATGGTGTGTGTGAAAAATATATAAAGGAATAGATTGATGTTCACATGTAAAGAGGATATTGAAAATCAGCAGCAAAGTAAAAGGGATACAACAAGTTCAACATAGGAGCAGAAAAGTTATATCTATCACATCAGGTGATCAATGCAAAAAGGATCTTATCAGCAAATAGTTGTAAGCAGAACCACTATTTCATCCTAACAAGTGAATCAGTTTACAAATCCTTTAACAAGGTAGACTTAACAATCTTTTTTGTAAATCTCCTAACAGAGTGCATACTTCACTGTATGTTTGGAAATCCTCTAACAAGGTGGATCTAGCAGTCCTACTTGATCCTAACAGGGAAGATCACCAGAAGTGATCATTGTAAGTCTTAACAAGCCAACTTTATACTGCAGCATTGAAGTTTTGTGGGCATCATCCCCACCCCAGTTTTACTTTCTATTTGGAAGGTTTCTGGGTCACCAAATCTCTATGTACATGTGCAATGAATGTTTGTTCTTTTAGTTATGCAGTAGATTAGATGAATGAATGGTGAAAGGTTAAAATGCTGAATTATATAAAAAATTTATAAGTTGTTGATTCACCCCTCCCCTCTCAATAACCTATCTCATCCTGAATATTTCCAACATGAACATTGTCTAGGATGGCTTTGGGTGATAGTTCACAACTTGTCTTGCAAATTATTTTAATGAAGGTGCCCATGTGGGTTAGCATATTATACTTGTGAATTCTATAATTCTACATTTTTTATGCAAATAAGAAGTCGATATTTTGTTCTTGCATTTTCTATTGTTTATTTTCTTTTTTTTATGAGTTTATGGTATTAAAGGGGGCACCCTTCATCATGTTGTCTAGTGTGGAGCTTGATCAGTCCCCAAGTGGGAGATTGTTAGTTTGTGGTGACTGATCAGGGAAGTATTGTACATACTTCATAACTCTTTGGTGAACATTTTGGGCCCTATTTTATCAGGCCATATTTTATCATAAATATTTCATCAGTAATTATGGGCCGACATATTGTAATTATCTATAACCCTAAAGTGACAAAAATACTTGTATAAAAGGGCTTAGGGTTAGGGATTTTTCTATAAGGTGTGATGTGAAAATTGCTTCTTGTGGTAGTATTGAGCTATAAGGGATTAAAGATTATAATTAGGTTGTAATCAATGGATAATAATAATATTGGACTTGCTATTTGGTGAATGTAGCCCAAGGATTGGTTGAACCACATTAAATCTTGGTGTCTTGTGTTCTCTTCTATGCAATCTATTATTTTCTGATATTGTTTATATTTGCATGTAATTGTTATTTCTGTCTCAAGTGAATCCTAACAGAATGTTCCAAAGCCCACTAAAGAAGTTGTTCAGGTTGATGATATAAATAATGATGAAGAGGATAGGGAAGATGAAGTAGTTAGTAAGGATCTACATGAAATTTAGAATATTGAAAATTCAAATCCTAAAAAGATTGCAACAAAGGTAATGGCCTTGCTCCCTAACTCTTTCAGCAAAGCATTGGTAACATCAAGCTTAGAGGGGACAACATCCAAGTCACAAGAAATTGGGTTAAACATTGTTTAACCAAGCACTCAATTGACTATTGGATCTATCTTATTGAGTTTAGAGATGAATACAATTATCACTATTTCATCGACCAAGATACAAGCTCCACTCATCCCAAATTCTAGCCAAATTGAGTTACAACAATGCATTGTAAGTACTTCTACAATTGTTTTTATTTCTCCAGTTAGTAATTTTTTTTCTATTGTAAGTGATTCCACAATAAGTGCAAAGATAGTTGAAGTCAAGCCTTAACCGAGCACTGAGGATTTGAGTAAAGGTAAGGAAACTGTTCCTTCACCTCTTCCAAAGGGAAAAGGAAAAGAGACAAAAGTCTCCATTGATGAAGCTGATCTAGAGGAAGACATAGTAATTATAGATTGGGATCTATCCAATCTTACTCCTAATCAGATGGACACTCTTGGAGAACTTTGGAAGAAAAGGGGTAGATAGCAGAAGCTAAGAGCAGAAAAAAAGAAAAGAAATCAAGTGCTTGAAGATATCAAAGGTATATTTATTGATAAATTAAGCATTGAAGTTGATGAGAAGAAATCTATCTTAGACCAAATTGTTGACATACTTCACAATTTTAATGAAGATTTGAATGGTCAAGAAAAGCTACTACAAAGGGTAGAGAGAAAATTTGAGAATAAATTTTTGGATCAAGTGGCATAGAAGATTTCCATAGATCAAGTGGAATTGTCCACTATTCTTAATACTTTTGAGAGCACTATAAATAATGGTGTTTCTTTGTTTGTAAAGTTCATGATACTACAAATTTTACCAAGAAAATCAAAGACAAGTTGTCAAAGATTGATACCAATCTAAAGGCAACTTCAAACTAGTTGTCACTTGATCCGAGTACTAGCTCAAAACATTTTGTTAAGATAAGGTATCTAACTGACTTACAGATAAAGTTATTGAGAGAAGAAGCAAGAATTAGGGCTACACTATGAGAAATTTAGAGAATGATAATTTCTAACATGGATGTAATACAGAAAACACATTGTTCATACAAAGACATTAATCCATGACAACAACTTTTCTATTGTTGATCATATGATGGAATTGTCAAAGTTTAGATAACTTTGCATACTTCAAAAGTTGTGCAAGAAAATTGGGACAAAACCGTATCTCTAATTTTGAAGGTACATAGTGATTTTCTCTCACATTTTGGTATTACCTTGTAGATATGTTTTTTTTAGCATTTCTATCAAAAATAAGGGGGAATATAGAATATTACATATATATAAGGGGGAAATATGATTATTTAGCAAGAATCTATGTATACAATAGAGCTACAATAACAATTTTAAAAGATAAAAAATAGAGTTAGTGCTAGCCAAGTATCAACACAGTAGTCAAAACTGAGCTACAGACCCAAGTATGCTGATAGGGGGGAATTTTGACTCATCATTTTGACTATTTAGATTTTTTTGGTATGATAAGTGTTTTTGTCACCAATGCCAAAGGGGGATATTTTTGACCTTATTGTCAGACTATTTTTCAATTAGTGCCAAAACACTTAATCATTTGGTTGGTTACATTATTACCAAGCACCACGGAGTTAACCGTGTAGACAATGTCAACTAAGCCACTATGGAGTGTTAACCGAGCAAGAGAAGAAAAAAGAGTTGTTGGAAATCTGATTGAAAAGCTCATTGTTGAAGATCACAGAGGGAGATTGTTGCAAAGAAGGAAGATTGTTTTCAATCATTGTTTTGTCATTGATGTCAAACCTGCTATTTGTAGGAATGATATTTGGTTATAAGATCCAAGTACTATCACTTAGTTGATTGATGAAGAGGATTGATCAACAAGATGTAACAAGAGCACCCAAGGGAAAGGTTGAGTTATGATGTTGTAATGAAGTGCAAGGATTAGTTAAGACAATGGTTAAATGATGTATTGATAGCATACTCAAAGATATAGAGGTTGGTCACACTTAGAAACATTGGAGGAAGAAGTTTTAACAAGGTGGAATGCAAAGCTTAAACTAAGATCATTAGTGGGTGTCGAGCAAGTTAGTTGAAGTTGAGCGAATTCTCAGCAGGAGACAAGTAACAGTAAATTCTAGTGTGTATCAAGTGATCTTTAGGTACTGAGTGAAAATCAAGTGTTGAGCATCAAAAAATCTTAGTTGGTGCCAAGTGAAGATCAGGTGCCGAGCATCAAAAAATCTTAGTTGGTGCCAAGTGATCTTTAGGTGCTGAGCATCAGGAAAAACATAGTTGAAGCTGAGTAACATAGAATATGCCGAGCACCAGTAATTCAATAGTGCCAAGCTACTGCATTATTTAAAATGACAAAGATTCACCAAATTTGAGCTGACAAAGTGCTTCTATTGAATTTTTTGAATGACTTGGAAGATAAGGATGATGAGTTGTTGGCACATAATTCTATGTAAACCATTTTTGGGCAAATTTAAGAAGATTATTCAAGAGGTTTCTAGAGGAAACAAAATATGGGTTAGATGCAATGAATCCTACCTAATCCATGCGAATTGAAATCAAAGAATGGAAGAATCGAGCAGCAAAAGAACTCCAAGCCTTCTATTTAAGGAGTCATAGATCAAGAAGCAAATGTTGCTGGTACTATTGCTGTTAAAGTGCCAAACTACAAAGTAGATAGAAGGGTATCAAGGAAGTGACATCTAGGAGAAGGAAGAGCACAGAGGCTCTGCTTCGATAAGTGGTCATGAAGAGATGATTGCACTAGTACATTGAACATGGAGACTCAAGGAGACTAAGCTTAAAAGGAGGGCAAGCTGTCAAGAGTTGCAAAGATTGAAGGCTAGGCAAGGGTATGAGTTGAGTAGTGATCTAAGATCTGCAAGTTAAGTTGTATGTTGTAGTTAGGTCAAAGATTTTCTAATACTCTCTAGCCATTTTATTAGATATGAAAATCCTATGGACTTAGGTTGGTCTAACAACCATTTCTAAATCCCTTAATAGGGTGGCATTCCAAGTGAATGTTCAAAAGTCCTCTAACCAGACCCACTTCTAACAGGGTGGTTAAATCCTCTAACAAGGTCACATTTGACAGTATGTTGTAAGCCTTTCATAGGGCATCACTTCAGAAGAGTGAGAATTGAGTAGCATGTTACTGGTGGTTTTTTCCAAATTGGGTTTCCATTTAAATCATTGTGTTATGTGTTGATTTCTTATGTGTTATGCTTG
Source organism: Cupressus sempervirens (assembly GCA_028749045.1). NCBI lineage: Eukaryota > Viridiplantae > Streptophyta > Pinopsida > Cupressales > Cupressaceae > Cupressus > Cupressus sempervirens. Next base: position 240,725,862 of record CM053792.1, read on the forward strand.
CATGTTGATTTATAGTAACTTGTTGATTGGAAAAGTTAAAGCTTGGATGAATGAATAGTTAAATAGACTCACTACACTTACTGAAAAGTTTGAATAGGACATTTGGACCTTGAATAACTGATTCACCCCCCCCCCCCCACATTTATAACAATTGGTATCAAAGCCATCTACTAATTTAGTTTCAAGGTACTAGAAGTAGGAAGATCAAGATGTCCAAGAGAAAAGTTCCCAAGCTCAACAAAGACAACTTTGTTGCATGGCAGAGTCTAATGAAATTGCACCTTGGATCAATAGGTGACTATGCACAAACCTCAATTATAATAGAACATGTAAATCCAGTAGGACCTCTTACTATAGATGATTTGAACAAAAAGAAGGAGCATAATCAAGCAATTCTAGAGATTGCCTCTGCACTTAATTATGCAGAATATGATGACATCAAAGACTGTGACATTGCATTCAAGATGTGGAAAGCCTTCTCAGATCTCTATGGAGGAGATCAAAATGTCTAGAAAGCAAAGAGAGAAAGCCTAAGAGGAAATTTTGATGACATAAAAATGGAGGAAGGTGAAAATGTTTCTCAGTATGCTGCAAGAATGAAAGAAGTGGTAAGTGTAATAAGAAGTCTAGGTGGTCAATTGGAAGAAGAAACTATCATCAGCAAATACTTAAGAACTCTACTCCCTATCTATGCTATTAGAGTTTTAGCCATTCAAGAGTTGAGGTGTGTACAAGGGAACACACTAACCTTTAAAGGAATAGTGGGAAGACTTATTGCATTTGAACTGTCCAATTTTGACAACTACAAACTTGAGAACCTTGAATCTACTTTCAAGGCCAAGATGATAATAAAAGACATCAAGGAGGAGACATCAAGCAAGAAGAGAAGAAAAAGAAAACATGCATCTAGTGATAGTAGTGCAGACGAGGAAGATGTGGAACAGTTAGAAGCACTCCTGGCTAAAAGATTCCATAGAGGCAAAGACAAATTCAAAGGTAAGCTCCCTATCATATGTTTTAATTGCAATGAAGTAGGTCATGTTGCTACAAGATGTACATAGAAGAAGAACTACAAAGAAGGAAATAAGTACAGGAACAAGAGAGAAGATGATAACAAAGACTACAAGGAGAAAGGCAAGAGATGTTACATTGTTGAAGAAGATTCTGATGAGAATGATGATGAAGTAGTGTATGTGGCCATGAAGGATGAATCAGATGAAGATGAAGAAACAACATTGGTTACATGTGTGATCAAGAATGACAATTGGATCATAGAAAATGGATGCTCACATCACATGACAGGAAATAAAAGTAAGTTCATTACCTTTACTCAATATGATGGAAATAGTGTTAGATTTGGTAATGATGCTCCATTTCAAATCAAAGGAAAAGGCTTTATTAAACTCACAGAGAAAATTTCATGTGATAATGCATATTATGTTGAAGGATTGAACTACAACTTGTTGAGTGTATCATAGTTAGGCAATGTAGGTTGCAAAGTTGAATTTGGAAACAAAACTGCCAAGATCTATGACACTGATGGAAATCTAATAGGAAAGGGTGAACAAACTAGGTGTAATTTGTTACCTAGATATGGAACATGCAACATGTCTTGTTGTTAGATTTGATGATGTGTGGTTGTGGCATAAAAGGTTGTGTCATGTTAACTTTGATAGTCTAATTAGCATCAGCAAGAAAAAGAAAGTCAGAGGGTTGCCCAAGTTGAAGAAACTTGAAAACACAATGTGCAAACAATGTCAACTAGGGAAGATGACTAAGTCTAGTTTCAAAATAAAAACATACACTTCCAAAGAAGTACTAGAGTTAGTCCATACAGACTTATGTGCTCCAATAGAAGTACAAAGCTACCTAGGAGACAGATACATAATGCTATTTGTAGGTGATTATTCTAGGATGATGACTGCTATGTTTTTAAAGAAAAAATTTGATGCATTTCAAATGTTCAAGTGGTATTTGGCTAGAGTTGAGAAGGAAATAGGAAAGAACCTGAAGTGCCTAAGGTCAAACAGAGGAGGTGAGTTCACATCAAAAGAATTTGAAATATTATGCAATGACAAAAGTATCAAAAGAAAAACATTAGCACCAAGAACTCCACCACAGAATGGTATTGTTGAAAGAAGGAATAGGTTAGTGATTGACTATGCTAGAACCTTGATGATGGAGAAAAATGTTGCTCTAAAGTACTAGAGAGAAGCTGTAAGTACTGTAGTCTACAGATTGAATAGAGTTCAAGTCAAGAAAGGTACAAATGCAACACCTTTTGAATTGTGGTATGGTCACTCACCCAATGTTAAAAATTTCAAAGTATTTGGTTGTAAATTTTATATTCTTAAAGATACTAGAAATGGCAAGTTTGATGCAAGAAGTGATGAAGGTATATTCCTTGAATACTCCACTAGAAGTAAAGCATATAAGTGTTTGAACACTAATACTAACAAGATTGTGGAAAAAGTAAGTGTAAATTTTGATGAGGATGCAAAAGTTCAGGTTGATGAGTCAAAGAAAATAAAGGACTATAAATCCTTTGTATATTTATATAAAGGAATGATTTTAAAGACAATATTGCAAACCAAGTTAGGAATTAGCAACAAATTTCAGTATTTGCTGAGTCTCAGCTAGTGAATGTCGAGCTACATTCAGAAGTTGAGCCATAGAATGTAGAAAATGCTCATTCTGATTCTGAAAATAGTATACATGAGAAGAATGATGAAGTGCCAAATGAAGAAGAATGAAATGACTCTGAAGCTGAAGGATCAAACATGGAAAGAAGGACAGAACCAAGATCATCCAAGTATGTGAGAAGACATCACCTTGCAGATCAAATCATTGGTGACAAGGATGCCAGACCTATGACAAGGAATAGACTGAGGAATGAATCATGTCTGCTAAGCAAGGTTGAACCTAAAATAGTGAAAGATGCACTACAAGATGATGATTGGTATATAGCCATGGAAGAAGAGATAGATCAGATTGAGAAGAACAAAACATGGTCTCTAGTTCCAAGACCAGCCGATAAGAATGTGATTGGTACCAAATGGGTGTTTAGAAACAAACTTGATGAGAATTGTGAGATAACAAGAAACAAAGCCAGATTAGTCTGCAAAGGCTATGCACAAGAAGAAGGATTGGATTATGGAGAAAAATTTGCCCCTATTGCAAGAATGGAAGGAGTAAGAACATTACTTGCATACACTACATATAAAGGTTTCAAAGTGTACCAAATGGATGTGAAGTCTGCTTTTCTAAATGGTATACTAGAAGAGGAAGTCTACATAGAACAATTAGAAGGATTTATAGATGAGAAGAACAAGGACATGGTTTGCAAACTGCATAAAGCACTTTATGGCTTAAAGCAAGCACCTAGAGCATGGTATGAGAGACTGCACAAATATCTTATGAAGATATGATTTGAGAGAATAGATGACAACAACAACTTGTACATCAAAGTTGAAGAAGGAAAAGACATTTTGATATCAGAAATCTTTGTTGATAATATAATATTTGGAGAAAAAGATGTTCTTTGCAAAGATTTTGCTGATCAAATGAAGCATGAATTTGAGATGTCAATGTTTGGAGAAATCAAATTCTTTGTTGGATTACAAGTACATCAATTGAAGCATGGCATATTTGTGACCCAATCTAAATACATCAAAGAGATACTCAAAAAATTTGGGTTAGAAGATTCAAAACCAGTCAGCACACCAATGGCAATAGGACACAAACTATCCAAGAATGATGAATCTGCTAAAGTAAATTAGACATTGTATAGGTCAATGATTGGAAAGCTGCAATATGTTGTACATAGTAGACTAGAGATTGCATTAGCTATTGGAATAGTAGTAAGATTTTCTGCAAATCCAAGAGAAAATCACTTAATGGCAATAAAGAGAATACTGAGGTACCTGAAAGGAATTGATGACTTTGGTTTGTACTACAAGAGGAGTGAAAAGTTTGAATTGAGAGCCTACACTGATGCACATTGGGGAGGTAAAATTGATGATAGAAAAAGAACCAATGGAGGAGCACTTTTCTTAGGAAAAATTTTGATTACATGGACCAACAAAAAGCAAAGTTGCACCTCACAGTCCACTGCTAAAGCTGAATATGTTGCAGCTACTATAAATTGCACGAATATTGTATGGATCAAACATTTGTTGCAAGGTATGAAGGAAGAGGTAACTGGGCCTAAGATACTTTATTGTGCTAATACAAGTGCTATCAACATATCAAAGAATCTAGTAATGCATGCTAAAACCAAGCACATTGCAATCAAGTATCACTATGTAAGAGAGTTGGTGGAAGACAAACAAGTGAAGATGGAATATGTTAGCTCAAAGGAACATATTGCTGACATCTTCACAAAAGCACTATCTAAAGATGCTTTTGAATACCTTAGAGGTAAGTTAGGGGTGATACCCCTAGCCAAGGCTACTTGAAGCAAAAGCAAGACTGCCCTGCATCAAATGAGCTAATTGTAGAAGATTTTACACATTGATGCACGTGATGTTTACTTTGGGATTCATGCCTAAAGTAGTAGATGTGCTGAAGTTCCATATTAGTCACAAGCAAGGTGACAAAGGGAGACACTAAATGAACCTGTAAAAGCTACACTTGCATATAGATGCTAATATGTCTTTGGCATTGTTGTCAAAGAGGGAGAAATAATAGAAAATTGATCAACAATTGTTGAAAATAAAGAATAAAAAAAGAGGGCGAAGTTGTGAGAAACTGATTACATGCTGATGATCTGGTGATCAAATGAAGATAGAGGGAGATGTTGATTAGAACAACAGAAGATGAGCAATACAGAGGGAGAAAGACAAAGAACAAAGAGGCAATAACAAAGAGGGAGAAGCTGAAATGAAGAAATTAGAATAGTAGAAGGAGATGTGAAGCTACAATTTACTTTTTGGCATTTGACTTATTGTTCTAACCTAGCTAGCATCTGGTTGAATAATTTAGTCTAATGGTTGATCAGTTTGGATTGCTATCAATGCCAAAGAGGGAGATTGTTGGAAATTTCATTGAAAAGCTCATTGTTGAAAATCAAAGAGGGAGATTGTGGCAAGGAAGGAGGATTTTTTTCAATCATTGTTTTGTCATTGATGTCAAACTTGCTATTTGTAGAAATGACATTTGCTTATAAGATCCAAGTACTATCACTTAGTTGATTGATGAAGAGGATTTGATCAACAAGATCTAACAAGAGCACCCAAGGGAAAGGTTGATTTATGATGTTGTAATGAAGTACAAGGATCAGTTAAGATAATGGTTAAATGATGTATTGATAGCATACTCAAAGATACAGAGGTTGCTCACACTTAGAAACATTAGAGGAAGAAGTTGTAACAAGGTGGAATGCAAAGCTTAAACTAAAATCATTAGTGGGCGCCAAGAAAGTTATTTGAAGTCGAGAAAATTCTCAGTAGGAGCCGAGTAATAGTAAATTCTAGTGTGTGTTGAGTGATCTTTAGGTACCAAGTGAAGATCAAGTTCTGAGCATCAAAAAAATTTAGTTGGTGCTGAGTGAAGATCAGGTGCTGAGCATCAAAAAATCTTAGTTGGTGCTGAGTGATCTTCAGGTGTCAAGCATCAAGAAAAACACAGTTGACGTTGAGTAACACAGTATGTGCCAAGCACTACTAATTCAATAGTGTCGAGTTGCTGCATTATTTCAAATGATGAAGATTTTCCAAATTTGAGCCAATAAAGTGGTTGTCTTGAATTTTGTGAATGAGTTGGAAGATAAGGATGATGAGTTGTTGACATAGAATTCTATGTAAACCATTTTTATGTGAATTCAAGAGGATTATTCAAGAAGTTTCTAAAGGAAACAAAATTTTGGTTAGATGCAATGAATCCTACCTAATCCATGCAAATTGAAATTAAAGAATGGAAGAATCAAGCAGGAAAAGAACTCCAAGACTTCTATTTAAGGAGTCATAGACCAAGAAGCAAATGTTGTCGATACTATTGCTGCTAAAGTGCCAAACTACAAAGTAGATAGAAGGGTGTCAAGGAAGTGACATCTAGGAAAAGGAAGAGCATAGAGGCTTTGCTTCTATAAGTGGTCATGAAGAGATTATTTCACTGGTACATTGAGCATGGAGACTCAAGGAGACTAAGCTTGAAAGGAGGGAAAGTTGTCAAGAGTTGCAGAGATTGAAGGCCAGACAAGGGTATGAGCTGAGTAGTGATCTGAGATCTACAAGTTAAGTTGTATGTTGTAGTTAGGTCAAATATTATCTAATACTCTCTAGCAATTGTATTAGATATAAAAATCCTATGGACTAAGGTTGGCCTAATAGCCATTTGTAAATCCTTTAATAGGGTGGCATTCCAAGTGAATGTTCAAAAGTCCTCTAACCAGGCCCACTTCTAACAGGGTGGTTAAATCCTCTAACAAGGTCACATTTGACAGTGTGTTGTAAGCCTTTAATAGGGCAAGCCTTTCATAGTGCATCACTTTAGAAAAGTGAGAATTGAGTAGCATGTTACTGGTGGTTTTTTCCAAATTGGGTTTCCACGTAAATCACTGTGTTATGTGTTGATTTCTTATTTGTTATGCTTGCATGTTGATTTATAGTAACTTGCTGATTGGAAAAGTTAAAACTTGGATGAATGAATAGTTGAATGGGCTCACTACACTTGGTGAAAAATTTGAATAGGAAATTTGGACCTTGAATAACTGATTCACCCCCCACCCCCCCCTCTCAGTTATTCTAAAGCATTTCTAACAAGAGTTAACTGAGCTAGCTATGTTAACCAAGCATAAAGAATAGTAGTGTTGACCGAGCATCTATTCTAGTCAAGTCGTTGCAATGTCAACTAAGCTCTATAATATTTGCTAAGTCATTAGTGTTAATTGAGTTCTCACCTACTCCTGAGTGATCAATGTGGACTGAGCACTAGTTTCAACTGAGTGCTAGAGTTTTTCGAGTTCACTATGTTGTCGAGTGTCAGAATATCACCTAAGTGGACTTTTGAACCTGAGTGTTAGCATTGAGTCAACTTAGTGAAGATTGTTTAATATAATGTTGTAGCTAACTTTGGAAGGTAATTATTTGGATTGTTATTAACATGAGATAACTTGTCATATCCAAGTATGAATGAAATGTATGAAATATGAAGAGTATGCAAGTTTGAAGGCTACAAGAAGTATAAGGAAAAGTAGAGTCTCATTCATTACATTAAGGTGATCTTTCTACATCAAAGGAATCTCATTCAACAAACTAAGTTGTAGAGTAGAGATCAGATACTAATTCATCCTAATAGGTGCATCATTCAAATCCCCTAAAAAGGTGGACTTAACAGTCTTATGCAGAATCTCCTAACTGAGTACATACTTCATTGTATTTTATAAATCCTTTCACAAGGTGGACTTAACAATCCTTATTGCTCCTAATAGGGTGGATCCCCTTAAGTGATAATTTGTAATCCTTATGGGCCAACTTTATATTGTAGTACTAAAGCTTGTGGGTATCATCCCCACCCCAGTTTTACTTTCTATTTGGAAGGTTTCTGGGTTACCAAATATTGTGTCAACTATTATGACTATTTTATTGCTTTCAGTATTTCATGCATGAAATTAGATTAGATTAGTTTATGAAGAATTAATTAGTGAATTGAATTTAAATTTTTATTGGTTCCTAATTCACCCCCCCTCTCAATCACCTAGCCTTTTCTACATTTGCAATAGTTATGTGCTTCCCCCATATCTTGTTTGCTAAATGCATATTTATATTTCTTTAAATGACCCTTTTTGTTCTTTTGGTGCAAGGTGATAAAGAAATCACCACGTTGTGACATTCTTCTATTTGTATCTTACTTCTTCTATTTCTTGTTCTATGTTATGTTGTATAAATGCTATTATTCATACTTATATCCTTGTGTTGTCTGCTTAGATTTGTGACATGGTAGCACCAATAAAACTAAGCATAACTAACATGTATCCTTCTTCGTCTTCTCAATAGATTTCTAATAAAATAAAGCATATCTGACATGCTAAAAAATGTCAAAAGAATTGTCAAGCTCATGCTAAAGCTTGTATCGATGCTTCTCATCAGCTCATGTCTATTGAAGAGGTTAATGATATGCATATTCCTATTTTGGATACTATTACTATTAATTTAGATGAGAAGGACACTTTAGAAGATGAGCATGAGATTATTTATATTGAAGTTGATTTACATAACATGGTTTCTATGCAACTTACATTTACATCTACATGTGAGCATAGTGACTCTCCTAAGAGCCCTTTATATTTAGCTATTGTTCCTACTATGTTGGACATGGCTCCTCTTGAAAGTTATCCACCTTCTCTTATTACTATTGACCAAGATAGGGGAGGAAGGCAACATGCTTGAAGTGAGCTCTCTAGCATAGTAGCATTTTGTGTGTTTTCTTGTTGTTATATGCTTCCCCCATATCTTGTTTACTAAATGCATATTTAGATTTCTTTAAATTACCCTTGTTGCTTTGTTGGTGCAAGGTGATAAAGAAATAACCATGTTGTGACATTCTTCTATTTGTTCTTCTATGTTATGTTATAGATATGATATTATTTGTACTTGTATCCTTGTGTTGTCTGCTTAGATTTGTGACATGGTAGTACCAATTCTTTTTGATCTCCATGATGGTGGTCCAAAAAGACTCTTCTTCATAACTCTTACATATCTTTCTTCTATTGTGTTTTAGATCTGCTTCCTTTAGGGGATGATGACTTGTCATACTTGGTATAATGCTTACATATTATCCTATGATCATATTGACCCAGAGTTAGTAGATTCCTTATGTTCTCATGCATATTATGTATTCATTTCCCTTGGTTTGTCCACTAATGGGGGAATCTCATAGTGGAAACATCCTTTGATAATCCATTAAAGCCATTTCTCATGTTAAATTTTTAGCAATGACTTTAACATGGGGGCATACGCTATACTTATTCTTGCATTCCAATCATGGGGTAGTAAATACAAATTTTAAGTCTAGCTTAGGGTACTTTAGTCTTAGTTGCTTGGTATGCTTCATAAGTTAGCATCAAATCTATGCATTAATACTTCATCCTTCTGTTGCAATGCACATATTTCATGAATCCCTTTGTGGATCATGCATGATCCTAAAGAATGGATTCTCTATACACACATTCAATCTAGGAAGTGTACATTCTTGACATTGGGTATTTCCTTCCTTCACATGCTCACATGCTAAATCTCATCTATGGGCTATTCATACCAATTTTCTAAAGTATCATATATGGGTAATGTATCCTTTCTAAACCTTACCATAATGATATGAAGAATGTTGATCTACAAGTGGGTAATCTAATGGGTTGACTAGAGGGTTACCATCCTATTAGACTATTTCAATGCCATCTTTTGTGGTAGTTCTTTCAGTGATTCATAGTAAGGTGGGCACTGTACTAGGTGAGATAATCACCCTTTTAGTTTTGAGTTAGTGATCACTCTCTCATTATAATTTTGGAGTTAGCAAAGTCTTAATCCCTTAGGGACTTGATTCTTTCTCTCCAAGATCTTAATAAGAGTATCTTATGCCTTGTGCTCTACTTTACCAAGAGTTTAGATCAAGTCCATACTCTTGCTAAAGTGGGAGCTATATCTATCATCTTAAATTGGAAGCACTCTAATTTAATGAAGGTTTAGCACCTATTAAATGTGAGATCATCAATTTCCCTCTCTCTTTCATTTCTTCTTCCCTTTTCCATCCTCCTCCTAGGTAGAATTGGGGTAAAACCTAATAGATTCTCTTGAAAGCTCCTATTTTCATAGTGATAAGCTTGAGTTAGGATCTATTTACCCTAGGTCCTTCCTTTTCATCTACCTTTCCACTTGGAATCTACTCCTAGCATTGAAATAGGGTTTCCTCATAATCTAAACATGACTTCTAGGTTTTGAGACCTGTTTTGGGGTCCCTAGAGTATCCCTAGTGTTTGTGCTCCTAATAATTAGGGTTCCACATTGTGCCTCTGATTCTTTAGGGAACATTTCACCTTTGATGGGCCAATTAGGGGCACACTACACATGTGATGAGGCCTTATTTTGGCCCCTTTTCTTCGGGTCCCGTGTTTTGGATAATCAGGTGTTAACTTCTAGGATAGTTAGCTTGCAAGAGTTAGTATATCCTGATCTCTATATAAACCCTTCCATTTTCTCTATTTTTCATATCACAACATATTTATCTCAAAGATTCAAGTGTCCACAAGCTCTAATTTCAAGCATTCAAGTTTCAAGCCTTCAAGAATCCATTCAAGCATTCCTCCATTGAAGATCAATGATTCAAGCACTCAAGAAATTGAAGGAGTTTATCTTCAAGCTCTCCTTTGATCAATTCAAAATCATTTGGAACATCTTCTATATCCATTCATCTTCATCTCCTTGGTCTAAACCCAATAGTGAAGTCAAGCACATTGCATTTGATTCAAGATATCTAACTTTGTAAGGTGAATTCATACATTTACTTTGCATTCATGCTATTTCAATTATTTCAACTCAATAGCTCAAGGCTAATTCCTAAATTGGGCTTTGACTAAGGAAACTCCTATTGGGATTACAAGTAGAAAGAGTAAACTTCTGAGTGGGGGGGTGGTGAATCAGTAGTTTAAACTTGGACCTATAAAACTTTCACCATTCATTCATCATATGCATTCAATATGTAAACTAAAAATAACATGCAAAGCATATGCATCTAAATCATGTAAACATGTAAGCAATCACACACATAACACCAAATATGATCACCTAAAAACCCTCCAAGTGAGAAGGTAAAATTGGGGTGGGAATGACACCCACGAATCTTCACTACTACAATTGTAAAGTGTATCCAATTAAGATTATAATAATTTGAACATGAATCATGGTCTACCCTGTTAAAGGCTTACAAAGACTATTAGGTCTCACCTTGTTACAGGATTTCAACACCTGGTTAGAAGTGTTCCTTTTTAGAGGACTTCAATTTACAACTAAGTAAGCACCCTATTAGAGGATTTCACATAGCTTATTAGGAATACATTGTTTAAGAGATTTGATTGAAATCACCTGTTAAAATGTCTCTACATAGATCATGTGATTGGTACTTGCTTGTCTAATGACAGATTACCTCTACACAATGTCTAATTGATCCTTTACGATCAGATGTCACAATGTTGTATCCTTCTCTCTATCCTCTATTCTTCTCTAATTGATTCTACAATTCACTCTTACTTTTAAGTCACCTTGAATGCTCTGCAAACTATATTGTTCACTCCTCCATCCATTTCCATCCATTATAAAGAGTTTAGGGCTTCATCCTCCTTAAGAAGACTTTGGTGGCTTAGGGTTAGGTATGAATCTACAACTGAGATTCATCCATTTTGATGCTTAAACCTTCCCTTTTTTTGATTGCCTACATGTAATTACATAGGGAATCAAAATATAGATTTGTCCTTATTTTCAAAAGATTGTAATCTATCCTTAAGTCAGCTTTAAAATGGTTTACATAGTTATTTGTGCCATTATAAACAAATATGTCAAAATTGTGTCACTCGGCTTATAAAGTCACTGATGCTCAACATGCACTATATTTTTGTTCTTGACTCGGCGTTTGCACTACTCAGCACCCACTATTTACTCGACTCCTGAATCACTCAACATGGTCTATCTACTCAACACTTGAGTGACTTGGCACATGAGTGACTCAACACTCAATGCAACTTGGCATGGTCAAATATTTACATGTTGTGCTTGACATGTATTACTCGTTCAACATGAACTAAGTAAATGGCTTAAGTGTGTTAACACTCACTTGTCAAAACCAATCTAAGATCAACAATCTCCCTTTTTGGCATGAGTGTCAAAAACACTTAAATATACATAATCAATCTCAATCTTCTCAAGCATAACACATCCATGACTCGACTTATATATAAAACTTCAAAATTTGTAAAATTTTATAATAACCTATATACCTCAAAATTGATAACTCCCCTTGAGTTAATGTGTTTGTGTTGTATTAAAACCTGTGCTCCCTTTGACTTCAATGTGTTGTATCTTATACTCTTTCATCTGATATGCTCTATCTTAGTTGATATCTATATCTAATTACTTCAATGTTGTATCTCCCCCATTTACTGTTATATCTCCCTCTATTCTTTATTCTCCCCCTTTTTGACACTTATGTCAAATGGGCTATACACATATAGTGTGTTTTTCTGAAAAGGATTTATGGACATCCATTATGATTTTGAGGGCTGCATCCCAGTTGTCACATAACATCTAATGACTTGATTTGGATTGCAAGCTTGACAACAAGGTGCACTAGGCCATCTAAAGTAGAAAGATTGGGGTCTTTGTTTAGTAGGGTCTCGACATAACCTAGTTCCTTGTGCAGTATCTCCATGTGTGGGGTAAGGGATGCCTATATACATGTCAATTTAGCTCTTATGCTAGCCTCATCTACTATTAGTACAACTAATTAACTTTGTGTCTAAAGCAATGTTTTGAAATGCTTCTCACTTTGAGCTAGGTTCTGAGATAGCTTAGTACTTGATGTGTTTAGGTTTCTCTCTAGACTCAAAATATGACTCCTGGTCTCTTGAGCAAAGAGTATAGGATCACATAGCTTTGTATACAATGAGAATATATTCTCAAGTACCTTCTTTACCTCTTCAACCTTAGTTGCCAATGCAACTTGAGTTAGTGCTATCTCACTATATATTTTTGTTGGTGTAAATAAGTATTTACTTATTACACTTTACTTAAGTTTACTTAGGTCAATGCATTATTTAATTATTTACTAGTTTGACACTTAGGAGTTTGCATACTCATATGAGTTGTCATGTTGACAACACTAGAGTAAGCAACTCTAATTTAGCACATGGTGTCTACAAAACTAGAGTTTGCATAATTAACTGACTTGTCATGTTGACAACATAGTTATTCACACTCTTATTTTGACACATGGTGTCTACAACATAATTTTACATGCTACACCTTTGTAGGCTTATCCTCACATCATCACGCTAACTTCTATGCTTAATAGAGGATAATCCACTCCTGGTGGACATGTGCCTTGTTGTAAGACTTATCAGTATGTAGACTCCTAGTCAGTCTAGAGGCCTTTATATTTAGGCACTCCTAGTGTGCATATACATCAATTTAATATCATATTGTTATTTTGATCATACTTTATTGGTCCATTCTATGCTTGTGCTTAAGTTCCTTGATCATGGGTGATTTTTCCCTAAGGAAAATTCTTACATCAATGATGTCTCCCAAATCTGTTATGTATGACTCCATAAACAAACCTGAAATATCTATTATGTAGTCATCCCTTGATGCTAGAACTGGAAAACAAGGTGTACCCAACTGTATTGAATTGCATGGACCTATCACTGTAGCAATGTATGCATGTGGAATGTGCGAATGTTGTGACCTTGTTCTGCATCTGTCAATAGGATCCCACATATTTGAATATGTTGAATCACTATCACTATTGTCACTATCAATTTCCACAATGTATGAAGTATGGAGAGGATTAGAGGATACGCTTGGTGAACTTTTCTCAAAGTGAACATTCTTCTCTATGAAAATCTCATGAGTGTCATGATCCATAAGTCTATATGCCTTAACACTATCTTCATATCTGATGAAAGTACAAAGCCTTGGTGGTGGTGCCTTGCATTCCCTTGAAGAGATGTTTTCCCATGTTGGACAACCAAAGACTTTGAAGTGTTTCACAATTGATTTTCTTCCACACCATGCCTCAAAAGAATCTTTCCATCTAGGACATAATGAGGAGACCTATTAAGTATATGATTGGCACTACTTATAGCTTTTTCTTCAAGTGATGGATCAAGAGACTTGGTGTGAATCATGCAACTTGCCATAGACTTAAGAGTTTTAATCCTCATTGTTGCAACACTTTTCTTTTGCAGACTAAATGCTATTGGATTCTAAAGATGAATACCCTCAAGTTTACAAAAGTCTCTAAGTCTTGAGTTCACATATATACTTTCATTGTCCATACAAAGAACCTTGATGGCTTTCCTTGATTACTTTTCAACATGACTCTTGAAGGCTAGAAACTTGTCAAACACTTCATTCTTATGATGAAGAAAGTAGACCCATGTGTAGCGTGAAAAGTCATCAATGAAAGTGAGGATGTAGCGACCCTTGCTAACTGATGTCACTGCAAAGGACCTAATAGAACTGTGTGAACCAACTCAAGAACAACAGATACTCTCCAAAACTTCCCTTTGTCATAATTTTATTTGAGATGCATATCCATTAAACAAGTTGAACATTCATCCTTATAAAAGTTGATTGTAGGTAGACCTTTGACCATATTGTTTGAGCTAAGTTGATGAAGATAGCAAAAGGCAAGATGTCCATACCGCTCATGCCATAATTTGCTTTGTGAATGAGATTGTGTCAATAAGGCATGTGAAGGAGACTTAGACACAGAGTGGGAGAAGGAATAAAGCCTTTTGTCATGATTGACTTTACCCACTGCAACCAATGAATCATCTTTAAGATTGTGCACCATGACTGAATCAAGAAGGAACTCAACTTTATTACCATCTCCATAGTGAGTGATTTGGTAGATTGAGAGGAGATTAGAGCTAAGATTGGGAACATAAAGAACATCTTTGAACTCTCCATTTTTCATCTCAACTTGTCCTTTCCTTTCAACTTCCATTCTTGTATCATCCCCTACAAAGATGTGAGGTAACTTGGACTACTTTAATGAAGAAAAGTCTCCTTTTGAAGAACCCATATGATACAAGGCACCTGAGTCAAGAATCCATTCTCCTAAAGAACATGAACCTACCATAAGTGCTTTTCATTTTCCCTTTGAAGTGGATGGATTTCAATCCTCAGAAGCATTTGACACATTGATTTTGTTCTTTCTAAATAAGTTTTCCAACTCATCAATTCTCTTAGTCTTGCGATGATGCTCATCATGATTCGATTTCTTGCAATATGCACAAAACAATTTATCCTTCTTGTCATTGTTTCCCTTCTTGTTGGAAGAAGAACTACCTTGTTGTGAGGAGGTAGATTGCCGTGTCTCTGATTTTGATTTTTGCTTCCACTTCTTTTTCTTTCTACTGGTAGAACTTTTTCTACCTTGATCTGATTGGTTCTCATTGCTAGCCACCAATTCCTTTGTCTTTGATGACTTGAGAATTCCCATATCTATGGATTGTTCCAACATCAACATTTTTGCAAATGCATCAAATGTAGGCTTAGTGAAGGCACTTCCCATCGTCAACCTGTAAGTGTTGTAACTCAAAACAAAAGATGCATACTTTGAAGATAGCCTCTTAAAAATGTGATGAATCAATCGATCATCCTTCATGGGATTGCCACAGTCTTTAAGTAGTGCTCTAAATTCATTGGCTTTGTTGATGTAGTCTTGAATTGTGTCAAAATTCTTTAGATCCAATAGAAGTAGATCATCCTCAATTTGGAATCTTTTTTCCTCATCCACCTTAGCATACAACCCTTCAAGTTTGTCCCAAGTAGCCTTATCTTCCTTAAAGCTAGAAATGTGGAAGAAGAGATCTCTATGAACACAACTCTGAATGATTGCTAAAGCCTAATTGTCTAAAATTTTCCAATCAACTAGTGCTATAGCATTAGTGGGTTTGGTAATTGTACCATCAACATATAGATTTAAATCTTTTTCCATTAATCCACTCCATACAATATCTTTCCATGTAGTATAATTGTGTAAAGTTAGAAGTGGAGTTTTAGGGTGAACCCATGATGCAGAAAAATAAAAGAGCACAAAAGAGAGACACAAGAACACAAGACACCCCCGACACCCCACCCCCCCCCCCCCCCCAAATGATGCTTTTGGCACTTTATGTGTAGTGCATTTACAATAGGCCACTTATCAAAATGTACAAAGTGGACTTCTGATTTTTCTATTTACAACTACCTTTTGAGGTTCAAATCTGGTACTAAGCACTGTAGCTCAAATGTACAAAAATTTTGAAGAGTAATCAAAGCAATACAATGTAGAAAAGGACCTAATTTTGAAATTGGTATTTTTGTCCACACAAGCTTATAATTTGATTGTCGATCTAGAAAGTAGATGAAAAATTAAGCACTTCAAAAAAAATAGAACCTAAAAAATGTGTCCAGATGAGCCCATACGGAGCGTTTGACGTTGTAAAATGTAGGATTAGACAGGTATAGTCACCAAGAAATGTAATTTCTAATAAATCTGTATACCAAAACAAGAAAATAACAACACCACTAAAAAGTTCAAGAAATTTTACCCAAAATATTAAAAAATTGCACCTAATTTGGAGTTTGGATGATTGAGATATGGCCTCCCAAAGTTTGACTATCAAATCAAAATTGAATCTGGAGAGGGGTATGGGCAAAAAATTGCAAGGTTAAATTTGACATCCAAATTGCCATTGTGATAGTGTAAATTAGTATGTTGATGATGGTTAGATGACCATCAAATTTAGGCTCGTGACTTGGTTGATGTCAACAAAAAAGGTTGCTTGGTGATGTGGCAGTAACATCAGTTGTTTAGAAAAAGATGACATGGTAGTGTACAGTTGTATGGCCTATCAATGTGTCAAGTTGAGATGATGATGACATAGGATGTTGAGTCACTGGGTAACGTGGCTTGTATAGTGTTACACGCTGGATGTCGTGTCGCCAATCTGACGAGGTAGTCTATTGGTAGATGACTGTATACAAAGGTTCACTAATGGGGCTGACTATAGGTACATGTAGAGGTACATAGTGTTGCATGTCAGAGTTGAAAGGTCTATGTTAGAGGTTGGCATGGTCATCAAAAGATTGAAGATGATGGCCGGTGACTGTTTGAAATGCCAGTGAGGATTGAAATCAGACAACGCTGAAGATTTGAAGTCGATGAGAGGTCCAGCAATGGTTTCCATGAGAATGAAGTTTGACACTAGTTTAAAACATGACTGAAAGGAAGATTATAAATTTGATGGGTGGTTATATTTGTCCCACATGCACTACACAACTCTGATCCTCTTGTCCATTCTCTACATGATCTATCTTACTAGGTTGATATGATTGTGGATCCTCATGTACAATAGTTGTAGGAGGTTTCTTTATCATTTAAGGAGATAGATGGTTCTTTGGGATATGTTCTACATCCATCCTTGCTAGAACTACACTCATTCTTTTCAACATTGTTGGAAGGGGCGACCATCAATATCGACACATGGACAGTTGAGTAAGTCTTAGAGACACCATTCATCTTTTGGATTCTTTATACACATTGGGGAAGCATCTCATATGTACCTATGATATTGTTTCTTCCAAAGGGGAGGAACATTATTAAGCAGTCATGGATCAACTTCTACATTAGAGTAGCTATCATTGATTGACATTCTATATTGGGGGGGGGGGGGGGGCTACCTTGTCTCCTTTCTTCTTCTTCTTCTCTTTTATGTGGGGGACCTTTTCCTCTTTTGGGATAGTGTTCTTCTCATACTTCTCTATTGTATATACATGATGTATGTCATAATGGGGGGGGTTTTGATTACTCCATCCATCCATGCATCTTATTTTTTTATCTCTCTTTTTGGGGGAGGTTTTTTCCCATGAGGTTTTCCCTCTTTCTCCACTTTATGAGAGATTTTTTTGCTTTTGTACATGGGTACCTAACATGGCCTAGTAGCCGAGACCCATCATGCATTTTCATCCTAGCTTTTGTAAGCTTAAGTGCATTCCCCTAATTTGCACTTAAGGGGGGGTGTTGGTGTAAATAAGTATTTACTTATTACACTCTACTTAAGTTTACTTAGGTCAATGCATTATTTTATTATTTATTAGTTTGACACTTAGGAGTTTGTGTACTCATATGAGTTTTCATGTTGACAACACTAGAGTAAGCAACTCTAATTTAGCATATGGTGTCTACAACACTGGAGTTTGCATAATTAACTGAGTTTTCATGTTGACAACACTAGAGTAAGCAACTCTAATTTAGCATATGGTGTCTACAACACTGGAGTTTGCATAATTAACTGAGTTTTTATGTTGACAACACAGTTATTCACACTTTTATTTTAACACATGGTGTCTACAACATAATTTTATGTGCTACACCTTTGTAGGCTTATCCTCTCATCATTGCACTAACTCCTATGCTTAATGGAGGATAATCCATTCCTAGTGGACATATGCCTTGTTGTAAAACTTATTAGTGTGTTGACTCCTAGTCAATCTAGAGGCCTTTATATTTAGGTACTCCTAGTGTGTATGTACATCAATTAAATATCATATTGTTATTTTGATCATACTTTGGTCCATTATGTGCTTGTGTTCGAGTTCCTTGATCTTGGGTGAATTTTCCCTAAGGCAAATTCTTACAATTTTCTCATTCACCTTTCCTTGAAACTTCTTCTCAGACTATTCTAAAAGTTTTGCAATAGTATCAAGGTCTTCATTACTGACCTTTTCCACTATATCTATCAGCTATTCTATCAATGGCTTGGTCTCTTTAGGATTTGGTAGGTTGAATGCATCTAAATAGATGTCTTTAATATCTTGGAGTGCTTGTTTCTACTTGTGTTCTCTTCTAAGCATTTCTTGATGCTTTTTCTTCTCTAAGGCTTGTTGTAAAATGCCTTTTTTCTCCAATTTCATTGTGTCATAGTCAAATTTTGGAATCACAATTTCTTCATCAAGGCTTGTGTCACCATAGTGAATTATCTTATCAACCTTTGATGAGCTAGGGCTTGGCACTGGGATTTTTTAATGGAATGACTTTCGTGCTCGGCTTTTGAAGAACTTGTGTAGGTGGACTGCTAGATGCTGGTAGGGCTACTAGTGCTTGAATGGCTTCTTGTTCCTTCATCTTAGGTGTTTTCTCACTTTCTTCGGGCTTGCCCTAATCTATCACTATGATTTGAATTGCACCTTGTTCTCTTGCTTTAGGTATAGATGAATCTATTTTTCCTAGTTTCTATTGTTGACTTGTAGTTGTATATTTTTCTTCTTCCTTCTTCTCAACAGTATCAATTTTAACACTTGTATCAACCTTAGTATATGTATCCACTATTGTTTGAACCAAAGGTTATACATTTGTAACTAAATGGGTGTCAAAAGGTGGTTCTTTTGTATTCACCTATTCCCTTGTGACCTTAGTTACTGCCTTTTTCAATTCTTCTACACTGACCATAACTAGATTTTCACAGAGTTTTGCTTGGAGTGTAGATTGGTCTAGAATCTTCTTCAAGTCTTCTGTTGTAAGTGGATTGATGTTCTAAGCTGATGCATCAAAAAAATCCTTTATAGTTATAGTCTCAGTTGTCACACTTGTGTCATGAGGAGGACTGGCATTAGGAATTTGTGTGTCATGCACACTCTGTTCATCTTGCTACTGAGCAACTGTTGCCTTGTCAATGTCTTTCTTTTTTGTTTCCTCCCCAACTATATTATCTTTATCATCATCTTTACCCTCTAAAGGGTCAACTTCTCCTTGTTTCATAGTGGTCAACCCATAGATAAGTTTCCATAATTGGGTTGATTTCTTGACCACATCTTCAATGTTATTTTGAAGAATGTTGAAGGATCTATATTTAGGTGTGAACCTAACTGCATATCTCTTGACAACCTTAGCAATCTATCCTTTTGTCAATTCGGGCATCACTTGAGCTAATGTGGTTTTCTTGATCTATTTCTCCAAATTCATATAGTAATGCCATTTTTGCTCAACAATATCATATAAACCTTTTGGTATTGAGTTGAAAAATTCTAGTGGAGTGTTCTTAAACTTTGACATCATGGCATATAATTCCTCTTCCACTTGATTTTTCTCTTCCTTTTCAATTTTATCAAAATCAATATGTTTAAAACTAAATAAATTTGCATTGCTTTTGATGTTTTCACATAAATTTTCAAGATCAAATAAAGGATTGTGCCTTACCACTTTAAATTGGTTATTTTCATCTGATTCTATCCTTTCTTCATTAGATTTTGGTCATGTCACATATTTTCTCCTTTTTCTTTTCTACTCTTGGCCACCTTGCTCTATTTGTTTGGTCGTTTCCTTGGCCTTCTAATTTGTATCATGCATCCTGGCTCTAGTGGTAGGAATAGTGGGCTTGGCTAGGCTAGGTTTCACAATCTTCTTTGCCTTTTCCACTGGTTATGCCTTAGCTTTCCTCTTCTTTGGCTCGATAGGAGTAGATGCTTCCTTGACTTCTTCTCCCTCAACACCTTTAGTATTCTCCTCTACCTTGTCTTCTCCCATGCCTTGGGTCAATGTAAGAGGTTCTTGTGCTTGTGCTTTTTCTTCCTCTTCGTCCTCTTCTTCTTCTTCCTTTGCTCCTCCAAATTTTTCTTTTAGTTTCTTCATTATCTTATCTTTCTTCTTAATAGATGATGCAATTTTCAACTCCATGGTAATCTTTGATTTTACCAGCTCATAGTTGCAAAATATCTTTGTACTTTTATTGATTTCCTCTGCTTGGAGTGCAGTGATGGCTGCTGAGGCTTCATCAATATTAATTTCATAGCCAAGTGGTCTTAACCATCTTACCCTTGGTGTGGTAGCTTGCACAAAAGTGTAATAAACATCAACTAGAAAACATATGTCATTGTAATGTTGTTCAACCAATGAAACTGGTATCCTCATTCTTTCCTTCATTGATTTCTTAAAATCTTCAAAGTAGCTTATCATCAAGGTTTCAAAGTCTTCTCCCATCTATTCAATGTACTCATTGATCTACATCACAACTGATCTATTTTTTTTCCACCCTACAATACCAAAAGAGGGAAATGTGTTTTGAACATAAAAGAATATGTAAACGAGTATTGAACCAAATTTTCATTGTGCACTCTTGGTTTTCCTAATAGCTCCAAGATTCTCCATTAGTTTTTGTAATTGTAGTTTTGACAGATCATATGTATGATCTTTCTTCACAATCTTGTAGCCAACATCTATAGCTATACAAGGCACACTATTCAATCTACTAGATTGATAGAATTTGTGTGAGATTACTCTTACAAAAAAGTTCAATAATGGATCAGCAATAGTATCTATTGTCATGCCGCTCTTATTCCATTTTGCTCCAGTGTTCTTCTCAATTACTTCCTTGGAGTCACTTCTAAGTGTCTTTGGTTGATCTAGGGTTGAGTATCCAATTACCCTATGAATTATTCTTTTGGTGATCTTAATAGGTCCTCCCTATAGCCATAAAGAAACATCATGAATTCTACTTAGAACAATTCATATCCACTCAATTTTAAACACATTAGGAAAATCCAGGGCTCATGTTAAACCTTTTTCTCAATAATTTTGTATTCCTCTTTCAAAACACCATTCTCACAAAATATGTTGTATGCATCTCTTGTCTCCATGTCTCCTATACCTCCTATCTTTCAATTATGACACTTTCTCATATCTTGTACCATAATCACATTTGGCAAGATCATTGACAATATGCCAGAAGGATCTTGTTTATAGGCAATGTCAGGAATGGCTTTAAATATGGGTTGCTTAACTTCATTACTGACAAGATGAACATTCAAAACCTCCTTTCCTTCGACATTTTTCAAACTAGATGCCATTCTGTCAACCTAGGGTTTATGAACAATTAAACTATATAGCTCGACTTGTGATAAATACCTTGTGAGATCTGAGAAACTGGTGTGAGATTGTTGCTAAAATCTCTACAAGTGCCTTGAACAAGTTTCTAAATCACCTTTGCTCTACTTACTCTTGCTCAAATTTGAAATGATGAATAATGAGAAAAAATCGATCATATACCCTTCGAAAACCTTGCATTTAATGCTAAGTGCTTACATAGCTATAAGCTCAGCATCAACCAATTTTAGAATCACTCAACATCCATTGATATTTCCATCACTCAGTAGCTACTATGATTTTGGCATCTACTAGCTAGTCTGGCAGCTTGGCATCAACTAGTATTCCACTTGGCATACATAGGAAGCATTTCATGCTCGGCAACAACATGAAAAATTTAAAGATTTAACTTGAATTTTCAATAACATCTTGCATCTTTATTTATGCTAATGTAGTATTTTTAGTACTATCTCCTTTGGAACTGATGTATGATATAACACTTGAATATCAATGCCACATACCTCTTGATTGCCTAGTTTGATGAGGTGTAATCACCTAACCCATTGGGTGAAGTGATCCCTTGTCTATTTGATGTGTTGCAACCATCTTTCTTTTTCCATGTCTTGTTCATCTCATCTCTGATGTGTTCAAAATCTACCTTGCCTTTTCCTTTATCAAATTCACAACTTAGTGCCTTTGACCTAGTTGGACAATGCTTATTGATGTGACTAGTCTTCAAACAACTAAAGCATGTGGTTTGACTCAACCACCTTTTGTAGTTACCATTAAAATGTGTCCTAATACAATTCTTAGGAACATGTCCATATTATTGACAATAATGATAGCTATATCTTGTATTATAATCCCAATTATAAAAGTTCTCATAGCTTCTTACCTTTGTTGGCTTGTTTGATGACCACATGGATTTGGATCTACATTCAAAATCTCTATGTCCATACTTCTGATAGTTGTAGTAATATCCTTCAAATCTTTGTTTATGCATGGTCCTACTTTTGCATTCATGTGCTTGATGGCCTTACTTGTTGCACTTATGATAATGAGTCATGTTCTTAGGCTTGACATTCTAATTTGTATTCTTGCTCATGCACACATCAATAGTATGTCCTTTCTTACCACAAGTATGAAAAGTAGGTTTGGAGTTCTTACCTTTGATGTTCCTTTCTTCAGCAACTTTGGATGATTCTCCTTCTTTAGTGCTTGTGTAGCCCAATCCTAATGTATCATTGTTGGGTTTAGGGGATCTCAATAATTGCTTAAAGTATTTTATGGCTTCATTTGGCTTATTCAAACTTTTAGCAAATTCCTTTTCTCTTTTCAGGTTACTCTACAATTGTTCATTTTGCAACTTCAATGTGGTCACTAGTGAATTTTGACCCAAATTTTGACCAATTTTGGTCAAATTTTGACCAAGGTTTGTCGCTATTTTTCTCGTCCAAATTTTAACCAAATTATAGGTTGGTCAAAATTTTAACAAACAAATTGTAGGTTGGTCAAAATTTTGATGAATGTATTCGTCAAAATTTTGAGCAACTTGCAATTTGGTCAAAATTTCAATGAGAAAATTAGTGACAAACCTTGGTCAAAAATTGGGTCCAAATGTACTAGTGGGTTATCTTAATGTCCTTGACATTCAGTTCATATTTGGCATTCATCATTTGACTTAGAGTATCCAATTGCATGTTGGAAATTTTGGTTAGTTCTATTGACTTCTTTTCCAGTTTGTTAGCCAAAACTCTTTTGTCCTCTTCAATCATGGCTTTGTCTTCCATGGCTTTCTTCTTCTGTTCAACCATTTCACATACCAGCATGCCTTGTGATTCTTATTCTAACTTGAGATTTTTGATTTCCTCAGCTTGGATTCTATTCTTTTTCATTAGATCTACAACTACTATATCAAATTCATTTGATTTTCCATCTACAAATAGCTTGGTAGTGTCTATCTCTTTGTATTGTGTGTCATTCTCCGCAATAGCAATTTCTTTCCTTCCCTTTAAGGATTTCTTTAGTTCCTCTCTTTCCTCATCTAGTTGATGTAGTATGAGATGTATTTCAATCTCCTGGTTTTCAATAGTCTTTCCTAACTTGTAGATTTCCATTTCACAATATTTCCTCAAAGCTGCAAAGATTCTCTTTCAGAGAACAAGGCTCTGATACCAATTGTTGGAATTACAAGTAGAAAGAGTAAACTTCTGGGGGGGGGTTTGAATCAATAGTTTAAACTTGAACCCATAAAACTTTCACCATTTATTCATCATATGCATTCAATATGTAAATTGAAAATAACATGCAAAGCATATACATCTAAATCATGTAAACATGTAAGCAATCATACACATAGCACTAGATATGATCAGCTAGAAACCCTCCAAGTGAGAAGGTAAAAATGGGGTGGGAATGACACCCACAAATCTTCACTACTATAGTTGTAAAGTGTATCCAAATAAGGTTACAATAATTTGACCATAAATCATGGTCTACCCTATGAAAGGTCTACCTTGTTAAAGGCTTACAAAGAATATTAGGTCTCACCTTGTTAGAGGATTTCAACACCCTATTAGAAGTGTGCCTTGCTAGAGGACTTCAACTTATAGCTAAGTAAGCATGCTATTAAAATATTTCATACAACCTGTTAGGACTACTCTGCTTAAGAGATTTGACTGAAATCACATGTTAAAATGTCTCAACATAGATCTTGCGATTGGCACTTGCTTGCCTAATGACAGATCACCTCTACACAATGTCTAATTAATCCTTCATGATCAGATGTCTCAATGCTATATCCTTGGTTCTTCTCTAACTGATTATGCAATTCACTCTTACTTTTAATTCACCTTGAATGCTCTGCAAACTATCTTGCTCACTCCTCCATCCATTTCCATCCATTGTAAAGAGTTTAGGGCTTCGTCCTCCTTAAGAAGACTCTGGTGGCTTAGGGTTAGGTATCAATCTATAGCTAAGATTCATCCATTTTATCACTTAAACTTTCCCTTTTCTGATTGGATGCATGTAATTGCATATGAAATCCAAATATAAATTCGTCCTTATCTCCAAAAGAGCATAATCTATCCTTAATTCAGCTTTAAAATGGTTTACATAGTTATTTGTGCCATTACAAACAAATATGTCAAAATTTTGTCACTCGACATATGAATTCATTGATGCTCGACATGAACTGTATTTCTGTTCTTGACTCGACATCTGCACTACTCGACATTGACTATTTACTTAGCTCCTGAATCACTCAGCATGGTCTATCTACTCGACACTTGAGTGACTCAGCATACAAGTGACTCAGAACTCATTGCAACTCAACATGGTCTAATATTTACATGTTGCACTTGACATGTATTACTAGTTCGGCATTAACTAAGTAAATGGCTTAAGTTTTTTGACACTAACTTGTCAAAACTAATATGAGATCAACAACTCCCCCCTCTCCATCAACAACAAAAAACATTTTTTATTGTAGGTTACAAATATTGAATCAATGAACAAATTACAGATTGAAGTACCCTTTCTAGCTTTCTTTGAAATTGAAAAATCAGAATCAACATCAAACATAGTTAATTAGGGTCACACTACACCCCTGATGCACTGGTTCTACCCTAATAGATCATCAAAAGATTTACAAGTTTTTTCTGTCATGTAGTTTCAAGCCTAGATTCTGAAGATTTCCTCACATTTTGATCAGAATAGAAAGTAGAAATAGACTTTAAAGGCAAGTTCTTTCTCCCTCCTTTGTCAACTTAGCATATCTATATTTAGCATATACACACACATTACATATCTTTATGGTTTTAGACATCTTTCCCCTATTCTTCTAAATCTAGTTTGCATTAGTGCTCCTTGTTTTCTTAGTCTACACTAATCTCTCTAGACCTAGTCTTCTAGAATTGGGACTAAAAGGTTTATCTTCCTTATCCTCCCCTCTTCTATATCACACACTTACACATATAGGTAGGTTATGTGATGAACTTAGGTCTTATATCTTGAATTCAGATTTTCTACCACACACACATATACATAGACATTCTATATGTATTCTATACATATACATATACATATATATATACACATAGACATTATATATATACATATACATACACGCACACACACAAACACACACACACATAATATTATATATATATGTATATGTATATGTATAGAATATATAGAATGTCTATATGTATATAGATATGTATATGTATATGTATAGAATATATATAGAATGTCTATATATATGTATATTTTTATATATGTATATGTATATTTATATGTATATGTATATGTATGTATATGTATGTATATATGTATGTATGTATGTATGTATATGTATAGAATATATATGGAATGTCTATATATGTATATGTATATGTATATGTTTATGAATATAAATGTATATGTATATGTATATGTATATGTATATGTATATGTATATGTATATTTATATGTATATGTGTATGTATATATTTATGTATATATGTAGTCTGATGCCTTCCTTGTTGCCAACTGGTTGGCTCCTATGAAGTATTTTAACTATGGAAAACATGATCATTTTGTAGCCAAGTGTCCTTACTCTAATCAAGATGAAGAAAAAGGTTTAAAAGAGAAACAATTTTCTATGAATCAAAAATATTTTCATAGAAAAAGAATTTTTTTATATGTTTTTGATTAGATAAATAGGTTTTATAGGGACCCTAAAATCCAAGAGTTAAAACATAAACAAGGCTAATAATAAGCATTAAAAGCCCAGCCAAAAAAGAACAAGTCTAAAGGCTAATAATAAGCACTAGGCCTAGCTAAACAACAAAGGCCATAAGAAAGGCCACACTTTTTTTAGAAAAATGAAACAGGCAAAAGCCAGGACAAAAAGCCAGACAAAAAAGGAACAACTAGAAACAAAAGGACAGAAAAGAGCTAATCCTCGTTCTTTCTTTCCAGCTCTTGCATGACCTAGGTAGCCTTGTAGGCCATCTAGTTCTCCTCAGCCTCCTTCTTATGAATCCTATGTACATCCTGGTCCAAACAAGTGTAAGTGATACCCGTGGCAGTTTCATCATCAAATTTGGCTTTTCCCCTATCTTTTCCTTCGTCATCCCCCAACATTCCTCTATCTTTAAGCAAACCAATTAAAGATAGGATATTTTCATTTATTAAGTTGAGCAATGAGATCATCTAGTTTGACAAATTGTGGTTGTAATTTTCTAGGTTGAGAATCCTCCTTTCTACCAGGCTAATTATTTCATCCTGGTCTATCCCTTTCTCAAGATTGGTCAGATTCCTGGCTCCTTCTATTTGACCCACCTTCTCCTTAACCTCCTCCAACTCATGAAAAAGCCACTTAATTGACCTAAAATTGTCAATCATGTTGTTGTGAGTGTTGTTCAAAAGGTTCATCCCAGTTTCCCTGGCATTATTAGAGATTGCCACAATTGTAGGGTTAATTAGCTCTTCAAGCCGTAGCTCCTCTTGGTTCTCCACTAGAATCTGGGGATTCATCACTTCTCTGAAAATATCCATTTTAGTTGTCCTCACATTAAAATTCCTCCAGGCTTTCCTCATGTCTTTGGCTAGCACTTCCCCCCCCTCATCTCAAATATTGTCCTTTTTCTGCTCATCTGGTTGGGCTTGAGGATGGACAAGGGAGAGAGGAAATGAATACATGTCTAGTTCTTGCTGCATCCTCTCATCCTCCAATCCCACCCACTTGCATTTCTTCCCACCCTGGTCTTCCTTTTTATCCTCCTACTTATCCTTATCCTCATCTTCAGTCTCCATGTCCTCCTCTTCATCACTGTAGTCCTTCTCCTCATTCTCAAGCATCTTCTAACCATGACCCCTAGGGGTTTTTCTACTAGGGGTAATGGGAGAGGGCAACTTCTTATCATGAGGTGTAACTTTTTTACTAGAGAAAGTTAACCCCCCTTCCTTAGAGTTAATGCTTTGAATATCATTTGAGTTAGAAGAGTAGCTTGAGCTACCATTTTCCTCTTTCCTAGCCTATGAGGGGATGTTACTTATCATTTGAGCCTTAAAGTGCTCATAGATAAGCAATAACAGCCCCTCATGCAAAGCGGGGTTAATAGTGGGCTTCTTTTTGAAGCTAGATACCACCTTGCTCATGGAAGTCAACGAATAGAAAGGAAATAATACTTTACTATCATGCCAAAAATGATTCAAAAGAACAAAATGGTGGGTGCAAACATGATCAAACCTAGGGTCAAGAGTAATGTACTCGATGACGGTGCACGGAACATACCTCCATAATTTCATTATGGAATCTGGATCATAGAATGTATCACTCTTTTTTAGGTCATTTAGCTCCTTAGCTCCTTAGTGTTCTCAAAAAAGTCCTTCACTACATTGGATGAGAGCTTTTTGTCCCTAAAGAACTTAAAACCCTCAACCAAAATCTTAGTTACAATCGAAATCACCTCCTCTGTTATCAAAAATGAAACCCCATTCACCTTGACTCTACCATCGTTCCACAAGCTGACCATGTTGTTGGTCACATCTTGATCAAAACCATGCAGCTTCATGATATATCTTGCAATCCCGCCCTATTCCATCTTTTCCTACACTTTGTCCCTACTCCATTTTTCCATCTTTCTGACCGATTCTTTTCTGCACCTTTCACCCACCATTTCAGCACTTTGCACTCCCACAATTCTCATAAGCACAGCACACTGTGACTTCACCACCTGATGGGGACCTCTATGTTTAAGAAAAAAGCCAAAAAAATTAACCTTACAGTAGCATAGGTTGCATATGCAAAAAAAAACCCATAAATCGTGTCGAATAAACTGTAATAAATTCCACCTCGTGCACTTTTCAATACAACCTTTATGAATCGTACCCTTTCCCCAAAAACCATTCCTAGTCATAATTGCAAATTGATCTCCTCCATACTCCCTTGGATCTTATCTAGCTCAATCAAGCTCTTAACATCCACCAAAAAACTCTTTCCTAGTTGCTAGGTCATCTTTTGGTCAGATTTGACACCTTTATTTGCGAACCAAATTGCCACTGGGTTTGCTTCCCGAAAAATGTGAGTGACATGAACTCTATTAAATTTAGCAAGAGTCTCATGTGTCTCTTCAATTAGATTTGCAATCAACCATGAATAATGAGAATTTCCATTAATACATTTAATAATGTTATTCGAATCCCCTTCAAGCCAAAGATTAGTAACTCCAACTTTACAAGCCAGTTTCACCACATGGCAAGCAACACTTGCTTCGGCAAAGTGATTAGTTTGGAAACCTAGTAGGAGAGAGAAGGTCACTACTCCCTCACCAAATTCATTCCTTATTATGCCTCCACTTCCCGAGGAGCCAGGAAGATAATATGTTATATTTTAAGGAAGATAATAATGATAATTTTAATACTAGAAATGTTGAAATTACAAAATGTAATACATATTTTTTAAAACACGATGAAGTTAAAAATGACATTATCAGAAATTTGAAAGTTGAGATTAGAGAGTCTAAAGGAAAATTAGAAGTTGTAAATTGAGATTAGAGTCTCTAGTATCCTAATGTTGGATCATGTAGTATGATCCAAAACGTTGATGTAAAAAAACTATACACAATCAAATCCAGAAATCTAAAAGCATTATCATGGATTGTGGATATCTAATAGATCTCAAGTTGTAAATTGTGAGCTTTTGTTTAAAATTGAAAAGTACTTAAAATTAGAAAGTGAAATGGTTGCATTAAGGAGTGAAATCAAGAAACTAATTATGATTCTTTACAAGCAAATAAAATTCCTAAAAAGTATAGAAATATTGTATCAATAGTAAGGCACTAACATCAAAATAAGATTAGAGTTTGAAAAAGGACAAAGTTTAAATAGTGCAAAAGATAAAAAAGAATTATACTAAAACTAAGAAGTGGTTTCCTAGAATATTTTACACATTCTATTATTATTGCAACTTTTGCATCTATTTTAGTCATAAAGTAGTAAATCATAGGTTTATGTCAAGGAGAAGATTCAATTTTATAATTTCAAACTTGTTTAATGCCTTAAAGAATTTTAACTTGTTTTTTGTCAAATGTAGAATGTTAACATACTACAAAAAAGTACCAAATGATTTTTTCTGATACACAAAATAGGTTCTTTAACAAAAAGGAAACAAAAATTTAGAGAGATAGAAAATAAGTCTCTTACATCTTTACATGCTACAAAATAAAACATTTGATTGTGGTTGCTAAAATCAAACAAAAAATGATAAAAGGGAAGTTCTTCATGTTTATAGAATGGAATGACGATCTTGTGAAAATTGGGGGCAAATCTTCAAGTGTAGATTCACAGTAAAGGCTCATTGAGTATTAATGGTATGTTAGAAGCAAATAATATATGGAATCAATGGTTTAAAATACAACTTACTAAGTATTAGTCAGTTATGTTACAATGACTAATTTGTAAATTTTAATGCTAAAAAATGTGAGAAAAGAAAATTTGATTATGGAAATTTAATTGTTGAAGGTTAACTAATTGAAAATAATGTGTATGATTTGAACAAAAGAGTTGCAGGTAATGAGATTCAACTAGAGTTTGTATTCATATGGAACTAGTTGGCAGATATTTTTACAAAACCTATTCCTCTAGCTACTTTTGAAGCTCTTCATCAAAAGCTTGGGGATGTGGCTTTCCCACATTAATTTCCTATTACGACTTGCACATAAGGGATCCTCTTCTTGCTTTTATTTTTTCTACCTTATCCCTTGTTGATGTGAAGTGGAGGGAAAATGTGTTTTGGTTATGTTGTGTTGTTAGTGTTGTAGCAAATCAAATTTTAGATGTGTTTTGGTTATCATATTTCAAAACAAAATTTGTACTATAGATATTGCAAATTTTACAATTGTCTTTCCATCAATGACACTAGGAGATTGTTAGATTTTGGTTATTGATGTCAATATGACCCTAAAATAAGAATGAAATGGGATGAAAGGCCATAATCATGTGATGTTATTAACACAATCTTGAAAATGAATAATATACAGTATCAATTAGATTATTGTTGTAACCCTTCTTAATATTTGTTAAAGGTTTATTTACCAACCCACACCATATTCAAGGACAAGAATTCCAGTTGTTTTAAGAATGAAATAATATAAGACAAATCAACATACAAAATTTTTTTATCAATTAAATTATCTCATCTAATTTAGCCAACACAAATATTTCCATTAAATGTTGGTCATAGGGTTGTCAATCTCCAATGTAAATGATGTTGTTAGAATTTTTAAATAATTAATTAATCCCAATCTTTAGTGGGCAAGTTTCATATAACAGAATACACACACACACACACACACACACACACACACACTTGTGTTTAAACTTTATTTTTGTCTCAACTTTGTTTGCAATATTGATTTGTACTTGAAGCATCATCGAAGTAATTTCTAATATGATTACAACTAAAAGACAAAACATATCACTCGCTATAAATTTTTTTTTAAAATATATTGCAATTTGGTTATAAAATCTCAATGGAAGACCATCTATGTACAAGGAATTTTATGGTATTTTTGAAACTAAATCGCAAACTACTTGCAGTTATGTGACACTTCAAACTTTAGAAGTAGACAACCATTCATTTATTCATGCCAAAGGTGTTAGAGAGAGAAAGAGAAATGAATGATATGATTATATAACTTTTGATTAGTATCAAAATCTTTCCTTAGAATTTTTTCAATTGAAGACATTGGAAAGGAAAGATTATTTGACAAAAAGATGGAGACTAGTAATAAAGAGAGATTTGGGGATAACAACTATTGTGAATTAAATTTTGAGTTTGATTATTGATCTATCAGTAGTTTATCTTAAAAATTATTCTTTCCTTTGTTCAATTCATTCCAACATAATGTTAGAGTAAAATGTTTAACTCAATTGTTTTGTTAAGTTGCCTTTTATGCCTTCTTAAGATTTCACTTTATGCATTGTTCACATTTAATAATTACATTAATTATTAAACATTTACCTTTTATGATTTACCTTTTAGGTCTTGATCTCCTTTTATAAGGATTGATCCTTTGTATTCTATAATACAATTCCATTATCTGTGAAATAGATCGTTCCTATTTTTAGAGCCATCTTCTTTCTTTTTGCTCCATTCTTCCTAGTGATAGGTTATTTTTCAAGCAAGTGTTCTTCCAGTTCTATGAAGTTGTATTTCTCAACTTCTACATGGTATCATATCCTTGACCTATTGCAACCTATTCTTGTTTTGAAGAATTTTTGGAGCTTCAAGGGTTTGATGGTTTTAGAGGTTTCTTTATTGGATATGGAGGTGAACTTTTTTTCAGAGCACCTTGGGCCCAAACAGACATCATATTTGGATTCACAGGACTTGGAAACCTTTATTTCCATATAAAATATGTCTAATTTGGAGATAGTTGAAATATGAGGCAATTCTTTTTATCCCAAGGTCTTACAACCTTGGGATCAAAAAATGAGGAGACAATATTTTTTATTAAAAAATATATTTAAATTCAAATCTTTTTTGGAAAATGTTTAACAATATATACATTAACTCAAAATAAAAAGTTGCATTCTTTTGAATGCATGAGTTTATATTACAAATAATGTGGATTTTCTTTAACAAAGGTGCTCTATACTTTGGCTCTACCCACATGGCACTAGACAATGAGCCCATCCTTTTTTGGCACACAAGGGCCCACGTCTAATGGTATTGTGAACTCCTTTGTTTAAAACTTGCATGGACTTTTTTGAATGTGTGACACCCTCCCATTTTAGACTTGCACGCATAGGCCAAGGACACTAGCCCATGCGGGTCTCTATACCTGCCTTAGTTTTATTACTGACATGTTGTTAGCTCTTGCCTTGGGATCTTCTCAGCATCAATGTCAACACTAACTAAATTGGTGCATACATGAGAAAAATTCCAAGAAAAAATCTTTTGGAGCTCAAGATGGAATCAAATTCTCCTCCATGCAAGCCTTCAAACTCCCTCCACCGACCAATCTAGCTCTACCACTTATTAGTGGTGGATTTTTTTTTAATAAAAAGTTTGTTAGGCTTTTGGAGATGAGCCACATCAGCCCTACAAGTTTTTTCCCAAGCATTTTTTTGGCATAGAAGTGGTTTATTGATGCAATAGGCTTTTTTGTAAGGCAATTTTCCCTCTTTCCTTGGCATTTTTGAGTGATTTTAAGGCCTTTTTGACCTTTTAAAGCCAATTTGATGGTGGTATGTCATTTTTGATATGTGTTCCTTATTGGGGTGGTTTCACAGTAAATAATAGTGGTTTCATGGCTCACAAAACATTTTTGCAACCTGTAATGGTGGTTTTTAATTTTTTCCATGGTGGTTTTATGATTATCCGAGTGGTTTCCTGACAACTAGTCTTTTTTTGGTGAGGTGGATTTTTTTTGGTGAGTTGGATATTTTTTTCTAGGCACGTGGGAGTTTTTTTCGGTATTTTTTTGCCTCAACAACCATTTGACCATCAAATTTGGGCTTGTCATTTGGTGATGTTAGCATTGCATCAATATGTATGTTAGCCCTTCTAGCTCTATTTGGGCCTACCTTCAATATTTTTCTTATATCTCAAGCATATAATCTCTATTTTTTGCAAATAAGATATCGCCAAAAAGATAGTTTCAAGCCCATCGCAGTGGTATAAGTATTTTTTCATTTTGATGCTTTTATATAGCTTTTTTCTACCAAAGTTAGGGCTTCTATTTTGTACTCTAGGAGAGATTTCTTGAGCATCTAGTCTCCATTTTGAGAAAAAATTATATCATTCGAAAGATTGTTCTATTCTCATTCCAGTGATGTTGGTTATTTTTACAAATTCTTCTCCAAGTACATTCTATATAGTTGTATATATGAATTCCAGTGGATATCTTGGTTGTTTCAGGTCTATGGATCATTTTTGATACATGTGATGACTCATATTGGGTTGTACTTTCTATTATAGCATCTTATGTCTCTTATGATCCTTGTTGACATCTTTGTAGCATGTTTATGCAAACACACTGAGATAAAGTTACGTATTCCATTTGTATTTATGCTTTAGTTGTTTGACTTATTTTGCCTTCTTATTTGAGTAATGTCATTTGAGGGCACTCATACATATCACTATCTTCTTGGGATCTACCATATGTTGTGCCTTATTATACATTAATTAATCTAATTAAGTCTTATTGGGGATTCATGTTTTCCTTTTTTTTTCATCGACCTTTTTGAGTCAGTATTCCTCCTACAACATTAGCCTCATGACATGTCCGAGATTGATCACCTCACAAAACTTATGTATTTTTATGTGCATCTTGATAGTGGTTCCTTTATATTAAATTATTCTTTTGGGGGGTGGGGGGGTGGGGGTGGGTTCTCTTTTTGGTTCTTATGCTTCCTTGGTTTGATGGAGTGAGGTATATATACATTATTATATTAATTATCAAATATTTATCTTTCAGGGTATACCTTTTAAGTCTTGATCTCCTTTTATAAGGATTGATCCTTTGTATTCTATAATTCAATTCCATTATTTGTAAAATAGATCTTTCCTATATTTAAAGTCATATTCTTGTCTTTTGCTTTGTTCTTCTTTGTGATAGGTTATTTTTGCATGCATGTGTTCTTTGGGTTATGTGAAGTTGTATTTCTCAACTTCTACACATAATACATAGTATTTTGTATATGTTATATCAAAATTTAATGTATTTTATTTCAGATTTAAAGAAGGATTAAGCATCAAATTTTACTCTTGTATATAAACCTTCTTTCAAATCATAGAAATGAAAGTTTACTTATAGATATGAAATTGAGTATTTTCGTCAAAACATAGATTGTGGACTTACTGTCACAAAGAGATCAAAATATCCCAATATTTAGATTAATTTTGAATAAATGCTAAGATCTAATCACTAGATACTTAGATTTGAGAAAAGTCATTGACAATTTGTGATAGTACACAATTCAAATAGTAGAGATACTACGATAAGTTCAAAATTTAATTTTGCTATAGTACTACATTCTTAAAATTGTTTCATATCAAATTTACCTTGTTATCAGGATCAAATTATTTAGTGAGATTCACAGAATATCCATATTTATTCAAAAATTTGCAATCCTTTCAATGTACATTTTTGGTGGGCTAGAGCCCACATAAGATTTTTTATATTGTAATTGTGTTTGTACACAAATTGATTGAGTGGGTACTTAAGGTTTGAAAGAGTTGATGCTCTTTAAAGGGACCTTGGTGATTTCTCAGGGTTGGAGCTTTTGAAAATTATAATTGGATTAAAATTTTTGAGGTTGGATTAGTATAGTAGATCCTAACAACATCATTCACCATGATTTTTCCATGCTAAATTTCCATACCATACTTTTGTGCATTGTCTCTTGATCTCATCGTGTTTCACTTATATGGTGTAGGAGCAACTAGTACCAGAGGTACACTAGGAGGTCAATGTTAGAGTAAATAATTAATAATTAATTATTTATTATATTTACTTAAGTTTACTTAGGTTAATGCATTCATTTAATTGTTTTAGTGATGAGTTATTGACAACACGAGAGTTTGTTCCCTTCTAGCATGTTCCACCTTTTTGTGGATGCTTTGTTGTCAACCTTATCTTCTACCACTTTTGAGCTTGTTCTACAAGCTTCCTTAAGGCCTTTATATTCAGGCTCTCTCATTGTATCTCACATTCCATTTTCACTATTTTGCAATATGTTCTCTCTCATGTTCGTTTAGGGTTTTTTTGAGCTCCACCTCTTCCTTCTTGGTTTCCCTTCGATAGGTTATTTGTATGCAGGTGATCTTGGTGAGCTATGGAGTTGGATTTTATCAACTCCTACATGGTATTAGAGCCACCCTACCGCTGCTCCATTGAAGGATTTTTGAAGTTGCGATTCAGAGACACAAACCCTAGTTTGTTTATACATTTTTCTTCAATTTGGGGGAAAAACATTTTTTCAGAGTACATTGGGCCCAAATAGATGCTACCATTAGATCTGGAAGGCCATTTACAGTCAGGATTCATATAAAATTTGTTAATTTTGGAGACAGAGCTCCAGGAGACAAATTTTTTTTGCTTGCAGGGTCTGCCATACGGTCGTACAAATGATTTTGAGAAAAAAAAAAAATTAAACTTTTGGGTGCACCACCTAGTAGCCACCACAAGGCTACCCATCCTCTACACACACTCAGGCAGTCACCGGTGGTGCCTCCCCTGCACTTCTTTGTCCTAGTTGCGGCCCTCATGCCGCTCTCCCAACAACGCTCCTAATCGCTCCACCAGAGGTTGCCACCAGTTCTATGCTCCACCAATGGTTTCTCCCATAGTGCCACCCATGCTCTTCCTACATAGTCAATAGGGACGGTTAGCAACCCGCATGGTTTTCTATGATAGTTAGCAGTGGTTGGTGTTGACACATGGCATGGGTGCCACGTGGCCCCTGCCATGTAACCCTGCCATATCAATAATTTTCCATGTGGCTGCCATATGGACCTGCCATGTGGCACCCTTTTTTTGCTGCGATAGCTACAAAATCATAAAAAATTTTGCCATGAAATGCTGACATCAGTGTGATGTCAAGATTGCATCATCGGCCCTCCAGCACCTCTCTAGGGTCATTTTGGAGCTACAGTCAATTTTTTGGCCATATCTTGAGCATACTGAGATATTTTTTTGATCAAAAAGAAGCACCAGAAAGCTAGTTCCAAGAAAGAGACATTGGTGTAGGTATTTTTAGGTTTTGATATAGTTTAGTTGCTCATTTTTGTAGTTGAAGTCTAAAGTTCTATTTTTGACTCCAGCATGCATATCTTTTGCATCCCATGTCCATTTTTTGAAAACATTATATTTTTGGAAAGATAAATTTTTCATCTTTTCAGAAATGCTATCATTTCCTTCAGATTCTAGCCCATGCTCTTTCTATCATATTTTTGGCATTTTTGCTCTATGGTGGATATCTTGGGTGTTCTAGGTTAGAGGATCATTTTCATGGCATGGGATCTTTTGTTTTGGGTTGTACTATCTTTTGTATCAGCTTTTTCCCTTTTCTAATCATTGTAGACATCATTTGTAAGCACTTTTATGTAAACACACTGAGATAAAGTGCCACTCTTGCATTTCGGGTTCATGAACGTTGTTTTGAGATAGTTGTACTAGCACTATTTTTATAAAGCACCATGGGGGGATAGTTGTTTGCTATTTTAGGCCTTCTTCCTTTGTCAAGTGAGTGTCCCTTCCATGACATTAGCCCCATGTAGTGTCAGTGTGATCATGTCTTTATAGGTGTTTGTACCTCTTCCCCTCTCTCATCATTCTTAGTTCTGTCTACAGAGGATTTTGGCCCACCTTCTTAGTTGCCTATCATCTCACCCTATCTGCATTAAGGGGGGGTTATTCTATTGTTCTAATGCATCCTTGGTTTGATGGTTTGATAGTGTGAGCTATGTATTCAGTGGTTGATCCTATATACAAGGTGATTGTAGTGGCTGGCTACCTATGCATTTTGGTAAGATGGATCATCTACCATATAGATATGCTCAGTTTGTGCCTTCTTCTTCCATGGAGGTTCTTCAGATCAAAAATTTCTTTCTGATGGTAGAATTTGCAACTTCTTCATGCTTCAGTGATGCTCTTCATGATCACTCTTTCTTCCTATTTTCTAGGACATTTCCCTAGTTAGAGGCTTCTTCAGTTCTTCACTAGGTTCTTACCTCTTTTTGGGGGAGAGTTTTTCCCACGAGATTTTCTCTCTTTCCCCATTTTCAAAGGTTGCACTTCTTTGCATTGTACATGGTTACCTAACATGGCCTCATTGCTAGGACACATTTTGCATTTTCATCTTAGTTTTGTGAGCTTAAGGCATTCCCCTAAGTTGCACTTAAGGGGGGGTGTTAGAGTAAATAATTAATAATTATTTATTTATTCTATTTACTTAAGTTTACTTAGGTTAATGCGTTCATTTAATTATTATAGTGATGAGTTGTTGACAACATGGGAGTTTGTTCCCTTCTAGCATGTTCCACCTTTTTGTGGATGCTTAGTTGTCAACCTTATCTTCTACCACTTTCCAACTTGTTCTACAAGCTTTCTTGAGGCCTTTATATTCAGGCTCTCTCATTGTATCTCACATTCCATTTTCATTTTTTTGCAATATGTTCTCTCTCATGTCCATTTAGGATTTTTCCGAGCTCCACCTCTTCCTTCTTGGTTTCCCTTCGATAGGTTATTTGCATGCAGGTGATCTTGGTGAGCTATGGAGTGGGATTTCATTAACTCCTACAGTCAAGAGGATATACCATGACCAATTTCATTAATATTTGAATCTACAAGTTCATTTGAGTGTATTTCAAATAATAATAAGTTTATATATTTTAAGATTATTCAAGTAATTTGTATAAGGTTGTTCAAAGTGCCCATTAAGGTCCAAATAGGGTCAATTGGGTCAATATGGTCAAAGGGTGCAAAATGAACCAAGGAAGGTTAATAGTGATGTAAATTATCATTTCTAGTCTATTTCAATATGTTCTAGTGTCTATGCAAATTTGTAAATCATTCATGTTAAAGATATAAAGGTTGATGAAAGTTCTCAAGTGCAACATTAACCCAAAAGTTGCAAAATGTATGTGATTTGGTCCTAAAAGGTGGTTAAGTCAGTTATGGTTGAAGAGTTTTACAAATCTCATTTAATGGTCAAGTCTAGAAGAGTGGTCAAGTTGGAGGAAAAAAATTGTAAGGCTATTTATTTTATGCCTTTGATTATCACACCATTTTTGCAGTATAGTTGACAATTATGGAGTCTATGAAACTGTGATTGTAAATCTCTCATGTAATATTTTGTGGAAGGAAAATAAGGCTATTAGACTTTATGGAAGTCATTTTCAATGTGTATCTATAAATTTTTAATGAGAAACCTTAAATTTTTAGTTTAATCTTTTTCATTATACCTATTATAGTTACACTTTTCACTATTTCCATGAATGTTTCTAAAGCTTATCAGGAGTTATAGTTCAATGATTTTTTTTGGTTTTGGCTATGAATTGATAATTGGTCATGAGTTGTAGAGGAAGAATGAATAAAATTTCTTAAAACTGGATTCAAACCTTGTATAACATAAGCATGAGTGAGGGTTTGTAAATATCTCACATATTAGCCATTAAAAATTTATGATCATTTGGTATGTTGGAATTCATTAACATAGATTTTGGATTTGGTAGGTTTTGCATTTAATAGTTTTATCTTGTGGGAGATAAGTGATGTTGTAGTGGGCTTTACTGGTAAATTCTTTATTTTCTTGATAGTTTACACTATTTTGGTCTTTATTAATGTTGTAAATTTTTGGAATGACTTGAGGTGATCAATTAATATTAGGACATCACATTCAAACCCATGAACAAGTATGATGGTGGACCTATGTGAGTTTGGATATTAAATTTGTAAGGGTACCATTGGAATTGTCACAAAATAAAATTTCACAATGTAAGATAGTTTGTTATTAATTAGGATTCAATATTACAAATTAGTTTATGTTGATCCATGGTTGAATTAAAACTTCTCTAATTATTATACATATACCTTAAAATGTGTTTAGTTAAAATGAATTTGATGATGTTTTGCAAGACTGTGGTTAGTGTAGATTATGACACTGAAATTGTTTGTGAAAGGTGTTTATAATACAAAATGTGTAAAGATGGTGTCTATTACTAAGTGATAACACAATGTTACCTTGTGTATGTAAAACTAATAATTGGCAAGTGATTTATTTATGGTTTGTAATCTAGCTTCTATCATTGTTATTAATGAGTATGTTTGTGGACAGTGATAAGATGGCTAATTCTACTAATTGTAAATAGTGAGTTCTCATCCACATGGGCATTATGTAAGGGTCTTCTTTGTGAGGTATGTTGAAGTGAGTGTTTTAATTTAAAAGGTAAGGGAGAAATTCTAGTTGTTGAATATTTACTATTACACTTTCCAAATAAGGGTTAGACCTTAAATAGTGGTTGTGACACCAAGTCCTAATATGCCTTGAAGCTAAATTTTGCAATATGAATTAATGGTGTATATTTTATCTTTGAAAGTAGTTATTGAGTTTTTTAGATGGAATCTTTGAGATGTTTATTAATTGATAATAATGACAATATTGGTAATCATGTTCAAATACTTGAGGTTATTGGTTTTATAAGATAGTGGATTGAATGCCTCTATCATGTAATCTTGTTTATGAACCTATGGTGAGCCTTCAAATTCAATTGTGTTTGATGCCTCAATTAGTATGAGTGTTGTTACAAAACAAGGTGTGATTTACCTTGTGTGAAGGTAATAAAGGGATGCTCCACATCATTACATATTTTATTTGATGTTTTAGTTTTATAATAAAATATGAAGTAACTACATAAAGATTGAAATAGGATGAAAATTTTAAGTTCTATGTACTAAGGGGCTAAGATGTGGGGGTATGTCTTGAATAGAATTAAAATTATAGAAGTTAAAAGTCACATAATTTTGTGTTACAAATTGAATCTTAGAATGATAATTGTAGTATACTTGATCTACAACATGGCCTACAAGTTTCCCATATGGAGCACATGTATTTGTTCACAAATTAATTTGCATTATAGTTACATATTTCTATTTGATCCCTAAAGGAAAAATAGAAAAAGAAATAAGCTTTTCCGATATGGTTATATTACCTATTTTCCTATGTACAATATAAGTAGGCAACAAAAACAACTATTAAAGTACCATCTTCGATGAAATAATCTATTGTCCATAGTATCTGCACTTCCACTGCAATGTTCTACAAATCATGTCTTGATATGGAAAATGATGGAATCCTATTTCTTGGAAATTAAAAGGAGTATCTAAGAGGGGAGGGTTGAACCAATTACTATAACAAATAATCCAAAAGTCCCTTTTTAAGATGTCAACACAATATAAAAACCAAATTCTACTATAACTTGGTTAACACTGAATATTCTGTTGTAACTCAATTAACATTGAATAATTAAATCTTAAGATATTAATGTGATTAGCCTTTATTAAATTAGTTGTAAAAACATACAAGAAATAACATGAACACAAGATATAGTAAGATTTAATGCAGAAACCCAATTTGGAAAAACCACCAATTGTAACTAGTTACTATTTTTCACTCTTTTGAAGTAAGTCATGTTAGGAGCCAACCCTGTTAAAGGTTGTAAAACACACTGTTAGGTGTGACCCCATTAGAAGCTTTAATTAACCTTGTTAGGAGTGGCCTTGTTAGAGGTCTTCGAAAACTTCAATCTAGAAATGCCACCTTGTTAGAGGATTTGCTAAATAACTATTAGGCTAACTCTATTAAGAGATTTGAATCAATGCTACAATTATTAGAGAGTAACAATGAATTCACCTAATTGCTGATGCAATTATCTTTGCTGATTCAGATCTTAGTTTTGGCTTTAGTATTTGATCCCCCTTGATCAAAATGTTCTTTGTAGCTTGGTCAACTTGAATGCTCTGCCATTTACAAATATCCTTCAAGTTCACTTCCTTGATTCATCTTCTTTAATTCCACATTTCAATCCTCAACTTGACCTTTCATATATATGATTCACCTTGTCAAGTCAACTTGAATATCCTTTTAATTAAATAATTTTCATCCCTTAAGTTGGCTTGTATTAACCAATAAATTTATAAACTTAATATGCTGACAGTTGACTAATACAAAAGTGAGTACTTGATCAACATAGAAGATCCCTTCATTAACCAACCCAACTTGGATTGAATAGGAGTTCTAACATTAACTAACCCAACTCAGTCAATACTAATTTTATGATGTCTTCCCTTTGTTAACCAAATGAACTCAACCAACACTGTCTCTAAACTTGGTTATAACTGAATTCTCAACATACACAAGGAATTGTCTTTGATGCCCGAGTGAGCTTGGCTATCATTGACTACTCAGTAAAGACTTGATATTTTGTGTAACATCAAAGACAACATAAAATTGAATAATTGTTTTCAATAATCTCCCTCTTTGGCATTTATGGCAACACAACATGTCATAATATAAATAAATTATAGAGAAAAATAGAAGTAAGGATAATATCCTTACTTTCATTCTAATTCTCATCCATGAGAACTCCTTCTATCAGTGAGAACTCCCTCTATCAGTGAGAATTCCCTCTGACATTAATCTCTCCCTCTAGAATGATTCTCTAACTGAAATCTCTCCCTTTGACTTACTAATCTCTTCTTATGCAAAATGAACTTTCTTCTACAAAAATTTCTTTGATATGACAAAAAACTCTCCCTCTTTGACATCTCATGCCAAAGACAACAATCAATGTATTTTCTATGTACCTGATGTCCTAATTCATATGCAATTTTCTCTAAAAATACTACATCAACTTGATTGATCTTCAAAATTCTTGGTTGATGCATCACTAAACATTGTTTAGTGAGCTTCAGATAGGGGAATGACCCATAGCTTACCTCTTAGATACAAAAATGTATCCTTAGGTAATGGCTTGGTGAATATGTCTACAATTTGTTCCTTTGTATTTACATATTCCAATCTCACCTCTTTGTCTTGCACTAATTCTCTCAAAAAATGATATTTTATTGCAATGTGCTTTGTCTTGGTATGCATCATTGGATTCTTGGATATGTTTATTGCGCTAGTGTTATCATAGAAGATAACTATTGGACCCTTGATTTCTTCCTTCATACCTGATAACAATTGTTTGAACCAAATGATGTTGGAACAATTAATTGTTGTTGCAACATAGTCTTCTTCTGGTATAGAATAAGAGATGCAATTTTTTTTCTTTCTTGTCCAAGACACTAGCTTCTTTCCAAGAAAGAATTCTCCACCACTAGTGCTTTTCCTATCATCAATACATCTTGCCCAATCAACATCAATGAAGGCTTTCAATTTAAAGTTTCCTCCTTTCTTCTACCAGAAACCATAATCTTCAGTACCTTTTAGATACCTCATAACTCTTTTTATTGCCATCATATGATTTTCCTTTGGATTAGCAAAAAATCTTGCCACCATACCAACTGCTAATGCAATATCAGATCCTGTGTGTACTACATACTGAAGTTTCCCAATCATTGATCTATATGTAGTCTAATATACCTCTTTGAAATCATCATTTTTGGAAAGCTTATGTCTAGTAGATATAGGTGTTCCAACTGGTCTAGAATCCTCCACTCCAAATTTCTTCAATATCTCCTTGATGTATTTTGATTGAGTAATGTAGATACCATCTTTCTTCTATTGAATTTGTAAGCCAACAAAGAATTTAATCTCTTCAAACATTGACATTTCAAATTCTTTACTCATTTCCTTAGAAAAAGATTTGCATAAATTATCATGTCCAATGAATAATGTATCATCTACAAAGATTTCTACCAGCACTATCTTCTTATCTAGTCCTTCCTTGATGTATAGACTATTGTTTTCATTTGTCCTTTAAAAACCATTTTTTACCAGATGACTATAAAATCTTTCATACTAGGATTTGGGGGCTTGTTTGAGACTATATAAAGCTTTATGTAATTTGCAAACCATATCCCTTTTGTTAGGATCTATGAAACCTTCAGGTTTCTCAATGTAGACTTCTTCTTCTAGGATTCCATTCAAGAAAGATGACTTTACATCCATCTGATATACTTTGAATCCTTTATATACAACATAAGAAAGTAGTCATCTAGCACCTTCTAATCTTACAATAGGAGAAAAATTTTCTCCATAATCAACACCTTATTCTTGAGAATAACCTTTGCATACTAACTGTTGGCTCCTAATTTGATAGTTTTGAAAATAATCAAGAAACCAGACCAATACATCTAAGGTTAGAAAATTCCTATAATGGATGCACTTGATTGTAGTTTTGGGAAAACTATAAGGTTAATTTCTTCTTCTTCTTTAGGCTCTGTAAGACCTAGGCAGGTGGACCTCAGATTCTTTATATGGTACCAGTGTAAAGGCATATAACTAAATCTGGAAAACAGATAAAATCCCTTAATCTTCTATGTTTATGCAAGCATTCATGGGTGAAATAGCTAATAATAGAGCACATGAACTTGATAAACCAAGCGAGGGAAAACTCTTTTAATTCTTAAACATAAAGGGAAAGATATTCAATTAAAGTTTTGATCTCAGCATAACTCGGGTATGCAACAATAGAGAACATGTAACCTCCAAGCTGACCAGTCCCTTATCCATTGGGCATCAACTAAACCTTCACATACAGATGGATACTTGAAGTATACTCATATACTCAGACATATGATCTATATATTTGACTTGGAAGTAGACATCAATCTTTATAAAAACTCTCATACTTATGGTAATATCCTCCTAGTGTAACCCACAATCCTATCAATGTAAACAAGAATTTACTTGGATCTTGTTCCAACAACAAATTTATCTTGACATACAAACTTAAGGGATTGCAACTGAGTGCAAGCTCTTCATTCTCAAACACAAAGCATTACATATAATAGAAGAAGGAGATGATAATCATAATGAAACTAAAAATGTGAAGCTCTTGCATTAATTTCCTTGAAACTAGTACATAATCTATATGTTAAAACTTAGAAAATACACAAAGTATGATTGTATGAGCTAAAATGCTTCAAAAAAAATATAATATTACTATTCATAACAAAATAACACTGAGAAAAATGGTATCATAGTAATGGGAAAGGATTTCAACCAGACTTGAACCACAAAGTAGTTATGTTGTAATGAAAAATATCCAAAAATTGGAACCCTTACAAAGAGCAAAGAAGGAAGATATATAAAAAAGAAGATATTTCAGGAATTGCCATATGAAATTGGCATCTGTCCCTCTAGAAATGTCTTCAATTTGAAGTTGTTGAAATTGAACTTCCTTCAA
This sequence comes from Cupressus sempervirens, assembly GCA_028749045.1. Classification (NCBI taxonomy): domain Eukaryota; kingdom Viridiplantae; phylum Streptophyta; class Pinopsida; order Cupressales; family Cupressaceae; genus Cupressus; species Cupressus sempervirens. The sequence continues at coordinate 240,770,386 of CM053792.1, forward strand.
CTACCTACAATCAAAAATCATAAATGATGTAGCAAAATATCTAATATATCTCATTAAAACAATTAACAAAATATCTTGTGGAGAACATATCAAGTACAAATCAAATCTAAGCTGGAGGCTCAAAATTTGATTTAGCTAGTCACATCTGCTTTTTCCATGAAATCAACTTGTGCTATTGACAAAAACACTTGATTAAATCTTTTGCTACCAACTGCAATTAAAACCATCAAATCTCCCTCAAAACTGATGATGAAGTCAAATTTGATATAATCTGATCAAAATATGATATCAAATCAACCTAGAAACATATTCACTAAGAAGCCCCCAAAATTACAAATTGTCCTATAGTTGCTTCCAGCAAACATCTGCACAAAATCTAACTGCAAAAATGGAAAGTTCATTTCTTGCCAGTTCCATCAGTATATTGTACGGCCTACTTTAGATAAAATTCGTGCCCCTGAGATCAATCTGAAAAACTGGCTACTAGACCATGAATAGTCATATAAAATTGATTTTTTTTAAAAATTACATAGTAAAAACTATATAAAATCTTAAAATTATTAAAATCTTTCAATTTTATGAACTTATGCATTGAAATCTCTCTGATATTTTCTATTTTATTTTATATTCATTTTCTCTTACTCCCCTTGCCACTTGTCCATTTTTAGTTTGTCAATTATTTGGGTAGGTCCCCACATTTAAATCATTTGAAATACTTCAAAATTTACATCCTATATGATCTTAAGATTCAACCTTTCATTCTATGATATTATGATGAAATTATAGCGTCGTGAACCTTAAAACTCCACTATCTAACCATACGCCAAACTTTCAATTTTTTCTTCTTGTCGTAGCATTGCACATGAATGAAATCTCTCTATGATCACATGATTGGGTAGATTTTGTAGCATCGGAGCCCTTCAAAATTTATGGCCCAATCCTACAACAGTCGTAGCATTGGGGCCCTTTATTTTTCCATCTATGACTATATGACACCGTTGGACCATCGTGCAACGCTAAGGCCGGTCCCCCCAATCACATGATGAGTAGTCAAAACTTCACTGACCACAGAGAAAGCTATGGGCGGGCCCCTCCACATGTTGATCGACTTCCACAAAGAAGTGTTTCTTAAAGATAACTTACCATTTGCACGTTTCGGCTTTTAAAATGCCTTGAGAACAAAATCCCAATCAATGTGGGATATATTATGATTGTCCAATCGGGACCTTCTCGAAATGGCTCTCCCCAAGTTGTAGATTTTCTTTGCATGCATGGACTATGGCATCGATGCTACCCCTTGTACTCTTAGGAGTGGAGATCTTTGTATTTGGCTATGGGCTTTCCTTGCTGCGACCTGCTCTTGTGCTGCCCCTTGTACTCTTCATTGCCTATCATCCCCTTTGCCCTGCATGCTTAATCCCAGCCATGGGCCTCTATCTTATTCCCTGTGGGTCTTGTCTCATCCATGCTTATGTATGTTGGAGCTTGCTGCCCTTTGCTAAGGGAGTCCCCTTTCATGCAACGACTTCCACAAAAAATCAAATAGACATCCATCATTGATGTATGATATTTGGAAACTAATTGCTATATGCCCAAAATCATAAAAGGGAGAAAAATGTGAATGATGACTGCTGATTGTAAGAGGAAAACACATGCCCAATCTATCACTGATCATGGTTTTCCATCTTAGAAGAATGCCAGACATCCCAAGCATCCACTACCAATGATTTGGGCAACACCATATGATTCAAATGTCATGAAAGACTGAAAATCAACAAAAAAATAATCACAACCTATACCTATTGATTTATCATGAATTTCTTTTCCATTAGTGTTGTGAGAAAACATCTCTTGCCATGGAGCTCATTTCTTTATTTCTATCATGCCCTTCCCATTCATCATGCCTTGTTCATGCTTTCACATTTTGCAATAATAAAAGTCTTCCCAAGCACATCCATATACTCTTTTTTATAAACTTCATTTTTCTTGTACTTAATTCCCCATTTTTACATTATCAAGACACCTTCAGGATTCTACGAAACTCAGGCTCATCTGATGGAATCAGTCGGGCCCCAAAGTGGGTCCAGCTAAAAGAATTTTTGTTTTCAAACCACTGACATAACAAATTTATCCATTGATCATCTCAAACTGTCTGAAATCAAAATGGAGCACCGAATCACTGCTGAATACTTATTTTAAATCATTTTCACACTACTATGAACTTTGTGTCAGGAGGCCTATTACCTAGCTTTAAAAACTGATTTAAACACCTGGTCGGGTTCTGAAACTCTGGATATCTGATCTCTGTGACACATTCAACAGGCTTGCCAAATCTCATCACATGATAACATCAGGGTCAAAAGACATCAACCTCCAAAGTTGCTTACTTAAAATCACCTGCAAATAAACATGTCAAAAAACCACAAAGTGCATTTTGTTTTGGCTTCGCAAACTAGGCAAATGGGCACTTGAAATTTTGCAAACTGGGGCATCGGTGGACACTGACATAGAGAGTATGAATTTCCAATTTAGGCTTATGAAAAATGATAGGGTGCATTTTTTGAGCATGCAAAGTAGGCTACCTGGATTTTTAGGACTGGGGATATTGACAGGATAATGATTTTTACAAATGAAAAGGACCTGGGAAAGTGTGCAAAGGGATTCATCAAGACTTGAAAACTAGCACACTTATAGTATTTTTAGTATAGAACATAGTGGTACACTCCATTTGGTCCCACCAATCATAGATTTAAAGATATGACATCCTAAATAGGGCTACCAACCAATTTGCATTTCTAATTACCAGTGAAACTTTATAAATTGCAAATGGAATCATGTTTGAAAACTGATCAAATAGATTCATCAAAAGCTCAAATTTGGTGTGTAGAAATTATCTAACCCCTAGAATATGATGCAAAAGGTAATTTATTATTTGGGTCAACTGGTCAAAATTTATATCTTGTCAAACAGGGTTACCCAGGATTATGAACAATGTGCAGATTTACAACAGAGGCAACTAACCAACTTTGAGACTTTCAAAACCTAGTCTAAATATGTCAAAATGACTTGATACTTGGAACATAGGTTCTTTGATATGCATACTAAACATCCTCAAAGTGGTGAGTCATGAAACATAACTAGGTGAAATATATTCATGGGCTTCTTGCCACTATTTGACACAGGCAAAAAATGTAGAATTGAAGACTACTCAAAATGAAACTTTGCAGAATGGTTTGGAATGTCAATTTTTCAATACAAAACACATGCACAATCTTAATGAAGGGTTTTAAAAACATAAAACACCTCTTAGACCATATTACGACAGTTGGGTACATATGCACGAAAAACATTCATAGGGGACTCACAATGAGTCAAAATTTGAATGGACACTCAAAATGAGAATGCAATTTTGAGTGCCATCACTAACCTTGCCCTATTTCTTAAAACTTCTCCATTTTCATTCAACTTATTTTTGAATACTCATTTTTTCCAATTACATTTTTTTCCTTGGGTCTAGGAACAAGAGTCCAATTTTTGTTTCTTTCAATTTGATAAATCTCTTCAGTCATTACCTCAATCCAACTTTCATTGTCTAATGCACCTCTAATAGTTTTAGGTTCAAACTCAGTAAGAAAACATGTACCTTTTAGTTTGTTCCTTGTCATTATGCCTTTTGATTGATCTCCAATGACTTTCTTAGGTGCATGATGCCTTCTGACATATTTAGCAAGTACATGTACCTTCTCTTTGGATTTAGAAATTGTTTCACTATGTTCACCATGCTCAAGATGATCTTCTGAATCATGATCAAGTCCCACTATTTGTAACTTGGGTCTGTCTGACTATGACTCAGTTGTGCATTATAAGTAATATAAAATATTAATTATATGTACCTAAGAGATAGCTTAACTAAATTAGAGTAATAAAAAACTTAATTAATTAAATCAAAATGATCTAATTAATGAGCATAAATAAATAATTACTCTAACACCACCCCTCAAGTGAAGCTCATGAGGTAAACTAACCTATCAAAGCTATGAAAGTAGGAAAATGGGTCCAGACAACAAGGCCTGATCAGTTACCTAAAACAAGGAAATCTCTATAAATTGGAGACAAAGGAGAAAAATCAGTGGAAAAAACCCCTCTCCAAAAAGAGATAGAACAAACATGCTGAAAAAACATGAAGGAAGGAAGGCCTCAATAAGACCCCCCAAGGACAACTTCCGTAACCGAGAGCATAGACTGCAATTGAAGTTAGCTTGGTGATGCAAAAGATTTGGTGAAGATGTTAGCAACTTGTACGTCAGTGGGAATATACTCCAAAGAGAGAACACCATCCTCAATCTACTGATGGATGAAATGCATATGAAGCTCAATGTGTTTAGTGCACTGATGCTCCACTAGGTTGTGGGAAATATGAATAGCACTCTGATTATCGCACCACAAAATAGTGGGATGATCAGGAGAAAAAGAAAACTCAGTTATCAACTACTGAAGCCATAAAATCTCCTAACTAGAATGCATTGATGCTCTATACTCAACCTTTATAGATGAAAGTGTGCAAGCATGCTACTTCTTGCATGACCAGGTGATAGGACTAGAGCTAAGACAAAAGAAAAATTCAAAAGTAGACTTCCAATCATCAACATCACTAGCCCAATCTGAGTCAGTGAATCCAATAATGTGAGGAGTCCTAGATGTGTAATGAATGCCATACATAAGAGTGCCTTGAATGTATCTCAAAATATGCTTGGTAGCTTGCCAATGACTCTCATGAGGCTCATGTGAAAATTGAGAGACAAGACCAACTACAAAGGAGAGATCAGGATGAGTATGTGTTAGGTACAACAAGCTACCAACCAACTATTGATATAATGTGGGATCCACTGAAGGTGAAGTGCAAGAGGTAGACAAAGTAACACCTAACTAAAAAGGTGTGGGAGTAAGCTTGCAATCAAGAATGTCAAAGTGTTGAAGCATGTCAAGAGCATACTTCTACTGGTAAACAAAGATCCTAGTAGAGGACTGAACAATCTGTAGACCAATAAAGTAGTGTAATAGACCAAGATCAGTCATTTCAAACTATTCCATCAATGCTCACTAAACATCTTAAAGCATAGAGGATGAGCTACTTATGAGAAGAAGATCATCAACATATAGCACAAGGATCAAAACCTCAGCCTCAAGATGTTGAATGTATACTATAGGATCAGAATGGCAGTGTGTGAAGCTTATAGATTGTAGAAAGGAGTCCATCTTATCATACCAAGCCAATGGGCTCTTTTGAGACCATACAATGAGATGTGAAGTCTATAAACTAAGGAGAAATCTTGCACAAATCCCTGAGGCCGCTCTATGTAAATTTCCCCAGTAAGATCACTGTGCAAGAATGCACTCTTCACATCCATCTGAAAAATGGGCCATCCCTAAGAAGCTGTGAGGGATAAGACAAGGCAAATAGAGTTCATCTTTGTGACAAGGGCAAATGTCTTAGTGTAATCAATACCCTCAACATATGAAAACCCTTCACAACAAGATGTGCCTTGTGCTTATCAATAGAACCGTCAACAAAAAACTTAGTATGATATAACCATTTGCATCACACTAACTTTCTCCCCTTAGGAAGAGAACAAAGATCCCAAGTATGATTCTTCATCAAAGAAGAATACTCCTCCTCCATGGCACTGTTCCACTCAGATTGTCCTGTCACTACTACAAATGTTTGAGGATCATCACAAATAGCATGACTAAGAAGACTAGAACCCATAGTATGAGATCGGGTGCAACAGGAAGTGGAAGGGTCACTAGCTAGAGATCCTGCAACCTCAACTGAAACACAAGCCCATTTAGGCATCTATGGAGGATCTTTTGGTGGAGGTACATGGGGATCACCAAGATCATCATCCTCATCATCTAGAAAATAGACTAGAAAGGATGAGGGAGTAGTGGTAAGTGAAGTAGGCTCTGGAGATAGGGTATCTACTATAGAAAGGCGCTCATCAAACTGGACATCTCGTTAAAATAGGACCTATTTGGAATCAAGATCAAACAACCTGTATGCCTTAACATCCTTCTAGTAGCCAACAAAAATGAGGTGTCAGCTCTTCTGCTCCATTGCTCTCCTCTAAGCATCAAGTACAAATGCCCATGCTCCACTACCAAAAACTCAGAATGAAGATACATTAGACTTGACATGAGACCAAGCCTCCTCAAGAGTCATATGTCAAACAACCTTATGAGGCATTTGATTTTGAATATAGTTGGCACAATTGACTGCCTTTGCCCAAAAAGACAAATCCATGAACTTGGAATGTATCATATAATTAGCCATCTCTCGAAGTGTTATGTTCTTTCTCTCTGCCACACCATTCTACTGAGGGGTGTAGGGAACTAAAGACTAATGTTGAAGACCATGTTCAAAGCAAAAATCCCTGCAAGCTTGGTTTGCATACTCCCCCCATTATCTGTGCATATCTGCTAAATAGAAAGACTAGATTTCTTGTCCACAAATGTCTTGAAGACTCAAAATGAATCAAAGACATCAGACTTGTACTTCAAAGAGTACACCCATGTGCACCTAAAGAAGTCATCAATGAAAGTAAGCACATATCTAGCACTAGAAAAAGGAGTGGGAAAAGACATTAGGTCACTATGAATCAACTCCAATGGTGCCAAAGCACGAGTAGCTCATCCATGTTGAAAAGGATCCCTATGTTGTTTGCCAAGAGCACAACCCTAACAAACACCATCTGTGCAGGAAATCTAGGGAAGCCCATGAATAAGTGCCTGTGTGCTCATCTACTAAAGATATATGTAATTGACATGACCCAAACAGTCATGCCAAAGTCTACTTGCTAAATCTACATGTGCTACAAGATAGGAACTTGTGCCATCAAAAGACTCAAATCCATCAAATTTGTATAGGTGAGATGTAGAGTCAACACTCCCAATAGCTACAATCAACTCAAAATCATGTAAGTCCTAAATAACCACATTGTGTGGTGAGAACTCAACTATCTTACCAGAGCTAGAGTGGAAAATTTGATAAATAGACAATAGGTTTATCAAGATGTCAGGGACAAAAGAACATCCTGAAGAGAACCCCCAACTAATGCAACAAAACCAAAACCCAAGACTGAAAGATGTTATGAGTTCCTAACAACAATATGTGAGGTAGCACAAGGAGCAAGTGAGGTGACCAAATACTAAGTGTGAGTCATATGGTGAGAGGCATCAGAATCAAGAATCCAGGTACGCCTAGAAGTTAGTGCTCATGTAGTAAGAGCATGAACTTTCCCTATAGGGGGGATGAAGACATAGGAGGAAAAATGTGATGCTCTTGCATGGCTTCCTCTAAAGCCTCCAAACATTTCCAACACCTAGAAATAGGATGTCCATCCTTTCCACAAAAATTGGAGGTCTCAACTAATTTCTTCTTAGTCTTGGAGGAAGACTCAATAGACTTCAAAGAAGATTTTCCCTTGGAAGGGTTAGTTGGAGGTTTAGTATCAATTTTTGGTGTATCTTTCTTCAGTTTGGCTTTTGGTTTTAGTTTCCCCTGAGAAAACTGAGCAACCAATGCTTAGTTGGAAGAGCCAAAAGCATATACCTATTGGATCTTTGCCTATTCCCATGTCAACTAATCACAAAATGTCTCAAAAGAAGGCATTTGATGTCTATTGCCCAAAACATCCATAATGGAGTAGAAAGTGGAAGAAAAGATATGATACTATCCTCACAACTTTTAGAGTATCAAAAAAAATACACTCATCATCTTCTTCTTTTTTCCCACATCCCTACAAAACTATACACAAAGATTTGAACTTCATCAATAAGTCCTTAATAGTGGGAAAACCAATAGGTTTCAAAGAAGTCAACTTTGAAGCTGTAGTGCCTAGAACTCATTCACTATGCCAAACAAGTTGTGAAACTTGGTCCAAATAGCCTGAGGAGTGACCAAACCATCCAGATGAAATAAGAGACTATCGGAGATGTTTATTGCAATCAAGCCCATGGCTTCATCCATTTTATTTCTATGCTAAAGAACGTCAAAAGAGTGTTGCAAAATAGGTTGATTCTCATCCAGACATGACCATAAGCCATGTGACATAAGAAGCTAAGTCACGCATGCTTTCTAATTGTGATAGTTGTGTGTTATCAACCGAACCACAAAGGGGTCCGACATTGAGAGAAGAAGACAAAAGTAGAAGGGTTGATTTTGAATTAAATGATAGAAAGGAAAATGCACCCCCCTAAAAAGTATAAATATATCCAACATAAACCAAAGAAACAACTATGGAAAGCACAAAAACTCAGAAGAAAACCTAGATGCCAGATGTAGAGAGGGAGGAAACTGAAGCCTCTACTTCAAAGCCAAAAATAGGAGCTCAAATGACTGCACTATAAAATGAAACTAGCATCATCATCTTCATCTCAAAACCAACTTTTTGACACTTCTTTCAGATTGAAAAAAGACCTCAGTATGCTCAAGTTATGACCAAAAAAAACTACTCCTCCAAAGAATGAGCTCTCTAGAAAATTACAGACATTGGAAAAAATTTGACGGCCATATGGTCATCAAATGGCCATCTACCAGAAAAAATCCAATCGCCAAAAAGATGACTTCAGCAGATCAAAAAATGATGTTAGCACCTGCAAAAAATCCACTAGAAAAAATTTCTTGGTGACCAGGAGATGATGTCACCTATCAAGAAAATGATGTCACTTGACTAGAAGGTGACATCACCTAGCTACGATGGTCACCAAGTGGCACAATGGTGGTGGCAATGACAGGTGAGCGGTGCGCTAGTGGCAATTGGGCATGGGTCAGGCTATGGTGGTGCACCAGCAGAGGTGTGGCTCTAGTTGGGCTTGGGCAGCCCACTGGTGGTGTGTGGGTGGTGTACTAGTGGCCCTGCTTTAAAACACTTTTAAAGAATTTTTTATGATTTTTGAATCCATATAGCCTCCAGGAGGCCAATTTTTTTTCAGAGGCTACTATGGCCGAAATTGACAAATTTTATATGAATTTTGACTATACTAGGCCTTCTGAGCATGATGGCAGCATCCATTTTTGCCCAAAGTGCACCAAGAATTGTGCCTTCTCTAGATTGAAGAGAAAAGACCATGAAAAGATGGGTTTTCCATCGTTGAATCATGGCTTCAAGATCTCTAGACTAGGCAGCAGCAAATAAGCTCTGATACCATGTAGAAGTTGTGAAAACCAACTTCATAGTTTGCCAAGAACACCTACATGCAAATAACCTATTGCTAAAAGAAAACCAAAGAGGGAAAAAGAGCAGCTTGGAAATCTCAATGGAGTGAGAGAAAATGTATTCCAAGATAATGAAAAATAAAATACAAGAGTTCAACCTTAAAGGTGAATGAAACCCTAAAAAGGGAAAAGAAACTAAGTTGAACGTTATAATTAAAATAAAATATTAATTATATGCACCTAAGAGATAGCTTAAGTAAACTAGAGTAATAAAAAACTTAATTAATTAAATCAAGACAATCTAATTAATAAGCATAAATAAATAATTACTCTAACAAAACTTGGGTCCTTCTGACTATGACTTGAGTCCTTTAGACTATGACTTGGGTTGCATTGGCTACAACTCAAGTTGAACTGGAGGTTTAGGGGACTTAGATGGTGAAGACTACTAATTTCCAATTGCATTTGCTTGAATTTTAGGTAAAGTATCAAGTTCAAAGTAGATAAAGTTTTTGTAGTTTTTAGGTTCTTTTCTACTTTGTTCTTCACTCTTTTCTTCAAACTCATAAAATTTTACATGTGCACTTTCTATGACCTTAGTAGTAAGATTTAGACACTTATATGCTTTGCTTTTGTTGGAGTATCCTAAGAATATACCTTCATCACTTTTCACATCAAATTTTCCTTTCCTGGATTCTTTCAAGATATGAAATTTTCTTCCAAATACTTTGAAATAATAGACATTAGATTTATAGCCATACCATAGTTCATAAGGTGTTTGATTTGAGTCCTTCTTCCACTGAACTCAGTTTAAGGTATGAACTACTGTACTAATTGCTTCCTTCCAGTATTTGATTGCTACATTTTTCTCTATCATTAGTGTTCTTGCACAATCCATAATGGATCTATTTCTTCTTTCTGCTATGCCATTCTGCTAAAGTGTACTAGGTGCAAATACCTATCTTTTGATTCGTCTTTCATTGCTAAATTCATTGAATTCATTTGAGATGAATTCTCCTCCTTTGTCTAATCTTAGACATTTTAGTTTCTTTCCCATTTCTTTCTACACTCTAGCCAGATACCATTGGAATTTTTGAAAGGTTTTAGATTTTTCTTTTAGGTACATCACTGTCATCATCCTATAATAATCATCAACAAAAAAAATGAAATACTTATCTCCATAGTATATTTCTATGCCAATAAGTCCACAAAGATATGTATGAACCAGCTCCAAAACTTCTTTAGAATGATAATTCTTGCTTTTAAAACTTGTATTTCCCATATTCCCAATTTGACAATTTTTGCACATGCCCATATTAGGTTTCTTTATACTAGGAATACCTCTCACTCTTTTATTCTTTCTTATGTTGACCAGGTTATCAAAATTCACATGACACAATCTTTTATGTCATAACCAACTTTCCTCTACTTGAGCTAGGAAACATGAACTCTCAATTAAATCTAGATAGAATAGATTACCTTTTGTTTGATTGCCTATCCCAACTAGATTTTCTTTTCTATCCAATAGCTTGGCCTTACCATTCATGAATTCTACCTTGAATCCAATGTTGTTCAACTATGCCACACTAAGTAGATTGTGTTTCAGCCTGTCAACCTAGAAAGCATTGTCACATTTGAGTTCATCAGTCAATGTAATGCAACCTTTTCCTTTTACATAACAATATTCATCATTTCCAAATCTGACAGTCCCATCATCATAGTGTTCTAAGTGCTCAAATTTTGATTTATCACCAGTCATGTGGTGAGAATAACCACTATCAATAATCCATGTGTCATTCTTGCTAATATGACAAATGAGGGCCATCTTATCATTTGATTCATTTGATTCATCTTTAATAGATATGTAAACTATTTCATCTTCATCACTACTATCAGAGTCTTTAGCCATGTAACAAGATTTATTACCTTTATCCTTGTAGTCTTTGTAGCTTTTGAAATGTTTCTTGCCTTTTTACTTTTCATGCTTCTTTTCTTCTTTTCCTTCTTTGTTTGGATGCCTTGTAGCAATGTGACTAACTTCTTCACAAGAAAAATAGATTAGAGGTATTTTACCTTTGTACTTTCCTTTGCCTTTAGGGGATCTTCTTGCAAGCATGGATTCAATGACTTCAAGGTCATCATTAGAATTATATTCATCTTCACTATCAAACTTTTTGCTTTTAGATTTTCTACTTTTCGTCTTGAGTGATAGTTTAGCTTCAAATGCAAACTCAATGCTACTAGAGTTAGGAACATAGTTATCAAAGTTATAGAACTCAAAGGTTGTCAACCTTCCCACTAGTGCATCTAAAATTATATCATTTTTGGGATCACATCTCACTTCTTGAATAGTTGAAACTCTAATCATATAAATAGGAAGAAGAGTTCTAAGTACTTTGGTGACTACTATCACATCATCTATATTCCCTCCTGAGGTTCTGATTGCACTTACACTTGCTTTGATTCTTTCACTTCATCCTCATCTGAACAAAATGACCTCTTGTACTTTCTACTTGGCTCTCTCACATTGTCATCTCCTCCATAGATATCTTTCACCTTGTTCCACATTTCATGAGAAGTAGGACAATCTTTGACTTCATCAAAAGCAACATAATTGAGAGTAGAGGAAACGTCAATCATCATTATATTGTGTTCTTATTCTCCATAATTTTATCCATAGGCAATGGACCAACATGTGGTGCATACTTGTTCTCTAGGTATTTTAGGCTTGTGTCTTCAATGGTTGCCAAATCCGGCTTCATGAGTTCTTGTGATGCTTGGAAGTTATCTCTGTTCAAATTAGGAATTTCCCTTCTATAAGACATCTTGATCTTTAGCTTAGGTCCATGAACCCTTATCTATAAGCACCAATAGCTCTAATACAAATTGTTGGAAATGGAAATGAGTAACTAAGAGGGAAGGGGTGAATCGGTTACTACAAAAACAAATCCAAAAGTCCCTTTTTAAGATGCCAACACAATATTAAAACCAAATCCCATTGTAACTTGATTAACACTAAATAGTCTGATGTAACTCAGTTAACACTAAATAATTAAATCTTAAGATATTAATGTGATTAGCCTTTATTAACTTAGTTGTAGAAACATAAAGGAAATAACATAAACACAAGAGACACTAAGATTTAACATGGAAACCCAATTTGGGAAAACCACCAAATGCAACTAGTTACTATTTTTCACTCTTCTAAAGTGAGCCATGTTAGGATCCAACCCTATTAAAGGTTACAAAACAAACTATTAGGTGTGACCCTATTAGAGGATTTAATTCACCTTGTTAGGAGTGACCTTGTTAGAGGTCTTCAAACACTTCAATCTAGGAATGCCACCTGGTTAGAGATTTTTTGAATAGTTGTTAGGCTAACTTTGTTAAGAGATTTGAATCATTGTTACAATTATTAGAAAATAACAATGACTTGAACTGATTGCTGATGCAACTATCTTTGCTGATTTAGATCTCAGTTCTAGCTTGATTACTTGATCCTCCTTGATCATAATGTTGTTTATAACTCCTTCAACTTGGATAATTTTCCCTTTACATATATCCTTCAAGTTTTCTTCCTTAATTTATCTTCTTCTATTCCACATTTTAATCCTCAACTTGACCTTTCATATATATGATTCACCTTGTCAAGTTAGCTTGAATATCCTTTTAATTAAACATTTTCATTCCTTAAGTCGACTTGTATTAATCAATAAATTTATCAAACTTAATATGATGATAGTCAGCTAATACAAAATTGAGTACTCAGTGAACATAGAAGATCCCTTTGTTAACTGACCCAACCCAGTTAGAATAGGAGTTCTAACATTAACTGACCCAACTCAATCAATACTGACTTCATGTTGTCTTCCCTTTGTTAACTAACTAAACTTGGCCAATACTATCTTTGAACTTGGTTATAACTGAATGCTTGACATACACAAGAAATTGCCTTCGATGCCCAAGTGAGCTTGACTATCACTAATTTCTCATTAAAGACTTGACATTTTGTGTGACATCAAAGGCAACATATAGTTATTTTCAATAGTTATTATCATTGTATCATCTTTAAATGGATACACTTAATTTTGAGAGCTTCGATCCCTCCTTAGCATGGTTTTGGCTTCTTTTTCCTCATCTCCTCTTTCATTTCTCTCTTCTTCATCATATCTCACTTTTTGACATGGTTTTCTAGGTGTTTCTTTGTTGCCATTTTGACCTTATCTCCTGATCAATTTGATATCTTTTAATTTCACTACTCATCTCTCTAACCCTTTTTGAGGCCTTCATGTCCTATCCTATAGGACCAGTTTGATCCAAGTCAACTTGGTTTGGACTAGATCAAACCATGTTGACCTGGTCTAGACTAGATCAACCCAAGTTGACCTAGTCCCCAATGGTTGTGGGGTTCAAGGCTCAAATGTCCTCGAGTTTACCAATTAGTTTATTTAACTCCCCTATTGGCTCAAGTTGTTTTCCCACCTAAAAAACTAGTATAAAAGGAGGCTTGGGGGCTTCATTTTCATATCTCATGTTCTCAAGTTATCTCACAAGAAAGAAATTAATCAAAGCATTCTTCTTCAAGTGTCTTCAAGTATTCAAGTCTAAGCATCTCCTTCTTGCATCAAACTTCTTCCTTCAAGGTGGTAGTGGAGTTTAGCTCTAAGAAGAAGATCCATCATTCTATTCAAGTTCTTATATTATTCATCCATGACATGTCACATACATTTCCATTCATGAGGTTTTGATTTCTTTGACGTCCTTATGGTTTCTTTGAGTCAAGGCTATTACACTTACACACTTGATCACATATCAAAGTCAATTGCATCTTCTAAGGTAATTGTATCTTTCATTTGATATTATTTAGATCTACTATGTGTAATCATTTACTTTATCAATTAAATTTTTATTTATGGTTAATTCCTTAACCTAGGGATTAACCAAGGCAAACCCTCATCAAACCCAACCACAAAAATCCTTCTTTTTGTGTTTATTTATAGGATATCAATTAGAGCTTACAATATAAAACCTACTCCTCAGGATCTTTCTGGAGAAGTTCATAATAGAATCGTTGGACTACATCAACCTAGTCCTTCAGTGACCTTTTGCTAGGAGATTTTTGGGTTTTGTTGGTTTTGTTGTTTCATTTTGAGATTTATAGTTAGATGTTTAGAAAATAGTTTAGATCCATAACTTTTAGAGCTAAAATATATCTCCCTCTATGTATTTTAGGGTGAGTCTTTCATATTTTATTTCCTTTCACATATTTATCCTAGATCTATATCTTAATTGGGCTAGTTGTATACACATAGCATCTAGATTTATATTATTTAAGAAATAGGATCAATTTCACATTCACATTATCCTATTAAGGGCCAAAGAGTACATTTCCTTGTGTTGCATTCCCCTTTATAATTCAAATTTAGCATTGGCACCCTCCTTTCTTTGGGCTCTAGATAATCTAATTTGGATTATAAGTGGAATCATATTTGGAAATTCCCCCCTTTCCCTTTCATACATATTTGAATGCCTCAGTGGCCCAGATAAGTAGAGATCTACAACCCTATTAATGTGTGTCCCTTTTCCCCCTAAACATTTTGGTGAACTCGTCTGTTTACCCTTCTTTTTGGATTTATATTATTTATAGTGGGTGTTTACCTTCTTTTGGTAAACCTTGTTAGAGTGGGGTTTCTATTGCACCAAAAGACCGATCTATCAATGCTCGATTCAACCACTCAACTTATAGTACATAGGAGACAATTAAGCCCTTTTCATGAATCCCAAGGGGAGCACTAACCAAATTTCCATCTCCCCCTTAGGGTTACCCAAGGATTTGAGGTTTTGTACTTGTGACCAAGCTCTGATACCACTTGTTAGGAACTTTGTCTGTAAATTATCTTCTATATATCTTGAATAACTACTACCAGTCTTTGACTTTTTGTGCACACTCTTAGCCACATCATCAAGACACTCTATAGAACATGTCCCCAACTACAATTTACCTCATCTTAAATCATTTAATCATATGATATTGATCTTTGTCTACTACATTGACAATCCTCTTAGTATGTTGACATCAATGATAAATATAGTCTTGAATGCAACACACATTCATTCTATCAATATCTCCAATGCTCCAATAATGCTAGGATATTCCCCCATAGGAATATCATCAACATTCATGCTAACAATCTCCCCCTTTGGCATTGATGGAAACATAGATTAAAAACATCTAAGTTCCAAGAATACCAAATCCAACTCTATCTATTCTTCCAATAATTTGATCAACAGGGTGATTCTTTATCAAATTCTTATTTGGTGTCATTGTCTCAACATATTTTCCCTATTTTTTTAGACTTTGGAGTTAGATCTTTTTGATCTCCCTTATTTCCTTCTTTACATTAGGTATTTTATAGGTGTATCTAGATATACTTTATATTCTATTGTTTACATTAGACTTATTTAGATCTCCTTTTGTATTTACATTATTTTTAAAGGATTTTGAGCAATACAAATCCACAAAACCTAAAAAACACCTGCATGCAAGAACCTATCTTAGAGAAGAAAAGACAAAAAAGAGGCAAGGGTTTGGATCTGAAAATATGGAAAAATACATTATTAGACTGAAAAGAATGAATGAAATTTACAATTTATCAATCCTTATAGAAGGAGATCATAGAAGCTAAAAGGGAAACCTTAAGAGGTAAATGACATTTAATAATCAATATTTAATTATTAAATGGAAATGCAAGTGCATAAAGTGAAATCTTAAGAAGAGAGTAAAGGTAATTTAATAAATTAAATTAAATTAACCCTTTACTCTAACCCCACCCCTTAAGATGAGCAATAATGTAGCTACAAACAATCATGAAAAATTAAGGAAACTACAATGTTGAAAGCAAACTTGGGTCCTAGTAACAAGGCTTGATAAGGTACCCAATCACAACCAAATCTTTATGAAAAAGAGAAATAGGGAAAACCATGTGGGAAAAAACCTACTCCAAAAAGACATAAAAGAAGCTAAAAGAAAGAAAAGAAGGAAGGAAGGACTCATCACTAAGACCCCCCAAGGACAATTTCCTTCACCCCAAGCATAGAATGTAACTGAAGGTACCACAAGGATATAAAAGGTTTAGTGAATATTTCTTCAACTTTCTCAACAATGGGAATGTACTCCAAGATAAGAGAGCTATCCTAAATCAGATTTTTGATGAAGTCCATGTGTAGCTCAATGTGCTTGGTCCTTTGATGCTCAACTAAGTTGCAAGAAATGTGTATAGCACTTTCATTGCCACACCAAAGAAAGGTGGAACTATTAGGAGGAAATCCAAACTTGGTCATCAACTATCAAAGCCATAAAACCTCCTAACTAGCTAGCATAGATGTCTTGTAATGTAGCTCTGTAGATGATAATGCTTGAGCATGCTACTTCTTGCAAGACCATGTGATAGGACTAGAACCAAAATAAAAAACAAATCCAAAGGTAGACTTGTGATCACCAATATCACCAATCCAATCTAAGTTTGTGTAACCAATAATTTGAGGATCCCTTGATGTGTAGTGAATGCCATAATATGTAGTACCCTAGATGTACCTCAAGATACATTTGGAATATTTCTAATGAATCTCATGTGGATCATGTTGAAACCTAGAGACAAGTCCAACCACAAAGGAAATATTAGGATGTGTGTGCACACGTTAGGTATAACAAACTACCCACAAGTTGTCTTTATAAAGTGGAATCCACTGTAGGAGTAGTACAAGTGGTAGATAAAAAAAACACCCAACTAAAAAGGTGTGGGAGTAGGCTTGCAATCAACCATGCTAAATCTTTGAAGCATATCAAGAGCATACTTTTGTTGGAGTATGACTATCCCATACAAAGATTGAAAAACCTATAGGCCCAAAAAATAATGTAGAAGTCCAAGGTGTGTCATCTCAAAATGCTCTCTCAAAGCTCACTGAACACTTTGAATCATGAAGGATGAGCTACATATATTTATGAGATCATCTACATAAAACACAAGTATCAATAAGTTAACCCCATGATGTTAAATGTACACTATAGGATCAAAATGACACCGAGTGAACTGTAAAGCAAGCAAGAAGGAATCCATCTCATACCAAGCCCGAGGGGCTTGTTTGAGACCATATAAAGACCTTCAAAGCGTTCATACCAAAGAAGAGGCCTGCACAAAGCCATGATGCTTCTCCATATAGATCTCCTCATGTAGGTCTCCATGCAAAAAGACACTCTTCATATCCATCTAAAAAATTGTCCATCCCTGAGAAGCTACAAGAGAGATTACAAGGCAAATAGAATTCATATTGGCAACAAGAGAAAAGTTCTCAAAGTAATAAATACCCTCAACCTATGAAAATCCCTTCACAATAAGATGTACCTTGTACCTATCAATAGAAACATCTACAATATACTTGGCACGATACACCAACAGGCACCAAACCAAATTTCTTCCTTTTGGAAGAGGAAAAAGATCCCATGTGTGGTTCTTAATCAAAGAAGAGTAATCCTCATCCCTATCCCTATCCCACTCAAAGTGTCCTATCACCTACTCTATGGATCATCTGAAATGACATGATTCAATAGTCTAGTACTAGAAGTTTGAGCATGAGTGAGATGAGAATATGAAGGATCACCTACCATAGGTCTTGCTACATCAAAAGTACCATGAGTCCACTTGGGAATTCACTAAACAACTAGTAGAGGAGGTGAAGGGGGATCAACATCAAGATCTTCCTTAGAGGATACATAATTCTATGGAGGAGTAGAGGAAGTACTAGGTAGTGAGGGAGAATTTGGTGATGGAGGCTCCATCTGAGGATAATGCTCATCAAATTGGACATCTTTCCAAAACAATACATCTCTAGAATTAGGTGTTTCCATTACAGTCAAGTTTTTTTATTAGTGACACACACACTTAATTAGATGGTTAGTAGCTATCAAGCTTATCTTGTATTTTATAGTGTTAACTAAGTAATTTAGGATCTACCAAGTTCTACAATTACTACTAAGTTCTAGGAAAAATATTCAGTTCACACTAAGCAGTATCTACCAAGTTGGTGATTATCAGTGTAAACTGAGCTTCATAGTGTTTACCAAGTTTCTCAGTGCAAACATAGTTCTTTAGTGTTTACTGAGTTCATAGCTTCAATGATGTGAATCTAGCACTGACCAAGTTGTGCAGTGTCAACCAAGTGATTTAGTTTATACTGAGCTCACAGTGATAGTGTTGACTAAGCTATGAAGTGTCAACCAAGTGATTTAGTTTATATGTTAAGTTTTGTAGTGTTCATTGAGTCACCAATGCAGACCAGGTTTAGACTACTTGGAAGTGATTAGTATGAGCCAATCTTCTACATCTATTGAGGGCATGATGATGTCGAGCATTGACAATGGTTGTTGAGTGTCAGAACCTCACTGAGTTTGTCTTTAGAACTTGAGTACCAACAGTTGGGCTGACTTTGTGTATTTTGGTGAAACTTGTATTATAGCCAACTTTGATGAATTTTAATTTGGATTGGTATATATGTATCACATCCAAAGAAGAATATATAGAGATAAGAAGTATGAATATATGAGAAGTAGAAAGTATGAAGTGAAAAGGCTACAAGCTAAATATAAGGAGCAACATCCAAAGAAGAATATATAGAGATAAGAAGTATGAATATATGAGAAGTAGAAAGTATGAAGTGAAATGGCTACAAGCTAAATATAAGGAGCAACAAAGATTTATCTATCATAGTAAGGTGATTTTTACAAATGAATCTTATTCAAAAAATCAAAGTTGTAGATCAAAGATTAGTCACTGGTTAATCCTAATAGGTGGAATAGTTAAATCCTTTCACAAGGTAGACTTAACAATCTTTCATAAGTCTCTTTACTGAATGCATACTTCACTATATATTTCTAAATATTTTTGCAAAGTGGACCTAGCAGTCCTTACTACTCCTATTAGGGCAGATCATTAGAAGTGATCATTGTAAGCCTTAATAGGCCAACTTTATACTATAGTACTAAAGCTTGCAGATAGCATCCCCACCCTAGTTTTACTTTCTATTTGGAAGGTTTTTGGGTTACTATATTGTGTGTCAAAGTGTTATGAATGTTTTAATGCTTTCAATTTTTCATGCATGCAATTAGATCAAGAAATATATAAAAGGATTAATTGGTGAATTAAGATTAAGTTTTATTGGTTTCTGATTCACCCCTCCCCTCTTAGTAACCTAGCCTATCTTATATTTCCAACAATTGTTATTAGAGATTTATGGTTCTCAAAGAATAAGTTTAACAACTTGAGCAAAGATTAGAGGCAATGGAGGTATTCAGACTTGATAAGTCTATTGACAATGAAAAGCTAGATTTAGAATTGGCTATTGAGCAACTTAAGAAAGCAATGGAGAAACTCTCTCAATCCCTAAAAAGAAGAAAAGATCTTGTAGTGCAGATGAATGACAAACTCTACACTAAAGAAAGAATTGAAGATATCCATTCAGAAAGTAATTCAGATGAAGCTAATAAAGAAATTAGAGAACTATTAGAAAAAAAATGGTAAACTTCAAGAAGAAGTTAGAAAGCTAAAAAGAGAAAAAGAAATTTAGTTAGTAAGATTGTGTGAAGTCATAGAAGAAAAAGACAAGATAAAAGAAGAGATAAAAGAAAAGAACAATAAAATTCAACATCTATCCCTTCAACAAGTAGACTTCATTGATTTGCTTACCAATGCAAATGAAGAAATCATGAATCTAAGATTAGAGAACGAAATATTGCAAAGTGATCTTAACACTGGAAAGAAAACCAATGAGAGGATTATGAAATCTCAAGTAGACATGAATCAATTGAATGAACAAAACCAATATAGACAGAAAGGAAAAGCAAGAATTAGATATACAGAAGAAGGTGAATCATCTAAGCAAGAAGCTCAAAAGAATTAAAGACCTACGTGCAATCACTATGGTAAGTTAGGTCATACATCAAACAAATGTTGTAGTAATGGTAAAGCTAAATTCAACAAAAAATGCTACAATTGCAATAAGCATGGTCATAGAGCTAATGAATGCAAAGAGAAATCTAAATTTGAGGGAAAATGTCACAAATGCAAGAAGCATGAGCACAAATCTTCTAAATGTAAAACCAAGATATTGAACCCAACAGAATATATTGTAAAAGCTATATTTGGTTGGGACTACAACACATGGTATAGATGCTACTAGTGTGGAGAATTTGGACACATTGGAATAAATTGTGTGAACCATCACATGAGAACAAGAGACACCATTAGAAGATGTTTTATTTGGACAAAACTTGGACACCTTTCCAAGAACTATATGAACACTCGAAGAATTGAAGATGAAAAGAAAGCCAAGGCTGCCAACATCAAAAAAAAGATGAGACATCAATGGATTTTGAAATCTTT
Organism: Cupressus sempervirens; assembly: GCA_028749045.1. Taxonomy (NCBI): domain Eukaryota; kingdom Viridiplantae; phylum Streptophyta; class Pinopsida; order Cupressales; family Cupressaceae; genus Cupressus; species Cupressus sempervirens. Next base: position 240,791,035 of record CM053792.1, read on the forward strand.
TGAGAATGCAAGTTTGAGCAATGAAGCACATGTCACTCAAGAATTGGGTGACTCAAGCATTTCTACTTGATCTCCCACATGGATAACTGGAACTAAGATTTTGAAGCAGACATCTTACATTAGTTCCAACTAGCTAGAAGGAAAGATCCATATCAACATTTAAGGTGTAAAGGGATCATCGAGTGTCTAAGGAAATTCTAGACCTTACCAAGCTAGGTCAGGTTGCAAGACCCCACCGAGCAAGGTCAAGAGTAACTAAGTCATTGTGTGGACACTGAGTCATGGATGAATCTACTAATAAATTTGATCGAACCAAATGGAAGACAGTCTATCACTGAGGAAGTGAACATACTAAGCATTTATGGCGCTTGAAAGTGAAATTTGTTAAGAAGGATGAAATCAAATTTATTTGCCACCATGAATTTTCAAAGAGCTATATGAAAAGAGTGATTTTGTGCATCCAAGCGATCTATGTGATTTGGTTTTGAAGTTTTTCATGTTTTTGTAAACCCTACTGAGCATAGCATCCTCCAGTAGCAAAGCCAAGAAGGTTTCTAAGATGTTGATTCGAGGAGTTGATTGGAAGGCACCAGACTTCAAGTTAAGTCCAAAAATTGTAAAAATGTTTGATCCAACCAGAGCTCAGTCACAAATTCCACCAAAGGTACTACTGGTTAATGATACTCACTTGCATTTTCATTGTTCAATTCAAGACATTGGAACCTTAGAAATGGATGAAACTCTAGAAAAGCTGTGTGTGAATGGTGCATTGAAACTTGAGCATCAACACTTGGAAACCAAGGGTTTAACTCACATTCCACATATGCCCTAAGACTTTTAGATAAAATGGATAAGGTTTACCCTTAGCCGTGAACACAATGGGAAGCTATGGTTGGAGCAGCCTATTCTCATAATGAAGAAAATGATTCATCAAATCATGGCGCTTCCAATGTTGACCAAGACAAAGACTACCAAAACCCTAAGCTAGAATTGAACTAGAAATTAAGATTCCTCAGGCTATCAGCAAAGGAAAGAAGAGGATAGAAAAACTGAGACAAATTAGTTCTACTCTTCTATTCACAGAAGGTAAAGGAGATGATAATGTAGAAGATGATGCAGAAGATGAGACAAATGAAACTAAATCAAAGGAAGAAGAGCCAATCAAGAAGAAAGGTAAGGTTATCATAACTAGACCTACCAAGTCATCTACTGCAGTATTCACAAGAACATCTAGAAAGAAATTAAAATTGGGTGAAGAAGCAAAGGATGTTGTTTTCAAATGGTGCCCACCCACATTTCAAGAGAAATTGAAAGATATTGATTTTGGAGCTAGCATGGAAAATTTTAAATCACTAAGATATGAGACCAAAAATGTAGAGGATAAGAAGAAATCTAAAGAAACGATTATGTCTAAGCTAGGTAAATAGAAATATTCACCTGATTAACTTGTACAACAAATTCCCAATGAATTGATGGAAAGAAGAAGCCAAGAAAATTGTAAAGGATATATATGAGCAGACTCTGAGGCAACTCACACCGAGTCTTAATGAAAAATAAGTAAAGGAGTCCAAGAAGAAGAATGAAGAAAAAATCACTTTGAAATTTAACACTTGCTTGATACTGATTAATGACATTAAACATGTGGTGAAGACTGCCACTACTACATGGAAGAATATCTACAATCTTCATTGGAAGAGTGATTTTTTTATTCATGTCAATGATAAAGATGATGATGAAGATGGCAAGGAAGAAAAGGAAAATGATGATGAAGAAGAAACAAATGATGATAATAAAGATGATGAGGAGCAAGAATAGGAAGCTACTAAGGAGAATCTCCCTAAGATTCAGAGCATTGAGGAAACCAACCCTAAGAAGATTGTAGTAGCAATTATGGCCTCATTTCCTCACTCTTTGAGCAAAGCTTTAAAGCCATAAAGCTTAGAGAAAGATTCTGCCAAGTTGGTTATGGAAAACACTACAAATCAAAGAACTCAACCAATCTTTGCACCTATTCAATTAAGTACTTCATTGGCTAAACTGATCGACACTTCATCTACCAAGTAGTCAGTGCTTCTTCTATTAGATTTGGTACTCAACAACTAGGTATTTCTACAATCAGTGCAATATCTACTTTTGTTGCTAGTCCTTCTATTTACACTATTGTTACTATTCCTAGTGTACAAGTAGTTAGTACAAAGATAGTTGAGAGAAAGCCTCAACCGAGTACTAAGGTTTCTAGCAAAGGAAAAGATAAAGAAGAGGACATTAATCTTGTTAAGGATATAGTTATCCTAAATTGGGATATCTCTACTCTAAATCCTGATCAAATGCATATAGTAGTTGAGCTATTGTAGAAGATAGCTAAGCAACAGAGGCTTAGAGAGGAGAAAAATAGAGAAAACCAAGTGCTAAAAGATGCAAAGAACATACTTGTAGATGCACTCAGCACTGAGGTTGATACTTCTCATCCTATTTTGGCTCAATTAGCATAAGTTGTTTAGAAATTTAATGAAGATCTAAATGGACAAGAAAAAATGTTGCAAAGAGCAGAGAATAAATTTGAAAAAAAAAGTATTGGAGCTAGTTGCACAGAAGATTGCAATATATCAAGTAGACTTACCTATTATTCTTAGCTCATTGGAAACCTCTGCCAACAATGTCACTTCTCTATTTAATAAACTATGTGATACATCTATCTTTACTTAGGAAATCAAAGATAAACTCTCCAAGATAGATGAAGACCTAAAGGCAAGTGCACACCAATTTTCACTTGACCTAAGCTATAGTTATGCTCATTACACAAAGATCAAATTTTTGACTAATATGCACGCATAATTACTAAGGGAAGAAGCTAGGATAAGGGCCACACTTGTAGACATACAAGGCATGATTCTTCCAAACATGGATGCATTGCAAAAACACATTGCACATGCCAAAACTCTCATCCATGACAACAAATTCTCCATAGCTGATCATGTGATGGAGTTATCAAAAGAAGTTCAGATTACATTGCATGCAAGCAAGGTGTTACAAGAAAATTGGAACAAGACAATGTCACTAATTTTAAAGGTACATTATAACTTCTTGTCATATTTTGGCATTACCATGTAGCATACACCTTTGACATTTATTTCAAAAAGGGGGAGAATATGTAAAAGGGGGGAATATGTGATGATGTAATAAAAGGGGAGAAGATAAGAAGAGAAGATATAATATTAAGACATGAGACATATTTATATAACATGTAAAGTATGTTGAATATATATGCATGGGGGAGCATCATAATATTATATATATACATGTACAAATATTCAGATAAACATCTCTTACAAAAGCAATTTTGCAAAATCTCAAAAAAAGAGTATGTTACTGAGTTAAATACACAAGATGGAGACTAAAGATTGTTTTGAACTTTTTGAGAATTTAATTTTGATTGGTAAGTGTTTTTTTTCACTAATTCCAAATGGAGAGATTGTTGAAATTATAGTCAAGTTTGTTTATTAGTGACACACACACACTTAATCAAATAGTTAGTAGCTACTGAGCTTATCTTGCAGTTTATAGTGTTTACCAAGTAATTCAGGCTCTACCAAGCTCTATAGTTGCTACCGAGTTCCAAGAAAAATATTTAGTTTGCATCAAGTAGTATCTACCAAGTTGGTGATTATTAGTGTACACTGAGCTCCATAGTGTTTACTGAGTTTCTCAATGCAAACTAATTTCTCTAGTGTTTACCAAGTTTATAGCTTCAGTAATGTGAATCTAGTGTTGACCAAGCTATGTAATGTCAACCAAGTGATTTATTTTATATCAAGCTCATAGTGATACTGTTGACTAAGCTATGTAGTGTCAACCAAGTGATTCAGTTTATATGCCAAGTTTTGTAGTATTCATTGAATCACTAGTGTAGATCAAGTTCAAACTATGTGGAAGTGATTAGTATGAGCCAAGCTTCTACATCTACTGAGTGCATGATGATGCCGAGCATTGATAATGGTTTTCGAGTATCAGAACTTCACCAAGTTTGTCTTCAGAACCAGAGTACTAGTAGTTGGACCGACTTTGTGTATTTTGGTGAAACTTGTATTGTAGCCTACTTTGATGAATTGTAATTTGGATTGGTATATATGTATCACATTCAAAGAAGAATATATAGAGATAAGAAGTATGCATATATGAGAAGAATAAAGTGTGAAGTGAAAAGGATACAAGAAATATAAGGAGCAACAAAGATTTATCTATCAAAATAAGCTGATTGTTACAAAGGAATCTCATTCAAAAAATCAAAGTTGTATATTAGAGATCAGCCACTAGTTCATCCTAATAGGTGGAATAGTTAAATCCTTTCAGAAGGTAAACTTAATAGTTTTTTGTAAATCTCTTTACCGAGTGCATACTTTACTATATGCTTGTAAATCCTTTTGCAAGGTGGACCTAGCAGTCCTTATTGCTCCTAATAGGGCAGATCATTAGAAGTGATCATCGTAAGTCTTTACAGGCCAACTTTATACTGCAATACTAAAGCTTGTGGGTATCATCTCTACCCCAATTTTACTTTCTATTTGAAAGGTTTCTAGGTTACCATAGTGTGTGTCAAAGTGTTATGAATATTTTAATGCTTTTAGTTTTTCTTGCATGCAATTAGATTAGAATACATATGAAGGATTAATTGGTGAATTAAGATTAAGTTTTATTGGTTCCTAATTCACCCCTCCCCTCTCAGTAACCTACCCTATCTTATATTTCCAACATTAGGATTAAAGAACTTATACACATTCACGTCCTCATAGTAGCCAGCAAAGATGAGTGGTCTACTCTTCCTCTCCATGGCTTTCCATTGAGCATCTAGAATAACTGTCCAAGCCTCACTACCAAAAATGTGGAATGTAGAAATATCAGGCTTGACATGAGTCCAAACCTCCTCAAGAGTCAAATGTCACAATTCCTTGTGAGGCATCCAATTCTAAATATAGTTGGTACAATTGATAGCCTTAGCCCAAAATATAAAACTCATAGCTTGAGATATATCATACAATTGGCCATCTCTCATAATGTCATATTCTTTCTCTTTGCAACCCTATTTTGTTGAGGGGTATGAGGAACTATGAACTGATGCTATAAACCATGCTTAGTGCAAAAATCTCTAAAAGATTGATTCACATATTCCTTGCCATTGTTAGTATGTATACACCTGAGAGAAATACTAGACTGCTTCTCCAAAAATGTCTTAAAGATTCAAAATGAATCAAAGACATCAGGCTTGTACTTCAAAAAGTAAACCCATGTGCATCTAGAGAAGTCATCTATGAAGGTAAGCACATATCAAGCACCTAAAAAGGATGGAGTGGGGAAAGACATAAGATCATTGTGTATCAAATTCAATGGTGCCTTAGCATGTGTGGATCTACCTACCAGAAATGGATCCCTATGATGTTTTCCAAGTGCATAACCTCGACAAACATCATCAGTAGAAGAGATCTAAGGTAGCCCAATCACTAGCTTGTATACTCATATTTTATAGATATTTGTAGTTAACATGACCAAAATGCTCATGCCAAAGCTTGATCACTATGTTTGCATAAGAAATAAGAGAAATACTTGTAGAATCAGAGATCTCAAAGCCATTAAACTGATATAAGTGAGATTGATGATCAACACTCCCAATGGCAACAACCATGTAAGGATCATGGAGATCTTGAATAACCACATCATGTGGTGAGAACTCAGCTATCTTACCAAAGCCAAAATGAAAAACCTGAAAGACATACAAGAGGTTTGTAGAAATGGCCAAAATCAAGAGAACATCCTATAGTGAACCACCCTCTAAAGATATAGTGCTTGAACCTAAAATTGAAAGTTGTGTAGAGTCACCAAATACAATGTATGTAGTAACACTCTGAGAAAGTGAGGTGGCCAAATTAGGTGAGTGTGTCATATGATGGGAAGCACCTAAATCAAGAATCCAAGTAGCTAATGAATACAATGCTCATGTAGAAAGAACACATCTTTTCCCTAAGGAGGAGGTGGTGGCTTCAGAGAAGCAATACTATGATGTTGCATGACCTCCTCTAAAGCCTCAGGATGTTTCCATTACCTAGAAACTAGATGTCCTTCCTTTCCACAAAAACTACAAGGATCACCTATAAAATTATTAGTCTTGGAGGAGGACTCACTAGATTTAGAAGATTTACCCTTCAGAGTAGATTTTCAAGCATCTAATTCAGGATTTGGCTTAGAGGAACTCTCACTATCTGTTAAATTTGACTTGGGTTTTAGTTTTGGCTTAGATTTCCCTATAGATGTCTGAGCAACCAATGCCCAGGTCTTTGATCCTGTGAGAGTATCCAACTGTGTAGGCTTGGGCTGCTCTCTAGTCAAATGATCATAGAAAACCTCAAAAGTGGGCATGGAAAATCAAGAACCCAAAACATCCATAGTAGAATGGAAGGTAGAAGAGAAAATATGAAAGTTTCCTTGAAGCTTTGATAGAATCAGATAGATGCACTCCTTATCTATCTTCACTTTTCCACACCCATGTAACAAATTTCTCTACTATTTGAACCTCAACAAAAAGTCCTCAATAGAGGGAAAAGCATTTGGTACAAGTGAAGTAAGGTCTTCCTCAATCCAAAGTTCTCTAAACTCATTGATGGTACAAAACAAGTTCTTGAACTATTCCCACATTTCTTGAGAAGTGGTAGACTCATTAAGATGAAAGTGTAAGCTATCTGAAACACTCAAAGAAATTATACCCATGGCTTCATCCATCTTATTTTTGTGCTACAAAGTGTGATATTGACTCTAAAAAACTTGTTGCACTATATCTAAACAAGACCACAAACCCTTTGAACTAAGAAGTCGTTGCATAGCAGATTTCCATGTGTGATAGTTATGTGGGTTTAGAAGAACTAGATGAGAAGAGGTCTTGATCATTTTTTTTAACATTTAGTGTTTGAATTTTTCTAATATACTAATGTTGTAATAGGAAATAATTGAAAAAAAACACCCCCACAATGCAAAAAATTGAACCCCAGCTATTAAAAGGAATGCGTATACAAGAAAAGAGAAAAAAAACTTCAATTGAGTATCAAAAATACTTGGTGAAAAATACTAGTGAAATAATAGAGAATTTGGAAAGTGCTCAAGAAGAGCTTTTTGACATTTTTTTCAGATTGAAAAATAGACCTAAAATGAGCAAGTTATGCCCCCTAGAAGATAGAAAAAATCATCTTAGAATCAACTTTCTAATGATATTTTATTTTCCAAAAAATGATATCGTATGCTCAAGTTAGAGCCAAAAAACTAACAAGGCCTCTAGAAGTGCAAAAAAAAATTTGAACTTCCCCCCCACCCTGCCCCCCAAAAAAAAAAAAAAAATTGAAGGGGCTTAAAATTTTAGCCGTTGACCCCCACGTGACCTCAAGCTGGGTAGAGCAAAGCTTGTCAATGGCCTATTAGCAAAGCAGAGCTTGAGTTGAGTGGTGGCAACTTATCTTGGGGGAGGTTGGTTTGAGGTGGTTGGAGGGTAGCAGAGCCATTGGTGAACCACCTATGGTGTTTAGTTAAACCACAAATAGTGTGAACAAACCCCCACATGGTTAGCTAACTGCAACGGTGGGTGTTTAACTATTGTATGATTTTAATAACCACAGTAGTTATAAAACCAGTTTTTTTTATTTAAAAAAAATTGCAATCCCCTTTTTCATTGCATGCCAAGGTCGTAGACCCCTAGTATGCAAAAAAAAAATCCTTCTAGGTCAATGTTGTCCAAATTTGATGAATTTTATATGAAAATAGGGGGTTTGATGTCCTCTAAATCCAACCATGAGGTCTGTTTGGCCTCAAAGTCCTCCAAAATTTAGAGATCCCCCAATTTTCACAAAAAAAATACTTGAAAATATCCAAATCTATTTCTTCAAACCCTCATTCCTCTTTTTCTCCAAATAATAACAAGCTACAACAGATTCAACTTTGATAACATGAAGGATTTGAGCAATATGAATCCACAAAACCCAAAGAGCACTTGCATGCAATAACCTATCGTAGAGAATAAAAGACAAAGAAGAGGCAAGGGTTTAGCTTTGAAAATATGGAAAGATATATTATAAGACTAAAAAGAATGAATAAAATTTACTATTGATCAATCCTTATAGAAGAGATCGTAAAACCTAAAAAGAAACCCTAAGAGGCAAATGACATTTAATAATTAATGTTTAATTATTAAATGGAAATGCAAGTGCATAAATTGAAATCTTAAGAAGAGAGTAAATTTAATTTAATAAATGAAATGAAATTAATCCTTTACTCTAATAGTTTTCATATAGATTTCATTTCATATACTTGCATTTTGAAAATACAAAAATATTACATCTAGTTCGTTTTAAGATTACATTTCCTTTGAATGGGGTTGTTATCTTTACTTTCAAGTTATCTTCATGATATTAAACATATTCTATTTTATGCATATGATGACACTTCAATATGTTGTTTTATTGAGGCTCATCTTTTGAAAGATGATGTTGATCAACCTTTAGTGATTCATGATGTTCCTAACCTTGATAGTGTTGCTATGTGGGATGAGCCCTTGGATAGGAATATTGAATACTCTCTTCCTCATGAAAATTTCTCCTCTAATGTGTGCTTTCCTCCCTCCTTGGATGATTCTCCTACTTGGGATGAGCCCTTAGATAAGGACTTGGATTATTCCCCTCCTCATGAGGCACATTTAGATGAACAACCTCTTTCTACACATTTAATTGATATACCTTCTATACATGAGGCTTTTATGAGTTTTGTTTATCCTCCTCTTAGAAGTGCCTTAGAAATAGAAGACCAAACATTTGGTCCCCCTTCTCATGACTTATCTTACTTCAATATAGGTTTTGTTGAAAAATATGATTATTATGACTTATTTTTAGAAATTTACCATTAGATCCTAAGGATCCTACTCACATTGACTCTATAATTGGATTCTCAACCTGTCAAGATTGGGAAACCATAAATTTCATACCAACATTTTCTATTCTTGACTTTGTGCATCCAACAACTTTATTTGACAAGTATATGCATATCGGATGCTTCTGTTTACATTTTTATCTAATTAAACCTAAGAGATCTTCTTTATCTATGCTTCAACCCTATTTTCAATTCATTTCTTGTATTATGTTTCATATAACTTGCAATGTTGAATGTTATCTTTTTCATGATCATTTTAATTGATGCATCCAAAATCCTATTATGTTGCTCCTAGCCATAAGACATTATTAGCCTATCTTTTGGGGGCTCTTTGTCCTACTTTTTGAGTAACATAATAGTCATTCCCATTGTCTCTTCACTTGGGGGCCAAGGCCCTATTTCTTTTTTCTATCTATATCATATTATTCATTTTCCCTTTTTATTTACTTATTTTCCTTTTATATGATGACATGTTTTCTTGTATTCATTTATTGTGATTACTTGTGGACTAACATCCCAAGTTCAATCTTATGTTTTCTTGAAATCACATGTCTAGTATAAATTGAAACCACTTAGGGAGGTATAATGTGATGCTTCTTCTCTCCTATTTTCCACTATCCTTTATGAACTTGCATTCTCTTATAATTTGATGTTTTCTCTTGTATGCATTATTGTGGTTGCTTATGGATTAGTATCCTAAGTATAATCTTATGTTTGTAAGTGCATCTTTATTATAAAAAATTCTCTCATTTAGGGCATATATTGGAATTTTCTTTTCTTTTCTCTCAACGATCTGCTATCCCTTTATTGTCTCTTTCGTGATAACTAAGTGGGAATAATGTGGCATCCTTTCATCTTCCTCCTTAATTTCTCTATAGATTGAATTATTTTATGCTACAAACTAATCTTTGGCTATGAAAAGATTTGTTACATGTAGGATCTTGTGTCTATTTCCTATTTGATATACCTTGAATCTTAATGTTTCTTATTTAATAATCATATATAGTTTACTATATGTGATATATTTTCTAACATTTAATGTTGGGTATCCTTTGATGTTTCTTTCCTTAATCATCTACAGTGTTGCTTTTGTAGACACCTAAATTTGATTACACTGCTTTGGTAATCTAATTTAGCCATCTCTAAAGGCATCATTAATTAAATTCTTATTTAATTAATCCTTTGCCATCCCTAGTTGATTAATTTAATTAATCATCTATAGTCCTAATTGATAAATCAAATAATCTATTATTTATCAATTAAATCCTTTTCTCCTATCTAATTCCAAAAATCTCTATTTATTAAATAAATCTATTTGATAAATGAAATCCTCAAATTCAAAAACCCCTAACCTATCTCTAATCCTCCATTTAGCCTAATCCACCCCATCCACCCATACTAACCAAGCTTAGCCACTAACTCACCCACCCTCATTAATGCCATCCACTTGCACATCTCTAACATCCCTAATCTAATCCTAAACCCAAGCCTAATCCACCCCATAATGTTGTCACATTCATTAAACAAGTTTAAGACTTTCCTAATCCAAACCAAAGTCTCTCCTCAAAAAACCCAACCACTAAGTCATGAGTGCTCTTACAAAACATAAAAGACTCTTACAAGCCCACTCATGACTCTTACACCCATCTTCCACACTCTTCCCTCTTCCACACTCATTCCTCTTACATCCTTCTTACATACTCAACCCCACTCATCATGCCTTTAACCAACCCTTTACCCTACCCTCTCACACTCATCCTCCTTGTGACAAGTGTCACCTTCCCATTGGTGCTAAACAAGCACAATCCATGTGCTCTCCTTTGAGTGCATCCTAGCCCTCCTTAAGCCTTCATCCATCCTTGCATCTAAGCCCTCCATCCATCTACCCCTTAGCCTATAAATTGAATCCCATCCCAAGCCATTTCATCAACAATCTTTGAGCTAAAGTTACCATGCTATTTTGAGAACCAAAGCCATCAATATTACCCTTATAATGCCAAATTGAGAGCTCACAAAGTTACCAATTTGCCATTACCCATCTCCATTGAAGCAAATTTTGAGCATCTTGAGCATACATCCACAGCAAAACGACACATCTACAGAATCAAGAAAGCATGGAGTGCTTTTTCTTGTGAGGTTTGCACTTCTTATTTTCTTTCTTTGTCTAAGCATATATGTGGATTTAGTTTTTGGTTTGTGAATGTTTACTTTATTTGTTAATGTTCTTTGCATACTAATTCTTGTTCTACAGCTTTATTATATAATACTTCTTATTGGATATGGCATGTTTGCATTTTGTGCACAACTATCAGTTGTTACTTATGATTCATCTTTAATTCTTACGAGATGTTGTTCTATAATCTTACCATAGACTTTATTATTTCTTTATTCACACATGGTGGGGCAAGGTTTTTTGTACATTCTTTATCCATCTTTTTGTCTAAGGATCAAATTCCCTTAGTATTTTAGCACTTATTTATTATGCGACACTATTTTCCTATAAGGAATTGTATCTTAATCAAGATTCTCTCTTGTACAAGAGATGAATATCCTTGATCATCATCTCTTATTTATTATAAAAACCATGTTCATTATAAATAATTTCCCTTACCATGTGCTCTAAATCTTGTCATCCTTCATCCAAGGATCCATATACATAGGTGGATGAATAGGTGCATTCTTGTTCTTCTTGAAGTTGTATCTTTATTCATGACACTCCTCTTGAAGGTAGATTTCTTGTACATAAGATCTCTTCCTTTCAGGGTCTCTTCTAATTTTAACATATCCTTTAATAGTTTATCTATTTACCAAGATTATAAGAGTTGTTTCTCTTTGCTAAGTTTATGGTATACATTGTTGATAAAGGATATTTCCTTCTTGATATAAGTATGTATCCTTGATTCTTGTCCTTATGATGTTTATGGCTACATAGTCATCCTAAGGAGGGGGAATATATACACCATCTTTTGTACATAGTTTTCATGAAGTGAAAATATAGATCCCAAGTATGATTTGGAGTACTTTAGCCTTGTTCACTGGGTACCATTTCTAGGTCACCCTCAAATCTATGAATTGTGGCTTCATGTCTCTCCTTTGCATACACAAGCACAAATGATAAAACTCATATATATGGGTAACACATACACATTTTCTAAATATTCTATGGGTATTAGTGACATCTCTCCATCTCGAGGAAAGACATCTTTTTGTTTTTGTTTTTGCTAAATCCTCTACAAGTATTAGTGACACTTCTCCATCCTGAGGAAACACACCTTTTTATTTTTTCTTGCTAAATCTCTCGTAGGGTAACACACACATATTCACTACATAGTGATACCAAGAAATTGATCTATGGGTGGATGCATACACACATATGCATGCATAAGCCACCAACGGGTGCACAAGATTGATTATCGGGCACGAGAACTCGCTATACCATTTGATCCTAGTTTTTGTTTTTTAGGATTGACTATCAGACACACAAACCTACCAAACCATTAAATCCTTCCTCATTATGATTCATGGTAAGGGACACAAACCTTATTGGGCAAGATAATCTCTCTCTCTCTCTCTCTCTCTCTCTCTCTCTCTCTCTCTCTCTCTCTCTCTCTCTCTATATATATATATATATATATATATATATATATATATATATATATATATATATATGTATGTATGTATGTATGTATGTATGTATGTATGTATGTATGTATGTATGTATGTATGTATGTATGTATGTATGTATGTATGTATGTATGTATGTATGTATGTATGTATGTATGTATGTATGTATGTATGTATGTATGTATGTATGTATGTATGTATGTATGTATGTATGTATGTATATCCTTTCATGTTGGTGGGATAAAACCTTAAGGGACACAATACTTTGTGGTTCTCTTGCCTTTCCTATATGATCTCTTATATTTTATAATAGCCTACTGAATATGGTATTAATGAGCAAGATGTTTCCTTAGCTAAGGTCTCTTTCACTAGTTGATTTGGGCTTTAGTAGTAACCCTTTTGTGTCTTTTTGGCTTGTTTCCTTTTATTTTCTTTGTCTTTATTTTGCTTTGTTTCCTCTTTTTTTGAAGCATTTGAGCAATACAAATTCACAAAACCTAAAGAACACCTACATGGAAGAAACTTTAACAAATAAGAAAATAAAAAGAAGAGGCAAGGATTTGGCTATGAAAATATGGAAAATTATATTATCACACTGAAAAGAATGAATGAAATTTACAATTGATCAATCCTTATGGAAGGAGATCATAAAACCTAAAAGGGAAACACTAAGAGGTAAATAAAATTTAATAATTACTATTTAATTATTAAATGGAAATGCAAGTGCATAAAAGAGAAATATTAACAAGAGAGTAAAGTTAATTTAATAAATTAAATTAAATTAACCCTTTACTCTAACAGTTTTCTTTGGCTTTATTTTTCTTTTATTTCATGCTCTTATGCATGGAAATGGGGTTAGGATCCTAAGTTTGGGGGCTTGTGTCCTTAAGCTTAGCAATTTTGCTACCTTGATGTGACATTGTCTTTCTTCTCTCCGTCCTTTACCGAGAGTTCGACTTGCCTCATACTCCCACTAAAGTGGGGGTTAAATGCACCATCTTAAAATGGACACACTTCATTTTGAGACCATTTAGCCCTCCTTAGCATGGTGCTAGCTCATTTTCCCTCCTCTCCTCTTTTATTTCATTCTTCTTCATCATCTCTCACTTTTTGACATGGTCTTCTAGATGTTTCTTTTCTACCCTTTTGACCTTATCTCTGAATCAATATGATATCTCTTAGTTTCACTTGCACATATCTATGAGCCTTTCTAAGGACTTCCTATCCTATCCTCTAGGACTAGGTCAACCCAGGTTGACCTGGTTTGGACAAGGTCAACCCAAGTTGACCTAGTCTAGTCGAGGTCAACCTGGTCTAAACTAGGTCAACCCAAGTTTACCTAGTCCATGAGTAGGTCAACCTAAGTTGACCCAGTCCCCGTGGTTGCAAGGTTTGGGACCTGAAAGTCCTTGAGTTTACCAATTAGTTTATTTAACTACCCCATCAGCTCAAGTTGTTTTCCCACCCAAAAAATAATATAAAAGGAGGCTTAAGGGCTTCATTTTCATATCTCATGTTCTCGATTTATCTCACAAGAAAGCAAGTAATCAATGTGTTCTTCTTCAAGAATCTTTAAGCATTCAATTCTAGGCATCTCTTTCTTGCATCAAGCTTCTTACTTTAAGGTGGTAGTGGAGTTTGGCTCTAAGAAGAAGCTTCATCATTCCATTCAAGTTCTTATATTATTCATCCATGACATGTCACATACATTCTCATACATGAGGTTTTGGCTTCTTTGATGTCCTTATGGTTTCTTTGAGTCAAGGCTATTACAGTTACATACTTGATCACATATCAAAGTCAATTGCATCTTCAAAGTTAATTGTATCTTTCATTTGATATTATTTAGATATACCACATGCAAGCATTTTTTTTATCAATTAAATTTTAATTTACAGTTAATTCCTTAACCTAGGGCTTGACCAAGACAAGTCCTCATCAAACCCAACCACAAAACCACTTTTTTATGTTTATTTGTAGGATATTAGTCAGAGCTTACAAATCTAAAACCTACTCCTTAGGAGTTTTCTAAAGAAGTTCATTACAAAATCACCAGACTATGTCAATTGGGTTGTAAGACATCCTTCCAAGTCGACCTAGTCCTTCAATGCCCATTTTCTAGGAGATTTTTGGGTTTTGTTTCTTTTTTCATTTCATTCTAAGATATGTGACCAGATATTCAAAAAATAGTTTAGACCTAATAATTTTGGATCTGAAATATATCTTCCTTTATGCATTTCAAGGTCAGTCTTTCATATTTTATGTCCTTCACATCTTTACCCTAGATCTACATCTTAATTGGGTTAATTGTATACACAACATCTAGATTTTGTTTACTGATGGAGGTATAAACATAATAAGTAAGATACTGAGAGAGGGGGGATGAATCAAAATCTTAAGCACTTTTTCTTTTCACCAATTCATTCACACGTTCAACATTTATCCTATTCATGTAAAACTTGTAATAATGAACTTGCTATATCATGTAAATATGATCTATCAAATGCATGAAAATAAACACATAATGCAATATTTGTTACCCAGAAACCCTTCAACGTGAAGGTAAAACTAGGGTGGGGATGACACCCACAAATATTCACTACTATAGTAATAAAGTTAACATATTATGGTTATAATGTTTGATCATAAAATATGATCTACCCTGTGAAGGGTCTACCCTATTAAAAACTTAAAAGACTACTAGGTCTCACCTTTTTAGAGGATTTAACACTTACAACAAAGTAAGGACTCTATTAGGAGATTTACAAAGATCTATTAAGACCACATTGTTAAGAGATTTACCCCAATTCAAGTCAGTTAGAACTGATTCAATATGTGACTCTTGGTATGCTTTGTAAGTTGATTTCAAATCTTCTCCTTGCTAATTGATCCTCTCCTTTGATTTGATAATCCTTGTCTTCCCCTTCACTGCTATGATTAGGTCACTTTCTCTATTAAGTGATAATAAAACACCTTCAAGACTTCTGATATGGTCTCGATCCTTCACTTTAGTAATCACATATCACTCCTTGCTCACATGCATACACTTCTCTTCTCCATGCTCTCTCACTAATCTAGGTTAAGATCTCATCTATTTAAAGAGTTTTCTAGATGCTTCTATAATAGCCTCTCCATCTGAATCGTTGATCACAAAACATAGGGATTTGTAATCCACATCATTCACACATAAAAATCTTTGTAACAACCTCTAAAAACATTAAATGTTCCTTCCATGTCAGATTGAAAATGGTTTACCTCAAAATCTATTCCATTCTTGACTTTTATGTAAACTCTGCATTTCTCGGCCTTTACTATTTTTTAACACTCAACATTGTTGTTGTTTGGTCTATATTGTACTTGGCATAAACTATGTCACTCAACACTTGTATGCTCAAAACTACTTAGTCGATGTTGAACTTGAATCATATAGAAAATACTCAATGACCATACACTTGCTCGACTCCTATAGAGCTCAATACATACTTGGTTATGTACATTACTTAGCCTATGTAGAGTAGCTTGATCACAGTGATGACTGTCTAACTTTGAATTGTAATTACTAAGTGTTCAACACTAATAGACAACAATAGTTATAGATATCAACAATCTCCCCCTTTAACATTAGTGGAAAAAACACTTTGTCATATTTACTTCATTACAAATACAATTTGATATGAATTCTCCCCCTAAGTCTTATGACTTATGCCAAAAATAAATAATGAATAAAAAAATTAAAAGAAATATGTCACATATATTTCCCAAATCCAATTCCCCCTTTTAAATTTATTTCCACCTTGTTTCTGAATGCTTATCTCATGGTTGCTGGGGTGGAATGGATGGAAGCAATCCATATTTCTTAATGAATGTCTTATGAACTCAAGTGATCATGGTCAATGTATGATCCCATGTGGTTCTTACTTCTTCCAAAATGTGATTATGTAATTATAGTCTTGTAGCTAAATCAATTAAGTTGTAAGCCACTAAAAGATTGTGATCTTTTGTGATAAGATCCTGGGTTATTTGCAACTTCCTTTGCATGACCTCCAAATGAGGTATCATCATTTATTGAATAGAGATCAATTTAGATCTCATGTTGCTATTAGTTGACTGAAGCTTGACCAATGTGCCTTGAGCATTCAATAGATTATTGTAATGATCTATACTAGATCCTACTGAATCATAAATAATGTTGTTGGATCTCTTCATCTTAGCTTGAATTTGGCTTATTTATGCTTAAAGATCACTTCAAAATCTTGGCATGTCTGACAGAATGTTGTACCTTTTGAATTAGTTCTATCATAACCTATATTTTTTCTTGCAATTGCACCTTCTGCTCAACAATGGCTATGAAAACTTTGTCCACAACCTTGTTCTTGAATCTTCTTGTAGGCCAATCCATTAATTTTTCATTTGACTCCATATTACCAGCATTGACTTGATCAACTATATTTACAAGCTGGGTGATTATTGACACTTCTTTGTCAAAATTTTGTATATCAAAAGCATCAACAAAAATATTTTTCACATCATAGAGTACTTGCTTTTGCTTCTGCTCTCATCTTAGCTCTTCTTGTCATTTCTTCATCACCAAAACTTCTTGTAGAAATTTTGTTTTCTTCAAGGTGTGATTTGCCAAGTCTAATTGTGGCATCTCAATTATTTCATCCAAACTAACTTCAATATCTAGTATCCTTTATCATTCTCCTTTTTCTTGATGAAGGAGTGCTACTGCTTGACACTTCTTTGAGAGTTGGTGAAGGATTTTCACCACTCATTCATGCTTGTATATCAGTGCTTGAGACAATAATGGTCACACTTAGTTCAACCCTACTTATTCCTTTGTTTTCCTCAATGTGAGGTGCTAAAAAAATATTACTATCTACACTTGTGTCTTTTGCCTTGGTTCACGCCTCTATATCTGTGAGCCTTGATTGCTCGACCTCTAGAGTGTCGAGGGTATCAACATGTACTAGTGACATGTTAACTTGTAAACTTGACACACCTAAATTTTCTCCATTATTGTAATCATCTTCGATGTTTACAATGTCTATCTTTGCTACCTTGGTAGATAATCCAAAAATGCTTTTCCAAAGAAATTCATCCTATTATACTATAACTTCCATTTTATTATGTAAGATTTAAAATTCTATATTTAGGAACAAATATGCTCCTATACTTACCAAAAATGTGTCCTATTGATCTTGGGATAGATCAGGCATAACTCTACCTAATGTGTTAGTCCTTATCTTTTTCTCTTCTACTTCTACCTGCTGCCATCTTCTTTCTAATCTCTCAAATAAATCTTTAGGTATTTTCTTCTCAATTTCACTACGAGCTAACTTATGATTAGTAATCATATCTACCATAGCCTCCTCAATTTTGGTCTAGTCAACATTATCTAATGTATCATACTTTACAAATCTAAAATTAGATAATCTTGAGCACCTGCATAGATTTGTACATACCTCTTCAATAGATTTAGATAGCCCTTTAGTGGTCCTCTGACCAATCTCCTTCTCTTTGTTTTAGGGGTACTGGGCTTAGTAGTCTCTACTACTCTTTGTTTTGCAAACTGCTCGACACTAGCAATTGTCCTAGTCCTTGGCTTATTTGGTGGTGGAGGAGAGAGGGTTGTCACTACTAGCTTCTTCTTGGTTCCTTGAGCCTTCTTTCTTGGTAGAGTGATAACAACTAGGGCTTTACGCTTGTCTCCTATTTCTTCCTCTTCCTCATCACTACTGTCTTTTTCTTCATCCTCTCCAAGACCTTGTGTTAATTGTAGTAGTTCCTTTCCATTGCCTAGGGTGCCCAATTTTTCTTCTAGGTCTTCAATCATTCTTTTCCTTTTCTTCTCCTTAAAGGTTATCTTGATATTTATTGTTATTCTTTCTTTAGCTTCCTCATATTTCCCAAAAGGTTCAACCTTAGTGTCTATCTCTTCTTTCAATAGTGCAACAATGTTTGCACTCACCAGATCACTACTAATTTCATAGTCAAAACTTTATAGCCAAGCCTTCCTTAGCTTTATTGCCTACACAAATGTGTTGTCTATATCTACAAGACAACAAATGTCACTGTAATACCTTGTGACTGATTCTTCCAATATCCTTATCCTCATTTTCATTCTTTTCTTAAATTCATCAAAATAAGCATCCATAACATTCTCAAAATTTTCTTCTAATTGAGTAATGCATTCATCTATCTGTCTAGTCATTGGTTTGTCTTGTTCCCAAACAATATCACCAATACCAAGATAATACTTTTGGTTATAAAAGAAAATAAACACAATGAGGGATCCAAAATTACACATTGAATTCTTTGCTTTCCTTATAAATGACAAATTCTCTGCTAGTTGTACTTTTTGTAGCTTGGCAAGATCATATTCATGATCTTTCATCACTATCTTCCATGCTTGATCCACTACCATACATGACACATTATTTAATTTGCTTGACTGGTAAAATTTTTGAGCTATAACCCTCACTTAAAATTCAATTAGTGGATCAAAAATGTTTGTAATAGACAGACCTCATCCATTCCACTTGGCTCTAGTGTTTGTTTCAACTTCTTCACAACTCAGGCATCACATGGTTTTCTTCTTATCTAGGGTTTGATAGATTGAGACTCTGTGAATCATTTTCTTCATGATCTCCATGGGTCTATTATGTAACTAATACTTTGTGCCATGTATTTTTCTTAAAATAATCTTAATCAACTTGATCTTGAAATTCTTCAAGAATTTTGGGGCACAAGTTAACCCTTTCCTCTCAACAACTTTATATTCATCTTTCAAGATTCCTTCATTACATAATTTTTCATATGCTTCTCTAATCTCATAGTCTTCAACTTCTCTAATTTTACACATGTAATAACTCCTAACATCATGGATTAGAATAACTTTGGGTAGTATTGAGGATAGCACATCCATTGAATCTCCTTTCATTGCAATTTTTGGAATAACATGATGTAAGGAAACTTGGCAAGAAATAATATAACCATTTCCACATAACCCATAATAGATCTGAAATAAATACGAAATTAAAATCCACATGCAAGAGAATAGACAACATACCCACAAAATTGTGACACAAGATATACCCTGGGAAACCCTCATTGAGGGAAAAAAACCAGCCTCCAAAAGCATCCATCACCATGTATTATTCAGTAAAAATACCATTGCCATACAACCATGGAAGCCTTCATGGCCATAACCACAACCGAGCAAACTATGTGAACAAGCATGAATCCACACATCCCATGCCATGCTTTCAACCTTCACAAATGCTCTCTTGGCTAACCTGTCAAGCCTTGTCCCGCTCGACTCTTGCCTTTCTCACTCTTACTCTCGCTCTACAACAACTACCCTTGTGGCTGCTTATATAGTAGCAAGCCCCACAAAACCACTAAGTGGTATTACATAAACCATGTGCTAAAACCATGTGCTACCTAACCCACTGACCCCACATTTAATATTGGGCATTTAATTCTTTTCCCCAATATTAAATAATTACATAAAATATTATCATAATGTTACAATACAACTCATCAACAATATTCCATTGGAATCTTTACATGTTGCACATCCATCTAGGCACAACATTACATAACAAAACAAAATAATAAAATAAAAATATTATGCAATGTGTGCAACACCCATTATCTCAACAATCTCCCACTTGTTGTATACATTGCATAGCGTCAATCCGTAGCCACATAAATGAACAAGGGAACAATCCCTCCCAGCACATCCACCATCATGGATCAAAATATACCAAGTGCTCCATCCTTGTACCCACAACAAAATTAAAGTATCCAGCATCTCGAACATGAATGATCTCACCTCCTATTATGCCACTTCCATTGGACATACATAGAAGCCATCCAAAGAGAAAGCCACCCAACTTGTCACATTAGAAGATCATAAAATCCTGTACCAACTGAAATGCCAAGCACAAAAAACCTGATCCAAAGGTAATCACATGTATCCGTAGTTGTCAAAATATCCATAGCTAAAATAGCACCCACAGCAAAGTGCCAAACCCATCCAACTATCCATACCTCAAAGGTATGCCAAGTGAATCTCATATCACTGACATATCCAATCTGCAACCTACAATCACAAGCCTCAAGAGCAATACCTACCACATATATACCAAGAAGCTCCCATTGCAAAAGATAATGTCAAATCTATAACCAATCCATTCAACACATCTCAAAGAAGTGAATCCATGTAGTATCAAGGACATCCACAATACATAAACCAATATCCTACAAGAAAAACTCTCATAACAAGTCTCCAATAGTCTCCCAAATTCTCCACAACCAACAGAGGAAAGAGATAAATGAATAACCATGGCATCTCTCACATGACATACATGAACACAAACCAGTGATCACAATCTCTAACCAATCTCAAATCCAATGTAGGCAAAACTGAACATCCAGGAAGATAACCAAAATCGGAGAAACCATGCAAATCATAACTTGTATCATGTCCTTCTACACACACCTCTATATGTAAACTATGCAAGTATGATCTCCTCCATAAAACCCCAACAAGAAGCCTCAACAACACCCAAACCATATCATATAACTAATCATGGATGTAAGCCTCTCGCAAGAAGATCAAACTCAATAAAACCATTCCTAAATCAAGGAATAACCATTCCTAATCCAAGGAATATGCCCAATATAAAACCATCTCCTAAACTCAACCAACATAACAACATATGCACATGGAGATGACCAATGCTAAACCATCTCTCAAATGAACCCTCCAGAACTAACTCATGTACCATAGCTCAAGATCCATATCCATGAAAGACAAGCATAAATGTAATGCAACTAAGAGAAATAATGGGCTATACATCTCAAGTAGCAAACTGTCGAGTAGACCAAGAGTGGGGAATGAGAATGCTCATCAAGATACCCAAGTCTCCAACCAAGACTCATCTAAGAACAATCTCCTCTCAAGTCCATATCAGGTGACTGCCCCTCGGACTTCCTATTGAAACCATCAACCGTCTCAACAAATACTTCTCTAATCCAAGAGAAATCAGCATCACCACCGTCTCTAAGTATCTATGAGCACCTATAACCAATCAATCCATGCCAACTCCAAATGCAACATAGCAATATCATGAAGTATCTAGCTTATGATCAGTGTACTCAATACCATGAAACTAAACCAAGATCAATGTCAAAGTTCCAACCATGGCCTCAGGAACATAAACATGACAACATGATCTAACCATCTCAACCAAAGAGATAACATGCTCCACATGAACATACTATAACATGTCACAACTCTAAACGCGTATCAAGAGTATACCATGACATAATAATGAAACCATCCTCATACCAAGGATAACATGCCAAATAAAAGCATAAACCACACCTTTGCCAAGAACCTTGTGAGTCCTCAAGATGTAACCATCTCCACACACCATGAAGAAAAACCATCTCCACATACCAGGAAGAACCATCTCCACATACCATGAAGATAACCAAGAACTCTATGAGTCCTCAAGATCTAACCATCTTCACACACCATTAAGATAACAAGTGCACCATGAAAATGTCAAAGATACTTCTGTAGCAACAAGATCTAAGACAAACCTCCAACATCTGCAAACACTCAATAAATATATCAATGCCAACAACTCCCACTCAACCATGGTACCAAGTCTCCCATGGCATCATAAAATCCATCTCCTACTTGAAGATCCAAACCAAACTAGGAACTAATCCTGCACTATCACCTCATCATTGTCACAAGCTCCCACTAAACCATGTATCCAAGCTATCCATGACATAATGATGAAAAACCATCCTCTAACCATGAGAATCAACCAAAGCATCAAACCATCAAAGAACTCAAAGTGCACATCATGAGCTCCTCAAAAGAAATTAAATAAGCATGATCCTCAAACAAGAAGATATACCACCATAACTGAATCATAAATCCAAGCTAATGAATATCAAGGATGTACCTATATATCCAATTATGTCATGTCAAAATCCATGACACCATGATCACATCCATGAATTGAGCATCTGTCTCTCAAAGTGTCCAACCTGTCAGCATAAAATAGTCAACCACAATCCTCCACCATGACTGTCCCTGGTAACAACATCTCATCCCTTCTACATGAAGAAAAAATATTAGCAAATCATGTGACTTAGGCATAGACAACCCAAATCCAAGCCACCAATCTGAATATGCATCAATAATGAAAGATCAATGGGCAAAGACAACCCATAACCAAGCCATAAATGCAACCTATAAGTATAGACCGCTTACAACACTGCACAACTTGTAGACCCAACAAGTCATCATGCATATCCAAACCAAACACTGATAACCATATCATCATGAGACCAAACTTGAGTATACAATGACATCAAAACTTAAATCTCCAATGCCATAAACTCACAATGTTACCATAGTCAAAATATATTTATAAATTGTTCAGATCAATATATCACTAAATAAATCATGCCAAACCTACACCAAATCTGAACCAATGTGTAGAGCTCTCCAAGAGCTTTTCGTTGACTACTCGAAGTCCAAAATCTAACTCCGTATGCCCAAGTTATGCCCTAATTCGTGCTCAAAATAAATAACATCTGACTTTAGGGCTCTTAAAACCTAACAAAATCTAAAAATCACAGAACCAAACCTATGTCATATTGTAGTGCTCTAAATTAGCTTTCCAACACCTATAAGAACTCTGAAATCTAATATTCTGAGAGAAAGTTATGGTTGTTTTACTAAGACAGTCTTTTTACCATTTTCAGTACGATTTTTTATTTTTTATTTTTTTCAGTGACAAAAATTCTGACGGGATTAAATTTGACGGCCATCATGGGCTGAAACCAAAAAACTCTTTCATTTCCTCTAAACATGCCCAAACTAGGGCATATTATATATCAAAATTTATGGAAATGTCAACCCAGATCCAATGGTGAGGTCTATTTTTACCTAGGAGGTCATTTTTGCAAGCTATCCCCCAAAACCCTCACTTAAATGAAACATCTGAAAAAAAATCCTTTTCTCCAACAATTTCACATGCCGAAATCTTTTAACATCCCATCATAACAGCAAATCCCAAACCCTCAGATTTGCAATAAATCATTCATATATCTTGCCCTTTCTTTTATCCTCTCATGCATTCCCATGGATTCAATCTAGAGTTACAAACAACACAACCATAGCTCTGATACCACTTGTAAGAAAACTTGAAAGAAAGAATATAACCATTTCCACATAACCCATAATAGATCTAAAATTAATATGAAATTAAAATCCACATGCAAGAGAATAGACAACATACCCACAAAATTGTGACACAAGATATAACCTGGGAAACCCTCATTGAGGGAAAAAAACCAGCCTCCAAAAGCATCCATCACCATGTATTATTCAGCAAAAATACCATTGCCATATAACCATGGAAGCCTTCATGGCCATAGCCACAACCGAGCAAACTATGTGAACAAGCATGAATCCACACATCCCATGCCATGCTTTCAACCTTCACAAATACTCCCTTGGCTAACCTATCAAGCCTTGTCCCGCTCGACTCTTGCCTTTCTCACTCTTACTCTCGCTCTACAACAACTACCCTTGTGACTACCTATATAGTAGCAAGTCCCACAAAACCACTAAGTGGTATTACATAAACCATGTGCTAAAACCATGTGCTACCTAACCCACTGACCCCACATTTAATATTGGGCATTTAATTCTTTTCCCCAATATTAAATAATTACATAAAATATTATCACAATGTTACAATACAACTCATCAAAAATATTCCATTGGAATCTTTACATGTTGCATGTCCATCTAGGCACAACATTACATAACAAAATAAAATAATAAAATAACAATATTATGCAATGTGTGCAACACCCATTATCTCAACACATGAAACTTTGGTGGAGGACAACTGTCACACTTCACCAGTTGAATTTTACTAACCTCTTAGCTCATTCAAGTGGTAGATGAAGCTTCCATATTCATTATTAGGGTTCAAAGACTCTTCTTTCACATTTGAATTACTTAGCATGGTTCAAATCTTCACTTGTTCAGGCTTCTTATCCAAATCGCTCTTGATATATACCTTCTTTTGATTATTTTAGGGTCTCCATTAATGTTGTATACTTAGGCAGGTGGAAGCCAACTATCTCAGTCAATATTGGTGTCTTTTGAACTAGGTCTTTGTTTTATAGCTCGATCTCATCCATATCACTCAGTCTCTACCATTTTGCTCAGAACTGCTCAGGTTATGTTGCAATTCCATAGATAATTTTACTGATGCTCGATAGTCCTTCATAAATTTGTTCTTATACATCTTTATATATGTAGATATGGACTTTGGAACATTTCATGGAAGGAACTGATGTATGATATATCAATTGAATATATAGTTTTATACATACATCTCTTTCTTTATTTGAGATGACATGATCACCTTCTCCATTGGATTGGGTGACTTTAGCTCCATTTGCTCCAGTATTTCCATCTTTTGTTCTTTTTTTCCATTTTTTATTCATTTGCTTCTTTATTTTCTCAATATCTACTTTTCCTTTGCCTTTGTCTTTTTTTATTTTATTTGTTGAATGTACTTGAGTCCAACAATTCTTGCTTAGATGTCCAAACTTGTGACATTTAGAGCATGCATCATTCTTCTTCTGATTTGTCTAGTAAGGTTTTATATGAGATCTATATTCATATGCTCTATGCCCATACTTTTGATAGTTATAAAAATATATTTCAAATCTAGGTGTAGTAGGTGCATTCCTCATTCTTGACCTACACTCATGTATTTGATGTCCTTGTTTCTTGCAGTAAAAATAGTAACAAGTAAATTTAGGTTTAGAATTTTGTATACCATATTTGCTTCGACAAATGTTTGCAATATGACCAAGTTTTCCATAGTGATAACATGTTGGTTTATCCTTTGACTTTTCATTTCTCAGCTCTCCATTCCTGGACGATTCTCCTTGCTCAGTGCATAAATGTCCTAACCCACCAGAACAACTAGGTGACTTCATAAGTTCTTCAAAGTACTTCATTGCCTCTTTACATTTGTTGAACCTCTCCATAGATTTTTTTTAAAGTTTTCAGTTCATTCTTTAGTATGTCCTTCTTTGATTTGAGATTTGCAATTTCCACATCCTTGTGGTTCAATTCCTAATTTGCAAACATTAGTTCATTCATCATGCGTAGTTGTGTGTTTGTGAGCTTCTGCACATCTGATATCCTTTCTTCAAGCTTGGTAGCCATTACTCTTTTTTCTTCCTCAACCATAGTCCTATCTTGTTCAACTTTCTTCTTTTGTTCAATCACTTCACATAATCTTATTGATTGAATTTCATGTTCTCTTTTCAGTCCTCTTATTTATTTATTTAGGAGTTTGTTCTTTTCAATTAGATATGTAGTTGCTTTGTCATTTGAATTGATTGATTCAAACAGTCCTTCAGTCTCAACTTCTACATAAGAAAATTGTTTTATCTGGATAGAAATTTCCTTTCTCCTTTTTAGGGAATCCTTCAAATCTTTTCTTACTTTCTCAAGTTTCTGTAGTATGAGTTGGATGTCAATCACTTGATTGTCAATAACCTTGTTGAGTTTAAAAGCCTCCATCTCCAAGTGTTTAAGCTTCTCTCAAAGAACTAATTCTTTGATACCAATTGTTGACTGATGGAGGTATAAAAGGAATAACCAAGATACTAAGAGGGGGGGAGGGGGTGAATTAGAATCTTAAACACTTTTTCTTTTCGCCAATTCATTCACACATTAACCATTTATCCTATGCATGTAAAAGATTGTAATAATGAACTTTCTGTATGACATAAATCTGATCTATCACATGCATGAAAATAAACACATAACACAATATTTGTTACCCAGAAACCCTCCAAGGTGAAGGTAAAACTGTGCTGAGGATGACACCCACAAATATTCACTACTTCAGTAATAAAGTTAACCTATTATGGTTACAATGTTTGATCATAAAATATGATGTACCCTGTAAGGGGTCTTCTCTATTAAAAGCTTAAGAGACTGCTAGGTCTCACTTTGTTAGAGGATTTAACACTTATAACAAAGTAAGAAATCTTTTAGGAGATTTACAAAGATATATTAAGACCATCTTGTTAAGAGATTTGCCCTGATTCAAGTCGATTAGAACTGATTAAGTACCTGACTCTTGGTATGCTCTGTAAGCTAATTTTGAGTCTTCTCCCTGCTAATTGATCCTCTCCTCTGATATGATAATCCTTGTCTTCCCCTTCACTGCCATGATTAGGTCACTTTATTTGTTAAGTGATAACAAAATACCTTCATTGACTTCTGATGTGATCTCGATCCTTCGCTTCACTAATTGCATATCAGTCCTTGTTCGCATGCATACACTTCTCTTCTCCATGCTCTCTCACTGATCTAGGTTAAGATCTCATGTATTTAAATATTTTTGTAAAGAGTTTCTAGATGCTTCCATAATAGCCTCTCCATCTGAATCATTGATCACAAAACATAGGGATCTATAATCCACGCCATTTACATGTAAAACTCTCTGTAACAACCTTTACAAACATTAAATGTTCCTTCCATGTTAGCTTGAAAATGGTTTACCTCAAAATTTGTTCCATTCCTGAATTTTATGTAAGCTCTTCACTACTCTACCTTTACTATTTTTTTACACTTGACATTGTTGTTTCTTAGTCTATATTGTACTCAACACAAACTGTGTCACTCGACACTTGTATGCTCAAAACTACTTGGTTGATGTTGTACTTGGCTCATATAGAAAATACTCAGTGACCATACACTTGTTCAGCTCCTATAGAGCTTAGTACATACTTTCTTATGTACATGACTTGGCCTATGTAGAGTAGCTCGGTCACAGTGATGACCGTCTGACTCAACCTTGTAAATGACTAAGTTTTTAATACTAATATACAACAATAGTTAGAGATACCAAAAAATTTATACTATTTAAGAAATTGGTTCAATTTCACATTCACAATATCCTATTAAGGGCCAAAGAGTACATTTATTTGTATTGAATTCCCCTTTATAATTCAAATTTAGCATTGGCCCCCTTCTTGCTTTGTGTTCCAGCTAATCTAATTTGGATCATAAGTGGAATCATATTTGGAAGTTCCCCTCTTTCTCTTTCATACATATTTGAATGGATTAGTGGCCCAGATAAGTAGAGATCTACAACCCTATTAAAGTGTCTCCCTTTTCCCCATAAAAAATCACCACTATGAACCACTTCCTTAATGATTTATGTGATGATAACCCATGAATTCGCCATTCTAAACCATACAGGAAAATTCCTAGAAAATATAAACATTTTTGCCTTCAATTTTCCAATATTAATGCAAGTAATATCATGACTAATTATTATTATGTACACTAAAAATATCTATTGAGTTCATCAAATGCAATTACATATATACAACTAGAAATATGTTTGGTCAATGGTGTCATCCTGATAGTCTTTTAATCTTCATCACTACAACCAATTTATGCACCCCAAATTATGCTCTCCCTAATGACAATGATAGATGGTACAATCCTTCTATCCATATTTTGATCTCTCCATGCCCATTTTCCTCAAGTTTACAGAGTACAGGGCCAACATTGTCCCTATTTAATATAGAAGGTAAGTAAATAAAATACACCTAATAGCTAAATTTCAATACACACACAATAGCAAGTAGTATAAAAGGAGGGCTCCTAAATGTACCTAATCTTGGAAGGGGTTTTTCTCCTCTATCAAAATAAATTCAACATATTTGGAATCTTCTCACAACTACCATGGGAAAAAAAGAAAAAATTGTAGAGTTTTGTCTCCATATGAATCCAACACCTTTTCAAAATGTGAAATAGTCCATTTTTTTATAGAATCTTGCAAAGCCTTCCAACAAATTGCCAAAGGATCACTAAGCAACATTTTCTAACATTTCTCAACATTCTTCATGGCAAAAAAACCTTTTTGCTACCATTTCTTATCATTTTGATCTCAATCAGCCCAACGAAGCTCCAATCAGGTTGAAATTCATGGTCGTATGAGTATCTTATGCTCCATTTATGATACGCCTTAATAAAAAAGCCCTACCTCCTTTCCAGGGAATAATCTAAAATTTGAAAGAAATGAAATGCTTCTTGATATCTTCTAACAAATAAGAGTGACTAAATTTTATTCATAGCTCCAACATCGTTGGAAAGGTTGATGTAATGGCAAATACACTATGCATCTTGGTGCACCTCTACAAATCTTCCAAGCTTTAAATTTGTTATCCATTTTTTATGTGCATGTTATGATTAATATCAAGTTTTTTAGTATTATCTCTAAAAATAGATTAAACCCTTGATACTTCCATTGAATAAGAATTATATTGCATTTAGTAGAATACTCGGCTATTATAATTAACAGACAAATTTAGCAAACAATACACCCATTCACTTATCACCTATATCCTTGCACCCACACGCATTGCCACATCACATGTTAGATTGTTCTCCTTTGATTTTTGTATGAACACAAATATTTTGATTTACTCACCCAACCCAATCTCCTATCACTGACTGTGTACAATGTTTCACTATTGTTCATAGTTTGTACTATTTATCACCTTATCAAACCAAATTACTTATAAACTAACAATACTGATTCTTCTCATCCTTAGATGCCACTATTTTGATGTGTACCCCAGTATGCTTCATCTATCAGCTATGTCTATGTATTTCATGTTATATCTATATAATAATAATTTTCTCTAATGATTTGTAGTGATCTTCCAATCGAGGCCTATTTTGTTCACTATATCCTTGTTGCTATTTATTCAGCATTTTC
Organism: Cupressus sempervirens; assembly: GCA_028749045.1. Lineage (NCBI taxonomy): Eukaryota > Viridiplantae > Streptophyta > Pinopsida > Cupressales > Cupressaceae > Cupressus > Cupressus sempervirens. Next base: position 240,820,491 of record CM053792.1, read on the forward strand.
CTTATGTTGATTGGGTACTTATATGTTAATTTTGGATCTTTACATATGATAGGTTCTCCTTGTCAAATGCAAAGCTATTTTTGGTTTATCCCGATGGTACAGTCACTAAGTTGTATATATCATTTTTTTTAAACCTCCTTCTTAACCAATGTTTTCTATTTATTTATATTTTACTTCAAATCACACTCACTATAATGTTTCATCTAATTATTCTTGTAATCTTTTTTTCCATCTATCACTGGTTAAGTTTCATCATTTATATTCCCTTCTACCTCCCAATTATTGTCCACGTAGTCATTTTCTATTGTATGGACTATTGTTAAATAGTTAATGAGGCTCCACCAATCACACTAATATATTATTATTTACTATAAAATAAAATATAGCTAGGAAAATATATTATTTATACAAATCTTATTTATCTAAAATTTTATTTGTCAAAATACTTTTTCCTTATAGGCATGCTTTTGACAGAATAAAAGTTTTGTTTGTATTAGAAAGTTTTTTTAATTGATTATATTAAATTAGTAAAGAATTAAGTGTCAAAAACATTTCTAAATCTGTTTCAACTTTGATAGGAACTTATTTCTAAACTTGTTTTAATTTTAGCCAAAATCATTACCCTTTAGGGAATGCAAAGAAGTGTTTTTTTGTATACAAATTAGAAGTTTTCTTTTAAATTTGCATGCATATGTTTTAGTCCTAAATGCTTTTTTTTTTATTTGCTATTGTTGGAATTTGTAAGGAAAAGCATCTAGATTATAAGAGTTTTTAGAGTAGGATTGAAATATACTAAAATCATATATTTAAGCTAATAGGCTTATATATGGGAGCTTTGCTTCTAAATTTTAAATTTTATTGTAGGGAAATTGTCACCCCCAATCAGAAAACTTTATTCCAAACTTTTTTTAGTTGTTTTCCTATTGATTTTTGATTAATCAACTTCTAATTTTTGAATATATCTTCTATATTTATAATTTAGTTGCAGTTTCTATTTTATACCTCCAATTATAATTTTCAATATATCTTCTATATTTCGAATTTAGTTACAGTTTCTATTTTATACCTCCATATATAATAGATTTTCTTTATATTTTCTTATTAAAAAAATTCCATTCAAAATGGAAGAGAGAATCATTTAATATGGAGGATTTTTTTTTGAAAAAACAAAGAATCTGTAATAGCTTTCAAGCTCTAAGTTTTAATGTTTTTCTAGCTTTTATAAGATTTCATTTAAGGTGTTTTAATTTTATGAGTTGTACCTCTTATAAGATTTCATTTTAGGGCTTTTGATTTTATGAGCTAGATTTCAATTTTGTGAGGGAGTTTTTACAATATGTGTATCTGAAATTTTGGATCTGGTTGGCTATGAGGTTTCTCAATGCCTTTGTCTATCAAAATTATTGAGGATCTATGAAGCCATTTTCTTGACTTTTAAGCTCCTTTTATTTTTAAGGTTCTTGGGAATTTCAATGCTAAATTGTTAAGATGATAACACTTTAGTAATCAAGCTTTTCATGGGATGGGTTTGGAATTTTTGTTGTTAAAATACATGTTAATATATTAATAATTGCCAACCAGTTACTATTTATGGTGTTTTATGGATATTTGGTAGATGTTGTTGCATGTGAAGTATAGCTTAATACACACATCCTTGTTATTCATATAGTTTTATGTTTCTCAATCCTAATTGTTTTAAATTTCATTTAGTAATTGTGGAGGGCAAATACATATGGGGACATAAATAAATGGTGTTTTTTTTTTCCAGGATTTGATACCTATTTTTTCAATTACAATTTTTCTAATATTGAATTATTAAAAAAATACCATAGCATGGATTGTAATCTCTAAAGACATCATAGACTTAATTTATTTGGTTATAAAGTTTTGAATACCACAAATAGATGGTCTGTGTTTTTTCACAAATTCTTTATAACTTCACTTGATTGATGATTAATTAGTTAATGTTAAAATAATTTGATTTGTAAAACAAGTTTTTTGGAAACTATTTTTTTATATTTTCATATTTGTAATCCAATTTTAGCTTTTATCAATAATTCATGTTTCATTTTATTGCATAGTTTCTAATTCTCGCATTTATTCTTTATATTACTTACTGGGTGTACAATTTCTATGTTATATTGACCAATTTGAAGGGTTTTCTTTGGACTTTGTTTATTTATAGAAACACATTCTTTGATTTAAAATTGAATAGAGAACTTGTCATTTGATATGGATGAACATAAAATTTTGAAACAAGTAGAATCTATAGGAACTTTCATACCCAGTTGTTTTTTCTTGAACTTAGACTTTAGCCTCTCGAAAACCCTATCTCTATAAGTATCTTTCTTAATATTTATTTGAAGTGCTTCAAAATAGTCTAGAATTGATATAGATTCATTTGTTATTAAATATATTCAATAAATTGTTCAAGTTATGAAAAAAGATACTAAAGGAAGAGTATATTTGGAAGAAAGGTTGCCTCAATGCTTTCTTTGTTCTAACTAGCATTATTACATTGATTTCATTTTGTGGTTTTATTTTTTGATGATAATAATGATGTTATGTGCTGGCTCTATTTCTTCAAAAGATTAGAAAATATAAAAGTACTAAACATGTTATGTCAAGATGAATTCTAACCCTAGACTTGTATAATTATTTATTATGAATTTGAAGACACAATCATAATTACAATGTTTCTTTACTTCACAATTTACTGGTTCCAGCTATATAAGTTCCCTACTTTTAGTTTCATTCAATGATTTTTCATCCTATATTGCTCATTTTTGCACATTATTAATGGTAGGCTAGATAGTAATTAATTTTTTTTATACCACTTATTTTGTTGTTAATTCACATTAATTATATATTCCCTTATGTATGAAATTTTCATTTAGCTACATCCAAACTAAGTTTTCCACTTGTATTGTAATTTGACAATGAATAGTTTATAGTAAAGTGAGGGTTTGAATAAACTAGATATTTGAGCATCAAATTTGTAATAGAATTTTGATTTGAAAGTGTCATTGAGAATTTCATGTATACATATATTATTCTTGATGTTTGAAACATATTATTTAATACATTTTTTGTGGTATCCAATTAGGCTCACTATTTCTAATGAAATTCAATCAATGTTTAAATTTGAGTAATTAACACGTCTAATCAATCTATATTAGAGATGTATGAAGTAAGTGTAAGTTAAATAAAATATAATGAATTAGGACTTTTTGTCACTTATTTGAATTTTGATTATTGCTCTTGTCTCATAATAAATACAAGTCCAATGTAGCATCCAAACATGGGTTTTTGAAATCTTCCCTAACAAGCATGGTAAATAGCATGTAATGGTTGAGTTTTAGAGAAACTTGAGGAAGTTGAATGCATCCTAACAACTCTTAGAGTGTTGGACTAAAATTAAGTTGGTTAATATGAATTTCTATAAGTTTAACATGTAATTTTGGAATGATCTATAATGAAACCATAGGAGTAGCTAAATGCAAAGTTAAGAGGGTTGTAAAGATGTAGCTAACAAGGCTTGTGGTTTAATTTATTTTTATATTATTGGGCTATGAATTTAGCACATATGAAAAAATTAGATAGAAGATTTATCTATTAGTTATTTAGTTTATTATTTTTGACCTTCCACAGAAATTGTAAAGATAGCTTTGCAAAGAATTACAAATATAGCTTCCAATTTTTTTGGACCTATTTTAATTTAAAAAATAGTTTTATCTAGTACAATCATATAATTTTGTACTTATGCATTAAGAAGATCCTAGAGGACTTAAAGTTCTTTTTTCCATGTGTGGTGGTAATGATTTTGTTTATTTTTTCATGTATTTTGAAGGGGAAAGAATATTTGTATGATTAATACTTTAGGAACATTAGAAAAACTTGGGAAAAGGTTGATGTTTTCTCTCCTAGATGATGTAATCTACATATATGGGATATGTTTAACTGATTAACAATTTTCATTCATTGTTTAGCCTCTTCGAGTTGTTAGGCACTGTCACAGGTGATGTTATCATGAAACAAGATTGAATAAAATTATTGGAAAAATGTAGGCTCTTGTCTATAATTGATGCATATATTTCATATTTATGGTGTTATAAGATTATGCAAAAAACATAAAATTATTTGATCATCCATTCTTTTATTATTTTTAGCATCAATACCATAATATGATAGTTTTTGGACTTTGACACACCACTCATTGTTATGAATTTAAGCTACCTTTAAAATTACTATATCATTTATGCAATGATTGTCTTTGTCTCTCCTTCATATGTCAAACATCTTTAAATAATTTTTTGATTACTACAAGTTTTTTCAGTTAATTATTTGTAATCAATTTCCATGTTAGTACCAAAAAAAAGAATGCTATTGGCTCATTGTTGAACGAACATAAACGTACAACTACTAGTTATGTCCATCTTTTGAATTCTATTTGTTTTTAGGCTGTGAGTATCATTCACTTTAATTTTAGGTTTGTTTTTAGGGTGTGAGTAACAATATGTAAAAATGAATAATTTTATTAGTTTATAAGTTTCGAAAGTATTTATTGTAAATAAAAGAATATTAAGAATATTAAATATTGATTTTAAACTATATTAAGAATATTAAATTAGGAATATTAATTTTTAATTATATTAAATACTTTAATTTATAATTGTTGATTTTCACCATTTTAAATTATTCACTTACTTTATTTTTTATTTACTTTTTAATTTTTTCAAATTTTTTTTTAAAAAATATTCTTTTATATTACATTTCAAATTAAAGTATTTTCTCTATTTTTAATTAGATTTTCAAGGGACCTTTTTACATTTTACATTACACTTCAAATTAAAATATTTTCTCTATTTTTAATTATATTTTCAAGGGATCTCCTTAGTGTGAAATATTTTCATTTTAGTAAGTATATTTAAAGACATATCCTTTTTTAATCTAGTTAAATTGATCTAGAAAATAATTATTTACATCTAAATGAATTTCTCTAGCTCAAATTCATCTCTACTGATTTTTATGTCACTGTGTGTGATTAGTTGTGCAAAACAAAGTATCAAAATGAAAAAAAATCAGATAAGAATCTTGTATCAAATATTTTATAAATATTTTGTAAAATAATCTCATACAAATTTCTTAAAATATTTATTGTATGAATTCTTGGAAACTACAGTTGAAATAATTGTTATGTTGTCATTGATGTCAAACCTATTGGTGAGACAATTTGTTATTTGATCTAAGTGTCATATCTATTTGATTGATGAAGAGGATTTGAGAAGTTGTTCATAACAAAAGAAGCTAGAGGATAGGTTGAGTTATGAAGAGGAAACTACAAATGGACATTTGATTGGTTGGACTTTGACAAGATAAATTGATTTTTTAAATCATGTTACAAGTGGAGAAGACAATAATGCTCAATTCTTCAAAGTGTGAACAAAGATAGATCAAATGCATAGGCTTGACTGAGTAACATAGAAGAAGATTAAGGAACTTGAAGGTTATGCCAAGTGATGCTAGTGTCGATCAAGTGACAATATATGTGTCGAACAGAATGTTGGTAGCAACTGAGTAACCTAGTGATGATAGAGGATCATAACACAATGTTGGCTAAGGAACAACATTTTAACTATTTATGAAAAATCATAATTTCCAACTGACTAAGTTGATTTCTTGGAGTATGGAAAGTGTGTTGAAGATCAGGATTGATGAGTTGGATCATTTATCAGGAGAGGATTAGGTAAACAACCTAAGGGATGAATTGTAAGAGAGGGTTTTAGAAAACAAGAGAAAAAATAAGATGGTGATCAGATTAATTGTATGTGATGGATCTAATCGTAAACCCTAAGATCTATGATGATGTTTAAGCAAAAATGATGAGAATTACATATTTAAGGAGATACAAGGGAAAACTTTAAAATAGTTCCAAAGTGATATTCCAGAGAGTTTTGAAGATTGGAGCAAATGCTAATGTTATTGATTGGGGAGTCTAAGTAGAAGGTTGAGACGAGTTGAGAAGAAGTGAAGAGTGATTGCTTGAAGGGTTGCCAATCAAATCAAAGATAGAGATGACAATGGAGGCTAGAAAATGAATCAATTTATGAGCTAAGCAGTGACTTGTACATGCCAAGTGAGTTCTACTTAACATATCAAAACCCTCCTATTACTTTTTAACCATTTTAAATAGTATTTGAAATCCTTTGATCAAGGTTGACCTAATAGTCATATGTAAATCCTCTAATAGGATGACATTCAATTCTTTAAAGTCATCTACAAAGGCCACTCCTAATAGGGTAATTAAATCCTTTAACAAGGTCACATTTAATAGTGTATTTTGTAACCTTTACCATGGTTGGCACCTAATAGAGCTCACTTCAAAAGAGTGAAAATTAGTGACATGTTCATAGCGGTTTTTCCCGAATTGAGTTTCCACATTAAATCCTAGTGTCAAACTTGTGTGGATGTTATCTATGGTGTTTTATTCATTAATGTTTACATTCTGCAAGTTTTCTATATTTAGGATAGTGGAAAACTAGTTGACGTTGCTAATAATTGACTGTAGAGACCAAGTTATGGAGTTGTTCAAGTGTTTGTTTATTCAATTGGTACATCTAGATGATGTACAAAAAGGAGTTACCAAAGTTGAACAAAGAGAATTTTCCTACATGGAAAATGTTGATGAGGCTACATATAGTTGGTATTGGTGATGTTGTAATAGATTTTTTAGACAATGCATATGTGAATATAACAATAGTCTCTTTGACTACTCAATATCTAAAAGAAAAGCAAGAACACAATTAGGCAATGTTGAAGATTACTTCAGCCCTAAGCTATGTTGAGTTTGATGACATAAAAGAGTGCAATAATGAAAAAGAAATGCAGGATAAACTAAAGACCATATATGGAGGAGATGATAATGTCTTGAGAGACAAATCAAAGACCTTAAGAGGTAAGTTTGATGAAAGGTGAGAACATAGTTCAGTATAGTGCAAGAATCACAAGGTTGTCAATTCTATTCGAGGTACTAATAGAAAGATTGAGGATGAGACAGTAGTAAGATAGGTATTGAGAACTCTACTTCCTATATATGCTATTAGGGTTTCTGCAATATAGGAACTGAGATGTACACAAGGTAATGACCTAACTTTGGAAGGTGCAATTGGTAGGCTTACTACTTTTGAGATGTCTAATTTTGATAATTACACTCCTTCTACTATTGAATCTCCTTTTAAATCACAACTAGTACTTAGCAAGAAAGGAAAAGGAAAACATGTGATCAGTTACAATGACTCTTCTAATGATGAACTTGATGAACTTGAGGCATTGATAGCTAGGAGATTTGGAAGAAGAAAAGGAAAATACAAAGGTAAACTTCATATAATCTACTTTTCATGTAACAAAGTTGGTCATATTGCTACTAGATGTCCTGATAGAGGAGATAAGGATGAGAGAAAGGAAATAAAGTACAAAGGAAGAAGAGATGACCAAGAATACAAGAAGAATAAGGACTATAAAGATAAAGGTAAGAAATATTGTTATATTATTGAAGAAGAAATGATATTGAATCTGAAAGTAATGATGAAGAAGTAGTCTATGTTGTGATGAAAGAAGATTCTGATGAAGATGAGAAAACTACATTAATCTCTTATGTGAATAAAAGTGATAGATTGATAATTGATAGTGGTTGTTCAAATCACATGACTGGTGATAGAAGTAAATTTGAGAACATTGGACCATACAACAGTACCTATGTTAAATTTGGTAATGATGTTCCATGTCTTGTGAAGGGTAAAGGATCAATTCAACTAACTGATAAGATCAAATGTGACAATGTTTATTGGGTTGAAGGACTTAACTATAATCTATTAAGTGTTTCACAATTAAAAAAATAAGGTTACAAAGTTGAATTCCATCACACAAAGGCTAAAATAGATGATATTGATGGTAAATTGATTGGAAGTGGTGATCAAACAAGAGGTAACTTGTTCTATCTAGATTTATCTGATGAGACATGTTTGTTTATACAACATGAAGATATTTGGTTATGGCATGAGAAGTTATGTCATGTAAACTTTGACAGTTTGGTTAGCATTAGTAAAATGACAAGAGTAAAAGGTTTTCCAAAACTGAAGAAACATGATAATGCCACATGTAAACAATGTCAATTGGGAAAAATAATGTAAAGTCTAGTTTCAAGAGCAAAACATATTCATCTGATGATATTTTGGAATTGGTTCATAATAACTTATGTGGACCTATTGGTCTTAAAATCTATTGTAGAGACAAATATTTCATTCTATTTGTTGATGAATACTCTAAAATGATGACTGTGATTTTTCTTAAAGAAAAATATGATGCTTTTCAATTATTTAAGTAGTAATTGGCCAGAGTTGAAAAAGAGAAATGGAAGAGTTTGAAGTGCTTGAGATTTGACAAAGGTGGTGAATTCATTTCCAATGAGTTCAACATATTTTGCAATGAAAGAGAAATCAAAAGAAAAATGTCAACACCTAGGACCCCTCCTCAAAATGGAATAGCTAAAAAAAGAAATAGATCAATCATGGATTGTCCTAGAACATTGATGATGGAGAAAGATGTGTCACAAAAATACTAGAGAGAAGTTGTAAGTACATTTGTTAATATCCTAACTAGAGTGCAAGTTAAGAAAGGTACAAATGTTACACCTTTTGAACTATGGTATGGATATGCACAAGAAGAAGGTGCTGACTATAGGGAAAAAATTTCCCTTATAGAAAGACTAGAAGGAGTTAAAACACTGCTTGCATATTTTTCTTATAAAGGATTTAAGTTATCTCAAATGGATGTCAAATCTACATTTCTAAATGGGATATTTTAAGAAGAAGTATACATAGAATAACCTAAAGGATTTGTGGATCCTAGCAAGAAAAATATGGTTTGTAAGCTGAATAAAGTTGTATATGGTTTGAAACAAGTGCCTAGAGCTTCATATAAAAGATTGTATAACTACTTGGTGAAGATTGGTTTTGTAAGAATAAATGTTAACAACAATCTCTACTTGAAGATTGGTAAGAACAATGAGGTATTGTTATCTGAAATTTTTGTTGATGATAACATATTTAGAGGCAAGGAAGCATTATGCAAATATCTTTATGATGAAATAAAGAAGGAATTTGAAATATCAATGTTTGTAGAGATCAAATTCTTTGTTGGCTTACAAGCTTATCAAATTAAACAAGGTATCTTCATTACTTAGTCCAAATATATCAAGGAGATACTATTTTTTTTGGGATGGAAGATTCAAGACCAATTAGTACACCTATATCTACTAGACATAAGTTATCTAAGAATAACGATTCTACTAATGTGAACCAAACACAATACAAATCAATGATTGGAAAATTGCAATATGTTGTTCATAGTAGACTTGATATTGCATTAGCAGTTGGGATAGTTGTAAGATTTTCTGCAAGTCCTAAAGAAAACCACATGATGGTAGTGAAAAGGATACCAAGATATCTAAAAGGAACTTAAGATTGTGAATTGTATTACAATAAGAATGACAGGTTTGAATTGAAGGTATTCATTGACTCTGATTGGGAAGGAAATGTTGATGAAAAAAAAAGCACAAGTAGAGGTGCATTCTTTCTAGTAAGAGATTGATTTCATGGACAAGCAAGAAGCAAAACTACATTTCCCAATAAACAACTAAAGCTGAGTATGTGGCAGGAGTAGTGAATTGTTCAATTATCATATGGATTTAAAAATTATTGAAAGGTATGAAGGAAGAAATTATTGATGTAGTGGTTATCTATTGTGGTAAAACTAGTGTTATTAACATATCAAAGAATCCTATAATGCACACAAAGACAAAGCACATTGCTATCAAGTATCATTACTTGAGAGAGCTAGTTCAAGACAAAGAAGTGAAATTAGAATATGTGAATACAAAAGAGAAAATTTCTGACATATTCACTAAAGATTTACCTAAAGATGCTCATGAATATCTTAGAGGTAAATTAGGGGTAATTCCCCTAGACAAAGAAACTTAAGAAAAGATGGTGCTTTGCATCAAATGTGTTGATCATACTATCTTACACATTGATGTAGACAACTCTACTTTAGGAGTTTCCTAAGGTAGTAGTGAAGAAGAAGAACAAAATGATGGATCAATCATACAAAGATGACACATGAAGATGAATTTAGAACTGACATGAAAGTAACTGCATAAGAAAGATGTCTTTGGAATTTTTTTTAGAGAGGGAGAGGATGTAATTTAGTTACCATGAAGAAGGAGAGATTATCAGAGAGGTTATCTAGTAGAGAGAAAGATTATTTAGCAGAAGAAGATCAAAATGATAGAGAGAGATATTGAAAGCTAAAAAATATATCTATGCAAGAGGGATAGATTACTTAGAGGGAGTTCATAAGTCTAATGATGTTGCCAGATCTGATATGACATAAAGAGAGTTATAGATTAGAATCATAATGAAACTAAGGATATTAATCAAGGTCCAATACATTGAGGGTGTTGCTCAAGACAGTACAAGTTTTTGATTGCATGGTAACTTGAGGTGTCTCTATTGATGCCAAAGAGGGAGATTGTTGGAAACTATAATTGAACAATTTTTATATTGTCATTGATGTTAAACCTATTGGTAAGACAACTTTCTATCTAATCTAAGTAACATATCTATTTGATTGAAGAAGAAAATTTGAGAATTTTTTCATAACAAAAGAATATATATGATAGGTTGAGTTATGAAGACGAAACTACAAATGGACATTTGATTAGTTGGACTTTGACAAGATAAATTGATTGTTTAAATCATGTTACAAGTGGAGAAGACAGTAATGCTCAAGTCTTGAAAGTGTGAACAAAGATAGATCAAATGCATAGGATTGACTGAGCAACAAAGAAGAAGATTAAGGAACTTGAAGGTTATGCTGAGTGATGCTAGTGTCGACTGAGTGCTAGTATGTGTTGAGAATTGATCTCTAAACCTATGTTGCCAATTAGTGTCCAAAAACTTAGTCATTTACTAGGCAAGATTACAAGGTAATCACTACGATCGAGTTATCTAGTAAAGGCCAAACATACAAATCTTATGCTAAGCAAGATAGTGATTGCCAAGTATTTAGTAGTGACCAAGTAGAGAAATGAGCTGAGCAATATAGTTGGATCTGAGTAATATAGTAGAGACCAAGCATGTTGACAAGTTACTAAGTGTTGAGTAAACTATTATATAGAAGCTGAGTAACAACATGAATATGTTTACATGATTGAGTGTTAGAGCACTCAAGTTGATGCAGGAGCATCCTAGGTTGCACTACTATCCTACATGTTTTTAGTTTTTACCTTGCTACTGAAATTGTGTTTTGCTGAGACTGTGTTTTCTAGTTCCTAGGTGCCTATTGTAGACCATGTAACTAATTTTTCATAATGAATGAGAGGTTTCACACTTTAGGGATTGAAGAAGGCCTAGAGTAATATCTATGATCAAAGATGAAAGTTCTAATTCCTCATAAGTTAGGAGATATGACAATTCTCCCAGAGTATTGATTTTTGGCAGTTCTGCATGATAGTTTTCTATGCTTGACTTTTGGGATGGATGCACACTTATCCTTGGTGAATCAGCCTTTGCAAACTTAAGGGGTTGTAAATGACCTAAAATAATACCCACAATTTGAAGCAATAGTTCTAATTCAATCAGAGCTAGGAGATATCGTGATTTTTCTCAGATATCCATTTCTAGACATTTAATTGTTGATGCAGGCCGACTTGTGTATTTAATGTTAGGTTTATTTTGATGATGGGTATTTAATATTTGCTAAGAGCCAAATTATGGCTTCTCTATGTTATAGAATGATTTGTAAACCATTTTGGCTAGTATAAATAGAGTGTTCAGGCTTAGAGCTAGAGCAATTTTTGGAAGAGATGATTGGGGAAGTAGAAGTGAAAAGTGTGAATTTGAAGCTGAATCTTAGATCGTGAATGTATTTTTTATCTAGCTATAATCTAGAAGGCCTTATAGCTGGGCATGTATGATGATATTTTCATGAATCAATAAAGAATATTGTTCTCTCTCTATGGTGCTATTCTCTTTTGTGCTTTCTTTTGTTGTGTTAACTCTTGCATGGTGTTTTGGGTAGTTGAGTGTGCCTATTGGCCTTAGTTACTCATAGCCTACCTTGTGTGACAAGTGCTAAGTAGTTCAATTTTGACATATGAGTTTTTAATGGCACAAACACATATGTAAACTATTTTGGCTGACTTTTTTTATGATATTCAATATTTGAAGAGCCAGCTAAGATGTTGATCACGCATCATTACAGAAGGTAATAATCCCAAGGCATGCAACTCAACCAATCAGAAAATGGGATTGAAACAACAAAAGATGATGAAGTGTAAGTCATTGATCAAGATATAGAATGTTCACATGGAATCTATTTAAGGAGGATTCTAACCCTAGAATCAAAAGGGTGTGTGTGTGTATGAAGAAGGAAAAAGAGATAAGGAAAAGTATCCTTATGCATAGGTGAAGGAGTAAAGAAGAGAAGACAAAGAGAAATTAGAGCAGTGAAGGACTGAACATAGTTATTAGATTAGGAGAATCGAATTAGTGATACAGTAAAGAGGAGACCAAGATCAGCTTGTAGAGAAAGCTGAGGGTCAGGTACTAAATCAATAATTGTTAATTGAGGCATGATAAATCTCTTAATAGAGTGGTCCTAACAGACCTATATAAACATCCTAACAAATTCCTTACTTCATTACGAGTATAAAATCCTTTAACAAGGTGAGACCTAATAGTCTCTTAAGCTTTTAATAGGGCAGACCCCTCATAGGGTAGATCATACTTTATGATCAAAAATTGTAACCCTAATAGGTTAACTTTATTGTTGCAATAATAAAGATTTGTGGGTTTCATCCCCACCCCCATTTTACCTTCATCTTGAAGTATTTATGGGTAATCAAATTATTGTGTTATATGCTGAAATATTTGTGGACGTGATGTATTTCATTGATGTTACAACATTTTAATTTTTATGGTATATCTATGAGATGAATTAGGTGTGGAATTATGTTATTGGTTTTGAAGATAAAAGTTTAAGATCTTGATTCACCCCCCCTCTCAATATCTTGTTTCCCAAATACTTATTCCAACATTGAGTAGAAGTAGTGTTGATCAAGCATCAATATTGCTCAAGTGACAATATATGTGCCAAATAGAATGTTGGTAGCAACTGAGTAACCTAATGATGACCGAGTGTCAGAACACAATGTTGGTTGAGGAACATCATTTTAACTGTTTATGAAAAATTATAATTTCCAGCCAACTAAGTTGATTTTTTGGAATATGGAAAGTGTGTTGAAGATAAAGATTGATGAGTTGGATCATTTAATATCAAGAGAGGATTAGGTAAATGACCTAATGGATGGATTCCAAGAGAAGTTTTAGAAAAGAAGAGGAAAAACAAGATGACGATTAGATTCATTATATGTGCAAATCTAATTGTAAACCCTAAGATCTATAGTGATGCTTAAGCAGAAAAAAAATTAGAATTACCTATTTAAGGAGGTACAAGGGAAAAATTTAAAATAGTTCGAGAGTGATATTTCAAAGAGTTTGAAAGATTGGAGCAGATGTTGATGTTATTGACTAGTGAATCTCAGCAGAAGGCTGAGGTGAGTTGAAAAGAAGTGAAGAGTGATTTCTTGAAGGGTTTCCAAGAAATTCAAAGACAGAGATGCCAATGGAGGCTAGATAGTTAATTATTTTATGAGATGGACGGTGATCTATACATTCTAACCATTGTAAATAGTATTTGAAATCCTTTAATCAAGGTTGACCTAATAGTCATATGTAAATCCACTATTAGGGTGATTAAATCCTTTAACAAGGTCACATTTAGTAGTGTGTTTTGTAACCTTTAACAAGGTTGGCTCCTAACGAAGCTTACTTCAAAAGAGTGAAAATTAGCAACATGTTGCTGGTGGTTTTTCCCAAATTGGGTTTCCACATTAAATTCCAATGTCAAACTTGTGTAGATGTTATCTATGGTGTTTTACTGATTAATGTTTACATTCTACAAGTACACTACATTTAGGATAGTGGACAACTAGTTGATGTTGCTAATAGTTGACTGTAGAGACCGAGCTATGGAATGATAAGATATGAAGTTGTTTAAGTGTTTTTTTGTTCAATTGGTACATCTAGACTTTGGATAACTAATTCACTCTCCCCCTCTCAGTTATTCTAAATATTCTAACATGAACAATTATTTATTTTTATTTTACCATTTTGTAAAAATATGTTGAACCATTTTCCTACAAGAATTCACTTTAATTTGCATTCATTAAATTACTTTTATTTAAAATTAAATTTTGATAGTACATTTCAAATTAGAGTAACTTTTTATTTTAGTTATACTTGCACAGGCATATCTTATTATGAAATATTCTAATTTTTATAGTATAATTCATAGTATAATGATCTTTTATAACACATTTTATCTTTAAAATTTAGGCATTAAATTACATACTAAAATTAAATTATATTTGTGATGATTATTTTAAAAATAATAATATGTAGTAAATTTGTCAATGTCATTAGTCATGTTAGTATATAAAAAAATCAAGAAGTTTACCTGTATAATAATAATTATAATAACATAAATATATTATTGTTAATATTTTTATAAAAGTAATAAATATAATAGTATAATTATAAAATTATTTTAGTGTTATTCAAACAACACATACATGTGATTGTGCATAATGCATATCTATTGTTCTCAGTTTTGATTTCTATACAATTCTATCTTTTAAAACAAATATAATTTTTCTTTACTATTAATTAATGACAAGTACTAGCCACAATATGACACTTGTATATGTTTGGCATAATGAAAGGATTGCCTACCAAGAGACAGATCTCTTACTAAGTCTAATTTGCTTCCCTTTTAATGTTTATAAATTAATGGTAATCACTGTCACTTAATTTGGTGAGAATTGACCACTATATTTTATAATATTAGTATTAATATTATTATTTATTTATATTTATTATTGATAATTCCTTTAATACTAATTCATATAATTTCTTTGGTATTATATATTATTTTATATAATATTACTTATAATATATTCTTTCATCATTATAATAATAATTTAGATAATTGTTATCAAAATGTATTATTATTAATTTAATTAGTGTGAACATATACATATTTTCATTATCAAATTATTTAATCTAATTTTAATTCTTCTTATCATTAAATTTAATTCCAGAAAGGGGACAATACACTTTATCACACTGTCAAATAGTGAGATGACTATTATTTATCTATAATGCCATAACTTGACCAAATCACCATGTCAACATATACAATTTTACATATACCATGTAGGCAACATCTAAATCAACCCATGTGGTGCATGAATTCTAATATTTATTAACTTTCCTATGAAACTTATCTAAACATTCCCTTTTACTAGTGAAACTACATAAGAAGCATTCATATTATATGATAGAAATGTAAGTTATATGAATAAACATCCAAATGTTATTATAAATCTATTAACATCAAATGAGAGACATATCAATATCAATGACAACATATCCAACTTTTCAATACAACTTCACCACCTCAACCACAAGATACCAAAGACCCCAAAGATAAATCTACAAAGACAAAATTAATAACTCACACTAGAACTTAGCATATGCAACTTCAATACAAGACATACCCATAAGCATGAAAGCTCCACTTCGAATAAAATCCTTCTCAAATAGCCTCTAGAAACTCCAAATATAGGAATCCAAAATCAAGAAGCTCAAAAACTATAATAGAACAAAAAAACTTCACCAATATAAGAAGAGCATATTGAGATACCAAAAGAGACTTTCAAACCTAAAGGGTAACAACTACAAATATTTTATTAAAACTCCTCCAAACCACTGAATAGACATTTCAAATTAGGTTAAAATTAAATATCTTTAAAATGTAACAGAGCTATCCAAACACTGCCTTAGACAATGAATAATGATCTGTTAACTCCTAAAATAAAAATCCACACCCCCACACTAAATAGGGGCACAAAAAACACATCTAAAACACCCCTCTAGACACACAAAATGGGCTTGTCTAACTAGAGGAAAAAGGCCCATCCAAGTCCACCACCTACTCATAAAACCGTGGAGGCCATAACTTGAGCAAAGAATAATTACCTCCTCCAAAAATATAATATCTCTTGTGCCCATAATTAGATCCATAAAAATAGAGAAAAAATAGGAGATGGGCCAAGAAGCCCTTAGAGACCATGTTCCAAACATAGAAAGCAAGAGGCTTCTCAAAAGGGATTCCCCTCCAAAGCTAACAATAGTCCTAGATTTTCTTCCAAACATGATAGAGAAAAGAGGTGCAATATTTTCAACTTTAGATTAAGCAAAAAAAAGCTCTATAGTTTTCTTCCCTTAAATAGATATGTACCTAAACAAACTACAACACAATGAAAACCTTGATAAATGGGATCTAGAAGAAGTAGGATGCCATTTTTTCAAAGAGAAGTCAAAATCCAATTCAACTTTTCTACCTAATTTTTTCCTTCCTAAGACTCTAGAGATACGACATATGTCCCCATAAGATAGAACAAAAAGAAATAAAATTTGGAAAAATCCTTCCCCCAAGAATGCAACACGCTAAGCCAACAAGCACACACAAAAAGTAGCCATATTTGGAGACCATTGAGAGGGGGAACAACACCCCCCCCCCCCCCCCCCCAACCAAAAAATAAAATAAATAAATAAATAAATCTAGAAGCCCCAACCAACCTAAAAAAAAGGCTAGCATCAGCATCACATGGGTCATAGGAGTTAGGTCTACATGGTTTCCATTAGACTCATCCTCATCCTTTGTAGTCCCTAAAACTAGCCACTCCTACCTTTCTCCTTCCTCACTCCATTTTGGAGTTGTTTCTAATCAATTAACCAACCATCAATTCTATCCACCACACAAATTATTAAATGAACAATGAAATAAAACAATAATACGTAAAAAATAAGATTTTTATATGTGGCAAACACAAACTAGAAGAATCATAGAAGGACTTGCCCAAAAATATAATTTGCTGATGTATAGCCTGATTCCAAAAATAGTAGGTGTTCACTAACCTAGACTCGCAACCAAAGGCTCACTCCCTATCTAACACTAAATATAGATAATATCTCACTACTTTGGACTTTCAAGCAAAAGATCACTACCAAAGTAACAAGATACAAAAAGTAACATGTACATCCAAGACTAATTATCACAAGGACAAGATACATACAATAACAAAAGATAGATAAATTATGATAAATGTTAGCAAGTGAATCCGATGTCAACAATTAATTATAATAAGATCCCATGCCAAGAGAATCTCAACCAAAACATAGGTCAAACATAAAATGAATCCATGGATAGATAACATATAATTATAAAATTTGATACTAGGACCAAAAACATGAAGTGTGATTGACTTGAGGAGAGAGAGGGGACCATGAACATATTACACATTTTCTAATACCAAGTTCATAGTTATAGGAACAACTTTCATAGTTACCTTAAATGCATATCATTACAATGTTTAGAGGACCAAATCACTTGCCAAATGTATCCATACCTCCACATACAATGGTGAGATCCAAACTCTACAATAGAATCTATCACACTTGTCAATTTTTAATTAAAAAAGTCACCACAACACATTTTTGGACCGTAACAAAAACTCATAATAATGGAATCACATGGTTACAAAATCCCTAGGAACCATTCTCAAAACACAAGGAATCACTACAACCAAGACAAAAATCAAAATAAATTAAAAATTACATTTGCACATCTTTAACCTTTAATGTTAAATTTGAATCCTTCTAAAAAATACAACTAAATGCTTGTCATTTTTAACTATATATCTTTGTCACTAAACCACATATTTTGAGACTAAGAATATAAAGCTAAAAGAGTGACAAACATGTTTCTCACATGATCTCCATAATACATACCCATTTTCCATTGCTCAATAGCAATATTATGTTCATCACACATATGTACTTCCTCTAAACCAACATTCATCCTCTAGATAAATATACTAGAATATTTGTATGAATGTTCCACACATACCTCTGGACTATAGTTCTTGAAATCAACGACAAAAACAAAAACAAAAAAATTAATTTCCAACAACCCCCACCTTTTCATTTATCAAAATAAACCACAAAATATTATTTGATAAAGAAATTAAATCATCGTCAACTTCCCCTGACTAAAATTTAGCCAAGGCTTTCCTTATGCATTTCTATATACACTTCAATTTTCTATAAAACACATTTTCAAATATACATTTCCTTTATCTCTCTCTAAGTTTTCTATTAAGGTCAAAGGACAAAAAATACTTACCATTACTCCCCTTTAGAATAACCACTAGCATTATTCTAGGAAATAAACAAGCTTAAATTCTCCTCTCGGATAGTTGCACTACTCTAATGCACTTACTAATGTAATGAGGGGGACACAACTCAAAGGTTCTACCTAAGAAATAGAAAAGTGTCTTGAGCATACAATTTAACTTCATGGTGTAAGAATTTTCCTTAGGGAAAAATCACCCAAGACCAAGAAGCACAATAACTTCCACAAAATAGACCAATAGAGTATGATCATAATAACAATATGATATTCAATTGATTGTAATTGATATTTAAGTACACTAGGATGCCTGTATATAAAGGCCTCTAGAATGCTTCTAGAATGTCTAGGAGTTAGCAATATGATAAGCCTCACAACTAAGCACATGTCAACCAAGAGTGGATTATCCTCCATTAAGCACAGGAGTTAGTGCAATGATGAGAGGATAAGCCTACAAAGGTGTGTGATGTAAATTATGTTTTAGACACCATGTGCTTAATTAAGAGTGTGAACAATTGTGTTGTCAACATGAAAACTCAGTTGATTATGCAAACTCCAGTGCTGTAGACACCATGTGCTAAATTAGAGTTTCTTACTCATGTGTTGTCAACAAGAAAACTCATATGAGTATGCAAACTCCTAGGTGTCTAACCTAAGAAATAATAAAATAAAGCATTTATCCTAAGAAAACTTAAGTAGGTGTAAATAATAATTATTTACACTAACACATGGAACATATCTTCAATGACCTTTAGTCCTCTAGATTGTCTCTATAGATTAAGAATATTTTTAACTCATATATGATCTTCATCTAATGAAAAAAGAGAAACAACATGTTCCTCACCAATAGTATCCTATACATCAATCACTATAGTCTCCTTCTAATCACCAATACCCTTATATTCTTCCAATTAATTTCCACTTGAAATAATCACCATAGTAGAGAAACTCTTTGGGCATATTATTCTAATATTATTTTCTTGTTTATCATAAAATGAAGCCTTTGTAGACATTCTTATCATTCTCTTATCCTTATATTTTTCCTTCCTTTAGCTAGCAACAACAAATAGTATCCCTTGTAAATTTGACCAATTTTTTGATAATGCTCATGCATTTTTTCTCAACATTTCATAAAGAAACTCAATTTCCAAAATGACTCTAGGATTTATTACATTTAGGTAGAAAATATTCTTGTCTACATATAAGACAACACCATTCCCATACTAGTTAGTTACCTTAGGAGGAAACCTATTAACCTGCTAAAAATCCTTCAAGCCTTATTGTTGCGTTGAGGATATACTCAATAGAGAACCTAGAGGGGAGAAATAGAATCACAAGAAAAATCCCTCTTTGACCTTGTAGTCAAAGTCATTTAGTATAGGATGAAACAATATCTAGAATATCAAATCACCTTCATAATCATCTTCTATTTTCTTCATCAAATATTTATCATGTCTTCCTTTTAAATATTTTGTAAGCATCATAATAATCATTATTTTGATCCATACTTTCACAAATTCTTGTAATAAGTCTTGTCATGTTATAGTTATAAAAATTTGGGCCACCTTTTTTCATTATTGTATTTTCATTATTCCTAGCATTGATACTTATCTTGCATTCAGCCTTTCTATATCTATATCCATTGCAACCATAACAATATCAAATCAAGTTCTTAAAAAATATATTCATAGTCAGTCTTCTTCTGCATAGAACTACCTTATGTCTAAACTTGTTGTAATGATATCATCATCCATTAAAAGCATAACTCCTTTTCTAACTTCTACATTCATTAGATGTATGCCTTACTTTATTGCAAGAAAATCAAACTCTATTAAAAGATGAATGTGTAGAATGAATAAGAGGTCTCCAATTAATCAACCCCTTTGTCATTTTTATACATCTGATTTAAACTAAAAGCTTTTTTTCTTCCATATACTTCAAGTTGACGAAATATGTTTTGTCTTACACCTAGTTCTAGTTTACCAAAGTACTTTTTTTAAATATTCCACATGATTTTGGTTTACCATTTCCTTTGTGTCTTGCATAGGTTTTGACATACAAGTATCTAATGCTACAAAGTAAATCTTACATTATCCAAAAAATATTTCTCTATATTTTAAATTTTTTGTATACGTATTTGTTAAATAAAGAAATTCCAGCTTTCAAAGTTGTGTTGTTTTGGGTCAACATGCTAGTTTTAGTAAGTTTTAGTTTGAAGGTTGATGAGGATAAGAGATCATGAGAAGCTTCAAATGGAAAATAAAACATCTGGCAAAAGAATTAGAGTAAAATAATTCACCATTTGAAATTTATTAAGGTTTTAGTTTCTCAAAATATGTTGAGAGCTCTTCTAAGTTAGATTTGAGGCACTTCTTGGAGGCTATTATTGAGGAGCCTCATTACCACTTGATGAAAGTTTATTGCTACTTTATAGAATTTTGCACAAACTTTGACTCTATTTCTAGGGAGGCTCTTTTTTAGTAGCCCAAAGACATTGAGATCTTGGTGACTCTTTTCGAAACCATTATAAGATTAAATGAGTCTATGGTGGGTAGATTCAGGTCTCCTCATGGGTTCTCCAACATGATCTTGAGCATCAATTAGGGTGAATGAGAGCTGCCCTCTCCCCCCTAATTTATTTGGAATCTACATTGATCAAATTGAGACCTTCCTTCATGATTCTTCTCTTCCCAATGATGATTGCTACTTGTACTAGGTCGTGATCCCCACTCTCATTTTTGCAGATGATGTGGTTCTTTTGGCTTCTTCTCTAGAGAGCCTCCAAAGACTTCTTGATGGCTTGTCTTCCTTTTGTGACTTGAGATAGCTGGTGGTGAACATGGGAAAGACCCACATGATGGTCTTTACTTTTGTGAAGACTTCCCATCTCCACTTCTATTTTTGGGGGCACAAGATTGAGATTGATTCCTCATATACTTACCTCAAGGTTAAGTTCTTTGGTCCATGCTTCAACTTGAGACCCGCCATGCAAAATAGAGTCAAAAAAGGGATTGGATCCCTAGCTTGAGAGACAATTCTTTAGATATCACTTTTAGGACACTACCTACAAGTTGTCCCTCGTGGGCTCCTTGGTTTGACTGAATTTTCTCTATGGTTTAGTTGTGTGGGCCCCTCTCTTCTTGATACTGACTAGACCTTAGTTAAAATGGATAATGATACAGTGAGGGATGAATAACTAGGGCCAATGGCACACCCATAAATCCAAACCAACCATGTGGAGTTTAACACAACAAGAACACAACACAGAACAACAACCAAAGGAGGAAGAAGAGAAAACACTTATTGATTCATCAAATAATTAGCATACATGCCTAGCTATAAGGCCTTCTAGGTTATGTTTAGATACAAAATATATTCGAGATCAAACATCCAACATCAAATTCCTAGCTTCATATACATATGCAACAAAATTTCTAAACTTTCATGTTTTGCTCTCGAATCCCCCAAAAAAATTGCCCTAACTCTAAGCCTAAACACTCTATATATACTTGCCAAAATGGCTTATAGTTCATTCTAGAACATTACATAAGAGGAAGGCCGACCCAACAATAGTTTGGAAAAATCCCAAGAAAATATATTAACATAAATGTTGCAATGGAAATAAATCCCACAAGTCAACTCACAGAAATCACATCCAAATGCTAATTCTCAGCATAAATAGGAAAACTCGACACATGAAGGGTCACTCGACATACACTAGGTAACTCGGCACATGAAGAGTCATTCAA
The DNA here is from genome assembly GCA_028749045.1 of Cupressus sempervirens. NCBI lineage: Eukaryota > Viridiplantae > Streptophyta > Pinopsida > Cupressales > Cupressaceae > Cupressus > Cupressus sempervirens. The sequence continues at coordinate 240,842,675 of CM053792.1, forward strand.
CATACACTAGGTAACTCGGCACATGAAGAGTCACTCGACATACATTGGGTAACTTGACACATGAAGGAACACCAGTCAACACTAGATTGCTATAGTAACTTGGCATCCACTAGAGCTACAATAACTCGACATCCATCAGAGCTATAATAACTTAGCATCCACTAGAGCTAAAATAACTTGGCATCCATTAGAGCTATAGTAACTCAACATCCACTAAAGCTATAGTAACTTGACATCCATTAGAGCAACACTAACTCGGCATCCATTAGAGCTACACTAACTCAACATCCATTAGAGCTATAGTAACTCGACATCCACTAGAACTATAGTAACTTGGCATCCATTAGAGCTAGAGTAACTTAGCATCCATTAGAGCTATAGTAACTCAGCATCCACTAGAGCTACAGTAACTCAACATCCACTAGAGCTATAGTAACTCGACATCAACATGCAAAATGAACAAAAATGAGTAGGATAACAAGGCAACCCAAGATACTCCTGCATCAAACAATTGAGGTTGAAAGAAATGATTCTCCTAAATCATTGAGATGTCACAATCTGAGTTGAATCCAACTTAGATTGAGAAATCCATGAAGCATCTTCAATAGGCATATTCTTCCACTTCACCAAATATTCATAGTAATCTTTTCCTCTTGTGCTTTTACCAACTCCCTGATCCAATATCTATTCAATTTCTTCAATCTACTTCTTAGGATAATCTTCTGATACAACTTCATCATCTAACTCATGATACATATACAAATCAACAATATTAAATATAGGAGATATATCCATGTCATCAGGTAACTCAACTTCATAAGCACTACCACTGTCAAACTTCTTCAAGATCTTACAAGGTCCAATTTCTTCATCTTCAGCTTACTATATGTTCCAATAGGAAATCTTCCTTTCTTGAAATGAACCATCACCTCATCACCAAATTCAAAATCATGATTTCTTCTAGACTTATGAGCATTCTCCTTATACTTCTAATTACTTTATTCCAACCACAACTTCACTTCCTTATGTAAAGACTCCATAAAATCAAAAAATTCTTCTCCTACAATGCTTTTTTTTTTCTTTACCAGCAATATCTCTCAAATCTAATATAACTCTAGGTTGCATTCTAGTAACAATCTCAAAAGGTGTTTTCCCTGTACTCCTATTCACGGAATTATTATATGTAAACTCATCTTGTGACAACACTACTTCCTAATTACTTGGTTTATCTCCAACTAAACATCTCAAAAAAATACCCAAGCTTCTATTCACAACCTTTGTCTATCCATCTATCTATGGATGGAATTTAAAACTAAACTTCAACTCAATACCCATCTTCTTCCACAAAGTCTTTCAAAAATAACCAACAAACTTACTATCTTTGTAAGAAATAATACTTCTTGGTAATCCATGCAATCTCACAATCTCTTTAAAGAAAAGTTCAGCAACATGTTCAACATCTGATGTCTTCTTACATGGTATGAAATGAGCCATCTTAGGAAATATATCCACCACAACAAATATAGAATCATACCCCTTCACTGTCTTAGGCAGTCCAAGAACAAAATCCATACTAATATCACTCTAAGGTTTCTCAAGTTCAATAATAGGTGTATACAAACCAGTATTTTGACTTACTCCTTTTGCAACTTGAAAAACTCCACAACTTTTCATAAATTTTTGAACATCCTTATACATTTGTGGCCAATAATACTTATCCTTCAGAAAACTCAATGTCTTATCAATTCCAAAATGTCCAAACAATCCACCACTATGATTTTCCTTATTTAGATTAACTCTCATAGAACTTCTAGGGATACACAACTGAATACCTTTGAACAACATACCTTCTTGAATGAAATATTTATCATACTTATTGATCTGTCAAATTTGGTGCTCTGCACTCTCTCCATGCCTCAAAAAAATTAGGATCAACATCATACAATTCTTTCATTTCATCAAAACTAAGAACTTCAACCTTCATTTCAGTCAACAAAGAACATCTTCTACTCAATGCATCAGCAAGTCTGTTAGTAACTTCACTCTTATGCTTAATAAAAAATGTGAAACTTTGCAAGTACTGAACTCACTTCATATGTCTTTGATTCAATTTATGTTGACTTCCCAAGTATTGTAAAGCTTTATGATTAATATACAACACAAACTCCTTAGGAATCAAATAATATCTCCACTTCTTCAATGCTTGAACAATAGCATAAAAATCTTGATCATACATAGAATATTTCCTTTTAGCATCATTCAACTTCTCACTAAAGAAAGCAACATATTTACCTTCTTGAGTTAATACAACTCCTATTGCACTACCACTTGCATCACATTCAACTTGAAATACCTTATTGAAATTAGACAAAGCCAATACAGGTAACTCAACAACCTTTTGTTTCAAAGTCTCAAAACTCTTATCAGCTCCATGTGTCCATTTAAATTCCTTTTTATCTCCTCTCATTGTCTTAGTCATAGCATTACAAATAGAATGGAAATTTCTTATGAACTTCTGTAGAAACTAGCCAAACCATGAAATGATCTTACCTCACCCACATTCTCAAGTGTAGGCCATTCCAAAAAAAATTTTACCTTCTCAGGATTCATCTTCAAACCATTAGTTGAAATAAAAAATCCCAAATTCACAATCTCTTCTTGCATAAAAGAGCACCTTTTTAGATTAATCATCAATTTTTCCTCTTTCAATTTCTGCAATACTTGTCTAACATGCTCAAGATGTTCTTCATTAGTCTTATTGAATATCAAAATGTCATCCAAATAAACAATCACAAACTTACCCAAGAATCTTTTCAGAACTTCATTCATCAACCTCATGAAAGTACTAGGTGCATTAGTAAAACCAAAAGGCATAACCAACCATTCATACAAACCATCTTTTTTCTTGAAAGTGGTCTTCCATTCATCACCTTCTCTGATTCTGATATGATGATAGCCACTCTTCAAATCAATCTTGGTAAAATACTTTGCTCCACTCAAACAATCCATTATGTCATCCATCCTTGACATAGGAAACCTATATTTCACTATGATCTTGTTAATAGCCTTGGAATCAATACACATTCTCCATTCTCCATTCTTTTTAGGTGCTAATACAACATGTATAGCACATGGACTCAAGCTTTCTCTAATTAAACCTTTCATCAACAACTCATGCAGTTGTCTATTAAGTTCTTCATTCTTTGTAGGTGCCAATCTATATGGTGCTTTATTCAACAAACTAGCTCCAAGAATCAGATCTATACAATGACTTATACTTCTCATTGGAGGTAAACCATCAGGTATATCCTCTACAAAAATCTCTTTATACTCATTTTGCAAATTTGCAATTTCCTCTAGTACTCGGTCAATACTACTAGCTATCACTTGATCACCACTAACTAGCACTCGGTTAACACAATTTTTTGGCACTTGGTTACTATTGACACAACTTGGTCTCCTTGGAATTATAGAAAACCAAACTTGATTCTTTTACATTTACTTTTCAAATTGTTTCCCATTAACCATGCAAATTTTTATAGTAGTACAATTAACCTCAACTAGACTTTCAATTAAAGGCAACACTATTTGTTTCTTCTTATTCACCCAAAGAGTATATTGATTCAATCTTCCATCATGCATAGCATATCTATCATATTGCCAAGGTCTACCCAACAAAATATGACAACAATCCATAAACGTAATATCACACAAAACTTCATCAAAATAATGTCCAATCTTGAACTTCATAAGGCATTGCTCACTTACCAATATCTTATGCTCATCTTTGATCCATGAAACATGATAGGGTTTAGGATGCTTTAGCCTCTACAATTGCAACTTTGTAACTAGCTCTTCTAATGCCAAATTTGTAGAACTTCCACTGTCAATGATCACTTTGTAGAATTTTCCAACCATCTTACATCTTGTCTTGAAAAGACTTCTCCTTAAAATAGGTTCCTCATCACTTCCCTTATTACATAAGGTTCTTCTCACCATCAGATTTTCTCTAGCCTTAGGTCCACTTGGTGACCCCTCATCATCTCCTTGAATCACGACATTTCTGTTACCTTGCCCACTTTTAGAGGATCTACATTCAAAAGATCTATGTCCCTTTTTACCACATCTGAAACAATTACCATGAAAATCACCTCTGGAATAAGAATTACCTCTTTCTTAGTAAGAATTAGTACCTCCTTGGTAAGAATTACCACTTTTCCATTCAGTCTTTCCTTTTTCATCATTCTTCCACTTTGATTTTCCTTTATCCTATACAAAATTGTTAGCTCTACCACCTTCACCATAAGATCTACCTCTGCCTCTCTAGAATCTACCACCTCTACCTCTTTGTCTTTTTTCATGCTTCTTTGTCAAGATCTCCTCAACCTTCAAGGCATATTGGTATGCTTCTTCCACGCTTTCCAACTTCACAAAACTTACTTCATCTTGTATTCCAGATCTCAATCCATTTATGTACCTTGCAATTTTCTCAACATCATCATCCACACATCCAGATGTGATGTCCAATCTATAGAATTCCTCAGTATACTCCCTCACACTCATGTCTCTTTGCCTCAAATTTTGCATCTTTCTCAACAAGCTAACTTGGTAATTAGTAGGAAGGAATTTGTTCTTTACTTTGTTTACCATCTTTAGCTAGGTTCTAATATTTTCCTTTCCTTTCCTTTTTCTATTAGTTTGCAAATACTCCCTCCACAGTGAGGCATGACCCTTTAACCTTGTAATAGCAATTTTCACCATCCTATTATCAAGAGTGTTTTCATACTCAAAGAACTATTCCATATCAGAGATCCAATCCAACACAGTATTAGTACCCAATTTTCCATCATAAGGAACAACTTCTACAATAGGCTTTGAATTTTCCCTAGACAACACTTTCAATAACCTTGCTTCATCTTGGTCTTCTTTAGGTTTTGGATTAGGGTTTGGTGCTACTGCTTCATCATCACTTAAATCATCTAGATGTGCTCCTCTCCTTTGGCTTGTCTCCACAACATCTAATCTGGCTGTAATTTGTCTCAATGCATTCAATATTGCATTATTAGCATTTCTTCTACCTCAAACCATCTTTACAAATCAGGTTCCTGCAAGATCGTAACCCTTTGCAAGTTATAGGTCAAGTCCAAAAATCTGCTACCCCACAACCAAATTCACTTAGGGTTCTACACAATAGAATCACCACAAGAACGAACCTCAAGCTCTGATATCACCTAACGTAGTGAGGGTTGAATAACTAGGGCCAATGGCACAGCCAACAATCCAAACCAACTATGCAGAGTTTAACATAGCAAAAACACAACACATAGAACAAAAAACAAAGGAGGAAGAAGAGAAAACACTTATTGATTCATCAAAAATTAGCATACATGTCTAGCTATAAGGCCTTTTAGGTTATGGCCAGATACAAAATATATTGAAGATCAAAGATCCAACATCAAATTCATAGCTCCAGATACATATGCAACAAACTTTTCAAACTTTCACGTTTTGCTCTCAAATCCCCCAAAAAAATAGTCCTAACTCTAAGCCTAAACACTCTATATATACTTGCCAAAACAACTTACAACTCATTCTAAAACATTACACAAGATAAAGGCTGGCCCAACAATGGTCTAGACACATCCCAAGAAAAGATCTTAACATAAATGTCATGATTGAAATAAATCCTGCAAGTTGGCTCGTAGAAATCACGTCCAAATGTTGACACTCAGCATAAATAGGAAAACTTAGTACATGAAGGGTCACTCAACATACACCAGGTAACTCGGTACATGAAGAGTCACTCGACATATACTGGGTAACTCAACACATGAAGGAAAACTCAGTCAACACTAGATTGCTATAGTAACTTAGCATCCATTAGAGCTAAAGGTAACTTGACATCCACTAGAGCTATAGTAACTTGGCATCCATTAGAGCTATAGTAACTCAGCATCCATTAGAGCTATAGTAACTTGGCATCCACTAGAGATATAGTAACTCAGCATTCATTAGAGCTACAGTAACTTGGCATCCACTAGAGCTATAGTAACTCGACATCCATTAGAGCTACAATAACTCGACATCCACTAGAGCTATAATAAATCGACATCCATTAGAGTTATAATAACTCGACATCCATTAGAGCTATAGTAACTTAGCATCCACTAGAGCTACAATGATTCGACATCAACATGTATAATGAACAAAAATGAGTAGGATAACAAGGCAACCTAGGATGCTCCTACATCAGATAAGATCCTCATCCTTTAGCACACCATCAAATGCCACTTATCAACTCCTCATAGCATTATTTTGGCCAAGTTTGGGGCTCATCCCTTTAGGCTTAGGGCCATCTTTAACCTAGTATGGCTTCTTTACCATCTTTGTGGATTCACAAAATTTCTCGATGGGCATCACATATAGTCTTACTTGGCTTATTACTCGTCTACATCCATTTTTAATCTAGCCTTGGTAGTAAAGCTCATTTTAGGTATGGACAAGCTTCTACCTTTGTAGGCTTGATTGGGATTGAGATTAATTGCCTCACTCCTTTCCAATACTCTCTAGATGCCACTATCCACCTTCTCCCCTCTCAAAAGGAGTTGAATGGCCATGTTTTATTTGGCATCTATAGATAGTACATCATCATGACCTAGTGTAGACCCATGAGTGGTCTTTAGCTAAGGATATCCTTCTATGCTAAGCATCATTTGGACATTCAAGATGGTGTCATTTCACACCCTCCTTATCTACCTCAATAATGGAACAATGCCCTACACATCTCATTAGGATTATTCTATTTTGGCACCCACCGTCTTCACATCCAAACTGTCTTCTAGATCAATAAAGACGATCAAATCTACTATCTTTGTACATTGGATAAGGTTGAGACTAATTTTCACTTTATCTTTTAGTGTCCTATCTACTATGAGATCAAAGGGAGGTATCACTGCTTATTCAGAGAGTGCACATCATTTTCATCCTTTTTAAACTACATCAACCAATGATGCCTTGTTCTTTTCCTTCAAAAGGCCATGTAGCTCTATGACCACACCTTGCAGACTCTTTTCCCTTCGAGGTAGGTTTCTAATCAAATTATCACTTCCTATTTCTCACTAACATCCCCTGTCTAGGGCTCAAAGCAATGACTTGATCCTCCCACTTCTATTCACTTTAGGCACATGAGGCCTTATAGCAGATATTTTTTGATAGTGACACTACACTTCCAGTGAACTCTGTGATGGTCTAGGGCTCTTCCCAACCCTGGACCCTATCATTTGGTGTTGGACTTTTTCTCACCTAGAAAGGATCCTTAGTCTTTCTAGTTGGGTTTTTTTCCTTTTCCCTTTCCTTTTTTTTTTTTCTTGAACACCAATTGGTGCTTTTGGTATTAGTTGTTTCACTAGTTGTATGTTTTTAGTCCCTTAGACCCATTATGGTCTCTTGTTGGACATTAATAAATTTATCTTATCTTATCTTCTCATTCCTCTAAGGTTGAAAAAATGGGTAGAGTTGATTCATAGGGCATAAATCATTGGATATATTTCCAACAATTCAAATGGTATGTCAATCAAATAACCAAATCAAATATTATGCCTACCAGAAGCTGGAAAACCTTTTGAAAAATTCCCTATTTTCAAATTAGTTTGAATTTCAAAATCGATATTTTTGCACCAACCACCAAAATTTCAAAACTCAAGTTGTACTCATGGAACCAAACTAAAAATTAATTTATTTAAGACCCATCTTATGGATTGGGATGATTAAGTTTTATGGGACGAAGATTAGGTTATGGAAAAGGGTATTTTCAAAACTTGTGTAAGTTTGTAAGTGTTGCAACATGTAAGGATTACATTTATCTTATTTTTAAACCTCTTTTAAATAGAAATGTATTTCATTAGATAATATAGAAATTGGATTCAATTTTGTTTCTATGTCGTAAGTCTTAGGTTCCTTCTCTCATCAAGTTGTATTACAGCATGATGTTCCTAAGCACATAGACAAACTGCTAACTAATAAGTTGCCTCTAAGATATGTATAGTGGTAGAAATATCAATAGAAGGAATACTTAGGTAGATGAGGATATTAGATCCCTCAAAAGATAAATCAATACATCAAAAGTGGAGCTAAGAAGAGGTTTCAATATAGTAGAAGGGAAGAAAGTGAAGATGAAGAGATTGATGATCCATCTAAGGATAGAATTGAATAATTTATTGATAAACATCAAGTCTGACTACAAAAGGCCATCTAAAAAATTGTAAAGAAATCAAAGATTGAAGCTTCACATTAATCCACAAATATTAATGTGGAATAGCTTACTAATTGGATAAATGAGATGAGGGAATATTTAGAGTGAGGAGATAGAGGATCGGGATCAAGGCAAGTTTACAAAGAAAAATTTGAAGGGTCATTCCAATATTTTGTGGAAGGAGGTTTAGATAGAAATAAATACGAGAGGAAAAAAATAATTTCTCAAGTGATATTGGATGGTTGAGAAGGTAAAGAAATAGTTCATTTTGGAATAGGCTACAAGTTAGATTTTCTAAAGAAATTGCAAGGATCAAGGCAAGGGAGAAATTTTGTTGGAGTATACAAAGGATTTTTATAGAACATTCATTCCTTTAGATAATCATAACTCACATATACAATATCATCTTCTCTTTCTTCTTATGAAAACATTCTTCCACTCATTTACTTGTCAAACATTCTTCCATTCTTAGTGCTTACTTCCAAATTCCATGAAATCAACAAATCTAATATTCTAGTTTCCCATTTTTGTGTTTATACATTATCTTTATTCTTACTCGTTGGTAATATCTCACATGTAACTCTAAATTATATTGAGGAAGGAGGGTACTACTTGTGCATCCCACTTATTGCATTTTATATCTCACTTCAATCCTTCCACATTCCCTTAGTCAATGAACAACTACTTTTAGAACTAAAATTTCTATTTTTCCTACCTATTAACATCCTACCCTTACCTCAAATTACTTTCCTCCTTTGCAATAAAGTTGAGGAGGCATGCAATATTACAAAAAATTCTAATTTTGTTAATGTTAAGCAATGAATGAGTGGTACTTCAAAGACCTACATCACACATCCAAGTTAAAATGATTCATAGACTTGAGTCCTACACAATAAAATGATACCTTCTTAGGTTCTATATTATACACATAGAGGTGATTATGGCATGAGATCTAGATTACAAAAAATTAAAATGTATGTCTTACCAAGGGAGACACTAAGTATTTTTTCCAACCTTCCTTTATAAATTTTATGGTTTAGTTTGCTAGATAGTCACTACCCATGGGAACATGCTTGACAGATACACATATAAATTATATTATATCCATCTCCAATACATCTAAATGAGATACTCTTAAATTTATGTTTTAAAAATAAAATTTCTTCAAACAAGTTGCTCTTATGTATAAACTAAGTGCACTACACACTCTTTCACATGATTATACATAGAGTGGGTATGTTTTGTTTCAGTGTCAACAACCTTTCCCTTTCCCAAGCCATGAAGGTGAATACACAAATATTTCATGCTTCCCCTACGATGGAAATCTCCTTGTTTTGATTCTTTTTTTTTTCTTTGTCCACATGCCTAAAAACATTCCTCTAACCCTAAAATAAGGATTCCAAGGCAATTTGAAGACAAAGAAAATACATTTCCATTTTGTGAAAGCATAAGAAAATATCAACTTTCTTTTCTTAACTTTCATTCTTTCTTGTCATTGCAAAAGTGAGAGAAAGATTATTTTTATGGCTCCAAAGTGTTTGGATTGCTATTTTTATCTAATTGCAAGAGCCTATTAATTGCCAAAGAAATTGTACTAAAAGGATTTTGCAAAAGCACTAGGGACTTCTTAATTTATTGAACTTTTTTTTTGCCTACATTTTTTTTTTCACAATGTAATCTCATCTTTAATTTTCATTCTTCTATGAATCTAAAATGTGTTGTATAATCTACCTTTTATTATTATTATAGGTAATTGACCAAAGCCTAGATTTCTTATTATTCATTTATTATTGTCAAGATTAATTATTATTATGTGTTAATCTCAAGTAGACTTGAACCCAAGACCTCCTTGATGAGAGGCTTGCAATTTACCGATTCATTGTAGGCTCTTGCCTATTGTATAATATACCTTTTTGTTTTCAAATATTTCAAATTTTCAAATGTGTTTGTTTATTAAACTTGTTGTCATAGTGATATATAAAAGCAACTAGTTCTAGCTCTATGGACATCCCCCACATCAACATAGACTTGAATTCTCCACTTTAGGTGGAAAAACTTCCAAGTGTTGGGTGTTATGTTTGGGTTTGCAACCAATGTGGTGTCAAGAAGAGAAGCAATAATCTACAAAAGTTTTCAATAATAATACTTGATTAATCTTGGATCTTGGAGCTAACCCATTTTTTCCGTAAAAGATTTCCAATTCATGACAAGATCATTGACCCAATTTTCAATGACTTTTTGTGCTTAATGAACATAACAATATTGTTAAATTCCTCAAAAATGTGAAAAATCTATTGTAAAAGCTCATGAAAGCCTTGAAAAGCTTACAATATTGCCAAATTACTTTAAAATAAGGTCAAGTTCCAAAATGAAATAAAAGCCAATGTAGAATCGTCGAGGAAATAATTTGTCATTTTGTCCATTAGTTTTCAACCTATAGAAAACCCCAAATAGAGGAGCAGGAGAACACTGGTAGTTGTCCATCAAATTTGAAAGGACCTCAAACATCTTTAATTGCATAAGGCATCTAAGATACAACTAATGAATTTTCTCTAAATCACAACTTTGAAATGACCATAGCTCGTCCACAAGCCCATCCCACATATTTTGATGCAAATGACCATATAATTAATATTATACACTGATTCTAAAATTATAACTAGTATGCACTTGTAATGTCTTCTTTTCCTCAATGATCATTCAAGTGTTGATTAACCTATTCTTTTGTCATCCTGATAGACTACTTTAGAGATATAAGGGATGAGAGGCTGGCATTAATTCATAAATAAATAATATTATTTTGAGCACATAAATAATATTATAATGTAAAGGTCACTTTGGGTACCAAATTGAATTATAAAAATAAAGTGACTTAAGTTGTAAAATAAAGTCATAAAGTGACTTTATTTAGAAGGCAATAAAATATGAAGTCACTAAACTATTAAGAAAAAATTATAAAATGAATTTATTTTATTTATTAAGCCTTCTAGAAGTGGGACAAACCCCTTGGAGGAGGGAAACAGTTTATTGTGAATCACACATTATGATTTGAGGTGCAAAGTGGTTAAGATAATCTATTTAATGAATTTCCTTCATATAACAAGTATTATCATATGTTGATTCAATACTTAAAACTTTATCCATTATTGCACTTTTTTTACTGTATCAGCCATATTTGAGGATGGAAACCCTTGGATATTCATATGATGGACAAAAACCCAACACTACTTGAGAGGTGGGCTCACTCAAGGTTCATCATTGAGAAAATTTATACTATTTTAAACATGTTTTGGAAGATTTTATTTGCATTTTCTAGCATTTTAACAATGGTATATTTGATGCAATGATCATGCATGTTTTATATCAGAATCACTACTAATAGATTTGTGTTTATAATTAATTATTTTTTGGTATCATTTCATTTTGCACATTTAGTTTGCATGTTTGTGTGTTATTTTGCAATGAAATGAAGCAAAACATGACAAAATTTGAAAACCCAAATCAGGTTTGAAAAAAAATCCCAGTTCAAGATATTTCAGCACTATTATGAAGTAATTTCAAAATTTAAATTATTATTGAGAATTAATATATATTACTATTTACATAATATTATAAATAAAAATTAATATAAAATTTATAATCTATATACATAATTTAATATATAAATAATACATTTATTTTTTAATTTATTCAATTATTTATTATTAAAATTTGCCTCTACCTATGCTAGAAGTTGTAAGTTCTGTATTGTCAAACACCTGTGGTTTGTTAATCTCTTACTTCAATTTAAAAAATGCCTTTTGTTGAATTCTACCCCATATAAAGGACTTGTCGATTGTCATAATGAAACATATAGTAGTGCAATTGCAGAATATGATTTGATATGCTTTCTCAAAAATTAAGCTACCCATACAAAACTCCTATTCAATAAAAATGAAAGTCGTGGATCACTTCGAAATAGCTTCCACTTTTAATTTCAACAGTAAATAGATTGGTGTCTAATAAATTTTGATCTTAGAATTAGACAACTATTTGGTGATAGCCCTCTTAAAAATTTAATCAAATATTTGCATATGTAACCAACAATATGAATTTACACTAGAAAATTAACTTTCTACTTCATAGAATTAGCTAATATTCGATCTTGGACTTTGACAACTATTCAATGACTACCCTCATATAAAGACAATTGAATATTTACCCATGTATTCAATGATATGAATATAAACAACAAAATATATTTTCTATTGTGTTCTATGGGGATACTCCCCCTGGCCTAGTACCCCTATTCTCATCCTTGTTTCATACCAAGGATGCTAAGACATAATTTTGATGTCCCCTATTCGTGCCATTTTTGTTCCAAAAAAGGGAAAGTTTCCTTTTCAAAAGAAGCATCAATTTCAAAATGTGATCATGAATTTGAGTACTAGGGATGGCCCAACCATCCCTAATACCCAAAGTAGTTCCTTATTTTCCATCTTATTGAGGGTTATGGGTGGGTCCCACATGACTCTAAGATCAAATAAAAAATTGTAAACCCTATTTTGGATTCTAAAAAGGCTAACTCTCTTTCCTTTCTTCATTTCATTCATTCTTGGCAAGAAGAAGAAGAAACAAGTAACAACAAAGCCTTCATTTTTGAGTTGCAAGAGGAGGGTTTGGCATAAAATATTTTTCATTCCAGGTATATCTTCCTTGTTATGGCCATATGTTTGATATTCATTATAGTTTTACATTTGTTTTGCATTGTGAAACATACAAAGAGGGAACTTTGAGTGATTTTATTTTACTTTTAAATTTGGAAGCATGTTAGACATTTCAAAATGATAAGCAGTAGGAGTGAGAGTGAGATAAGTGGTAGTAGTGATAGTGTTGTAGTGGAACTCAATAAATTCGATCTCAAAGGGAAAACAATGTAGTACTAGGGCATCTATAGGGGTGTCTTCAATTACTACTAGTATGAATGTATTATGGCCAACATGCTCTTCCACATTTAATTTCCCTTTTGAATGCCTAAAAAAGCATGTAAGAGGCTCATTCAGCCACAAGAGACCTCTCCTTCAATTTTCCACAAGAGCAAACAAAGATAAGAAAAAATTGGAGTGTAATAGGGAATGGGAATTCCATTTATGAAAAAAATATTATTTTAGCAACTATACTAGAGTTTCTTGACATCTTTAGTGGATAGGTGGTCAAGGGATGAAAGGTTGCAAAGCTATAACACAATTAGAAAAAATTGAGGCAACTAGATTGCACATTGAGGGGGAGGCATTAAATTGAGGGAATCTGATAGAGTATGCAAAATCTAGTTTGTGAGCTTTGTAATATTTCATTCAACCTTGTACTAGGGAAGAAAGTGCCACATCTACTCCCACTTCTATCATAAAGGGAAAGAGCCTTCTAGTACAAAAGAAGAGTAAAAAGGAAACCAATGTTGTTGAATTATTTAATGCACAAGAAAAAGAGAGGGTTGAAGAATCTATTGGTAGGTTTCTTTTTTCTCATGGCATTTTGTTCCATGTATAGTTTTAAAAAATGGTGTTATTTCTCCAAACTCGTGAAATATTGCAGAACCCACTGCTTGTTGAAATAAACATTTGAAATAATGTAGGCAAAATAAACTTTAAAAACATTGTAATTTTTGTAGGATATATTGTGTGCAAATCAAAAAATCATCTAAAAAGTCAACATTTAGGTTTAGCATGTTGATGATAGATTGAAATTTGGGACTTCAAAGTTATGTTTTTTAATTTTTATTTCTCATTGGGTATTTTTGTTTTTTGGTGGCAACGAACATTTTCCTTACATCTAGCAAAGACTCCCTTGCATTTGGTGACTACTTCTATAATGACTTGCTTTGTTTTTCTGCAGCAACTTCTTCTGCCAGGGTGAGCGACATATGACAGAGTATTTGGGTATTTGGCTTTAAGTAAACACTTCTAGGTAATGTTCAAAAATTTAAATTTGATTTTGTAGATATTTTGTAAAATTTAATTTATTTATAATTTGGTAACTAGTTTTAAAAATGTTTAAAACTTATTTTATCTTGTATAATATAAAAATTAAAAACTAAAATATATAAAATAATTTATTATTTTATTTTGGTAAATAATTAAATTTAAAATATAGTAAATTATCAAATAGATTATATTTTAATATTTATTATTTAAAATTTAGTGTATTACTATTTGTTTTTGCAATTTATGTAATTATTATATAGTAATATTTTAACAATATTTATAAATTATAAATAAATTATAATTGTAGCAATGGAAATGTGAATCAAGGGTATAGGACCTAAGTTCACCACATAACCAACACACATATAGATAATAGAGAGAGGGAAGTCAAGAAGATAAGCCCTTTCAATTCCAATTCTAAAGAGCTAGGTCTAGAAAAACTAGTGCTAACCAAACAAGAAAGGAGCACTAATGCAAACTAGGTCTAGGAAGAATAAGGGGAAGGATAACCAAATCCTTGGGAACACTAGATGATATGATAAGCTAGAGTTATATGTAGATAAGTATGTTGAAAGGAAAAATAAGGTAGGGAACACACCTTTAGAATCTATTTTTATACTTGTTGTACTATTAGAATGAAGGGAAATCGTCAGATCTAGGCCGAAAGCTACACAACAAATAAAACCTAGAAATAATCTAACAATCTGTCAAGGGTGAACTGGATAATCAAGTGGGTCCTAGTCACCATTGATGCATTAGCGGTGGCTTAGTTGGCCCTATTAGAATGTGTGCAACATTGATTATGATTTCATAGTTATGAAGAAAGCCAAAAAGGGTACTCAGATCTGCAACCTATTCATCGATTCGATATCCACAACCTGCAAAAAGAATATTTTTGTTATTGATGGCAGGTCTTCCTTGGTCAAACCCTAGTTAGGAATTAACCTTGAATTGACATAACATAAACTATAAAGTAAATGTACAAATTCATCTTACAATAGTAGGATCTCTCGAGTCAAATGCAATGTGTTTACTTCACCAATTGATTTGGATCAAGAAGATGAAGATGAATAGATGTAGAAGATGCAACAAAGGCTCTTGAATGGAGTGATAAAGATATTAAAGATAAAATCCTTTAATTTCTTGTATACTTGAATCCTTGATCTTCAATGAAGGAATGCTTGAAGACTTGAAAATTTGTGAATACTTGATCATGTGTGTAAGTGTGATGGAGAAATGGAGCAAATGGAAGGGTTTATATAGAGCTCAGAATTGACTAACTCCCACAGGAAGACCTACCTAGGAATCAACACCTTGAATCTATTTAGACATGGGACCCAAACAAAGGACCCAAAATAGGGCCCAATCAGGGGTGCATTGCACCCCTGACAACTAGGGGCTCGACCTTTGGGATTCCTTCGAGATCCCCAAAAAGGTCTTGAATCCTAGAAAGCAGGCACATAGTCTAAGATATAGTCATTTCAGTGTAGAGTGTTGATTCAAAGTGGATATATGAAGGGAAAGAAGGACCTAGGAGGATAGATTGTACCTCAAGATTAACATCATGAAAATAGGAGCTTTAAAGAGGATCTACTAGGTTTTACCCCAATTATACATAGGAGAAAGGACAAAAAATGAAATAAATAAGGAAAAATGTAAGGACATTGATGAGCTCAAATTAAATAGGTTCTAAATCTTTATTAAATTGAGGTGCTTCCAATTTAAGATGATTAATTTAGCCCCCACTTTATCTAGAGTATGGAATTAATCTAAACTCTTGGTAAAGTAGAGCACAAAGCATAAGATACTCTTATTTTGATCAAGGAGACAAAGAATTCATCAATCCCTCAAGAGATTGAAACTTTGTGAACTCCTAGATCATAGCAAGAGAGAGATCACTAAATGAAAATAAAGAGAAGAAGAGGAGTGATTATCTTTCCCAGTAGAGTGCCCACCCTACTATGAATCTCGAAAGAGCAACTGGAAAAAAGATGGCATTGAAATAGTTTAACAAGGTGGTAACCCATTAGTCAACACATCAAAAGGCCCACCCATAGACCAAAATTATTCATATCACTATGAAATGGTCCAATAAGACCATGTTACCCATGTATGGGACTTGGAATATTGTTATATGTTACCCATAGATGAGATTTAACATATGTGCATGTAAACGAAAGAAAGACCCAAAGTCAAGGATGCTTACTTCCTATATTGAAGGTGTGCACAAAGAATCCATTATTTAGGATTGTACATAATCCATAAAGGGATTCACAAGATGTATGTGAATGGAATGAAGTTCAATGCATGGATTTGAGGATAACTTAGGAAGCAAACTAAGCATCCAGGGATAAAGTACCCCAAGCTATACTCAGAATCCATATTCACTACCCCATTATTGGAATGCAAAATGAGCAGAGTGTATGTCCCCACATTAAAGTCATTACTAACACATTAATAGGAGAAATTACTTGAATAAATTATATGTACATCCACTAAGAGGTGTCTCCACTATGGGATACCCCTAAGAGAAGACAAATATAGGGGAATGAGTACATAACATGTAAAGAGCACAAAGGGGTCTGTTGAAAGAATGAATTTTGATGATACTTCTATGGGGGAGTATTTTAGAAACATGATTAGATCATTATCATGATGATATGTTACATTCATTACTATGTTTGTCACGTTGGGTGATGCGACGCGCTCCCCTACCCACAGGTGGTTAATTATGTGGTGTTCCATGTTCACTAACAATCATGGCTTTTGGTGCAATGGTAAATGGGCCCTACAATTGGTATCAGAGCCTGGTTTTGGCCTGGTCATGGGTTCAAATCTCCTCGATGCCTTCCCGACCCGTGTAAGCACCTGGTATGCGCGTCGAGGGGGAGATTTTTGGGTGATGTGACGCGCTCCCCTGCCCACAGGTGGTTAATTATGTGGTGTTCCATGTTCACTAACAGTCATGGCTTTTGGTGCAACGAAAAATGGGCCCAATAAGTCATTGATGTCAACATAGCAATTTTTTGTAGTATCTGGCAAAAGAACAATAGAAAGATCAAGTTGGTACAGATAGATTGTTGAGTACTTTCACTAGCAAGGTTAAAGGGAGATAATACTAAGTGTCTAGTATATGTATCTAACCTCAAAATCATAAGATATTAAATCTGGAAGAAGTTATGCAAGTTTTAGTGAAGACTATTCCAAGATAGAGTTTACATAAGCATGTTCTAGTAAACTTGTTATATCTCTTAGCAAAGTTGTTATTTTGAGAAGCTAAAGTTAAATATGTGAATAAGCATTTCTAGAGATGACATATCTAAGCTCACTCATCATAATGTTACACATATAGAAATTTATTCAAGTTACAAGGAAAAAGCTTAATGTTATCGTTGAGTGTAACATGTTCTTAATGAGGTCCTATAATAATTAATTGAGAACGTGTAATAGCTGACTTAGGAAATTATTTTATGGATTTGGTATAAAGTAAGGGTGTTTTCCTTTATCTTTTATGGAATGAAGGAATGATTTCAAGAAGCACGAAGAACAAAATGCATAGAGCAGAGCGAAGGTGAAGAAAACTCCATTGCCAAGGTTTTATTATAAGATCAAAAGTTTGATATATGGGTCTGAGGTTCATGACCTAGTCTACAACGTCTGACAGTGATTGGTATGGTTGATAGGACAAAGTAAAGAAGTTAAAGTATAGTAAAGATAATTATTTTGCAAGGAATAGTTGAAAGATTAGTTGGACAGTGAGTTTAATGGTCTTGCCCCAGAAGTTGTTTGGACAGTGGGTCCCTTTGACTTCTACAACTCCTAACAAGGTTGGCACAACTCCTAATAGGGTTGGAATCTCCTAACAAGGATTCAAAGTCTCCTAACATGGAGTCATATGTACTAAATGTTGTAATAGACTCCTAACAGGATCCATCCTCTAAAAAGGAATTCATTCCCACTGCGGTTTTCCCTCTGATCAAGGGTTTCCCTAGTTAACATATCTGGTGTAATTATGTATGTGCATCTTAGTATGGTTTTTTTTTTTGTTTACTTTGATTGAATGGTTAAGATTATTTAAGTTTGATAATTATTGGATAACTGATTCACACCCCCCCCCCCTCCCCCACTAGTTATCTTGGTGGACTATCATTTCTAACAAGATTTACCAAATTTGAGGCTGATATGATCATATGAGGAAAGACATGTAAGAGTTATATAGAAGAGTCTTTTTGGACCACCATCATGGAGACCAAAAATAATTAGTGCTACTATACCACAAATCCAAGTACAAAACACAAGGGTACCAATACAGACAATAACACATGTACAACATAACATATAATGACATATACAAGAGGTTTTTGGCAGGGATTTTGATGGTATTCCTTTGTAGGAGTATTCTAAGCATTGGATAGATGGATAGCATAATTGAAATGTTGCATTCATGATAGTGTTTATCATTGATGTCAACATAGTATTATTTCTATGAAGACTAGCATAGTAGTAGATAGAGAAAGAGGTTGTATAAACTATGTATTGATGATCAAGTCAACTACAGTTGAGAATGTATTCGATACCATATCCTAGTTCTGTGGACAAGTGCACATACCATAGTCAAAGACATAAAGAAGATATTCATGAATTATAGAAGATTGTGAAAAGACAGAGAACCTGATAAGTGGTTTTTTGATGATTGATTTGTATCTCTTCACTCACAAAGAATCATGATGAGCACAATTAGAAAGTGATAGAAGACAACCTGATGATGATGTTAGTAAGTGTGCAAGGTTAGTAGTCACATGTGTGAGAATTTGTAAATATTGTGAATTGATAGTGACTTATAATTACAAAGAGATGTAGTGTATTGTAATATCTTAATGAGGTCCTATTATGTGATTGATGTGTAAAGTGCGAATTGTACAAGGGATATGCGAAGTTGGTGATTTGGTATTGAGATCAAAAGAGAATAAGTCTGGTCAAGAGAAAAGAGGAGTTAGAGATCATTAATTTCTATATTCTACAAGGAATAATATAGAGACTAGTTGGACAATGAGTTTGGCAGTCTTTCCCCTAAAGTTGTTTGGATAGTGGGTCCTTCTACCTTCTACAACTCCTAACAGAGTTGGAATATCCTAATAGGGATTCAATGTCTCCTAACATGGACTAAAATATACTGAATGTATTTCATTGGCCCCTAACATAGTCCATCCTCTTACAAGGAAATTTTATATTAGTACATCATTTCATGGGTACCATCCCCATCAGGGTTTTCCCTATGATCAAGGGTTTCCCTAGTTAACATATCTGGTGTTATTGTGTCTGTATATCTTCTTATGGTTGATATATTGTTTACATGGTTAAGGATTAATAATTTTGATAACTATTTTAATAGTTGGATAACGAATTTAGCCCCCTTTTTAGTTATCATGGTGGTGTAAGGAAACTTGCAATAAAGAATATAACCATTTCCACATAACACATAATAGATCTGAAATAAATATAGAATTAAAATCCACATGCAAGAGAATAGACAACATACCCACAATAATTGTGACACAAGATATACCTTGAAAAATCCTCATTGAGGGAAAAACCCAGTCTCCAAAAGCATCCATCACCATGTATTATTTAGCAAAAAACACCATTGCAATACAACCATGGAAGCCTTCAAAGCCATAGCCACAACTGAGCAAACTATGTGAGCAAGCATGAATCCACACATCCTAGGCTATGCTTCCAACTTTCACAAATGCTCCCTTGGCTAACCTGTCAAGCCTTGTCCCACTCAACTCTTTCTTTTCTCACACTCTTTCTCTACAACTACCCTTATGGCCGCTTATATAGTAGCAAGTCACATAACCACCAAGTGGTATTACATAAACCATGTGCTACCTAACCCACTGACCCCACATTTAATATTGGGTATTTATTTGTTTTCCCTAGTATTAAATAATTACATGAAATATTATCGCAATGTTACAATACAACTCATCAAGTATATCTCATGGGAATCTTTACATGTTGCACATCCATCTAGGTACAACATTACATAATAAAATAAAATAATACAATATAAAAATATTATGCAATGTGTGCAACACCCATTATCTCAACAATCTCCCACTTCTTGTATACATTGCATAGGGTCAATATGTAGCCACATAAATGAACAAGGAAACAATCCCTTATAGCACATCCACCATTATGGATCAAAGTACATGAAGTGCTTCATCCTGGTATCCAACATCTCAAACATGAATGATGCCACTGCCACCAAACATACGTAGAAGCCATCCAAAGAGAAAACCACCCAACCTATCACATTAGAAGATCATAAAATCATGTATCAACTGTAATGCTAAGCACAAAAAACCTAATCCAAAGGCAATCACATGTCTTCATAGTTGTCAAAATATCCATAGCTGAAATAGCACCCACAACAAGTGTAAAACCCATCCAACTATCCATTCTTCCAAAGGTACACCAAGTGAATCTCACATCATCAACATATATAATCTATAACCTACAATCACAAGCCTCAAGAGCAATACCTACCACATATATACCAAGAAGACCCACTGCAAAAAGATAATGTCAAATCTATAACCAATTCACTCACAACATCTCAAAGAAGTGAACCCATGTAGTCTCAAGGACATCCACAATACATAAACCAATAACTTGCAAGAACAACTCTCATAACAAGTCTCCAATACTCTCCCAAGTTCTCCACAATCAATAGAGCAAAGAGATAAAGAAATGACCATGTCATCTCTCACATGACATACATGAGCACAAACCAATGATCACAATCTGTAACCAATCTCAAATCCAATACATCTAGGAAGATAACCAAGACCAAATGTAAACACACCTCTAGATGTAAACTGTGCAAGTATGATCTCCTCCATAAGACCCCAACAAGAAGCTTCAACAACACCCAAAACCATACCATATAACTAATCATGGATGTAAGCCTCTCAAAAGAAGATCAAACTTATAAATCATTCCTAAATCAAGGAATAACCATTCCTAATCCAAGGAGTATGCCCAATATAAAACCATCTCCCAAATTTAACCATCGTAATAACATATGAAAATGAAGATAACCAATGCTAAACCATCTCTCAAATGAGCCATCTAGAACTAACTCATGTACCATAGCTCAAGATCCATATCCATGAAAGACAAGCATAAACATAATGCACTTGACAAAAACAATGGGCTATACCTCTCAAGTAGTAAACCACCAAGTAGATCAAGAGTGGGGAATGAGAATGCTTATCAAGATACCAAAGTCTCCAACCAAGACTCATCTAAGAACAATCTCCTCTCAAGTCCATATCAGGTGACTACCCCTCAGACTTCCTACTGAAACCATCAACTGTCCCAACAAATACTTCTCTAATCCAAGAGAAATCAGCATCACCACTGTCTCTAAGTATCCATGAGAACCTATAACCAATCGATCCATGCCAACCCCAAATGCAACATAGTAATGTCATGAAGTATCTAGCTTATGATTAGTGTACTCAATACCAAGAAACTAAACTAAGATCAATTGTCAAAATTCCAACCATGGCCTTAGGAACATAAACATGGCAATATGATCTAAACCATCTCAACCAAAGAGATAACATGCTCCATATGAACATACCATAACATTTCACAACTCTAAACATGTATCAAGAGTATACCATGACATAAAAATGAAACCATACTCACACTAGGGATAACATGTCAATAAACCACACATTCAACAAGAACCTCATTAGTCCTCAAGATGCAACTATCTCCACACACCATGACGAAAAACCATCTCCAAATACCATGAAGAACCATCTCCACACAGCATGAAGATAACCAAGTGCACCATGCAAATGTCAAAGGTGCTTCTACAACAATAGGATCTAAGACAAACCTCCAACATTTGCAAACACTCAATAAATATATCAATGCTAAGAACTCCCACTCAATTGTGGTACCAAGTAACTGATGGCATCATAAAATCCATCTCCTACATGAAGATCCTCTAGGTCTACATGCACATAACCAAAGTGTCAATACCAAGTGAAATCAAGATCTCCAAACCAAGATGATACAAACCAAATCAGGAACTAATCCTACAATGTCACCCCATCACTGTCACAAGCTCCCACTAAACTATGTATCCAAGCTATCCAATACATCATGATGAAAAATCCATCCTCTAACCATGAGAATCAACCAAGACGTCAAATCGTCAAAGAACTCAAAGTGCACATCATGAGATCCTCAAAGAAACCAAATAACCATGATCCTCAACTAAGAAGATAAACCACCATAACCAAATCAGAAATCAAAACCAATGAACATCAAGGATGTACATGTCTATCCAATGTGATGCCAAAATCCATGACACCATGATCACATCCATGAACTAAGCAACTAACTCTCAATATGTCCAATTTGTTAGCATAAAATAGTCAACCATAATCCTCTGCCATGACTGTATCTAGTAATAACATCTCATCCCTTCTACATGAAGAAAAATCAGAAAATCATGTGACTTAGGGACTAGACAACCCAAATCCAAGCCACCAATCTAAATATGCATCAATAATGAAAGATCAATGGGCAAAGACAACCCATAACCAAGCCATAAATATAACCTATAAGTATAGACCGCTTACAACACTACACAACTTGTAGACCCAACAAGTCATCATACATATCCAAATCAAATACTAATAATCATATCATCATGAGACCAATCTGAAATATGAACTAAGTATACAATGACATTAAATCTTAAATCTCCAAAATATACAATGTCATAAACTCATAATGTTACCATAGCTCTGATACCACTTGTAAGGAAACCTGCAATAAAGAATATAACTATTTTCACATAATCCATAATAGATCTAAAATAAATACAAAATTAAAATCCACATACAAGAGAATAGACAACATACCCACAATAATTGTGACATAAGATATACCTTGGAAAACTCTCACTGAGGGAAAAACCCAACCTCCAAAAGCATCCATCACCATGTATTATTCAACAAATATGATACCACTTGTAAGGAAACTTGCAATAAAGAATATAATTGTTTCCACATAACCTATAATAGATCTGAAATGAATATAGAATTAAAATCCACATGCAAAAGAATAGACAACATACCCACAATAATTGTGACACAAGATATACCTTGGGAAAACCTCACTGAGGGAAAAAACCAGCCTCCAAAAGCATCCATCACCATGTATTATTCAACAAAAAACACCATTGCAATACAACCATGGAAGTCTTCAAAGCCATAGCCACAACCGAGCAAACTATGTGAGCAAGCATGAATCCACACATCCCATGCCATGCTTCCAACCTTCACAAATGCTCCCTTGGCTAACCTGTCAAATCTTGTCCCACTCGACTCTTTTTTTTCTCACACTCTTTCTCTACAACTACCCTTGTGGCTATTTATATAGTAGCAAGTTCCACAAAACCACCAAGTGGTATTACATAAACCATGTGCTAAAACCATATGCTACCTAACCCACTGACCCCACATTTAATATTGGGCATTTAATTATTTTCCTCAATATTAAATAATTACATGAAATATTATCACAATGTTACAATACAACTCATAAAGTATATCTCATGGGAATATTTAGATGTTGCACGTCCATCTAGGTACAACATTACATAATAAAATAAAATAATACAATATAAAAATATTATGCAATGTGTGCAACACCCATTATCTCAACAGGTGGATTTTACTTTCTAACAATTGGTATCAGAGATTTAGGTCCTTAAAGAAAAAGCTTAACAACTTAAGGAGATCAATGGCATGTCACTTCAAAAAATAAAGTCCTAATTTATTGGAGTTAACTATGAGAACTAGAAGGAGAAGATGAAGACTCATTTTCTAAACATGGGTTCAGGGTATTGGATGATGACAAAGAGTAAAAAGAAGACTGTGGAAGAAAGAAAACTTGAGGAATGCAGTGAGGCTGAAAGAGATGTTTATGTGTAATATGATGGCTAGAGAAGAATTATTATCAACTCTTCCCGTGGATGAATATAGTCAAGTAAAATCCTTAGAGACATCTCATTAAATTTGGGTAGCCTTAGAATCTTCTTTTGAGGATGATAAGCATGCTAAAAGAATTAGACTACAGAATTGGATATGTTTGTTTCAAGATGCTAAAATGATGGAAGATGAATATGTGAGAAGCTATATTGGCAGAATATTTGAAATCGTTACAAGAATTAAGTTTTTTCAAGGATATAAAGACGAAGATGATATTATATAGAAGATTTTGAAAACTTTGACATCATCATTCAGAAAAACAACAGAAATGATTGAGTAAGTGATACCTTGTATTGAGAAGTTTACTAGAGAAACTTTACTTGGAAGATTGGAAGCAACAAAAGTGAGCTTAAAGAAATTTGGAGAATTTCCTAGAGGGGAAACAAGTTCTAGGGCATTAATTTCTCACCCCTCTTTATCAATAAGTGCAAGAATGAGTGGACACTTTTCTAGAAGCAATAGATCCAGATCTGAGAAGGATAGAAGAATCGAAGAATGAATTGCCTTGCTTGTAAGAAGAGAATCAAATGGTAAGAGAATATTTAGATGTTGGACTTGCAAAAAATTTGGTCCTTATGTTTCTAAGTGTCCTAAAAGAGAGAAAAAGTATAAAAATTATTTGAAGTATAGAAGACCTAGAGATTGTTTGTATGCAAATGAAGCTAATGAGTTTGAAGAAAGAGTTCAGAGTGAAAGTGATGATGAATTAGGATTTGTAGCTATAAAAGAAGAAAATCTTTAAAAGAAGGTAGAGAAGAGAAAACCCTAGACACACAAGTTGAAAATAAATATTATTGGATTATAGATAGTCGATGTTTGCATCATATGACTGGAGACATGAATAAGTTTGTTAGGTTTAGTAATCATGATGGAGGAATTGTTAGAGTTGGTAACAATGCAACTTGTCATATGAATGGAATAAGATATATTACTCTTGATGGAAAGACTAACACTGATGATGTCTAGTTTTTCAATGGATAAAATCATAACCTATTGAGTGTTGGACAAATAGTTGATAAAGGTTATCAGTTGCAATTCACAAAGAAGACATGCATTATCAAGGATAAAGATGGTAAGTTGATTGGCACTGGTACAATATCTAGATGTAATGTGTTTCAATTGAACCCTATAGAGATGACTTATTTGGTTTCAAAGGTGGATAAAAATTGGTTATGGCATATAATATTTTGTCACATAAACTTTGATAACATGGTGAAGGCTAGTATTACATTTATTGTCAAAGATCTACTTAGAATTATAAAACCTACTAATATTGTTTGCAAAGAATGTGTTATTTTTAGGCAAAAGAAAGTTTCTTTTCCTAGCAGGAAACTCACTACCAAAGTGAAATTAGAGATTATTCATACAAATTTGAGTGGTCCTACCAAAACAAGAGGATTTTATGGTGAAAGGTACTTTATGATTTCACTAGAATGATGTAGGTAGAATTTCTTAAAGAAAAGTATAAGGCATTTGAAAAGTTTAATTTGTTCAAGAATAGAGTTGAGAATGAATCTAGAGTAAAGATAAAATATTTGAGATCAGATAGAGGTGGATTATTTACCTCAAGAGAGTTTAATACCTTTTGTGAAGAAAATGGCATTAAGAGACAACTATCAACACCTAAGATTCCTAAGAAAAATTGGATTGCTAAAAGAAGAAACAAGTCTGTAACAGAAACAAAAAGAGCCATGATGTTTGAGAATGATGTATGTAATAATTTTTGGAGAGAATTAGTCAAAACAAAAATATACCATGAACATAGTACAAATAAAAAAAGGTACAAACAAGACTCCTTATATAAAATATTTCAGAATTTTTTGGAAATGTTACATAAAGAGAGATGATGATATTGGTAAGTTTTATGCAAAAGTGATGAAGGTATGTTCCTTGGTTATTCATCGAAAGGAAAAGCTTATAGATGTTTTAATTAAATAACTAAGACTATTGTTGGGTGCACAAATGTGAAAGTGGATAAAAAGTTTGGAGTTAAAGAGAGAATGTTGGATTATAATTATGATGAATAACATGATAATAGTAAACCTATTAGAGAGAATATTGAAGTTTTCTTTGAGGCTAACAATGATTTCCAAAATGATATTCAAATTTTAGAACAAAAAGAAGAACCAAGATCTGAACCTAGAGAAGAAGTAAGAATTGAAACAACAAAACCTACACTAAACACAAATTTGACAAAGAACCACCCTGACAATAATATTATTGGAAGCAAAGATAAAGGAGCTATGACAAGTAATATAGTACATGGAGAATTGTGTCTAATTTCTTAAGTTGAACCAAAGAGTGCAGATGAGGCTTTCAAGGATGATCATTGAATTCAAGAAATGAAGGAAGAGCAAGATTAGATTGTGAAGAATGAGACATGGGAATTGGTTCCTAGACCTAAAGACAAGAATGATATAGGAACTAAATGGGTTTTCAGAAATAAGATGAATGAACAAGGTGAAGTTATAAGGAATAAATCAAGATTGGTATGCAAAGGATATTCATAGCAATAAGGCATAGATTATGAGGAGACATTTGCCCCTGTTGCCAAACTTGAAGCAGTAAGAATGTTATTGGCCTATGTAACAAGTAAGAAGTTCAAAGTGTATCATATGGATGTAAAGTTAGCATTTATGAATGGAGAACTTGAAGAAGAAGTCTACATTGAGCATCTTAAAGGAATTCCTTTGATAAAAGAAAAGGATGTGGTATGCAGATTATAGAAAGCACTGTATGGTCTAAAGCAAACACCTAGAACCTAGTATGCAAGATTGGACAAATATTTGGAAAAGTTGGGATTTATTAAAGGTATGGTAGATAGTAATTTGTATTTGCAAGAAACTAAGAATGGATTGTTGATTATTGTAATGTTTATAGATGAAATAAGCTTTGGAATTAATGATGAAGCAAGTGACAAATTTGTTAATGAAATGAAAAATGAATTTGAGATGAGTATGATTGGTGAGATGAAATTTTTTCTTGGATCTATAGATTGTACAAAATAGTGATGGTATTTTCTTATCACAAGCTAAGTATTTGAGAGACTTGTTGAAAATATGTGGCTTGGATAGTTGTAAGCCTTTTGGTACACCTATGATAACTAGTCACATAGTTATCTAGCAAAGATGAGACACCTACAGTTGAGAAAAAGAAGTATAGATCTATGATTGGAGGTTTGCAATATCTTACTCACACCAAACCAGATATAGCAAATGTAGTTGGGATAGTAGCAAGATTTCAAGTTGATCCTAAGGAATCACATTATGCAACAATAAAGAGAATATTTAGATATTTGAAGAGTACACTTCATTTTGGATTGTGGTATGAAAAATTGAGTGATTTTAATTTGTGTGCTTATACTGATGAGGATTGGGAAGGTAGTATGAATGACAAAAAGAGCACCATTAGTGGAGAATTTTTTGTTTGAGGAAGATTGGTTTCTTGGCTGAGTAAGAAATAAGATTAATTGTATTTACAAAGCACAAAAAAAAAAAACATATGTAGTAGGAGCAAACAATTGTAATCAAATGATGTAGATGAAGCAGATGCTAAAGGATATTGGGATAGAATTCTTAAAGCCTATTATTATACATTATGATAACACAAGAATAGTGAATATGTCTAAGAATCCTATGTTGTATTCTAAGAATAAGCATATATCTATTAAGTATCATGTTTTGAGAGAAAAAGTTGCAAAGAAAGAGATTAGATTAGAGTATGTGAGTACAAAAGAAAAGATTGCAGATATCTTTACAAAGCCTTTGCCTAAAGATACATTTGAATATTTGTGAGGTATTCTTGGGGTTATTCCCTTGCCTACTTATAAGAAAATGATGTAGAGAATGTATCAATATAGTGGTATATAACACTATTGTTTATCTAGACTGAATGTTGATGCTTCATGTATGAGTGAGTATCTAAGATGAGAAGAGTCGTCAAGGATTCTTGGTAGTTGTATAGAACAATGTCTTTGGACACTTGAGCTGGTTGAAAACTTTGAGTAGATGATTGACACAATGAAGCCTTTTTTATTGATGTCAATGGGGGAGATATTTCATAAAAAACATCTTCTATGTATGGGGGAGAAGTGTTGTAGATGGAGAATATAAGCTCTTTAACATAACGGGGGAGAAATACTGAAAGTAATTGATATCAATAGGAAAAACATTTAGTTATACCAATGGGGGAGAAGTGTGAAAAATGATGACCATACATGTAAGATAGATAAGAATGGAGAGTTGTTCCTATGAGCTAGAGTGTGAACAACTTATGTCGATCCTAAGAATGAGAAAACATAGACAGACCAATGTTCCTATGAGTTTTAGATTTGATTGATGAAGATGATTTGAAAAGAAGAGAACAACAACAAAATCATTAGAGTTTGATTTGGTATTCTTGGAACTTAGATATTTTTCATCTATGTTGCCATCAATTCCAAAGGGGGAGATTGTTAGCATGAATATTGATGGTATTGCTTTGTGGGAGTATCCTAAGAATTGGATACATGGATAGCATGATTGACATGTTGCATTCATGATAGTGTTTGTCATTGATGTCAAAAATAGTATTATTTCTACAAAGACTGATAGAGTAGAAGCCAAAAAATGAGGTTATATAGACTATGTATTGATGATTAGGTCAAGTGTATTTGAGGATGTATTCTACACTATGTCCTAGTTTTTTGGACAAGTGCATGTATTAAGAGTCAAAGACACGCAAAAGATATTCATGAATTATAGAAGATAGTGAATAGACAAAGTATTTGATAAGTGGCTTTCGATGATTAATTTGTATATCTTAACTCAGAAAGAATCATGATGAGCACAATTAGACAGTGAAAAAAAACAACTTGATAATGATGTCAGTAAGTGTGCAAGGTTAGTAGTCATACTTGTGAGAAGTTGTAAAGTCTCTGAGCCGACAATGACTTGTAATTACAAAAAGATGTAATGTTTTGTAATATCTTAATGAGGTCCTATTATAATTAATTGGAAAAGCCTCAAGGATGACTCAAGGAATTATTTTGAGGATAAGGTATAGAGGAAGGTTGTTTTCGTTGTGGTGATCTATGTGATTGATATGTGAAGTGTGAATTGTGTAAGTGATATGAAAAGTTGGTAAATGCGTGTAAGCAATCCAAGGGATTATTTGGATGTGAAGTTGGTGATTTGGTATTGAGACCAAAAGAGGATAATTTTTGTCAAGAGTATAGAGGAGTTTGAGATCATTCATTTCTATTATTTTATAAGGAATAATATAGAGACCAGTTGGATAGTGAGTTTGGTGGTCTTGTCCCTGAAGCTATTTGGACAATGGGTCCTTCTACATTATACAACTCCTAATAGGGTTGGCACAGCTCCTAATAGGGTTGGAATCTCCTAACAAGGACTAAAATGTACTAAATGTATTTCATTGGCTCCTAATAGAGTCCATCCTCTTACAAGTAACTTTTATACTAGTACATCATTTTGTGGGTACCATCCCCACCAAGGTTTTCCCTCTGATCAAGGGTTTCCCTAGTTAACATATTTGGTGTTATTGTGTATGCATATCTTCTTATGGTTGATTATTATATTGTTCACATGGTTAAGGATTAATAAGGTTGATAAATGTTTTAATAGTTGGATAATTGATTCACCCCCCTTCCCATTTATCTTGGTGGAATTTATTGTCTAACAGAGGTACGATAGAAATAGAAGAATGAAACAACATTTCAATTACTTATTACCTTGTGCCGATATAACAACAAGGGTATTCTAAAGAAATATAAACAAACATTAAGTTGGCACAATAGGAAGGAAGTATGTCACAATAGGCAAACACCCAAAAAGCTACCATGTTAGAGAACACACTTCAAGCATGTTGCCCTCCTCCCCTATTTTGGTCAGTAGTAATAAGACAAGGTGGACAAATTGCAAGAGGAGATATATCCAACATAGTAGGAACAATAGAGAAATATAAAGAATGACCCTTGGGAGAGTCACTGTGCTCAGGTGTAGATATAAGAGTTGCATAGAAATAATATTAGGTAAATCCACATCAACATCAATAATCTCATATTCATCATCATCTAAAGTATCTTTTCCATCAAGATTAATAGAAATAGAATCCAAAACAAGAACATCTGATCTATCCACACCGTTAGTATTATTAACTTCCTCTACAGACATGGGTTGTTGAGAAGCATTCATACAAGCTTTAGCACGAGTCTGGCAGTTATTTTGACATTTAAATGCATTTTAATTACATTTAGTTTTACTAGAGATTTTTTGAGAAGAAGAAGGATCAACAACCATAGGTCCCTTACCTTTTGATGATACAAGAGGTGTTAGGATAAACTACGGACAGAAATAAAAACTACATGCAAATATAACCAATAACAGAAAATAATAGAACACACAGAAATGAACACAAGGCACCAAGATTTAACATGGTTCACCCAATCCCTGGGCTACGTCCACCAAACAACAAGTTCGATCTTATTACAATCCAGTGATTACAACCTGATTACAATCTGTAATCCCTTACAGCTCAATACCGCCGCAAGAACCAATTTCGTATCACCACACATAAAATATACCCAACCCTAAGCCCTTTTTATACAAGTATTAAACCGCTTTAGGGTTATAACATGTCAGCCATATGTCAGCCATAATATGTCAGCTACCATGTCGGCTACTTCCCAAAAAAAAAAAATTTGGGGCGATGCCCCGAACCCCACTATTTATGAAGTATGTACAGTACTTTCCTGATCAGTCACCACAATCTAACAAGAGGAGGAACAAAAAGAGGCTGAGAACTAGAAGGAGGAACCACACTAGAAGGATGAATCACACTAGAAGAAGGATCCATAGTAGAAGAGGGAATCACACTAGGGGAAGGACCACACTAATTAGATTAGTAGATGCAAGACGTGGTTGACCATTAGAAATAGAAGAATCAAAAGAAATAGGTGTAGAAGGTATAGTCAAAAGACTATGAGAAGTATCCCTAGGTATACTCAACTCATCAATTTTTTAGCATTTATGATCTTGGTAAGTGCAAAAAATATAATTTGGATTAGTAGGAGGTGTAGTAGGAATAAAAGGCCAAAAGAAATCAAGAGTAGCCAAAAGTCAAGGTTTAGAAAGATGATAACGACTATGATTGATCATCTTAATCTCTCCATTATAATGAAATTTGATGCATTGATGAATAGGGAGAGCAATGGTTTCCATGGCAGTCAACCAAAGTAAACCAAGCTTCACTTGAAATTGATTAGAAGTAGGAATGACAAAAAAGGTATTATTCACCACTTTACCATAGAGCTCAACAAGAAATAAATGGAACCATGAGGAGGATACAAGAAACCATTGTACAAATCTAATCCAAGTATCAATTGAGTCATAGAAATTGATGCAGGAGCATCCTGGGTGTAAGAGCAATCTTGCATCACCCAAAAAAAATATTTTTATTTCAATCTTTTCTATTTTAATAAGGACTAGTAGATAAGGGGTTGCTATTTCTAGGAGCTTGCTATTTTTAGTAAGTTTGTCATACAAGCTTGGAATATTCTCATTTTCTATAGTAAGGTTCATTTTAGAGTTGTAAGCCTACCATTAAAATCTCATTGCTTAAGCAAAAGTATTGGAGAAGTTATTGCAGATTTTTGGTGGAAAAAATTGCAGAAAAATCTTTAGGCTCACTATTGGAGGCCTTAGAGTGCTTGGATGAGGTCCAAAAACTTGACCAAAGGGTACTTCCACAGTCATGAGCTTGTACATCAGGAGCTGTTGTTTCCAAAAAGTGGTTATAATAGCCAATCAGAGAAATGGTTTGTGAGTTATGGCCTTTCAAAGTTTGGCTGCTTGAAATATCTAAAATAATTGTCAAAGATGTATTTGGCCAACTTTATATGTATTGTTAGGGTTGTTGGCCATACGTATTAAGTTTCAATGTCTAGGACCTTCCCAAGCAGCATAAAATTACCTATTTAAGAAAGGCCTAAACATTGTCTAGAATAGCTCAGGGTGATAGTTCGTAGCTTATCTTGCAGCTTATAATAATGAAGGCATCCATGTGGGTTAACATATTGTACTTGTGAATTTTGTAATTTCACACTTGTGACACCAATAAGAAGTTCATATTTTTTTCTCACGTTTGTTGTTATTTCTTTGTTTATGTTATGTTTATGGTATTGACGGGAGCACCCTTCATCAAGTGGTGTCATAGCTAGAGTTCTTGAGTGTGTGGACAGATTGCTGACTATGAGGTAGTTCACACCAAGACTGTGGTTTGGGCCAAGTGTGTAGATAGATCGCCAATTGTGAGATAGTTTACACTAGGGTTTTAGTGAAAGCACAAAACAATGCCTCCACAAAGAGAGTGTGGTAGAAGAGTTGTAGGTGTTACACCTGAGGTTTTTAGAGCCCTCCAAAGATAGATGTAGGCATTGAAAGAAAAAATGTGTAGAGGAATAGATCTTCCCATAAGAGATGAAAGAGAGGATGAGGACAAACTAGAAGAAAATGTCAAAGCAGAAGTAGTTCTAAACCTAGAGGAAGAGAGGCTTTAGGGCCATCTCCAAGATTGGAAAAAGACCTAAGTTTAAGGTTCTCACATTTTTGGGAAACCTTAACCCAAAGGAGTTGATCGATTAGATCAATGAACTAGAGGAGTACTCTAAGTATGAAGATATTGAGGATCCTAATAGGGTCAAATTTGCAAAGTCAAAACTGAAGGGATATGCAAAGATCTAGTGGTAGGAGGTTCAGTTGGAGTGAAATAGAAAGTGAAAGGACAAAATCACCAAATGGGATCAAATGATAGCTAAACTAGAGTGATAATTCATTCCTATGGATTATGAGCTTGATCTATTAAAGAAGATGCAAGGGTTAAAGAAAGCAAGAAAATCTGTTCAAGAGTATACCAAAGAGTTCAACTGAGTTCTCATTAGAACTGGCCATGCAGAAGTTGATAAGTAGAAAGTGGCTGACTATCTTAATGAGTTAAGGACAAGCATTTAGGATGAGTTAAGTCTAGTTTAGATGAATAGTATTAAGGAGGAATACCAGTTTGCCCTAAGAGTTGAGGAGAATTTGAACAAGAAATTTGACAAGAAGAATAGTGGAAGAGGTCACGGTGGAAGATCTAGCAAATGATCTTATGGTGGTCATCATGATGATCAAAAGAACAAGGATGAGGCTAGAATTAGCAGTTAGAACTATAGGGGAAACAATTCCAATCATTTTCATGATCATAACAATAAAGATCAGAGAGGAAGGGGCAGAGGACAAGGATCTGGAAGAGGAGGCTTCTGTGAGAAATTGTTTCACTGCGAAGAAGAAGGGCATAGAGAATTTGAATGTTCCCACCATCAAGGAAGGATAGATCAAAGAAAAAAAGGCCAAGCTAGAGTTGTACATGGTAATGAAGATGTTAGATCCTCACATTCTGAAGATGCTGAAAGAGGAAAAGTCCTAGTTAACAGAAGAGTCCTGTTGAGTGGTGAGAATGAACCTGATTAAAGAAGGAGCTTGTTTCACACAAGTTGTAGATATGAAGATAAGTTTTGTGGTGTGATCATTGATGGTAGAAGTAATAAAAATTTGGTATGAAAAATGATGGCCACCAAGTTGAAGCTAAAGAGATAGAAACACTCGTACCCATATTGTATTGCTTGGGTGCAAGATGACCACAAGGTCATGGTCAACGAGCAGTGCTCTGTGAAGTTCAAGATTGGAAGCTACCCAGATGAGATACTTTATGATATCATACCTATGGACATATGTCATATGTTGCTAGGTAGGCCATGGTAGTTTGACAAGCATGTTGTACACAATGGGTGAGCAAATACCTACACTCTGACTAAGGATGGAGTGAAGCATGAGTTGAAGTTGTTGAAGGAGAAAGAAGAAAAGGTATGTAGTTCTGCTAGAATATGTTTTGTTGATGTAAAAGAGTTTCTCAAAGGTATGAAGCATAAGCATATGCGTTTTTCTATAATTCCAAAAGATGGTAAAGAAGAAGTAGAGGAGGTACCTGCAGAAGTTGTAGATATGTTGGGAGATTTTTTTGATATTGTATCAGATAATGTACCTGATGGATTGCCCTTAATAAGGAAGATCAGTCACCAGATGGATTTGATTCCAAAAGCCAATTTTCCAAACAAGGCAGCATATAGAATAACACCAGCAAAAAGTGAAGAGTTGAATAGACAAGTTCATGAGTTATTGTTGAAGGGGTTGATTCGAGAGAGTTTGAGTCCATGTGTTGTACTAGCCATATTAGCACTTAAGAAGAATGGATAACGGAGGATGTGCATAGATTCTCATGCTATCAACAAGATCAGAATCAAGTGCAGATTTCCATTGCCAAGGATGGATGATATTATGGATTGTTTGAGTGGGGTTGAGTATTTCACAAAGATAGATTTGAAGAGTGTGTACTATCAGATTTGTATTAGAGAAGGTGATGAGTGGAAGACTACTTTCAAGACAAGGGAAGGATTGTACAAGTGGTTAGTCATGCCTTTTGGGTTAACCAATGCACTGAGCACTTTCATACGGTTCATGAATGAGGTACTCAAGGGGTTTCTGGGTAAGTTTGTCATTGTTTACCTATATAATATTTTGATCTTTAGTAAGATATTGGAGGAGCATTTGATCCATATTCAAAATGTATTTGATGAGTTGAGAGAAGAGAAGTTGTTGATAAATCTAAAGAAGTGCAATTTTGGTTAAGAAGGAGTTGGTGTACCTGGGATTTGTAGTCTCAACAGAAGGTCTAAAAATGGATCTAGAGAAAGTGAAGGCTATCCTTGAATGGCCTAGACCAAGGAGTATGATAGAGGTAAGATCTTTTCATGGACTGGCTAGTTTTTATAGAATGTTCATAAGAGGTTTTAGCAGTATTTGTAGACCCTTGACTAAAACAATGAGAGGGGATAGGAAAGAATTAAAGTGGACTATAGGAGCAGATAAGAGTTTTAATCTGTTGAAATGAAAGGTTACTAAGTATCCCATTTTAACACTTCCTAAATTTATCAAGGTGTTTCAAGTAGACTGTGATGCTAGTGGTACTACAATAGGAGTTGTTTTTAGCCAATAAGGTAGACTTGTTTCTTATTTTAGTGAGAAGTTGAATGATGCAAAAAGAAAATATTGTGTTTATGATCAGGAATTTTATGCTATAGTTCAAGCATTGAAGAAGTGGAGACACTATTATCTTCCTAAGGAGTTTATTTTGTATACTAATCATCAAGCTTTGTAATATTCGAATAGTCAAGGAAAACTAAACCAAAGGCATTTGAAGTGGGTTGGGTTTTTTCAGAGTTATGCATTTGTTTTGAAACATAGGAGTGGGAAGTCTAACAAAGTTACAGATGTTCTTAATAGAAGATAACTTTTGCTAACAAAAATTTAGATAGAGGTGGTTGGGTTCAAGGAACTCAGTACTTTGTGTCCAGATGATCCAGATTTTGGTGAAGCGTGGAAGGCTTGTAAAGAACCTGTTACACTTGATAGAACAAAGTAACTAGATTTCATGATTTAAGATTGTATGTTATTCAAAGGAAGCTAGTTGTGCATTCTCAAAAGTTCAATGCAAGAGAATCTCATCAAATAGAAGCATAGTGGAGGATTGGCTGGCCATTTTGGTAGAGATAAAACCATAGCTTTGGTTGCAGAGAATTATTATTGGCTATAGTTGCAACAAGATGTGAAGAATTTTGTATAGAGTTGTAGTATGTCAGATGGCAAAAGGAATGAAGTAGAATACAGGGTTGTATCAGCCATTACCTGTACTAGAGAAGTTGTGGGAGGATGTCAGCATGGATTTTGTTCTTGGATTATCAAGGACACTGTGTGGGCATGATTCTATTTTTGTGGTGGTTGACAAGTTTTCAAAGATGGCACATTTTATTCCTTGTAAGAAGACTAGTGATGTTGTTCATGTGGCAGAATTGTTTTTCAGAGAAGTGTTAAGACTACATGGTCTGCCAAAGAGTATAGTTTCATATCAAGATACCAAATTTGTTGGGTATTTTTGGCATACATTGTGGAAGAAGTTGAAGATAGATTTGAAGTTCAGTTCATCACATCACGCACAGATTGATGGATAGACAGAAGTTGTGAATGATTGGTTGGCCATTTTGGTAGAGATAAAACCATAGCTTTGGTTGCTAAGAATTATTATTGGCCATAGTTGCAACAAGATGTGAAGAAGTTTGTATAGAGTTGTAGAGTATGTCAAATGGAAAAATGAGTCAAGTAGAATATGTTGGTGTTTGAAAACGTTACCAGTTTCCAATTACCCCGATGAGAACAAAACACATCTAGGGGCAGCTAACTCTCATTTTCAACATGCCCATTCAGACATCAGGCCAACTATAAGGCATGACCCTTCTTCTTCTTCAGGCTCTGCAAAACCTAGGTGGGTGGACCTACAGATTCTTTATATGGTACTAGTTATCAAAGCATACACTGAATCTATTATGATAGCAGATGAAACCCCTAATATCTCCTAGTGGCTTATGAAACAACACAGATTCTAAAATAGCTAGGTGCAAACCTATATTATTCATAAACTAAGTGAGGGTTTAAACTTTTATGTCCACTTCAACATGAAGGGAAAATAATTGATTTATATTGAGAAAAGATAGCATGTCCAATATGCAGCAAAAACTTAATGATCCTACAAATGACTAATGCCTTATCCATTAGGGCAATCCTATACTCCAGAATTACGCATCCTTGAACATCAATCAACATATGGCATATGTTGAGACATTCATGTTCAGTCTATTCACCTTATGAATTAGACAACAATATCCAATATAACCCCATACTTTCACACATCCTTCTTAATGAATCTGCAACCTTGTATGAAACCACAAGCAATTATATGACTCCTTGAGTCAAAGGCAAGCAAACTTCAAACATACAACTGGGTAATTGCAAATGGGTTCAAGCTCTTTGTTCTTGAACATATAAAATTACAAATTCAATAAGAAAGGAGACAGAATTATATTGAAATTCAAAACCTTCTGCACATTATATTTATCTCCTTGAAATAAGTACATTAGGAATGCATAAAATAAGATACAAGATCACACTACTGTATCAGAACTATCTATGAAATCCATATGCTATTCATACAAGATATGCTGGGTGTGTGGCTTTCACAGCCTTAGCAGAGCTCCAAGAACTAGAAATAGAAAACCAACCAACAACCTACAATAGAGAAAGAAAAGAAAGATATAGCAAAGAAAGAATTCTCGGATTCATTATACAGCTGACATGTGTCCCTTTAGAATTCCTTCTCTTTGAAGATGAAAAAGCTTCTCTCTACCATCTAATATGATCTTATTTCATCATTGCCTTGTAACTGATTTGCAAAATATCCCCTGCTGAATGATGAAATCCCTTATTTGCTAAATATCTGGTTTGCATCAAAATGCTGATAAAACTTCATTTAACTGACTCAGAAATGCCCCCAATTGAATTCTCCTTGTCTTTTACACATATTCAAGCTATTAACTTGCCAAAAATCACAACTGAACACTGACACCTAAAAATGGTTGCAAGATAAGAACCTGAAACAAAACCTCCTATAGCAAGAACCAAAGGCATTCTGTGCAAAATTTGACTGCAAAATCGAAAAGTTCATCTTCTCCTGATTTCGGCGATATATAATATTGCCTATTTTGCCTTCCGGAAACCCCCTGAAAGTCATTTTGAAAATGACTCCTCTGCTAGAAATTCATGTCTGCATATCTTTGAATTTTAAAAATCCAAAAAAATTTAAAATAATCTAATGTCTTAACATTAGAATTAAAATGCCATTTGATTTTTAAAAAATTGACGTGCACTTTGCTTCAAAAAATAATAAAGATTTATTTTCTATTACTTTCACATTTTCCCTATGCTTCCAAATTGTGGTCAACTTTTAGTTGACCAAGTGCCACGTGGCACCTCCTAATTGGCTCAGACCTGTGCATCGTCTACCATGTCAGCACCACCAGAGCCTGTTGCCATGTGTCAAAAATTTGCATTCTTGCATTTTTTATCCAGTGCACACTTTATTTTTGCGGGGAAGTGCCAACCATCAAATTGTGACACGTGTCATGATCAGGTCGCTTCCCACCTGGGCCTTCTTTGCAATGCCACTTCACCAAGTGTGGGACCCGCTGCCACATGGCAAAAATTTGCAATCTCGCATTTTTTAAACTCTGCGCAACTTAGAAATGCGAGATTGCGCCCACCGTCTGATTTGGACACGTGGCGCAATCTCGCGCATTTTGCCACATCACCATGCCTATGCGTCCGTCCAAAATTTTGCATAGACCCCACGTCTTGATGATGTCATCCACAGGTATAGGGCCCCCACCACGGATTGCTGCCTCAAAAGGTCGTGTCCTCAAGACACCAAGCAAAGTGCAATGAATAATATTTAAACTCTTACGAGTCCCCTCCCACAGGAAATGTGGGATAATGTGTTTTTCCTGTTAACAGGCGGCTAACCCTGTTCAATATATGCTTTCAGACTTTTGGGTGAACATCTCCATGGTCACGACTGACCCCTATGATGAGGCGAGGGTCTTGTCTTTTCAATGCTGCGTGGGTGCTTCATAACTTGCAGATTGCTTGTGCTTAAAATGCATGGAGATCTTCTTTTCAAACGCAGGCTCTTCTTCATGCATTTTATCACCTCCTTTGATTTGCGCTTCCAAGCTCAGTGCAACATGCAAGTCGTGGATGCTTTGGATCTGCGTGTTTGTCATTCTCCACTTTGGCTGCGCTCTTTGCCTCTAGGCTTAGGTTTCCTTCTTTAGCACCTGCAACTTCTTTGAAAATGCGTTGACTCCTGTTGTTTTTTATGGTGCCTTTCAACTTGCGACAGGCTTCCTTGGTACTTCTACCACTGCTTGAACATTTTTTGCACCTTTATGATGTATGAGGTGTCTGTACTCTTTTTATTAGCGTCAAAGCTTCTTACTGGTTTCAGAAAACGTGCCTGCCTCCTTTATATCATGGTGCCTCCTTTTGGCGTTATATTCTTTTGGATTTGTGTGGTTGCTGAGAATGCTTTCCTCATAGCATGGGTTGCTCTTTGATCTGCAGCTTGAGATTGATTTTTTTATGCTTGGTTTACTGTGTAATGCGTCTTAGCTTGAGGACAAGAGAGAAGAGATCATGAATATGCATTCAGAGTATGATAAGCTTCTATTCTTCCTGCTTTCTGATGTTGTCCATTTATGATCACTTGCAATTCGAATAAAGCCTTCTCTTTAATGCATTACCTGTACCCATGGCATCTCTGCCAAAGTTTTTTTTTTATTCTTCTAAAAAGGCATAAAAACAACAATTCGAGTCCTCTTAGGTTGGTTTGGGTCCTTCTTTTTTAACATGGGGACACTTCAACATTAGAAACAATCAAATCTAATATTTCAACATGGAACACTCTTCTTTCACAAGCCACCCCTCCTAGACCAGAAGTAGGGGCTCCACTGGGCATATTAAGAAATGATAAAGATCTAGGAACAATAGAACCAATGCTTGCTCCACCATCCTTATCCTTAAAAATGTTGCCCCTTAACCTAGATACAATTTGAACTAAAGCTTCTCTTACAACATCAAATTCTCCAACAATCTAAACAAGCTCATCATTTTCAGTGGCACATTTAGAAAGATTTCCTTTCGACATTATGCGAATGTTTGCTCTTGTTCTCTTCCCCATTTTTGAGATAATATTGCCACCTTTACCCAAGATGCAGCCTATTTGGTTTGATGGCACAAGAAACCTTACTGTAATAATATTTTCCTTCCATTTTAAACATTTAAAAAAAAAATCCCAATGTTCTTATCAGTTTGATACTAGTCGAGCCCCAAAGCGGGTCTGACTAAATTTTTTTTTCACTTTCAAACAACTAAACTGAAAAACTAATTCATTCAACATTTAATACTAAATTGACGAAGAATCAATCAGTTCGCATCATTTTTTCAACCCTTTTTCTTTACTCATTTCACCTCTTTTCTACAACTGTGAAACTGGTGTCAGGAGGTTCGTTGACTGCCCTTAAAAACTAACCAAATCACCTAATCAAACTCTGGAAACTGGCATACTGATTCTCTGTTCCACACACTTCTACCTCGTCAAATCTCGTCTTATGATAAATTCGGAGTCAAAAGATATTCGCCGTCAAAGTTGCCTTCTCAGAATTACCTGCAAGATAAACACGTCAGAAAGCAATAAACTGGGTTTGGAATTGGCTTGGAAAATTGGGCAAACAGGCACTTGAGGTTCTAAAAATTGGGACACTGGTACTTTGCCATGAGGAAAGTATGATTCTACAGTTTTGGCTCATGACGAATCATAGGGCGAATTTGGCAAGCGTCTGAAATAGGCTACCCATATATACTCGAATAAATATACCTAAAATATCTTGATAGGACCACACATTTACTATCATTAAAATCATGAAAATCATGAACATATATAACTCATGTCGAAGTAAAATTATCAAAACTATGAACACATAATTCTAGACACCAGTTCTAGTAATCAAACCATTAAATGAAATGATCACATAATTCCTAAACCAAGTGACTTGTTTTCCTATCAAAATTTTGGGGTTATACGTGTGCCTATATGGATCATAGTTCCATATCCTTTCAACAACAACTTGTTTGAGGATTTTAAGGCATGTTCAGATATGTGTAGCTAGGTGGAGTTGATGCCTAGTACCTACACACACCTACATCACCAACCAATAAGATACCATATGTATAGATACATACATACATACATATACAAACAATGACAAACAACAAAATATGAGTGCAACATCGTGTAGATCTCCTTAGAAGTGACTATGATTGCATCCTCTCATCTAGAAGACATACTGAACTAGAAAATATGGATACATAAGACATCATGGATTAACGGGGTTAGCTTTAAACCATAACATAAACATGAGTTAAAAGAAGTCATATCTAAACTAATACCATCCCATTAAACAACAAATCCAACCAAGATACTAAAAGCATAGTGTAAGTAACATGATACTAAAATAGAAGTCTCAAACAACATGTAAAACATCATGTTGAATCTCACAAGATTATTGTTAGAGCATCAAATAAGCATTGCATAAAGTATGATGAAAAGAAGGATCCAAACATCATACACAGATTCCAACTATATACTAGTGTCACAAGGGTGGTATTATGGGTATAGATATGCCTAAACTATTAACATGTCATATCATAAGAATACAAGTGTACTATCTGGCCATATATCTTATTGACATTCATTTCCTTAGTCCCACTCAAATCCCAGCACCCTATAGATACTTTCATTAATATAGAAGGTTACAAGGTAGATAAAAGAACTGGCATAGATTATAAGAGGTAATTTTAAACTAAGAATGTTTAAGGGTCCTAATAACATATAGTAAACCTTATAATGCCACATTCCTTTTTCCTTAAAAAAAGAAGAAAAAAACACCTAGTAAGCCAAACCAAGGAACATAGCAATTAGAAATAATATTCAAAGGAAAACCTACCATGTTTCATAGCTCATGAAGGTTTTGAGCAATATGCAATACAAATCCACAAAGCCCTCGAATACCTGCATGTAAAAACCTATCACAGAGAAGAAAAAGACAAGAAGAGGCGAGGGTTTGCTCTAAAAATATGCAAATGTATTCTTAGAAATGAAAAAGATGTAAGATAATTACAAACGATCTATCCTTATAGAAGGAGATCGAAACCCCGAAAAGGGCAACCTAAAAGGTAAATGCTATTTAATAATTACTAATTAATTATTAAACGAGAATGCAAAAGGCGCATAAAGTAAAATCTTAAGAAGAGAGTAAAGATAAGTTAATAAATGAAATTAAAATAACCTTTTTCTCTAACACCCCCCCTTAAGATGAGTAATAATACAACTACAAACAATGAATAAAGAGCAAGGAAACTACAATCCAAAATAGAAAGCAAACTTGGGTCCCAACAACAAGGCCTTATGAGGTACCCAATCACAATCAAATCTCTATGAAGCAGAGAAATAAAGAAAATCTAGTGGGAAAAATTCCACTCCAAAAAGAGATAGAAAATAATGCACAAATGAAACATCTCAAGAGAATCTCTCAAGACCATAAGTACAATGCAAGCCTCCATGATAGAAGCTTGAGACTCCATAGCCCCCCTAGAATGGT
Source organism: Cupressus sempervirens (assembly GCA_028749045.1). Taxonomy (NCBI): domain Eukaryota; kingdom Viridiplantae; phylum Streptophyta; class Pinopsida; order Cupressales; family Cupressaceae; genus Cupressus; species Cupressus sempervirens. The sequence goes on from CM053792.1 coordinate 240,885,173, forward strand.
AGAACTCCTGTGTTGATGAACATACCAATGTGGATTTAATCTAAAAGAAAGAAAGGAAGTGGACAAGGATGATAAAAACCACATAGGTAAGGTGTAGCTAGAAGTCCTAGTTGAGGCTTAAAGGAAAAAACATGAGATTATTGAAATAGAATCTAGATTCCTGAAATGGAGGTGGAATAACATGCGTGTTGAATCCATCAACTGAGAGGAGATGTGTGTCCTCTAATATATCCTCAACAACTGTAGTAGGTGGCTCGATGATTGGAGCTACAATAGTAGGCAATGCTGAAGAGTAATCTCGTGCAAGAGATATAATATGAACAAGAGGTGGAGGTGTAGAAGTCACAACATTGGTCTTAGGAACAACACATAAGTTAAAGCGACATGACTTCACCTCAGTAGACTCTCGTGAAAAAAGATAGTGAGTCTCTGATAGTGGAGATGGTGGACCAAAATGTGAGAAGGAATATAGGTGGGAAGCATGATCAATAGTCCCTATAGCAATAATATTACCTGTCTCACTATCTCTGATGTGCACTAAATCCTTTGCAAACTCAACTATCTTCCCTATCCCACTATGTGTAATCTGATAAATAGAGAGAAGGTTGGAGAAAAAGGATGGAACACAAAGTACATCATGAAATATACCATCATCGATGTCAATAGAACCTTCCCTGTATACAGTCATAACAATGTTATTCCCCATTAAAATGTGTGGAGTAGGAGAAGCCTCAAAAGAAGAGACCAAATGTGATATCCCCCCCACTTTAATAAGATTAAATAATAAGTAATTATTAAAATAATATAAAAGAATAAAATATAATTATATTATGAGTGAATAATAATAACTATAGTTATCTGATGTAATAATAAAATATCATATAATGATAGTATAATATAATACTAATGTATTAAACATAACTGATAATAATATATTAATTAAATGTAAAAGATTATTAAATTAATTATATATTATAGTTATAACATTATTGCTTATCTTTTGTTTTTCTGTTAAGGGTTTCGGGTCCCTTCAAAACCTGTTTTTACCTTAATCTAAAAAGCATTATTATTAAAATAAGTTTCAAAGGACATGACCATTGGGAATATCAGATATTTAATAAGGTATAAGCAAGGAGAGAGAGGGGTATCCAAAAATTATTTTTAATTCTTCTCCAAAATGTAAGGATCTGACTTGGGGATCATTTCAAGTGGTATCAGAGCATAATCCTATCATCCCATGAATAAAGGGTTATGGAAAATCAAGAAGGAAGGAGAAAAAAAAAGTTGGAGGAAAGCTATGAGTAAACATAGGTTTGACCCAGTAGATAAAGTATTTACAACCTTTACTCATTGTAACTAGGAGATTAAGAACAAAACTTATATATCAATTTGGTTTTGTATTACTGAACATTTTGTTTTGGAAAATGATTCGATGACTGCAGAAAATTTACAGTACAAAATATATAGTCAGTGAAGAATGGAGACTATCATAGTTGACATGAGTATCTAGTCAATCTATAATATGGAGCAGAGGACACTATTGATGAAATTGTAATGTTGATAATAGCAAGGTATATATCTCATGCGACAATCTCCCAACCAAGCAGTAACCATAATTAGACATGGTAAACACTCGAATATCAAGAATAGCAATGACAGTCATCCCTACCTCATTCTATTCAAAGTGAACTTCATAGATTCACTTTTCAAATTGGTAGTAGAGTGGTCGGAATGAGTAACACATATGTTTATCAGGGCAAAACAAATTATCGTGCCTAGGGAGTAGTAGAAACAATCAAAGGATTAGAAAATGAAGAACCAATATCTTGGAGGCATTGTCGATGGATCAAAAGGTCTCAGCCCTTAGAAAACAACATTCAATCCACAGCTTTGAAGGTGTAGAGAAGGATTGGAAATACAACCAGCAAAGAAATAGATTAACACAAGAGTAACCATTGCTCAAGCATCTTGAAGGAGCGATTCTAAGATTGGTGATTGAAAGGTAGTCGACTAATATTAAAAGAGTATGATCGACACAAGATTTTTAGGAGGATGAAATAGAGAATAGTTGGAGACTGATTCACAACAAAATAAATATTATGATTGAGGCTATGTGGATAAACATAAATGCCAAATTTTGACATCCAAGGTCATACAGTGATTCAATACTGATTATTAGAATAACACCTTCATCAATTATAATCTTCATTGACTGGATGGGCATAAGAATTCAAACGCGATTAAGAAGTTGGCCACATATGTGCATCAACATATTTAGGGAAGTATCCAGTCAGTGACTAGGAACAAGCATAGCCAAAAAATAGGAATATATACATGCTAATAGAAAGAAAAAAATTAACGCATCAGTGATCTACGTTGAAATTGGGAAAACACATTACATTTATTTGATCAACAATGCTACAAATAATTTATAAATATTTTATCTGGTTTGCTTCATATTTTTCTAACCCGATAATCTGTATTGGTTACTACCAATATATTTCAAAGCTATTCCAAATAGTACATTTGATTTATGGGTCTTGGTCTTTACATGTGAATGCAATAACATATGCATTGAAGATTAATTCCTCAATGTTAAAATTTGTGGTGGGAACCATAAATCTTCATTTGGGGCTGAATTATTTGTTATGGCCTATGTTAGGCCTATAAATTCTACAGGAAATTATTTGGGAATAGCTTGGAAGGTGTCACAGTTGTTCTATAATTAGTACAAGGCACTAGTTGTCTTGGACATTTGCAATGAATTAGAGGAAAAGTGCATACGCTGCCAATGCAGTAACACCATATGAATAAATATATTTTGTGATTGGTGACATCGTCGAAGTTTAGAAAGGTATGTCAAAGAGCATCAAATAAGGTATGTCTCATCATCATTTTATTTCATTTAAATATAGCAATAGATATTATGAATTTATAATAGGTGTAATGATAATTTCAAACATTAGATATATGTTCTAAAGAAAGGGTTATTACATGAATGACACTATATTCAAGGAGACCAATGTGGTCACTCGAGAGTGAAATAACTAATTTTAAATATTATAATAATTTATAATATTGTTACAAAATATATTGAGAGTATAAATACATATTTATAGCATGATTATTTTCTATTCTTTCGCAAGGAGACATTATTCAAAATATTTGTGCTTAAATTCATGATGGATAGGGAGTGTGCATAGGGTGAGGAGTAAATCGATCACGTTGGGGCATAGGAATCCCAATATGGATTTTAAGATCTGAGGGAGCCCCAAGCTAAGCGTGTCCAAACTTGAGCAGTAGTAAACCTTCCATCCATAATGAAACTAAACATGTACATAGTGGGTAGGGAGTGTGCACAGGGGGGGGAGTAAATCGGTCGCATTGAGGCAAAAGAAAATCCCAATATGGATAAAGATTTGAGGGAGCCCCAAGTTGAGTGTGTCCAACCTTAAGAAGCAGTAAATCTACCATCCACATCAAAATTAAACATGTTCCTAGTGGGTAGGGAGTGTGCATAGGGGGAGGAGTAAATCGGTTACGTTGGGGCAAAAGAATCCCAATATGGATTAAAGTATGAGGGAGCCCCAAGTTGAGTGCGTCCAAACTCAAGCAACAATAAATATACCATCCACTATGGAATTATACACCCTATTATAGTACTAGCTATAGAAAAGTTGTTAAAAATATGCATCTTCAAGAACTTTTGATTTTGAGACAGGGGAAAGGAGCATGACATTCACGATCAAAGTGGTAAAACATTTCCTTACCCTTTTCTTATTTCAATTTGTAAGCAAGATTCTAATATGTATACTATGTGCCTACATCGTGTCTTCATGCATCAATGTGTTTGCTTCATGTCTTCTTCGTGTCTTCATGCATTCGTGTGTCTACCTTATGCTTGCATCGCATCTTTATGCATTAATGTTTCTACTTTGTGTCTTCATTCATATGTTTTTGTACATGTTATTATATACTAACATGCTTACTTTGCAAGTGTCTAACACATATGCACGAAAGAGAATGAATCCAAACTATGAATTAATGAGGATCAAATCAATTGCTTGAGTACAAGCAAATTTGAGAGAGTAGGATTGTGATATCCCCCCACTTTAATATGATAATTATTTAAATAATATAAAAGAAAAAATAAAATTATATTATGAGTGAATAATAATAACTATAGTTATCTTGATGTAATAATAAAATATCATATAATGATAATATACTACAATAGTAATGTATTAAACATAACTAATAACATTATATTAATGAAATGTAATAGATTATTAAATTAATTATATATTATAGTTATATCATTATTATTAAAATAAGTTTCAAAGGACATGACCATTAGGAATATCAGATATTTAATAAGGGAGAAGCAAGGAGAGAGAGGGGTATCCAAAAATTATTTTAAATTCTTCTCCAAAACGTAAGGATCTAATTTGGGGATCATTACACCAAATCCTGAGAAGATGCCATAGGGTGTGAAGTGCTTGAATCCAGTAACCAACAAGAAGAATGAGGGATAGTAGTTGCACATGGTGCATGACCCTTTCCCATATCTTTACCATATGACTGAAGTGATGATGATGAAGAAGGCTTGTCAGAAGTAGAAGGAATATCAATGTTGCTCTTCTAAAGGAGAGTGGTCAAATCTGAAACTTGTTTGGCATAGCCATCTAACTTCTTCTCATAGCAATGTGACTCATCATGATTAGGTTTATTACAATAAGCACACTTCAGTCTTTCTGGGTTTGATTTACCCCCTTTAGGAGGAGGTGGCCCTGATGAACTATGAGTGTTGGAACCAATCCAAGACTCTATTGAATAAAATTTTTGAGTCTTCTCCTTTGTCCCTGAAGATGGTTGAGCTACCAATGCATGATTTTGTGAACTTGTGAGAGAATCCAACTAAGAAAGCTTACCTTGCCCTCAAGTCAACTAATCAAAAAAAACCTCAAAGGATGGCATGGTAAATCTATTACCCAAAGCATCTTTGGTGGAATAGAAGGTAGAAGTAAAATTTTGAAAGTTTTCATGAAGCTTAGAAAGAATCAAGTAGATACACTCAATGTTAGTCTTCGTTTTACCACAACCCTGCAATAAAGATCTCAATTGCTTGAATTTCATCAAAAAGTCCTTAATGGAGGGAAAAGAATTTGGTACAAGTGAGGTAAGCTCTACCTCAATCTGAAGTGCCCTGAACTCATTCACTGTACCAAACAAGCCTTCAACCTTGGTCCACATAGCTAGAGGGGTATTGCACCCATCAAGATGAAACTTTAGACTATTGGAGACCTGTAAAGCAATCAATCATATTGCCTCATCCATCTTGTTCATGTCTTGCATGACCTCAAAAGGCCTTTGTAAAACTGGTTGCACTATGTCTAAACAAGACCACAACCCTTTTGACCAGAGAAGTTGTGTCATCAAGGTCTTCCATGTGTGATAATTATGAGGGGTCAGATATTTTAAACAAGAAGAGGTCTTGGCCATTGTTTTAGAAGGTGTTGAATTATTTTTGAATGTAGTTCTAGTTTACATAAGTAAATAACATAAACAATATGACAAAACACCCCGCTAATGCAAAACACCAAACCTCAGCTGCTAGAAAGAATGTGTAAATGAGAGAAGAACAAAAAGCTTCAGAAATGAATCACAAATACCTTGTAAAAAATACTGGTGAAATGATTAAGAATCTGGAAAGTTCTCGAGAAGAGCTTTTTGACTCTTTTTTCAGAATAGAAAATGGAGCTATAACAAAGAAGTTATTCCCCCTAGAAGATAGAAGTCATCAACAGACTTCAAGTGCCAAAATAGGTACCAGACTAGAAAAAAAAATCTCAAAAATACCTGCTCCATCGTATCTATCTTGGAACCAACTTTTTGATGCTTCTTTCAGACGAAAAAAGGCCCTCATATGCTCGAGTTATCACAAAAAAACCATCAAGGCCCCCAGAAGTAATAAAAATGATATATGTATATATATTTAAAAAAAACAAATATTAAAAAAAAAGCATACACCATTGTTGGTGGTGTGTTACTAGTGGTAGAGCAAAAGCACCATTAGAGGAGCGGCCATGTGGAGGAGCTGCTTGTGGGAGGAGTGACTGGAAAAGCAAAAGCGGTGCCCAAGAAACAAAGGGCGATGACTAGGAAGTGTAGGCGACACTGGGATCACGATCGGAGGCCAGAAAAATTGTGTGCATCGAGAAAAGAGCCACTGGTGCTGGATTTTCAAAAATAGCATCCAAGTCAAAAAATGACTCTACGAGCCGATTTTCGTTTTAATTTTTTCTTGAAAAATTGCCTTGAGACACGCGCAAGAGGCCATACGACCATGTTTGCAATTTTTTTTGCCTCCTAGATCAACATTGTCCAAAGTTGACAAACTTTATATGAAAATAAGGGTTTTGACACCTTCTAAATCTAAATGTGAGGTCTGTTTGGCCTCAAAGTGCTCTGAAAATTAGACCCCTCTTTTTCACAAAAAAAACTTGAAAAATATCAGATCTGATCTGTCAAACCCTCGTTCTCCTTTTTCTCCAAAGAATGAACAGGCCACAACAGATTTGGCTTTGATACCATGAAGGACTTGAGCAATATGCAATACAAATCCACAAAGCCCTTGAATTCTTGCATTTAAAAACTTGTCATAGAGAAGAAAAAGACAAGAAAAGGTGAGGATTAGTTCTGAAAATAAGTAAATGTATTCTCAGAAATGAAAAAGATGTAAGATAATTACAAACAATCTATCCTTATAGAAGGAGATCGAAAATCAAAAAGAGTAACCTAAAAGGTAAATACTATTTAATAATTACTAACTAATTATTAAATGAGAATGCAAAATGTGTATAAAGTGAAATCTTAAGAAGGGAGAAAAGGTAATTTAATAAATCAAATGAAATGAACCTTTTTCTCTAACAACTCAAATCATCTATAATAAACTATCAAGGTTAGAGGGGCATTACACTATCTCATTTTAAATAGTCATCAAAATAATCAACTTGCTAATTGACAAGAATATCAATGATGTTGTGTAGATCCACATGTTTTACAGACAAATATATAAGTATTTATATGTACATGCGTGTGTGCATTATTGTGTATGCTTATCCACACAAATGAGAATTAAATAAGACATGCAAGTACAATTTAATTTAATTTAATGTCTTCAAGCAATAACCATTCAGGTTGTGATGCACATCTCCTAATTATGTATGAAATAACTAAATGTTTCTCACCAATGTTCAAATTTGATATTCAACATTTACAAATGAATGCATTAAGATTGCACATTTGAATGAATTTATAATTGTGATATTGTGATATTGCTATCAGGATTTAATAGTGTGATTTTTGAGTCAAACTCATTGACCCATGTTTCATGAGTAGTGATTCAACATGAATCCATCTCTCATGAGAATAAATGGAACACTTAGCACTTATGGATCTAGGTGATGCTCACAAGGGTGAAACATTGGGACTTCCCGGGAGGTCACCCATCCCAGTACTACTCCAGCTTGAGCGCGCTTAACTACGGAGTTTCCTCCATGGTTAAACCCAAAACTTGTAAACCCATTTGCAAAACCTTCACCAAGTGTTGTGCCTTGAACCATTCATTAGAAAGCCCCTTAAGCTCATCAATTGATATTGAATTTGTATTTGTATTTTCATATTTTATAACACAGAAAACCTTAGAGACCTTTTGGTATTGAATTACGTTGTGCCAAGGCTATTCACATTAAGTTACCTTAATTCATCACAATTCAATACCAAGAAGGTTTTTTAGTTTGTATATTGTGATTGACAAAGTTAAATATTAATGTATTTATGCAAACTCCACATTGACATTAATCTTGCCATTATTGCCCCTATAATTATTAACAAATCACCTTCCAAATATAACTTTTTAATCCTCATTTTCCAACCAATCCTTACATTAACTTGTAAAGCAATTAATGCTTCCACCACATTGTTTGTTCCATCCTTGATTCTTTTAGCTTCCAATCTCAATATGTTTCCTCACCTATCCTTGACAACACAACCAATTCCACTCGGTCCTGTATTTTCTTTCAAAGCATCATAGTTAATCTCGGTCCATCCTTTATCTGGACACGTCTAACATATTTTCTCATTCTTCTTTAGTGTTGGAACAACCCAACTCTGCCCCTTTACAAGCTTGTTTTTGCTTTGCAAAGTTTGCTCCCATGGCGAATGGAGATATATCTAAATCAAAGGGGGTCCAAGAGAACCTGTGGGATCTAATCTACTAGTTGCTCGATGTTCTGTTGGATGATTGTCAACCATTCCCAACTTGTTTCTAGCATAGACACCCATTCAAATTGTGAAAATTAAAATTTTTATTATTTAAATATAAAAATAATTGTAAAAATCATATTATAGAATTTCCAATCGACAAATCTTTAAGAAATCTCAAATTATTACAATTGATTACTATTAAAACTAAACTCTCTATGTTTTTCTTAAAATTCAAATAATTTGAAAACCTTAATTTCCTTATAACAAATACCTATTAAACACTTCGCTCAACTTTAGGAATATCATAAAATTGAATACAAATTTGATATAACATAAGCACAAAAAAAATCTAGGGTTTTAATTCGTCGCCCGAGAATAAAACATGACAATATAAGCGAGATTTTTTTTTCAAATCTATGGAGACACTCGGGAGGCCAAACCCTAATCCTATTAGAAGCTGCAAAGCGCTAGGGAGGGTACTATTGCTGTGACCGAGACGAGGTAGAAGTTGTCAGCTGAATTGATTCCATTCATTTAACCATGCAGAACGAAGAGGGACAGAATGTGGATCTCTACATACCCAGAAAATGGTATGTTGTTTAGTTTCTAGCACAACTTTTTGTTTATCGTAAGTTTATATGAAACCATGAAGGTCTTTTGGGGTTGTTGAAGATGTAATGACGGGCATTGGTGTGCGTACAAGTTATGATCTCCTATGCTCATGCATCAATATAAGATAGAGATGGCAGTATGCCTTTTGCTTCATCTTTTTTTTTCCTTAACGTTTGTCACTCTAAATTGAAACGAGATAACTGTAGTAGAAGATTTATATTTTTATGTAGATAACGTATTCATTTATAAATTTGCTTTTCTGTTTTATTTCGTTCTCTCAATCTGTGTTGAGAAGAGATGAACGAACTAAGTGATAATTTGGCGGTCAATTTAGATTTATGAGATTTTGCAATACCCTAATTAGATCCATTTCTGAGAGTTGCTTAAACGGTCTCTTACGTTTATACCCATTTTAGTAATAGCAAGCCCCTAAGATCAAGAGGAGGCGAATGGATTGGTTATTTGTTTAACAAGGCCTCACTATGTTTATCAGTTGCTTTATCACATATAACCGCGCTGGATGATTATCGTGACTGTTGGGTCAATTTGCAAATCATCTGGTTGAATTGGGTGGTAATCAGGTTATCCAATTTTCAGTCGAGATGAACGAACCAAGTGATATTTTGGCGGTCAATTTAGATTATGAGATTCTGCAATACCCTAATTATATCCATTTCTGAGAGTTGTTTAAAGGGTCTCTTACGTTTTATACCCATTTTAGTAATAGCAAGCCCCTAAGATTAAGAGGACGCTAATGGATTGGTTATTTGTTTAACAAGGCCTCACTATGTTTATTAGTTGCTTTATCACATAGAACCACACTCGATGATTATCGTGACTGTTGGGTCAATTTGCAAATCATCTAAATGAATTGGGTGGTAATCAAGTTATCCAATTTTCAGGCTTGAGTGTGCAAGAAATAAGAATGTGAAGCCAGTAGATTTTAGCAATTCATGGATTTTTTTTTGTGATGGTTAGAAACAATAATCTCAGAGATGTGTCTTAGAGACCTTGTTTGTACCTAGAGAGTTCAAATTTGGGTGGAGTTTTTGTTTTGAAGTCTCCCCATGACTCTGTTAAGTTTGTAGTTACAGTCAGACTGATATGAGCATGAGTTTCATTATTGATGGTAAATCATCATTAGATAAATATTCTTTTGTATACATATATTATTATACATATAATATATATTACATATATTATATATTATACATATGGTTATTTATATTATTAATATACTAACTAATGATGTTTAATTAAGAGACATGTCTCTTCCTCTCATACTTATATGAGATCCAAATCTGCATTTGGAATATTATCTATAACAATGGCAATATAATTACATTTGCAGAACTGATCCATGTTACTTAACATGGTATCAAAGCATAAGTGTAGATGTAAATCAAATGAAGAGTATATAAGAAAGAGATTGTGAGCATGAGGGTATGCAAGTTTTGTATTTCACAATCGAGAATAAATTGATTGCGAGCATGAGTGTATGCGAGTTTTGTATTTGACAATCAGGAATAAACTATAACACCAGATATAATAGAAGCTGTGAGTATTGGAAAGAAAACATTAACATCTGGTAAATGCATTTATTTGAAATCAAATATCTCTCAAGTACAGACCCATAGCTAACAATAGTGGACCCTTCCTCTTGAACAGGTATTACAAAATCCATATCAAGTGTACACCATGGAAGTCAAGTAGAGCATAACCATATCAAGTCTCAATCAAGACGCCCTCTACATTAGACTCGACAAGTTGATAGATGATCACTTCACTATCGTATTTATTGCAGAGCACTTGTAGTTCTAAATTGGGAGATCAAATGAGCTTGCATCACTACAAATTTTGGCTGGTAGTACAATGGTTCTTTTGATGTGAACTTGCCATTACACAATCACAAAAGAATTTGTATCTTGTGTTTGATTCGAGGATAAGGTTATGCCTTGATGAAGTTTGTATTTGAATATATTTCTAAATTCTAATGATGGTAGAGTCCATGAGTCTAAACGAGGACATGGTTGAACAAACAATTCCCTATAAATCATTCTCATGAGAATCTAAATGTTGGAGATGTTTGTACGGATGTTGTAGGCACTTCAAAGTCCATAACTAGAAAAGAAGACCGAGAGGGCTGATTATGCTTTGGCTCATAAAATAGAATAAAATCGACTTTTCTAGTTAACTCACCCTTAGAAGGATGTCGCAGGCCCCAAATTAAAAAAATAACTATGTAGAAGGTGGTTTAACAATTTCTAGATTAGACTTTACTCTAACTGATACTGGTAACATCAAAGTTCCACTTTCCTAATAACTCAAGGGTATTGTCAAGAGCTTGGACCTGGACCAATCACATGGAAAAGACATTAACTAATGCTATCCAAAAGAAGATTAAAAGTGATCAATTGAGATATGCTACAAACAAAATAATAAATGCAACAAGCTTGTCCTTGATAGCAGGAGAATGGTAGGTATTACCATTGATGAAAAGACACATACCGTAGGAACCTCAACAACAGTTGGCAACCTAAATCAATTGAGAGGCTCCCAAAACAAAAAGCAAATGAATTGTATAAAATGGCAATGGATACTTCTCATTGCGCACACCACATGGTGGATGGCCAACCCCACAATGAAGGACAACTAGACAAGGTAGACCCCACGTAAGGTATGTGTCAACTCCTGCCAATGAAAATAATATAGAGCCCCAAACATTAGAATGAGAAAAGGAATGTGAAGCCATGGATAATTAAAGATCGAAACCTCTTATATACATAGTGACGATGTGGATTCCATCATGTCAAGTGTGGACACAATCTGAAAACATGCATACATAGTGTTGTCACCCTCTAACATATAAAGGAAACTATATTATGGTACATACATCGAGTGAGGTGCTATATTCCCTCGTTGAGTATTGTTTACCCAAAGCAATATAGTACAGCTCGACGACAGACACAGCCAGGTAAAGGAGGATAATTGTAATCGAAGGATGTGCCATTTGATTCTACTCTTAAATTCAAGGTTTACAAAAAGTAATTGCCCATTACACATATTTTCTAATGGAAACACCGCCAAGAAGAAGTTAAGGTAATGTTGGAGTTAGTATTAATTGTTTATTCCTTATGAATACAAGTATGTGGCATTATTAAGGAAATAGTATGTTAGTATGACTACCAAAAAATCAGAAAATTGATATTAGATTCAGAAAGTGTTCAACATGCATCCTTGGGTGAAGAGAGTTTTTGAGAAAGTAACTAGAGGACCCAACTTCCCAGGATCGATGTGCATGACCAAAAAAGGGCTAATATCTAACATACTATGAGCAAATCACAAACTCCATAAACATACATTGATACCCTCTAGTCTACCATGAAAGCCAAATAAACAAAGAAAGCAACACAAAGTTAAAACCCCCTATTTCATTTGTAGCTCCCATATCCTTCTTTTTTCTCCATATGATGTAGCTCCAATTGCTTATAATGCACACAATTGGGAAGCAAAAGTCTATGATAATGATGATGATATGAGAGTACTAGAAGAAGTGATTTGAAGCCTAAAGAGTAAAGACCAAGGGACTTGAAGGTTAAGAATCAAAGGACTTGAAGGACCGAAAATGAGAGGAAGAATGCTCAATTTATAATCAACACGCAAGATGAGAGCATTGGACTTGTCACTTTGGATATGCGACTTGGCAAGAGATTCCATTGAGAATCCATGACGCATATGACACAAGATTCCAAATGTAGGATTGTCTGACGCTTGGAAGTCAAACATGGCTATAAATGGAAGAGAATCTATGATGCGTCATGTGACACCTCAAACCCACTTAAAGCCAAGAATCTATGACAATGTAATCCAAATATAGACATGCGTAAGGGAATAAGAATATATGGATTATGACATATCTTAACCAAGTGTAATGGAGAATCCGTGATATATCATGCCCATGTGTCATAATGATGTCAAGGTTGTGTCAATATTATGTGGAATATCTGATTTAAAAATCCATTATTTCACACAAATAGAAATTAGTAAAAATGGAATTAATGGTGGAAAATATGACTTAGGAAATTGAGAATTTCCATAGTTTGTGAATAATAAAATTAATTAATTGAGGATGCTAATTAGGAAGAATGATTAGTGGAATGACATGGGACTAAATTATGGGTTATTTAATCCTATAGATAGAATTAGTCGATGATTGACCAATTTGATTAAATAAGTGCAACAATATCCTTTGATGAAAATGCGATGATTATGCATATTGACTAGGATGATGACAGGTAGACCAAAGCCATGGTCAAATTGATTGATTGATTAGAATTGAGAACATGCCAAGGACACATGACATGAATTAGGGACATGTACCATTTAACCGATATTGTAAATTCTACAAGATCAAGATTGATTGATATGGTTGATCATAATAACATCGACAGACGCTGTCAATGTTATTAAAATGGTTTGATGATGTCATGATCTCACACTGAGGGACTTGACAATATCCATGATCGAACTACAAGAATGACGGTTTGACCTAGCATTGAGAGCCATGACAGTACTAAGGTCAGATTGATAAGTTTGATAGATTGATAGGTTTTCGAAGCACTGAAAGCCACAACAATGCCTAGGATTGGACAAATGATGATTGATTTAGGGTATTTGACATGTTTCGGGTTGATTATGGTTGATTTCGGATGATTCTGGGTTGATTTGGGGTGAATTCGAGTTGATTTGATATGATTTTGAGTTGATTTGATATGATTTTTGATGATGTTGAAATGGTTCCAAAATGATTTGCAATTGATGTGAAAGAGGATGCGAATGATGACAGACACTGTTGAGATGTAATCAAGTTGGCCAAGAGATCAGAATTAGTGGAATGAGAAAATGGGATGAGTTAGTATGAAAATGTGATGAAACCATAGATGCAAACCATTTTTGAGCATCTACACAATGTTCAGAGGGAGAAATTTTGAGATGCAATCCTTTGTAGATGATATATTCTCTATGAGGAGAAGTTCTAAGAGAAATTCTTTGTAATGCGCTCTCCTCTATGAGAGAGAAGTTTGAGGTGAAAACCCTCGTTCCACCTTCTAGTAGCAGCTGTTGTGGGTCCACCCTCTGACTTGGTTCATAGTGGATATCATGTGAGTTACTACATGATGCTGTTGTGATTATGTCATGAAAGGTGACGATTTTTCATTGATGTATATATTTAGAGGGGAGCAATTGAAAAGTGACGATTTTATCAATAGCTGGACCTATTATCATAATAGACTACGTTAAGTTGTTGCCCTGGAGTGTCGAAAGTTATGATAATGAATAGAAGGTAACTATTGAAACATGACGATCTTATCAATAGTAGACCTATCTCCTAACACCAAAATGTGTTGGAGCGAGTGTTATCATGGTTCTTCGGGCTAGATTTTACTGGATACCGTGAAAATAAATTGTTATGGTTCATCAGGTTGGATTTTTCCGGACACTATAACATAAAATTATTATAGACCACACTTAAGGTGGCGTTTAAACTTATATTAAAGTTATAGAACTTGCTTCAATTCCCTCATTGCTAAAGAAGAAGTGTTGAGAAATTTAGCCTCATTGTGAATCGAAGCCAATTCCATTATGTAATATATGTTATTATGTATATGTGTGTGTTGACAGATTTATGTTGATATCCTTAAATATGCCATTTTAGGAATATCATACTGAGATGACATCTCTTTATATACTCAAGGACATAATATGTTCTATATCAGTCCTTCCTAACTAAGAGGGAGTGTTAAGTTTGTAGTTACAGTGAGATTGATATGATCATGAGTTTCATTATTGATGGTAAATCATCATTAGATAAATATTCTTTTATATATATATATAAGAATGTATATATTATACATATTGTTATTTATATTAATAATATACTAACTAGTGGTGTTTAAACCTTGGAGACAAGAGACATGTCTCCTCTCATACTTATATGAGATCTAAATCTGTAAGAATGTATATATTATACATATTGTTATTTATATTAATAATATACTAACTAGTGATGTTTTACCTTGGAGACAAGAGACATGTCTCCTCCTCTCATACTTATATGAGATCTAAATCTGCATTTGGATCATATCTATAACAATGGCAATATAATTACATTTGCAGAACCGATCCAAGACTCCAGGTCTGATTTTTTGATACTTAAAATTGTCCATTGTTCTTATTTTCAAAGCTCTATGTTATGATATTTCTTGTAAATTATTAAATTATGTTAAAAATTGCTGTTTCCAAGCACCTTCCTCCCATTTTTGAGAAATAGTAGTACCGATATTGGTACTAGTTTGTGAGACCTGTAGTACTCCGTCTCTAGGTGACTATGAAAAAACACATATATGAGATCCATTTGAGATTTTTCATTTCCTTTCCAGAAAATAAACTAAGAACCCTAGTCTCAATTTCGATTATTCATATAATAGATTTAAGTTTTGAACCCAACCTTTTAGTTCCAAGCCTTGGCCTAGCAGGTTTCTTGGTTTCTGTTGTCTCATTGCAGTTTTTGGTCTTGGCAACCTTGACAATAGCCACCTCAAGTTCCCTAACTTGGTTGTGGCCTTTAAATTGTAGTCCTATTTCTCTACTGGTACAGATTGGGTAGACCTCTGGTCACTAGCTCAAAGGGTTAGAACTTGTCTCTATGAATTATGATGATTGACAACTACTGGTCACTGTGGGCTATAAGGTGATTACCAAATATCCTTTTTTTTGTTAGAATAACTTTTGACTGCTTCAAACAGTAAGTAAATTGCTAGTACTTGCAGCTCAACTGGATGTTTCGCAAAGAAAGTTATGGGTCCATGCTTTGTGTTGTATTTTCAGGTTATTCATTTATACTGAAATGAGATCAAACATCGTAAACAATGTAATTTTTTTGTGTGATCTCTAAGAAGTAAAACAATAAAAATTTGCTCAATGATGAACCTGTAGTGAGTCCACCTCTCGAGAAGTGTTGGTTTTCTGTCCAATCTACACATAACTTAGGGTTTTTGTCCTCAAATATGGCTGCTACTTTCAAACTAGCAACTATGGAAAAACTATCAAATAACAAATTAACATTTCATAATAGAATGAGACTTTAAACCCCAATCCAATCAAACCTTTTATAAAAATCCCTAGCCAAAAACCTATTGATTCCTTCTAATTCTTTTATTTAGCAACTTAATGGAAGAATAATGTTTGCCTCAGACTTAGTATTTCACTCCATGGCCTAGGAAAGACTTAAGTCATAACTTAAGTTGATCCCCTTTTAATAATTGTTAGTGAATAATTAAATTCATTTAGCAATAATTATATAGCTATTTCCTCCTATTTAATCAAACACTTTAACTACCTTTATTACCTTAATGCTTTAGCCTATGGGGAGAATGGATAACAGGCTAGCACTAGTCATTATCATCTTGTGTGCTTTTACACAAATTGCAAGGGTTGATTGCCAATGTTTGATGTAAAGTGTGCTAGAGAATCAAAAGTGATGCTAATTTATCTAATGTGGTTCAAGTGCTTTAAGAATAGAGTGGTAAGTTAGAAATGAATGTTAGTCCTATCGGCAAGTTATAGAAGGTGTTTGGGCAACATGAATTTAATTTGGATAATATCTAGGGCCATATATCATATACCACTTAATAACCCTAAACACCTCTAGTAGTCATAAATAAGCTATGATAGTGAAAATATCATAAAGGAGCAAGTAAATTCAAGAGAATAATATAGCTAAGCATGACCATGAAAAAATATGATGAAAGACATCAAGAGACTAATTAAATAAGGGAAAAGTGAGATAAAAGAAGGGATCATATGAATTAAATATATGTGAGAAGAAAGAAGATGACTGGTGAAAGTCAATAGCAAGGAATTAATTATATTTATATGGTATGTATAAGCCATGGGAGTATGTTTTAGATGTTGAAAAAATGAACCATTACAAAGGATAATAAAACCCTTAAAGTCTGGATCTCAAATCTTTGTTGTAGACATACCCTTAAGCAATTGTTTGCCCTTTATTTAGCTAAATGTGTGTTTTAGCAAAACATATAGAATAAGTGGGTTGAAAATAAAAACATAACTCGCTTAGTGTCTTGTATGGACATAGAACCAAAGCTACCACAACAAAATGAAATGTCTAGTGTAATGTTTGGGTACTAAAGGAATGGAAACATAAATTCACAACAAGCATAAAACAACTAAAGTACAAATGCCGACAAAGAAGAGATTAAGAATATCACCTAGAGATTGTAATTTCCCTTGTTAGGATTAGGCTCGTTTAACCCTAATTTAATATTTATGTCCTAAGCTAATTGGATAAAGATATAATGATTCAGCCTAAGACATTCAATGTAAGGATAATTTTATTCATCTTATTAGATTAAAATATTTGTATATATTATTAATATCCATAGCGACCTTATTACAACTTCAACTCAATGAAGGATTAAGCATGTAACCAAGGTGCATAGAGACCAAGTACAATAGGCTCCTTCAAAGTTTATTGGTGCAAGTCCGTATCATATCTTGGGACCTGCCCTTAAGG
The DNA here is from genome assembly GCA_028749045.1 of Cupressus sempervirens. NCBI lineage: Eukaryota > Viridiplantae > Streptophyta > Pinopsida > Cupressales > Cupressaceae > Cupressus > Cupressus sempervirens. The sequence goes on from CM053792.1 coordinate 240,902,649, forward strand.
CTTTTGAGATGCTGATTCCTACCTTGGCCTAGGACTAATATGATTGATTAGCGGAAACATTATAGCTCGGAGTAATAATAGGGTCTGAATAATCCACATGCACACACGCATATATATTCTACTTAAACCTTATATATATATTCTCTAAATTGTTATTTGACTTCTAGATTCGTTACAACTTCATTTCTAGTTGCGCAATGCTTACCAACATTGTAAATGATCCATTTTCTTTCTTATGTCTTCCTTGAAGAGTATTGATTATAAATAATTATTCCTAGTTCTTTCTTATTACCCCCAAAGTCGATTATTCCTAAATGAGAGTATTTGACTCCCACCTTATACTACATATGGTGAAATGATGCTTTCTAGTGATAGGTTTGTCTCTTCATAGCAGCTATTCCCTTATTCGAACCCCTTCCTGAAGGCCAATTAATTGCTAAGTAATTGGCTCTATAATTCTTAATTGATGCTGTCAACTAACAATTGTAATGTTAAGTTAGAAAATTACTTATATTGTTATATGATCGTTAGCTATCTTGAGACTATTCTTTACTCCCTTGTCTTTTATAGTGTTATCTGTATTAAGTAACAATTACGTGCTTGTAATTATACTTCTTGTTAGTGCGTAATTTATTGATGCCACATAGATATCTTCTGCACCATTTAGTCAATATTGACTCAGCCTATGGGATGTTCGATAGAATACTAAAGCCTGATAAATATTTGAAATCTACAGATGTTGTAAAAGATGTGTGACGCCATACGACATTAATTGAAGTATCGTAATTCGTACTTTCTCATATCTAAAATTGATTCAACGTGAACTCTTGCATATTGATCCTTGTGAATTCTTTCCTCCTGGCTTTAGCAAATGGCAATCTCCTGACGTAGACACACTATGATGCTAGGCACTAGTGACACGCCTCAATGCTCTCAAAAGTCACAGCTTTTATTGTTGCTTGAATCGGTTCTCTTTATTGCTGCTTGGTATGTTATTAGCATATTAATCTCTGTTTGATACTGATTGCTGATTGACACCTCTTATCGAAACCTTGAGTTAGAATCACATTGATTCTCTTTATAGGTTCCAACTTCCTGTAGACATGTCCATCTTAAGGTAATTGTGGGATATACAAATTGTTGCATTTTTCAGTACTCTTACTTCTTTTTATTAGCTGGTATTTAGTTTCACACCACTTATTGCTGTTGCTTGACACTTTGGATATTCTCGATTGCTTTTTAGTTTTATGAAGTGATTTCGCTCACTTTATTATTGTAATTATATTATTCTTTATTACTATTTTATATTTTGATCTTTATCTTTGAATTATTTTTTATTTATTTATATTCTATTATAGTTTAATATTATATTCTATTATTAGGAGGGATATTACAGAGACACTTCAATAAATGCACGAACAGCATTAAACAACTGAAATACAAGTGCTAAACAAGGTTTAAATGATTGAATTACAAAGATGAGACTAAAAATGTCACCCAGAAATGCTTCCGTAGCTCTAGCAAAGTTCTTTTGAATAGATTTACCTCTTGTACCTTCACACATAAGACCAAAATGAAAGTTTGGGTGGTGGTGTGGGAGTCTGCCTTAGTCAAACCCCATTTTTGGTGATTCCACCTCCACATGCAACCTTAGACAAATGATGGAAATAGATATAAACAAATGGAAAACAATAATATTCTGATAATATTAAGACTATGTAAAAGGTAAAATCTCAAGGAGTCAACCACCATAAACTAGAAGCAAGACAGCTTGCTGGTGTAGTGAAGCAAATAAAATCTCAAGATGTTAGAGCTTTACAAGATGTTATAATGTCAACAAAACTGGCAGAATAAGTTTATGGTGAATGGTGTTTTGAGAGGAGGAATGCAAGAATGGAGTTTTGGAATGTAGCAGAAACAATTTAAAAGATATAGCAAGTTAGAATGAACCTCAAAATATTGCATTGTAGGCACATGTAGAGGTTTTAGTAGCAATCAGCAACCTGTGACATTGGTGCAGGTTGAAATGTGCATTACACTACCAAAATGCAGCCAAGTGTAATGTCCCAACAATTAACATAGTTGTGGATGTTTGTAGGACACGAGCATCGTGCACAAACATTTGTTGGGTGTGCATACTTTTGAGTGCAATTCTGACCTAATGGTCAAGGAATCAGGCATGCATGGTGATAAAGGGGTATTTTATTCAAGATTAGGGTTTAAAATGCATGATTTTCTTAGTTGCAACTAAAGGGAAGAATTGGGTAATGTGAAATTGCATATTGTGCAATTTGCGACATTTCACTTTGCCCCCACTTTAGTGAGCATACATGTTTGAAAGGAGATGCAAGTTAAAGTAGATAGAATAGAGTTCAAATGGTTATCTCCAAGGATAGGAAGGGGAAATGTATTGTTTCGATCCATAAAGTTATCCTTAGGAACAAACTTAAGTTGATCCTGTATCAAGTTTGTTATTTTGTATCACTATAAACATTTTAGCTACAGAAAAGCATGCCATGTGAAAAGTGAAAACTAGACAAAAAAATAATAATAGATATAAGACATTGCTGATATGTATGGATAGCAAGTTGTGTTATGCTAGGCACCATACACCAATCCAATCAGCTGTGCACCTAACTACATAGTAGGACAGCTAAAACAAGAGATATAGACATACCCAAAGACAGTCTAGTAGGTTGACCCCATGTCAGACAACAAATAAGACAGCTCGTTGTAGATCTGATAAAAAAAAATCATAAGATAAGAATGATATAATGTGTATACAATAGCCCCCTCCTTTAGAATGATATGTTCTACCTAGAGAGGAGTACAAGAAATTCTAAGGAGAAGAGATTTTGTGTCATAAAATACATAATGGGGCGTATCCGTGGAATGTTACCTTGCATTAGGTAGCACATAGAACCCATAACATTGACAAAAACATCAAAGAGATAAGGGGCTCTTAGTATTCAGGGTCAGTAGGATTGATATCCATAGCATCTGTATTCATACTCGCGAGTTGTTCGGATCATGAAGGAGCACATGAAGACAGCAAAAATTAATATTTGGGTCAACATGGAAGAATGCCCAAATACCTCCAACACTTCGTATCATCCCCAAATGTCAAAAAACTTTGGTACAACACAGAGTAATGATTAAATCATGCCTAAATACCTCCAACACTTTGTATCATCCCCAAATGTCAAAAAACTTTGGTATAACACAGAGTAATGATTAAATCTCTAGGAATTGACAAAATTCCATTGCTCATCTCTGATGATAATCATAACACCTGCTTTTCCTATTTGTCATTTTTGGGACCACTATGTTTATCTCTTACCTTGTGAATAGGGTAATTTGTTAAATCTTAAATATGTATACAATTTTAAATTAATAAATTTATATTATTCTATGAAAAAAATCATTTATAATTTAAAAATCAAAATTTAAAATCTTATCACTCAAAAAGGTTTGTATCTTTGTTGTGATGGATTTGGAACTCATGTATTTAGTGGAAATATTATTATATTTCAGCCATTAGACAACGACTCTTGGACCAGTCTTTAATGTTTTGGTTGTAGATGATGGTTTATCAGCTTTTTGTTTGGAACTCTCGTGGAAGTTAAATGTATAATTTTGTGATTGAATGAAACAACAATTTTTTTTCTCTCAATCAAAGTTGCATGACCTGTAATTTCCTAACTCTGGCTTTTCTGCTCCAGCTCGGCTACTAACAGGCTGATTACATCAAAAGATCATGCTTCTGTCCAAATCAATATAGGACACCTTGATGAGAATGGTGTATACACGGGCCAGTTTACCACATATGCTCTTTGTGGGTTTGTTAGACGTCAGGTGTGTATCAGATTCTTGGACATGCTTGTGCTTATAGGTTGGCTCATTTAATATGTATGCTATTAATTCCTTTCACGGTATCTTTATGATCCTTAATACTCAATTGCCTATTAACTGCTTATATCTGTTGATAATACCTAATGCCAGTTTCTTGCTCCTTTTTTCTTGGTTTCACTAGTTTAATTTTATCGAGTAACCAATGCACATGATACAGTTATTTTGTGTAATAACTAGTTTTTATCTTATCTTTCAATCAATACACACCCTAGCTTACATACCAAGGTTCAGTGCGTGTGTTTTAACTTGGAACCTCAATGGATTTTTGTTTATGTGAATTTGGAAAAAGGTACATTATATTAGAATATTATAATGTGCTTCTGTCCAAATTAATATAGGACACCTTGATGAGAATGGTGTATACACGGGCCAGTTTACCACATATGCTCTTTGTGGGTTTGTTAGACGTCAGGTGTGTATCAGATTCTTGGACATGCTTGTGGTTATAGGTTGGCTCATTTAATATGTATGCTATTAATTCCTTTCATGGTATCTTTATGATCCTTAATGCTCAATTGCCTATTAACTGCTTATATCTGTTGATAATACCTAATGCCAGTTTCTTGCTCCTTTTTTCTTTGTTTCACTAGTTTAATTTTATTGAGTAACCAATGCACATGATACAGTTATTTTGTGTAATAACTAGTTTTTATCTTATCTTTCAATCAATACACACCCTAGCTTACATACCAAGGTTCAGTGCGTGTGTTTTAACTTGGAACCTCAATGGATTTTTGTTTATGTGAATTTGGAAAAAGGTACATTATATTAGAATATTATAATGTTTCTTTAATGTTCATCTTAGTTAGTCTTTAGTTTATTAGGTAGTTTCTATTTTTGTCTTTAGTTAACGGTTGTTTCTTTTAGAAGCATCATCTTTGTAAGTCTATATACAAAACTTTCATCTCCTTTGTTTAATATAGCTACAACATCAATTTACCATAACATGGTATTCGAGCAAGACGATGGGATTTCATAAAATTTGACAATTTTTTAAAGGAAAATCCAAGCCTCTTTTGTTCTGGAATTTTTTTTCAGATTTTGAGAAATAAAAATTGTTTGAGGTATTTTATGAAACTTTTGTGGTTCTTTTTCTAAGATTTTTGCTGGAAATCGCAAGCCTGGTTTAGTGTTTTGATCCTGTGATTTCTTGGTTGCAGCAAACGTTACTGGTTTTTGAGGGTTGCATGTAGTTGCATGTTGATTGCATGTGCTAGTTTACCATATGAAGTATTGTGTTTTGCCACCCTTTAAAATTTCTGGTGGGTTTTCATAAAGTTTCTCTTGAATTTTTTTTCTGATTCTGAAATTCGCAAAGTTGTGTGGTATTCCTTTGTGGGTTTATAATTTTTTCATCAAAAATTATTTGGTGGTTTATGATTGTCTTCTAACAAATTATTTGGTAGGTTTATAATTTTTTCCTCGAAACTTATCTGTTGGGGTTTACTACCATTTTTGAAGTTTTGTATTCTATTATCCTTGTCTCGGATTTTGTTTGGTTTTGATTGATTTTTCTCCTAAAAAGTTACTTTGGGGTTTGATCAATTTTTTATCTCAATAATTGTGTTGGGTTTGTGTCAAATTTTCTCCTAAAAAATATGGCTTTTTTTTGCAAAGTTTGGAGGGTTTGCCGACCTTTCCTCAAAATCGTGCTAGTTGTTCTTAGTGTTTGTCTCCGTCTCTAGGGAATAGCAGCTTCGATGTCCAACATCAGGTTGAATATTTTGTGATGAATTCTGGTTAAATGTTTTCTGATTCTGAGAGGGTTAGTGGCAGACTTATCTCGGTGGCAGAGTCTTGTCTCTTGTTGCAAAGCATTCTAAAGAAGGGGACAGCCTTCTCTGATCTTTTATGGACGAATTTTGACTTCTTGGTCATTAACATTTTGCAGATCTAGGGAGGGTCTCAGCATCAGCAAAATGTTTTTTATAATTTGTGACCAAAAGACAGTAGTTACACAATGACCATTAAGGAAGGGTATTAGAATATTATAATGTTTCTTTAATGGTCATCTTAGTTAGTGTTTAGTTTATTAGGTAGTTTCTATTTTCGTCCAGTTCACAATTGTTTCTTTTAGAAACATCGTCTTTGTATGTCTATGTAAGGAACTTTCATCTCCTCTGTTTAATACAATTACAACATTGATTTACCATAACACATTATGGCCATGGCATTGCAATTCGTGTTGTCATTAGTATTTTAAGTTCTATGAGATTGATAAATAGAGCTCAAATTCGCTTTCAACTTTTAAGGTTTGTTGATTACTCTGGAGTTTTGGATTTGCTCTGCCTCAAAGAGTATTTTCAGAATCCTTTTTAGCCTTCAGCAATGTTGATTTCAAGTAAACTTAATATTAATAGGCATAGTAAACCTTCCTGATGTATACATATTAAGAATACTTCAATTCTAAGTTGCCAATTCAGATTTCGGTATGGATGCGGGTTTGAAATTTGTTCAATTTTTTTATTGGCTTGGGTTTGGGTTCATTTTGAGTTCGTCCATACAAGTTTCTTAAAAACAATATGTATGTATATGCAGCAACAAATAAGTTCATACACTAATGGAGGCAAGAAGTTTTTCTTTTCATTCACGAAGGCACAAATGACATTATAAAACTACAATTTTGGTCTTTTTAGTGGTCACTTTTAGAGTTGGAGAGTTCAATAAACGTGAAGCTGGCAGAAAAACTTTATGAAAAAGTCAATGAAATCACATTTTCAGTCAAATTTGCCCCAAATTTGTTTTGGATTCCTCTGTCCAAATCAAAAGTATTCCAAATTCATTCAAAATTCGTACAGGGTCCTTCTGGGAGAATTTTGTGTGAATTTACATGATAGGCAGAATTTTGAGTGAACTCAAACTGAATATGACTTTGCTGCAAACTGAATTTCAAATTCCATCTTCCAGGAATGAATCTGGTAATTTAGGTTAAATTTTTCAGATGGTATCGAAGTCAGGGCATCTGAGATTGCAAGATTTTAGGGTTCATTTTATATGAATATGGAAAGAAAAATATATACATCACAATAAATTTCAGAATGACATGTTTGATATATTGAATCTGTGAAGATTATCTCTTACTAACAGGTACAACTGCACCTCCAATGGTTTTCCATATTACCGTCGTGAAATGTGCATCTAATGTGACTCTTAAAGACCCACTTGAACATTGGCTTGCTTTTGATTTCTACTTGACATTGTACATACATTTTCAAATTTAGAGCTAATATCTCTAAAGATAGTCATTTATCATCATCTCAATATGCATCCACAATGAACCTTCCAGAAGCGTGTGATGTCAGAGTAATACCTTGGTTCTTTCCCTCTGTTGTTTTGGTTTACTGAACAGCCCTTATTTAACCCATATGTTGTCTTACCTTCTTTCATCTAAAACTATTTAAATGTTTATTGAAGCTCATTGCTCTATTAATAAGCATTGACATGACATCCTTCTTACTTTTTACATGCCTGCATTAACCATAGCTATGGGCCTATTTTGAAAGCATCTTAATTAAACAATTTAAATTGTAAGTACACACTAAATCTTTAAACTTCTCTTCCTATGACCAGAAAAAATGCCCATCTGTGTGTGCAGCATTGCTACAAAGTTATTTTGCCTGTAGTACCTTGTAATGTCCCATTTTTTTTGGAGGAATTAATTATAAAGTTATCAATTAAAAAAAATATTACAAGGTAACTTTATAAATTAAATAAAAAAAAAGCTTCTAGTGGTTGCTGGAAGAAGCGGAGAAAAAATTAAAAAGGGAGGCCGACCTATCAAGGAAAAAAGAATAAATAGGCATTGAGGGCTCATTGTCTATCATCGAGATTTATTATTGATTTTTGCTTATGTGCGTTGTGGAGCCTAGGGTTTCTGCAAATAGTCACAATTGGCCATTGAGAACGAAAACTCTCAATTGGTACGCAATTTTGAGGGTGTGAGAGATCACCTGAATTATTGCAGCTATGAGAAGGATATTTCAGTCCTTTCATTTGTGCTTAATTGCTGATTTGGAGTTTCAGTTGGAGTTGTACTTTCATCATATCATCTTCAGCATTTAGTCTCCACCATTTGATCAATCCAGGTTCTTCATTTCAATTTGTAGTTGCAACAAGTTCTCAATTGTATACAACCAGTTAGGGTTTCTCTGTAAGGTGCTATTTCATAATGTTTTGGTGCTGAAATTTTCCAAATCATTTGTAAAAACATTTGGTTTTCATTGAATGAATACATTGGCACTATTATTTCTTTTATTTCAGCAATATACTTTAGCCGTGCATTAAATTTAGGGTTTTGTTTAGTGGCCTATTGGTACGGGTCATTACAGTGGTATCAGAGCGGTTTCTTGCCAGCCTGATAGGGTTACCCAGCCACCATTTAATTTAGTTTACAAAGGAACCAGCATAACTAAGAATATGGCTGAGAGACATTCTCCAAGCCCATCCAGAAGTGTGCGAGATGATGAGACTTTACAACAACAGGGGAGGCTTCTACAGTCAATAGAGGCAAGTACACAGGCAATGATAGTTATGATGCAACATTTGATTAGGGAAAATAGGAGAAATAATCATGATCAGGATGACAGAAGCATAGCAGGATCACAACATAGGACACGGTCTAGAATAGCTGATAGACCCACACGTCCTACATTTAGAGAAGAAACTCCAACACACACTTGATGCTATGGTAACAGATATTGTAGGTGAACTTCGACAAGCGAGGAATGAGTGGGATTCATTACCAGAATATGTACATGATGGATGGACATTTGACAGGTACCTGAACTATAGAGTTGCCAGGCAGAAGCAAGTAGATAAACATAGTGAGTTGCAACAGGTCACCAACAAGTTGGTATTACCCACATTTGATGGCAGTGGAAAAATGATTGCTCGTGCTTGGATTCATAAGGTGGATATTTTCCTATCTTTGAAGACTATGACAGAAATTGAAGCACTCAAGTATGCCACTTTACACTTAGATGGGGCAGCACATGATTGGTGGACACATAGCATGATCACATTGCAACACAATCAGGTAACCACTTATCAGGAGTTTGTGGATAGATTGATAGAAAGGTTTGATAAAAAAAATCCTGAAGTTTATTTCCGGGAGTTAGCCCAGTTGTGACAGTCAGGAGGCTTAGAACAATTTATCAATGACTTCCAGAAGCTTGCAGTGATGGTGTCTGACATTTCAGAAAGGAGGCTAGTCATTTTATTCACAGAGGGATTAACTGAACCACTCAAGGGGTGGGTAAAGGCCTTTGATCCTCCTACATTACAGGAAGCATGAAGAAAGCTCGCAGCATGGAACTTGCAGCTCCAGCAAACCGGTTTAGTTCAAAGGGTTCTTCATCATTTAGAGATAACAAAGGGGAATTCAGCAAGGGTAAAGAGAAGGTTAGTGACTCAAAAGACAAGCTAGCTGCACCTTGGGATAAGGAAACACTTAATGACTTGCGTAGGAAGCAGCTATGCTTCTTTTGCAAAGGTCCCTATGAGTTTGGTCATGATTGTCCTATGAAGCCTAAGGGGAAGGCTAACCGGGTGATGTGGGCTTATTATGAAGGTTCAGATTCAGACATCTCAGAGCACCATGATGAGGATCCTGATGAGGTAGAAGGTGAACAAGAGGTAGATAGTGCTGAGAAAAAAGAGGCTCTAGAGATACATTTAAAGGAGACACATCTGTCTAGTATTCAAAGAGAGGGATCTTTCAGATTTCGAGGAGTCTTGGCAGGACAAAAGATTATTACTCTATTGGATACAGGTGCCACGCATAATTTCATTGATGCACGATTTGTGGAGAGACGTGGACTTATTACTGAGGAGTTTGAGGGACTAAGAGTTAAGGTCGCTGATGGATATACTCTTCGTTGTGATAGGATGGTGCGAGATCTACCTTTGCGCCTAAACAACTATGAGTTTAAGGTGGACTATCATGTGGTCAACATGGGTGACATGGACATAGTACTTGGGATGCAATGGTTACATTCTTTGAAGGAGGTTACCCTGAGATTAGAGGATATGGAGATACGATTCATGGTGGATGGCAGGACTCATGTGCTGAAGGCTATTCGTAATGGTGATGTTAGGACTATCTCATTTAGGCGGTTGGAGAGATTAGCCAGGCATAATAATATAGAATGAGCAACAATATGTGCCTTGATGCCTACCCAGGGGGAGCAACATAAGATTGAATATCATCCAGATATTCAAAAATTGAGAATCAAGTATGGGAAGGTATTCAGTGAGATTCCACCAGGCAGACCACCAGATAGAGGTATTGAGCACATTATCGAGTTGGAGGAAGGTGCTAAGCTTGTCATGATCACACCATACCGGCACCCAAAACGACTCAAAGATGAGATCGAGAGGACCATCAACGAGTTGCTAGCAATGGGACACATCAGGCCAAGTAAGTCACCTTTTGCATCTTCTGTTGTTTTGGTAAAAAAGAAGGATGGAACTCTACGAATGTGTATTGATTATAGGGTGTTGAATAAGAGAACTATAAAGAACAAGTATCCCATCCCACGCATCGATGAGCTGATAGACGAATTGCACGGGGCTTGTTATTTCACAAAAGGGCTTGTTATTTCACAAAAATTGATTTGAGATCAGGCTATCACCAGATCAAAGTTCGAGAGCAGGATATTGAAAAAATTGCTTTTAGATGTCATTACGGTCATTTTGAGTTTGTAGTCATGCCTTTTGGTTTGACTAATGCATCTGCCACTTTTCAGTCCACTATGAACAAGGTTTTCCACCATCAGTTGAGGAAATTTGTGCTAGTGTTCTTTGATGATATTTTGATCTATAGCAGGACATGGCAGTGGCAGGAACATTTAGAGCACTTGGAGACAGTATTAAGCATTTTACAGAATGAGTCCTTGTATGCCAAGGAGTCCAAATGTGATTTGGGGATGACAGAATTGTTGTCTCTCAGACACATCATTAGTGCGGAAGGAGTGCGAATGGATCCTGAAAAGATCCGTGCTATTGTTGATTGGCCACCACCAGAGAACCTTACACAGTTAAGAGGGTTCCTTGGTCTATGTGGATTCTATCGCAGGTTTGTTAGTGGCTACTTACGACATGCAGCGCCCATGACAGATTTTTTGAAGAAAGGGGCATTTGTGTGGACTCGGGAGGCACAGGAGTGTTTTATGCACTTCAAGGAAATAATGACTACATGCCCAGTATTAGCATTGCCTGATTTCACAAAGCCATTTAAGCTTCAATGTGATGCTTCTAGAGAGGGAGTTGGTGTTGTACTCATGCAGGACACGCATCCTATAGCTTATGAGAGTAGGAAACTCAGAGGGGCTGAGAGATCATTCAGCATATATGATAAGGAGATGCTGGCCATCATGCATGCCTTGGCCAAATTCAGACAGTATCTTGTGGGTAGCAAATTTTGTATTAAAATTGATCATAATAGTTTGAAGCACTTTTTGGGACAATGGGACCTGAATGATCGTCAGCAGAAGTGGGTGGGTAAGTTACAGGCATATGATTTTGATATCACATATGTTAAGGGGACACAAAATATTGTTGCAGATGCTTTATCCTGTAGGCCACACCTCACTTCTATGATTCAGATATTAGAGGATTGGCGACACTTGATTGTAGCAGAATATGCCAAAGACACGTGGGCCTCTTCTATAGTGGAGGGGACAACAATCAACACCAGATACACTCTCATAGATGATTTGATCATTTACAAGAACATGATTTACTTAGTCCCAGGATCGAAAGTGAAGCAGTTGATTTTGAGAGCATTCCATAATTCACCTACAGCAGGCCATCTTGGGTATTTCAAGACTTACAGGTTAGTACGGGAACGATTCACTTGGAAGGGACTTAAGGCTGATGTTTTGCAGTATGTGCGTGAGTGTCATGTTTGCCAGCAGAACAAAAAGAGCACACTTATCCAGCAGGGCTCCTACAGCCACTTCTTATTCTTGACAGGAAGTGGGAGTGCATCTCTATGGATTTTATTATGGGCTTGCCTAGGGCCCAGGGGCGTGATTGTATCTATGTGGTGGTGGATAGGCTGACCAAATATGCTCACTTCTTCCCTATCGCTACTACATACTCAACAACTCAAGTGGCAGAGGTCTTCTTCAGGGAGATTTTTAGATTACACAGGTTACCTCGGAGCATTGTGAGTGACAGAGATAGCCGCTTCATGAGTCACTTGTGGCAGGAGATATTTCGGTTGTTTGGCACTGAGCTTACACCTAGTACTAGTTATCACCCACAGACTGATGGTCAAACAGAGATTGTAAACAAATGGGTGGAAGGGTATTTGAGGAATTATGTGGCAGATCAACAGCGAGCTTGGATCAGATGGATATATCTCTGTGAGTATTGTTACAATACTACATATCATATGACTATACAAATGACACCCTTCATGGCACTTTACGGTTATGACGCACCTAGTTTCTTAGATTTGTTGTTGGGAGACAGTCGAGTACCCCGTGCAGGTGAACTATTACAGGAAAGTAAGGATATAGTTGCTACTCTCAAAAACAACATTGCTAGAGCTCAGAACCAGCAAAAACAGTATGCAGACAAGAAGAGGACTGAGCGTAGTTTTGAGGTAAATGATATGGTTTACCTCATGTTGCAGCCATATAAGCAGTCCACTCTCAAGAAGAGTGGTACAGAGAAACTCAAGCCACGCTATTATGGACCATTCAAGATCATCAAATGAGTTGGTGAGGTGGCTTATGAGTTGGAGCTTCCCACAGATAGTCGAGTGCACAATGTGTTTCATGTATCACGCCTCAAAAAGGAGTTGGGTCAGAATGTGATGCCTTCTGCAGTATTACCTCCCTTGGATGATGAAGGGAAATTGATCTTAGTGCCAGAATTCATTCTGGATAGTAGAGAGAAGCAGCTTCGTAGGAGAGTAATCAAAGAGTATCTAGTTAAGTGGAAAGATTTACCTATTGAAGATGCTACTTGGGAGGGAGAAGTGATTTTGCAGCATCCAGTATTAAGATTGCTTGAGGCCAAGCAATTTTAGGAGGGGCAGACTTGTAATGTCCCATTTTTTTTGGAGGAATTAATTATAAAGTTATCAATTAAAAAAAATATTACAAGGTAACTTTATAAATTAAATAAAAAAAAAGCTTCTAGAGGTTGCTGGAAGAAGCGGAGAAAAAATTAAAAAGGGAGGCCGACCTATCAAGGAAAAAAGAATAAATAGGTATTGAGGGCTCATTGTCTATCATCGAGATTTATTATTGATTTTTGCTTATGTGCGTTGTGGAGCTTAGGGTTTCTGCAAATAGTCACAATTGGCCATTGAGAACGAAAACTCTCAATTGGTACGCAATTTTGAGGGTGTGAGAGATCACCTGAATTATTGCAGCTGTGGGAAGGATATTTCAGTCCTTTCATTTGTGCTTAATTGCTGATTTGGAGTTTCAGTTGGAATTGTACTTTCACCATATCATCTTCAGCATTCAGTCTCCACCATTTGATCAATCCAGGTTCTTCATTTCAATCTGTAGTTGCAACAAGTTCTCAATTGTATACAACCAGTTAGGGTTTCTCTGTAAGGTGCTATGTCATAATGTTTTGGTGCTGAAATTTTTCATATCATTTGTAAAAACATTTGGTTTTCATTGAATGAATACATTGGCACTATTATTTCTTTTATTTCAGCAATATACTTCAGCTGTGCATTAAATTTAGGGTTTTGTTTAATGGCCTATTGGTACGGGTCATTACATACCTTATTCTTCAATTTTGTAGTGATTTATATTATAAACAAGATATTCTCTCTTGAACAGATAAATGATCATCATTCTTTGATATTGAGCTAGAAATGCATGCGCCTTGTTGCTTATAGTTATATTTATCCATGCTACAATCATGGCCATTGGGGAAACTTCCCAAACTGTCACCCTAGTTCAAGCAACAGTTGCACTAGCACATAATCCTATCAACCTGGGGAAAATTTTACATTGCAGAGAGAATTGTCTGTGTCCTAAAACTTATCTGGTGAGAGGATCTCTTCTGTGAACAGTTAAGGTCTAATATTCTGAACTCTGTGCACCCAGGAAACTGGTATCTGAAGCTCTGTGACATGTATAAATCACCTGACCTTGCAATTATATGTTAAGATATGAGGAATCTCCTTGTGTATCCTATAAAAGATGCTAGGAATTTCCTTAAACTTATCTGGTGAGAGGATCTCTTTTGTGAACAGGTAAGGTCTAATGCTCTTAACTCCGTGTACCCAGGAAATTGGTATGTGATTTGAAGCTCTGTGACATGTATACATCGCCTGACCTTGCAATTATATGTTAAGGTATGAGGGATCTCCTTGTGTATCCTATAAAAGATGCTAGGAATTTCCTCAATACTTGCAAAACATGTAATGCAATCAATCTACCTGAAATTAGTGGCTCCTAGTACATAATGTTTTGCAACCTAAATCATTGTAGCAGCAGTGGGGCAACCAAACCTGTAAAGCAAAATGTTTCAAAGAATTAAAAGTAAAATTAGCACCATTCTTCCTACTGGAGAAGGGGAATTTTCCAACTTTCAAGTCCTATTAAATATTGAATGACAAACCGACCTTTGCAGCACCTCAGTTTAGCTCTCTGTTGAGGTAGGGTGATCAAGACAAACGACAGATATATTTTAGGACTTCAATAAAATTATTGCGGAAATAAAAGAACTGAAATACTTAAAACATACTATCAAATAAAAATATTTTAACTATCAGAAACTGAAAGACCAACTGTCAGGAATAACATTTTGATACTGTGAGCTCACTGCTTGCAACACTTGTGCAAGCTGAGGATGACAGCTCGGCTGTTGGACATTTGTTCCATGTGTGTTTATCCTTGAGCATGCTGAGGACCAGATAGAGAACTGAAACATCAATTAAAACAACAGAAATATATACTAACACCTATAACAGAAAACAGGAAATGTGACTATTCTATGAAGACAATAAAGACAAAAGGTAATGGAAAAAATGTTCTCACAACAAAGGAGGTTGACGAAGATGCTGAATTGCTCTATTTCCTCCTATGAAACTGCACACATAGAAATAATGAAAATGCTGGGGGTGGTTTTGAGACTTGCTTTGGTGTTCCCACCTCCACAGCAGCCAGACAGATGAGTGAAATGGTGATAGATAAGCGTAAAGAGAATGGATAAACGATAAAGATAACAATGCTACAAGATTACGATTAAGAAATTATGATATGCTTGACAAAATATAAAATGGAATGGTGTGATTAACTTGCTTCAAAACCATGAAGCCAGAGCCCAATGGAGTGAAGGCAAGATGACAAAGATGACAGACCTGTGGTGCTGTGAGTGTCAATATGTGGTAAAAAGCTGTCCAAGATGCAATAATAAGTTGTGAAATTGGTGAAGCTTCGAAGTGAATGGAGGAAGACCAAAAGAGCATGAAAAAATCAAATGAAGTGAAAGAATGAAGTTTTAAGCTTGTTGGATGATTCTTGATGTCAGTGGGCAGTGGTAGGAGGTGTTACACTGCAGGAGTGGCAGTTGTAATGTCTGAACGACTCATTTCATGTCTGCAAAATCATGGGATGAGTGCACGCTGCATTTACACTGTAGGGGTGGCAGTTGTAATGTCTGAACGACTCCTTTCATGTCTGCAAAATCATGGGATGAGTGCACGCTGCGTGGGTATCTCTGTGGCGTGCATGCAGCCTGTGCCAACCAGATGTGTGATCAAGGATTTGAGTAGAAAATGACAAGGGAGATGGAGGAACGTGGAGGCTTACGTGGAATTTTTTCTTTTGGGTAAGGTAGGAGTATCACACAATGGTAGATTACACTAGGTGCAATTTGACACCTAGCAACTATTGTTCAACTTTAATTTTGCCTTGCATATTTATATGCTTGATGAATATTCCTCTGCTTTTTCAGAGTACTGCCACTCTTTTTGGTGCATGTGGAATATGTTAAGGATTTTGCCTCTCATCCTGTGTTTTAGCCTACTTGGGGGCCAATTTAACGAGTTACCTTGATGACTGAGTTGTGGGATATGCTAGAAATATGCCTTGTCACTTAAAATGTAAACATGGTGTGTGGTGGCTTTTGTCCTTGTCCATGGAATTGATATAAATAAACCTGTCATATAAATTCTTTCCGTGATTAACACAACCCATTTTTGATCTGCAGCTCCCTTTAGAGCAGTTGCAATTCTTCCAACTCTTTAAAATATTATTTTTATTTGAATAGCTGTTTTTGAATAAGATAAATAGTTTGCAAATAACACCTTTTTGATTTGCAATTGCTTCCAGTCTGTCTGGTTTTGGATAGAGAGATACTTTTCACAAACAAAATTGTTAGCAGCTAGTTATGGATAGAGATGCTATGATGACATGTATTCTTGTTGCCTCTTTAGGCTCTCTCTAGGCTCTTTATTGACTCCCACTCTTTGGCCTCAACTGTTGAATATCAAAGTTGCAACACAAGACAGAATTAGAAAAATCATCTGGAGTATTACCGGTGATTTGATGCCATGCAGATGTTTAATTCATACCAAGCAGTAGTCATAAGGTCAAGACGGAAATAAAGTCATTGTTCACATATGGTCTATTAGGGATTGCCTTTATTGATTGATACCTCAGTCCTATTGGCTGTTTGATGCCTTTTATGGTGCCAATGTTGAAATATGAAGAAATGACATTTTTTTATAGTTTAAGGTTTATAGCCAGTCCAAATTATTTATTTTTCGTTGTCTTTTCGCAGGGAGAGGCTGATAGTTCAGTGGATAGACTCTGGCATAAGAAGAAAGCAGAATTAGCACAATGACTGGTGTATAAGAGATTTTAAGAAAATGTTTACTAGAATCTCAATTGCCATGTCTTAAAATTAATCTTCCGGAACACCTTTATTTTTTGCCAGTCTTCAAGGATGCTGGAAAACGGATTTCAAGAAAATGTCAACCAGGATTTCAATTCTTTTGCCCTTAAAAGTTTCTTTGGGTTTAGCTTTTTTGTTACCCAGAATATTATTGCTGGCAAATGGATTTCTGTTTGATAATGATTTCATGGCTTCTGGTAATTAGAAGCTTGAATTTCTAGTTCTCAGTTGTTCAAACTACTCATATTTGATCCAATATGTGTCTTGCTTTTGACAAAACCCTTTAATTTCATGGATGAAATATAGCGAACATTTTTTTTTGAGTGGACATTTTTTTTCCAAAGTACAGTTATTTTTCAACTAAAAGTATAGTTTTACATTTTATCCTCGAGCAAATTATTAGAATGAAATTGGAAGAAGACAAGTAGAATCATAGCCTTTCCTGACAGGTATTATTATAATATAACTGGAATAACAGGTTTTAATAATGTAATAAGTTAGAACCATTCTTTCTATGTAATAAATAATGATTTTATAGCTTTTGGTAATGAGAAGCTTTAATTTCTAATTCTCACCTGTTCAAACTATCCATTACCCTTCATTATGCGCCTTACTTTTATTGAGATTGTACAGCTTAAACTAAGTGACAGCTTTACTTCTTGTCCATAGACAAATGGTCGGAATGGATTTGGAAGAAAACAGCAGGCAGACAACCTTAGTCCTTGCTGACAGACATATATTATAATGCAACTCTAAACGATAATATCAAAGAATCATCTCTGTCCAAGAGTGCTATTGAAACATACCTTTCCAGCAACAAATCATAATATAGAATATTCAGCTTTAGTGCATATCTCTCAAGTGTCTCAATGCATTTTTCAGATTTGCCTTGACAATATTTGTTGCAACGGCTAGTAGGATTTTCATCTCAATTCATCTATCTATTATAGCATTTTGATTTACAACATCAATATATATTTCCACACTTGATTCTAATTTTATTTTTAAAGTCACATTCTCTTTTTAAGTACTGCATTTAGAAAGGTATTTGTCTCAGAACTTTCTCAAGTGCTTGAGATTATGAAGAAGCCTTGTTGCTTTATGTTTTTTTGATGTTGCGAATGATACAATATCAGGATTCTTATTTAAACTCGGAACTTGAGTTAGTTTACAGTAATGGTGAGACTGAAATATTTTTTGTTTGTTGTGCACTTTTATATGGTGATGCTAAATGCCAGCTTGGGCAAGTGTGGGAAAGAATGGGTAAGGTCATAGAGACTTCTCCATTTTCACAACTTTTGGAAAATGAGTTGTTTGGAGGGTCACTAAAGTTGCTTGGTCCTTCTAGTAGTGAAATATAGATCCCAAATTCATATCCCTACCCTTATGGGCAAATAATTTTCACCAAATTAAGCTCCCATGACTACTTTTTAGCCCCTAAAAGTGCAACTAAAATTTGGATTGCAATTTCTATTTGGTGATGCTTCACATAATGCCTCTAAACAAATGTGATTTACTTAGACACAAGTTTATTTTGGGTTAAGTGTCTCTTTCCAAACTCTAATTGACATGTCATCTACACACATACATTACAAGTGCCAAGTGAACCATTAAATCACGTTACCATTAATTTAATACATACATTTAATTTATGTTTATAAATTGAAATACATAACAATGAAGTTCAAATCTCTTTTAGTGATGCACATATGTTTAGCTCTTGGTTCTCCGATTTAGTACTATGGTTAAATCCTTGCACACTTTACATATATATCAAAAAAATTACATATAAATCAATTTAATTTGGATAATGAAATTCGACTTTAAACAATTCTAATTTTATTTTAATAAGCTTTTCCCATTTTTAAACAATTATCAAATATAATAAATTTGCATAATTGAAAAACCATGACATGTTCATCAATTCAATTCTTAAACCTTTAATCATAATTCTATGCCGAACACTTCTTGGATATTTGAGACATGATCATTTGGTGGTCGAACTACTTACATAGATAGTGGACCTATGCCTTATGTATCTCTCTTGGCTCCTTCAGGGTGGGCTCTCACTGATTCCAGATTCAGATCGACCACCATACAAATAGAGAGGATCGGATTCAGATCGACCACCATACAAATAGAGAGGATCGGGTTTGTAAACTTTGTACCATGGCAGAGGCAAAATTTGAGACCCATTTCTTTTCAGATGGCCAATATACTACGAGATCAGAGGGAGATTTTATTGTTTGTTTAGAGAGTGCAGATCCCTCTTGCACTTCTTTAGGTACACAGATTAGCATTGCCTTGTGCTCTATCTTCGTGAATCCTTACAGCGTTGCGACCACACTTTGTTGCTATCTTTTCCCACGGTTCGGGCCTAGGTACAACTTATCATGTCCTCCTTGCCCTTATAGTTTCCTTTTGCTTAGGCTACGAAGCGAGTGTATAGTTTGCTTGACATCGACCACTCCAGATCAGTGAAACCTTGTAGTGTTCCTCTTCGCCAGTGACACTCGTCCTGTAGCACTTAGCGACAGAACAGAGCCCTTGGTTGCCCCCTTCTTCATTCATTCTTGTCCTTCTTCCCGTTGAGGAAGGATCCCTAAACCTTAAACGTGTTCGGGGTGACTTGCTCTCTTCTTCATCTTCTATTTTCGATTTTGTGCTTGGTCTTTTATCGGCATCGTTTGGTGTTTTGTTTGGTGCTATCTTCTTGCTTGTAAGCTCCTAGTCCCATAGACCTGTGTTGTGGTCTCTTGTTGGACATTAATATTATCTTATCTCTTCTTATTAGATCCAATCTTGATGTCATTTATGTTACTAAAATGAACTATCTAAGTGCGTGCATATATAATTCATCGAAGCATCATAATAATAATGTAATCTTTATAAGAATATGATTGACACCCATTTCCATTTAAACCCTTGAATCATAGAACCCCTAATTCATCTTCATCTTTATAACATCGAAGTCCATTAACTTCATAACATCTAAGGTGTACAAATGTACTCTAGGTCAACGTGCAACATTATAATTAAATCACATTCTTGCACAATTGATAAACTCATCTCAACCTAGAACTATACTCTTTGTAACAAAACACTCTTATATTATCAAGGCACAATAACTCACTATATCATTTACCAATTAAAACACATAGTTCATCCATATTTAAAGCCTATAATTATTTCATTAATTTTCTTTCTAAAGCTTCATATAACACCTTAGTAATATCCATCTCATCTCAAAATATAATTGACATACTAATCTCTATCTACTATTAGTTCAATCAACATCACAAAATCACCTAGATAGATATCATCAACACATATAAAACAGCTCTGAGTGGATAATTATTAACACATGCCTAGGTGTCCTATCTCCATCCTAACCCTCTAGTCCGAGAGAGAGAGAGAGAGAGAGAGAGAGAGAGAGAGAGAGAGAGAGAGAGAGAGAGAGAGAACACAAAGGTGCCTAAACTCTATAGCCACCAACTTATGTTTTCACATGGTTAAACCCATCACAATGCAATATTTTATCATCTATAGCACAATATTCTTCTCATGAACACTTCTCAATGTGATGATAGTTATATCTTCACATTTATAACTGTTCATTCTATCATCTCATCCCGCTCTTCTATCCATTATATTCTCTTATAAAGGGAGTTACTAGAGAAATTCATATGTAATAAGTGCATGAGAGGAGGGGTCATACAACTATTAATTCTTGCAACAATCTCGAATATTCTAGCAAAATATCTCTTGATTGATTCATCTTCCCAAGCATATCTTTCCAACTTTGAAGTTTATATTTCTTTGCAAATTGATCACCTTCAAATAGACTTTTTAATTTAATCCAAAAATCATGTGCAAGTTGTAAGCTTTATACCTCTACATATTCTAATTTTGGAAGAGCTAATAGAAATGCTTCTTTGGCATACATGTTGTACATGAATAAATCTTTCTCCTCTTGTGTATTACCACTATCTTGTTTTCTCTTGTAACCATCCGGTAATCAACTCCCATACATAACAAATGAGTCTTCATTTTCTCCTTCCAACTGTTGTAGTTCTCTGCATCAAATTTTAGACTTTTCTTCATGAATGTAGCCATTGATCTCCTTAAGATGTTAAAATTTTTCTTCAAAGACATCTTCCTTCTTCATGCTCCTTTTTCAAAGACATCTTTCATGCTTCGGCCACCGCGATGCCCTAGCCGCAGGCTCCTGCTCGTGCTTGAGTTTGGCTCTGGTGCTGTTCCAATGCCGTGGCCTGTTTCTTTTTCGTCCTAGCCTCTGTTGTAATATGCAAAGCTGATACTTTGAAGAGGCTTCGAGCCGTTAGCCGTGGTTTACAAGAGGGTCATGGCGTGGTGCAAGAAGTGAGATGTGCCGTGAGGGTCCGCCTGCCATGACCTAACCATCTGCCGTCTACAATCCATAGAGGAGTTGTAGCCACTCTGCTAGAGGGTGCTCTTAGTGGCATTTGCATGGTCTCATCTACACACCTTTTAGGCACTGTGAGTGGGTGTTTTGGGAGGTTCTCTCTGCCCTAGCCATTTTGTTCGTTTGGTTTGATAGAGGCAGAAGGTTAAGCTTCGAGTTCAAACTATTTGATAGAATGTCAGAGCTTGGTTTGTCCACTTTGAACCCCCAACCTAACCCAATCACAGTCCAACAACTACTTGACCGCATGACAAAAATAGAGATTGGCAATGTAGCCCTAAAGGACATTGCTATTGCGGCATCCTCGCTCTCTCTTAAGCTCTGTAACCAGTTGAAAGGGGCCGAAGTTGAGATTTACATTCTTCGTGATACTGTGTTATCCCTATGCAAGACAGTTCATGATTTGAAGCAGCACACAGACAACTCTCTCACTAGTATATGAACGGATTTGAAGGAACAACTTGACTGCTGCCTACAACAAAACTTGACCATTGACCTCGATAGAATTCAAGAAACAATCTAGCACACCACAACGCAAATGATAGATATCTAGAATTTAAAGTTGAAGCAAGAGGAACTTGATAAAAAAAAAAGCTCCTTATAGACCGATACAAAACAACAACTAAAATCATGGACATCTATTTGCAACAACCTCATTTCTTCCTCCCCTCCTGCTACTCTTTCCAGTGTAGAGAAGCTAGTCCAGACTAAGTTAGCAGATGAAAGGGTCAGGCCTGCTCATTAGCTAAACTTGAGGGTTCACAGTCCCCACTCTTCCTTGCCTCGAGCCTCTTGCAACAGACTACTCCTTCCTTAAAGACCAACTGGATATCACTGACATCTCACTGGATTGTGCCTGGGTTGGCGAGACAATATCCTCTTTATCAAGTTTCGTTCACTTGTTGATTGCCTTCAGACTCTTAGGGCAAAGAGGAAACTCTTCTCTCTCCCCATCAAGATTTATCTTGATGAGGATCTCACCAGATCGTAGGTGGCAGAACTTAAGGAGGCTCGGGCTCTTGTTGTGGTTGCTAGACAAGAGGGTAAATGGGTAGTGATTAGAAACCTCAAGATTGTGATTTGAGACACTTTCCTTGCTGGTTGGGAATTGAGATCGAAGTAGGTCCTTAATATTACAGGCATTTCTTTGGTGACAGCATTGGGTTGAGCATGACAATACCCTCTTTATCAGGTTATGTTCACTTGCTGATCACCTTTAGATCTTAGGGCAAAGAGTAAACTTTTCTCTCTCTCCATCAAGATTTTACTTGATGAGGATCTCACTAGATCACAGGTGGCAGAACTCAAGGAGGCTCAGGCTCTTGTTGTGGTTGCCAGACAAGAGGGTAAATGGGCAGTGATCGAAAACCTCAAGGCTATGATTCGAGACAGTTTCCCTGCTGGTTGGGAGTCAAGATCGAAGTAGGTCCTTAACGCTATAGGCATTTCTTTGTTGGCAACACTTTTTGCCATTCCCCCCCCTCTCTCTCTCTCTCTCTCTCTCTGAGCTTGGATCCCTACTGCTTGTCAGAGTGGTTCTCACTCGCTTCTTCTTTTGGTTTTTGTTCTTGTTCTTTCTCAGACACCGTTTGGCACTCCTATTTGTTGCTTTCATGGTTATAAGTTCTCAGTCCCATAGGCCTCTGTTGGTCTTTCGTTGGACATTAATACATTTATCTTATCTTATCTTATCAAGGACTTGATGCTCTGATACCAATTGTTAGAAAGTGAAGTCCACCAATATAACTAAGAGGGGGAGTGGGTGAATTAGTTACACTCTACCCTGAAACATGTAACCAATAGATATAAAAACCACCAGATGATAGCAATACACATTGACACAAGATATGTTATCTAGGGAAACCCTTGATCAGAGGGAAAACCGCGGTGGGAATGATGCCCACAAGATGATGTACTAATATATAGAGTTCCTTGTGAGAGCATAAGACTATGTTAGGAGCCAAATGAATACAATTATTACATTTAGTCTCTACTAGGAGACTTTGAATCCCTGCTAGAAGGTTCCAACCTTGTTAGGAGGTACTTCATCCCTATTAGGACTGATAAGAAGTCAACTGAACCCAATGCCTCAATTTATTTAGAACTATCTTCACTAAATAATTACTTAGGATAACATATCCAAGGGTGAACTAGTTAATACAATAACTTATCTTTCTAATATAGTTCTCAATACACCATCAACATCATCCTCTACTCTGATCTCATCAAGTTCGCATCCAAAGCTCACATATAATAATGTTCATACATTACAACACATGTGATGACTTACAATCAAGGAAAACATCTTTCCTTTATACCAAGTCCTAAAAAAACTAATTGAATCAACCTTGAGGCTTCCCCAATATACAATGAGTAATATAGGAAATCATAAGATATTACAATTATGTTCCACATGCTACAATACATATTACATTGATTCATAACAACAATCAACCTGATAGTGAACATAGGACACGTTACACTTTAGTGACCATCAAAAAATAATCTTATGATTTTTCTACCTTGAACATATCATCTTGAATATGTCTTCAACTAAAATCTAATCCCGTTGAACAAGCTTCAACCTCACCAAAAGATACAACTCAAATATCAACATATTGTTACCTACACACTATCTTGCATCTAGTCTTTCATAAAACTACCGTAACTAACTCAAATCTTCATATTTCTTTCTGTGTACTTAGACACATCATAAAGACATATCCAACAACACTCTACTAACCCCACTAGACATAACTCTATATCCTATGATAGTGTTGAACAAAACTATCTCTACAACTTTGACTATTCAATCTAGAAAGCCAATATGTTGACATCAATGACAAATTTAAGTCATGAATGCAAAACATAAGCGCTCAAGCATCTCTCCAAACATGTCAATAGATTCCCAAAAGGTAATACTCTTAGCACTCATGCTAACACAAATGATCCAACAAACATAAAAAATATGCTTCAAGATAATAATAAAATTTCCTTAAGAACTCTTGAAGACATCTATATCCATTATAAATTGTCACAACCCACTCTTGTATATCCCGAATCTATTGGAGTTTCCAATGCCACATAGATTCATTTATAATATATATAGGGAAGAAAGTATCAGAAGAACGGGGGAAAACTTATTCTCAACTAGAAATAGTTGTGAAGGGGGAGAAGTTGCCGTTTAAATAGGAGACTTCAACTCCTTTCTAGGATGCCATTTTTGGGGAAAAAAAAAACTACAAAAGAAATGTTCAGTTATTCGAGAATTTTTATTTGGATAGACAATATTTGAGGAAGCCAATAGAAAATTGGAGAGTTGGAAAGACCAAGAGGACTGAAAGGAGTGTTGGGGAAAGAAAGCCCAGGTTGGGTGTTGCCAACAATATGAGTTGGCAACAATCAAGAATAATTAGGTTCCTTTATTTATTGACTTCCATTGTCTCTCTTGGATGAGTAAGTTGTTTAAATAACTTAGAATTGTTGTGAATTAGTATTGTGAAGATTCATTCTGTTCTGGAAATTATTAGTGTTCTACAATATGAACAAGTTTTATTCTTTCATTCTTTTATCTAAGTGACATCAATACACCTATGTGAATTAATTGCTACATGCATTACTGTAAATCAATTAAAATTTACTCCTACTTTGTTTATAGAGCAATTGTATAAGAATATTTGATATTATAGATGTTAGATGATTAAGAAATTGAAAATAGGGTATGAGTGCTTTTGAAATCAATTTTTAAGCCATGCTTTTGGAGCTCTATCCACATCTTCTGCTATTCTTTATATTAGTTTGCACCCAACGATACAACCTATAGATTTCATTGTATATTTTGTGACCAACACGCTTCTTTGGACACAGTGGAGAAAAATTGGGGCACGAATGATTAGCTTTGAATGAATTTTTGTCTTCATAATCTTCCTTGCATGCGTATTGTAATACCTTATAACCTTGAAATCACTTAAATAATAAAAATTTCTTTTTTTATCTATATTTGATTAAAATATCTTTGGTACCTTGAAATTTATGTCTTTGTTGTTAGAATTCTTTTAGAATAATTGAGAGGGGGGGTGAATCAGTTATTCAAGGTCCAATGATGCCCAATTCAACTTTTTCTTCTAATTTGGCTTTATTTTGTGATCAGAGACAGTTGGTCGTTAATTTGGGTAAGACTCGGGTCATGGTCTTTAATTGTTTAAAGACTTCTCATCTTCGCTTCATATTTCAGGGCCAGGAGATTGAGATTACTTCATCCTATTTATATTTGGGTGTTTTGTTTGCTGGACCGCGGTTCAGTATGAGACCTGCTATTCAGCCCAGAGTTAATAAGGGTATGGGTTCTCTTGCTTTGCTTGAGAAACAGTGCTTCAAACATCACTTCCAGGATACCCCGTCTAAGCTATCTCTCCTTGATGCCCTTGTTCGACCGACTGTTCTTTATGGATCTGTGGTTTGGGGCCCTTCTCTCCTTAGCTCAGATTGGGCATCGATTGAGCGGGTTCAGACTTTATTTTTACGGCGCATCATCAGATGTCATAGATCTACTCCCCACAGTATCATTCTTGTTGAGTTTGGAGCTCATCCTTTCAGACTTGCAGCCATTTTTGACTTAGTATGGTTTCTTCATCACCTTCGTGGGTTCGTTGATATGGCGAGTGATTGTGATCGTTACTCCTATTTAGCTTATTGCTCCTTGGTTTCCACAGCGGTTGCTGAGTCTGGTGCTCGGGCGCGGTGTTGGTATGCGCAGGTTTCTTTTTTGTTGAGTTCTATTGGGATTGATATTGATTGTCTTCCTCCTTTTCAGTTCTCTTTGGATGCCCCTGCTCATCTTCTCCCTTCTCGGCAAGAGTTGAATGAGCATGTTCGTTTTGATATTTATCGATGTTATATTACTACTACCTGGGTTAACCCTCCTGGGGGGTTACGCCCATGGATGTCGTTTTATGCGACACACTTTTTGGAGATCTTAGATGGGATTATTACCCGACCCAGCTATCTCTCACGGTGTTGGTCTCATGCCCTGCGGATTTCTTTAGGTTTTTTCAGAGTTGGTTCTCACCATCTTTGAGCTCAATCAGATCATTAGATTGCCAGAGAGGAGCAGACTTGTGTGTTCTGTACTTCAGGGGAGGTGGAAAATGAAACTCACTTTCTTTTCCGATGCCCTATTTACTATGAGATCAGAGGGAGATTCTTTTGTTTGTTCAGAGAGTGTTTCTCTCTCTATGATTCCTTTAGCTACTATGATCAGAGATGCCTTGCACTGTATCTTCGTGAGGCTACTATGCTTTGAGATAGTATGATTCAGACTCCGCTTCTACACCCACCCTCATCTACTCAGCTCATTACTGCTTTTTTTACACCTTTATCCCCCTTGCGTGGTATGAAAAGGCCCTTTAGCTCTATTCGGCTTGATGAGCCTTCTACACATGTCAGATCCCGTTCTGCTTATATGCACCAGCGACATTTTTCTGCGAATGGTCCGAGACAGTATAATATTTCTATGCATCGGCACATGTTTCATGCTGTGACTGATTTCTTTTTACCCATGAAAGCATCATAGTGCTTTTTGTTGCGTTTTGTTGCTTCTCTTCGGACACCTTTGCGTACTCCTGCTGGTTTTTGTCCTACTTTGTTGTAATCTTTCAGTCCCATAGACCTCTTTCTGGTCTTTTGTTGGACATTAATATTTTTATCTTATCTTATCTTATCTAATCCTTAATGGCACATAACTGAAATTATCATGCATGCAATTAAACATTAAATAATCATGAAAAGTAAACATGCATCACACCATAACACTAAGGATTTTGATGACCCAAAAACCCTCTAGGAATAAGAAGGTAAAACTGGGGTGGGGATGATACCCACAAAATAATTGCGCAATTGATTTCAACCACTTTTGATGGTTTGCCCTGTTAAAGGCCTACCCTATTAAAGGCTACACCACACTGTTAAATGTGACTCTGTTAAAGGATTTCTACACCCTGTTAGGAGTGTGCCCTGTTAGAGGACTTAAGAACATTCAACTTGGAATGTCACCCTGTTAAAGGATTTACATAGAGCTATTAGGCTCACCCAAGTCCATGGGATTTACAGTCACCTTCTCAAAAGAATCTTTCATCCCTCTCTAAGGATCTCCTATCCTCCTCCTAAGGATCTCTTATCCTTCTCATAAGGATCTCTTTATGCTTCTCCTGGGGATCTCTTTATCCTTTTCCTGAGGCTTATCCACCTAGCTATTAAGCTAACCTAGCAATGTAGGGTTTCAATGTCTAATAAAATGGTAAGAAAGTATTAGAAGGGTTTTGACCTGATACAGATTGCAACTTCAACCTTGTAGATTTCAGATCGCTCTTCAGTCCTTTTCTTTGCTCTGCTTTCCTCCCTTGCAGTGCTAATAGCTTGTTCACCCTTCAAGATCTGTCTCTTTGAGTTCTTCCACTCATTATACCAATGCACTCCATGATCATTTGATCAACTCAGAGTCTTGATGCTCTGTTCTTACTCTCTTGGCTTCTTCACATGACCATACTTTATGACCAACTCCCTCTCATACATGCGCATTTTATCTTTGATCTGTAACTCCTTATAAAGAAGTTCTGTTCTTCATTTCCCGCTCAAATCTTAATTTGATCTTGAGAAAACGGTATTGTTTTCCCTCCAAATTGTTTCTTCTAGAAACTTCATGATAAATCCATTAGCATTCGCCTTGAATTGGTTTGCATGGTTTACATAAAATTCTGTGACATCTACTCATCATCCTTAACATCCAACTAATTCACAAAATTCGATGTAACAAACTTATCGCTGTTGATCTGGCGAATATTTGACTTAACAAATAATGCAGCAACTTGACATCATTGATTTACTGATGCTCGACACCTGAAGAAATTCTGTGTTACTCGACACCTGAAGGTTGCTCAGCACCTGAAGATCACTCGGCACACACTAAGTTGAACTTGCTCGGCTTCAATTGAGAATCTGTTCGACACTAACTAGCTAGCTCAGCTCTCTCCAATGAACTTAGTTAATCCTTACATCTTTGATGTGTCTCGGTGTGTCCATCCTTTGTGTCTTAGAGTATGTCATCAATACACTATTTCATCAATGGTTTATCTGATCCTTATACTTCATTACAACATCATAACTTCAACCTTTCTCTAAGTACTTTAGTTACATCTTGTTGATTGCCACCTCCTTGTCAATCAACCAATTGATAGTATTTGAATCACTTAAGCAATTGTCATTCTTGCAAGTAGCAAGTTTGACATCAATGACAAAACAATGATTGAAAACATTCTTTACCAGTTCCATTATTCTTCATTCATGATCTTTTCAATCATTTCCAACATCTGTGAAATGTATTGAGGTATTCCTTGACACTGAAATTACCTTAATTTCTAGGACCATAACAGTGTGGTCATTGCACAACACTCAATCTACTCCCTTTATATGCATTCTTTTCATAATTGTGGGAGGAGTAGAAATAGCCATGAATCTATCTTAAGAAGAAACATATAACTTCTTTAAGTTTCAACTTAGTCTCCAAGAGAAGCATATGATCTTGAATTCTTTAATTGATAGCAATAGAAGGATTAAAAGATTCATTTCTTTTGTTGGAGCTCACTGTGAAATGCATCATGCCAATTTTTTCTAAATTTTCATGTTGCATTAGCCTTTAAAACTCACAAAAACCTCTTTATAGATGCCATTCGTTAAACTCCCAATTTTGTATAACAATATGGAATAACCTGCTGCACATTTGATTGGTTGTGCTATAGAATCATTTAAGAGATTTGTTTAATATAGAGCAAGCCTCAGTCACTCATTTTATAATTATACATTTACAATAATCTGGGCTGTAAAATGAATCCATATGAAAGTGCAAATTACTACTTTAGTAAATTTTTGGAGATTGAATGATTGTATGTCTGTAGAATCATGATCCCTCAATACAATCATGTTGATATTCTTTCCTAGAATAATGAGTTATTGTTCAGTAGACTTAAGTGAACGATTCATTGGCGATATTCACACAGAGAGTCTCGGTGAGAATGACCAACTCCATTTCTCTTTTCTTATCTATGATATACTCCTAGTTAGTCCCTGCCTATATATAGGCAGGGAACTAATGTTCCCTGATGCTTCTTTCAATCAATTTTTAAGACAAACTAGTTAAAGTCTAAAGTTCAAAAAATATTTTATTTTTTAATTAATTTTCAATTAGTAATTTTTGTTTTTCCATTGGCTAGTAGTAATTTCTCTGGGGTAATATTGAATTTTTTTGACACAAAGTATTAGAAGAATAAAGTGCTAGAATTTTTGAGGGGTATTCTCCTATGTTGGTGCCTTCAAAAAAATCTGGTTTTCATTCTAGAAACTTACCATACACACTCCAGAACATTTGCTAAACAAATCCACCACCATAACTGCTAGCATTACAGAAATTGGAGATAGGAAGACCCCTTCTCATTGTGATGCTGAAGTCCTGTTGTAGAAGATGATGGTTATCCTTCCCATCCCTCATCACCAGCAATCTCATTGGTCAATGCTTCCCAACCTCTTCAACCCACAAAAATATCTTCTCGTCCCCATCCATTATCACTGGCACTCCTACTGGTGCATGATACCCCAACCTGTATCAATCTCTTCAACATCACTCCCATTTTCCCTTATTTTCTCAAAGACATCTAGTACCCTCCCTAGCCATTGGCAGTGAAAATTGGCAGTGATTTTAGAGTCCCCTGCATGTATATTCTCTACTTTCCAATTGGGACACATCTGTCGTAAATTTTGGTAGCCCAAGCTCAACTTAAATCTTTAGTTTCATTGATTTCCCCTCAGAACTTACAAAATGCCTCATATAATCCTTCTGAAATCTCTCTCCCAAATCTTCCCCTACCCCTATTTCTTCATTATGCAGATAAATCTTTCAAATTTTGAAAACCCTAGCAAATACAGAATTAATCGGATTTAAAAGTATCCAATTTTGTAGAATTGGTTGTGTTGCCATAGCTTAAATGTCCGATTAATGCATTGTGCAGCAGATGTGATGCCTTTTTTGTTTCCCCCTTTTAAATGCACAACTAAGGATGAAACCCATGGTGGGCACCGCTAACCTATTGCATGCATGCCTTGCTAAGCCACCACGCTAAAGAACAGTTAGCTTGGAACCGATGTCATTTCATTGAAGCATATACTTCATCATACAACTATTTTTTCCTGGTTGCCATATAATTTTATTTCAATATCTATGAGTGACCTTATAAATATTTAAAAAAAGGTAAATTCAATTGTTTCAAACCATTTCATAGATCATTTTCGCCAAATATTGACTTTATCTTCATTGTATTTTTCAGATGCGAAGAAAATAGCTTCGACTAAAATGACATCCTATCCATTAAATTTATTGCAGAGTTAATAGTTAATAATATTTTTGAAGAGTTATTATTCTTACCTCTTTGCAACAACCCTCTTGTCAAAAAACACAAAAAGGTTCTCCAACTCACACAATACAAACCAAATCACCAGAATATTTGCACGATTCTCTGATACATTACTAAATCTTCCTCCACTAAATGAAACAGAAGATTGAAGAAGACAGTAGCATGGAGGAAATTTTAAAATCATAATGTGCAACAAAAGAAATCTTTCAAGATTTGAAGATATCTAATTTGTTAACCATCTAATCAATATGCCATGTCTATTCAATTGAAATCAGGAATACAAACTAAATTTTCCCCAATCCATTCTCTTGCATTACACTTGTTAGTCCCTGCCTTGCATAAGACAGGGTACTAATGTTTTCTGTGCTGGCTATAATTAATTTTCACAACTAAATTCAATTCAATGAATTCCTAAATTTAAAAAGATAGTTTCTTTTTCAATTAATTTTATGTCAAAATTTTCTATTTTTCGATTAGCTAAGGACAATTATGCTAGAGGTTAAAATGATTTTTTGACATTAGAAACTAGAAAAAAATGTTTCTTCTCCAGAGAACTCTAGAATTTCCATTCTTGCAAAGATAACATGATCTGAGATTAGCCACCCCATGCTCATCCAAATTTGAAACAAAATCTGTGTAGAAGTGCCCTGTCGACCTGCCTACTTGCCATGCCAATCTCCAACAGTACTGCTCATAAACCCCCAATAGCAATCAACAATCAAAATATGCTAATATTAAAATCAACAGTGCACTTTCTTAGAAGAGGATTTTCATCTTAGTTTGTTGTTTTTTATCTTCATTAATCTTCCCTTCTATCACGTAATCAACCCATGCCCAGGTCTGAAAGAAAATTTGTGCAGAAATAGTATGCATACCCCTTGAAACCACAAAAATGCTAGGTAAAACACCATCAATTGCGCCTTAAAAACATTGTAATCCTCATCGCATTTGAGTGGCGCAATTTGTGGTACCAACCAAAAAAAAGTGTGGAGATCCGCCGCCCAGTGGCCAACCTACTCCCTCCCAGGTTCTTTGCCCTCGTCCAGACATCTAGCCCAACTCTATTGGCACACCCCCTCCTATGCTAAAGACTTCTTGACAGTACTAAGTTGCAACACAAACGCAATCCCTGGCAATCTGGCTTCACTAGATGACCTCATCATCAAAATTTTTTTGGTAGCGAGGAGGGCATTCAAGGAGGGTTTCGACCCCATGACTGTTGAAGATGTGATGAAGAAAATGGAGGTAGAAGTAGAGGCCTCATTTGCCGCCATGAGAGCCATCGAGGACGTTAAACTTTTAAAAGATGTAATGGACATTGGCATGGCCAAATTGGACAAGATCACCAAAGGCAAATACGGAAGTGCAGAGATGAAAACCCAATTTTCCCTGGAGACGACAACACTGAAACTTTCCAAGAGACTTACTACTCCCATTGCGGCTGCCACTAATCGATATTTTAATTTTGTCAATTTCTTTGCCAATTCACGTCGTCATTGTTATAAGAGCTCAAGAAAACATACGAAACTTTAAATACATAGCAACATCGCTTTAAACCTTAACTCTGACGATTTGAAACCCGAGGAATGGCTCTGATTGAGGGTGACAGAGGTTTCTCCTCCTACTTGCTTTTACGACACAAACTGAGAGAGGCTAAGCAACTGAGCTCATTGGCTAATGGTATTTGTATGTCTTCTAGTAGTGCTACCTACTACTTTGTTATTGGTGTTCGAATTGCTACCCTAGCCAATGGCTCTGCTTATGCCTCTTTTGCTTGGTTTTCTAGTTCTCACTTGTGAATCAAGCGAACCGTTCGTTCAATCCTACTCATTCCAGATTCGTAGTGCCTTCTAGGACATCAAAATTCCCTTATCAAAATCTATCTACTGTTAAAATATATTATATATATTAAGTTCACATTTAAATTTTTTGTCATTAATTCATATGTCAGAAAAAATTATCTATAATTTTCAAATTAATTTACTATTTAACTATATTAAAATAAAATATTAATATGAAGAGCGTAAATATAAATTATTATTATTATTTTTTCATTATACATTTTACAACTTCAAATATTGTTATAATATTAATTAATACATCAATTTTAAAACTATAAAATAAAATCTATAATACTAAATATAAAATATGAATAAAAAACTATATATAATAAATAAGTTACATAATTCTAGTAATTAAATTATAATATTTAAAAGTTGAATCTATTTTTCTTTTAAATATTGACATTCATAGTAATGAATCCTGTATCATTAAAGTGATGATAATAACAATTGCTATCACAATAAGGGCATCTAACAATCCTCAAAGTATTTGAATAGTTGTTGTTCAAGAAACCAATATTGATTTTTTAACCATGTAGTTACCTATAATCCTATTGTGACTAAACATGGCACAAAATGTTTGTAGTTATGTTCTAAGCACAACCCGATCTTTTGTTTCAAACAAAAGGTAGGGACTCTAGCTCCGTAGAGCTCTTGTTTTAATTATGAAATCCTTGTATAAACTTTAGTATAATATGATATTGAAAGATTGACCATGAATGTGGGTAGCAGTCTTTACATATGGTATTAGAGCTCTTGGTTCTACACTCGGGACTTGAGTTTACTATGCTAGACACAACTGTAAGTCAGCTAGTTTACTTTATTTTGCATGAGTTGATGACATGGGTTTCATGTTGTGTCTTCTATTTATGATTACATATGAAAGAGAAGGATACTGTACTCCTTATGTATGTCATGATTTTGAGTTGACATTGCATTCTTCTAAAGATTGTCAACTCGAGCTCCTTAGAGCTCTTGTTTTAATTATGAAATCCTTGTATAAACTTTAGTATAATATGATATTGAAAGATTGACCATGAATGTGGATAGCAGTCTTTACATATGGTATTAGAGCTCTTGGTTCCACACTCGGGACTTGAGTTTACTATGCTAGACACAATTGTAAGTCAGCTAGTTTACTTTATTTTGCATGAGTTGATAACATGGGTTGCATGTTGTGTCTTCTATTTATGATTACATATGAAAGAGAAGGATACTATACTCCTTATGTATGTCATGATTTTGAGTTGACATTGCATTCTTCTAAAGATTGTCAAAATGGAAAATTTCTAGAATGATTGGTAAATTGTGTACTTCAAATGGTTATGATTGTATTTTGATGAAACTTATGTGATTGTATACTATGAAAATTGTTGAATTATACTTGAAGCACTTATTCTTGCGTGTGTGATGCAAGAAGGATGTGAATTTCTATTATCTATTGAAATAGTCAAATGATGGTTGACTTTTGCAGTAGGCTATGAGTGCTTACCAAATGAAGACTTGGCTTGTGATAGAAAAGAAAAATGCCTTTAATTTTGTAAATAGCATGTGATGCACATGTGGTGCAAGAATTATGTTTATGCCCGATTTATGTGGTTCGTTGAGTAACCTAGTATGATAAATAAGAACATGGATTTCATTTGAAAAGGTATTGCATGTTCCATTGTGCATTTAGAAATATTTGATTATCAATAAAAATTGCATGTGATACATGCAAAGTTTGGTTATGTTCTTAGTGGTCCTTAGATGCAACAATTTGTTAAACATCTACTCCCTCTTGGTGATTAGTGAGAGTCACTGTTCCTTATGTGAATGTATTTTCATTGATTATGTTCAGTTTAATGAATTTTAATGTGATGAAGGACTAGCTTGAAATTTTATGTTTTTGTTACCACCTAGCCACTAATTTCTTATGTGACCTATCTTCTGCGACTCTTGTTCACTTTTATTCTATTAGGTTTTGTACCTTCTTTTTTTGACTTTGACTTCAAGAATTATGAATCTTGTTTTCAAGATTTCTTTGATCTTGAGGCGGCTAGGGTCTGTGTGTATTTTTGGATGATGCTAGTCTTGTCATTTGAAAGTGATGTCATCTATCATGTTTTGTGTGGAACATTGATAGGATGTTGAAATGAGTCGATTGTGAAGAACATGCCATTATTTATTTTTGCATTAATTAATTCAATTTTTTAAATTTTATTTTTCTAGAAGCTTACCTTCTGGTGTGGGTGCCAAATGTGGATAGATTGGGAGTGGTAGAAGTGATGCTTCCATTTTCCACTCTACCTGCCAGTGTAATACTGACACTACAAAATGCTTTGGCCAAAGCTATGTTGCCCTTGTTTCATCTCCCTGCCACATCCATGATTATGGCTATATGGGCATATGTGGGGTTAGAAATATGTGTGAGGTAGTATGTTTCATGGCTGCACCAGATACCTCTTGTCTTTGGTATTGTATGGGCATTCCATAGTTGAGAATTCTATGTGTTAGGTATGATTCCAAGAAAGTATCTTTTGTATTACTAGGACATTTTTAGGTTGGGTAATTCTATGAGTTAGGTAGGATCCCAAGGAAATTCTTATTGGTAATATTGGGAATTATAGGGTTGGGTATTCTATGAGTTAGGTAGGATCCCAAGGAAGTGTAAGGCTTCATGGTTAGGCAGGAAAGCACCTCAACCATATTTTATGTGATGATTGAATGGCATGAAGACCATACATCACAACTTGTGCTTATGTGTTGGTTAAGCACATTGGTGACAAGATGGGCCTGAGGGCCTAAGGTCATTGAATGGACAAAAAATGGATTTACTGATCTTTGCAAGTGATTGGTTAGCATACCTAGATGATTTAATTAATGGTGCAAATCATATGGTAGATGGCATTGTACTTGTATGATGTGCTTATTGTTCCATGTTCAACGTGTAGGTCGACATTTTCTATGATCCCTATTGAGGAATATTGCATTAAATTTTACTTCATGTATTTATTAAATCATGCATTTTGATGAATGGATGATGTGTAGGTCAACATCCTTGGATAATGTCATAAGTTGCATTCTTAACAGGATAATTATTTGTTAATCCTTGATTATGGTTAATGAAATAATTGTTGACTACTCAAACTAGGATCTGCCTGATTATTTCTGTATTTCTTGCAATTGATGATGTGACAATTGTTTAGTAGGACATGGTTCTTACATATGATGAAATAAAGTTTGACATGTAGGTCAAATTCTTTAGTATATTCTTGTAGGTCACATTCACATGATGATATGTTGTGCTTGACAATTTGGTTGATAACTAGCTTATGAAATGTAGTTTTTATTGCACCTATCATTTCGACATTTAAGTTGGAAAGTAGAATGAAGTTGCACAATTAATTGGAATATATTGTATCTACTTGTTGATTCAACTATTTGTAGTTGAATTTTGACTAACCTAACTTAAGTTTTTGGCCTATGTGACAAGTGTATGAAAATGCAGTCTTTCTATGAGAATGCAAAGGGGTATGTACAGATCCCTCTGTTATCTACTTTTGATAATATTTTTTCATTGGTGTTATGTATATGTGATGATTCACCATGCATGTGACTTCTACTTTATAGAAAGTTGTTGACTCATTTCATTAGTCAACTTGGTCAATGAATGACGATCAACGATTTGATCATCTTGAGTTATCTTTTTGACTCCTAGTCGATATGTTGTTCGACATAGACTTAGCTATTATGCACCCAACTTAGAACCTTCGGTCGACATGTGTGTTTGGGATTTGGTTGAATTATGTATTGATGTAGAACTTGGGTCAATGTTACTTGACACATTTTATTGTGTGACTTTCTATCATTGATCTTCCTATTATATTGGTTAAATACATATTGTTAATTTTGAGCTAAATGATGCATTATGATGTAAATAGATTTGGATGTCAACTTTTGCAAGCATTTAGATGAATAATCATGATTAAATGTTAATGATTACATTCATGATGTTATATGTGCATGTCATCATATTTCATGATGAATCAAAGGATGATGAAATATGTTTTGTGAATATTGACCTATTGATGCGGACACTTACTCACTTAGTGAGAACCACATGTTAGATGGTATGTATGATTGATTATTTTTTGTTACTCATAATCAATGTGTGATTAACAATGAGTTTTAAGGAAAACATTGACTCTTGATATTTATATTGAGTAATTATCTTTTTGTGCTATTGACATAGGAAATGAGCTAAAAAGTATTATGAGTGTATATGTATAAGCATGGAAAGATGTGTATATGAAGTACCTACTAGCGTAGTCAAATCCATGTGAGCCAAGGTATGATAAGCAAACACAGGTATGTGTGTGATATCATGTGATATTAAGGTAATATGTTACATAATTTTGAGAATCATTCAAATAATAAATTATTTGATTTGATATTTCATTACAAAATCAATTTGATTTATGATATATGATAGACTGACATTTGGTGTTGTTCTTGAAATGCAATAGAGGGAATGCCACATCATTAGAAAGGGAGAATATTGTCAGAGAGACATAGTCTAACCTTGTAAAACTATAAATTGGTAATGGAATTCACACACTCACATAGGAAAGGTTCTTGAAATGATTACTTATACATGTGCTTGTATAAAATGTTTGTTATTTTCTCTAAACTTGTTACTTCAACTATGTGGTAATATTGTCTTTGAAAAGATTGCTCCCATGCGAATATGTGTAGATTTTATTAGGATGCATTCAATTAAAATATAGGTTTCAATTAAGGGAATGAAAAATTTACTTTATTGAATAGACGAGATTCAATGTGGTTGCGTGCATTATTATGTAAAATGAAAGTTAGACTTTGACCCTACTAATTTGAGTTCCTAAATATCTTTGGGTATGATTTCTATTTCTTATATATCTTTGTATCAAGATGATGCATTTTCTAAGGGGGGGAGTATGTCACAACCCACTCTTGTATATCACCAATCTATTGGAGTTTCCAAAGACATATGGCTTGCTATGCATTGTCTCCTTGTGTGACCATCTGATTGATATTTCCTTGTAGACTCTTTAACCACATCTAATGAATATTTTAAGCCAAGCATAGGAATTACATTTACATATCCTTGGCATTGTAATGGCTTATCACTAGCATTCCACTATATTTCCACATTGGATGAGTATTTAAACCTCAAGCTTCACATATGGTCTTGACTTCATACCACTGTGATAAGGAGGAAATAAATACAAGGTACTTAAGTTGGAGCTAAGATATACCTATGGAGTTGCTTTTGATGACGCCACAATGGTAACTTGTAGATAGTTAAAACTGGTGTAAAATGCACTCCTTGAGTAAACCAAATAGTCAAACAACCCAGCTACGAATGAAAGCACTATCTAAACTTGAAGGCCATGCAGAAATCTTGTGTCATTTATACAACGTGTGTGCACTTGGAAGTAACTAAATCCCCACAAGAGTGGTTATGAAAGTAAATGTATGTTTCTTTTTATACATGAGCAACCAAATTAGGCCTTACAAGCCATAGGTAGAGTTAGGAGCACATTTGTCATCATAAGATCATTTCTTTTTTTTAGTTCCATTTGTAAATGGACCCCCAAATCGTAAGCATGTCATATAGGGAAAAATAGTCAAGAAACATCGTGATCTTCTAGATATTATCTTAAGTGAAGGGCTCAGGTTGAAATTTTTTATTTTCATTGCTCCTTGCTAATCATAGAAAATGTTTTCTATTCTTTAGAATTAATATCCTTGTTACCTAACTCTTATACCGAGTCACAAGGTTGTTTGACGAGCATTCATGCTTGATTATTTTAGTGAGTTATATACAAATGGGACTATAAATGCATCTCATGAACTATGCATCACAATCCCCTATCTCATTGAGTGGATTGTTTTCACCAATTCTTACAAACTAAATCTGCCAAGTGGATGGTATTATTTATTAATTGACATTTTAAAATACATTTTGGATAGATGGATTGCTATCCCAAATTAATTGCATTCTCATTCTTGCTGGTTTGCTAATAGAACTATGTTTGGAATAACTAATGACATAGAAGTGATGTATTTAACTTTCCATTGTTAAAACTGTTTGATATCTAGAGCTATTGTGTTAAGAATAGAAGTAACTGTTGGAAGCATGAATGCTGATGATATTCCTATGGGGGAGTATTGTAGAAACATGATTAGATCATTATCATGATGATATGTTACATTCATGACTGTGTTTTTCATTGATGTCAACATAACAATTTTCTGTGGTATCTGATAGAAGAATAGTGGAAAGATCAAGTTGGTACGAATAGATTGTTGAGTACTTTTAGTAGCGAGGTTAAAGAGAGATACGACTAAGTGTATTAAATGTAGCTAACCTTAGAAGCATAAGATATTAAGTCTAGAAGAAGTCATTC
Organism: Cupressus sempervirens; assembly: GCA_028749045.1. Lineage (NCBI taxonomy): Eukaryota > Viridiplantae > Streptophyta > Pinopsida > Cupressales > Cupressaceae > Cupressus > Cupressus sempervirens. Next base: position 240,941,620 of record CM053792.1, read on the forward strand.
AAGTGTTGGGGAGGACTGTTCTGAGATAGAGTTTACAGAGGCATGTTCTGGTAAACTTGTTATGCCTCTTAGCATATTTATTATTTTGAGGAGCTAAAGTTACAAATGTGAAGAAGGCATGTTGGTGATGATGTGGTTAAGTTTTCTCTTCATAATATTACGTGTACGAAAAGTTATTCAAGTTGCAAGGTGAAAGATTAATGTTATCGCTAAGTGTAATGTGTTCTTAATGTGGTCCTATAATAATTAATTGAGAAGGTGTAACAACCAACTCAGAGAATTATTTTATGGACTTGGTATAAAGGAAGGATATTTTCCTTTATCATTCAAATGAAGGAGAAGTGATTGCAAGAAACACAAAGAGTGGAATGCGAAGATAAGCATATTAGAGTGGAAGTGAAGGCAACTTCATTGCTAAGGTTTTATTGTGTGATTGTGTGATTCAAAGTTGGATACTTGGATCCGAGGTTCATGACCTAGTCTAAAAGGTCTAACAATGATTGGTCCAATTGACAAGATAGAGGAAAGAAGTTGAAGTACAATACACACAATTATTTTGCAAGGAATAGTTGAGAGATTAGTTGGACAATGAGTTTAGTTATCTTGCCCCAGAAGTTTTTTGGATAGTGGGTCCTTCTGTCTTCTACAACTCTTAATAGGGTTGGCACAACTCCTAATAGGGTTGGAATCTCCTAACAGGGATTCTAAGTCTCCTAATAGGGACTCATATGTACTAAATGTTGTAATAAACTCCTAACAGGGTCCATCCTCTAACAAGGAATATTTATATTAGTACATCATCTTGTGGGCATCAATCCCACCAGGGTTTTCCCTTTGATCAAGGGTTTTCCTAGTTAACATATCTAGTGTAATTGTCTATGTACATCTTGTATGGTTGCTGTTTACTTTGGTTGAATGGATAAGATTGTTTAAGGTTGATAAATGTTTTAATTATTGGATAACTGATTCACCTCCCCTAGTTATCTTGGATGACTATTTTTTCTAAAAATTGGTATCAAAGCATCAAGTCCTTGAAGATAAAGTTTAACAACTTTGGGAGATCCATGGCAAGCATGTTCAAGAAAGATAGTCCAAAGTTTGATGAAACAAATTATGACAATTGGAAGGAAAAGATGAAGAAACATCTACTGTGTATGGGTCTAGGATATTGGATCTTGAAAAAAAATCAAAGACAATCATTGTTGAAAAAGATTTGGAAACTTGTATCGAGGAAGAAAGAGATCTTTTTATGCGCAACATGAGAGCTAGAGAAGCACTATTGGCTACACTTCTTGAAATTGAATACAATAAGGTAAAGTCACTTGTTACTTCACATTTGATTTGGAAAGCTTTGGAAACTATTTTTGAAGGTGATGAACATTCTAAGAAATTCAGGCTACAAAATTAGATTTGTGCATTTCAAGATGCTAAAATGATGGAAGATGAATCTATAAGATCATATATAGGAAGAATATCAGAAATCATTGTAGGTATTAAATCTTAGGGAGGAACCAAAGAAGATGATAAGGTTATATGGAAGATATTGAAGACCTTAACACCACCATTTAAGTTAGCAGTTCAAATGATACAGTTGTTGATATCTTGGAAGACTTGAACTAGTTGAGAATGAGCTTAAATAGTCCAGAGAATTGACCATAACCAAAATAACTTTCAGTGCCTTGAATATTTGACCTAGTTTATCAAGGAAAATAAGTGCTAGAGGAGATTTTGATAGTAGTAGCAGATACAATGAGGACAAAAAGATTGAATCTGAAGGAGTAGTCCTTCTGGTAAGAAGAGAAAAATATGGTAAGAAAATATTTAAATGTTGGACTTGTAAGTAATTTGGTCATTATGCATCTAAGTGTCCTATAAAAGAGAAAAAAGTATAGAGGAAATTTCAAACATAGAAGAGATAGAGAATGTTTGTATGCAAATGAAGTAGATGATTCTAATGAACAAGCAGTAAGTGCTAGTGATGATGAAATAAGATTTATAGCAATTAAAGAAGAAAGTCTAGAGAAAGTAGCTTTGGTATCAAAGGTTAAAAAGAAATCTGATTAGATAATTGATAGTGGTTGTTCACGTCAAATGAATGGTGATATGAACAATTTTTTTGACTTCAAAAGTTAGGATGGAGGCATTGCTAGAGTTGTAAATAATGCAACATGCCATGTTAAAGGTATTGGATCTATAACTCTTGATGGTAAAACTAACAATGAGGATATATATTTTGTTGATGGTTTGAAGCACAATCTTCTAAGTGTTGGATAACTAGTGGATACAGGTTATTAGTTGTATTTCACAGAAAATACATGCATGATCAAAGACAAAGATGGAAAGATAATTGGAACAGGAACCAGATCTAGAGGTAATGTATTTCAGTTGAATCCTATTGAAATGACATGTTTATTGCAAAGGTAGATGATAGTTGGTTATGGCATAAGATATTTTTTCATATAAACTTTGATAGTATTGTGAAGACCAGTAGTATGTTTGCAGTTAGAGATTTGCCTAAAATTGTAAAACCTACTAACACAATTTGCAAGGAGTGTGTTTTGGTGAAGCATAACTAATGCAGAGGTAAAACACAATGGAAGCAAACACAATAGAAATAGGAACCAACACTAGCAAGAGATAGATTATAAATTTTTTCTATTTAATTTATCAAATGAACAGTACATACATTAGCTCTTCTTGCAGTTTTCTTCTCTTCGTAACTTTATATCCAGAAACTTTACTCTCCAACTTGACCTAAACCTAAACCTATAACTCTATTTATACTTGCTAAGATAATCTATGAAACCTTCTAGATTATTAAAAAATAGGAAAAACAACTTATAGAAAATTCTAGATCAATATAGAATGGGGAAGAATGACCCCACAATGATCTATACAAATCCCAAGAAAATTATCTTATCTTAATGACAAAATCAAGATAAATTTTTCAAGTCGGCTCGTGCATAAAACTTGACCTAAATACATAAAACTTGACCTACTTGACCTATATACATAAAACTTGACCTACTTGACCTAAATACATAAAACTTGACCTAAATACTTTATATAAAACTTTGACCTAATGCTTTATGTGGGTACTCCTGCACCATACTCCCTAGGAAATTTTATCTCAAGCCCACTTAAGATGAGCTCTTGTAGAGTGGTACCTTGCTTCTTGATATCTTGTTCAGTCATCCACACAACATCTAAATTTGAATAACTTTTGAGTTTTACCAAATACTGATTGGACTCCTTTCCTTTTTGTTGCTTAATGACTTTGGTGTCAAGTATCCTGTCTAGTTGTGGTGTCTGCTTAAATGGTAGACGTTGAATGTCTTCTATATCAGCAATCTATCCTGTATCAATTTCTTCAATGGGTGCTTTGAATGGTGCAAGGTCTGCTATGTTGAAGATGGGGGAAATGCCAATCTTAGGTGGCAATTGAATCTCATAAGCATTTGGTCCAAACTTCTTTAATATTTGACAAGGACCTAGTTTTCTCAACATAAGTTTGGTAGATTTACCTTTTGGTAGCCTCTCCTTCTTGAGATTTTCCCATACTAAATCTCCCACTTCAAATTCTAAATGTCTCTGTTTCTGATCTGCATGCTTTTTATACTTGTCAGAGGTGTTTTGAAGTTGTGCTTTGACTTCATCATGGATTTCTTTTATGGCAATAACAAATTCTTCTCCTTGGGCACTAACTTGTTGCTATGAACTCATATATCTTAACTCAAAAATCCCTCTAGGATGAATTCCATATACCACTTGAAATGGTGACTTTCATGTACTTCTATTTATGGAGTCATTATATACAAATTCAGCTTGGGGTAGGATTACATCCCATTTTGCTGCATGTTGTCTTGTGAGTATTTTTAACAGACTGCCCAATGTTCTATTAACTACCTTTGTTTGGCCATCAGTTTGAGGGTGGTAGGCTAATGAAAATGATAAATTGGTTCCAAGTTTCCTCCATAAAGTTCTCCAAAAGTGTCCTACGAACTTCACATCCCTGTCTGAGACTATATTGAGTGGTAGCCCATGAATCCTGATGACTTCCTTGAAAAAGAGATTTGCTATATGAGAAGCATCATTGGTTAACTTACAGGGTAAGAAGTGAGCCATTTTGCTAAACCTATCTACTACAAAAAATACATTATCATACCCCTTTTGTGTCCATGGCAGCCCCATTACAAAATCCATCGTTATGCTTTCCCAAGGTCTAGATGGTATTAGCAAAGGTTGATAAAGCCCAACATTTGTAGTCCTTCCTTTGGCCCTTTGAAAAATCATACATGTTGCCACAAAGTTTCTCACACCAGTCTGAAGTTTAGGCCAATAGTAGTACCTTCTAACCAATTCTAAGGTTTTATCCAAACCAAAATGTCCACCCATTGTTCCACGATGCTTCTTTTTGATAATGTTTGTCCTGATAGAGCACCTAGGTACACATAGTTGTCCTCCTTTGAAAAGAAGTCTGTCTTGTATCAAGAAATCAAGAAAATTAGCATGGTATCTCTCACCAAACTCCATAAATACCTTGTAGATGTCACCAAAATCTGGATCTGCTACATACATGTCCTTGAGTGCTTCAATTCCCAAACTTTCTAGCTATATCTGGGAGATAGTTAGATTCCTTCTACTAAGAGCATCAAAAACCTTATTTGATATGCCCTTCTTATGCTTGATGGTGAAGGTATAGGCCTGTAAATACTCCATCCATTTCATGTGCCTATGACTTAATTTTTCTTGGCTATTTAGAAAACTAAGTGCTTGGTTATCGGTATACACAAAAAACTCCTTTGGTAATAAGTAATGTCTCCAACTTTTGAGAGCTTGAACCAATGCATACTTAGCATTTCTAAGTCATATGAAGAGTATTTCTCCTTGGCTCCATTGAGTTTTTCACTTGAGAAAGTCACTGGTTTTCCTTCTTGACTAAGAATTGCCTCTATATCAACCTTGCTAGCATTACATTCTACTTGGAAAACTTTGTTAAAATTAGGTAAAGAAAGAATTGGCTGCTCACTAACCTTTTTCTTAAGCAACTCAAAAGCTTCATTTGTTGATTGATTCCATGCAAACTTACACTTCCTTCCTCCTTTAATAGTTTCTAACATAGGAGCACATATATGACTGAAATTTCTTATGAATTTCCTATAAAATGTAGCAAGACCATGAAAGCTTCTAACATCTCCAACTATTTTTGGGGGTGGCCAGGATAGTATAACACTTACCTTTTCTTTATCCATCTTCAATCAACCTTGGGAGATCACAAAACCTAGATATGTCAACTCCTCTTGCATAAACAAACATTTTTCCAAATTTATTACCAATTTCTCCTCATGAAGTCTTCTCAAAACCATGTCAATGTGCTCTAGGTGTTCTTCCTTTGTCTTGCTGAAAATTAATATGTCATCTAAATATACTATGACAAACTTGCCATTGAAGTCCTTGAGTATTTCATTCATAAGTCTCATAAAGGTACTAGGAGCATTAGAGAGTCCAAATGGCATTACCTTCAATTAATATAATCCATCATTGGTTTTGAATGCTATCTTCCACTCATCTCCAGCTCTTATCCTTATTTGATGGTACCCACTTTTTAAGTCAATCTTGGAGAAATACTTTGCACCTCCCAAACAATCAAACAAATCTTCAATTCTTGGCATTGGAAACCTATATCTGATTGTAATTTTATTTATGGCTCTAGAATCAATGCATAACCTCCAAGTTCCTTCCTTCTTAGGTGCCAAAATAGCAGGTACAACACATGGGCTTAAGCTTTTTATAATCAAGCCAGAATCGAGTAACTCCTTTACTTTTCTCGCAATCTCTTCATTTTGTTGTGGTGTCATCTTGTATGCAGCCTTATTAGGTAAAGTAGCTCCAGGAATGAAATCAATATAATGACTAATGTCTCATATAGGTGGTAAAGATTTTGGCATACCTTTTGAAATCAAACCTTCATATTTATCCAAAAGTTCTTTCACTTCATTAGGAATTGCCTTCTTTGTTTCAACCTCCTTTCTGTCTTTTCCAATGAGTTCTTGTGGTTGTGGGTTAGGCATCAAAAGAAAACAAGGCTTAGGTTCATCCTTCATGTCTCATAAGAATTCCTTTTTATAACCATCATAATTTTGGCTTCCCTATCCTTATTTTCTTTCACTTCCTCATGATCAATAAATGGAATCAATCTAATCACCTTTCCATCCTTCTTGATGGTGTATATATTGAGTTTTCCATCATGTTGTGCCTATAAATCATACTGCCAGGGCCTACCAAATAATAGGTGGCATGCATCCATATCAACTATATCACACAAAATTCTATCCTTATACTTTCCAATCTGAAAATCAACCCATGCTTTCTCATTTATGAGAGTTTGTTGACCCTTCATTATCCATGAAACCTTATAAGGAAAAGGATGAGGTATTCTCCTAAGTTTTAGCTTCTCAACCATCTCAAGAGAAACTAAATTCTCAGTAGATCCTGAATCAATAATGACTTTACATACCTTACCTCCAGATTTGCAAGTAGTCCTAAAGATAGTTTTCCTTTGTGGTGGTTCCATGGTAGTAGGCACTTTCAAAAGTGTTCTTCTCATCATTAAACTTTCTCCTCTTTCAGGTACACTATCTAAGTCAACCATCTCCTTCTCTTTGTAGTCATCATCTTGTACCAAATGAGTTCTTCTTTCACCTTGTGAACTTGAACTTGCTCTATCTTGACACCTAGATGCATAATGTCCCTCCTTATTACAAGTGAAACAAACAATTGAACTTGCCCTTCTACCACCAAATCCACCTTTTGAATTTCCTCTTCTACCTCTGAAATTTCCTTCACTTTGACTGGTTTCTTGCTTTATCTCCTTATGATCTTCATGGTTTTGTCCTCTTCCTTGGAAATTTCCTCTTCCCCTTTGATTTCTTCCTCTTCCTCTGCTATTTTGTTCTTGCCTTCTTTTCAATTTGGCTTCCACATTCAATGCTAGTTGATAACATTTTTGTACTGTATCTAGACATAATAAATTAAGTTCTTCTTGAATTTTCAACCTCAATCCATTGAGATATCTAGAAACTTTTATACTTTCACATTCACTCTGCTTTGACCCCAGGCTTAATTTTTGAAATTTTTCAGTATAGGTAGTGACATCTAGCTCATTTTGTCTTAAAATCTGTCTCATTCGATGAAGTTGGATTTCATAATCCTTAGGTAAGTATGTTTCTCTCACCTTGGCACACATCCTTTCCCATGAAGTTATCGTGTTCTTACCTTCTTTGACCCTTTCTCCTTGAATGAAATTCCACCAAGTGAGGGCTGGTCCCTTCAACTTTGACTTGGCAATTTTTACCTTATCCTTCTCTGCTATATTTTCACATTCAAAATGGTTGTTCAAGGCTTATATCCAATCCACAACAACATCAGCGTCCATCTTTCCTAAGTAGATGGGTAGGTCACCTTTGGCATCCTTCTTACCAACTCTCTCAAGGGCTTCTATAAAGTATCTCTGGTCTATAGGTAAGTTAACCACCTCCTGCTCTAGGGTATCCTCTTCTTCCCCTTCTTCCTCTTGCTTTGAGGAAATCTTTGCTTTATTTTCCATCTAGCCCTTCATCTTCTCAAATTCATCTAATAACCACTTATTGATTTTCTCTTGTTCTTGCATCTTCTTTGCTAGTTTAGCATTGGTGACCATGTTTGTTGTTTCAGCTTTTGACTCTGATCCAGACATAAAATCTAATTGCCTCAAGAGCTTTCCCCAAGCTCTGATACCAAAAATGATGCAAAGGTAAAACACAACAGAAGCAAACACAATAGAAATAGGAACCAACACCAGCAAGAGATAGATTATAAAATTCTTCTATTTAATTTATCAAATGAATAGTACATACATTAGCTCTTCCTGTAGTTTTCTTCTCTTCGTAACTTTGTATCCATAAAATTTTCTCTCCAACTTGACCTAAACCTAAACCTAAAACTCTATTTATACTTGCTAAGATAATCTATGAAACCTTCTAGATTATTACAAAATAGGAAAAACAACTTATAGATAATTCTAGATCAGTATAGAATGGGGAAGAATGACCCCACAATGATCTGTACAAATTCCAAGAAAAATATCTTATCCTAATGATGAAATCAAGATAAATTTCTCCAGTCGGCTCATGCATAAAACTTCACCTAAATACATAAAACTTGACCTAAATACTTTATATAAAACTTTGACCTAAATACTTTATGTGGGTGCTCCTGCACCAATAACAAAACTTCTTTTCCCTTCAAGAAGTTTACTACTACAACAAAATTGGAGATTGTACACACAGATCTCAACAGTCTTACAAAGACTAAAGGATTTTATGGTGAAAGCTATTTCATGATTTTAGTTGACGACTTTTCTAGAATGATGTGGGTTGCATTTCTTAAAGAAAATTTTGAGGCATTTGATAAGTTCAAGATATTCAAGAATAGATTTGAGAATGAATTAGGCATGAAGAATAAATGTTTAAGATCATATAGAGAAGGAGAGTTTACTTCAAATGAGTTTAATATCTTTTGTGAAGCTAATGGAATCAAAGGACAATTATCAACTCCAAGAACTTCTAAATATAATGGTATAGCAGAAAGAAGAATCAGGTTAGTAATAGAAGCAACAAGAGCTATGTTAGCTCAAAATGATGTATCCAAGATATTTTGGAGATAAGATGTGAATAAAATAGTCTACACTATGAACAGGGTATAGGTCAGGAAATACACAAACAAGACCCCTTATGAATTGTGGTTTGGTCACTCACCTATAGTTAAGTATTTTATAATTTTTGACATTAAGTGTTATATTAAAAGAGATAATGATATTGGTAAGTTTGATGCTAGAAGAGATGAAGGTATGTTTCTTGGTTATTCATTGAAAAGAAAGGCTTATAGATGTTATAATCAAAGAACTAAGACTATTATGGAAAGTGCAAATGTTAGGGTTGATGAGAAATTTAGGATACAAGAAAGCATAGTTGATTACAATTTAGATGATGATGTTGTTACTAAAGCAAGGAATGATGAATTATTCCTTGAGACTAACAATGATTTGCAGAATAAAGGAGAGCTAAAGAAAGAACAAAGCTCAGAACCTTAAGTACAACCAAGAGTTGAGATAAAAAGTCCTACTTCGGGTAAGAATATGACAAAGAATCATCCACTTGAGTAGATCATCAGAAGCAGAGATAAAGGTGTGATGACAGGAAGTAGAGTTAATGAAGAACTATGTTTGATATCTCAAGTTGAACCTAAAAATGAAGATGAATCATGTAAAGATGACTATTGGAAGCAAGCTGTGAAAGAGGAATTGGATTAGATAGTAAAGAATGACACATGGGAATTGGTCCCCAGACCAATAGACAAGAATGTGATAGGAACAAGATGGGTATTCAGAAATGAGATGAATGAATAAGGAAAATTTGTAAGGAACAAGGCAAAATTGGTATGCAAAGGTTACTTATAATAAGAAGGAATAGACTATGATGAGACCTATGCTCCTGTGTCCAGAATTGAAGTAGTAAGATTATTCTTAGCATATGCAGCATATAAGAAATTCAAAGTGTATTAGATGGATGTCAAGTCAACATTTCTAAATGAAGAACTTGAAGAAGAGGTATACATAGAACAACCTAAAGGTTGTCCTTTAATAGATGACAAGGATATAGTATGAAGATTGAAGAAAGCATTGTGTGGCTTGAAGCAAGCACCCAAAACTTGGTTTGCAAGGTTAGATAAGCATTTGACAAAGCTTGGATATAGAAAATGTATGGCAGATAATAATCTATATTGGAAAGAAATTGATGATGGATTAATGATTTTGGTAATATTTGTTGATGATATCATATTTGGAGGAAATGATGATGAAAGTGACAAGTTTGCAGAAGAAATGAAGAAAGAATTTGAAATGAGTATGATAGGAGAAATGAAATATTTTCTAGGATTACTTAAGCTTGTTGGAACACCTATGGTAACTGGACACAAGTTATCTATAGAGGATGAGACACCTATTGTTGAGTAGAAGAAGTACAGATTTATGATCGAAGGTTTACAATATTCGACTCACACAAGGCAAGATATAGAAAATGAAGTTGGAATTGTTGCAAGATTCTAAGTTGATCCTAGAGAAGCACATTATGCAACAGTCAAAAGCATATTTAGATACCCAAAAGGAACACCAAAGTTCAGATTGTGGTATGATAAGTCGAATGATTTCCCTCTATGTACTTATACTGATGCTGATTGGGAAGGCAATATGGATGATAGAAAGAACACAAGTGGTGGAGCCTTCTTTCTTGGAGGAAGAATAGTTTTGTGGCTAAGCAAGAAGTAGGATTGTACCTCAAAAAGTACAATAGAAACATAATATGTTGCAACAACAAAAAATTGTAATCAAGCTATTTGGATGAATAAGATGCTAGAGGATGTAAAGATAGAATTCAATGAACCTGTTGTCATACATTGTGACAATAAAAGCATAGTAAATGTGTCTAAGAATCCAATGTTGCATTCTAAGACTAAGCAAATTTCTATCAAGTATCATATGTTGAGAGAGAAAGTTGCAAAAAAGAAAATTAGATTGGAGTATGTGAGCACTAAAGAGAAAATTGCAGATATCTTCACTAAGCCTCTTTCCAAAGAGACTTTTGAGTATTTGCAAGGTATGCTAGGGGTTATGCCCCTTCCTATATTAGACTAGAAGATGCAAGAATGCATCAATCTAGTGTAATAGAGCACCATTGTTTGTCTAGACTGAATGCTGATACTTCATATATGGGGGAGTATCTGTGATAGACAGAGTCATCTAGGACTCTCGTTGGAAGTTGCTTTTGAACAATGTCTTTGGACACTTGAGCTAAGTAAGAATCGGTTGTTGTAGAGTTTGATGGTTGCTAAAACCTTTGACATTGATGTCAATGGAGGAGACATTTAGCATGAAAAATAGATTGAAGAAGTAAATAGGTTGGAGAAGTACAACATGGGAGAATGATTGATGAAGAGGATTTGAAAAGAAAGATTAACAGTCTTTTGTAGTTGGTGTTCTTGGAATTAGATGTTTTTCATCTATGTTTCCATTAATGCCAAAGGGGGAGATTGTTGGAAGCATGAATGCTAATGATATTCCTATGGGGGAGTATTGTGGAAATATTATTAGATCATTATCATGATGATATGTTACATTTATGACTATGTTTGTCATTGATTTCAACATAGCAATTTTCTGTGGTATCTGACAGAAGACCAACGACAAGATAAAGTTGCTACAGACATATCATTGAGCACTTTTAGTAGTGAGGTTAAAGAGAGATACTATTAAGCATCTAGTATATGCAACTAACCTTGGAAGCATAAGATATCAAGTCTAGAAGAAGTTATTCAAGTTTCGGTGAAGACTGTTCTTAGATGGAGTTTATAGAGACATGTTTTGGTAAACTTGTTATATCTCTTAGTAGAGTTATTATTTTGCGAAGCCAAAGTTGTAGATTTGAAGAAGACATGTTGATGATGACATGGTTAAGTTCTCTCATCATAATATTACACATATTGAAAGTTATTTGAGTTACAAGGTGAAAGATTAATGTTATTGCTAAGTGTAATGTGTTCTTAATGTGGTCCTATAATAATTAATTGATAAGGTGTAACAATTAGCTTAGGGAATTGTTTTATGGACTTGGTATGAAGGAAGGACATTTTCCTTTATCATTGAAATGTAAGATAAGTGATTGCAAGCAACACAAAGAGCGGAATGTGAAGATAAGTAGAGCAGAGTGGAAGTGAAGGAAACTTCATTGCGGAGGTTTTATTGTGTGATCCAAAGTTAGATACTTGGATTTGAGGTTTGTGATATGGTCTACAAGGTCTAATAGTGATTGGTCTAGTTGACAAGACAAAGGAAAGAAGTTGAAGTACAATACACACAATTATTATGCAAGGAATAGTTGAGAGATCGGTTGGACAATGAGTTTAGTGATATTTCCCTAGAAGCTATTTGGATATTGGGTCCTTCTATCTTCTACAACTCCTAATAGGGTTGGCACAACTCTTAGCAGGGTTGGAATCTCCTAACAAGGATTCAAAGTCTCCTAACAGGGACTCATCTATACTAAATGTTGTAATAGACTCCTAACAGGGTCCATCCTCTAACAAGGAATATTTATATTAGTATATTATCTTGTGGGCATCATTCCCATTGGGGTTTTCCCTCTGATCAAGGGTTTCCCCAGTTAAAATATCTGGTGTAATTGTCTATGTGGATCTTTTTATGGTTGCTATTTACTTTGGTTGAATGGATAAGATTGTTTAAGGTTGATAAATGTTTTAATTATTAGATAACTGATTCACACCCCCCCTCTCAGTTATCTTGGAGGACTATTGTTTTTAACAGTAATGAAGTTATGTTGCATCTTTATATCATTTTGCATTATTAATTGGAGTTATTATTTTCTTTAAACTTGAGTGAGAATCATGGTTATAATGAATCCATGATAGTCATATTCAATGTGCGTTCTAAAGGATTTAATGAATGTTCACTATCACTAGATAAATCTATGGAAACTATAAACTTTGGGACACCCAATTGATTATACTGTGGGTATTGTTAAACATTAGGAAAATGATAATGGGTAAGATCAGTAATGGTAAGGGAAATAACTTGTTTAATTAGTAAAATATTTAGTAGTTCACTAATTGGATATCGCCACCATAGACTAGCATATTGAAAACTTGTATGAATTATAGAGAAAAACTTGTCCTTTTATTTGAAACAATCAAAGATATTATGTACTAGACTAGAAGAGGACTATTGGTTAAATTAGGTGGGACTTGAATGCCATTGATACTTTGTGACTGAATATAGAGTTAGAACATTATATGAATAATTGAAATGATTGGCTATAAGGACACATTAAAAGAAAAAACTATATGCATATGAGGAGCATGATCTATATGATTAGTGCGCGAGTAGGAGGTTTCCTTCCATCAATTTCCTTCTATAGACAATGCATGCTGCATTTGGAAGTGTCTAGGGAAAATGTCATTTTGTGACTCTAGAGATGAAAAAGTCCATGTTCTTACAAATTAAGATTTTATGTGTCTCCATTGATCAATAATTTCATTGTGTCAAAATATTGTTTTGAAATACAAAATTTAAGGGAAGATAGACATGAGTCACCTTATTTCTACTACATACATGAGTAAATTCTAGATAAAGAGGTTGTTTTATGTGGGACGTAATTGGTATTTTATCATTTCCTTAAATTCTCTAGAATGATGGATTATTTGGATAAACGTATTTCTCCTTGCTCCATGAGTAATTACATATGTTGAAATAGAATCCCTCTAATGTGTAACGGACCCCCCATAATGCATAATTGACACTATTATTTTGCAATCGAATACTCATTTGTAACTGTCATACATTAATTTAATATCATTATCATTTTCAAAAAAAAGAAGAAGTTTAATATCGATTATTTCTCCTTGATCCATGAGTAATTACATAATTTGAAATAGAATTTGATTCTTGTTATGCTTCTTATCAATGGAAAGAGCATTGATTTGGTTTCTTTAAAATGCACCCTGTCTAACTCTGTCTTATGAGATGAGCACCGATAATGGCAGACATCTTGGAAAGTTTCTTGATAATGATCATGCCTTCTATTTATAAAGAGATAAGATTTGAATATACATAGTTTTCCTTTGGTGCTATACAATTCCATTCCTTCCTTTGGTTTTACTTGGTTAGTCTTCCTTATTTTCAGGCTGGGTATCTTTCATGTCAATAAAGATTTTGGGGAAGCTTAACAGCTTCGTGGTAGGGTCTAAAGAACTCCTACAATATCCTTGACCTTTTGTTCTTAGATAGGTTCTAGAGCTTCTGTCAAAATTGACGACATAATTGATACATCTTGGCATTTTGGTAACTGAATAATGGTTTCTTTTTAGATTTGAGCATACATGTATATATATCATTTTTGTTAAATTTAATGATAGTTAATCAACTAATATTGATTGGTCAATTTTCAAATGACTTTGACTCTCATTGAATCTTCTGCATTTTATGGAGATTGCTGATGTGGCATTGGTTTTGCAAAGGAAATCCTTACATAAATCTTCCCTTCAACATTGATGACAACACCAAGATCATGATAAGACAATACCAAGATCACCAAAAATCACAATATCCAAATTGTTGGGAAAGCCAACAAGTGTTACAAATACAAACTGATTTCTCATCTTGAGCTAATCCAAACTCTAATAAGTACTTCTTATACTTATTCCAAGGTAGTACTTCTCCCCTTGGGCCTATGATCTTCTTGTAAAGTTTTAGTTTTTCTTCCCATTTTCTAATAATGCCAAATGTGCTTCACTAATTTTTGAGTTTACTTTCATACTTCTAATATTCAATTTTTTTAGTGTATCTAGGTTTAGCATACTTGGATTTTTACTTGTTTAAATAAAAGTGTCACATAAGAAAATACATTGCTAATTGCAAGCTAGTGTTGTTTATGACAGCCAAATAACACACTTGATGAAGAATTTAGCTATTTGTCAATTGGTTGGAACATTTGAAACCTACATCTTGATGGGGTTTCACACTCAAATAGGGACTTTTTTATCTCTAAAAGTCATGGTAGCCACGTGACCTTCATGATAATTGTAGAACCAAGGTTTTGTGGATAGATTTGTTGAAACTACATGGGCATACTAGCCATAAGTTTCAACCATGGGATATCAACATCTTATCTCCATTTTCAACCCACTTCAAATAAAAAAGGAATACATGGATGATATATATCCTTGAAATTGATATCTAATAGGAAGAGGTAGAAACTCATAAAAGAAAAGAATTCAACCAGGCATTGTCACCATCCAACATCATAAGTAGCTTTCACAGGATAGGAATTTGGCCACTAAACATGTCTACACTTGAGAAGGATACGATGCCAAGTGATACCTTTGATTTTGAAGAGGAAGCATGAAGACTCAAATTAGAAAATGATGATGTTATAATTGCAGATGATACGAAGTTCATTGAAGTAGAGATATTTATGCATATTCATGGTTATAGAGAAACTAAAACTGATGGTTTTGTGCAAGAATTCAATGTACATAACATAGAGATGATAGTTAATATATCATTAGGTCTGATTTTTCCACCACAACTATCCAAACCGTAGATTGTGTATGAACAAGGAACACATAATGTTGGAACATACACTACATCTACACTAAATATTATAGATGTTTAAGAAAACCATAATATGAAAATTGACACTAAAAAAAGTCTTATGCTTCCAACTCAAGCTACTATACCTGATTGAATAAGTGAAGAAATTACTAACATTGAAATTATTACATATTTTTTTGATAAATAAGTATACCTTTCCATGTCATCTCCACCAAATATGGGTGAAACAAAAGGTGATTCATTTCTTTACAAATACATCAATTTGGGACCAAAAAGACAATGGTGTAGGTGAGGAGGGAAATAACATAAGTGATCAGAATACTGAATTCATGTCATGTGCATATCATAATAAGTTTAAATAAAGAACCCCAACTAGTAAATTCATGAGACTTCTAGTGAAGTGGCTGCAACACTCATCACATAAAGGTTATTTGAGAACATTTTTTCTTAGTAGGAAGTCACAAATTTTAGCATTTGATGCCCTATGTTTACATGCTTAGTGAAAATTACAAATAAAAGAGGAATTCAAAGTCGCATCAAAATATGAAGGAGATAAGAAAGAGGAAGGCAAAATGTGAGGCAAAACAAGCAACATTATAAGAAAAAAAGCTGCAAAAGTAATTGAGAAAATAACAAGAAGTGTGAGAGAAGGTAGAACAATAAGATAAATAGAAGAGAGATTGAGAGAAAAAGGCAATTGATAAGAAAGTATGAAAAACTAACAAGTAAAAGAATAGAGTTCATTGACTAATCAACCCTTTGTATACCTAGTTTTCATTGGCATGTACAACCACTTTACCCCAACATTTATAAAAATCAATAATGTGTAGTAAGGGAGTACAAATATCACTCCGCTATCCTCACAAAACCCAATCCTAATTGACATATTCAACCTTTTTACCCCAGTCTTGGCATCAATTAGTAATGTGCAAAAAGGGAGTACCCTTGGGGAACTCATCTTAATTAGAAATGAATGGTAATATAAGCCACAAATTGATAGATAAATTAGAAATTTCTATACAAAATCATCCTAATCAATTAACACCATCTACAATTGGAGCAGATGATGCTACCTCTCTATATGAGACACGTCCTCCTCTTTCATGACTTATGAAGAATTAGCTAAAGTAGCCATTATTGTAATTTTGTTTTTGATGTAGGAACATAATTTTGAGATTTTCTTTATAGAGAAAATCAATGTATAAATTCGATATGATTATAAATGATGATCATTCTACTTCTATTACGTTGAATCTTACATGTGTAACAATTGTCATGAAAGATAGGAGCAATCAATATCTAGTCTTATGTTTATATGTTGTATCAATGTATTTAATATTTTTATGTAAAGTTTTAATGATTTTAAAAGAGTGTTAGATGATTTTGAAAAGTTCCCTTTGCAATGGTAAATATGACTAGGTACAAACATTTACAAATATTTTAATATAATTAATAAAAAAATATGTTTATTTTTTAAACATGAAAGATAAGTGTATGCCATAAAGAATATATAAGTTTATTTTGTCAACAAAATATACTGGTTCATGCATGTTGTTTACGTAACACATATCTCTATATTGTTAACATATATAAATGATTATGTTAAGTAAATAATAGATATGCCAATAATTATGTTTATAAATAAATAAATAAATAAATAAATAAATAAATAAATAAATAAATAAATAAATAAATATATTTTATTGTTGTGGTTTCACAAAGTGTAATGTCCCCATTATAAAAATGGGTCGGAGATAAATTAAATCAATAAGCTCGTTACCAAGTTTAATTTATTTCCGTTATAAAATAAATTAAACTTTGTAACGAGCTTATTGATTTAATTTATCTTATAAAGGGGACATTACACAAAGCACACCCCATTTCACTTAGAAATGGGGACCCCCTACTTTATTTTTTAGCTTTCCAAATCCTTAGTCTGGGGTTTGAATCCTTCTAGGGTTTTTCTTACTATTTTTTTCCTAGTCAAGGTCTCTACCTAGAAACCTAGATCCCCGAAAATTGTGTTCTAGAGAAGAAAAGTCATTTTGTGCAAGTAAAAATGTGCACCTAGGGCACCTCACTAGGTGCACTAGTTCACTAAGTCACTTTCCTCTCGCAAGTGCACAGCTACGCACTTGCACAACTCTGAGTTGCACTAGATGAAAAGGCATCCTCAACTTCTCAGGGTCATAACTTTTGATCTAGAGCTTAGAATAAAAAACCATTTACACCATTGTAAAGAAGAACTAAATATATAATTTTAGTCCCTAAAACAAGGAGCCTTCAGCTACCCAATTTTAGGGACTGATGGAAATTTCAACTTGAAATTTTGAGCAAAAGACCTCTGAAAAGGCCAGTTAAAAGGACCTAGAAAAACTTGTAAGAAAGTATGAAAAAGTTTCAAACATTTGATCATTTTTGATAATCCAGATCACTTGGTCTCTGATTAGGAAGGATCAAGCAATCAAAGAGAAGAAAGAATCAAGCAATTTACATTGAAGATCAAAGATATAGAGGTTGGATACATGAACCGGAATAGGTTCTTCATCTTATGCAACTATTAATGAAAAAATTCAATACATGTGCTTGGGGATTTTAGATGCAGAAGGAGTTCAATTTTATGAATTTTTTTGGCTATAAAGAGGGTATAATTCACCAAAAGGATTAAAGTAAGTGCACAAAAGTGATCTAAAACCCCATTTGAGCAAAACCCATAAATTGTTTTCAAAATTGAGAACTTTGATTTTTTGGTGAATTAAGCACCTTGCACAAATTTCTCCCAAAGTGTCTAGGTGCACTTCTCCCAAGGTGTGCTTCTTTTGAGGTGTGTCAATAGTTAACTACTAGTTCCAAATTTAGAGCTTTCCATGCATCAGAAATGCATTCTGACGACAGTTTAACTCCTACAAACACCTAGTGAAGATGGAGCTTCTATTTTTGGCATCTCCAAAGACTCCTACATATTTTGATAGATTTCTTCTTCTTAATTTCTCATGCTTTATTTTTTTAAAGACATGTAAAGACTCATGCATCCATTAAATGATATAAATAAGGATGAAGTCCTACTTAGCACCAGTTAGAGAGTCAGTTTGTACATAAATAGATTTGTTTTATTAGTTTAGAAGAATATGTTTGCATAAAGGGATCTCTCACTCTCAACACAAGTTGAGGAGAAGATTTCTTATAAATTTTGGAATGTAATATGTATTCCAGGTCACCACTGTTATTTTGATACAATAATATATGCTTTTGGTGCTCGCATTTGTAGTGTAGTGATTCTTGCCTAAGTGTGTTATATTTTATGGATGTATATTCATGGAATGTAATTGAGCCAATAGTTTTATTGTGTTATTTTGGTTGTGTGATCTTTTAATTTTGGTGTTTTCTATGGGTCTACAAGTGTGATCTTTTAATTTTGGTGTTTTCTATGGGTCTACAAATTTTGTTGACATAGATCAAGAAGAGATCACCATTTTATTCTTGCATAGCTTGTCATCTTGCATGAGTGCACTTTCCATGGCCTTGCGATCCGATGAAAAGTGATACATCTTATGGTTACTGAATTCCCACTGATGATTGCATCAGTAGAATTAAGGTGCTACTCCTATTTTCATTGGTTACTCACCAATCTTTTCAAAGGATTAACTCGTAGGCACATTGCTTCCATGGCTTATGTCCATTAGGATTTTACTTTTCATGTTATTTGCTTAAACTTCTTGTTACCCTATCTTTGTTATTTTCTTTGCTAACCCCTGGTTAATTTAAGAATTCATATAGTTGCATTGTTAGATTGCATTCATTTAAAAAATAGAAAATACCAAAAACATATCTCTTTTGTGGTTAATTTTGAAACAATAAGTAGATTGGTCATCTTATCCAAAATTGGTTCGAACCAAAAAAGACCTCTTTGTGAATAAACACATTTTTCTACAATTGAGTGGATTCTAGTAGGTCACAAGATCGCCTAGAACCTTGGAGTTGATCCTTGGATTAGCTTTTCAAGAGAGGAGTTCAAAAGGATTCCTGCTATTAAGCATCATGCAAAACGACAGCTCAAAATTTATGTTATCATTTTTTTGATTATGTTGTCAACCAAACACATAGATTTAAGTTTTTAATACATCATCTATATTAATGTTGTATATAACTATTTACTGGGACAATTCCTTATTTTTAAAGCTTGTGATTAATACAATTATCTTTTTTTCTTACGTGATCCTTATGGCATGATATAGGCATCACAAAATTCCTATGTTTAGGTTCATACCTTGATCCAATGCTTCCATATAACATCATCCTAAGATTGGTCTGATTGTATTTAGCTTTCCAATTCTAACAACCAAGTTGGTAAGATTCAACTTGTGATGCACATTTACAACTTGCGATGCAAATAGACATATTATGTTGTTACATGTTTCATCAACCCTCTTGTATGTTCATAAAGAATGATGTATTCATATGGGGGTTATTATTATAATTAGGTCCTGAGCTATCTATTTTTAATATGTTTCCTTTGTCTTAGACATTGTTTGTAACATACAAATTTTCATAACATATTTTAATCTCAAATATATCTAATTTTACAAGTAATTGATTCCATTTCACATGAAAATGATTTATACTAACTGATTATAACTGAAAGAAACTCTAACTATATTTCATATTCAGCTGATTTTATGAGAACAAAAAGAAATATTTATGCATTGCTATAGTTTATCTACTTCTAACATATTCAACTAAAAATAAAGTAACGACTAATTATATCAATTGAAATTCTTATTCAACATAAAAGTAAATGTTTTAAAGTATCTATCTATTCATCTAAGGGTTAAAAGTAAAAGAACATACAATATTAACAAAAGAATCCCTTTATCTCATTGTCCAAGCCTCAACATTGGTGAGAGGAGAAGCATTGACATAGGCTTAACATCCCAACTATGAATCATTACTTATTCCCACTCATCCTAAATTAATAGAACAAACCTCCCTACCTTAGGATTGGGATTGGGATGTTCATAAGCCCAACCATTAGAGTAATCAGGTGGGTTGAGTGTCCCAACCATTATTCTCCAAAATAACTAAAGCATCTAGACAAACAACAAAGATCACATGTTTGGTACATCTGCCTAATTTCTACTTTGGCCAAGGATTTCAAGTTGGGTCTACAAACCCAATCTCCACCACTCGACTTGACAAAATATTATGTAACTAGAACATACATGAGCTATTATAGTTTTTAGCATATTATTTATTTAATCTAATTCTATTCTTATTTGTGCAGACTCTCTACACCTCCTCACCATTTCAGGCTACCATGTTGGTGAATCCTAGGTGCTCGCAAGTTTATATCCACTGCATTTTCTTTACACATCTGCACCTATAATGGAAAAATTGTCAATGAATTCCTCAGTGTTTGGATTACATGATATCATTTTCATCTCTGTGTGATATAAATGTATGTAATAAATTCTGAGATGAGATAATTGTTTATGCATGATTGATACACTATCATGATTAAGTAACATCAATGATATAATTGATAGATTCCAATTCTAAAATCTATTTAATATTCCTTTGAATTCAGTCTAAAATAATTAGGCATTAGTATTTTGGATTCTATGCATAAGGGGCACAAATGATACACAACTGGTGCAACAATACAGAAAGAAAAACAAACAAGATTTAGCGGTATATGAGTTTGTTTCTTGTGTTTTACATGAATCATAATAGGCTTAGCATTATGAAAGAATATAAAAAGGAAAATTTTGTTCGGCAGTAATCTTATGTGACGCCTCTATTATGATTCAGAATACTTTGTGGTTGGGAGAATGGATTTCGCTACTTGTTCTAATTCCCACAGACAAGGAATGTGAAGGGGATAAGGAGAAGAATGGAAGAGCAGTAGTTCTTGTCAGAATTACTCCTAGTCACTTTATGTAAAATAGAGAGCCACCAAGCAAAGAAGAAAGAATGAAAAGACTATGCTAAGATACGATCATGAGACTCTATATAAAGAAAAAGAAAAAGAAATTAGCTCTACGACTTGCATCAGTTACAAGAACCCATTCAAATGCAAAACAAATCAATTTTTTTTAAAAGAAGGAAAAATAGAGGGAAAGAATAAGAAGTTGAAAAGTTTGATTTTATTATTTTGTTATTATTATTCATTCTTATATATGTTCATGTGTATGTATTAATAAAGTGGCATCATTAGATTATAGCTTATAATTTATTGGTGTCACCTTATTTTTATACACATATGTTTGTATTTGAGTGTGAGTAATAATGATTAAATAATGAATTCATTAATAATTTATTTAAAGATATGAATTATAGTTTTAATCTTTATTGTTTATTATATTGTTCCTTTAATAGCTCAAGTAGTTTCATAATGCAACATGTTGTCAAATCCTAATATCCTTGCCAGGGTAGTCTTAGGTCAAACCTATCGATTTAGATGACTGGACTATTTGACCATCCCCTTTCAATGATCCTATTTAGCAATGCTTCCGTTCTCTTCAGTCTTCTTCCTACAATCATTCAAACAAACATTTTTGCCAAGACATTAATTCAAGATATTATATTATTAATTCAAAACCATTATTGATCATTTAGTGACCATTATATATTTCATCAATGTCTACATAAATAACTCATTTCACATGATTTGGAAGAAATAAATTGATACAACGACTATAATTAACTAAATCACTTCACATGAACATGAAGAAATAAATTGATTCAATGACTATAATTAACTAGCTCACTTCACATGACCAGGAAGAAATAAATTGATACATCGACATAATTAACTAACTCACTTCACATGATTAGGAAGAAATAAATTGATGCAACACCTATATTTAACTAATTTATTCACATAATAATATTTTTTAAAACCTTATGGCTATAATCAAAATACAAAATTTAGGGCAAAAATTTGGGATGTAACATACCCACCCTCTTAAATTTTTCATCATCCTTGATGAAAATAATAGCAAATTTAAGTAGTACTTAGTCAGTTATATGAAAAGAAAAGAAGTATTCAGTTTTCAATCTCAGAGAAAAGATAGGGATATCTTTGAGAAATATCACGATAATCCTCCCAAGTGGCATTATCTTTAGCATACTAGTCCCACTAGACCTTGCACTGCATTACTTCTCGATTTCGTAAGCGTAGCTTATGCACCTCGAGTATTCTGAGTAGTCTTACCTCTACCACTCCTGGTTTTCACACTTGTAGTAATTTCCAATCAATCATATGTTCATGGTGGGTAATATACTTTTTAAGATATGACACATGGAAGATGTCATGCATCCTGGCAAGGGCTGGCAGTCAAGCAATCCTGTAAGCCACTAGGTTTACAACCTCAAAAACTTCAAAGGGTCCTACATATCTTGGGGCTAACTTAGCATTCTTGCCAAACTTAATGGTACTCTTCTGAGGTTTAACTCTTAATAACACCTTGTCCCCTATTGAGAATTCTCTGGGTGTTCTTTTGGCATCAACATAACTCTTCTTTCTGTCATTTGCTTCCTTTAACCTCTGACGAATCTCGAGAAACTATTCCTCCATCTCTTAAAGCATTTTAGGCCCAATAATGATTCTATCTTCTAATTGATTCCAACTCACCGGAGTTTTGCACTTACAACCATACAAAGCCTCAAAGGGAGCCATTCTAATGGTGGATTGATAAGAGTTATTATATGAAAATTCTACTAGGTTAAGTATGTTTCTCATTGGTACTGTTAGTCCATATAGTATACTCTTAGGAGATCTTCTAATACTTGATTCACTCGTTCTATCTAATCATCTGTCTTAGGATGACAGGCTGAACTAACATTCAATTTAGTGCCCAAAGCTGTAAATAATGTTTTCCAAAATTTGGAAGTTATGCTAGAATCCCTATCTGAAATAATTTTCTTTGAAATTCTATGCAACTTGAAAATCTCTTTTATGAACTTATGGGCAAGTTTACGTGCTCCATCAGATAAATTCCCTGGTATGAAATGAGCAACCTTAGCCAATCTATCTACCATGACCAAAATAGTGTTGTGTCAATTTCAGGTCATAGGTAACCCTTGTACAAAATCCATGGATATTACCTGCCACTTCCATTCAAGTACTTCATTTGGGTGTAACAGGCCCCCTGGGTATCGATGTTTTGCCTTTACTCTTTGACATTCTAAACACCCTGCTACAAACTCAATTATTTCCCTTTTTATCCCTTTCTAGAAATATAAAGGTTTTATATCGGATAAAATTTTTGTCACTCCCAAATGTCTTGAATATGGAGCTGAGTGATATTCACCTAAAATTAGTCTTCAAAGTTTAGGGTCATTGGGCACATAGATTCTGTAATGGTATCTTAATAATCCATCTTCTTCTAGGATAAACTCTGAATACTTAGGATCTTGCGGGTCTCTAATAAGAGCTAAGTTGATTTTCATATAAAACTCATCATACTCCAGACATCGTAAGATTTGGTCCCTCAACCTAAAGTTTATAGTAGTCATCGCAGAGATGTGTCTTCTCTGACTTAGGGCATTTGCCACCTTGTTTTCCTTACCTTTAATGTAACTTATGTTGAAGTCATAATCTACTAAGAATTTGAGCCATCTCCTTTGTCTAGCATTAAGATTTTGTTGGGTGAAAATATACTTCAAATTATGGTGATCAAATTTAAGCTTAAAAGGTTTTCCAATTAAGTAATGTCTCCACATTTGTAAGGCATGCACAATTGTTGCTAATTCAAGATCATGAGGTGCATAATTTTGTTCATAATTTTTCAGCTTCCTAGACTCATAAGCATTTACTTGTTCATCCTACATTAACACACCCCCAATCCTTCTCCGGATGCATCTATTATAACTACAAACTATTTTTGTGAATCTGGTACCTTTAGAATAGGTGTAGTAGTCAATTTTTCTTTCAGAATCTCGAAGGTTGATTGACACTTCTCTATCCAAATGAATTTCTTTCCCTTTCTTTGAAGTGAAGTGATCGGATAGGCTATCCTTGAAAAATTCCTGAAAAACTTTCTATAGAACCCAACTAATCCCATAAAGCTCCTAACTACATATACATTCCTTGATTGCTTTAATCTTAGATGGATCCACTACTATACCCTGAGCTAATATAATGTGACTAAGATGCTGAATTTCCTTTTGGTAAAAAGCACAGTTAGATAGTTTCCCATATAGCTTGTGTTCTCTTAGTCTTTGCAAAACTATTTCTAAGTGCCTATGGCGTTCTTCTTCATTTTTAGAGTATATTAAAATGTTATCTATAAAGACCAATACAAACTTGTCCATACAATCTTGAAATATGTTGTTCATTAAATTCATGAAAGTTGTTGGGGCATTGGTTCATAGCTAGTTCTAAATGTGGTCTTTGATTTGAAGTTGATGATACCCTGACCTTAAATCAATTTTTGAAAATATTGTCACACCCTTCATTTGGTTAAAAAGATCATCTATTCTCGGCAATGGGTACCAGTTTTTGATGGTGACTTTATTAAGCATCCTGTAATCTATACATAGTCTCATGGTTCCATCCTTCTTCTTTACAAACAACATTGGGGCTCCCCATGGTGAAATGCTAGGCCAAATCATCTTCTTATCTAGCATATCCTATAGTTGGATCTATAACTCCATTAAATCTACAGTTGTCATTCTATATAGAGCTCATAATATAGGTTCTGCTCTTGGTATCAAGTCTATGGTAAAATCAAATGCTCAGGAAGGGGGTAATCGAGGAAGTTTTCTAGTAAACACATCTTCATAATTCTTCAAATAGGGGTATTTTTCTTTGAAGGATTCTTTTAAATTTTGGCTAATTTCTCCATCTTCATAAATGTAATCATCCCCATATGTGGTTGTTTTAGATTTCTTTCTACCCTCAATCCTAATTGTGAAAATCTCATAGCCTTTCCTCCCATATCTCTTAAGGTACATTGCAAAAATTTGTTTTAATCTAATTTCATGTTTAATCCCTAAAATGCTTGTGGGTCTGCCTTGACCATCCACACAATTTACAGTTTTGGCAAGACAATCTACTTTGGCCTTATGTTCACTGAGCCAATTAATTCTTATGATAATTTTGTATGACCCCAATAGTGCTACATATAAGTTCAATTCTGTTAAGTAATTTGGAAAGTCAACCTGAGCTTCAAATAGGCATTGCTCCACCCTAGCCCTTGATTGGTTAGCACACTCAATTGTCCACAATTTTTCCATAAAACTAGATCTATTCAAGAACCTACCTAATAGCCTAGGTGATATAAAACATTCAGATGCTCTAGTATCAATTAATATGGACATAGGGTTCCCATAAATCTTACCCAGAGTTTCAATGGGCCTATTTGCTACTCTGCTTTCCTATTATCTAGGGCTTCATGAATCCTTTGCTAAAAGGCTTGTTGCTACTACAACAAAGGTGGTCATTGTGGCTGGCTAATGTTGGGTTTAATGGAGCACTGTTTCATAAAATGATCCCCTCCACAGTTAAAACATCCTCCTGGTGGTCCCTTCTTCTCACTATTCCTGTTCTTCATATTCGTATAAAAATTTCTTTTGACATCCCTTGCTCCACCACTTTTTAATTTAGGTTTATTATTCTTATAATCCTTAAATTTCTTTTTCTGGGGTCCAAAGTTAGCACCATTCAAATTCCAAGTAGTTTTCTTTGTTGTCTCAAACGAAGTCATCCTTTATGATCTTGTGTTCTTGCCGAACAATCTTCTCTAGGGCCTCTTCCATGGTTCAAGGAGTGAGAACATTAATAGCTCCTCCTATCCTATTGTTCAACCCCATGATAAGTTTTCTCATGTTTAGATTAGTGTCCTACTGATAAGGTGGTGTGTATTTAAGCAATTGTATGAACCTCTCCTAGTACTTATGTACTGACATGTCTCCTTGTTTTAAATTCTAGAAATCTAAAAGCTTCTGATCATAAAAGGTCTAAGGCAACCAATGTTTTCAAAATATACTCAAGAATTTCTCCTAGGTGATTTCAGTGGTTCTAATGTTTTGCTCGACCTTGTTATTTCCCCACCAGGTTGCAGCTTCTCTAGTAAAATGATATATTCCCCAAACTATCTTTGAGGTCTTAGAGAAATTCCTAATCTCAAAATATTGTTCCATCTCGGTTAACTAGGCTTCTGCTTCCTCCCCAGACTTAGAACTAGAAAACTTAGGTGGTTTTATTTTTTTTATGTCTACTGATAAATCAACTACTATTTTTTTTTTAATGATCGCTTGGGAGAAGGGATTTTGTCATGTTCAGAGACTTCTATCTCTACTTTAAAAGTGGGTGTGGTTTGCACTTCCTCATGGTTCTACCCTATCTGAGCTACCATTTCACTCATCCTTTTTTCCATGGTTTCCAATTTTAATTGAGTTTCTTGCAAGATTTGGAGTAGTAGCTCATTAGAAGATTGAGGGTTCTCGTGTATTATATCTTGATTTACCATGTTCTCCTTGCTGTTCATTTTTATGTTAAAGATTCCTACCTATTAATTTACAATTGTGTTAATTATGTAGAAAGAAGGAATACAATAGAGAAAAAGTCTTACAACACATGTTTTTCCAATAACTTAATTTTAATTTCATTGCTCCACTAAGCAATCTTATTTACAAAAATTTCCTCTATTGAGGAAGTCTACATTCACATAGCATTTAATCTTGCTTTGTAACATTACATTTTGTTTTAGATTGGTACATATATCATACCATCCAGGATCTATGAAACTATAAAAGAGGGTTGCTCTACTAAGCATTCTAGCTTTGTATCAACTTGTTTCTATATGATACTTTGTTAGTAGGAGTCCACTTGACTCTTTCCTTCTTCATGTGTTGAATTTCCTGATTCAGGGTTTCATTATCTTGGGGTATAGAACAACAAGTGTAGTCATATTTAGTCATGTTTCTAATGAGATAGGGAAAGATAGGATGTTGAGTTTTCTTGCGGGGTGTTTTATGTACTAACATCCTTTAGTCAATTCAAATTTTTATCAGGTTTCAAGAAGGTAGGGTGCCCTAGCTTCAGTGTCAAACCTAGCGCTCTAATACCATATGTAACATACAAATTTCCATAACATATTTTAATCTTAGATATATCTAATTTTACAAGTAATTGATTCCATTTCACATGACAATGATTTATACTAACTAATTATAACTAAAAGAAACTCTAACTATATTTCATGTTCAATTGATTTTACGAGAACAAAAAGAAATGTTTATGCATTACTACAATTTATCTACTTCTAACATATTCAACTAAAAATAAAGTAACGACTAATTATATCAACTGAAATTCAACATAAAATTAAATGTTTTAAAGTATCTATCTATTCATCTAAGGGTTAAAAGTGAAAGAACATACAAATTTAACAAAAGAATCCCTTTATCTCATTGTCTAAGCCTTGGCATTGGTGAGAGGAGAAGCATTGACATAGGCTTAACCTCCCAACCGCAAACCATTACTTATCCCTACTCATCCTAAATTAATAGAACAACTCTCCCTACCTCAGGACTAGGCTTAGGATGTTCATAAGCCTAGCCACTAGAGTAATCAGGTGGGTTGAGTGTCCCAACACTTATTCTCCAAAATAATTGAAGTGTCTGGAAAAACAACAAAGACCACGTGTTCGACACATCTGCCCAATTTCTACCCTGGCCAAAGATTTTAAGTTGGGTCTACAAACCTGATCTCCACCACTTGACTTGACAACATATTACATAATTGGAACATGCATGAGCTATTATAGTTTTTAGCATATTATTTATTTAATTTGATTCCATTCTTATTTGTGCAGACTCTCTACACCTCCTCACCATTTCAGGCTACCATGCTGGTGAATCCTAGGTGCTCACGAGTTAATATCCACTACATTTTCTTTACACCTTTGCACCTATAATGACAACATTGCTAGTAAATTCCTTAGTGTTCAGATTACATGATATCATTTTCATCTTTGTGCGATATAAATGGATGTAATAAATTCTGAGCTGAGATAACTATTTATGCATGATTGA
The DNA here is from genome assembly GCA_028749045.1 of Cupressus sempervirens. Taxonomy (NCBI): domain Eukaryota; kingdom Viridiplantae; phylum Streptophyta; class Pinopsida; order Cupressales; family Cupressaceae; genus Cupressus; species Cupressus sempervirens. Next base: position 240,969,881 of record CM053792.1, read on the forward strand.
TACACTATGATGACTAAGTAACATCAATGATATAATTGACAGATTCCAGTTCTAAAATCTATTTAATATTCCCTTAAATTTGGTCTAAAATAATTACACATCAGTATTTTGGATTCTATGCATAAAGGACACAAAGGATACATGACTGGTGCAACAATACAGAAAGAAACACAAACAAGATTTGGCAGTATATGAATTTGTTTCTTGTGTTTTACATGAATCACAATAGGCTTAGCATTATGAAAGAATATAAAAAGGAAAATGTTGTTCGACAATAATCTTACGTGACACCTTTGTTATGATTCAAAATGCTCTATGGTCAGGAGAATGGACTTTGCTACTTGTTTTAATTCCCACAGACAAGGAATGTAGGTGATAAGGAGAAGAATGGAAGAGCAATAGTTCTTGTCAGAATTACTCCCAATCACTTTATGTAAAATAGAGAGCCATCGACAACAAAGAAGAAAGAATGAAAAGACTGTGTTGAGATATGATCATGAGACTATATATAAAGAAAAAGAAAAAGAAAGAGCTTGGCTCTACGACTTCCATCAGTTACAAGAACCTATTCAAATGCAAAACAAATCAATTTTTTTTAAAAGAAGGAAAAATAGAGGGAAAGAATAAGAAGTTGAAAAGTTTGATTTTATTATTTTGTTATTATTATTCATTCTTATATATGTTCATGTTTATATATTGATAAAGTGACATCATTAGATTATAGCTTATAATTTATTGGTGTCACCTTATTTTTATATACATATGTTTGTATTTGAGTGTGAGTAATAATGATTAAATAATGAATTCATTAATAAATTCTTTAACAGTATGAATTATAGTTTTAATTTTTATTGTTTATTATATTGTTCCTTTAATAGCTTGTGCAGTTTCATAATGCAACATGTTGTCAAATCCTAATATCCTTGTCAGGGTAGTCTTAGGTCAAACCTGTCGATTTAGATGACTTGACTATTTGACCATCCCCTTCTGATGATCCCATTTAGCAATGCTTCCCCTCTCTCTAGTCTTCTTCCTACAATCATTCAAACAATCATTCTCGCTAAGACATTAATTCAAGATATATTAATTGTTAATTCAAAACCATTGTCAATCATTTAGTGACCATTAGAGATTTCATCAACGTCTAAATAACTAACTCATTTCACATGATTTGGAAGAAATAAATTGATACAATGGCTATAATTAACTAACTCACTTCACATGATCAAGAAGAAATAAATTGATACAATGACTATAATTAATTCACTTCACATGATCAGGAAGAAATAAATTGATACAACAACTATAATTAACTAACTCACTTCACATGATTAGGAAGCAATAAATTGATGCAATGTCTATATTTAACTAACTCACTTCACATAATAATAATTCATTAAACCTAATGGATATGATCAAAATAAAAAAATTAGGGAAAAAATTTGGGATGTAACATTGTTGATGGGATAAGATGACTTGTGGATGGCCATCTTGTATATAAGTAGGGTAGGAGTTCTATTTTCAAGTAGTGCAAGAAGGTAAAAAGTAGTTCAAGGTAGTGCTAAGTGAATAAGAAGGATAACATGATATGTGTGTTAATGCTGATAGATTGATGAATGTAGTTTGAAGACTAGGTTATTGAAAATTTATCAATTTAAATGATGATTGGCTGTAAACTAGCTTCCTGTTGTATATTAATAATGGTCATGTAATAAACTACTTTTGTAGGACAAATTGATGATAATCCAGTGATATTAATCCATATTGTCTCTTTCTTTCTAATTTTATTTGTGCATTTATGTTGTTGCTTATTCTTGCTACAAGTTTAGACATATCTCCTTGGGATTCTCTGATCTTGGCTATGTCAAGTGGTATCAGAATTGGTTTTGGTTGCTAGTTGTGGATTGTGCAAGAACTTGGAATCCTATGCATTGAATTGTATGTCTTGTTGTTATGGAGAGGTAGAAGATGAGATTTTGATCTACATAAATAAAAGGTTAGTGTAAGGTGGAAAGGAATGGATTGGACTATTGGAAGATCAAGGTCACACTTACGAATGCATTTGTGGGGTGGTATAAGATTGGATTTGACCTTAAATTGTGGTGGTTGCACAAAAGGATTGGCTAGTGTGATAAGGTTTTTGGTTACCTAAAAAAATAACATTTGGAAGCAATTTTTTTTTGTTGGTAGATTATCATATTGGACTTGGACAATCAAAATGTTTAGATTAATGAATCCAAGGAGTTAAATATTGACATCTTGATGAACATTACACCTAGAATACTAGATTAAATAATGGAGAATTTCATAAATGAGATAAGGACTGAGATTTGAAATGCTTTGGTTAGGGCTATGAGAAACCTTAGGAATATAGATGAATTTGAGGAAGTAGATAAAGATTTTGAGATAGCTAGAAGTTGAGATTCTCACTGAAGAGGAAATATTGTTGAGAGCTATAACATAAATGGGGAAGAGTCATAGGATTAATGTTTCATGATTTTCTAGTTCTTAACATCTGATCGAATGATAGATTGAATTAATGAACTAGAATATTACTTTGAGATTGAAGATGTTAAGGATCCATAGAGAGTTAGGTTAGCACAAACTAACCTAAAGGGTCATGTTTCCTTATGGTAGAAATAATTATAAAAAGATAGAGAAGATAATGGTTAACAAAAGATAACCAGGGGGAGGGTTTTGGTTTCTAGAATTAAGGATGAGTTCATATTGAAGGACTATGAACTTGAATTATTTAAGTGGTTACAAAAAAAAGATCAATCAGTGAAAGAGTATACCTAGGAGTTCTACAAGATTATAATCAGGTCCAGATACCAAGAGTCATCCAAGGAGAAGGTGGCTAGATACATTAATGGGAGAAGAATTAATATTTAGGATGAGTTAAGCATGTTGAGGATTGGAATAATTGAAGATGCTTATCAGTATTCCTAGAAGGCTAAAGGTAAGTTAAAGAGAAATCAAATCACCCTAGGGTTAGGGATAAACTGGTAGAAAAAGGTAAAGGACAAATTGATAATTAAGGAAGAACCTAATCAAAGGATTCACGAAAGGAATAAAAGTAATAGGAGAATTAAAAGGAACTCATTTTAAATGTGGTAATCTTGATCATAGGGCTTTCTATTTTTTGATTTATTCTAACAAAGGTAAACAAAACCTAGAGGCACATGCAGAGCAAGTTGAGAAGGAAAAATTGATTAAAGGAGAGTCCAACACTGAGATAGGAGAGTCTTTAATGTTCAAAAGAGTTATTTTGAGTAAGAAGAATTAGATCCTATACATAGAAGGCTATTGTTATGAATAATTTTTGTGAGTCTAGTGGAAAATGTTACAAAGACATAATGGATGGTGGAAGTATTGATAACCTTGTTTCCAAAGAAATGGTACATAAATTGGTGTTAAGGTTGTAACTTCAATTAGATTGATTTAACCATGAGATACATTGCTTCTGATTGTAATCATTACATAATTAATAAATAGATACACTCACACGTGCGCGCGCACACACACACACACACACACACACACACACACACACACACACACACACACAATATTATATAATTAATACTATTCTTACATGTACTAATCATAAATAATAAATTAATAAATAGACATGTCCCATTTGTTAGAGTAAATAATTAATAATTAATTAATTATTCTATTTACTTAAGCTTACTTTGGTTAATGCATTTATTTAATATTTAGTATTTAGTAGTAGTAGTGATGAGTTGTTGACAACATGAGATTTTGTTCCCTTCTAGCATTTTTCACCTTTTTGTGGATGCTTAGTTGTCAACCTTATCTTCTACCACTTTCTAGCTTGTTCTAAAAGCTTCGATGAGGCCTTTATATTCGGGCTCTCTCATTGTATTTTCTCATTCCATTTTCATTGTAAATACAATTTCATTGTTTTGCAATATGTTCTCTCTCAAGTTCATTTAGGGTTTGTCCAAGCTCCACCTCTTCCTTCTTGGTTTCCCTTCGACAGGTTATTTGCATGCAGGTGATCTTGGTGAGTTGTGGAGTTGGATTTCATCAACTCCTACACCATGAAGGGATGTGTCTCTTCTTTCCTTAGCCATAATATAAATGCAAGAGATTGATGCCTTTAAGAAAACACATACCATATAAGTAGTGCTAATACATTTGCAAAAATCCTCTAAATTGAACATGGTATAAAAATAGGTTGAAGAAGAAATGTGTATCAATTTTTTGCTAGTTATTAGAATAGTTGATAAATATATTTTATATTTCAAATATATCATTGAGGTTGGAGTATTTTATTATTATATGTTACAAATACCATAGCTGATGAATATGGATGCATACACAAAATGGATGGAATTGATATATATTTGAAGAGAGCAATAATAAGATATTGGGAGAAGTCAATTGTGTATCGCGAAGAGTAATATTTAATACAACAAAAGATAATATATTCTAAAAACAACATACATCATTTTCATTTAAACAATCTCATGGATGTTGTGAGAAAATATTAATCTCTGAATCATTGTTCCAAGTATAGATTATCAGATAAAGTGGGAGGAAATATATATGAATCACAATATTAACCAACGATAAGGAGATGTATTTGTTCAAGGAATTAAATATGTGCAAAAACCAAAAGGGAGATTACAAATGGGTGAACATGAAAAGGGTTTTAAACATTAATGTGGATATAGGTGTTTCAAGCCACATCACCTCGGCATAAGCATGGGAAGAATCAAATAGGAGGAGATATAAAACAAAAGGATTAGTAGATTAATAAAAAAAGACCAAACAGTCCACAAATGAAAAAAAATCTTTCCATTTCTTTTAGGAAGGTCAATGTGAAGGACGTCACATACAAACATGATAGATACCAGTCGAAACAACGAGAGAAAAGATGATATAAAAGATTACTTGGACAATGACATCAATGCATTGGGAATATAAATGCATGGAAGGAGTATAGGTTACCGATAAAAAAGTGAGCAAAGTAAAATAACCATGCCCAAGTGTATGAGTACTAGGAACTTAGTGCCATGCAATAAGGAAATTGTGAATAAAGGTAGGAGGAGAATACCTATAGTAAAGACAAAGCCGATAAAGATGAGAGGTGGAAAGAATTAGTCAACCAACTTTATAAGGCAAATAAGTGTATTTTGACTAAGCCAAGTAAATCATCCATACATGAAAAGGAGGAAGATTAATAAGGAAATAAAGAGAGGAGATCAAAGGAACCTATAATGATATAAGTTCTTGTCATTATAATTTATAATGGGGAGAACTATACACACACACACACATAATATACGCATATACATACATACATACATACATATATTTGTGTATATGTATACATATATGTATGTATATATGTATATACATGTATATATATGTATGTGTATATATATGTATATATATTTATGTGTATATGTATATATATCTATATATACACATATATACATATATGCACATACATATATGTATGTATATATATGTATGTGTATATATATGTATGTGTGTGTATATATATATCTTAATATATTTATTAATTCTGAAACATGTAAATAATAGATGCAACAATCATAGAAAGATAATCATGCACAATTACACCATATATGTTAACTCGGGAAACCCTTGATTTGAGGGAAAATCTTGATTATAAAATTTCATTGTTAGAGTATACACCTTATTAGGAGAATGAAATTACATACGAGTCCCTATTAGGAGACATTGAATCCTTGTTGGGAGATTCCAATCCTATTAGGATTTGTGCCATACTTGTTAGGAGTTGAAAGGATGACTACTAAACCCACTATGCATATAGCTTATGTACTATTCCTTCTGAATAATACAATATGAAAAACCAATTGTACAACTAGCAACTTGTCTTACCAAATATAGTTCCTTATAATCTCACCATGCCTCAATTGCAACAAACTCTTCTTTGATCATCACACATCCACATACCAAGTTCACACAATAGATATTAGAAAGACATGATCGCATACCACTACATATGATCTCACTAATGATTACAACCAAGGAAAATATTTTTCCTTTATACCAAGTCCTAAATTTTTTTATTGAGTCAGCCTTGAGGCTTTCCAAATTTACAATAATAATATATGACTATCTTAAAATATTACAATATATGTTACATTACAATTTTATACTTTATCCAAGATTACACACAAATAGTTAGCTAACAATCTTCATAAATTTTCACTCGATGATCTCTAGATTATTCCCTTTGAACCAAAGTATCTCTAACATATCTTCAACATTTATCTCAGTCTTCTCAAACTAATTCCATCTCTACGATAAGATAGCATCAAAACATCAATACCTGCTTTCTAGAAATACTATTTGAAATCTGTCTTCACTAAAATCTTCATAACAACCCAATTTTAATATTTTGGTACATACTCTTAACTATAGCCTCTAAAAATACCGTAGAACATAACCTCATGTGTGCATAAGCTGAGATCAATCCTCAAAGCATGCCAAATAATTCTACCTCTTTAACTCTGCTAGTATTTACATAATAACTAGTATTTTGACATCAATGAAAAACACTATCATGAATGCAACTCATAAGATCTAAATCATGTCTTTAACAATGCTAATATACTCCCCCATAGGAATGTCATCATCGTTGATGCTAACAATCTCCCCCTTTGGCATTGATGACAACATATATGAAAAACATCTAAGTTCCAAGAATACCATATATACTTCTTCCTCATTTGCCTTCACTCCCCCATTCATGTTGCTCATGAATGTAATCATACATCTCAATATCAGTCATGTTGTAAAGAGTTTTTCATGTTCAAATCACAACCATACAGTAACCAATATGCACATGGAAGGAGTGAATCTCCCCCATACATCATCATCTTTCATAAATCCTCTTCATCAATAAAATACACATCTCTCCCCAAAGGATGTATCAAGTATAATTTTCTTCATGTACATATCTCTCCCCCATTGACATCAATCAAAGTTGTCAACTAGATTAGAACATTACATTGAAAAGAACTTTCAGCAATATAGTGAAAATGAAGAGGTTCAACCTTTGGTATAAAGGACCAACTTCCCTTGAATCACCTACTGAAACTTGACTAAAGCTGATAGGAAAAGGGATATAGAGAATTAAATTGAACTTAAAATAAGGTGATTCACCAATATTATTATTTTTTTAAAGAGGGGTAAACGATTTGACTTGGAGCTATGAACTAGTGAGGCCATAAATAGGGGACCTCATGCCCATTAGATTTGAACCTTGATGGCAAGGGTAAGAACTCAACAACTTAACTATCACAACATGCCACTATTGGCTTCACCAATATTATGAAAGTAATGTAGATTGAAAGATAAAACACAACTAAAACAACCACATAGAAGCTTATTCATAGGATGACTTCATTGACTTTTATGCTCATAATGAAAGGTGTGAATATTCAAAGAAAGGAAATTAACTTCACTATGTTCAAACTTGATGGTACACAAGTCACACTACTTAACATGAAAGGTCACTTTTCACATGCCTCATAACCATTTAAAACTTTAAGTAAAGGATTTAAATATCACAATAACTTAGAAGCAAAACTTGTAAAAGACAATGAAAAATTGATAAAACAAAAGAGGATCACTGCTACATATTATTTAGAAGTAACCAAAATGCTGAACATTACATCACATAATATGACATGAGCTACAAAAAATACTATCTTTTCAAGGAGAATGAATAAAGCCTCTTGAAATGAGATAGAATGAAAGAACTAATTTGATACTTTTTTACTTCCTTCTCTCATCCTGATGATGGATCACAGAGTGTGATCCGAAACGTTGATGATAAAAAAAACTTACACAATCGAATCCAGAAGCAACATCATCATTAACAATGGATTGTGGAAACTTGATATTATTAATTGAGAAGCATCAAAGAGATGGGAATAAATAGCTCTCAAGTCCAAATTTGCATCTTGCTCAATATCTAGAATAAGATTTGTCACCTCCACCAAATCCAAGATTGAATAAGGTAAATGACATCCATTGATATCTTAAAATATGCATAAAGGAACCTCATTCCCATTAACCATGCTATCCAAAATCAGAATTCTGGATACCCCCACATAATCAGCTGACATACTTTCCACAATTCATCAAATGAATCCCACTTCTAAAACTTGCACATTATATCTTGCCAACTTTCTCAATTTTCATTTAAAGATTACATTTAAATCAAATGATTTATAATACATTATTTTATTTAATGTTTTACAATACATTATTTTATTTAATTTTTTACAATAATCAATGCATTACAACTAATTAAAATATGGACATTTACAAGTTAATTATTTAGCCATTCAAAATACGCTTCAACATTCATTTTAACAAGACATGTTTTAGAAAATGAATTATATGACCCTCTAAACGTCCATATAAATTTTTATGGTAAGAATTTTTTTTTTCCTAACATAAATATATAATTTCTCACTAATTTATAGGGTCATATGAATCCATATGTAGCTGTACCAAAATTTTTACTTTTGGCTATAGGCTTAAAAATAAATTTTGGGAAAGTAGTTTTCAAAAATGAATTAAACAACCCCCTAAAATCCATAAAAAATGTTTTGGAAAGAGAAAAGTTCTTTCCTAACATAAATATCTATCTTCTCACCAATTTATAGGGTCATATGAGTCCATATGTGGCTATACCAAATTTTTCTTTCTCTATTACAGGCTTGAAAACACTTTTTGGGCAAGGTGTTGTCACCAAAATAGATGTATCTATTTGATTTTTTCATGAAAATGCATAAAAAATGATTTAAATTAAATAATAATTAGATACATTTCATTTGAATATGATATTCCATATTTCATATTGTAGACACCTAAAAACCTTTAGAAAATAAAGTATTTTTATTTTCTGAAAAAGTCCTGATGACATCATCATTTATTAATTAATTTATTTTTATGCCATTAAATCCCTTTATCTTAATTAAAAATATTTAATTAAGGAATCCCTCCCAAAAATGTTTAAATCTTATTTAAACATTATTTCCTTATTTATTAATTATTTAATTAATAAATTGACCAAAAATCCTAAAATAAATAAAAAATTTATTTTTTGCCCAAAACTTGGCCAATTTCCTTAAGACCACTAACCTCTTCCAAAATCTTCTAATCCTTCTTTAATTTTGATTAAAGGCTAATCCCATCATTACCTACCCCTAATCCCAACTCAAAATATTTAATCAAGATTAAATATTAATCCTCATGTTTATTAAAAATATTTTAATAAATATCTCCTCAACCCAAACCCTTGAAATAAATAAAACTTTATTTATTTCATAAAATCTTATCCTAGGAAGTTCTAGACTCTTCTAGAAAGTCTTCATCCTATCCAAAGCCTAGACTCTTCTAGAAGATGTCTTTAACCCTAATCCTAATCCCCTCCTAACCTTGTCACATTCCCTAAACATGGGTTAAGACTTGCTAACTCAAGCCAAAGTTAACAAATATCTCCTCCTTCACCCACCCTCATTAATTGCAATCCACTTGCCATCCACTTGTCTAGTACTAAGCCATCTCTAACCCTTCCTCTAATCATTTTTACAACCCTAAGCAAGCTTAAAACCCCCTTAAACCCTCAAATTCGAATTTCATGGTATCTCTCACAAATATCTTCAACCACAAAACTTTATAAAGCCCACAAAGTTATAAATTTTCTTACAAAGCACTTATGAAGGGTCTTTATGAAGATTTTATCCCTTGAGCCTCCTTTGTTGACTCATCCTTCCCCTTTCCTCCATCCTCTCACCATGTGACATGTGTCACTCCTTGATTGGTTGTAAGGAAGCACAATCCATGTTCTCTCCTCTCATGCAATCTAAGCCCTCCATGAGCTTTTTTCCATCCTTGCATCTTAGCCCTCAATCCCTCAAGCCTCTTGCCTATAAATTGGATCCTTCCCCTTTGCAAAATAACACGATCCATGAAGTAAAGTTATAATGCTATTTTGAGAGCCAAATCCATACTAAAGCCATCTATCCACACCAAAAATCCACAATCATCCATTGAAGCCTTTGGAAGCATATTGAGCATACATCCTATCCATTTAGATAAAGCTACTCAACAAGAGAGCTTCTTATTGAGAGAGTCCATTAATGGATCATATTCTCAATTGAGAGCTCATCTTAGTCTATCTTGAAGTTTATGAATTTTGTTTAGTTTGTAGAAGCTTTATTTAAATTTGGTTTCTATTAGCATACTAACATTGCTCATATACATTTTGGCACGCCCGGTGGGACCTCGCATGGGTTATCTTCATTAACTTTTTTAGTCAAGTTTTGTATGTCATTTGCTGATTTTGGCTAATTTTTCTTGTTTTTGTGATTGGTAGGATTGTATAAATTGGTTTTGTAGGTCCACATGAGCATGAAGAAGACAAAGGAACTCATAGTCTATCTCATAGTATTTGCAGATTTTTCAAGCTTATAGGTGGACAAAGCACTTGGAATTCTTCTTCCTCTTCTTGTCTATATTCTTCTTATTCCATCTACTTCTTCTTCTTCTTCTTGTGGGAGATCTTGGCCATTTTTTTTTTTTAAGGAAGCAAAATCATACACACTTCTTTTTAGTGCTTAAAATGAACCCCCAAATCATACTTAAATCCATTAAAAAATTAAAAATTTGCAAAAAAGAAAAAATCTTTTAACAAGTGAAACTAAACCAATCTAATCATTTGCATCCTTGCAACATCAAGGTTTTAGATGCATTTATGCAAAGTTAGGAACCCTTCATTTTTGGGAATTTAAAAAGAACTTCAAGTTTCCATTTCAAAAGGTTCAAAATCAACACTAAGTGCACACTAAAATCTAAATCAAACTCAAAGCATCAATCAAGGATAAAATGAACCTCATTTGCAAATATGTTAAAGTTCTTTTAAAAATCTCATGAAAACTAAGAGTCCTAAATGGTTGCCAAAATTGTCCTAAAAAGCTTTATTATTTGTTCCAAACAAATGTCTTGTTGCAAAATCTTGAATGTTTGTTAGGTTTTTCATGCATCAAAACAATCTAGGAATATCATTTTTGGGCTTAAAACATGCAAACTAGAACACAAAATCTTGAATGAAAAGCAAAGTCCAAAGAGTCATTTTCACTTTTGAGTCCAAAAACAATCTTGAATGATCTAAGGTTAAAACAAAGCACTTCAAAGTTCTTAAAACAACACACAAAATCTCAATCTTGAATGCTCAAAGGAAAAAACTTGAATGTTTAATCACTTGTCTTTGAATGCATGTTGCTAAAATCACTCTTGAGTGCCATGGATTAAAATCAAAGTTTTTTTTTTTTATGAATGAATGATTAAAACAACAAATCCAATCTTGAATGCCATAGATCAAATAATCATCTTTTGGAGCATAAAAAGAATCTACATTTTTGTAATCTTTTAAGTTATAAAAACAAATAAAAATTCTTTTAGTGAGTTTGTCGTTGGACTCACCCTCTTTAATCACCCATCAATTTAACCATTGGTTGCAATCTCAGTGCCATCTATGGGGATGGGTCCACCTAAGAGGGTGTTAAGTGCTCCACGCAAATCAAACTCCACTCACTTGGGTTTTTAGTGGTTTTTCTAAGTTAGAAAATTCCTTGAATGCGCATTAATCTCGCTCACACTTCATTTGGGCATAAAAATTGGACAAATCTTGACGTGGAGGGCCTCCAGGCAGGTGCTTGAAATCGAATCTCACACACCTTTGTTTTGGGCTTAAAATAAACTCACACTCAATCTTGAATTCCTTAAAGAAAAATCAATCGATACTTGACGTGGAGGGCCTCCGGGCGCACGGGTTTACCTTCTTGTTGACCCTAACTCTTCTTCTTGTTCGCATTCTTCGATCAATTTTATTTTTGTCGATGCTTCAAAGTTGGAATAAACATTGTATCTTAAACATGAGTGCTTGCAAAGTCTAGATCAGAAAACTTAAGCGTCAGTTGGTAAAAGAACAAGCGTGTTTTTTAGCCCAAGATCATCCAAGTCTTCTCTCCCCTTGTCGTCTTTCGAGGCCATCTTGGGTGCATAAGATTAGGATCCAAAATCTTGTCTTAGCTTTTTAGGAGGCCTTCTTGGGGATTTCATCACCCCTTGGGACGACCTCAACTCCAGCGTTCCAGCGGAGTATAAAGATCAGGAGGTGAATCCAAAGACACCTCTCTTGGGATCAAAATTTTGTCACTCAGGCTAAGCCTCAAGGAACTTTATACCCTTGAGAAGTGAAAGAGGAGAAGTGGGTTACCGCTCCTCTCGGCTGTGTGACATCTTTTTGGTTTCATCTACGGATTTGGGCCTCACTTACCTTGTGTATATCGAGGACTCCCTAGCTAAACCAAATTTCATCCTTGTAGAAAGCTTCCTAGGATGTTGGTGTGTTTGACGTGCTTGCTGAAAAATTTTGTCTGCTTGTTTGTTCATAGCTTTTGAATGAATGTTTGCCAATTTTGGTCAAAATCCCAGAAAAGTAGAAATCTCTCAGCTCAAGGCATACTTAGCATAGTCACTGCCTTATCAGAAAATTATCCAAGCTCCCCCGCTGCAATCCAATCTATCTAGTTCTTTGCCTTAGAAAAATCCCAAATCCAAAGTCCATCCAAATCATCACCCTAGCCAGCTAGCAACCCAATCCAAAATCACCCAAGCCTTTAAAGAGTTGTTGTCACTTTGCCAAAATTTGCTATCCAATCAATCTATCCTACCAATCAACCAATCTCACCAAGGTTATCCCTCTGACAGAGCATTGTCTAGGGTAATCTAGCTTTGTCACTTGCATCCCTCATCACCTTGAGCTAAAGGTTGGGATCCACAAGTGATCAATCTCGTGTCATGCCCATAGGATCATTAGTCTATTCTTAGGTTGACACAATCTCCACCAATCCAGCGCATAGGAAAGCAAAAATCTCACTTTTTGATAGCATGCCCTTGAAGTCTTCCATCCACAGGAAAGCCAAAAATCTCCAGCCAATCCTCCTTAGGTCTGTCATGCAACTTTGACTCTCCCTAGGAAATCTTTCATCAGCCAATCCAAAATTTGTGCTTAACCCAAATCCAACCATGAGCTTCCGTGTTCATCCATACGCAAGACCCCATCCCCATCAAACTCATCATCAAAGCATGAAGTACCAATCCTATCATGATGTGTTTGGTCGCATTGTCCTTGCTCCCGCCACCTCCTATTCCAATGATGATGAAAATCTTGTTGACTATGATGGGTATATTGAAAGCCTTAGAAACATTCCCCCAAGCATCCCCCAAAATCCAAGAGTTATTCAAAACTATCTAGTCATGCCATCTGATATTCCAGCTTCCCCTCCATCACCCCATCAACCAAGCTTCCAATCTTCCACCCCCATCACACTAGCTATTCCTGTCAATCCACCTCCACCTTTGACACACGAGTCTCCAAGGAATCTCCTAGAGGAAATACAAGAAAAGTTGCCTCCAACAGTCGATAAGCCATGTCATCTAATCCAACCATGTGAAGTAGTCAAAGATGAAGCTTCCCCATCTATAATATCACCTCCATCTCCCATAGCTATCATCCCCATACCATCCATCAAATTGCTTAAAATCCTTCCACTTCTCGCAAGCATCAAAATCCCACCACCTGTCAAATCCCTCCAAATCCTATCCACATCGCCTCCAAGAATTTCCCAAATCTCTCGTAATGACCCTTATGCATCCATCTTCTACCCACCCATCTCCACTACTGAATCTCCCATCTATCCATCCTTTGCCTTTGAAGAATCCATCCCTTCACCTCCTATCGCACCATCCACTCCAAACCAATCCTATCAAGATCCTGCCCAAAAGCATGTTGACATCCCCCAAAGCATAAATGAAGATATCATCGTACCATGTCTTCCATCCATAGTGTAGTCACCATTTCCTCCATCTCCAAAACCTCGAGCCATATCTTCTCCACTACAAGATATCTTGTCATCCCACCAGCTACATCAAGATCCTATCCTTCCATCTCCCCCACTCCATGCTTCCATCTTACCACCTATCCAAGCTATTCCACCATCTATAATCTACCCTCTTGGTTCACTTACATTCATCCACGGTGGCCCTCTCTCAGCAGAAGAATTAAGAATAGTATCTCCCCATTGCAATACACCTAATAAATCACTTCTACCATTTTCTGCAAGCAAAAAGTTTCCTCAGCTTGTTCAAATGCTCAATCGATGGCATTATCAAGGTCAAGGTTTAGGACCACAAGAGCAAGGAATCAGAGAGCCTATTATTGCACAAAAAAATCTAGGATTTCATGGTCTTGGATATGTATCCAAAGGCTCACCATCTAAAGGTGTTGGTACACCACACCCCCAAACCAAGCCTATCTCCAAGCCCACCATGTCAGCCTCCCATCACTCCTTCAAGAAATCTTATGTCATCCCCCCTCCACCATCTTTGCAACCCAAAACAACCTACCATATCCCCTCTTCATCTGCTAAATCCATTTTGGGTCCCTATGTCCCAAAATCTACCATCCTCCATCCTCCTATTAGCCATCATAAAAATCCTATTCCATCCATTTCTATGCAAGATCAACAAAGGCACATATCAGGCCACATCATCCATCATCATTCCCCTACATGCTCTTTCATATCCTCTCCATCTCACAAAGATTCTCCTAACCATCTTCCCAAAGCTTACCACAACAATGTGAATGCCAACTTCAAAATGCATAAAGCTAAAAATCCACATCCTAGGCAATCATATGTCTATTCTAAAAGACATACTCCAAAAAGGTAAAATCCAATCAAAGAATGCAAAACAATGCAAAAGCCTATGAAAAGAAAATCCAAAACCATGTGGATCCCCAAGAAAAAAGTTGAAACCCAATGCATAATGGCATCCACCATTGCTAATCCCCCATCTAGTGACTCATGTCCCCCATCTCCTAACTCCATCTTGGGTGCCTATATCCCCAAGCACGCTTCCACAAATCCTCCATCACGCCCGCATCTACCATCTATCCCCCATATGCTCTTTTCACACCCGTTCCAACATGTGCCAATGTTGCTCTTGCAAGCATCCCCATCTCATGCTCCTTTCTAGAATTTTCATCCCTCCATCTCCTACCATCAATCCCATCTAATCCGATCTATTGCATAAAGCACACATCCGGTGTACCAATAGCTAGCAACAAAATTGAACATTCTAACAGCTAGTGAAAAATCCCAAAAAAGCCAAAATAGCTAAAGAAAGCCAAAATCATTCCAGCTAAGTCAAAAGTCAAAAAGTCAAAAAAGAAAAGAAAAATAAAGCGTCCACTGGTGAAAACTTGGCAATTCAAGCGCCTTGGACAAGTACCATGATGAAAACTTGGCAAACAAGCGTTATGCGTAATCCCGCCATCCCCAGCTTAGCCTATCACCCTCATGCTTTTGGTCATCTCTTGACATCTAACTCCATCTTCCAATCTATCCACCTATCCTCCATCCTCCAGCTTCCATCTCACACCATCCACTAATCTTATGCAGCTTCAACCAATCATCTCAGCTATCATCCATCTCCCTAGCCCCTTCAGCTTTTTCCATCCTAGCTTCAATCCTATCACATCCATCATAAGACCTCCTTCCGCATGTTATCTTCTGATTGGGGGCACTATATTCCTTGGAGATCTTGTCTTTTCCATCCTCCCTTATCATTGGTATCTAGCTCTAGGCTATCCTCGTGCAAATCCAATGTCATCTCTTTATATCCATCATAATCCTAGCTATCTACCATCCTATCCAGCCATCTCATCTTGCTCCTCTAGCTATCCTTGGTCACAAAATCTCTCATCATCATTGGATGCATCCTGCCAAATCCATATCTTTCGCTATCACCCCACCCTTAGCTTTCGCATCTTGCACAACATCGAACCATCCCGCTATCCTATCATCATGAGCTTCTGCCTGCTTGTAACTATCTTGGTCCGTTAGCTTGTACCATATCTTGATTAGCTCACTTGTAAATATCTTGGTCTTTCAGCTTGTACATCCTCTTTAGCTTAGTACCATTGCATCTATCCAGCGTTCGTGTTAGTTCGTCCTTGATCAGCATCTTGCACCCATCACACATCTTGGTTAGCTATTCCAATGCATCCTTTAGCTAGATTTCCTATTACCAAAGTGTTATCTTTCTTAGTTCATCTTTCTAGACGCATCACTCATCCAAATCCACCAGCTTAGGTGCTCTCCGATAGGTCCTTGTAGGATATAGCTTTCCTCATGTCTGATCTTGATCCGTTAGTACCTCGTCCTACCCATCTCGTTGGCAAACGGTTCTCTTTTGGATTTTTGCTTTCTTTTGATTTGGACTCTTCCCTATTGGGTCTTGAAGTATCTTTTCCAAGCAATCTTTTTGTTCCCTCCTCAAGGTTGCCACGATCTTCCATATCATGGTATGCTATGAATGGGGCACTCTGAGTGTACAGTTTTGATCAAGTCTTTCATTTGTTTCTTTTTTGCTTGTGGGTTACCCAGTGTCAGTTCCACACTGTTTCCTCCGGGTTTCATGTGTGATGCTGGAGCAATCCTTGTGTGTTTGTTTTGAGTCAGTCTGTCAGTCCTCTGGATGGTTGGTGACACGGCCTTGATGTTCTTGGTAACCTTGGCAATTAATCAATAGTCTTATAGCAAATCTAGTGCTCAACTACATGGTGGTACTTCTCTTTGAAGTATCCCCCCTGCTCAAAAAGCTTCAATGGTTTTCCTTCATCTCCATTATCCCCCATCCATATCCAACATCCGTCTCTCCTACCCCAGCTTATGCATCAGTATCTCTTTGAATCACTCATCACTCTTAGCTTTAGGGATCCACAATCCTAGTCTTAGGGATCTACCAATCCAAATCAATCCACCAAGCCTCATCTTTCGAGATCCACAATCCTAGTCCTAGGGATCTCCGAAACCCATCTTCCACCAATCTAACTCTTTGAAATCTTGTTGCATCAGCTTTATAATCCCCTCATCCATCTCCCTATCCTGGATTCCTTTTTATAGCGCTCTGCTCCTTCATCCTCCACCTTCCCTAAAGTCTTAAGCTTGCTTCCTCTTGTGCATCTGATTCTCCTTTATCATTCTCCCATAGTGAGAGTTTGAGCTAATTTAGCCCCTTCTCTTTGCCAATCTGAGTCTCCTTGATCATCCCAGATTCTTGTATTTTTCAAGAAGCCATCGAGCCTCGCTTTCTCTCCCCGCTACCTTCTTGAGGGGGCATCTCACAGTCCATTCTCTCCTCTTCTGCTCTAGCCTTGGGCATCTTATTTTCTTATCTTTGATGCCATGCCACTTGCGGCATCACATCAAAGAGGGGCAAAATGTAGACACCTAAAAACCTTTAGAAAATAAAGTATTTTTATTTTCTGAAAAAGTCCTAATGACATCATCATTAATTAATTAATTAATTAATTTTTATGCCATTAAATCCTTTTATCTTAATTAAAAATATTTAATTAAGGAATCCCTCCCAAAAATGTTTAAATCTTATTTAAACATTATTTCCTTATTTATTAATTATTTAATTAATAAATTGACCAAAAATCCTAAAATAAATAAAAAATTTATTTTTTGCCCAAAACTTGGCCAATTTCCTTAAGACCACTAACCTCTTCCAAAATCTTCTAATCCTTCTTTAATTTTGATTAAAGGCTAATCCCATCATTACCTACCCCTAATCCCAACTCAAAATATTTAATCAAGATTAAATATTAATCCTCATGTTTATTAAAAATATTTTAATAAATATCTCCTCAACCCAAACCCTTGGAATAAATAAAACTTTATTTATTTCATAAAATCTTATCCTAGGAAGTTCTAGACTCTTCTAGAAAGTCTTCATCCTCATCCAAAGCCTAGACTCTTCTAGAAGATGTGTTTAACCCTAATCCTAATCCCCTCCTAACCTTGTCACATTCCCTAAACATGGGTTAAGACTTGCTAACTCAAGCCAAAGTTAACAAATATCTCCTCCTTCACCCACCCTCATTAATTGCAATCCACTTGCCATCCACTTGTCTAGTCCTAAGCCATCTCTAACCCTTCCTCTAATCATTTTTACAACCCTAAGCAAGCTTAAAACCCCCCTAAACCCTCAAATTCGAATTTCATGGTATCTCTCACAAATATCTTCAACCACAAAACTTTATAAAGCCCACAAAGTTATAAATGTTCTTACAAAGCACTTATGAAGGGTCTTTATGAAGATTTTATCCCTTGAGCCTCCTTTGTTGACTCATCCTTCCCCTTTCCTCCATCCTCTCACCATGTGACATGTGTCACTCCTTGATTGGTTGTAAGGAAGCACAATCCATGTGCTCTCCTCTCATGCAATCTAAGCCCTCCATGAGCTTTTTCCCATCCTTGCATCTTAGCCCTCAATCCCTCAAGCCTCTTGCCTATAAATTGGATCCTTCCCCTTTGCAAAATAACACGATCCATGAAGTAAAGTTATAATGCTATTTTGAGAGCCAAATCCATACTAAAGCCATCTATCCACACCAAAAATCCACAATCATCCATTGAAGCCTTTGGAAGCATATTGAGCATACATCCTATCCATTTAGATAAAGCTACTCAACAAGAGAGCTTCTTATTGAGAGAGTCCATTAATGGCTCATATTCTCAATTGAGAGCTCATCTTAGTCTATCTTGAAGTTTATGAATTTTTTTTAGTTTGTAGAAGCTTTATTTAAATTTGGTTTCTATTAGCATACTAACATTGCTCATATACACATATATCCATATATATATATCTGTACCATGCGTGCAAAATGCTACAACAATCAAAATCAACAACTACTAAAGCTCTGCACTTCCTATAGCCACATATAACCTCATATATCTTCATTCTTTAAGTTTCCTATTTCCTAAAATATGTATTTTTATTTTTGCTTCATCGATACTTCTAGGAGCATCACTTATATTTCTCAATGAATTCAACCTCCTGTAGCATATCATCTTGATGGAGCTTGAAGGGTAAAAATTAGATAATATTGTGGCGACCTCCGATGGGTGTGTTCGTACTATACATGTGACTATTTTCCTTAGCTATCCATTTGGCATGGAGTATCATTCAAACATAACAATAATAACAAAAAACCAAATTGAAACAATCTAACCATTTGAGATTTATTGATGTGGCCTGATAGAGTCCTCTCAAGTGGGAGCCATTAAATTGTATGGGTGGGCACTTAATTTGCTGATATCAATCATTGGAACTTTCTTAAGTGTCCTTGAAGAATAACATCAATAAGTCCGAAACTTATTACTAAAACAAAATAAAAAAACCTCAACTAAAACTGTGCTCCAACACTTATGAAAAATTGAAAACTAAAAGTAACCTATCCTAAGCTAATAAATCATCAAAGTCCTCATATACATCCATTTGGTGATTGATTGAAATAGCTTCCCTTTCTAATAAGTTGATTTTTATTTTCATGCATATGGAAACTAAACATATCAACATGCATGGAAGACATAATTTTGCAATTTGAAATACCTTCCCAATAATGAGAAAAAGGAAACTCTCTAGTATAGGGACAATTTCTTGTTGAGCAAGATACACATGCTTCTCCTTTTTGTGATCATCCTCATGCTCAAAACTAAGCATGATTGAAGGCAACAAGCTGATTTTTTGTAGAGCTAGATTCCTTATGGGGCATCATTTTGATGGCATTTAGCCCAAGGAATTAGCCTTGACCGTGTTATAGTCTGCAACCCTTGAATCTTGCTGGTCCAAAAGAGACGACCATGATGATATAGCTAGTAATGTG
This sequence comes from Cupressus sempervirens, assembly GCA_028749045.1. Taxonomy (NCBI): domain Eukaryota; kingdom Viridiplantae; phylum Streptophyta; class Pinopsida; order Cupressales; family Cupressaceae; genus Cupressus; species Cupressus sempervirens. Next base: position 240,989,727 of record CM053792.1, read on the forward strand.
TATGCCTCCTCATGTTTCTATTGCAACACAATTTCCTTTTCCATTGGAGGATGCTCATGTATTTCCTTCTAAAAAAGGGAGAACTTATCTTTCTAAAGCTAACCAATTTTCTCTTTGGAGGATCTTCTACTTTAGCTACTCACACTTGAGAAAGATCAAGAATTACCTCTTCATCTGCAATAGCCAACCTTCTTACAAGTTCTTCCTCAAATTGGGCCTAGAGCACCTCTCACTCTGGAGAGTGAATGAGAGCCCTAAAATTGTATTCTCATAATGTGGGAGAAAATAATAGGTGTCTATATGAAGGGGATCCATGTTAAAGCATTTACATAAAAAAATTCTTAGAAAGATTGAAGAGACAAAAAAGATCAAAAGATGTTTATACGTACCAACACTGTAGTTGCTTGAAACCAATAGATGCACTTAGAGTCACTATGATGTTCAATGAATTCGTCCAAAGGATGATTTCATTGATAATAACACCCAAATTCTCAATGAATGAAGATCTCAATTTGGATAACCAATGAACCTATGAGGTTGAAATCTTGTCCCATTGGGCATGTTAGGAAGTGTGGTATGACTGGTGGAGGTTCTAAAAATTTATTTGAATCTTTGAATGCTTCTCCCACTAGGCATGCTAGAAACTATGGTATGTCCAGTGATATTTTAAAAAATAAGTTGAATTTTTTGATTCTAGTCCCACTGGATGTTCCATGAGCTATTGTCAACTAGATTGTACCCTTGTGCTAAAAATAAATTTTAGCAATCTAGTGAAACATGGTATGATCCTTGGCCTATAGATATGCCATAAAGAGGATCAACCTCTGGTATAAAGGGTTGGACTCCCTTGAATCACCTACTGATACTAATAGGAAAAGGGATAGAGAGAATTAACTTGAACTTAAACTAGGGTGATTCACCAATACTATGAAAGTAATGTAGATTGAAATAGAAATCACAACTAAAACACCCACATAGAAGCTTATTCATAGGATGGATTTACTAAATTTTATGCTCATAATGTAAGAAGGTGCAGATATTCAAAGAAAGAAAATTAGATTCACAATCTTCAAACTTTATTGCACATAATTCATACTACTTAACATGAAAGCTCACTTTTCACATGCCTCATAACCATTTAAAACTTTAAGTAAATGATCTAAAGATCACAATAACTTAGAAGAAAAATTTGTAAAAGATAATGAAATGATTGATAAAACGAAGGAGGATCACTATTGCATATTATTTAGAAAGAGCCAAAATTCTCAACACTACTGTTGGAATGATTTAGAATAATTGGGGGGGGGGGGGGGTGAGGTTGGGGTTGTGAATCAGTTATCCAAGGTCCAAATGTATAAATATAATTTTTTAGTACTTAAAAAATACATGTGCATGCATTGATTAGATTATCCAATATCTCAAACCTTAGTATATTACTGTCCTAGGTCAAATGAACTTTGGATAAATGTAAACATGAAATACCACAAATTCAATCACACAATTTGACACAAGGATTTAACATGGAAATCCAATTTGGGAAAAACCACTAGTAACATGCTACCAATTTTCACTCTTTTGAAGTGAGCCCTATGAGGAGCCAACCCTATTAAAGGTTACAATGCACATTGTTAAATGTGACCTTGATTAAAGGATTTCAATCACCCTGTTAGGAGTGAGCCTTGTTAGAGGAATTTAAAACATTTCATTAGAATGTCACCATGTTAAAGGATTTAGTCATGATTTTTAGGTCAACCTTAATCCAAAGGATTTATCAAGATTAATACAATTTCTATAAAGTAATAGTAGGACTTGATCTGATAACAAAACAACTCACTTGCAAATTATAGATCTCTCATTCAACTCTCCATTCAGTCTTGCATTCATTCCTCTACATCTCCAATTGCTTGTTCACCCTTCAAGTCTTCACCTACTTAAGCCTTCATGCTTAGTATGCAAACTGTAGATTCATTCATTCGGCCACCATATGAAGCAACACCTCAAGACTTCCTATCTATCTATGGTTTGCACTCTGACATTTTGCTTTTGGCCTGCTATGTCCTTATATAAAGAATTTTGATCTTTTGCCACTTCATCACAATCATCCATCTTAGGGTCAGGTAAGATTCATTGAATCTACCCTCTTTTCCATTTTATTCCCTTCTAGAAAATTCCCTTACAATCCTCTTCAAAATCATCTCAAAATGATTTATCTTGAATTTTGTGCCACCAACTCATCATACTTATCTTCAACACGCTTCACACAATTCAAGAAATCAACTTTGTCAACTCAGATTTGTCAAATCTTTGATCAAACTCTTTATACTGTCACTCAGTAATAACATGGTGTCCGCTCAACAATAACATGCTTCTAATGCTTGGTCAACACTAGGTTGCTCGACATGAACTAAGTCTTCATTGGATCATTACTGCCATTCTCTCAATCAGTTATTACTTAATGCTATGGATGTGATGCATGTTATATTATTTCAATTTACATGTTAAGTTATGAGATGGATGTTGGTGATATATTTTAAGAGGCAAAAGTTTTATGTGCTGATGCAATCCCCCTCTCAGAACTTACTTTTCCATTTTTATTTCCAAAAATTGGTATCAGAGCTTCATTCTCTAGAAAGGAAAGTTTTACAACTTTGGTGGTAAGATCTTGAAGATGGAAGTCTACAAGTTGGGAAAGATGACTAAAAACAAGAAGATTGAAATACAACTTTCCCTAAATCAACTCAAGGAGGAAAGAGATGAATTGTAGCATTCATTGAAGAGAAGAAAAGAATTGGCTATTCAAAAAAAATGACACTCAATATCAAGAAGAAGACACTACTAGATTGTTTGAGGATGGAAATTCAAATGAATTTGATGTAGTAGTTGCAAATCTGATGGAAAAGAACAATGCCCTAACTGAAGAAGTTGGAAATCTCAAAAGAGAACAAGAAGTACAATCAGTATTTCTATCTGAAGTAACTAAAAATAAAAAGAAAGATGAGGAAGAAAAATTCATGATTGAAGAAGACAAAAGAATACTGGCTAACAGACTTGATGAGAAGACTTCAGATGTGTAAAATCTTTCTAACATGCAATTGGATACAATGAATCAATTGATGCTTGCAAATAATGACTTGAATGGAAATGACATTTAGATCACAACCCTAAAATCATAGAATGATCTACTACAAAATTATTTGAGAGCAGAAAAGGAATTCATTGAAAGATTCAACAAATCAAGTGAAGCCATAAAATAATTTGAGAAATTGATGGAATCACCAAGACCTACTAATGATATTGCTAGATTGGGATACACTAATAATGAAGAAGAAGAATCATCTAAAAGTGGTGAACAAAGGAATAAAAAAGGTAAGAACTACAAACCTACTTGTCATAATTGTGGAAAATTGGGTCATACAATAAATGTTTGCAGGAGAAAAACTGTCAATCATAACCCCAAGTAGAAATACAGAGGATACTACTACAATTGCAAAAAACAAGAACATCAGGCAAATGAATGCAGGACCAAGAAGCACTCAGATATTTGAAGGATATTGTTACAATTGTTAGAAATATGGACACAAAGCATATGAATGTAGATCTAGGACCAAGTGGACATCAAAAAAAAAAGACAAAGGTACACAAAAATGGAAACTCCTATGATTGGGATTACAACACAAGGTAAAATTGTCACTATTGTCAAGAATATGGACATGTTCTTGAGAATTTCATAAGAACACATTTTAGAGGAAACTACAATAGATGGTTGAGTGAGACTACATGCTTTAGTTGTCTCAAGACTTGTCATGTTAGCAGAAGCTGTCCAACTAGGTCACTAGCACTGAGCAATGAAACTAGTGAAGGTAAAGAAAAGGTCAATGTTGAAAAGATAAAGGTGTAGATGAACAAGACATGGAAAAAGAAGGAAGATTGCAGTACATCAAGTTTATATGATGTCTCTTCATCTAATGGATTAGGTGATCACATCACCCCCAACTAGGCAATAAAAATTATGTGTAGAATTGACATTTGAAAAGTTATATTATATGTTAGTTCCAAATATCTAAGATCTAAAAAGAATAAATATGCCTAAATCAAAATGCAATGAAGAAATTAAGAGTAAGAGTTATTCTATTGATATATTATTTTCTATGTTATTTCCAAGCATGGAAGAAATTGTAGTTATTACCAAGTGATGGAGTCAAGGATAGTATGAGCCGAGATTGCTATGTATGTCAAGCATATTGGGAATTCTACTATAGTTGAGTATGTTGGAAATCCTATATTGGCAAAGCTTACAACTGTATAAGCACTGAGCATTTATTACCAAATTTAAACGGTTATATAGTCAATTGTTGACTCATTCACTCTTACCAGAGTTTAAAGAGCATGGAGAGCATGAAGGTGAATTGCAAAAGGAGATTCTACTATTTTTTGACTAGATCTAACTACTACTAGACACCATTCTACGGATTCAAGAGGTATTCAACTTGTGTTGAATTGTGTTGATTCATTTATTCCAAACCCTAGTAAATTAAAATGGTAACTAATTCTTCATATACTATTAGGAAAGAGGGGAAAGTGATTTTCAACATTCAATTGATAAGTAATGGTGTTAGGTAACTTCCATTCCAAGCAATTCCTAAGATTGCATACAAGGAAGATCCATTTGGTGCACTATCTATGATATCACCAAAGGTTCTCATGATCTAGGATGTTAGATGTTACTGTACTAGAAAGATTGGAGAGGTAGGAGATTTGGAGATTAGAGATGCCTATAGTAAACTATGTGATAATGGAGTTTTGAGGGAAGAAAATAAGATCGTTGAGCAAAAAGGGTTAACGCGTACCCCAAACTTTCCTCAAATGTTTAAAATCAAATGAATTTTGATTGTTTTAAGCTAGATACATGATAACTAGATGTGGTTAGAGGGTGGACCAATCAAGATTTATAAAAGGATTGTATAGAGGGTAGTAGGGTATCCTACCCTTGATCGACCTAAGAGAATGCATAGTGATGCAAAGCAGGTTATAGAAAATAATACAGGTGTTCTATGGAATAAGCGAGGGATATCAATGGACACTATTTTGGATCCCATTTTTACCTTTGTAGTCAGAGTCATTGCCCATAAGTTCTTTTAGTCAAGCCAACTGAACAATATTTCATGTATTCCAGTGGACTTAGGTTACAAAATTATGAAGAGAGATAATTCCTATGACCTTGTCAAGTTACAACTACAATAGTTACTTGAAAACTTGGAAGCTATTAAGAAAGCCAAAAGTGCATCTTGCAAGTTTGGTTCTTTTATTGTTTTCATATTTTTGTATGTGAAAAACACATCCCCACCTTTGTCAAAGTTTCTTGGAAGACCAATAGGTCAATTACACAACAAATTTTAGAATTCATTAAACAAATTGGAGGTAGTTTTGAGTCAGTGATGACTAGTTATTTTGAAGATTTTAAGCAATCCATGAAACAAAGATTGAGGATACCTGTATCACTAGTAGAATAACATTACAATGATGCGTGTTTCATAGTTGATGCAGATCATACATATGTGCAAGCAGCAATATCCAAGGTATATGAGATCAATGTGGATGAAGCCTTTGCAACAATCACAACATTACTGGCAGAAGAAATTGATAAAGATGCCACATCTTTTGGTAACTATGATGAAGCCAAATCCAAAATAACTATTGCTTTAAAAATATAAATAGTTTGAGGAGGAAAAAAAAACTTGTTAAAAAGTTGAAGGAGAGATTTGGTGAAGGTGAAGGTGAAGAAGAAGAAGCTGAAGAAGAAGAACAAGGCCAAGCACCATTGAAACTAACACAAGGCTTAAGTGAAGATGTTGAAGGTGCTGAGGAAGAAGAAGCCAAGGAAGCACCTAAGGAAAAGAAGAAAAGGAAGTCAGAGACTCAGAAAGTGGAGAAACCTGAGAAGACTATGAAGAGGTCACACAAAAAGCTAGATGTACCTATAACTAGGTCAAGCACAAGGGCAACCACTGTATAGGCTAAGGAAGTGAATAAGGCTAAAGGAAAGAGAGCCAACACTATAGTAGATCCAAGCCAACATGCTCCAAAGACATTTAAGAGATTAAGAAAGAAGTACACACCTCATAAGGAATTAGATGAGGAGAAGACTGAGTCAAATGACTTGAGTCAATACAAAGTGGTAAGCCACAATCCCTCTTATGATATTGACAACTTGTGTGAAAATTTTAAAACCAATGTAAATTCATCAAGTTTTACACATGTTTAATTTGATAAGATAGGGAGTGTTCATAAAAAAAAAGTTGAAGATGCAATATGTGATATGATGGCTACTTTCAAGAATACTCCACTAGAGATTGCCAACTTTCTACCCAAAAGTCTTTATGATAGAGTTGAGAAAAAGTGGCAAATCAACTTACAAACTAAGAGACAAATCAAGGAAACAACACTAGCCCAAGTCATGCTTGAATTGGATAAAAAGATGATTTCCCAAGCTATGGAGAAGCATAAAGGGAAATTTCCCTGGAAATATAGGGTTTTCCATATTTTGAAAAAAAATATAGAAGATGTGGTAATCGAAAGTACATCAATTTGGAAATCAATATGTGGGTTATCCACTCAAGTCATTACTGAGAAACGTGAGCATGATGAGCAAGAACCTAAGAAGAATGAAGAAAATATAGAAAAAGAGGTGAACCCAGTCAAAGAAGGTAATGTGGAGGGCACTAAAGAAATAGCAAATGAGGCAACAACTGAAGAAGCACAACAAGATGTGTAGGACGCACAGATGACGGGTGCCAGTCCCCCACATGATGACTAAGAGAGTCAATAGGACTTAGTGAGCATCAAGGATGTTCCTAATAAAACAATATAGAATATCAATCCCTTGATAGAAGATGAATTGAAGAAAATTCTACAAGAATCCACTAGTGCAACACTATTAAGCAGTAATCCTATATTTGTGAGAGTGGATGAAATTTAACAGTTAGAAGTTGTATCTTCAGGGGAGAAACAAAAAGATACATCAAATGTGCCCCCATCTACTATAGAGATTAAGGATAAGGAATCACATGATCTTCAAAGAGATCAAAATGTAAACTTGGAATAGAAGGATGATACAAATCAGACACCATTTGTCATGCTAACTATTGTCATTCAAATGAAAGAGGCAAAAGCACAACCTTTAGACACATCAGTGCCAAGCCTAAACAATTTACAATTACAAGATGTAGTGACTATTGAGAAGGACATAAGTGAAGTGTATAAGAGTCAGGAAGCAAGTCCTATACTTATACCACCACCAAAGGGTGAAGTCTAGAAGGAAGAGACATAACAAAGAGTTCAAGAGGACTACTGAGCTTGGGGAGAAAATTGTAATACAAAATCTGGTTACAATGCTAGTTTCTAGATCTCCTCTCAGTAGTCACACTCTTTAGAGGCCGAGTACAAATGTCACACCATTACAAATCTCAAGGCCGAGTTCCAACACAACCAAGAGTGCTAAAGTTACATCATTTGAGGATGTAAATTTAGATGAAGTGATTGAGTTACCAAAGTTTGATATGAATACAATCATAATTGAAGAAATGAGCATTCTTCAAGATACTCTACAATGGAAAAATAGGCAAAAAATCTTAAGGAGAGAGCACAAGAAAAAGCAAGTTTTGCATGAAATTAAAGACATTCTTTGATGCTTTTATCTCCCATAAATGAATGAAGATAAAAATATAATAGAGAAAATTGTCACTATTGTGGACAAGATAAAGGATGAAGACCTAGATTCTAATGTCAAATTATTAGAATGGTTAGAAAGAAAGTTTCATACAAAGGTTTTAGAGAAGATATCTAGTACTATTGTACTAAGATAGGTTGATCTTGCAACCAAAATGGAAAGTGTAAAGAAGGTGTTAGAGAATATTTTCACTCTCTACACAAAGCTATGAAAATTTGATCTATTCACTCAGGAAAATCAATAGGCTATTGACCAATTGCAAGGAGATCTACAACTCAAAGGTAGTACTTTAAAACTAACTCCTGGTAATAGTTAGATACACTTTTAGAGGTTACTAAAAACTTAGAGTAGGCTTGCTGAGTTGCAAGAAAAAAATGCTAATATCAGATCTACTCTGATCAATATACAATCAATGTTAATACTGTTGCTAAATAGACTGTTCTTTTCTTTTACTCTTTGGATGCGCAATATTTGTGAACAATAACTGATAACAATAGTTGGAAAGTTGTTACTAAGTGAATAACTTCCCTATGAATTCTTAGGTACAAATCCCTTTTATATTTTTAATTTGCAATGAATTATGTTTGTTCCTAACTCTAAGTAGGGCATGTTCTTAACCCAAGAATAGGAAAGGTGAACCAAGTTAGGCCTAAAAAGGAACTAACTTAGGTGAGGATTTTAGTCTTAAAATTAGTCAAATTTGTGGATTAACACATCTTATAAACCCAAAAAGTTTAACAATTCAGAAATGAATGCTATTTATAACTAAACTAATATCAATAAGATTCTAATTCTGCAAATGGAAAAGACTAATTTGAAAGAAAAGCACAAAAAAAAAATCTTCTTGGACTTCTAATAACAATACTATTGTCTTTGGCTCATTGTTTCAAAATAGGGGAGTAAAAATCTATTCATTCCTTGATTCAATTTAGAATAAAAGAGAAACATAAAACTAATATGGAAAATGAATGGAGCAGAAAATGATTGATACAAAATATCCTCAAATTGTTTCTGCAACATCAAGTGTTTCACACCAAAAATTAGTCGACCTTCTATTAATCTTTCAATTAGATACATATAGGATTCCAAAATGACCATTACAAAATGAGACTCAAATCATTTCATCTCCTCAAAATTGATAAATGGCAAGGAACCAATTGTCAGGTAAAATCATTACATCAAAATATGGAAAGGTAGGATAAAAATTGCTTCACCGTCTTTCTCTTTTCGAACATCACCCTATAGGCTTTGGTAGTGAAAATGATTGGGATCAACTCCTCATTTATATAAACATGAACAAGAGTGTACCTTAAGAGCCACTTGGAATGTTCTCTGGCTAGATTTTTGATGGCACTAATATGCTCCTGTATTTCCTCCATAGCCACATGTATACACTTGCCAAGTTTTTGAAGCTTTGACACTCTGTTCTAGTGATTAGAAGACTTCTTTGTTAAATTATCTAGATAATTGGAGAAATTATTTTGCATTAAAACAAATCCAACTATGCCTTACCCTTGTCCACTAGCTTGGGAATCTGTATGCAAGCCTCTTAGTAACTCATAGTCTCTGTCTTGATCTTCCTTAAATTTGATCTCTATTTCCTTTAACCCTTCTTCTACTACTAGGATCATTTTAGATTTGAATTGCATGCTCTATAGCCATTCAAATAAGGGCTCATCTCCCTTAGGTAGAATCTTTTCCTCTACAAATTCCTTAGCTTTCATGTGGATGATCATTTTTAATAAGGAAATGCAATCCTCATTCTTGGCTTTCTCTGCTGCTGAGGTAGCTCAGTTAGCTGAGATTTTATCCTACTCTATTTTGAGCCTTAGTATTGCAGTACTGATTTTTTGTATGATTGCAAGTCCCTCAAACTTGATTTTTTTGCTCCATTCTCTACCAATTTATCCAAAGTACTTGTCTTCCTATAACTGGGAGATGATAGCTTGAATGTCAATGGTTGTAGGATCACTAGTGGGTAACATCCCTAAGATTCTTTCTAGTGGGGTAACTAATTGCCTGATAAAGAAATTAAGTTCATGAATCTCTGTCTTCATTCTGACTTTAGCTAGCTTAAGACTTTTGAGTCATCCTTTTATCACCTCATTTGTTGACTTGCATAGGCCCACCTTAGTGTTTTTTCTAACTTCTCCAAGATCCAAAAAATGTAAGGTTAAAGCCTCTAAAGACATGTCTTCAATCCTCCCTTCCTTAGGGGGCTTAGCAATCTCCATAGTCAAATGCCCTATATCAGGATCTTGTCCTAGAATTGACAAGGTATTCTATTTCTTAACTTTACTCAATGTTGATCTAGAATGGATAGCTAGAGATAAAGTTTCTTTGTTGGGACTCCTTCTTTCCTCTTCCTCTTTCTATCCAAGGTCTTTTCCAACCACGATCCTATGCCAATCACCTTGGATGCAATCCTGAGCATGTCTACACTGAACATCTTTCTTTTGACTGGGGTCAATGTCTTTGTAGCTAAAGAAAAAGGGTTCTTTGGGACCTAGGAAATGAGTTTTGAAGCTTTGGGACCTTCTATATTTCTATAGTCTTCTTTGTGGCTTCATTAGACTCAGTTGACTTACTTTTGTTGCTTCCACCATTTCCAAGGTCTACCACTTGTGCTTGGGTACTGCTTGGTAGGAGTAGTGCAACATTCACAAATGGGTTCAGACTACTATAGGGTGAGAAAGCTACTGTGAGAGCACTGTGTTTCAATTCCTCTGCCTTCTTCTTCTCAACTTCTATATTTGTTCCAATTACTGGTAGAGAACCATCTTGGAAAGTTTTAGCAAGCGGAATACTCTTTTCAGGAGGTTGGTCACCTCTACTTGATGGTTGTGTGGGCCCTTGAGTAATAGACAAAGTTGCACCTAATGCACAACTTTGAGAAGAGGAAGCCACTACTACTTTTACAGAAGCCTGAGTAGATGTGCCTTTTCTCTGACTTCTCCAAGCTGTGGTCCATTTGACCCATTTTCTAGTCATCATGTAGATTCAAGCCATCATTACATCTAGCTCCTCTTTGGTGTCTTCATAAGGATCCAAGCTTATGGGAGTGCTTTTGAGCTTAGTTAGGTAAGTGTTACTATACATATTTTGGTCGGTATCTTCTAGCCCTTCTACATCAATGTTAACTTTGTATATCTTCAACTGATCAATTGTTAATCTGGCAAAGGCTCGATCACAACTTTGGAACTCATCCTTTCAGTTGACCCAATAATCTTCAATGGTGGTGATATGTTTTATCACACTTCCTATTTGCAAAACATCCTTGGCATACCCATTTGGGTCAAACATGGGCCTCAAGACTTCGTACATGTCCAACTTATACTTCTTCTCAAATACCTTCAAAATGTTCTTAGCATTGGAGCAGGTGTCATAGCTAAAAGCCCCCACCTTCATGAGAAATTCATATCCTTTCTTCTTCAAGATCCCACTCAATATGCTCACTTGAAGGGATTCCCTCATAACCTTGATCAACACAAGAATGTCAGTGGGATACCTTGGTAGCTTCAAGGGGAATCTATGGAAGGCTACAAGATGCAAATAAGACAAAGATGAGAATTGAATGAAATAACTCCCAAACTAGTTGATAGTGTCCATGGCTTCATGACTGAATCTCCTCTTTAGACATCCTTGTAGCTCCCTATGAATCCTCATAGTAAATGCATCATTTACATTCACATACTTTGCATAACTATTATGTAATTGTAAGCATGAATAAAACTCATAAGTTTTCACATCATCAAGAAAACTCTCTAGTCTTCAGAGACCTGGCCATAGTTGCAATGAGGCCAACATAAAAATCAAGAAAGAAGACATATAGAATGTATTATAAAATTTGACCGCTCGAAGAGCATTGGACAAAATTGCTCTTACCTCTTGATCCCAATCACTGTATTCAGTGTCAGAGAAAATGACTTGTACTAAAAAGAAATACTGCTAAAAAAAATTCAAGGCTTCAGCCTTACCTTTCAACCTATGTAGGAGAACCAAAATATCAATAATCTATAGTTTGAGGTTGGTCCCAAACAAGGTTTTAGGAACTTTACTCTTAGCACCCGATGGTTTATGGAACCATGTTTACATGATTTCTTTCCTCTAGATCATCTTCTTTGTGGAGAACTTAGAAATGACTTCCCCAAAGGTCAAGTTTGAGAATTTTTCCCTCTCTGGCATGTACAGGAAATTTACTATAATTTGCTTGTCAATTGAAATTAACATTGTGTCATTAGGCAACACAATCTGCCTTGTCTTTGGGTTGTAATGATGTATGCACTCACAAATCATCTTTGGGGCTTGAACTACAACCAGAAAGCCATAGGCTTCAACTAAATTGCATCCTTGGAGTTTCTTGGTGATGGGGTGAATCAATTCAAACTTTAGTCTCTTTTAAAAATCCTCCATGTCCTAGAAGTGAAGAGAAGTGTCTATAAAATTCTACAATTGGGATTTAATTCCAGCTAATCCATTGAAACCCGTGAACTTGGTTGCCATGATTTTGAGAACAATATTTGAATTGAAGAGATGAAAGGAATAAAAAATGCAATAACCACTAGTTTTTCAAAAAGCTATGCATGTTAATAGAATAATAGTTCACAAAAAAGTGGTAGCTCATTCAACTATTTATGTTTCTATATATGAGAGCCTTGATTCATCTGTTGTTCTTCAAAATTCACGCCACATGGATGGAATTTAAGGAAATACCCATTGAGTAGTAAATGTGAAAGCTCAAAAAACCTTTTATAGGTCTTTATACTATTCCATTGAACTCAACGGTAATTTTCTGTAAACACATTTCTTACTTTTCCATTTTTCTTAAGTTTCAAAAGGTTATCATTAGGGTATCCCATGGGAGAATGTCTGCCAATTGAGATCTTGACTATCATTTCTTTTCCATAGTAGTTTGATTCACTTTAGTATCATCCTGAGATGTTCTAAATATGACTTCTGAATCTAACTTGATTATTAACTTGATTTTTCTTAGACATTCAAGAAACTGTCCTCATGGGTTGAAAACACGCCAAGGAGAAGATAGCTTCTGTTTCTTCGCTAATGTTTCCTTTTTTAGTTGGGTTGTGGAAAATCACCCCTTTTGAGATTGGAAATGTCTAAATGAGGTGCGAAGACCTTTTTGAGAACCAATTAACATTCCTTTTCATTCCAAACCGCCTTTTCAAAAAATAACATCATGGGTTAAAAACCCACCGAGCAGAAGTTGGATTTGAGTTTTCTGCCTTGAATGATTATGTGGGCCACAACAAATCTAAACCATATTTGGGAGTTATAATCATAAATGAAAAAATTAATTGTTTGTAAGATGCCTTGTTACTTTCATGTTTTTGATACGTGTGCATCATTTAGTACCTTTTATGGGAAATTGTCCTCATGGGTAGGAAACTCGTCAAGGAGAAGATGATTTCCAAATTTCTACTAGCATCAATTTTTCAAATAGTGATATGCCATAAACAAATATAGAATGTAGTTGATCTTTGAACGAGTAAAATGAATCTCTATTAGACTAGGCACTAACCTACCCTTAAGATCACTTAGCAAAATGAAAACCCACCCGGCTATGAATGAGGAGAGGGAGAAAAGGGAAAATCTGATAGAGATTCACCTAACCTAAAGGGACTTAGACCTAGACTCAAACAAAACTAAAACTACACTTTTTTCACCTATAAAAAAGAATTCACTTTTGCCAATTGGTATGAAAACAAAAAGTGGGGCAACAAACACCTCACATGGAAGTGTTACACATGGAACTAGCCTTTGCAAATACTCTGATGAAGAAAGATTCACAACTCTCTACTCATGAAGGCTTAGTTGACCTAGCTGCTAATCTTGAAATAGAAAGTCATTCATTAGATTCAACATGTGATAACTAGGATGCAATGTTGAAGATTACCATGGAACTACACAAAACATTTCTGGATAAACACACTATTAGTGTACAACCCAAATGACATAAGTGTCAAAAAAGAAGGATCATGAAGTTTTTTGGGATATGAGATAAGAAGAAGCTTTGGATATCTACTCAGCAAGAGTAATGAATGAAGGAACAAAAGTAAAGCATTTACTTAGGGTGAGTAATGGAGTAATAAGGTATGAAGGATATTCAAAATTTTTGCAAATTTTGAAATTTTAAAGTTTTGCATTGAAGCCGAGTAATGAAGAAACATTATCTAACTTATGCATGAGACCATAGTGTATATGCACTGAAAAAGTGTTTTTTCCACTCATGTCAAAGGGGGATATTGTTAATCTTAGATTGGTTTTGACAAATTAGTGACAAAACACTTAGTCATTATGTAACAAAGATCAAAGATTGTCGAGCATAATTATTCAGATAGTACATGCCGAGCAATATGACAGTTAGTGCCGAGCACTACTAGTAGTCAGTGCACATTGAGTAATTCAAGTGTTGAGCCAATAGCAGAAGATGAGTAAATATTATGTACCAAGTGATTTTGGTGCCGAGCAAACAAATTGTGCTAAGCCATTTAGAAGATGAGTTACAACATTAAGAGCACAATGAAGGCTAAGCATCAGAGCCTTTGGATGTTGATTCAATAGTTTATGTCATAGATGTTTTTAATGGCACAAAATTATATGTAAACCATTTTTGGGCTAACATAATCATATTTTACAATTATATAAGTATGGATTCATGGTACAAATCCATAGACAATACGTGCAACCAATCAAATTGAGGGAAGCATTAGGCTGCAATAAGGATCAACCACAACTGTTGATTCTTACCTAATCCATCACCACCAATGTTTATAAAAGAAGGCTAAACCTAAAAAAATTTAGTGTGTGTGTGGGGAGACAAATGCTAAGAGTTTAGAGGGCATTCATGGTGGTTGAGATGGCTATGATAGAGCTATGCATTGTAGAATCAGTTTGAGAAGAATAGAGTAAAGAAGTGAAAGGATAGAGGAGACATATCTGATTAGGAGGATCAAGGTTTAAATAGTAAGGAGGAGATATGACATCAAGAAAATAGGTATCATGATGTTGAATCATTCTAATAGGTGATACAGAGAAAATATCTTAACTGAGTAGTCCTAACAAGGTGTTGTAAATCACTTAACTGAGTGCTTACTTTATTGTAAGTTTAAATTCTCTAACAAGGCGAGACCTAATGGTCTTTGTAAGCTTTTAATAGGGAAGACCTCTCACAGGGTAAATCATAGATTATAATCAAACACTTTGTAGCCATTATAGGCCACACTTCACAACTGCAACATCCCCACCCTAGTTTTACCTTCTCATTAGAGGGTTTCTAGGTAACAAAATTTATTGTGTTATGCGTTATATACTTTATGATATGGATGTGATGCACGTTATGTTATTTCATTTTACATGTTAAGTTATGAGATGGATGTTGGTGATATGTTTTAAGAGGAAAAAGTTTTAAGTGCTGCTTCACCCCCCCTCTCAGAACTTACTTTTCCATTTTTATTTCCAACAAATGGTCCCAAAAAAATATTCTTTGGAACTCTTACATGTCTTTATAACATTTTGTTATAATTATATTTCCTTTGGGGAATGATGATATTTCATTTGGACATACTATTTTACATATTATCATATGATCATACTGTCCCCAAAGTTGGTAGATTCCTTTTGTGCTCTCTTTATGTCATGTTCCCATTTCTCTTGATTCATCCTTTCTTGGGAGAATTTCATAATCAAACAAATCTATTAGATGCATGCACACTCCATTTAAGTCATCTATTCTATTAAGGTTCTTGCAATAGCTCTAATTAGCCTTGTTGACCATCTAACATTCACTAGTGTGTGGTATTTGTTGTTGCGGTTGTTGCACATCATGAGGAATGGTTGGAACATAATCTTGTGGAGTATCATCCATCACTACATAATCATCTTCTTTCTGCTCATGTTGCTACAATAGATCTTTGTACAACACTTTCTCATTGAATATGACATCCCTACTTCTTACAATTTTACGATTTTCAAAATCCCAAAGCCTATAACCAAATTCATTAATTCATATCCAACAAAATACAAATTTCTTTGACTTAGCTTCCAGCTTGAATCTATTTTCAGAATCTATGTGAGCAAATGCCTCACAACCGAAGGTTTTGAGAAAAGAATAACTCACCTTCTTACCAGTCCATGCTTCCCCTAGAATACCACAACCCAAAGGAGTACAGGGACCTTTATTAATCAAATATACAAGAGTATTGACAAAATCTATGCACATGTGTAAGGGCAACCCAACATGCAACCTCATGCTCCTTGCACACTCTATTATAGTCCTATTCATGCATTCAACCACTCCATTTTCCTGTGGAGTCCTTGGAACAATTTTTTGTCTAAAAATACCATTAGTGGAGAAATAATCTTCAAATTCATGACTACAATACTCACCACCATTATTAGATTTGAGACATTTTATTTTCTTTCCAGTCTCATTTTCAACCAAGCATTTCCATTTCTTAAAAGTTTCAAATACATCAGATTTCTGTCTAATGAAATAAACCATACTTTTCTAGTTACATCATCAATAAATGTAACATAATAATGAAAACCACCAAGGGAAGATACTTGAGCCGGTCTCCATACATTAGTATGCACAAGTTCTAATTTCTCCTTTTTATTTTCCTTCCCAGTCTTCACAGAACTCACTCTCTTTAGTTTTCCATACACAAATTTCACATAAATCTATATTAACACATTTTAGACTTGGAAAAACTTTCTTTGAATGAAGTACTTTCATACCTTTCTCACTCATGTGCCCAAGTTTTTTGAGCCACAACACTATATCAGAATCTACAACTATTTGTTCTCCTTGCTCAACTGTAGCAACTATTCCTGAACATTTATTTTTCTCTGAAACAATTAAAGTAGAAGGAACAATATGACCTGTACAAAGATATAAGGTGCCTAATTTCACACCTTTTTCTACTACAAGGGAGCCTTTTGAAAACTTCCAATTTTTATCATTAAAAGTAACTAAACAACCCTCATCACTAAGTTGCCCTACTGAAATTAAATTCCTACTCAGCCTTGGAACATGTCTTACCTCATGTAGTAGCCAATGATACCCATTATACAACTTAATCTTAACTTTACCCTTTCCAACAATCTGATAGGGTTCATTATCCCCCAAATAAACAAGCCCAAAATCCCCTTGGACATAATTAATGAAATAACCTCTATGAGGTGTAGCATGAAATAAAACACCATAATCTAAAACCCATGACTCATCAACACTTTTTAAAAATAGAAGCAAAGCATCCTCTTCAAATTTGTTACTTACCACATTTTCCTTGTCTCCATCTGGTTTATCTCCTTAATTTTTCTTTCGAGTCCAACAATCTTTTTTTTTTTTATGCCCTGGTTTCCCATAATACCAATAGTTGTTCGGTACTCTTGATTGAGACCTCCTCCCCTTTGATTTTCCTCTTGATTTGCCACAATTTCTAGAATTACTTCCTCTCTCAGTTGTTTTGCCTTTGCTTTGTGCGTTCAAAGTACTTCTTGATGTAGATCCACCTAAGGTTTTCCTACGAGTTTTCTCACTCAAATTAATACCGATCACATCATCATATTTTAGGGTATTAGATCCAGGAACATAATTACTTATATCCATTACCAAGCCATTCCAACTTTTAGACAAAGAATAAAAAATCAAGAGAACCCTAATTTCTTCATCAAAATTGATACCTATAGAGGATAACTAACTAGTAATAGTATTAAACTCATTTAAATGATCTACAATAGATCCACCTTCTGTCATTTTTATATTAAATAAATGCTTCATGAGAAATACCTTGTTTGAAGCAGAGGGCTTTTCATACAGTTTAGCTAGGGTTTGCATCGACTCTTCTATTGTCTTTGCTTTTGTAATATTAAATTCCACCGATGGTGCTAGGCATAATCGAATGCTTCCAAGTGCCTTTATGTCCAAAAGATCCTAGTCATCATTTGACATAGATCCCTAATTCTTGGTTTTGCCTTCCAACAACTTCCATAAATCCTTCTAATAAAGATAGTCTTCCATTTGCATCTTCCATAACTGAAAGTGCTGCCCATTAAACTTGTCAACCCTTAGCTTACCCTCGTCTTCCATTGGTCCCACTCAACCTT
Organism: Cupressus sempervirens; assembly: GCA_028749045.1. Lineage (NCBI taxonomy): Eukaryota > Viridiplantae > Streptophyta > Pinopsida > Cupressales > Cupressaceae > Cupressus > Cupressus sempervirens. Next base: position 241,007,581 of record CM053792.1, read on the forward strand.
GACACTCCCACTCAACTGTAAGACTTTCCTACAAAGGATAACTGAAAAACAACCTCACACTGATACCACTTATTAGGATTAAACCACAAACATAAATAACAATTACATGCAAATATAAACAATATTAGAAAATAATAGATCACACAAAAAAGAATACAAGACACCAAGATTTAATGTGGTTCATGCAATCCCTAGGCAACATCCACCAAACAACAAGTCCAATATTATTATGATCCAGTGATTACAACTTCATTACAATCTGTAATCTCTTACATATCAATACCGCCACAAGAACCAATTTTTGCATCACTCACAATGAAACAATCCCTAACCCTAAGCCCTTTTATACAAGTATTTTTATCACTTTAGGGTTATAATTAATAATTACATGTCGGCCCAAAATCTTGATAAAATATGGCCCAATTTTTTTTTGGGGGCTCCGCCCTTGAACCCCCAAATAGCCGAGGCCTAATGGCCCCAACTATATTGGGGGTTGCCACCCCTAAACCCCCACTTAGGGCCTAGCCTGGCTCACCCTCAAACCTTGATGAGGAATTATGGAGTATGTACAATACTTCTTTGATCAATCACCATAATATAACAACATACATGCATTACTCACATTTTGCACGTACTATTTTTTGATGCTATGCTATATTTGGATCCTTTATGAACACACAAATCCTTAAGAAGTGATCCCTTCATTTGCAATTTTATTCCTTTATAGACACACAAATCCTTAAGGATGAATTTCTCTTTGTTAGATTTTATTTTTCAAGACACAATCCTTAAAGGAAAAAAGAGTGGTACAAAAACCTCAATAGATTGTTAATTATAACTTTCTTAGGATTTTTTTTTTGTGTTATTTACGATAAGAAATGCATTCTTACTACATCTATAATTAGGTGATCATGCCCTTTGACTTCTCTCCCTTTGTTTAGTGATGCCTCTCTTTTCAAAGTTTTGGATTTGATGAGGACTTAAGTCACTTAAGGGTTTGATGTTTCTTGGTCTCCTTTGCTCTGATTAGAACATCTCATGCATTTGATCTACTTTAACACAAGTATAAGTTTGTCTCATACTCCCTCTAAAGTGGAGGCTACAATGTATTATCCTAAAAGTTAGCACCCATTTATTTGGAAGCTCAAGGACTTTGTAGGCTCCATTTTAGTGAGCTCTTAGAACATGGATGCATTTATGCTTGATTTTCCACATCTCCCTTGATCTTTCCCAAACTATTTACACACTCAAGATCTTTGAATTTTTTTTTTTTCCAAGTGGTCCTTCTTGGGTATAGGTCCCACAAGTTGATTTGTACTGGTATAGGTTGAGGTTGACCTATACCCGAGGTTGTTAAATTTTAGCATTTTGGGGCCTATTTCGACACTTTTCACTTTTTAATTTCTAAAGAAGTCAACCTTCTCAATTTTGAAACCTATAATGACTATAAAAGGTGTCATTCCTTTACTTGATCATCGATCAATTATAAGACAACATCCATTTGATCCATAATTTGTGCTACTTTTGTAAGCAATGTATTAAGTCCAAGGTGCATTTAATGAGTTCAAGCAAGGAAAGAAAGGATTCATTGAAGGCATCCATCCATTCAATCAAGCATGTATTTATTTCCATAGATCTAACTTATTTCTTCATAGGAGATATAGGATGTTACCATCAAGGGAGGATATGTGCATACATCATCATTGCACATCCACACTTCTTCAAGAATATCAGGAATACTTACATATCCATTGCATTTTTGAAGACATCCTACATTTCTACATACACATACATGCATGCATTCAACATCTTTGTGGATAATAGATCTCAATCCACCCATACATGTCTTAAAAGAAAGGTGAATAATAATATTTGTTTTTCTTTACATGCTTTATTCATCTAATTTTTAGGTTATTTCCTAATAGGGGCTAAATGGAACACAAGCCCAATTTGCACAATTTTTTTTTTTCTTATGTGTAGGAGTAGGTTCATGGACTTTTAGATTTTTAAGATTCAAATTGGCAGATCTAGAATTACAATTTCTTTTGTACATCATAAATTCAAGTTTAAGGCCTATCATAGTATATGTCAACCTTGATGCATATCCCATTCAACCTATACTAGGGAACTCAATTTTTTTCTAAGGCCTCCAATTTTTTACATTTCATAGTTTCTAGCTTCTAGGTTTTAGTTCCAACTCTATTTGGGTTTCTAATATAGTTTTTGTGTTCTCTACTCGCCCTCAAGGTGAGTACATTTCCCTCTTTGTCATTTCATGGTATTTACTTTGATATATCAAATTATATCTTTCATTTTCTATCTTTATATGTGCTCCTACTTTATTTTCATCACATTTAGTCAAAGTTAACATTAATCAGGCAAGAACACCAAACCAAAACTAAAGGAGAATAAAGAGAGACTTTTGGATTGACACTTCTAAAAGGACTTAGATTTTTCATCAACATCCTTACATCTATTTGGGTTGTGCTAATCCAATTTGGGTCCTCCAAAGGGTTACATTTGAGGTTCTCTCCCTCTCTTTCTCAAATATACATATAAATTGGCACTCTAATCACAATGGGTCACTATTTTATATGTTACACATACATATACAAACACATATATGTACGTATGTTCATATCCATCAAATAGTCCCAAAACATCTCCAATATGGTTAAAAGAGCTATAAAGGTGTTAAATGCCATAAAGAAAAAAGTAAATATATAAGAATATGATGATTACACTACTACATTTGGGGCTGAATTGTAACAGTAGGCTATCAAAATTATGACAAAAACTCATCACCCAACTGACATCAAGAGGAATCGGCTCTCGTTAGATGGGCATCAAACTTTTGTTGTTGCAAGTTGTGATGACAAGGATGACCGTCATAATTGCAAAAACCACAGGTATCATAAATTGAGCTAACATATTGGAAAACCATTTATTTTCACTATCACAATTGCAACAAAAATTTGTCAAAGACACCATTGCAATTGTGATGTCTGTGTGATAGAAATGCCATGGGCCCCATGAAAAGGCATCAGAAATGTCCATCACAATTGAGATGGGCATGTGGTAGGAATGTTGTGGGATCAACAATAATTAGCCATCACAATTGCGATGACATGCTATATTAATAAAAAAATAATTGACAAAAAATGTTGAATAGCTATGATGCAATCATAGGTTAATATTGAGCTTCACTTGGTTTTAAGAATCGTTTAATATTCTCTACTAATTAGGGCCAACCATGAAAAGGTGGAAGCTCATTTTCCCCGCCCCCCCAAACATCTAAATTCCCCATTAACATCTAAAATCTTTAAGAAATGATCAATATTTAAAGTACAAAAAAGGTTCCAAACCTACAAAAGTGACATCATTTTCCCATCTTCTAGTACGTCATTTTTTTGTCGCATCCAAGATAAGATTCTTTCAATCTAAGTCGAGAATGCAAATGCAACTGCATTCTGTATGCATGGACAATAGAAGGAACTAAAAAAACCCAGTACGTTTACATTTATTTAATAGGTCTATGCAAACCTCTAAAAAAAATAAAAAATTGTTGGGGTTTTTTTTAGCTCCACCTGATGTCATATGCATATGAATTGAGATTGCATTACAGAATTATGGTGTCCTTCTACATTGCTTGAAACCAATAGATTCACACAGTTAGTTGTCATACAATCATAAGTTAATGTTGAGCTTTACTTGGTTTTGAGAATAGTTTAATATTCTATACTAAGAAGGGCAAAACACATGAAGGTGGAAGCTCATTTGGCCCCACCTTGCCCACAAACATCTAAATTCCCCATTAAAATCTAAAATATATAAGAAGGGATCAATATTTAAAGTACAAAAAAGGTTCAAGACCTACAAAAGTGACATCATTTTCCCATCTTCTAATGCATGTCATTTTTCCATTGCATCCAAAATAAGATTTTGCCACTCTAAATTAATAATGCACATGCAACTACAATCAAATGCATGGGCAACAGGCAGAGTTGATAAAACACAACACAATTACATTTATAGGTCTATGAAGTTTTTAGAATTATAGACCATCAATAACAATGTTCATGATGGTCTATAACTTAAAATACCTAATTAAAGACCTCTAACAAAAATGAAAACTTGTTATGTTTTTTAGCTCCGCCCGATGTTGTATGCATATGAATTGATATTGCATATTGAACTATGATATCCTTTTGCATTGCCTAAAACCAAAAGATTCACACAATTAGTTGTCATACAATCATAGGTTAATGTTGAACTTCACTAGGTTATACCATTTGCAAGGGAATGAGCCTTGTGATTATGGTATTTACATAGAAGCAAAACTTGTTGCTTCAACTCCTTACACTCAACTCTTCACTGAAATTATTCTTCTAGTTGTGAGAATAGATGCTACAAATTTCTAGGAGCCAAGGGACCCTGAACCTTTGCTATGTTTTTTGGAGACATGGGAGAAGTTACTATCGGTTTCAGTGCTTCATAACATTCTAGATCATATGGTGATGCCAAAATCAACAACAACAACAGATACATGGGATGCAAAGATCACAAGAGCATGATAGAAAATTCCTATAATACTATCATCATATTAGGTACAATAAAATGAACGATATGCAAAGATCAGAAGGGCACGACAACAAAATGTAATGATCACAAGGGCATGAAAATGAAATCCTAGATCTCCATATAATACATACATACATAGATACATATATACATTCATATATATAGATCTCCATATATATATACACACACACACACACACACATACATATATATATATACATACATACATATATATATATATATATATATATATATATATATATATATATATATATATATATATATACATACATATATATATATATATATATATATATATATATATATATATATATATATATATATATATACATACATACATACATATATATACATACACACACACACACACACACACACACACACACACACACACACACACATACATACATACATGTATGTATGTATGTATGTATACAGAGAGATCTTTTTAAAGGTGATTATTACATCTTAGTACAATAGAAAATTGATCCAACTGTATACATATTCCAGAATCCATATAATTAAACAATTAAACTCACTCAACCCATGCTAAGTTACTTAACTCAAGATCTTGCACAAAAATAATGTAGAGTTAATGGGCAATATATATATATATATATATATATATATATATAATGTATGTACGTAGGGGAAATATAATGCCCATTAATAATGATATTGACTCTGCCTATTTTTCTTGGTCTATATATATATGTAAATACCTACCTACATACATACATACATACATACATACACACATACACACATACACACATGCATGCATGCATGCATGCATACATAAATACATACATAAATACATACATACATACATGCATGCATGCATACATCTATATCCTTTGCATGGTTTAGAGATAATGTCATTATTATAGAGGCTTTTGTAAGGGGATAATCCTTCTCGTGATTATGGAATTTACACAAAATAAATGGGGAATGATTAATGTCATGTTTTCTTTTCATTTTTGTTTATTTTACGTAGTCCTCCATATGGCCTATAGTAAAATATGTATTGCATCTACATTTTCTTTACCATTGTAGCAACAACAGTAGATACTTGGGATCCTCATAGGGAGAGCGTACCAATACATGCATGGTTACATCCTTGACTTCCATTGTTAGGTCAACATATGGAGCCTTTATATCAAACCATTCATTATAAATTGGGGAATGCGCTTCATGCTTGACATTCAAGTGATGCATTTGCATATGCAATTTTATCAGCTTGGAAAACTATATTTGATCCTGCTAGATGGGAACAACTGATTGTTCCTTTTATTATACCTAATTTGATGATAGTTCTACAAGAATTTGTAATAAACCTAGCTAATCAATAACTAGACCCATTTAATTGGGTTATGGCATGCATATATACATATATTTAACTAGGTTATGACTTCTACAAGGGAATGAGCCTTGTGATTCTGACATTTGCATAGAAGTAGAACTTGCTTCTTCAACTCCTTGTACTCAACTCTTAACTGAAGTTATTCTTCTAGTAGTGAGAATAGCTGCTACAAATTCCTAGGAGCCAAGGGACCTTGAACCTATGCTATGTTTTCTAGAGACATGGGAGAAGTTACTACCGACTTCATTAATTCATTACATTTTGGATCATATAGTGATGCCCAAATTAACAATGACAGTAGATACTTGGGATCCTCGCAGGGAGAGTGTGCCAATACATGCATGGTTACATCTTTGGCTTCCATTTTTGGGCCAATGTATGGAGCCTTTATATCCAACCATTCATTATAAATTGGGGAATGCGCTTCATGCTTGCATTCAAGTGATGGATTTGCATATGCAATTTTATCACCTTCAAAAACTATATTTGATCCTGCTAGCTAGGAACAACTGATTGTTTGTTTTATTGTACCTAATTTGATGACATCTCTATAGGATTTTGTAATCAACCCAACTAATCAAAAAATAGACCAATTTAACTAGGTTATGGCTTGGGCATGTGCTATTCCCATTTATCGTATGGTTGCAATGTTGGAGGCAACATGAAAATTTAATAATGCAAAGTCACCTTGAGGAACTTGTGTATGCTCTTGGCAAACATGTCATCAAAAATGTTTATCATGGCCTTTTTTGCTTCTACATATTTTTGCATGGAGCCTTCACACACCTAGTGCTCACAAATGTCTACTTAAGAATGTATGTGAACTTGCAATGCACTGCTATGTGGCGAAATATGTAGAAATCATATAATCCTTCATCACACAAGGTCTTTTGCTTGGTGTGCTCATTCATTAAGTTAAGCACCCAAGTTTTCATTTCAAATCATGATTTATCTATTTTGGGCTTAAGAACTGGTACAATAGCCTAGAAAGATTACCTAAAAAGAGATGGATCTCACATTCATTCATTAATAAAATATAGCATTCATTCATTATCACATGAAGTAAAAAACAATTATGAGTATCCATAAAATAATCTCATAATGTCCAAAGATAATATCTAACATTAGTTCATCCTTTAAGATTCATTAATAGTAGCACATAAACTTATAACATTAAATAAAATTTGAAATAAGGTATTTAAACATACCTCAACCAATTATGATTTAATTTTGGATCACCTACTTGATTATTTTGGAATTTTGTTCTCCCCAAAAATCATAAAATGTAAGAACAACTGTGCCAAAAATAGCATAAAAAGATGATTTTCGTGCACCAATCATGTTTTTAAAGCACAATCATTCTTAAATTTTTTTGGCTTAATCTCCAACCGGTTAGTATGTGTTTTGAAAAATTATTCTTGGACTGTGAGTCAAGAAAAAGAGAAATATCAAACTTGAAAATCATGTACTTAAATGCAATTAATTTTTAAACTTCAATTTTATAAACTTACAAAGAGAATCATAGAATTATAAGAAACTATTATGGTTTGTACTATTTGAAAATTAGAGTTACAAGTGATAAAGTTATAAGTCTTTGATTCATAGAGCACAAATAATGGAAATGAAGTATTGTAGAAGGTGCAAGCTCAACTGTCCCCCCATGTGGATGACACTATTAAGTAGAGAATAATTACATCCATACATCCATACATTCACACACACACATACATACATGCATACACACACACATGGTTAAGTGCTACCTAACTATGTCCAAGGCATTTACACACTGGAGGCATACTCCGCCTACTAGCTTGTGACAATACCCATGGCCATGCTACTTGTTAAGTGAGTTTTATTGTTTTTCTGTTGTGCCAAGATCTCTCTGTTTATATACATACATACATACATACATACATATATATCTACACACACACACACACACACACACACACACACACACACACACACACACACACACACACACACATACAGAGATCACAAGGGCATGACAATGAAATCCTAGTTTGCCACTGATCTCCACAATCCACAAGATCTCTCTCTCTCTTTATATATATATATATATAGAAAAATTCTCCTACCTCATTAGATATTGCTCTAATAATTAATATCCAGAGCATGAGGTGTATAATTCAATAAAAATTGAACTATGGTTTATGTCTATTTTTAAGACCTCGTGACCAAGCTTCTTAATAATTTGAAAGATCTATCTTCTTCTTTATACTAATGCTCACCAAAGAATGAGATAGTATTCCATTTTGATTAGTTAGTTTAGTAAGTAACAATGCAATGCAAAGGTTATAACCCATAAAACTTTTTGAGTAATTTGAAAAATCATTGGGGTAAAATGAAAATCTGGGGTTTAGATCTATTCATCTATTGAGTTGAGATCTCAACAAGATAATTCCTATGGACATAAATATATACACATACATACATTTGCATATGCAATTTTATCACCTTGGAAAACTGTATTTGATCCTGCTAGCTAGGAACAACTGATTGTTCATTTTATTGTACCTAATTTGATGATAGTTCTATAGAAATTTGTAATCAACCCAACTAATCAACTCAACTAGATCCATTTAAATGGTTATGGCTAGTTTCTTTCTAAAAATATCTATGATGATATGTTTTCATAAAATTTCTTGCAAACTCTGCCCATTTTCCCTGGTCTACATTATTTTTGTGGAGGATCTTGAGGTAAGTCACTTAGCATAGGTTGAGTGAGTTCTATTTTATTATTATTTGGATTCTGGAATATGTATGTAGTTGGATCAATTTTTCTATTGTGTAGGTAAGATGTAATAAGCACCTTAAAAAAGATCTCCAAATATACATGTTTAGAAGGAGATATAAAGAGATACCTGTTTAGAAGGAAAATAAACAACATTTACATACCCTTGAAGAAAATTGCAGAGAAAGGACACACCACAACAATGAAATCGCAGAGAAAGGACACAACATGACAATGAAATCGTAGAGAAAGGACACAATATGACAAAAAAATCATAGAGCAAGGGCACGCCATGGCAACAAAATCGCAAAGCAAGGGCATGACACTGAAATCATAGAGAAAGGGTATGGAAACAAAATGCAAAGATGACAAGGGCATGCCAACCAACTCGTAGAGAAAAATTGAAGAGTAAGGGCATGACAATGAAACACAGAGATCACAAGGGCACAAAAACTAAATCACAAAGAAAAAGCATGACAACGAAATGTAGAGATCACAATAATGAAATAAAAAAGCAAGGGTATGACAATGAAATGCAGAGATATATCACATGAATGAAATGCACCAAGCACATATACATAATCACAAGGCTCATTCCCTTTTAGAAGCCATAACCCAGTTAAATATATGTATAGATCAACCCAACTAATTAGCAACTAGACCTATTTAATTGGTTATGGATTGTTTCTTTCTAAAAATATCTACTATGATATATTTTTGTAAAATTTCTTGCAAACTCTGCCTATTTTTCCTAGTCTTCATTATTTTTGTGGAGGATCTTGAGGTAGGTCACTTAACATGAGTTGAATGAGTTTTATTTTAGTATTATTTGGATTCTAGAATATGTATGCAATTGGATCAATTTTTCTGTTGTGTAGCTAAGATGTAATAAGAACCTTAAAAAAGATCTCTAAATATACATGTTCAGAAGGAGATATAAAAAGATACTTGTTTAGAAGGAAAAGAAACCAACATTTACACACCCTTGAAGAAAATCGTAGAGTTAGGGCATGGAAACAAAATCGTAGAACAAGGGCACAACACAACAATAGAATCGTAGAGCAAGGGCACGACATCGAAATCATAGAGCAAGGGCATGACAACAAAATATACAGATGACAAGGGCACGACAACCAAATCGCAACCAAATCATAGAGCAAGGGCACATCAATGAAATATATAGATCACAAGGGCACAACAACCAAATCACAGAGCAAAGGCACAACAACGAAATATAGAGATCACAACACCGAAATTGTAGAGCAAGGGCATGACAACAAAATGCAGAGATATATCACAAGAACAAAATGCACCAAGCACAAGGGCATGACAATGTTCAAAGCTCTCCACCCTTGTTCAGAGCTCTCCACCTTCTTTCGCATGCAACTCTCCACAATAAAAAAAAATGGGGAATGATTCATGTTGTGTGTTTTTTTAATTTTTGTTTATACTTACATGGGTGTCACAATTATGATGCTTACGTTGGTATTGCAACGACGTCGGTGAAAATTGCAAAAAAAAAAAGAAAATCACCACAAATTAGACCACCGTCGCAAAATGCTGTCATAATGCTGTCATAATTTGACCCCAAATGTTGTAGTGTTAAGTGTTATTATGAAAGAGTTTAATGGAAATATATAATTAAAAGATAATTTAAGAAATATATAAAGGAAAAACATACATACATACATACACACATATTGGGTTCATACTTTGCATATGCAAATTCTTTTTTATTGCATCACATAAACCTTGAACTTTACTTAATATTTTTTTGGGGTCAATAGTATCTAATCTTGACCCATGTAGTAAAACATCTAATCATAATTGGGCCAAGGTTCTAGTCAAATTATGTGTATGAAATAGAACAATGACACATGATCACTTGTTATTACTATGTCAAGCAAGGACACATTTCACAATAAAATTTACACTTTTCATTTTATAGCTATTATGTTGGTGACCATAAGATGGAGGGCTGTCCTACAACACTCTAATACTTTAAGTCACAAAAGATGACCATGTGAATAATTCAAAGGATTGTGTTGTAATGGCCATAAAATGATCTTTGTGGTTCTTAACTGAAAGAAACATGTGATGAAAATATAATAACAAGGAGTAGCTACCAAACATGCACACTTAAACACCATTAGAAAAATCATAATCTATGAGAAAAAAATATCACTATAATAGAAACCTACAAACCAATAGAACTCGAAAATGATTCCAGATTAGCCTAAGTGCTGTCCAATTTATCTATGTAATGAACATAGATTCACTACGAAGCAACCAAATAAAATGTAGTAGATTTTAGCCCACATAATTTTGAAAATAAATTTCAATTTTATATTATAAATGATTTAAAAAAAAAATAATTCGAATCGTCATTAAAAAAAACTTTACCATAAGACCATCTCAAAACCTCTAATCAATACGTTGAATAAAAGTGAAACGTACAAAAGATATAAAATGAAATACACAACATTGACTACCTCTTTGAAGTTATAGATTCATTTTACATGCAAATGGTGAAGTACATGCATTATTCCCATCAACTCGTGATACATATGCCTAATAATACGAGAGAGAGGCCTTTGGGCTTGTTGAAGGACGTACTATTAATATTGAAGCAATCTGCTTTGAAATTATGACCTCAAAGTTATTGAGATTGTGGACATAGAATGGAATATTGCATCACTAGGTGGGCCTTCTAATTTTTAGACCAAGGTTGAGATTATATTCTAGCAGCATACATTGGAATTTCAAAATGAGGAATGTGTTATCATTCTACTTTATTTCATGCAGCAACTAATGTATTTATGTTTGATGCACGTTAAGAACCTTGAAGATATGTAGAACATTGGACCTAATTCAGCTGAGTTATATGAAATGGGATCACATGCAGAGTAGATTCAGATGTTTAGATGTGAGCGAGGGTTAGCAGGGGAACATAAATAAAAGAGGCAGGTATGAGCCAGTGTTCAAAACAGTAGTAGTGCACATCTGTATCCCATGTGGATCTAAGTCACTATCTCGTTCCATGCAATCCAAGAAAAAACTATTTTAATGTTGCATGTAGTCAAATCCTAGCCAGTGTATGTTGACTATATTGAGTCATCGAGACAGTGTTGTAGTTTGATGAAACTAAAATTCCCATTTAATTGGAGATTAATGGAGCAAGTATCATTGTTAGGGACTTGGCGTCTCTCACATTTAAAGAAACACCACCCACCACACGTATCTTTCTCATCAAGCTGGGTAGCATTTTAGAGAACATTTGTAGTGTTGATTTACATACCCCTACGAGATCTCACATCAAATGAAAAGGAATTTGGGCCTTCTTGGCACTAGCTGTCTTGCACAAATTGGCATCTTGGGTGACATAGTGATAGTATGGTACTAATAGAAGGAAGCACATAAGAGGTCATGTCATGGGTATCATGGGTTATTTTTTAATATGGGCTATTAGTGATCAATTGAATTAGATTTTATAGTATTGTGTTAAATGAAGGTTCAATTCTTAATGATACACATCATTAAGGGGTAACTACATTTTGTAATGATTTATAATTGAATTATTTATTTTTAATATATTTTAAAAAAAAATCTTAATTAAATATATTGATCAATTTGATTCTATGAATTTAATGAAACTATACTTTAATAATATAGAGTACATACAAAATTTATAAATAGAAAAGTAATAAATTTTATTTGTAATCAATTGTAATTCAATTTTTTTAAATATATATTTTTTCTTAATTTTTAATTAAATATATTGATCAATTTGATCTTATGAGTTTAATGAATGTATCATTTAATAATACATAGTGTTACACACAAAATTTATAAATCAAATAGACACTTCTTTTCCCCTTCAAATACATTTATCATTTATGTATAATTCTTATGTAAATCAATTTAACATTTATTCTATTTTTACTAAGAGTTATCAATAAGCTAGCATATCAATTCATACATATAATCTTATATTTTTGTAATAATATCATGATAAATACAATGTGTCTCTATATATCAAGCTTTTGGTGTTTTTCAACTATAACACAGAGAATATTTCAAGGATGTTTCTCTTTCCACTGTAGATTGACAATCTCTTGCACACATTTTGAAGGGAAGTGAACCTACCCCTTTTAGGTAGAGGATTGATTACTTTGGGGGGGGGGTGGGGGGGGGGGGGGGTGAATCAACCAATAAGATTCATTTTTGCCTATAATACTATTATCAATTAAGTGCATAAACATCCATAGAACAATAAAAGAAAACATACAATAGTAACACCAATATTTATGTCGTGGAAACTTGATTTGGGTGAAAACCATGGTGTGAGAATGGTAATCACAAATATTGTACTCTTCTAGAATATGTTATGTTAGGAGCTTGTTTGATTAAGGGTTACAAAATTATACTATTAAGTATACCTTGTTAAAGGATTTTCCTCTAGATATGTAAGGATCTTTACTCTATTAGGAGTGACCTTGTTAAAGGATTTCAACACTCTAATATAAGAATGCTACCTTGTTAAAGGTTTTATAATAGATCGATTAAGGCCACCCATTCAAGGAATTTCAATTCTTACAATGGTAAGAAGGTAACATAAACAAAATTATCTATAGTTTGCAATGCCTTGTTATATTAGATCATTCAAAGCTCTTCAATAAAATAACATACCATTCGGTTGTTATTTGCTACAATCACAACTCACTTACTCATTTTGCAGTCTGATAGTTTGGTCCACAATCTCCACTCTACTTTCCTTTTTCCAATCCTGATACCCTCAAATTGTCTTCTACCTTTCCCTTAAGTATATCAAAAATAATGAAATTCCTAAACCTATATCCAATGATCACATTACCATCCTTTCATTTAGATACTTCTCGAACAATCTTCGTCATCTTAACCTAATGATGACTTGACTTTTCCCGCTACTCCAACAAGATATTCACCATTCCAATAAGTCCTTCACCTCCAATAGTCATATAAGAAATTACATCACTAACACTCCTTCTATTGTTTATTCCAACTATTACCTAATAAATCCCCTTTTACTATTCTTCCTTGGTGCCCTTCTCATCTTCCTTGTATAATAAAGTTTATAAATATATGGAAACAAGTTCAAATAATATGCCAAATATTTGACATCAATGAAAAATAGTATAATTGATGAACATGCAATCCACACGTTTCCTTCTTCATCAACAACTTGTAGATGAGTTATGCCAACTGTGTGTACAAAAGATGTCACACTTCTATAGGCTATTATACTTGAGAGGACCCATGATAGAAAGCATCCCAAGAAGTAGAATATAGCTTCCTATCTATGACATGTGCATAGATTTAAGATGGTATGGTGGCTCTCAAATGAACCTAATTAAGAAACCCTTGCTAGGTGCCCCATGGAATGGAAAATTCAAGGAGTAGAAGCAAAAGTGCCAATATCCAAGAATCACAAGTATGCAATGCAAAATTCAGGCTAAAAATAAGTGAAATGTAAGATTAAATCTAATGAATGCAAGTGCAAGATTAATATAACAAGCATGAAATGCTTACATAAATTCCTAGTTAGACTATGTGAGTTAAGCTAATGCATAAAGGAGATCTAAGCTAAGAATGAAAGTAAGCTAAAATGCAAGTAAAGAAAAGTGAGTGCAAATGTGTTCAAGAGTGTAAGTAAACAAAATGATAGCATAACATTAGAGAGCAATGAGATAACCACCTTTTAAAGAGAAATGGATAGTAGGGACTAAGAGGTAAAATCCAATGGTGGAGAATCAATATCAAGTTGACTTTGGTATACAATAATGCAAAGAGGCAAGATCGATGGTAGTGTTTAAGAGGCAAAAAAATGTGTGGAGGAGAACAAAGATTCCATCCACCTTGAAAAGTGTGCCCTCCCATGTGTAGAAAAAATGATTTAAAAAAAGAAGGAATAATCCTTTTTATGTGCACACTTAGGGTAAGAGGGACTTTACAAACCTTTATTTAATAAAAAAGGGGACATGATTCTTATAATTAAATAGGAACTTAGGATAAAGTTGTCAAATATAAAGTATTTCTAGTTAAATCAAGATTTGATCAAAGATTATAGATAAAAGAGACTTAGTCTAGCATTTAGGAATTTAAAAATGCAAAAAGGGACCTCATAGTTTACTAGATATTTTTGGGCAATTACATTTTCCCCTCATTGAATCAATTTGTGATCAATCTAGTAGAACATCGAGTCAATGTGTGATCAATTTGGTAACACATTGAGTCAAAGAATGAAGATGTCAAGCTAACTAATAAAGATGACTCTAAACCTGATTGAACTAATCACGTAGAGATAGATAGGATAAATTAGAACTCATAACAATGAAATTAGAACCAATAAGTCTGAGATAGATAGTCAAGTCAAGATGAATCAATATCCATAATGATAAGATGAGAACTAGTACATCAAAGTAGATAGATCAAGAGTCTACCCCAAGAGAAGTAGAAAACAAATAGATAGCAAAATAAATTAGTCATATATGTATAGTAATCATGCCCCCTCGAGATCAAAATCGAAATGAGGTAGAGGAGATGCAAAAATGAGATAGTTTTGATCATGTCAGGATAAGATAAAGTCTGTGATGATAGATAAGAGATTAAGATCAAAGGTTGATCACCAAGAGTTGATGACTAAGTTTGACCAAAAAGATAAATCATGAAAATTAGGTCAAAACATGAAGAAAAATAATGAGTAATGAAATGGTTTGAAGATAAAATAGAGGTGAAGAGAGCAAAAAGCATGAAAAAATGAAGAAATGATGATTGCCTCAAAAAGATCAAAATATTAGCTTTAAAAAGGTTAGTCAGTTGCATTGAAGAAGGGAGAATTTTTAAATGCAATTTTGACCATTGATGAATCTGGATTTTGATTTCAATCTTGAAAATGGATCCAAGATGTCAAAATTAGGTAATGGTGCATTTTTTTAAAGAAATTTAAGGTGATAAAAAATTAGGTCAAAATAGGTCAAAAAAGTATATAAGGGGCCCAAAGGGTCATTTTCAAATCATTTGTCACATTTTATTGTTGGATTCCAAAGCATAGAGAGAGAAACATGATGACACATATGAGAGTTCCCATCGATAAACATCAACTCAAGCTTAGTTGGTTGCAAAACCAACCTCATCAGTACCCTGGCCTGGTAAGTACTTGAAATCTAAGCTTGTTTCAAATGTTTTAAATCATTTTTTCCTTGTTTTTAGTAGTTATAGAAAAAAAACATACAATACTCCTAGAGTAATGTACCACTATTTTGAAATCTATCATATGATATTTGAGTATTGTTCAGTAGTTGTATAATTAATGTATCATTTAGAGACCACCCATTAGTTGCACAATACCAGACAAAGTATCGTACTAGGATAAAGTGTCTTACCAATATTATAAGAAGTATCTTACAATACCAGTTCAATCAGAAATAATTTGTGTTAAAGAAATTTACTGACTTAGTGGCATCAAGACTTCACCAATTATTTCTATAGGTGAATATTAATATCCTTAGTTTTATTCTGATTCTCATTAATGACACATACTAAAGCATTTTCTATCTATGATGTAGAGAGTGTTTCCAGATTTGGCTATCCATGCTCTAGAGGTAGTTGGTTTGATACATGTCCCTGAGTTGATGGCTGCAGAGAGGGCCACTCTTGAAGCCATGAGTTTTAAAGAATTATTACAATTGCCCCATATTTGGGAAAGCCACAAACTATTCATAGTGTTGGCCAAGAGATGACATAGTGAGCACAAAACCTTCCATTTACCAATGGGTGAGGTGATGATCACCCTAGGGGATGTATATAGTATTCCTCACATTCCTTGTAGTGGAGAGCTGGTAAGTATCTTTGATAAGTTCCATATGTCACTGTAGTCATGCACTTAGTCTATTTGATTTCAATTATGATGCTAGACCTATGTTGTAGGAAAAATTTGATTAGTCTTCAGAGTGTTGTCAAGCTACATTACAGATGATTTTTAGAGATGATACCATACTAGATAGATACATCCTATGGGAGTATATGATGGAGCAGTATGGGGTTGATTATCAAATGGACATATCATTTTCTCTTTGATTGGACAACTTCTGGCTACTAGTAGGAGCTAGAAGAGGGTTCAATGTGGATGGGGTAGGTTGGTTATGGAATTGTTGGCATGGCCTAGGAGGATGACATGGGGACCTTACCTCCTATAGGACATGTATCATGAAATCCATGATATAATTTATATGGAGGCAAAGACTTGGGCATGTGGATCTATAATAGTGCAGGTGTGGGCATAGAATCACATAATTGTAGTGCATCCCAAGGTTCATTTAAGAAAGAGTGGCAGACCCTTCATTCACAAGTACTCAAGATTCATGGTGCATCTACACATCAAGAAGAGACCCTATTTCTAGTAAGCTTTAGATGATTTACTTTCATTTGACTAGATGACATATGTAGGATGTGAGGATTAGGCTAAGGCAAGGATGAGTTAGCATACATGTTTTATAGTCATCAATTTTTAGGTAGGAACCTTGGGGTAGTGGAAAGGTTTTCTATCAACTGGATGTGGAGGTAGTTTGGGAGGAGACAACAAGTCAATATTGAGTTGATAACATATGCCAAGTATAGGATTAAGGAGGACTAGAGATGGTTTCCTATGTAGAGTTATGCAACATGCTTATGAGACACATAGTAGCTACAATGAGTAGCATGTGATCTTCTACCAATAGTGATAGATGCAAGGGCATCTCCTAACTATATGAGATAAATGAGAGAGCATCTATTCCTATGATTCCTACACCAAATGTAGTGGTAGTGGATGGT
Source organism: Cupressus sempervirens (assembly GCA_028749045.1). Taxonomy (NCBI): domain Eukaryota; kingdom Viridiplantae; phylum Streptophyta; class Pinopsida; order Cupressales; family Cupressaceae; genus Cupressus; species Cupressus sempervirens. The sequence goes on from CM053792.1 coordinate 241,025,154, forward strand.
GATGATGAGGATGATGCCAAGGATGGAGATGGAGGAGAAGGTGATAGGAGATGAGGTAGGACTAGTGTGTTCAGGGGACAAGACACTTCTAGTAGCCAACCTACCACTTGGTCTAGGAGTAGGGGGAAAGCAAAGGAAACAAAGGAGGATGACTTAGAGGAAGGAGAGAGACTAGTTAGGAGACCTTAGGTGGAGAGAGGGTGATCTCAACAATAGGTTCAACTTGGGCCATTAGGAGGAGATGATGGGTTAGTGTAGAGGGTCATAGCTCTAGAGGAAGATCTATAATATGCATGGACTACCATCACTGTGTGGAACCAAAAGCTCATAGATAAGCAAGCTCTAAGTGAGGAGTACCAATGAGAGAGAGACATAGTGCGAAAGTATGCACATCGACATGGTGCCCAGGTGGTATACTATTATGTGGCATATCAATCCATAGTACTTGCAAGGAAGGGACTTCTAGACTACTTGCAATACATAGGGAGACAAGAGGGTGCAATATAACCACAAGATAGGACCTAGTTCCTTGCCCATAGCCTACACAAGAGGGAGGGAACTAGTCCTAGATTGTTCTTAGGGATCCTTATCATTTTGGCACTTGATGTATTGTTGAGACATTGATATGCATATTTTGATACTCATGTTGTACTTATACTTGATATTTTACTATATATACAACATACTAGATTCAGATCTATCACTGTTGTGTACTTGTCTCTTTTCATGCTCATGTGATCTGATGAATGTACCTTTATTTTCAACACTTATATTTATATATTCATGTGACTTTGATATATATACTCATGTTCTATTATTTTATTCCTATGATGTTTTGCATGCTCTCATTAATGTTTATGTCTCTTATGTATGTATTACTCTAGCATGTGATAAGAACCTATGATTTGAAAACTGAGCACTTGGATAGATTAGATATGATGATGGGATTAACCCCTTGTGATGATAGGATAGAAAGGAGATGAATGAAATAGTTGAGGAGATGAGAAGGCATGATCAAGAAGAGATTGAGGATAAGGTGGTCAAGAAAAGTTGACTACAAATCTAAGAAATATGAAGGAGACTCTCTCAAAACTCAAGTGCAGAAAATAAGCTAGAATAAAACCTTAAATTGTGAACTAGTATGGAAAGTGCAACCTATAAGGTTTAGATAAGTAGGTCCTAGTTTTTATCATCAAGCCTTATTAGGGTCATCACAAGATCATACAATCATCACTAGTGTTAACTATGAAGATATGAATATGATATATATATATATATATATATATATATATATATATATATATATATATATATATTGAATAACATATTGGAATCCAACCTATGCATTAGAGACATGAAGGTCAAGACGATAGTGCAATTAGATTCCCTAGGTTTAGTGTAGCAAGATTATGCTTGCATTGAGACAACATATTAGGATGGCCATAAGCATAGTCTTGGTGGAGCAAACATAATGATTAAATAATGATATACCTTTGAATGCCTTAAGTGTTAAAGGGGTTGAAGTAAAATGACCAAGACACCTAAGATCCAAAAAGTACACGCACAGACATAAATCAAAAGAAAACATACCACACATGCCCCAATCCTCTAGTCAATGACATCCCAGATTAACTAGGGAAGGACAAAAAAATTCTCAATTATCAATACACAAACAAAATAAGTTAGACAAGTCTCAATCATTTTTAGTTAAAGTGTTTGTGTGAAAGTTAAGTTACTATCTTCCTAGGACTCATGTCTATAGGTGAGAAATATTGCATCATCCTAGACTTTGGACAAAGTATCAACTCAAGGTAAGGCATCCAATAAGTGTTGAGAAACACTCAATGTCAAGGGAAGTGTTGAAAAATATTGGTTAGAGAGTTTCCAAAGGAACACCAACACAACCAAGAGACTCATTAAGATATAGAATTTGTGATCCCTAGACTTAGACAAGGATCAATTCTAAACTAGGGAAGGAAAAAAGATACAAGATGGATTCAATTTAGAGAACAAAGTGACATGCTAACAGACATAAATGTGAGGGTCTCAAGTAGCATTTGTTTCAAAGTTTTCACCACTTGGCAGGATTTCTTTTCAAGATTTTTTATGAATTTTTGAGGATATTTTGATTTTATTAGTGATACATCAAAGCACTTATTGCTATGTTTTCACTAACATGATCATTTTTAGGGTATTTTATGCTTTTTAGGATTTTCAAGACCATATTTGATGTCTTTTTGGGTATTTTTAGTATCATAAGATATATATAACTCTAGGTAGCAAAAAAACAACCATAATAAGATGCACATAGACAATTACACTAGATATGTTGACTAGGGAAATCCTTGATCAGAGGAAAAACCTCGATGGGAATGATGCCCACAATATGATGTACTAATATAAATATTCCTTGTTAGAGGATAGACCCTATTAGGAGTCTATTACAACATTTAGTACAATGAGTCCCTATTGGGAGATTTTGAATCCTTGTTAGGAGATTCCAACCCTATTAGGAGTTTTCTTATAATGTATGCAAGAAGAGCCCATTACCCAAACATGTAATTTCAACTACAAGAAGAGCTCATTACTCAAACAAGTAATTTATAGGTATCTTCTTCTTTTCTCTATCTTTTCAACCAGAACAATCACTATTAGACATTGTAGACCAAGTCACAAACCTCAGATCCAAATACCAAACCTCAGATCGCTTAGTAAAACCTCGGCAATGAAGTTTCCTTCAAATCCGCACTACTCTACTCGACTTTGTATTTTGTACTCTCTGCTGCTTTCTAAACATTCACAATTCACATTCATCCATATCATGATAAAAGAAAATTTCCTTCCTTTATAACAAGTCCATAAAAAAAATTCCTAAGTTGACTGTTAGTCCTTCTCAATTAATTATTATATGACCTCACTAAGAACACGTTACACTTAGCGATAACCTTAATCTTTCACTTTACAACTTGAATAAATTTCTATACATGCAATATTATGACAATAGAGCTTAGCCACATCATCCTCAACATGTCTTCTTCATGTCCTCAACCTCAATCCTCAAGATATCAAATCTACTAAGAGATATAACAAGTTTGCTAGAACATGCCTTTGTAAACTCTATCTCAAAATATACATCACCAAAACTTACACAACTTCTTTTAGACTTCTCATTTCTACTTCTGACATTAACTACATTTACTAGATACTCCAAAGTATCTTTGATAACCTCAGGTGGTTATCATGCTCAACTAGTTGTCTGAATCAAATTGATCTTTTCGATGTTCTTCTTTTAGATACCACTGAAAACATCAAACATGCTATGTTGACATCAATGAAAAACTCAGTCATGAATGTAACATATCATCATCAAACCAATCTTCTAATCTTCCAATAGGTTCAAAATCTCCTTTATGCTCTGTTATGTTGATTCTTTGCATTCTCTCTGGGGACTAAATCACCAACCTAGAACTCTCTAGGATTGACTTTATTGTCGTAAATTTGAGGCGTTCTTTTCTAATAAGCTCTAATGTGATTAAAATCAACTTTTTAATGTTCATCTAGAAGTTCTAATTCTTGGATTCTCATGTAGTCTTCATCAGTGATCAAACCCTTAAAAGAGACTCGTAGAGAAGGGATATCATCCTGAAGTGGAAAAACAACCTTAGATCCATATACTAATGCAAAAGTTATAGCTCCAGTAGGTGTGTGAATTCTAGTCCCATAGCCCATTACATAAGACTAATTTTCAAAGGCTAGTCCCTTCCTGATTTATGAACTATCCAATGTAGGATTTTTGGCAGCTTTTTGTTAGATGCTTCAACTTGGCCATTTCCTTGAGGATATTATAATGATGATCAATGTTGTTTAATCTTAAACTTCTTGCATAGCTTCTTGAGATCTTTGGTTATAATTTTTCCTCTATTAGCAGTGGCTATAGATGAAGGAATGTCGTAGCGAAAGATTATGTGATTCAAGATGAAGAGGGACACTTATTTACCTATAGAAGTAGAAAGAGGGATAGTGCCATGATAATGAAATTATTCCTACTAGAAGAGTTAGGATGAATTTGGCCCACTAAGTTGAAAGACCACCACTAAAAAGGCCAATGTGTAATGGAAGGTATCAAATTGCATCCCGATGCTTGAATTAAACTTTAATTAACATAATTTTCCTTACATGATTTAACATATCACACAACATCAATATACATAGTAGGCAAATAGTAACCATCCCTAAGTAGTTTCCAAGCTAGTGTAAGGCCATTAGAGTGAGACCCACATATTATGTTGTGAACATTAGCTAACTCTCATCCAGACTCATCCTTTTCTAAACATATAAGAAGCATTCTTTCTAGACCCTTCCTACACAAATTATCGGATGTGAGGTATAATGGGAGGCATTGCAAATGAGTTGTCATTTCTCGTTGTGAGTTAAGTTTTCAAGTGTAATTTGGTCAAGTAAAAATGAGTAGATAATAGCATAGCGAGAAGAGTCATGATACAAAATGGCACAAATAACTTGATTATGGGGGGAATTATAGGTAGGGTAATGTAGCTCTTATAGTAGGAATTCAAATCTAGATTCATGTTCTTGCAATTGTAAACTAGATTCCAAAGTAGCCATAACATCTGCAACCTTAATCTTTACTCAAGGAATTTGTTGGAATGTGACAAAAGTGAAGTAATTCCTTAAAGAACCAATCAATTTATTATAAGGGACCATATAATTTGTTTTGAATTTAGATAATGTTAAACCTTTTATCTCTAAATTCTTTTGATTGTTTTGGCTTCTGAATTAACAACTTTTGAATAACCTAGTGATAAGAACACATACTCCTAGGGGTAGATAATTCCCATGGTCAATACACCCATTCACACACCAGGGGAAACTATAAGGCTATACTCTCCTTTGTCTCTCCAAGCTCTACAAGACCTAGGTGGGTGGACCTTAGATTCTTTATATGGTACCCGTGTCAAAGCATATAATTGGATCTATATAACAAATAAAACCCCTGAATATTCTATGTTTATGCAAACAATCATGGGTGTGAAATAACTAGTGACATAACTTACGAGTTTGATAAACTAAGTGAGGGAAACTTCTTTTCACTCTTTCAACATAAATGGGAAAATATATTTGATTTATTTGGATATCAGCATAACCTAGATATGCAACAATGAAAACATGTAATCTCCAACCTGATCAGTCCCTTATCCATTAGCCATTTAATAAGTTAGAAACATACACATGGATACCCAAAATATACTCGTATACTTAGATACTTGATCTATCTATCTACCTTGCAAATAGACATCTATCTTTAGAACAAAATTCATACTTATGAAATCCTCCTATGATCCCTACAATTCTGTCAATGCAATATCAAGAAAATTACTTAGGTCCTTGACCCAACAACAAAATATACAATGACATATAGCTTTAAAAAACAAGCTTCAACTGGACAATATGCACTTTGTACATATATCAACAAAAAAATATAGACCCATAAAAAAGGAGACAAATTCATAATGAGACTTCCAACAAAGCTCTGTATTAAATTGCTTGAAATCAATACATCATGGTATCCAAAAAACTTAGAGGATACACAAAGGATGACTATATACTCTGAATGCCTCAAAACCACTACATTGCTATTCATAATAGAGAAAATATTCTAAGGAATGTGGAATCATAGTTATGGAAGAAATTTAAATCAAAACTAGAACCAATAGAGCGGTTGCACAATAATGATAAAAATTCCAAAACCGGAACCTATTGGTATCACAGTTATAGAAAATGGAACTAGAATTGGAACTAGTACAATGAGAAGAGAAAAGGAATATATAGACAAGAAGAGGACTCCCAAATCAAATCTGATATTTCCATGTGTCCTCATCATTATGTTCCTTGTGTTGTAAAACTGATCTCTTCTCTACGTTCTATTTGACAATCAAAACTCATCAATGTTGTTGTTAAGTATATGATATATCTCCTTAAAGTTAATGTGATAAAAATCCTCTGAAGGAATATCAAATATCAAATAAGATATGAGGAATTTTTAATATGATTTGGCTTGTCCTATTCTTTCCTCAACCATGAATCTTCAACTACCTCTATCGACAAAACTTTATGCTTTGCATTTTCTTTTAAAAACATTCATTTCATCCTTGATGGCCGTTCAATGTATCTGATCTCATGCAAATCTGATTTGAATTTGATTTGATTCTAGTTGAAAACATAAAATCTACTTTCTCATTGAGAATGCCCTAGAAACACAAAATTGCATGTAGCTTCTTCCATTGAAGACCTGTGTAAAATTTGATTGCAAAAATGGAAAATTTGGCTTCTCCTGGTGGTATATAATATTGGATATTTCAAATAAAACATGTGCCTCTGAAGTTGATTTGTAAAACTAGGCTTTAGGTCATGAACTAACATTAAAACTAAAAAATTATAAAAAGACCATATAGTATAAACTATATAATATCTCAAATTTAATTCAAATCTTTCACCTACAAGATAAGCGCACATTTGAGAGTATTTTATTTTAATATTTTATTTTATCCCTATTTTTCCTTATCTCTCCAACCCACCAGTGTCATGTAGCAGATTGTCATTGGTCAAAGTACCCAGGCATGAGACCCACACACCTCAATCATTAGATCTTAAGCTCTACATTTCTCCATCACAATCTCATGAATTTGAAACCTACTGCAGTATCTCAAGGCTCAATGTTTCTCTTCCAGACTATACGATCCCATCTCCCATCATAGCATCTCAACATGAAATTCAGACATTCTCACGGTGAACATGAGATTGCAACTCCCCTTGCCAATCTTTATGATTTTATGCCATTGTATGTCTCCATATTTACCTTTCACGAACTTACGATAGACTCCCAGAATCTACCATGTGGTAGTCCACATTTCTTCCTGTATGGTCAAAAATTTGTTGACCCTACTGCCAACCTGGCCACAGCGAGCCCCTCCACATATGGTCTTCATGGCTTTAAACATCATCTTGTCTCTTAAAGACAAATGATAATGGAGACATTTACATATAGAAACATAAAAGAAAATCATTGCCCCACCAATGTGGGATATATGACTCTCCTGCATGCACTATCTCTGAGTGAGACCTTCGGCATAGAGTTTTGATAGCTTGAGCCAAACTTATAAGACTTAGAGATTGGCAATGCTACTCCTCATTTCATGTTTACCCCATAACTAATCTCATATAGGCTGAATATTTCAATTACCTCTTCAAACAAAAATGTGTAACTCCTGCATCAAAAATCAACACACCATTTTCTTCCAAAAGGTTGCCTTTGTCCACACCTTTGCAAGTTATAAGGTCTGCATAAACTAGGCGGTTGGCTAAAGGGGCTCACTGCCTTTTCTCCTCTTCTCAACTTCGTGAAAGATAAGTGTGCTAACAAACTTTAGAACCCAATTATTTGGATCTGGGTGCAATAAAAAAATGAGTTGTAGTGATCCACTAGATGGAGTGGGGAATCCACCAAGTATGTTGAATGGTGGAAAATAGGCTAGTCTAACTACTCACTCCAACCCATTGTATGAGCCTTGCCACTTTATAAATTGGAATATAGTGATGAACTTAATCACAACTGAAACCTTTACACTTCCACCCTCTACCCCTCTTTAGCTTGCAAGTGTAGTTATATGTGTGTGCCTTGTTTTCTTTAGCTTGCAAGTGTTGAGTATCTACAATTGCTATAAATTTGGGCATCGCTATATGATCCAGAATGTTATGAAAAGATAAATCTAGTAATACTTATCCCATTTTAATAGAATAGTTGTGTTCTACTTAATTCTTTTTATGTGGAGTAGTTTCTAATATTTCAGTGTCACTTGTTTCCTCAAGTTTTAACTTTCCAAAATAAAAGGTGAACTTAGATGCTCACTCTTCTCAACTTTAACCTTTACTACTCTGATTATATTCTACTTAGCTATATTTATATCTATCTCCTTTTGATCCAAGCTCTTTCTCAAATGATTCAATATTTTCTTTGTCCTCTATCTTTGCTCCACCATTAGTACTTGGAAACATGGAATGATTGTATCCTTCTTTATTCTGATTGAAATGGTCATTTTCTACTCCTTCATGATTATTTTCAAGTTTAGACTTCAAAACATAATTTGGAGAATTTATGATAATATAAATTGACTTTGTGCATGTCTAGGTTCTATATTCTTTGTACAAACTAAATTTGATTCCAACATTTGCATGTCTTTTACATTACACTCAATTTTCTCTGGACCAATAGGATTTGATTTAGATCTACGAATGTCTTCCAAATTTAAATCAATATCTCTCAACTGAGGCAACTTCCCACTTTTGTTTCCCTAGTTTGTATTTTATTTTTTTAGTATGTCTTGATTAATAGAGACTGCTTTAGATTTTGTACAATTTGAGCCAATCCCACTCATCTTTAAATTTTCTTTTTTATTAGTTTTCATGTTAATTTTGCTTTCTTCTTGCTTTTTCCATCATGGGAGAGATGCAAAGACCTAGTTACCAATCCTAGGGAACCAATTTTGGTAGAATCATCATGTACAATATCTTCTTCCAATGATTATAATCATTATAACATCTTTTGAACAATTTTGATCCTTGACATCTTATCAGTCTATAGCAATCAGTTAGGCGCCAAAGTGGGTCTGGCTAATTTATTTTTGAATTGAAACACCTGATTCTTGGAATTGATCCACTGAGATTTTGGCACTGACCGAATTCAAAATTAAGCACTGAATCATCATTTATAACCCATTTACCATTTTTTTACAAACTATGATTTTCTAACTAAGAGGCTTGAAAGCAATCTTTAAAAACTAACATAAACACTTGGCTGGGCTCTGAAAATTGACATGTTGATTCTTCATTCCACATTCCTTCACCTTGTCAGATCTCGTCTCATGAATACTTCAGGGTCAAAAGATATTGACCATCAAAGTTTCTCCATTGAAACTACCTACAAACAAACATGTCAGGAAACCATAAAATGCATTTGGTTTTGGCTTCAAAAATAGGTCAAATGGATACTTGAGGGCTTGAAAATTGGGGTGTTAGTTCACTATCATGAGGGGAATATAATTCTTATGATTTGGGCTCATGAAAAATAACAAGGTGAATTTGGAAAGTGTGCAAAATGAGGTACTCAGAATTATAAAACTAGAAACATCAACAAGACTGTGGTTTTCACAAATGGAATGGACCTGAGAAAGTGTGTAGATGGATTGGTTAAGACACAAAATTTGGCACACTTAAAGTATTTTTAGAGTAGAACATAATGGTACAGTCCATTTGGTTTAGATAATCATAGATCTAGAGATATGACATCCCAAACATGGGTACTGATCAATTTACACTTTTTGACACCGGTAAAACTTTGTAACTTGCATTCAGAATTGTGTTTGAAAACTAATCAAACAAATTCATAATAGGCTCAAATTATGGAACATAGTGAGTGTCTAACCTCTAGAATGTAATGAAAAAGGAATTTTATCAATATGGTCAACTGGTTTAAATTTATGACTGATCAAATATGGCTTCAGAGAATTCGAGACAATTTGCATCAGCATGACAACAATAAACAACCAACTTTAAGGGATTCAAAACCTAGCAAAACAAATAGAAAAAACTTGAAAATTGAAACAAAAGTTCTTTGATATATGTACTAAACACTCCCAAAGCAGTGAGTCATGACACATAATTGTGTGCAAGATATTCAAATGCAAACTAGGCTTCTTGTCATTGTTTGACACTAATGCTAAAATAAGACGATCTGAATAGTGCTCAAAATGAAACTTCATGAAATGAATCTAAATGGAAATTTATCATCATAGGATGCATGAACATATTGAATGCAAGGTGTTAGAAACATAAAACACCTCATAGACCTTAAAATGACAGTCGTGTACACAAGCATTAAATGCACTTATAGGGCTCAAAATGACTCAAAATTTTGGAATGGTACTCAAAATGGGAATGCAATTTTGAATCCCATCAAATTGCATGTATATTTTAAAAAAATTTGATGTGCGACATTTTTGGGGTTAGATTTTGGCTCATTTATCAAATTTTGCAACAAGTTAGTTTGTAGAAACTAGACTCCATTCTACACACTTTAAAATAAAGTTTTAACTTCCAATGATTTCTAGGGTTACCACATAAAATTTTTACCTTTTCAAAAAGTGTCTACTAAAAAAAAATTTGTAAAAAATAAAATATATATTAAAATACAAGTAAAAAAAATGAAATAAACTACATGGTGTTAGCTAACTTATGACTGGAGTGATTAAAACATTTCAAAAGAAAAAAATTACATTTTCAGGGGAGCACAATCAACACTATGTTATATTTTCAACATTTTTGCGGGAGCAATCAACACTTCTTAAAAATCAATAAAAAAAAATTAGTGATCTCATCCAACTTATCAATTAACTTTGTCAAATAATTTACTTCAAACTGTAAACTCACTATTCTTTGCATTAACAAGTATCATTAAACTTTCTTAGTTATAACCTTGCAGTTACTTAGTTATTACTAAGTTGTAGTGAACTATAAAACATGTAAACAACTTGTAACACAAATAATATTTGTACATTTGACACCAAGATTTTAACGTGGAAACCTTGTAAAGGGAAAAACCACCTAGGACCAACAACCCAAAAATATTCACCCTTCTAAAGTGAGCTCTACTAGGAGCCAACCTTGTTTATAAAGTTTTACATACACATTGTTAATGTGACCATGTTAGAGGACTTTAACCAAAAGATCATATAGACCTTATCACTCATTGATCCTTTCTAAAGAGTGGCCCCCTCTAATACACTTACAAACACCACTAATCAATGTTATCATATAGGATTTCATAGACTTGTTAGGTCTACTCTATTATTCCAAAATTTTCTACTACAATGTTTAGAAAGTAACAATAAATGATCTGTTAGATATAGCAACTACCTTCTCTTGTATAGATATTCATTCCTTGCTCTTTCTCCTTCTGATCTCTTACTTAGTTGATTCACTCTTTCACTTCCTCTAACTCTACTCTTGTATTTCCTCTGCTCTGCTAATTTTTCTTCTTCTTCTTCTTCTCAATCTCCTCTATAATTCACATACATAGTAATATCAACATCATTCACTCAACATATGCATAAACAACATTCGATCAACTAGCCTCCTAAAATTTTCTTGAGTATCTCCTTAAATAGTTCTCTTCAAGCTTCTAGATTCTTCCATTCATTACAACTTAATCATAATCGTCAATCTTAGGTTCATACCAAATATTTCCAGATTCAAACCAAATACAATGAATCTAGTTACTTTGAAAATAGAACTTGCATAGAACTTTATGCTCATCCTTATCCTTCTTTAATCTCCATCATCGGATCTTTATTGAATTTCCCAATCGTAGATCTTGAAAAAAACTTTCACTCTAACCTTTTAACATCTCAAACATTCATAATTACCATCATAAGTAGGTCTTGGATTCTATCTTTATAAAAAAATTCTTCCAGTTGTTACTTAGTGAACATAACATTTCACTCAGGTAATACATAAATCAGTTAATACTAATTAACTCAAGCATTGCTAAACTTTTCTTATTTTTGCCAATTTACTTGGTGACAATTACAATCACTCAGTGTACATTGTCCTCCTTCAATAACCTTGTCACTTGGTTAAGCCTTGAATAGATCTTTACAATACAAGATTGCATGATTGTAATACAATCAAATCAACATTACATTATCATTGTCCAAATCATTCAAGTATCCACTGAATTCCTTACATATTATCACTCTAACTAGTCCACAACTTACTCGGTGACAATTACAATCACTTAGTGTACATTGTCTTCCTTTAATAACCTTGTCACTTGGTTAAGCCTTGAATAGCTCTTTACAATACAAGATTGCATGATTGTAATGCAATCGAATCAAAATTACATTATCATTGTCTAAATCATTCAAGTACCCATTGAATACCTTCCTTATTATCACTCAAACTCATCAACATACTTTCTTCAAATCCTCTTCATCAATCAAATGATATAGGACTCTGTTGAATTAGCATAATGTCTAATAAACTAAGACTTGACATCAATGACAACATAACAACTAATATGAATTTCTTACATAAATTCATAGCATTACTAGGTACATTATCAGTTGGGACTAACAATATCCCTCTTTGGCATTGATGGCAACACATAACATATGATTTGACATTACAAAATGTTACATAATATTATCAAATATATGCATTGTCAATAATACATTTTTGCAACACTTTGACATACAAAAAATTCCTTTATCAGATGTACTTGGTCTATATCTTCATCAGCAACAACAATCTTCAATATTTCAATATTTCTCCCCCTTAGGATATGATCTCATGTTTCTTCAGCTGTGGTCTTCATTTCTTCATCCCTTTTCATTTCAGATACTTATTCTCCTTTGACACTTATTCTATCCCTAATGCATATTCTTCCCCTTTGAAAAAAATGCCAAAGGTAACTTTAAGTCCCAATATAAAAAATTGTAAAACCTTGTAACTTTACCTTGTACCTTGCATGTAATGTTTACATTAGTTTCATCAGAGTCATTTTCAAGACTTTAGGGTACTCCTAAAGAGTGAACTCATGCATCAACTTAATAAAGATATTACAATTCATCTGTGAATTGATGCGGCATGTATCTTCACTTAGTGAAATTTGGATAGGGGAAGGACCCCTAGTTTACCTCTTAGATAATCAAAAGCATCCTTAGGTAGTGGCTTGGTAAAAATATCAACAATTTGTTCATCTGACTTCACATATTCAAGTCTCGCTCGTTTCTCCTGTACTTGCTACCATAAGTAGTGATACTTGATTAATATATGCTTTATTTTTGCATGCATCACTAGATATTTTGATATATTTATTGCACTAGTATTATCACAATAAATAGTAACAAGCTAAGTTACCTCTTCTTTCATACCTTGCAACAATTATTTAATCCATAAAATATTAGAATAATTTATTGCAGTAGCAACATATTCAGCCTTAGTAGTAGATTGTGAAATACAACTTTGTTTCTTACTTAGCCATGTTATCAACCTTTCTCCTAAAAATAAAAATCCTCAACTCGTGCTTTTTATGTCCACAATACCAAACAATTCAACATTAGTATAGACTATAAGTGTAAAGTCATCATCCTTCTATACCAAAGTCCAAAATCTTAGGTTCCCTTTAGATATATGAAAACTCTCTTAAGAAAAGTCATATGTGTCTATTTTGGATTAGATGAAAATATTGCAACAATACCAACAACCTGTACAATATCTGGTCTCCTATGTACAAAATAATGTAACATACTAGTAATTGATCTATATTATGTCTCATTTACATCAATACCAGTGTCTCTCTTTGACAATTTCACTCCAATCACCATAGGTGTACCGACTGATTTAGACTCATCCATTCCATTTTTTTTTTCAATATTTCTTTCACATACTTAAATTGAGTAACATATACTCCATTCTTTATTTGAATAATTTGTAGGCCAATGAAAAACTTTATCTCACCAAACATAGATGTCTCAAATTCTTTACTCATTTGATTAGAAAATGTCCTACACAACATGTCATTTCCACCAAATATTACATCGTCAACAAATATTTCAGCAATCAAAACCATATTCTTAGATTCACATTTCAAATATAGATGACAGTTTCTATTTGTTCTAGAAAATCAAATCTTAATTAAATAAGAATTTAACCTTGCATACAATGCTCTCAATGCTTGCTTCAATCCATATAGTTCCTTGTTCAGTTTTCAAACCATGTTCCTTTGATCATGTTCAATGAATCCTTCTAGTTGTTCGACATAGACTTCTTCTTCAAGTATTCTATTTAGAAATGTAGATTTGACATCCATTTGATATACTTTGAACTTTGTGTAGGTAACATAGGCCAAAAATGTTCTAACTTCTTCCAATCTTTCAATTGGTGCAAAAATCTCACCATAATCTATAACTTCTTCTTGTGCATAACCTTTGAAAACTAGCCTTGCCTTGTTCTTTACCACTTCTCCAATCTCATTGAGTTTGTTTTCGAATAGCCATTTGGTTCCTATCACATTCTTATCTATAGGTATTGATACCAGAGTCCATGTATTGTTCTTCTCTATTTGACTAATTTCTTTATTCATATCATTTACCCAATCATCATTTTTGAGTGCAACCCTAACTATTCTTGGTTCAAATTAGCTATCAAACATGCACTTTCTCTTACCTTACTTCTTGTCATTACTCCAGCGCTTCTATCTCCAATTTTTTTTTCCAGGTGAATGGTTCTTCTTTACATATTTTACCAATATAGGTACAAATATTTGATTATTATGATTTTCTTCACTCTGTAGAAGTGCATCTTCTTTCTTAGGTTAAACTATCTGATGCTCGGGCAAAGGGGCAAAGTGATCTATGACTTGAGTGCTACTTTCTGGTTCTCTATAGCTTTGTGCTGTAATTAGATAGAGTATTAGTTGCTTCTTCATAGATTTATACAAAATTGTTGTAATCTTCAGGTTCCTTCTTGCTTTTCACATCATTTCTTTCTACAAGTTCATCGATCCTTACATTTATGCTTTCAATCACAGTATTAGTATCTTTTTTCAAACATTTATAAGCCTTTCTCTTAGATGAATAACCAAGGAATATACCTTCATCTCCTTTTGAATCAAATTTACCATTCCTTCTATTTGTGTGAATGCAACACCTGCGTCCAAATATTTCAAAATAAATTACATTACGTATATGATTGTACTAGAGTTCATAAGGTGTTTTTTTGTTCCTTTCTTCATTTGAACTTGGTTGAGAGTATAAATAGTAGTGCTAATGTATTCTCTCCATAATCTCTAAGAAACATATTTTTCAACCAAAAAAATCATTGTACAATTGACAATAGATCAATTTATCCTTTTAGCAATACCATTATGTTGGGGTGTTCTTGGTACAGACAACTATCTCTTAATACCATTTTCAACATAAAAGTTAGTGAATTCAATAGACATAAACTCACCACCTCTGTCAGACCTTAAACATTTCAATGGTTTATTAGTCTCTTTCTCTACTCTAGCCTTATACCACTTGAACATTTCAAATGCATGTGATTTCACCTTCATGAACATAAAAATCATCATTGTAGAATAATCATCAATCATATATATATATATATTGGAATTCTTTAGAATAGCTAGGTGGGGGGTGAACCAGATCCAAGGTCCAGATGTATAAATAATTTTTTTCATAGCTCAGTGAACCTATAAAACATTTATCATCATGCATGCATCCATAAGATTATGCAATCATTTAAAACTTGTAGGCTTCTATCAAATCAATTTGTAGAAATGTAAACATAAAACATAATAGATTCAACAACACATTTGACACAATGATTTATGTGAAAAATCACTAGTAACATGCTACTCTTTTTCACTCTTCTGAAGTGATGCCCTGTGAAAAGCCAACCCTGTTAAAGGTTACAATACACACTGTTAAATGTGACCTTGTTAAAGGATTTCAATTACCCTATTAAGAGTGAGCCTTGTTAGAGGACTTTAGACCATTCACTTGGAATGTCACCCGATTAAAGGATTTACAAATGACTGTTAGGTCAACCTTAATCCAAAGGATTTACCCTAGATTGATATAATTATTAGAGAGTAATAATGAGGCTTGATCTAATAACAACTTAAAATTCTATTTAGATTACATATATTTGTTTCAGTCCTCCATTCTAACTAGCTTTCACACATTTCAGCTCTGATAGCTTGTTCACCGTTCAAGCATTCATACCCTTAAGCCTTCTTGCTTAACATGCCAATGCAGACTCTTCTCTTAGGTAACTTGATGCAGCAATGCCCTTGACTTCTTGTTTTCCTTAGGTTCTTGCACATGACAACTTTTGCTTCTAACTAGCCATTCCTTTAAATAGGAATTTTTTTTTTTCAATTCATTCTCCATTGTCCAATTTAGGGTTAGGATAGATTAGGTAAGATTCAATGAATCTACCCCATATTTCATATCTCTTTTAGAAACTTCTCCTTTAATCCTCTTTGAATTCACCTCGAAATGGTTTACCATGAATTCTGTGCCATCGGCTCATCAATTATCTTCCACTTGGTTCACATAATCTAAGAAAACAAACTTGTTGGCTCAAATCCATCAAATTCATGATCTTTCTAATAATGCAACCACTTGGCATTAACTTGCTTCTAATGCTCAGCACACATTGCATTGCTTGACATCCTTTGTAAAATTACTTGACATGAACTAAAGTTTACTGGTTCTTGACATCAACTAAATTTTACTCGACATCCACTATTTTGCTTGGCTTGCACAAGAATAGCCTTTTACTCAGCTCCAACTAATTTTCTTCTCAGCTTGCACTGACTTTTCTTGGCACCTACTATCCACTCGGTCAAGCTTTGTAGACAAACCTTGTTTAACTTGTTCTTTTGAACTTGTTTAGTGTAGCCAACCTTTACAACCTTAAGTAGATTATCAATACACCATGTTATCACTGTCTTAGCTAATTCTTATACTCCTTTGTATATAATAACTCAACTTTTCCTCTAGGTGCTTTGGTTAGATCTTTTTGATTAAATACTCTTCATCAATCAAATAAGTGCTAGTACTTAAACCATATAAGCAATGGTCTTACCAAAAAAAAGTAGGTTTGACATCAGTGACAAAACAATGATTGAAACATATTGATCATACTTGTATCAATCTATTTTCAATAGTCTCCCTCTTTAAACAATCTCCCTCTTTCGCATTGATGGAAAACCAAACTGATTAGGTTAAAATAGTAAGACCAACAAAATACCAAAAAGAAAATAATTCCTTATATTGAAATCTCTTCTTCTATCACTAACTTCCATCTTTTGAATAGGTTACAAAAACTCTGTTGTGTCATCATTGTAATTCCCTCTTGATTAGTTCTTATATCTCCCTCTTAATTACTTCCTATTTCTCCCTCTTTCTTTTCTTTTCTTGTATTGTCTATCTCCCTCTTAGTTTTATATCTCTTCTTCTAGGATCAATTTAACTCATGTATTTCTCCCTCTTTGAAAACAAAGCCAAAGACTTGACATCTTAATATATAGATATAAACTTCTTTAGTTTCTCCCTCTATTACCTTGCTTGTGACTGATTTTTAGTTCCAACTCTTTGATTACTTTAGGTAGCTCCTAAAGTAAGATCCACTGCATCAATTTGTAACATATGAAAATCAACTTGTTTGATGCAGGGCACTCCTTTTGTTACTTAGATAGCCTTTGATAGGGGTATCGCCCCTAGTTTACCTCCTAGATACTCATGAGAATCCTTAGGTAATGATTTTGTGAAGATATCAACAATTTTCTCTTTTGTGTTAACATATTCCATCTTCACCTTTTTATCTTGAACTAATTCTCTCAAGTAATGGTACTTGATTGCAATGTGCTTAATATTTGTGTGCAACACAAGATTCTTTGATATATTTATAGTACTTGTATTATCACAATAAAGTATCAATGGTTCAATTATCTCTTCCTTCATACCTTTGAGTAGTTGTTTGATCCATACAATGTTTGTACAATTTACAACAACAACAACAAATTTAGCTTCAGCAGTAGATTGTGAAGTGCAGTTTTGTTTCTTGTTAGTCTATGTAACAAACTTCTTCCCTAAGAAAAACACTCCCCCACTGGTGCTTTTCCTATCATCAATGTTTCCAACCTAATCAACATTAGTATAGGCTCTTAATTCAAATTTCTTATTTTTCTTATAGTATAGACCATACTTCTCTATTCCTGTCAGATATCTCATTATTCTCTTTACAACCATCAAATGATTTTCCCTAGGATTAGTAGAGAATCTTGCAACTATCCCTATAGGTAATGCAATATCAGGTCTACTATGTACTACATATTGTAATTTTCCAATCATAGACCTATATAATGTTTGATTCACCTTAGCTGAATCATCATTCTTTAACAATTTATGTCCTATCACTATACATGTACTTACTAACTTAGAATCCTCCAATCTAAAAGTTTTTAATATTTCCTTGACATACTTTGATTGAGTGATGTATATACCATACTTTATCTAATATAATTGTAAACCCACAAAGAAGTTGATCTTTCCAAACATAGACATCTCAAATTCTTGCTTCATTTCATTTGCAAAAGCCTTACATAAAGTATCTTGACCTCCAAATATGGTATCATCAACACAAATTTTAGATACCAAAATGCCTTTGTCTTTCTCTATCTTCATGTACAAGTTGTTGTTATCATTAGTTCTCTCAAATCAAATCTTCACAAGATAATTATGAAGTCTCTCATGCCATGCTCTTGGTGCTTGCTTCAAATCATATAGAACTTTGTGTAGCCAACATATAATGTTCTTATTTTTAACACCAAAAAATCCTACTAACTATTCTATGCAAACTTCTTCTTCTAATATGCCATTTAGAAATGTAGATTTAACATCCTTTTATAAACTTTGACACCTTTGTATGCATAATAAGCAAGAAGAGTTCTCACTCCTTCCAATCTAGCAACAGGAGCAAAAGTTTCTCCATAGTGAATTCCTTCTTCTTGTGTATAACCTTTGTAGACTAATCTTGCCTTGTTCCTTATGACTTCACCATTTTCATCTAGCTTATTTTGAATACCCATGTGGTGCAAATCACATTTTTGTCTTCTAGTCTAGGAACTAGTGTCCATGTTTTGTATTTCTCAATTTCTTCAATCTCTTCAATCTCTTCTTCCATGGCTTTACTTTAGTCCACATCTTCTAAGGCATCTTTCACTATTTTAGGTTCTTTCATGCTCAAAAAACATGTAACATTTCTGAATTTATTCCTTGTCATTGGTCTAGCATCTTTATCTCTAATAATTTGTGTAGTAAGATGATGTCTCTTAACATATTTGGACAATCTTGGTTCAGTTCTAGTTTCTTCATTTGGTCTTTCAACTTCAGAGCCACTATGTACATCTCTATCAGGTAGCTCAACATCCCTCTTAGGTATACTAATCTTGGAATCAGAATGTACCTCAACTTCATTCTATAACTCAGCATTTGAGTGTAGCTTAGTTCTTGAATGCAACCCACCATTCATAGTATGTGACTCGACAATCACTGAAACTTGCTATTGGTTTGTAGCTTGATTTGCAACATCTTCTTCAACAGGCATACCTTCATAAAAGTATACAAATGATTTTTATTCTTCTAGTTCTATCATAGGTTTAGCCTCATGAACTTTTGTATATTCATCAAAATTTATATTTTCACTTTTCACAACTTTGTTAGTGTTAGTATTTAAACACTTGTAAGCTTTACTTCTTGTAGAATATCCTAGGAATATACCTTCTTCACTTTTTGTATCTAGTTTACCATTCATGAAGTCTTTGAGAATATAGCATTTGCTTCAAAATATCTTAAAATATTTTACATTGGGTGAGTATCCATACCATAGTTCAAAAGGTGTTGAATAAGTACCTTTGTTGACTTGTGCACGATTCAAGGTATATCCAGTTGTACTTATAGCTTCTCTCTAGTATTTCAAAGCAAAATTTTTCTCCATCATGAGTGTCCAAGCACAGTCCATTATAGACCTATTACTCCTTTTAGTAATTCCATTTTGTGGAGGGGTTCTAGGAGTAGATGTCTATCTTTTGATACCTCTGTCATTAAAAAACATCTCAAACTCATTTGATGTAAATTCTCCTCCTTTGTTAGATCTCAAACATTTTAGAATTTTACCTATTTCCTTCTCAACTCTTGCTAAGTACCATGTAAACATTTGGAAAGCATCAGATTTCTATTTTAGAAACATAACTATCATCATTCTAGAATAATCATCAACAAACAGAATAATTTACTTATCAACTTTGTAGCTTTGCACTTCAATTGGTCCACACAAGTTAGTATAGACAATCTCTAGTATTTCTTTAGAGGTCCGAGTTTTACTCTTAAAACTTGATTTTGTCATTTTGCCTAGCTAACTTTGTTTGCACACTATATTATTTGGCTTCTTCAACTTAGGAAAACCTTTAGCTTTTCTCATGTTACTAATACTAACCAAGTTATCAAAATTAACATGACATACTCTTTTGTGCCATAGCTACACATCATCAAGTTTTACAACTAGACAAGTATCATCCTCTATATCAAGATAAAATAGATTACTCCATGTTTGATCACCATTTCCAATAAGTTTCCCATCATTGTCATATATCTTAGCAATCTTGTTTTCAAACTCAACCTTACATCTCAAATTATTCAATTGTGACACACTCAATAGATTATAGTTAAGTCCTTCAATATAGTATGTATTATCACATAAAATCTTATCTATGAGTTTGATAGAACATTTTTCTTTTATCAAACATGGTGCATCATTACCAAATCTTACACTATTTCCATCATAACAATTTAAGGTAATGAACTTACTTTTGTCTCCAGTCATGTGATGTGAACACCCACTGTTAATGATCCACTTGTCATTCTTGTTCACATAAGTCACAAGTGTAGTTGCCTCATCTTCATTAGATTCGTCCTTCATAGCAACATACACCACTTCATCATCATGTTCATCAGATTCATCTTTTGTTTCCTCTTCAACAACATAGCAAGAATTTTTGCCTTTGTCTTTGTTATCCTTGTTGTTTTCATTTCTTCCACTTTTGTACTTGTCACCACCTCTGCAGTTCTTATTCTTTGGACATCTAGCAAAAATATGACCAACCTCATTGCAATTAAAATAAATGATAGGTAATTTACCTTTGAACTTTCCTTTACCTCCATGAAATCTTCATGCCAATAGTTCTTCAAGTTGATCTACATCCTCCTTATCTATATCACTGTCATTGGACACATATTTTATCTTTTTTTTTTCTTCTTCTTCTCATTAGGTTCCTTTAATGATAGCTTAGCTTTGAAAGTAGATTCAATATTTTTAGGTTTGTAATTATCAAAGTTAGATGGCTCAAAAGTAGTGAGCCTACCTACCAGACCTTGAAGTGATAGCTTATTCCCTAGTATACATCTCAGTTCTTGAATTGCAGAAACTCTAATAGCATATATGGGTAGAAATGTTCTTAAATTTTTTCTTAGTATAGCATCATCATCTATTATGCTAGCAACTCCTCTTATTGCATTAAAAACTTTTTTTATCCTTGAGACATATTAAGAAATATTTTCTCCTTCTTGCATTCTCATATCATCAAAGTTACCTTTGAGACTTTCAGAATTGGCTCTTAGAACATTGGTGTCTCCTCCAGAGATAGTGGTTAAGGAATCCCACATTTTTTTTGTAGTTTCAAGACTTTTGATATCATCAAATTCAACATAGCTTAGGGTAGAGGCAATCTACAACATTATTTGGTTGTGTTCTTTCTTCTTTTCTATATCCTCAGTAGTTGGGCTCCAACAGGAGCAATATGCTTAGTAGTAATGGTAGATTGTGCATGATCTCCAAGTCCTCCAAGGTGTAGCTTCATCAAAATTTTCCATTCAGGAAACTTATCTCTATTAAGCTTGGGTACATCTCTTTTTGACATCTTGATCTTTGTGCTTCTAGTAGCTTCAAACTATTCCTCTTAAGCAGATGGCTCTAATACCAATTGTTGGAATTCTTTAGAATAACTAGGTGGAGGGGTGAATTAGTTATCCAAGGTTTAGATGTATAAATAAAACTTTTCACAGCTTACTAAACCTATAAAACATTTATCATCATGCATACATCCATAAGATTATGCAATCACTTAAAACTTGTAGGTTACTATCAAATCAATTTCAAAAATGTAAACATGAAACGTAACAGATTCAACAACACATTTGACACAATGATTTACATGAAAAACCAATTTGGGAAAAACCACCATTAACATGCTACTCTTTTTCACTCTTCTGAAGTGATGCCCTATGAAAGGCTAACCTTATTAAAGGTTAAAATATGCACTATTAAATGTGACCCTGTTAAAGGATTTCAATAACCCTATTAGGAGTGAGTCTTGTCAGAGGACTTTAGACCATTCACTTGGAATGTCACCCAATTAAAGGATTTATAAATGACTATTAGGTCAACCTTAATATAAAGGATTTACCCTAGATCGATACAATTATTAGAGAGTAACAATAAGGTTTGATTTGATAACAATTTACAACTCTATTTGTAGATTATAAATCTCTATTTTAGTCCTCTATTTTGATGGCTTTCACACATTTAAGCTCTAATAGCTTGTTCAACCTTCAAGCATTCATACCCTTAAGCCTTCTTTCTTAACATGCTAATGCAAACTCTTCTCTTAGGTCACTTGATGAAGAAATACCCTTGACTTCTTGTTTTCCTTAGGTTCTTGCACATGACAACCTTTTCTTTTGACCAACCATTCCTTTACATAGTTAAGATTTTTTGTCATTCATTCTTCATTGTCCAATTTAGGATTAGGATAGATTAGACAAGATTCAATGAATCTACCCCATATTTCATATCTCTTCTAGAAACTTCTCCTTCAATCCTCTTTGGATTTGCCCAAAAAATGGTTCACCATGAATTCAATGCCACCAAGTCATCAATCTTATCTTCCACCTAGTTCACATAATCTAAGGGAACAAACTCATCAACGCAGATCCATCAAATTCACAATCTTTCTAATAATGTAGCTACTTGGCATTAACTTGCTTCTAATGCTCGACACACATTGCATTGCTTGGCATCCTTTTTAAAATGACTTGGCACAGACTAAACTTTACTAGTGCTCGACATCAACTAAACTTCACTCAACATCCACTATTTTGGTTGGCTTGTACTAGAATAGGCTTTTACTTGGCTCCAACTAATTTTCTGCTCGGCTTGCACTGACTTTTCTTGTCACCTACTATCCACTTGATCAAGCTTTGTAGACAAATTTTTTTTAACTTTTTCTTTTGAACTTGCTTAGTGTAGCCAACCTTTGCAACCTTAAGTAGATTATTGATACACCATGTTATCACTAGCTTAGCTAATTCTTGTACGCCTTTGTATATCATAACTCAACCTTTTCTCTAGGTTTTTTTTTACATCTTTTTGATCAAATCCTCTTCATCAATCAAACAAGTGCTAGTACTTAAATCATATAAGAAATTTTCTTACCAACAAAAAGGAGGTTTGCCATCAGTGACAAAGCAATGATTGAAACATATTGATCATACTTGTATCAATTTGTTTTCAACAGTCTCCCTCTTTCAACAATATATATATATATATATATATATATATATATATATATATATATATATATATATATATATATATCACACCATAATAACTTTGAACACCAATAGAACCACATAGATTAGTATGCACTAGTTCCTAGATACCATCAGAAGTGTGTGATTTTCTTGAGAATCTTGACTTTGTCATCTTACCAAGTTGGCATTCCTTACACATAACATTCTTGGATTTTTGCAAATTTGGCAATTCTCTTACTCTTTTCTTTCTATTGACTTTCTCCATGTTATCTAAGTTCAAATGACACAACCTCTTATGCCATAACCATACATCCTCAATTCTAGAAAATATGCACGTATTAATAGTAGGATCCAGATAAAATAAGTTACCTTTTGTTTGCACTCCTATTCCAATCATATTTTCCTCATCATCATAGATCTTGACCTTTCTATTCTCAAATTCCAATTTGTGACCTGAATTGTTCAATTAAGAAACACTCAAAAGATTATACTTTTGTCCTTGTACCTAGTAAGCATCATCAAATCTTATTCTATCATTCAACATTAAAGATTCTTTACCATTCACAAGACATAAAGCATTAATGCCTAGCTTAATACTTCCACCATCATCAATCTCTTGAAGTTTATCAAATTTTATTACATCAACAATCATGTGATATGAGAATCCAATATCAATAATCCATGAGTCATTCTTTCTAACATGTAAATTAAGGTCAATTTCACTTTCATAACTTTCTTAATTGGGATCTTCATTTAGTGCAACATATACAATCTGAACTATTTCTTTGTCATCATCATAACTAGACTTGGTGTGCCTTTCCTCAACAATGTAACATGACTTCTTGCTTTTTTCTTTGTAATCTCTATTCTTTCTATACTTGTGATCTTTTTTATCATTTCTATAACTCTTACTTTTGTTAGGATATTTAGCTGAAAAATGACCAATTTCATTGCACTTAAAACAAATTAGGGTTAGTTTAGCTTTGTATCTACCTTTACCTCTTGACAAACTTCTTTGCAGCAATGTTCAAGTTCATCCAAATTATCTTCAATTTTAGATTCAATTTATTCTTTACTTTTCTTCTCTTTCTTTTAATTGTTGATGGTTAGTGAAGACTTAAATTATTGTCCATTGTAACCATATTGTTATCATAATTACTCAATTCAAATACAATTAACCAACCGATAAGACCATATAGAGTCAAATCAAGATTCAACATAACTCTAATCCCTTACATTGTAGAGATCTTAATAGCTTTAATAGGCATAAGCTTTCTAAGAACTTTAATTACAATTTCAAAATCACTAGTTTTTCCTAATCCATCTTTTATTGCATTGAAAACTTCTTTAATTGAGTTCACTTACTATGCAATATTCTCACCTTCTTTCATTCTCATCTCATCAAACTTGGCTCTCATACTTTTTGCTTTAGCTCTCGACACATGATCATCACCTCCATGCACAAGTGCCAATTTGTACCACATCTATTTAGTAGTACTATAGTTCTTAATATCATAAAAATTGATGTCATTGAGTGTAGATGCAACATGAATCATCAAGCTATTCCTCTTCTCATTCATTTTTTCCACAATCAGGGGACCAACAAGTGTAGCATATTCATTCTCCAATTCTAGGTAAATACAACTTTATTTTGTCTCTCCATACTCATAACATTCTTGATACCTCTCTCTTATACATCTTTGGTCTTTATCTTAATTTCTTTTAAACTTCTTTCTCCAAGCGTTGTGCTCTAATACCAATTGTTAGATAATTGAGTTTGGGGGGGGGGGGGGGGGGGGGGTGAATTAGTTATGGCCAGTTATTTTCTAGTCCATTCGAACACTTTAGTACCAATTTAAACTTCATAAACATCAATAAAAAAATACTTGGTGATCTAATCCAACTTATCAATTAACTTTGTCAAACAATTACTTCAAACTTTTAACTCATTGTTCTTTGCATTACCAAGTATCATTAAACTTTCTTAGTTATAATCTTGTAGTTACTTAATTATTACTGAGTTGCAATAAACTATAAAATATGTAAAACAACTTGCAACACAAATAAAATTCACACATTTGACACCAATATTTTAATGTGGAAAACTTGTAAAGGGAAAAACTACTTGGGGCTGACAACCCAAAAATATTTACTCTTTTGAAGTGAGCTCTTCTAGGAGCCAACCTTGTTAAAGATTTACATACACATTGTTAATGAGATCTTGTTAGAGGATCTTTACCAAAAGATCATCTAGAAATTATCACTCCTTGATCTTGTCCAAAGAGTAGCCTTCTCTAAAGGACTTACAAACACTACTAATTGAGATTTTTTTTGATGAATATGTTGACTAAATGATTTTGATATTATTGTAAATGTGGAGTATTGAGGAGATTAAAAAGAAGAACATAGCAAGGGAAATCAAGCAGAGCAGAGGAAAGATAAGAGAAGAGTTAGAGGAAATGAAAGAGTGAATCAGCCAAGTAAGAGATCAGAAGAAGAAAGAGTGAAAGATCTAAACAAGAAAAGGTAGTTATTATATCTAACAAATGATTTATATTGTTACTTTCTAACCATTGTAGAAGAAAATCTCAGAACAACTGAGTGGACCTAACAAGTCTGTATTCAAAGTTTAGAAATCAATAATTTTATTAAAAATTGGCATCTTGAACCCCCTTTTTGGTCCCCCATCTTTGTGTGCATACGCACATTAAAAAGTTAGGGCAAGGAGATAACCTTGCTAAATAGATCAATGTAAACCAAAAGTAGAAGACCAAGAGCCATTGATGGTTATATAGGTATTGACATCTATAAAAATAAGTTTAACAAAAGTCTAAAGTGAGGGTCAAAGCAAAGAAAAAAAAGCATTGCAAGAATAGAAAGCTATTTGATTTCAGTCATAAGCTTTAGAAAAGGCAATTTTTAATAAAATAGCATGTTAGCCAATTTGACAAACCCATTCTATATCTTCCCAAAAAAAAAATTATGTTGTCAAGGACTTACAAACACTACTAATTGATGTTACCATAAAGAATTTCACAAACTTGTTAGGTCCACTCAGTTGTTCTAAGATTTTCTTCTACAATGGTTAGAAAGTAACAATATAAATGATTTGTTAGATATAATAACTACCTTTTCTTGTTTAGATCTTTCACTCTTTCTCCTTCTGATCTCTTACTTGGCTGATTCACTCTTTCATTTCCTCTAACTCTTCTCTTATCTTTCCTCTGCTCTGCTTGATTTCCCTTGCTACGTTCTTCTTTTTAATCTCCTCAATACTCCACATTTACAGTAATATCAAAATCATTTAGTCAACATATTCATCAAGAAAAATTGATCAACCAACCTCCTAAATCTATCGTAGGCATCTCCTTAAATAGTTTTCTTCAAGCTTCAGATTCTTCCATCTATTGTTGTTAATCACAATTCTCAATCTTAGGTTCATACCAAATATTTCCAGATCCAAACCAAAATGATTCTAGTTACTTAGAAAATAGTACTTGCATAGGAATCTGTGCTTATCCTTATCCTTCTTTAATCTCCATCATTAGATTTTTATTGCATTTTCCTAGCCATAAATATTGCAAAAAACTCTAACTTTAACCTTTGAACATCTCAAAAATTTATAATTTCCATCATAAGTTGGTCTTGGATTCTATCTTCACAAACTTGTTCTTCCAACTATTACTTGGTGAACCTAACATCTCAATTGGGATATGCATCACTCGGTTAGTACTAACTTGCTCAGGCATTACTGAACTTTTCTTATCTTTGTCAACTTGCTTGGTGACAACTACAATCACTTGGTGTACATTGTCTTCCTTTAGTAACCTTGTCAGTTAATTAAGCTTTGAATAACTCTTTACAATACAATATTGCATGATTGCAAAACAATCAAATAAACATTACATTATCATTGTACAACTCATACAAGTACCCATTGAATACCTCACATATCATCACTCTAACTCATGAATATACTTTCTTCAAATCCTCTTTAACAATTAAATCCTTTCATCAATCATATGATATGGTACTCTACTGAATTAGCATAATGTTTGATCAACTAAGACTTGACATCAATGAAAACATAACAACCGATATGGCTCTCTTACATAAATTCATAGCATTACCAGTTACATTACCAGTTGGGACTAAAATAAGTCTCTTCAATTTCTTGTTGAAGTTTAGAAATCAATAATTTTATTAAAAATTGGCATCTTGCACCCCCTTTTGGTCCCCCATCTTTGTGTACATACCCACATTAAAAAGTTAGGGCAAGGAGATAACCTTGCTAAATAGATCAATGTAAACCAAAAGTAGAAGACCAAGAGCCATTGATGGTTATATAGGTATTGACATCTATAAAAATAATTTAACAAAAGTCTAAAATGAGGGTCAAAGAATAGAAAAAAAAGCATTGCAAGAATAGAAAGCTATTTGATTTCGGTCATAAGCTTTAGAAAAGGCAATTTTTAATAAAATAGCATGTTAGCCAATTTGACAAACCCATTCTATATCTTCCCAAACAAAAAATTATGTTGTCAAGGATATTCAAGGACTGAATAAAACTAGTTTATTATGGATGAACAATTAAGGGACGAGGATGGCAAATTTTTAAAGTCACGGCCTTAGAAATAATTTTATAATAATATTAAGCATTTAGTGATCAAATGAAAATTACATATATCCTCAATTTCGCAAATTTTAGGTATAATTTTTATGTTTCCTTTATTTATCTTTGAGCCTAAGGTGCCTGAGTGAAAATCTTCTAAATAAATACTATGAAGGTTTGACCCAACACAATCCCAAAGGGTTTTGTGATGCATGAGTACCCTGGGTGTACCAACAATCTTGCATCACCCAAAAACTTCTCTTTTAGTAGTTTCAATAAGGGGCATCTTAATGTAGAGTTGTTGTTCCTGGAGGCTTGCTACTTAGTAAGTCAGTCATACAAGCTTGAAATGATCTAATTTTAGTGGTAAAGGTTCATTTTAGTTATATCAATTTGTCAATGGAGTTTCATGGCTAGATTATATGTATTTGTAAAGTTATTATAGTTTTGCGATGTGTAATTTTGGTATAAAAGCTTTAGGCTCATTTTTGAAGGCCTTAGAGGCCTCGAATGAGGCCTAAAAAATTGATGGATGGGTGCTTGTGCATATCCAAGTTTGTGGATTAGGAGCTAAGGTTTCTGAAAAGTAGTTATAATAGCCAATTAGGGCAATGTTTTGAGAGTTATGGTCTTCCGAAGTTGGGCTACTCAAAACTTCTAAAATAAATGTCAAAAGTGTATTTGGCTGACTCTGTATGAATTGTTAGGGTCTATTGGCCCTAGTTATTAAGTTTTAGTGTCTAGAACCTTCTTGGGTGACATTAAATTGCCTATTTAAGAAAAGCCCGAACATTGTTTGGGACAACTTTGGGTGATAGTTCACAATTTTGTCTTGCAAATTACTGTAAAGGATGCACCCATGTGGGTTAGCATATTATAATTTTAAATTCTTTAATTTTTCATTTGCGGTGATAATAAGAAGCCCATATTTTATTCTTGCAATTGATGCTATTTCTTTGTTTCTACTATGTGTTTATGGTATTAAGGGGAAGACCCTTGATTAAGTGGTATTAGAGGTAGAGTTCCAGAGTCCATGGACAAATCACCAATTGTGAGGTAGTTCACACCAGGACTATGTTTTAGGCTGAGTGTGTAGACAAATCACTGATTGGGAGGCAGTTTGCACTAGGGTTTCAATAAAAGCATGAAAATGCCTCCACAAAGAGAGCATGATGGAAGAGTCAAAGGTGTTACACCTAAGGATTTTAGAAACCTCTAGAGGAAAATAAAAGCATTGCAAGAACAAATGTGTAGAGGAATGAATCTTCTCGTAGGAGAGGATGAAAGTGAGGATGAAAGAGAAGAAGGAAATGTGAACCAAGCTGTAGTAGAGGAAGTTCTTAACCCAGAGGAGTTGAAGCTTTTTAAGACCATTTCTAGTATTGAAAAAAACCTAAGTTTGATGTTCCCACATTTTTGAGAAATCTCAACCTAGAGGAATTGATTGACTGGATCAATGAATTGGAAGAGTACTTTGAATATGAAGATATTGAAGATCTAGACAGGGTCAAGTTTGTGAAGGCCAAATTGAAGGGTCATGCAAAGATCTGGTGGCAGGACATCCAGTTAGATTGAAATAAAAGAGGTAAGGAAAAATCTAGATGGGATTAGAGGGTAGCTAAAATGAAGAAATAGTTCATTTTCATGGATTATGAGCTTGGCCTATTGAAGAAAATGCAAGGGTTGAAGCAAGAAAGAAAATCTATTCCAAAGTATACTAAAGAGATCTACCAAGTTCTCATTAGAATTGGCCATGCAAAAGCTTAAAAGGAGAAAGTGGCTTATTATCTTAATGGGTTAAGGCCAAGCATTCAAGAAGAGATGAGTCTTGTTAGAGTGACTAGTATTGAGGAGGCATACTAGTTTTCCCTAAGAGTTGAGGAGAAGCTAAGAAAAATGTTTGATAACAAAAATAGTGGTAGAGGTCATGATGGAAGATTTGGTGGATAGTCTTATGGAGGCCTAAATGATGATCAAAAGAACAAGGATGGAGCTGGAAGTAATAGTAAGAACTAGAGGGGAGATAATTACACTAGTTTCCATGATCAAAACTATAGAGATCAGAGAGGAAGAGGCAGAGGACAAGGATTTGGAAGAGGATGCTTCTGTGGGAAATGTTTTCACTATAGAGAAGAGGGGCATAGAGTATTTGAATGTTCCCAGCACCAAGGAAGGATAGATCAAAGAGTAGAAGGCAAGGATAGAGTTGCACATGTTGACAAAGATACCGACTGAGTGGTGAGAATGAACCTGATCAAAGAAGGAGCTTGTTTTGCACAAGGTGCAAATGTGAGGACAGATGTTGTGAAGTAATAATTGATGGTGGAAGTACTAAAAATATGGTGTCAGAAATGATGGTCACAAAATTGAAGCTAAAGAGGTAGAAACACCCACACCCATATCATATTTCTTGGGTGCAAGATGACCACAAGGTCATGGTTAGTGAGAAATGCTCAGTGAAGTTCAAGATTGAAAGCTGCTAGGATGAGGTGCTTTATGATATCATACCTATGGACATATGTCATATGTTGCTGGGTAGTCTATGGCAATTTGATAGGCATGTTGTACATGATGAACAAGAAAATGCCTACACTCTAATAAAGGATGGAGTGAAGCATAAGTTGAAGCCATTGAAGGAGAAATAAGAAAAGGTATTAATACTGCTAGAGTACGTTTTGTTGATGGAAAAGAGTTTCTCAAAGGCATGAAGTGTGAGCATATGTGTTTTGCTATAATTCCAAAAAATGGTAAAGAAGAAGTAGAGGAGGTTCTTGCAAAAGTTGTAGACATGTTGGGAGAGTTTTTTGATATTGTGTTAGATAATGTATCTGATGGATTACCCCTAGTGAGGAAGATCAGTCACCAGATGAGTTTGATTCCAGGAACTAGTTTGTCAAACAAGGCAGCACACAGAATGACACCAATAGAAAGTGAAGAGTTGAATAGACAAGCTCATGACTTGTTGTAGAAGGGATTGATTTGAGTATGAGCCCATGTGTTGTACCAATGGTATTAGCACCAAAGAAGAGTGGAGAATAGAGGATGTGCACAGATTCTTGCACTATTAACATGATCACAATTAAGTATAGATTTTCATTGCTAAGGATGGATGATATTATGGACTATTTGAGTGGAGATGAGTATTTCACAAAGATAGATTTGAAGAGTGGATACTGTTGTCACTTAGGTTTGCACCCTTGTCCAAAGCCTATGCATGAGGACAACCTAGTGAAACATGGAAACAACCTCCAAGCTATGGGACTTGAATTGTGAGGTTGAGTCTCTAGAGAAGGCCGACTTCCTCTTACTATCAGGGTGCACCTAACTACTCTTGGAGAGGAAAAGGGAGAAGGAGAGCATGAAAGAAAATCTACCTAATCTAATCTAAAGAGGTGATGCACAAAAATAGAGTGTTCAAACCAATCTCTGCCCATATATGCACTATTGAACCAGAATGAAACTAAGGATATACACATTCAAACTTGCTTTAATCTAATAATCACATGCTGATCAGAAACCTAGATGAAATGACACAAGGAAAGAGAGATTCATTTATATTATTATTCATTGAACAATAGGAGGTACAGTCATGCAGATTATAGATTTCCACAAAACACTAGTGGAGGCAAAGAGTTCTTGCACTTCACACCAATGGCTAAAGGAGATAAGGCATAAATCATGCAATTAAGAGGCAAGGGTAATTTTACACTAGAATTGCAGAGCAACAACAGAGAAAAATAGAGAAAGGTCGACCCTACAAAATTCGTAAAATTTTTCCTTCATAGCTCAGGCATAATTGGGATGTCCTTCAATAGTAATTACTTCACAACAACTTGCCATTAAGTCTCGTAGAGAACAATCATGGAGAAAATCTGATCTAGATACAGATCCAAATGCAATGATATCTGATCTTGGTTGGAACAAGGCCCCGAGAAGACGAAAATGGTGCCATAACTATGCTCTGATTAGGTAGATAGATAGATCAGGGTGGTAGAGTGTTCTTCTTTGTTTCACATTTACTCCAGGGTGGTTGAAATCGATCATGAAGATCAGATTCGTGCAAAATGCTTGATTTCCCTTGTTTCTGTCTCATGAACCAGAAAGGTTAGGAAATCAACCTATCTTGGCACCAAGATGAGCCACGTGCACCAATAGTCTTTTATCTTTTCGCCACCTTGCAAAGTCTCCCCGAGTTGACCATGTCTTTTAACTAACCACACCAACTCAACCTTGACTGCGGTGGTCTTGCTAAAACCCTAATCGTGGCAATTATTCTAACCGCTATCATTAACTATCAATGTTTCTTGAGCCACCAGGACATGTGTCATTGAGGCACTATGTCACTATGTGTATCCTCCGAGCAATTTCCCATAGCGAGATAGCACTCACCGTGGATCTAGATAGATCTGACGATCGAGAAGACTCACCGAATTATTGCGCTTTGCCCTTAAAACTTCTGGGCCCATGAACCAACATTAGCACACTTGGCAACCACTGGCACAAATTGGCATCATCCCTACGGTTCACAAGAGAACACGGGTCCACCTCGCTACGTGTCACTGAGGCACTATGTCACTATGGGTAATATCCTCGTAGCTTTCCATAGCGAGATAGCACCCACCATTGATCCAGATTGATCCAAGGGTGAGGAAACCTTCATGCATTTGAGAGGGGTGTGGGTCCAGGATACTGCTAACATCAAAAGATCTGGATAGCTGGCAATGAATCAAAATCCTCTTTCGATTTCTATCACTTTCCACGTTGCCTAAGGTCCCACCATGCTCCTTTATTGGTTGGGCACTATGTCGCTAACGGTGAGAAGAATAAGTTTCTCGATAGTGCCATAGCACCCTTTGGTGTTGTCACTTTTCTACCCACACGATAACCTCGACCTTGCGAATTGTGGACCCACCTGACAATTTCCACTGAGGATGAGCCATAGTATTACTTTGGAAAAGGGGGGGAATGCTATCATCTGTGCCACACATCGTCGGGGCGCTATGTCACTATGGATATCCTCCGAGTAACTTCCCATAGCGAGATAGCGCCCATCGTTGATTTTCTGAGATCTGGCGACGAGCAAGATGGATTCGATCTATCAATGTACCAACCAATGAGAACTGGCGACATGCCAACCTGTTTGACAAGTCCTCACAGGGCCCACATTCTACATAGTCATACCTCAGCCATGATAAAATTGACCACTGCCAATGTGTGCCAAAATTCATCATTGATATTTGATGGGGCGTACTTGGGACCCACCTAAAAATTGATGTCATCGCAGTAACACTTTTCGTCTGGGTGCTATGTTGCTAACGACGAGGAACACAAATTTTTTGATAGCGCCATAGCACCCGCCATGGATCTAGCAAAACTCGGCGCCGAAGAAACAATGAAGAAAAGGAAGACCCACCTTGTTATGTGGTGAAAAGGCACTATGTCACTATGGATAATTTCCTCACAGCTTTCCATAGTGAGATAGCGCCATCCGTTGATCATTCTCGATCCAACGATGGGGACTTGTGAGCCCACGAAAACAAAAAAAAAAAAATGCAGGGAAAGAAATATTTGAGGTTAGTAAAGTATTCTGTGCCCTTTTTTGAATATTTGAATATTTAAAACCTATGAATGTTAACGTTGAATTCAAATGTGGTGATTTTAGCGGGAAGGCAAAAATGACCAACAAATCTGGCAACTCACAGGGGATGCTAGCCTGCTATGCATAAGACCAGTGGCCTGAAGCATCCATTGGGCTACAAAGTCCAAAAGATGTGGATCTTGAGTAAATTGTGAAACTCTAACCCTACTTCTGGGAGGGAAACCCTAAAACTCCTATCTCTGCAACTGGAACTAGAGACCAAAACCTCCTTCTCTGTGCCCTTCAAAATATCAAAACTTGTTGTCTCACGGAGTCAATCTTGTGCTCGTGCACTTCTTGGAACAAATAATGGAACAAACTAGAAATGAAACTAACTAACTATGTACATGGAATCTCAAACCCTCAGAAACATGGCTTGAGATAGATCCCATTAATTGGGATGGGAAAAATTTCACCACTAGGCCTGCTTAACTGAAAAGCATTGGCCTGTTTGCAACTGATAATCAGATAGGGGCCACTCCATAATGCATCAAACTTTGAGTGTCTTCCTGGTTTTTCCCTATTTTCATCCCATTTCAAAACCAAATCTCCCTCCCTAAAGATTCTGGCCCTAGCTTTCCTGTCAAAACTCTTTTTTACCTACTGCTGGTGTGTCTCTAGGGTCTGCATGGCTTTAATTCTCTTCTCTTCTAGCTCCATTAACTCTGTCATTCTTACTATCATGGCATCATCTTCAAACAACTCTAGCTGATGAGCTAGCTCTAGGGATGGGAACTCCAATAAAATTGGAAGCCTTGCTTCTTTGCCATAAACTAACACAAATGGTGAATTCCTTATTGACCTTTTAGGTGTTATTCTGTCAGCCCACAGTGCAGTCTTCAGTTTCTTATGCCAACACCTCTAGTTATCTTCTATTGTCCTTTTCATGATTTTGATCAGGTTCTTGTTGGACGACTCAGCCAGGCCATTACCTTGAGGATAGTAATTTGAGGATGTGCTCAAATAGATATTATGATCCACTACCCATGCACAAATCTAAGCTCCAAAAAAAGACTTTGCATTATCTGAAATAATGGTTGAGGGGGCACCAAACTTGGTCACAATTCCATCAAGGAATTCAACAACTGAAGATTCAGTGGCATCCTTCAAGGCAACTGCCTCTGTCCATCTGGTGAAGTAATCTATAGTAGCTGAAATCCATTTGTGACCAGAAATGGAAGAAGGATTGATAGGGCCTATGAAATCCAATCCCCGCTGAGCAAAAGGTTGGTCCACCTGAATAGGATGAAGGGGAAGAGTTGCAAGTCTTTGTTTGCCAGAGAAGAAGGCACATTTTTCACACTTCCTCACATACTTATGACAATTATGAAATAGAGATGGCCAGTAATAACCAACCCTCATGATCTTCATTGTAGTTGTCCTTGCTGAGAAGTGGCCACCATCAGGACCATCATGAGGTTCTTTGATCATTCTTTTAGCCTGGTCTATATCAAGGCATCTTAATAGGGCTCCATTAAAATATTTTCTAAAGAGGACACTGTCAACTATGACATAAGGAATTGACTGTAATCTATACTATCTCCTTTTAATTCTATCTAATCCTTGAGGGTATCCATTGCCTAGTAAGAAATTCATCATATCATCCATCCAACTCCTTGGGTCACTATTTCTTACCTCTTGTTGCTCAGTCAGTATCATAGTAGCTTCCTCATTAGGTTCCTGAGATAATAACGTCTGTTTACACAACCCACTCCCTCTTACCAGCTTGGGAATTTGAATGTCAATATCATATTCCATCACTTTAGTAATCCAGCTAGCTCTTTTCTCACTAATATCTTTGCTCAAAAGGAAATCTTTCACACTGGCATGGGGTACTAAAAAATGAATCTTATTATGAGACAGGAGGTGTCTATATTTCTTTAAAGCTCTGATGACTACAAGGGCTTGCTTCTTTACATAATTGTATTTATCTTCATATTCTTTAAGCCCTTCACTAAAGAAAGCTATGGGCTACTCATCACCTTTATCACTTCTTTGAGTCAGGACAATAGAAATGCTTGACTCACTGCCTAGGGTATAAAGGACAAAATCTTTCTCAAAATTTGGATTCATGAGAGTAGGGGTTGAGGCTATGGCTGTCTTGATCTCTTCAAAACTTTCCTTCCCTTCCTTGGTCCATGCAAAGACCATAGCTTTCTTGAGCATAGCTGTAAGAGGTTTAACCATGGTGGCAAGATTAGGGATAAATCTTCTCACAAAATTTTCCCTACCTAAGAAACTTTGCAGCCCTTTCTTGTGTTTAGGAAGAGGAAGGACAAGTATTGCTTTTGTTCTCTCTGGATCAATGGTTAAGCCATCTTCAGATAATATATGTCCTAATAATTTTCCCTGGTTAGTAGCAGAGACACACTTGCTTGGGTTGAGGGAAACCCCAAACTCTTTGCATCTTAGGAATACCTATTTTAGATGATCAAAATGATCTTCTGCATTCTTAGAATACACTATAATATCATCAAGGTAAACTTAGACAAACTTGTCAATCAATCTTTTGAAAGCCATCTCCATTGCCTTCTGAAATGTAGCACTTGCATTGGTTAGCCCAAATGGCATCTTATAATAAGCATAGGTACCCCATTTAGTGGTAAATACAATCTTGTACCTCTCAGACTCTTTAACCAGCACTTGATTGTAGTCAGAAAATCCATCAAGAAATGAAAATCTCTTTGAACCACTGACCTTGGACAAAATTTTCTCCATAGAAGGGAGAGGATGGTGATCTTTAAGGGAAGCTTGGTTAAGGTCCCTAAAGTCCACACATAATCTAATTTCTCCGTTCTTCTTCCTAATAGGGACAAGGTTTGCTACCCATGATGAGTGTTTGATGGGAAAAATTATATTGGCCTCAATCAACTTGGATAGCTCCTTTCTCATTAAGGGTTCAATTTTAGGATTCACTGGCCTCTGTTTTTGTCTTACTGGTTTTACATCATTAATTAGATCTATGGTATGCTAAAACAACCTTGGGTCAAAGCCCTTTAAGTCATCATATGTCCAAGCGAATACATCATTAAATTCTTGACATAGATGAATAAAATTTTCTTGTTCAATTTCAAAACATTCCTTCCCCATGTTTAAGGACTTTCCATCAATAATCATGACTGGAGTGTAGTCATCTTCATCAGTAGCTAGGTTCATGGCCCTGCCTCTTGCTTGATCATCAAGATTAAAAACACTCTCTAGAGTAATGAGACCTTTAGGTAGCTTGTTGGAGCTGAGGTTAATGATTTGGTCACCATACCGATCCTGCATTCTTGACTAATTTCTCTCTGAAAATTCTGCCTCGTTCTGCAAGAAGCTCACAATTTGCTCATCAGATTCAAACACTTGCCAATGGATGTTGCTATAATGGGATAGAAAGTCTTACTACCACTTTGATTTATTACTTCTTCTCCTCCTCAAGATTCCCTGGCACATCATAAGATGCACCTATTGCTGCAAGTCTATCAACATGTTTGTTTTCTTTTCTAGGGATGCTTTGAATATTAAATGCATTGAAACCTTCAAGAAAATCCCATAGCCTATTTTTATAAGACTTGAGCAAACCATTCTTGGTGGTATTCTGATTTCTTACTTGATTAACCACCAACTCACTATCTCCATACATCCTTAAGGCTTGAATTCCTCTTTTTTGAGCAAGTAGGAGACCTTGAATCAAGGATTCATACTCGGCTACATTATTAGTGCAACTGAATTGGAGCCTAAAGGAGAAGTAGTACCTTACTTGTGTAGGAGAAATTAACATCATACCAGTCCCTGACCCAACCTTATTCCTTGAGCCATCAAAGTACATACTCCATATCCCACTCATATCTTCTTTAGACTCCACAAGATAGGGAACTAGAGCATCTTTCTCCAATATACAATATGTACTAAGACCTGTCTCAAGGTTTCTAGCATAGGGTCAAATTGATACGCATTAGCCCACTCATCCAAGAAAAAATCAGGTATCTCTGCTAGGGAAGTGTTGGGCTCATTCACTATGTCATTCTCATCCATCTCTAGGATAGGGCAATTTATGTTGATGGAATTAGGGGTGTAAGATTTAGTATGATGGAGGGCTTGAGGCTTTTCTATGATTGAAGCATTGGCTCCATATCTTGTCTTAATAGACATATATGACTAATCAGAAGATATGAAACCACCTATTTGGGCAGTGAAGTCTCTTGACAGACAGATGGCAAAATATGGCTTGACCTCAGCAACAGAGATATCTTGGGTTACAATACAACCAGGGCATGCATGTAAGGCCATCTCCACATTCCTAAGGATCCCTACAGTCTTGACAGTACTACCAACCAACCGTAATACATCCCTAACAATGGGCTCATATTTCATTCCCAAAGCATCAACAATACACCTAGGCATCACTGAACTGCTAGCCCCTGAATCAATCATGCAATTGTGGACTAGTTTGCACCCTATAATTAGAGAAACATAGAATGGAGGAGGTCTAACCTTTTTACTTGTTTCTACCTCCCTTGATGGTTGTACTAGGCTTTTGGCACTTTCCATACTAGGTGGCTGATCCTTTGGTTCAATTCTTTCCAATTCTTGTTGCAGCAACCTCTTTTGCATGGGTATAGTAGCAATAGCATCCCACATGGAGATATTCACATTTGTCTTCTTCATTTGCTCTAACACACTGAATGGCATAGTAAGTGTTTTGGTAGAACCCTTGGGAGCTACAATTGTATGGGGTTGAGATGGAATAACCTGAGGATCACTTGTATCTTTTCTGCCATGATTCTGCCTTTGCTGCTGAAGGGCACTTGATTGATTATTTTCTTCTTGCTCATGAGATATTGCATTTGAAGTTGAGGCCTGATTGGGAGGAGGAAGAACAACATCTTCCATAGCTCTTCTTTTGCTTCTAGTGTTATGAGTAATGGAATCCTGGTTTACATTACAATGTTCCTCCATCTGATGATTCATAAAAGAGCAATCACCCTGTCTTTGCATATCTACAACATCTTTAAATTGGTCCTCCTTGTATGATTGTTTTGCTGTAGGTCCTTGGACTGTCAAAGCCATAAACGATTCAGCCTTCTGACACATGCAATAGGCATAGGAGTAGTTATAGGAGGGACAAAAATCTTGATCTTGAGCCATATTGTTTTGAGGGACTATGGCCCTACTTTGGTTGACATTTGAGATTGAAGCATGGCCACCTTGCCTACTCTAATCAAAAGAATTGTTCCAATGATTAGGATTTGGAGGCCTAGCACTATTTGGAGTTTGATATTGCAATTGAGGAAGCTTACTACCTTGAGCTTGCTGTCTTTCTAAAGTCACCACCTTGTTGCTTACCTTCTGCATCGTAGAGGAGTTATCCTCCAACTTCTTCCCATAATCTTGCAATCTTTTCTCTAGGTTCTTTTCTCTTTTATCCATGTTCTGCATTAGAGATTGCATCATCTCTTTGATTTCATCTATCCCATTTGAAGATGTGGAAGCTTGAGGAACTGGGACAAAGGATTGTGATGTAGAAGTTGTGGGAAGAGGAGCCATTGCTAGTTGATGATTTGGAACATCAGGGAAGAAAGGAATAGGAGGCCTTGGAGCTAACTTACCTCCTTGTATCAATATATTTTCTGCCCTTATTGCTATGTCATAAGCATTAGGCAAGGTATCTCCTCCCATAGTTTGGATTGTAGTGGCAATATCACTGTTAAAAGCTCTAAGGTAATGCAAGAAGGCATTACTAGGGGTAGGCTTCACTGAAGTAGGTATTCTATACCATTGCTTTTGAAATCTATAATTAAAATCAGTCATACATTCATGGGGGGCTCTTTTTATAGTAGTCAACTGCTCTAAAAGTGACAAATAATCACTTTTATCCTCAAAATGTTTGCACAATCCTGCTCCTAACCCATCCCAATCTATTATAGAACCATGATCTAAACCTCTATACTATTGTTGTTCTTTTCCTTACAGGATGAGGCTAGGAGCCTAACCGCAACATCATCCTCTGTAATACAATGGATATTGCAGACATTTGCAATCTCTTGAATGTGTTCTGAGGGGGAGATAGAAGTTTCACCAATAAACTCTGGTATACTTTTGAGGGTAGCTACTGGTATGTCATGTCTTTGGGCTAATAAGAGAGGGCTCCCACAATTAAAGGTGGCAAAAGTATGAGCTCTAGGCAATGCCATATAGACAAGTGATCTATTGATATGTATTAATGGCAGTCTAGGCTGAGATCTAACAACAAGAGGATAGAGATAGATCTTGTAGGTGTATTTGTTACTATTGTACTCCTAATTGATGATAAAGATATTCTAGTCTTCCTTCTTCTAGGGTTTGAAAATGAAAGCTCTTGATACTGAAACTTACCTCTAGAAGATGCCCTTGTTTCAGCTCTGGGCATGAATCACTGCAACTTTGGTCTGGAACTAGATATGTATTTGAAGCTCAGAGTTGCCAAGTACTTTGAAGAATGAGCCTCTTAAAGGCTTAAACACCGAAGCTAGTACTATATCCTCGGTATTGATCTTAAAATCTTCCCTTTTGACACCAGTAGGCTTGAAATTTTTTGAAAAATTTGTCCCACCGGGTGTGCCAAAAACTGTTGTCACTTAGGTTTGCACCCTTGTCCAAAGCCTATGCATGAGGACAATCTAGTGAAACATGGAAACAACCTCCAAGCTATGGGACTTGAACTGTAAGGTTGAGTCTCTAGAGAAGGCCGACTTCCTCTTACTATCAGGGTGCACCTAACTACTCTTGGAGAGGAAAAGGAAGAAGGAGAGCATGAAAGCAAATCTACCTAATATAATCTAAAGAGGTGATGCACCAAAATAGAGTGTTCAGACCAATCTCTGCCCATATATGCACTATTGAACCATAATGAAACTAAGGATATACACACTCAAACTTGCTTTAATCTAATAATCACATGCTAATTAGAAGACCAAGATGAAATGACACAAGGAAAGAGAGATTCACTTATATTATCATTCATTGACTAATAGGAGGTACATTCATGTAGATTACAAATTTCCACAAAACACTAGTGGAGGCAAAGAGTTCTTGCACTTCACACCAATGGCTGAAGGAGATAAGACAGAAATCATGCAGTTCAGAGGCAAGGGGAATTTTACACTAGAATTGTAGAGCAACAATAGAGAAAAACAGAGAAAGGTCGACCCTACAAAATTCATAAAATTTTTCCTTTATAGCTTAGGCATAACTGGGATGTCCTCCAATAGTAATTACTTTGCAACAAAATGCCATTAAGTCCTGCAGAGAACAATCATGGAGAAAATCTGATCTGGATACAGATCCAGATGCAATGATATCTGATCTTGGTTGGAACAAGGCCTGAGAAGACAGAAATGATAGCATAACTATGCTCTGACCAGGTAGATAGATAGATCGGGGTGGTAGAGTGTTCTTCTTTGTTTCACATTTACATCCAGGGTGGTTGAAATCGATCACGAAGATCAGATTCATGCAAAACCCTTGATTTCCTCTATTTCTGTTTCATGAATCAGCAAGGTCAGCAAATCAACCTATCTTGGCACCGGGATGAGCCACGTCAACCAACAGTCTTTTATCTTTTTGCCACCCTGCAAAGTCTCCCCGAGTTGACCACGTCTTTTAACTAACCATGCCAGCTCAACCTTGATTGCGGTGGTCTTGCTAAAACCCTGACTGTGGCAATTATTCTAACCACTATCATTAACTGTCAATGTTGCTTGAGCCATCGAGACACGTGTCGTCGAGGCGCTATGTCGCTATGCATATCCTTGTAGCAATTACCCATAGCGACATAGCACCTCAGTGACACATAGCGAGGTGGACCCGTGTTCTCTTGTAAACCACAGGGATGATGCCAGGTTGTGCCACATGGTTGCCAAGTGTGCTGACATTGGTTCGTGGGCCCAAAAGTTTTAAGGTCAAAGCGCAGTAATTCAACAAGTCTTCCTGATCGTCAGATCTGTCTGGATCCATGGTGTGCACAATCTAGCTATGGGAAATTGCTCAAAGGATACACATAGCTACATAGCGCCTCAACGACATGTGTCTCGGTGGCTCAAGCAACATTGACAGTTAATGACAGCGGTTAGAATAATTGCCACGGTCAGGGTTTTAGCAAGACCACCACAGTCAAGGTTGAGCTAGCGCGGTTAGTTAAAAGACATGGTCAACTTGGGGAGACTTTGCAGGGTGGCAAACAGATAAAAGACTATTGGTCCATGTGGCTCATCCCAGTGCCAAGATAGGTTGATTTTCTAACCTTGCTAATTCATGAGACAGAAATAGGGGAAATCAAGGGTTTTGCACGAATATGATCTTCATGATCGATTTCAACCACCCTGGATGTAAATGTGAAACAAAGAAGAACACTCTACCACCTCGATCTATCTATCTACCTGGTCAGAGC
Source organism: Cupressus sempervirens (assembly GCA_028749045.1). Lineage (NCBI taxonomy): Eukaryota > Viridiplantae > Streptophyta > Pinopsida > Cupressales > Cupressaceae > Cupressus > Cupressus sempervirens. The sequence goes on from CM053792.1 coordinate 241,067,105, forward strand.
ACAGTCATGGTGCCGTTTCTGTCTTCTTGGGGCCTTGTTCCAACCAAGATAAGATATCATTGCATCTGGATCTGTATCCAGATCAGATTTTCTCCATGATTGTTCTCTGCAGGACTTAATGGCAGGTTGTTGTGAAGTAATTACTATTGGAGGACATCCTAGTTATGCCTGAGCTATAAAGGAAAATTTTTATGAATTTTGTAAGTCGACCTTTCTCTATTTTTCTCTGCTGTTACTCTACAATTCTAGTGTAAAATTCCCCTTGCCTCTGAACTGTATGATTTTTGCCTTATCTCCTTTAGCCATTGGTGTGAAGTGCAAGAACTCTTTGCTTCTACTAGTGTATTGTGGAAATCTATAATCTGCATGACTGTATCTCCTATTGGTCAATGAATGATAATATAAGTGAATCTCTCTTTCCTTGTGTCATTTCATCTTGGTCTTTTGATCAGCATGTGATTATTAGATTAAAGCAAGTTTTAATGTGTATATCCTTAGTTTCATTCTGGTTCAATAGTGCATATATGGGAAGGGATTGGTTTGAACACTCTATTTTGGTGCATCACCTCTTTAGATTAGATTAGGTATATTTGCTTTCATGCTCTCCTTCTCCCTTATCCTCTCCAAGAGTAGTTAGTTGTGCCTTGAGAGTAAGAGGAAGCTGGCCTTCTCTGGAGACTCAACCTCACAGTTCAAGTCCCACAGCTTGGAGGTTGTTTCCATGTTTCACTAGGTTGTCCTCATGCATAGGCTTTGGATAAGGGTGCAAACCTAAGTGACAGCAGATACCATTAGATTCACATCAGAGAAGGTGATGAGTGGAAGACTTCTTTCAAGACAAGGGAAGGACTATACAAGTGGTTAGTCATGCCTTTTGGGCTAACCAATGCACCAAGCACTTTCATGCAGCTCATGAATGAGGTACTAAAGGAGTTTTTCGGTAAGTTTTTCATTATTTTGCCAAGATGATATTTTGATCTTTAGTAAGACATTGGAGGAGCATTTGATGCATATTCGAAAGGTGTTTGATAAGTTGAGGCAAGAGAAGTTGCTAATAAACCTGAAGAAGTGTAGTTTTGTGAAGGAGTTGGTGTACTTGCTAAGATTTGTAGTCTCGGGAGAAGGTTTGAAAATGGACCTGGAGAAAGTGAAAGCTATCCTTGAATGACCTAAACTAAAGAGTGCTACAGAGATAAGACCTTTTCATGGACTGGCTAGTTTTTACAAAAATTTCATAAGAGGTTTTAGTGGTATTTGTGGACTCTTGATTGAAACAATGAGAGGGGATATGAATGAATTTAAGTGGATTGTAGGAGTATATAAGAGTTTTAATTTGTTGAAATAGAAAGTTATAGAGCAACTTGTTTTAGCACTTCCATATTTTAACAAGTTGTTTTAGGTAGATTGTGATGCTAGTGGTACATCAATAGGAGCTTTTTTGAGCCAAGAAGGTAGATCTATTTCTTACTTTAGTGAGAAATTGAAGGATGGAAAAATAAAATATTCTGTTAATGATTAGGAATTTTATTCTATAGTTCAAGCATTGAAGAAGTGGAGACACTATCTTCTTCCTAAGGAGTTTTTTTTGTATATTGATCATCAAGCTTTGCAATATTTGAATAGTGAAGGAAAATTGATGCAAATGTATTTGAAGTGGGTTGAGTTCTTATAGAGTTATACATTTGTTTTGAAACATAGGAGTGGGAAGTCTAATAGAGTTGTAGATGCTCTTAATAGAAGATAACTTTTGGTAATAGAGATGCAGATTGAGGTGGTTGGTTTCAAGGAACTCAAGAATTTATATCCATAGGATCCTTATTTTGGTGAAGTGTCGAAGGCTTGTACAAAACCTTTTACACTTGACAAAGTGAAGTGGTTGGAATTCATAATCTAAGATGATATTTTGTTCAAATGAATCCAGTTGTGGATTCCTAGAAGCTCAATAAGAGAGAATCTCATCAAGGAGAAGCATAGTGGAGGATTGGCTGGACACATTGGGAGAGAACAGACCATTGGTTTGGTTACTGAGAACTATTATTGACTACAGCTACAACAATATGTGAAAAAGTTTATATAGATTTGCAAAGTATGTTAGATGGCGAAAGGAGTGAAGCAAAATACAAGGTTGTATCAGCCATTACCTATACCAGAGAAGTCGTGTGAGGATGTCAACATGGATTTTGTTCTTGGATTACCAAGGGCTCAATGAGGTCATGATTCTATTTTTTTTGTGGTTGACAAATTTTCAAAGATGACACATTTTATTCCTTGCAAGAAGACTAGTGATGTTGTTCATGTGGCAAAGTTGTTTTTCAGAGAAGTGGTGAGACTACACAGTCTGCCAAAGAGTATAGTTTCAAACTGAGACACCAAGTTTGTTGGGTATTTCTGGCATACATTATGGAAGAAATTGAAGACATATTTTGAAGTTCAGTTCATCACATCATCCACAGACTGATGGGTAGACAAAAGTTGTGAATTGTAGTTTGAGAAATTTGCTGAGATGTTTGGTTGGAGACAAGCCAAAAGGTTGGGATTTGATTTTACCACAAGCATAATTTGTATATAATAATTATGTCAATAGGAGTACTAGTAAATCACCATTCCAGATTGTATATGGGAGTAGTCCCATAAACGCTTCTGAGTTGAGGCAATTGGATAAAGGAGAGATAAGTAGTGCTAAAGTAGAAAAATTTGTTGAACATTTAAAGAATATCTACGAGGAGGTGAGGAAACACATTATCAAGATGAATACACAGTATAAGGCTAAGGCATCCATGAATATAATGTATAAGGAATTTCATATTGGAGATGATGTCATGGTTCATTTGTGAAAGGAGCATTTTCCAGTGGGAAAACATACCCCTAGGGATTTCCAACTAGGGCATATAATAAGCTAAAAATGAAGAAGTTTGGACCATGCAAGATAGTGAAAATGCATGATTCTAGAAATGCCTATGAAGTGGAATTGCCTACTGAATTGAATATTTCACCAGTATCTTATATTTCAAATTTGACAAAGTACCATAAAGGAGGTGGTGGGGATGGAGTTGTAGTAGTGTAATAGAGTATTCTAACAGCTAGTTCAACTACAAAAGAGATTGAGGAGATACTAGACAGTCGTGTTGAAAAAAGTACAAGAAACATAACTTATGAAGAATACTTGGTCAAATAGAAAGGGAGGTTAGAAGAAGATTCGTTATGGCTAGCAAAGGAGGAGGTTAACTGTCTTGGTTTTCCTCTTAATAGTTGAGATGTAACAGGGTCACTTCTCAAATTATCCCAAGTGTCTAATGCAGGAGCATCCTAGGTGTAAGAGCAATCTTGCATCACCCAAAAATATTTCCTTTTAGTTGTTTCAATAAGGGTTATCTTAATGCAGATTTTTTGTTTGTGGAGGCTTGCTACTTAGTAAGTCAGTCATACAAGCTCAGAGTGTTCTAATTCCAATGGTGAAGGTTCATTTTATTTATATCAATTTTTCAGTGGAGTTTTATGGCTAGATTGTATGCATTTGTAAAGTTATTACAAATTTTCGGTGTATAATTTTGGTATAAAAACTTTAGGCTCAGTTTTGAAGGCCTTAGAGGCCCCAAATGAGGCACACAAACTCAATGGATAGATGCTTTTGTAGACCTAAGCCTGTCGATCAAGAGCTGAGATTTTTGAAAAGTGGTTATAATAGCCAACCCGAGCAATAGTTTGAGAGTTATGGTCTTCTGAAGTTGGGCTACTCGAAACTTCTAAAATAAATGTCAAAAGTGTATTTGGCCAACTCTATATGAATTGTAGGGTCTATTAGCCTTAGGTCTTATGTTTGAGTGTCTATAACCTTCCTGACGACATAAAATTGCCTATTTAAGAAAGACCTGAACATTGTCCGAGACAACTCTAGGCGATAGTTCGCAGCTTCCTCTTGCACATTACTATAATGAAGGTGCCCATGTGAGTTAGCATATTGTAATTTTGAATTCTATAATTTTGCATTTGCAACAATAATTAGAAGCTTATATTTTTTTCTCACAATTGATGTTGTTTCTTTGTTTTTGTTATGTGTCTATGGTATTAAGGGGACCACCCTTCATCATTTTGTATAATTCACATGGCAAACCATCAAAGCTAGGGGATTTACCATTGATCATGGAGAAGACAACCTCCCTAAGGTCTTCAATAAACAAAGTCTCTCTAAAGAAGGTTCATTGAGACTCTGACAGAGAATGGACATAGGCTAAACAATCCTTTATGTATTTTTGTGAGTTTAGAGGGGGGCTAAACGAAAACTTGGAGAATAAATGGAAGTTCAATATGAATTAAATTACCTTCTCTAATCCTTTTAATGTATCAAGTGGAATGTCTTAGGCATTGTAAAGATTTTTTATTTTTATTTTTTTATAGTTAATGAAGTGAGTGCAAGAAGTTGGGTCTCACTTTAGACAAAAAGTGGAAGCTTTTTTTCTATTTTTGAATTTTTTTGTCAATTGATGTCAAAATGTGAGGCAGATATTGAATCTCACAAGACTTCAATAATAAAATTGTATTTGTTTGAATCTACTTTCCTAATATGTACTTTATTTCAATACCTACATGAACGAATTTGTTTTTTGGTAGGAATCTTTGAAAACCACTTTTTCAAAGTGTCTGTTTTAGGACCATACCACACTCGTCTATTACCACCATTTTTTGACACAAATATTTTTTTGTGAATCTTTCTAAGGAAGATCTGCAACACACCATAAGATAGCTGATTTTTTTTTTCTTAATTTATGATTGAATATTATTTTTAAAAATAAATATTTAATTGATTATAAAATTGATATTTGAAACCTTTGGTATACAACCACCAAAATTTAATCAAAATTTCACCATTTTCAAATTTTCTTTTTTTTAAACTTCAATTATATAGAATATATCAACATCTAAGTTATTAACAATTAATATAAATAAATTATAATTATTATAAAAATTTTATGATGTTATTATATTTTATATTTAGATCTTCATAGATTTCTTTAATATTATTCAAACAACTAATGGGGACATGGGACAATAATCTTATGTAAAGAACTAATGCTTTTGAAACTACTTCCAAGTTTAAAATTCAAAGTTACAATGCCTAGGTCACATCTAACATTGAATTTAACACGAAGCCTCATGTTACACAAAACTTCAAATCGTCTGCAGCAACAATAGTACGGCAGCTACATCACACTTGAAAGAACAAAATTAGGCCGAGAGGTCCTGATGCAAGTGTGAAAGCAGCAGATGTGTCAAATGCTTGAACACAACAACCCAAAAAGTTTAAGAGCCAATTTGAGGTTGTGGAACATTTACCCATTATTCCACTAGGTTCACTATTGTTTTACAGTTGCAATCAACAAAACAACTTCTCATTGCCAATATTATTGGCCGATTTCTTTAGCAGAAAAAATAGAAATGAGCTGGCTGACGTAGCTCTAAATGGGCACGGTAAATTCTCAATCAAAGATTATCTAGAAGGCTAGTTAAAAAGAGAGAACAAAATTTTATAGAGAGTCTTGAGTCACATAATTGTGCAGGCATTGGGGTTGTCATCACTGAAAAGTGTTGTGTATTTTTCACAAGAGCGGTTGGGAGTAAGAAGTGCATATTCCAGGCTTCGAACATAACCCGGGGGAGCCTTCTTGTCATAAACCTGTGGAGCATATGGACAGTACACTTGATTGTAAGGTACATACGGCCACAGCTCTGCCCTTTTCCCTGTTCCCTCGGAAACTTTTTTCACTACCTTTTTCGCATCCACATATCCACACACTGTCAATTTGTTCTGACTTCTGTTCACTTCTACTGATTTAATACCTACCAAAATATATACAAAATCAGCAACAATCTAAAATCACAAGTACATTAAATTCAAACCACTCTTAATTTCACATCTCAATACATTGAACTCTAACAATTCTTCATTTCCATCCTAAATCTTTATATGTGATGGCCTATTGTGATCAACCTGTAAGTTGTTTGGGTGCTCATCCTATATCAGAGAGGAGACATTATATAGCACTGCAAACAAAACTATCTGAAAGAAAGTATATATAAATATAAATATATCTGACCTTTCATTGATGAGACAGAATTCTTCACTTTTCTTTCGCAGCCTTCACAGTCCATTCGAACTTTTACCTCCACAGTCTGCATTGTCAATAAAAGTAAAACTCATTCATTTTAATGATATGGGATTCTACAATCTATAACATTAATGGTCGTTGTTCCAAACTATTCTGTTATCTATTATGACAACATATATTTTATTCTGATAATATATTACAGAATGTAATTTCAAATATTGCACTTCTTAATCTGGATTGTAGATTACAAAATGTGGTTCAATTATTGATGAAAAAATATATTTCAAAAACACTAACAATCAACATTATAGATTATCAAGCCTCATATCTGATCTTTAAAATCCTTGATTTTTTTATTTCTTTAATTTTATTTTCAGATTAAATGGTGTGTTAGTATTCGTCAAGTATAAAATATATTTTGAAATATTGATCATCTGAAACTCCATAGAAAACTCGCATACAATCTAACCTAAAATGACCATAATGAGAAGTATCGTTTTCATTTTCTAATGGAGCTTTTATGTTCGTGGGAGAGAGATGAGGTACCAGGAAATCTTTGTTTCTTCGGCGTTTGGAGGTGACTCCAAGAAGTAGTAAAATACAATCTGTGGCCACTCCCATTTCCACCCACAACCACAAGATGCCCTAAATTGTGCGAGTCTTCCAAGTTATATATACATAACTCGATGAAACTCACTTAGACGTATTGAATAAGAAAGACGTAGGTAGATGGCATATTTGAATTATGTAATCATAACTATTATTTATAAGCGGTGTAAGGCGTGAGTACAGAGGTTTGTGAATGAAAGGACGACTGGCAGATGCATCACATCACCATCAAATGTATTGGGTTGTAAAACACAATGAAATATCTGTCTCTAGTGCATTCTTTACACTAAACATATCCTATCAAAGAATATACAGTTGGCTTGCTGTAAATAGTCTTTACAGCTGATAAAACCTATCTAAGTGCGTAGCTAATTTCGTGTTATGGAAGAAAACCAGTTGGAGTGGTGTAAACAAATAATTAAAAGGCCAAGGTGGTGCTGTCACGTCCATGTAGTAGAAACCTATGAAATAGGTCGAGTACGTGGCTTATACGGTTCAACTATCTATGTAAAATGCACTGAACAGATGAAATGAATATGGCTTTTCAAAATTAAACATTGTTGTTTGATCCCAACCATAGAATTGAAGAACAAGGGTTTAGCCATGTTAGAAAAATGACGTGCACGACAGGGTGGACAATCATTTGGTGATGGGCATTGTCTTATATAAAAGACAAGAGAAGCAGCTCACCAAACACAATGCTCCTCTTTCAAGTTACAATGGATACTTCGGGAAGAAAAAAGTACAATAATTAATAACCAGAATTGCAATTTGGAATAAACAATCATAAGTCTTGTTGATGATGTTACAAGGTTCTCTCACATTTTCTATTTATTTTACTATGATTTAATAAGCTAGCTATATGAAAATGCTTCTCACTCACCAATTTTTAGTTTTTTATTCATTTTAAAATTAACAACTAAAAGGTATGGGCAAACTTCGAGGTCAGTCATTGCTAGTATTTAAAAAAAATTAAAATTGGGAAATTATATGTTATATAATTGTTGAAGATCAAATGGTATATTTTAATATAAATCTGGTTTGAAAAATCATATTATTTAATAATAATATATCTTATAAAAAAATAATAAAATAAAGAAATTATTTAACACAATCTAATAATTCATTTTAGATTAAGAAATTAAGATAAGTAATATTAATGAATAAATATGTAAAAATATAAGAAAAATATAAGATTAGGATGATGCTATTAATTAATTCATTGACCATTCATAAAATTAAAACTTGTGAAACAATCACTTCCTCTTCTTGTTGTTTTGGTTCATGATACAAATGGATGGTGTTGATAGACATTGTTGTAAAAAATTGCTAGGTTAGGTTTGGCTTCCTTTGGTCAAACACATGCTACTACCAATTTAATTATTGATAGAATACAATAATGAAATATGTTTATTATGCTACCAAAATTATGCTTTGATGCCTATGGATGGTTTTCAAGATTCTTCTTAGGTCTTGTAGATGTATTTAAATGAATCAAGGGTTGTCCTTTTACATAAAAGAATTAACATATAATTTGTATTTTTTCATGTTATACATTAGGTTATTCGAAATACATGGAAATGGAGATATGGGCTCAATATTAAAACTAAAATTTCAAAGTTGGGCATTAGATCCATGCATACAGGGAAATGAATTTCATTCCCAGTGCCATAAAAATGAAGTAGAAAGATAGGTGGCTAATATAGTAGATTGAAATATAAATCCTTTCTAGATTTTTGAAGATAAAATTGTTCTTGGATTATTTTATTTTCTAACTTCGATACCATAACATAAAAGTTCTCTTAGGTTCAAAACACAAACATCCTTATAATCATCTCCCTCTAAGGGTTATCTCACTTCCCCTCGTGCACATGTGCCTAACATAGGAATACAAAGGAAAATATCACTTTAATTTTTTAAAAACCAAACATGTTCAAGTTCTAGCAAATTTTGTTTCCTTAATAGCTTAACATAGGTTGGTTGGTATTTTGGGGTTTGATTGCCCAAACTTCACTACTCTCCACCAAATCTTAGGTATAGTCTCACTATACCAAAAAAAAATCAATCCTTATGGGTTTAGGGTTCCATCAATGGGATTCTACCTATTGTGGTCCCACAACGTACGCCCCATTTTGAGTCACAAAATGGGGACCCCCTAGTTTCAAAATTTCCTATGAGGCATCTAGTCTGAAGCCTCGGTCATTTTGGACCCTCCTCTTGGTCTAGGTCAAACCTCAGTCTTTGACTAGGAAGTGTCACGTAGTGATGCGAATATCAGGATTTAATTGTGTGATTTTGAGTCAAACTCATTGACCCATGTTTCATGAGTAGTGATTCAACATGAATCCATCTCTCATGAGAATAAATGGAACACTTAGCACTCATTGGATCTAGGTGATGCTCACAAGGGTGAAGCACCAGGACTTCCCGGGAGGTCACCCATCCCAGTACTACTCCAGCCTGAGCGCGATTAACTACAGAGTTTCCTCCATAGTTAAACCCAAAGCTTGCAACCCCATGTGCAAGTGTCAGGTAGTTAGAGAGGAAAAAAATCAATAAATTAAGAAATAGGACCTTATTGTGCTTAAAGTGCGCACATGTGCACCAAGTGCACACATGCACACTTCAACCCTCTTCGGGGATGCACACATGCACATGTACGCACCCTCGGAGGTCCACACAAGGCACCTTCCTAGGTCTTATATAACACCCCAACCCCTCCCCTCTCCTTATCATTTCCTCCTTACCTCCAATTCCAACTGCACCTTTGCACCTCCCTCGGTGCGCTGCTCCGCTATCTATGCCCTCTCCACACACACCCAAGGTAAAAGAGGTGCACACATGTGCACCCCCAAGAGGTGCGCATGTGCACACCAATTCAAAGCACAAACATAATGTACGTGTGAATTGTGGGCCTCTGATTCTCACACACACTTCAACATGGTCATTACCTGAGAGATCATCTTGGAATGAACATCAAATTGTTCATCTGAGTAATCTAATCAACATGACCTAGTGCCTTCTAACTAGAAGGATTTTGTCTTGCTCTCAGGCCAAGAAGTGGGAAACAAGACCTTTTAGTATGAAGGATTTATGCAGTCAAATGATCGTGCAATTAATCTACATGAGAGATGCTGTTTAATCTAGGAATAAGAAAAAGCATTTAATCTATATGTATGCATTGTATTAAACTAAATGATATTGATGCTAAGCAAGAAAAGCTATGGTAACTTTAAATAAGTGAGTATGCAATTCGATAGTAATTTGATGCAATTCAATTCCAACCTCTGTAATGAGGAATTATAAGCCTCTTATATAGAATTCCTGAATTCAATCAATAGTTGAGATCAACTTAGATCAACGATCAAGATTGAAGATAAGATCTAGTCAAGATGGGAAATTCCCAGTGTAGGTGAGGCTAACTAACTTAGATCCTGAGTGTGATGGAGAGTTAACTGAAATTCACCTGAGTGTGAGAATAAGTGGGTTAAGCCAATTCCAATTTGAGAGATAGATCACTTGGAATTCCCATTCCTGAACTGAAGAGAATAAATTAGAAGGTTATTTAATTTAATAAAAATGAGATATGACCTCAAATAATCACATTCAATAATTAAAATGAGAGCATTATTAAATTAAATAAATTTAATTCCCTAGTACATTAGCTTTTAGGAGATAGTTGAATTTAACCAAAGTATAAACACTTTAAATTAAATTAAATCTAATCAATAGGTTTAATGTAGCTAACTCGAGCCTATACTTTAGGAATTAAATAAATAGCATGATTAATGTAGATTAAGGTTTTTTGTATCTAACAATTAAGTCAAGTAATGAGAACTAGAATGAGAATTGCCTAGTGACATAGGACTTTAGGGTTGATCAAATAGACTAGAATTGGTTAACATGGCAATGTGCCAATTTTGGGGTATTACATTTGCCCCTCTTTGAAAGAATGTGTGAGCAACATGTTCGATTCAAAGAAAATTAGAAGATATGATGCACAGATCAAGAAATGAGATTGGTTCCACAATTGATGATACAAAGGCCAATTGATAAGCTTTTAAAGGTTATCTCTAGAACAGAGCTTAGCCTTAGGGGATCCAAATAAAACACCTAGATACCATAATTGATGAGATTTTAAAGATTATCTCCAAAACATAGCTTAATCTTAAGGGATCCAGATAGAACACCTAGATACCACAATTGATAAGCTTTTAAAGATTATCTCCAGAATGGAGCTTAACCTTAAGGAATCTAGATAGAACACCCAGATACCAAAATTGATAAGATTTTAAAGATTATCTCTAGAATAGAGCTTAACCTTAAGCAATCTAGATAGAACACCTAGTTACCAAAATTGATAAGCTTTTAAAGATTATCTCCAGAACAAAGCTTAATCTTAAGGAATCTAGATAGAACACCTAGATAACTAGTCCATAAAAGATAACAAGATCCAATCATGATTCGTAGAATCATCCCAAGAATGAGGCTTGATCCTCAGGAGTCGAGGTTTAGACTGTCCCGATACTTGTCCATTGAAATCTGATAAAGACTGCTATAAAACACGATTAGCTAATGAAAAGATGAGATAGATGATAAATGATGCTAGATAGAGGGGACCAAGATGCCCCAGATGATGAGATGCCCCGAGTGATGAGGACATAAGATTCATATTGAGTTGAAATTCAAATTCAATGATGTAATCATCCTACCCCTTCGAGAGAAAAATCAAAATATGACACACTAGAAATATGATATATAGTATAGTGAGAGATACAGAAGTAATATGTTATTCAAAAGAATATAGAAGAGATCAAAATGACTAGAAGAAAATTTGGAGTAAATTCAAAGTGATTTTGTGGTCTAGAAGACCAAGTTTAAACAAAGGTTGACCAGCGTTGACTTTTTCCAAAAAATTTAGAGAATTTGAAGAAATTGTGATTTGAAAAGATTCCAAGATTCACAAAGTATCAGAAAAATGTACTACACAAGCATTCAATCGTGGTGGTCCAAAAATTTTAAAATGCATTTTTGAGCTACTTAAGTGTGTTAGATTTTGAATTTGATCTCGAAAAATGGCTTTAGAGTAGCCAAAGTAGCCAAGAGGGTGATTAATCAATCATTTGTGCAGTTGTGAAGAAAATGATGCTTTGAAGAAGCTGACAATTCCTCATGACAAAGGATGCAAGTAGATATGCAATTGAACCATGTGCTTATGCAATGCAATCCTATGCTAGATGCAACCTTAAACTAGATGCAACTCTAGGTCTAGTTACTAAGATTCAACAATTATCATCATTGAGCGTATAGTGAAACCCTAAATGTCATAAAATCTCCACTGACATTGCAATCATAGGAATATGAATAGGACATTGATTCTAGTTTTGTCAGGATTAAATGTAAGCATTCGAAGCACAAGAAGTCAGAATGACCAGAACATTTGTCTCTTTTAATGTAGCAAGTTAACATAAGCATCAAAGTATAAATGTTAGGATGACCAGAATGGTTCTTGCATGCAGACACACCAGACACACGAGGGATCCTTCTTATGCCAAGTAATCAATAAGTATTTTTTCGGCAACGACCCTTGCATTTGTAACCTGAGACAAAAGTGTGCTAGATATACTCGCAGTGACCCATATGTTCACTTAGTAGGACAAGTATAAATATTTACTATAGCATGAAGAGTTCACTCCAACAAGCAAGAAGAAGAACCAACCTCACTAATTTATCCATATAAAAGGAGTCGAGGTACACATGACCATCCAATACGAGATGGAGCCTCTTATAGTGGACACCCCTCTTATATGGATGCTTTAGATTATTTGGAACTAAACCACAAACAAAAAGTAAATAAAAGATCATGCCCCCAGTCCTTGCTTCTCTAGTTGAAGAGGAAATCATCGAGTTTCTCAAAGAGACATGATAAAGCAAAAGCAAAACAAACAAAGAAAATTTTAGCATATCCCAAAAAAATTATTAAGATGGAGGCTCTTATAGTGGACACCCCTCTTATATGGATGCTTCAGATTATTTGGAACTAAACCACAAACAAAAAGCAAAGAAAAGATCATGCCCCTAGTCCTTTCTTCTCTAGTCGAAGAGGAAATCATCGAGTTTCTCAAAGAGACATAATAAAGCAAAAGAAAAATAAATAAAGAAAATTTTAGCATATCCCAAACAAATTCATCATTTTTGAGTTCAACGTTTTTGTGTTATAAGATTGATGTCAAGTGCCAATGTCCAGAACATGGATGAAAGAAATCTCTTCAGTAGGGTGACGATAGTAGATAGACGTAGTCAAAACAACTAGTGACTAAAGTCAAAGAGGAATCTTCAATAAGAAGAACCTTAGGAGGAAACTAAGCGATAGTAGACAAAAATAGTTAGGACAACTAATGATTGACTCGAGAGAGATCTTTTGTGAGAGGAATCTTAGAAAAGGAAGAAGTGACACTAGCAACAGTAGGAAAACATAGTTATAACAATTGGTGATTGTTGTGAAAGAGATTATGCATTAGAGGAATCTTGAAAAGTGACACTAGCTATAGTAAGCAAACGCAGTTAGAACAACTGGTGACTTTCACAAAAGAGATTGTCCATGAGAGGAAACTTGAAAAGTGACACTAGCGACACTAGGCAGATGCAATTAGAACAACTAGTGACTATCAAAAAAGAGATTGTCCATGAGAGGAATCTCACAAAGTGACACTAGCGACAATAGGTAGATGTAGTTAGAACAACTGGTGACTGTTGCGAAAGAGATTCTTATGACATTGTAGGGTGTTGTCCCTGAGTTATGAGAAGATTCAATCCATGGATACATGAGTGAAATAAGAAAAGTAAAGTAGGAAAGCAATTGTACATGAGCTAGAAGATGCACCGCAAGATGTAGCATTGGGAACAAGAGGCACCTATTTACTAGGTTTTCACCTTCTTGATAGAGATTATTATTATTATTATTATTGAGTTTTTTCAATTTTTTTGGTATTTTTGAGTTTTTAAATTTTTTTGATATTATTGAGGCACCTATTGCTAGGTTTTCACTTGGGCAATTATTTTTTAGGACTTTTTAAAAATTTTAATTTTTTTCAGGATATTTAGATATATATAAAGAACTTTTAAAACTAGATCAGCTGTAGAACCACTCTAAGTGGAGAGTGTTGATGGGCTCCTTGAGCACCTCTCCTTGGTTGTAAAAAGTTGGTAAGCACCAGATCCAAACACTACAGTAATTATGTAAGGACCAAGCCAACTGGGTTCAAACTTCCCTTTTGTACCCATTGTTGCTGATTCTTAGGGTTTTCCCTAAGAACGAGATCACCCAGCTAAAAATCACGTGCCTTAACTTTCTTGTTGTAACTTTTGGACATACGCTACTGATAAGCTCGAAGATGATCACACACCACTTGTTGATTTTCATCAAACAATACTAGCTCTTGAAGCTGCAATATTCTATAGTCATCATCAGTAATAAAGCCCTTCATGGAGATTCTTAGAGTAGGGATCTCAACCTCAATTGGTAGCACAACATCTGCTCCATAGATCAAAGTAGAGGGTGTTGTACCCATTGGATTTTTGATACTTGTTTTGTAAGCCCATAAAGCTGGATTAATCTGAAGGTGCTAGTCCCTTCAAGATTTTCTAACTATGTGATGCGAGATCTTAAGGATTGTCTTGTTGGAGGCCTCCGCCTAACCATTACCCTGGAGGCAATAGAGAGAAGACTAGTCTTGCATGATTCTAAACTTTTTGCATAACTCCTTAAGATCTTTATTTTTGAACTGTCCTCCATTTTTAGTAATAATGGAGGAAGGTACACCATGCTTGCATATGATGCAATTCATGATAAATAAAGCTACAATTTTTTCATTTTCTATAGAAAGAGGTATTGCCTCTACCCACCTAGTGAAGTAGTCTGTAGCTGTAATGATAAACTTATGTCCTTTTGAAGAAGATGAGTGAATTTGACCCACAATATCAAAGGCCCATTATTGGAATGACCATAGTGTGATAGATGGAATTAGCTCCTTGGTTGAAGCATGAATTAGATTTCCATGGAGTTGGCATTTTTAATAGGACTTGGCATATTTGATTACCTCTTGCTCCATATTTGGCCAATAGTAACTAGCTCTAATAAGTTTATGAGCTAATGTCAAGCGCTTTGAGTGAGATCCACAAATGCCCTCGTGGATGTTGATTAAAGCGTATTTGGACTCATCAGGTTCTAAACACCTAAGGAGTGTTTCGTCGAGACCTCTCCTAAACAAGTCATCAACAATAATAACATATCATGAAGTAGTGTGGATAAGGTGACATTTTTCATTCCAGGTTAGACTGTTCGAAATAGTTTGGTCACATAGATAAGAGTAGATGTGGTGGTAGCGAGATGAATCATGTCCTATAATAGAATAGATCATCCAAGATTCAGGGGTATCATAGACAAGGCAGAGTAATGTTTCCACCAAGAACTTGTGTCAGAGATCATGCTCTGACATCTAGAACAAGGAAGCAAGAGTAGCCATGGCATTAGCCGCTTTGTTGTTTGCTCGAGGAACCTATTGAAAAGTGATATAAGAAAAGTATTTCTTCAGGTCATCCAGTATGCATTTATAAGGGATCAATTTCTCATCTTTCATACATCATTAACCTGCTTGATTATGAGTTGTGAATCACCAAAGATGTTCAACTAATTGACTCTTCATTCAATTGCAATCTTCATGCCATTAATGAGAGCTTCGTATTCTACAATATTATTCATACAAGGAAACAAAATCTTGTACGCCTTAGGATGTGAATACCTCTGTGGTGTTATGAACAATAACCCAACACTGGATCCCCGTTGTGTGAAGAAAGTAATAAAGAACATCACCCAAGTTTGATGTGTGAGTGTCAAAATTGATTCATCAGGAAAATCAATGTTCAATGGGAGAAGACTTTGCATTGGTGCTTCTGCTAGCTGATCAACAATCACTTGTCCCTTGATAGCCTTTCGCTCAACATACTGAATGTGAAATTCACTTAGTATCATGACCCACTTAGCCAACCTTCTTGTTAGAGATGCTTTATTAAGTAAGTATCTCAGTGGATCAATTTTAGCAACCAGTCATGTATTATGGGCAAGCATGTAGTGTCTCAACTTTTGGGAAGCAAAGACGACTGCCAAGCAAGCCTTCTCAATGATACTATAATTCTTTTTATAGGAGTTCAACATGTGACCCAGATAGTAAATAGCTCTTTCCTTGTTATCGTTGTCTTATTGAGCTAGCAAGATACCTAGAGATGTCTTTGTTGTTGAGATGTACAGAATAAGATGCTTCCCATGAATAGGAGGCATCAAGATTGGTGGATTAACAAAGTATTTCTTTATTTTTGTTAAGACTCTAATCGCAATCTTGGCTCCAGTTATATTTGACACCTTTATGCAAAGTCTTAGTAAAAGGTTGTGACCTATCTACCAGTTGTGAGACGAATCTACAAATGGGTTGGAGTCTTCCTTGTAAGCCCCTCATCTGACTAATATTATGGGGTGAAGGCATATCCATGATTGCTTGAACTTTCTTTGGATCAACCTCAATTCCCTTTGTAGACACAATGTAGCCCAGTAGTTTCCCTAATGTTATGCCAAATGCACATTTCTTGGGATTAAGTCTAGGACTGAATTTCTCCATGCGATCTAGGATAGGTCCCAAATCTTGAAGGTGAGTGTCGCACTCTTGCTCTTAACCAGAGTATTATCAACATAGTCTCTATTATTTTATGCATCATGTCATGAAAAATTGTAGTGACTGCCCTCTGATATGTAGCACCAACATTTTTCAGACCAAATGGCATCACGTTCCAACATAAAGTTCCCCATGCACAAGTGAAAGCAATCTTTTCCTGATCTTTTGGTGCAATTTTGATCTGACTATAACCAGAAAAACTGTCCATGAGTGAGTACATATCATATCCTACCATCATGCCCACTATCATATCAATGTTAGGGAGTGGGAAATCATCCTTTAGACATGCTAAGTTCAGATCTCAGAAATGTGTACAGACTCTGATAGATTTTTTGTGCTTAGAGACTAGGATGATGTTTGATATCCATTCAACGTAGTCAATAGCACAAAGCACGAATCAAACCAGCCTTCAAAAGTTTTTCCAATTCAGCTTTAACAAGTAATGCAACATGAGGATGCATTTTTCTAAGATTTTGTTTGATTAGTTTAATGCCTGGAGTAATAAACAAGTGATGCATAATGAGATCAGGATCTAATCTTGGCATGTCTGAGTATGTCCACACAAAGTTTATCTTTATCTCTTGGAAGAAAGCAATGAATTCCTCTTTTTCCTCTAGAGATAGTGACTGTGCAAGATGTATCAAGTGAGGCTATTCCTCTATTCCCAAGTTGATCGAATGTGTTGGCTCTATCAAAATTGATGATCTTTCCTAAGAATGACTAGGAAGTGCATCAAATATCTCATCCACAGGCACTTTAGAGAGGTTTTCACCCTTGGATATGTTTTTTATTTTTACTTTTTTAGGTTTTGACACTACCAAAATATGGTTTTCACCATTGGACCTTTTATTTATTTTCTTTTTGATTATATGAATGAGATATTTGATGTCAACTTTAGTCATGTTGATGCTTTGTTCACTAGTGGAAGACATTACTAGATAGAAAACATTTAAGTAGTAGGCAAGAGAATAGTCATTTTGGAATGTGAGAACTTCACTAGATGCATTGGAATTCCAATCTATGAGCTTGAGATAGGTGAGTGAAAGAGACGTGGTAGGTTCAAGTGCATTCACAATATAATCATTAAATGCTTGGACAAGAAATTCGATGCCTAGAGAAGCTTCATCCAAAAGTGTGTTCAAATGCATCTGAGCACTAACATTGTCAATCGAAGACTTGAGGACACTAGTTGGATATGACTCATCTAACCTAACCCTAGATGATTCACCTACTCTGAGGAGGTTTTCATAGACATGAACTTGATCTATGTCTTTGTCTATAATTCCTTCTAAGAGAGAGAGTCAAATTCATACTCTCGAGAATCTATAATGCATGGAGACAGACTGTAGAATTCCCCAATAGTGATAGGAACAAACTCTCCTTCATCATCTAGATTTTTGCAAAGATACTCAATGCACAAAGCATGACTAGACTCTCCTTGTTCTTGTTGGGTATGATGTGAACTAGTAGTTTCCTTAGAAGAATCACTATCACCATCCATGGTGCTAAAATGTGGTATAATGTCATTTGGTTCTGCAAAGAATTTTGCCAGATCATAAAGAATTTGATAAGGATAAGGATCCTCATCACCAACATTATCTTTATGATCATCAAACTTAGGTTATGAATCATGTTCAGATGAACTCTCAGGTTTGGGTGTGAATTTGTTGCTCCCTAGATGGAAGGGAATCTTCTTGAAGCCTAGGACATATATCTCTTGATTCCTTCTAGCTATTGCTTTGATAGGATCAAATAGACCATTTGTGTTGCATCCAATAGGATTAGTTCCCTTATAGCCAAAGTGTTTCATGAGTCTAAAACTTGGACCATACTTCTTAGGAGTGATCTCATGAGCCTATTTAGTCAGATCAAGCAGAGTTTGCTCTTTGTAGATCCATATAGCGATAGCTCTGTTTTTAGTTTCCTCCTCAAAAGGAACAATAACTTTGGCAAAAGTACCATAAAACTTAGTTTGAGGTGTCAACATGAAAGGTTTCTTTGTTTCAGATGGCCTCCCATAATGATGAGGAGACTTAGGGATAGATGTCAGAGATAGAACTAGCTCCATGTGATATTCACCCATTCCAGTTTCCTTTAGCTTGAGTGACTACTCAATTTGCTTCAGCTTGTTATCATGATAGTTTGTAGATTCCCTATTAGTAGGCACAAACTTTTTAGCAGATTTGAATATATTATAGGTATAGCTAGTGCTTGTAAGTATGGTGACATCAGAGCCAGAAAATAGGAATTTTATGTATTGATGGTATTTGGATGACATAGCATGCATCTCATGTATCCATGGTCTTTCGAGTAGAATATTGTATGCCAAGGGAATGCCAAAGACTTGACAAGTAACATCCCTTTCTATAGGGCCAATGCAGAGAGGGAACACCACAAGACCTAAAGACTTTCATTCAACTTCATCATATGATTTGATAGTGACCTTGTGATGGGGATCAATGAACTCTTTCGAATGGTTTAGTTGTTTGAGCAAAGCAATAGAGACAATGTTTAAACTGGCTCCATTATCGATGAGCACATGACGAACCTATTTCTCGTGTATCATAACCTTAATGTGTGGAGGTTGATTATGCAGGTGACTTAGTGAATTGTTGTCCTCCTTAGAGAAGGACATATAATAAGGTGAGGTTAGATGACTTTTCATAGATTGAAATCTCTCAAGATCAAGATCTTGAGGTACATTTACCTCAACAAGGGCTTTATCAAAAATCTGCCTATGAGTAGGCAAGATTTTGAGCAGCTCATATATTGTGATTTGAGCATTAGTTTGCTGTAATTGATTGAGGATACTATATCTAGTAGACACAAAAGTTGATGCAATTTTTGCACCTTTGTCAGATAGACCAGCAAGAGGCTTGTCTTTGTGCTGTTCAAGATTAGGAGCAAAAGGTGCAGGGCCTTTGAGTACCAACTTGGCACAAGAACGTGTAACAACATTGGCAAAGAATTGTGATGATTCATTGTTAAATGTGTTGGAAGTAGGACCCCTTAAGATGAATGGTGTCTTAAGTTTATTGTTATCTTGCTTGACCTTGATGGTAATAATGTCAGAGTACTCAAAATCAACAGGTTCAACCATGTTGATCACATTGTCATCATTAGAGTACATATAGTTGACCTTATTGTTAGGTTTTGGTTTTGAGCTCTCTCCTTTTTCAGAAGATGGGAATGGCTCCTTGAAAGCCTTGTGATCTGAGTTCTTGTTATGCCTGTCCACAACAATGTCACCATCGTTAATCAAGTCTTGGACTTTGTGATGCAAGTTTATGCAGTTGCTATTTTTGTGACCTTTGTTTTGGTGATATTTGCAAAAAGGGGTTTTGTTCCACCATGGTGGTTGTGGTTGTGGATTCTAAGGTCAAGAGTTATCCAATGGAGAAATGAGCTTGTTTTGTAGCAAGGTCTTGTAGACCACATCCAAAAGTTCACCAAGAGGTCTCATTTTGGGCGTGAGACCCAAGAGTTCCTCAATTTTTTTCCAGGAGCCTTATTGTTAGAAGGAGGTTTCTCAAAATTCTTGGATGCTTTGAGATTATCTATGAGATTAAAGGCTCCCTTAACAAGTTTAGGCATGATTTTGTCAACAACCCCATCATGTACAACCTCTCAGTTTTTGTTTGCGTACTTGGGTTTGTCCTTATTAGAGGTGGATCCTTGTTTTGTGTCCTTTTGAAGGGTAAGTTCACCCTTTTTGATCATGAATTCCTCTATATAGATAGTTTGTGTGATCATGTATTTGAAGGTGCATGGACCTTGAAGTTGAACTCGGTACCCAAAATTAGGTAGGAGGTTATTAGTGAAGATATCAAGCTTTTCTGTTTCAGGAATCTTTTGTGAATATTTGGAGTAAAGTTGTCTCCATCTCTAAAGGAATGTGAGGAAAGGTTCCCCAACTCTCTATTTAAGATTGCACATGTCTTCGATGTTAATCGGGTGTTGTATGTTGTGAGAGTACTATTGAAAAAATAGGTTAGCAATCTCATAAAACATTTTGATACTAGGAGGCAAGTGTGAAAACCACTCCATAGCCTAACCACCTAGACTTCTTGGGAATAGTGTAGTGCCTACCCTCGTTCACATCTTTTCTAGACATATTATTGCTATTATTATCAGACTATGATGGACTAGTTTTATGTTGATGGATTAGTGGTATTGTTTTGACACTATTAGACATTATGTTATGGATTCAGTGGTTATGTGATGAGATCATTTAGACTTTACATTTCATGCATACATGATGATCATTATATTGTTTTCAGTTATTGTTGATGATTAGTTAGATGGTTTATTATCTCATGTGTTTTATTATGGATACTTACCCCATACTTGTATGTGTATGGTGTGTGTGTTTTCTTAATTGTATGGCATTTTTGATGTGGTTAAGGAAGGGAGTCGTAGTCACCTGCTTAGTCGGGATCTACACGATGCACCACTTCCTGCCATTGTTTGTTTAGCTTAGCATTATATATATTGTATGTACATGCATGGTTTTTCTGCAGGTTTGAGGTATTGGGTATCGACTTCCCTGAATTGCCAGGATGAGCGTACCCTATTATACTATCTCAATGATAAGAGAAGGGAGATAAATTCTCAAGTCCAAATCCCAAACCTTTAAGCCAATTGTCCTAGTGAGGTAGGACAAGTATCTGGATATTTTACCCACCGAATGTGTCGGATGACATAATTCGTGATTTTTAACCCTTTAGACTGATTTTGTGTGATTTGCTCTATGATGGGTTTTCATATTTTATCTTGGAGGTCTACGGTGAATTCTCTATTAATTAAGTCTTAATAAATAGATTTAATTAATAAATTAATTATTTGAGAAAATTAATATAAAATATCATTTTATTTGATATTTTGATTATAATTAATTAAATGAGAATTAATTGAGGAAAAAGAATTAAATTAAAAAATTAAAATTAATAATAATAATAAAATAATAATAAAGTAATAAATAATAATAATAATAAAAGTTATAAAAATTAAAATGAAAGTTATAAATATTTAAATAGAAATTATATTAAAAGTGATTGGAGTTATAAGCTTGCATGGGAATTAACACACTTTTCTATTTCTCATGTGTCAACAACACGGGGGTTAATGCATCAATTAAGCACATGGTGTCTACAATCCTATGGCTCATCTAGAAGGTTGGAAAAGACCCATGCTTAGTTGGTGACACCTTCTAGCTATTTCTAGAAGCATTCTAGGTGTTTCCTGAGAGCTCTTTATATTCAAGCATTCCTAGAGGCTTAGACATAGCGTTTGGAGTGCAATTGGAACATTGGAGGATTCGAGAATTCTGAAGAAGGGAGCTTGCTCTGCGGGTTTTCTGAGGAAGAGTGAATTAGCATCAAAATCCCAGTAGATTCTTGTGATTTTTCTTATGCTATTTTCGCATCATGCATTCCCTGTCTTTTTCGTGTCTTCCATATGTTTTCTGAGGAATTTCATATTTTTATTGTATGCATTCTCTATATGGGTAGTTTAATTTATTTGAGAATTCTATATGCATAGATCTGAAAAGAACACGGGGCTAGGGTTTAAATTCATAGCCAAACCCATTAGATTATTTATTGGTCAAATTTGAGATCAAAAGTTTATAGGAAAATTCTGAAAATTAGAATTTCTAAATAAACTGTTTATATTTTCGAATCTGCATACACATATACATACATACATACATATATATATATATATACATACATACATACATACATACATACATACATACATACATACATACATACATACATACATACATACATACATACATATATATAAATATATATCTATATATATATAAATATATACATATATATATATATATAAATATAAATATATACATATATATATATATATAAATATATACATATATATGTATACATGTTCGTGTTCTGTGACATTAGTAAGCTTTGCATGTATATATATACAAATATATATCCTTATATATATATATACATACATATGTATATATATACATATATATATTTATTTAATAATCAAATGTCAAATCACGATAGAGTTTCATATTAATAAAATGCCATATTGCATGGAAACGTTTTTATGAAAAAACGTTAAAAAAAATGTATGCGCAGTGGGGACGGATGCCCGTGCACTCGCGCCTGTTCACAGCGGGGTACCTGCAGTCGCAGGAACTACGACATCAGCAGGTACCACGTACCCACTGCCGCCGCAGGCCCTACAACCGCAAGGTACCTGCATGCATGCCGCGGCTTACATATTGTGTGTTGTAGTTTGTTTATATAAAACATTGCATCCGATTTTATAATGTTATTTTTTAAAAACGTTTGTAAATAATGTTATTTGTTGTTAGTTATATATATATATATATATTTGTTATATATTTAATTAATAGTTAATGAAATTTTAAATATTTAAGATTTCAATAAATAATGTTTCTTAATTGGAATTTGATCTAATTAAGGTTAGACGAAAATTATGAAGTTTAAGTCATTTAACATTTTAGTTCCAATAGTAAATGGAGAATAGTGTGTGAATTCTAGAACACTTACAAAGATTGAGTTGTTAGAGTTGGAGGGAGAAACTTTTATCTACCAATACAAAAACATGGGTTAGGTTGAAATGTGAAATTCCTCCATTTGATATTTAAATTGGGAAACATAAATCGAGACTTTTGCATTCAAGCTTGTAAATAAAGCAAAACCAAAACATGTGTTTATATTGTGTATTCTTTATGCTATTATTTTGGGTTTTGGGTTGACTAGTGTTGACCAATTATAGGATGTCTACCAGAGGCTTGGGAGTTATGTGATTGTGATGTTATGATGATGTTTTAATCTCGATCTTTATAAACCCAACCATGGTTATGTGATGGAATGCTCTATATATTGGATGTGATTACTGATTGTTATAGTTGAGATTCTTATGTATGAGACACTTGACTTAACCATTATTTTAGTCATCGATAAGTTAACCTTGGTTATTTTCTAGTCGCCATGATGGGACTGAAATGTGTATTTATTCTTGATGATGTCATGTTGTGACATGTTTGACTCAACCATTTTTTGAGTCTTCGATTAGTATGATTGAGATATATTTTGGTTAATGAGAACCATTGGATACTTTGATTATCAGTGATACTTCAGTTGCCAATAGAGAGTTGTTGTGTTCATGATTTTCTATGGATGTTTGCTCATGGAGATTTGATGCTTTTATGCATATTTGATGATTTTATTATGGATTATCTTTTGTGATTTTGAGATTTATGATTCCATGAGCTTAGGGTAGGATATCTGCATGTAGTGACGAGAAGTGGCTTGCAATGGGGGCCGGGGCCCTAAGAGGCTACCAGGGTAACTCATTGTAAGTTGGATTAATAAGTGATAACATTCACACCTAATACTAACTGAATGAACCTAAAAAGATAAGTGTTTTGTTCTTGCCCATGCCTTGAGTGCTTGTACAAGCTAGGATGGGAGTAGTGAGAATGCATGGTTGCGACCTTGCATTCCGTAGTATGCCTCATTAGTATGAGAGGATACTAGTGGCCGCATGAGATCAGTATGGACCCATAGAGTTTAGCTAACTGCCAGGGTAACTTGTACGTGATAAATGCGATGACACTTTCCCGCTTGCATAGTAGGTTCCTACATGTCATTGTGTGCCTCTGGGATTAGATGTCGATTTTGTGTTTGGAACCTTTGAGTTAGTATACTTTTAGGATTCCTGAACTTATAGAGATTTGTGCTTTGTGATTTTGGATAGCCTATTTGGGACTTGAGATTATCTCCTCAGCATGGTGGGAGTGGACCACTTAGGTACCACGCGGTTGGGTGGTAGTGTATTTTCCACTCTTATCATTTGAGATTCATTGAGACATCATGGTTGATGCGTCCTTCATGATGGTGGATATGTATCCTTTCATTGATGATTAGCATATGTTAGATGATGTTATCTTATGCTTATATTTGCACGTTAGATTAATTTCTACATATGATTTTGTATATATTAGGAGTGACATTCCTACTATGTTAATACCGATGATCTCTTCGGTGATTTGGAATGTTACACATGGAGGGATGACTAGGATCCACGATGCTCTAATGATGCTATTAACGGTTGGGAGGAACCGTGCACTTAGTTTATTATGTTGATCTTTATGATGGATGTATTTGTCTTCTATGATGATGTATCATGTGTATCATGTGATTATCTTTACTTTGATGTATCATGGATTAGAATAGGATGATGTACTTTATTCACGTATGTATATTCTTTTGAGCTTGTCATACCCTGTGACATGTACAGTGGATGATTGAGTATTTGAAATGTAATGTATAAACATTGGACTTATCATTATTATTTCATGTGGATGTTGTACTAGATGGATTCATGTATGTTAGATGTTTTTAGATGTGATCCAACGTCAAGGGATCTTAAAAAATGTAATCTGTTATGTATGATATGTTTAATTTCAGATGGACATTACTATTGCTTCCATTATTGTGCGTAAGTTATATGTGGTATTTACTTTCATGTAAAAAAAAAAAAATGCTACTAAACTTAGTGAAATTCTAGGTTAATTCTTTGGATCCCTTGGCGGGATATTACAAATAGACACATGAGATATGTTTGGTCATGCATAAATTCCATAGACAAGGCCTCAAATTCTTGCAAGTGATCTTGAGGATCAATAGTTCCAAAGTATTTATCGTACTTAGGTAGCTCAAGTCCTCTTGGCAAAAGAGGCATGTCTATACTCTTGTCAAATGGGAATGGACAAAGAGCTTCTAAGGTGTATATTTTTGTTGGTTTGTCTTTATCACGCATCATTTGGGCTAGTTGGTCTTGCATGATCTTCAACTTTTTTGCAATTTGGAAGTTTCAATTTCCTCCTTAGGTGTAATGATAGTTTCTATGTTAAAGTGATAAGGTAGCTTAGCTCCCTCTTGGGCAAGTTTGAGAAAGTATTTCTCTTTCTCTTTGTTGAGCAGGATTTCCATGACCTTGTGGAAGTTTTTGTCTTTATGACACTTTTTAATGTGTTCAGGAAGTATTTCCACCTCTTCCTCATTTTCATAAGTGAAGGGGTCTTTTTGTTTCTCATTCCTACATTGGTCTTGGTCTCTACTATGTTCACCATGTTTAGGTTCGTGTAAGCCATTCTAGGAATGTGAACAGTTTCAGTATGTTTTGATTGGAAAGGTCCTCTAAATAAGACTTCAACTGTATTGTTTGCAGATATAGGACCTTTTCTTGTTTTGAGATCCTCTTGATACAAGGGGTTCTTGGTTCATTGTAATTTGATAGAGAATGTTCTCTAGACATGAGGCAGTCTGATATGTGAAGGAGATTGTGAAGACTTGTCACTAGATGAATCGAACATAGACCGTGCATGAATTGGAAAGCAATCTCTACCATGATTATGACCCCTAGCTTTACCTCATCTAGTCTAAGGGAATAAAACATGTTTATGCTTTTTGTTGCCACTGTCAAGGACAAGGACAAGAAGCAAAAACCTAGACAAGGACCACACTAGAATTTAGCCTCAAAGAGATAAGATGAGAACATTGTATACTAGGGTATGAGTAGTTTGAGTAAAGGCTAGAACATCCAAAGATTATTACTATTGTGACACAGAGTATAACAAGCACTAAAAGACAAGAACAAGATGACTGAGAGACAAGACTAGCAAAAGTGTAGGTCACAAGTCATTAGCTAAGAAAGATGTCATTGTTTGACACTATTTGTAGACAGAGAAGAGGTAACAAGTTGTAGGTATAGATCAAACTTAAAGCACAACCAACACTGATAGATAGTTTTGATAAATCCAAGGCAAGATCCCACATGAAGATTCCTAGGGTGCCGTATGAGAAAGCATAAAGAACTAGGCAAAGAATTGAAACAACAAATTTGGACCAAGTTTCTCATGCAAGGATTTGTTTAAAGCTGCATGAGGATGTGCTCAACTAAGAAGAAAACTAGATATTGACAAAAAGGACAAGGTTACAAGATCTCACATAGGGATTTGCATAGGGCCACACAAAAACATGATAGGCCTACATGAAGAAGTGTCGAGCAAAAAGGTCTTCACATAAAATCTTGGGAAACTAGACACGAAAATTGGGAATAGACTGACAATAGAAATTGAATTTTGAAGAGATTTTAAAGGTTTCAGATTGTTCTGGACAGATTGTTGGTTGCTTGGATAGATTTTAGATATACAACAAGGTTGGTTTTCAAATTGTTAGACAACATTTGATTTTAAACAAGACAAGTTGTTTTCAAAAAGACATGTGAATCAAGCAGTAGTTGAATACAATCCAACTGAGGACAAAGCAACTCAGAGGGATAGGGGAGTCTTGACTTTCAATTTTTTTAGAAAGGTTTGGACAAGGTTAAGATTTGATAACAAACTTTCTTTATCCCTAAAACCAAAACATGGTAGAGGAAGCAAAACCTTTGTCCCACAACTTATGTGCATGCATTCACCTCACCCAGCCGTGTCACCCTAGTAGAAGGTGCATGTGTTTTTGGTGTATTCCAAGGGCTGAATGACATATATGTTGAATGAACACCCTTATGGCAAGGGTCAAGCATGTATACCACCTTCTAACACCCAGGTACATTCCTATGTGAGTTCTATAGGAGAGATTCTTCCCCCTCGTTGCACAAAGATTATGCCTCCTTTCAGAGGTGAATCAGATAGCAGCTAACTAGAAGGTTTTTTTACTTGGCTTCTGTTCATATTAATCCTCATTGGCTCTAGAAGTGGAGTTACAACCAACAACCCACACCAACATCTGAAAGTGTACACACTTGACTAGTAAGACTGGGGCCAACATTGACCAATGCAATAGAAAATAACCTCCTCTTGATATGTGATATTAGGAGTCAAGAGGAAGAAATTAATATGGCTTTGAAGTCTTTCATTCTACAAATCTTCTTCATTATAGTGAGTTGGAATCTCCAACAAAAGGAATGTGCTCACTTGGGTAATTCTCGAAGGTTGGATCGCTCTGGCAAGCCCTCTAAGGGTTTACTAGGACTAGTGGTTCAGATCTAAGGGTCCAAGTTTCTAATTTTCCTCATGAGGAAAGAGCATAATCCTCTACCTAATCACCTCACCCAAACATGCAAGACATGTTAATCACCAAGTTAGCTTAATTGATCTAGACTTATCCTTTCTCAAGATTTTGATTCCCTAAAAGGAAATCATCATCCCTTCATAGAATAGGACTTGCACTAGAGAACCATTAACTTGCTTGCCTCCCTTGGATGCCATCTTTTAGAGGTGTCTTGGTTTTTGATTTACCCTTGGTCATGACCTCTAAGTGGTAAAGAGCATATTCCCCTATCTTGCACCCTACAAAGTTCACAAGCCCTAATTATACTATGTGTGGAAAGAAACAAAAAGACATGACGTTTAAAGTGGGTTTAAAATTGGTCTTCGACATGCGTTTCTTTTACAACATCTTGCAATCACACAGTTACTTCATGTTTGAAGTGTTTGGATAAAAAGTGTCTTTGTCAAAACATCTTGCAAACCATAGTTATTCTATAGAAAACCTAAAGTCATAAAGAAAATGCTTCAGAGAAAACACATTAGTCAAATGAAATGATAAACTATATTTTGAAAAAACTACATTTTGCATGTGCTTTTGCAAAACTTCACGCAAAATCCTGCACAGGCTCGTGAAAGAAAACTTTGTGCACCGTGTGAGAAACCACATGATTATGCACTTTTTTTACATGAGGAAGTGCAAAGAAATAGGTGAAATCTTCATATCTTCATGCAAAAATTGGGTTTATCATGTGCAAATCTGGAAATCTGTACAGATGTGTGTGACATAAATATTAAAATAATAGAAAATAAAATAGATGAGGCCAAAAAGTTGATTTTCTTTTTCCCACGATGGGCACCAAAAATGTAAATGTAAATTGTGGGCCTCTAATTCTCACACACACTTCAGCATGGTCATTACCTAAGAGATCATCCTGGAATGAAGATCGAATTGTTCATCCAAGAAATCTAATCAACGCAACCTGTTGCCTTCTAACTAGAAGGATTTTTCCTTGCTTTCAGACTGAGAAGTGGGTAACCAAACCTTTTAGTATGAAGGATTTATATAGTTAAATGATTGTGCAATTAATCTACATGAGAGATGCAGTTTAATCTAGGAATTAAAAAAAAACATTTAATCTATATGTATGCATTGTATTAAACTAAAAGATATTGATGCTAAGCAAGAAAAGATATAATAACTTTAAACAAGTGAGCATGCAATTTGACATTGATTCGATGCAATTCAATTCCAACCTCTATAATGAGGAATTAGAAGCCTCTTATATAGAATTCCTAAAGTCAATCAATGGTTGATATCAACTCAGATCAATGGTTAGGATTGAAGATGAGATCCAGTCAAGATGGAAAATTCCCAATGTAGGTGAGGTTAACTAACTTAGATCCTGAGTGTGATGGAGTGTTAACTAAAATTCACCTAAGTGTGAGAATAAGTGGATTAAGTCAATTCCAATGTGAGAGCTAGATCACTTGGAATTCCCATTCCTGAACTAAAGAGAAAAAATTAGAAGGTTATTTGGTTTAATAAAAATGAGATATGACCTCATAAATGTATATTTCAATTAATTGAATGATCACATTCAATAATTAAAATGAGAGCATTATTGAATTAAATAAATCTAATTCCCTAGTACATTAGCTTTTAGGAGATAATTTAATTTAACCAAATTATAAACACTTTAAATTAAATTAAATCTAACCAATAGGTTATAGCTAATTCAAGTCTATATTTAGGAATTAAATAAACAATGTGATTAATGAAAATTAGGGTTTTTTGCATCTAACAATTAAGTCAAGTAGCTAGAACTAGAATGAGAATTGCCTAGTGACATAGGACTTTAGGGTTGATCGAATAGACCAAAATTGGCTAACATGGCAATGTGCCAATTTTGGGGTATTACACATAAAACAAAATGAAAAAAAAAAACTATCCCCTCCTTTATTGGCACAATGCATGATGCACATTTGCACACTTGTGCACCATTAACACCTTGTCAAGGTGTATATGTGCGCTAGTGCACAACTACGCACCTAGCCAGTTAAAAGGAAAAAAAGGTGTGCACTAGTGCACCCTGGGCACCTATGCAGGTGTGCTAGTGAAAAAAAGATGGCTATTAGGGGGAGAGGATTTCATAGTATTTTCCAGTCTAATCAGTTTTTGCTCAATTTTTTATCAGCCAGAGTCCCATGGAGTCCTCTTAGGGGTCTTTCAATATAAGATGACTAATGTTTGCTTCTTTTGTATAGATAAAATTACATCATCATCGTCTTCCATGGAAGAGAAAATGGCACCAAAATCCATTGCATTTAAGTACTAAGGAGCACCCAAGAAGTCTAGATTTCAGGATGGGCACATAGAGATTTGAGATACAGAGCTTTGTCACATCAACTAAAATGCCTTTATAAAAATATGCAACAAACCAAAGGAGAGATCAATGATGATATCCACATTAATCTGGAGTGGGTTGGTGAATGCTACTTCACACCCCACATTAGTTCAATCTTTTGAATTGATTATGACATTGGCAGAACATTACATGATAGAGAAGAAGTTCATGAAGAGTGTCATAGGAGAGATAGTCCTAGATGTCTGACCTTGCAACATAGAGAAAGTGTTCCACCTCCTAAGGGTAGAAAAATACCTTTAGATATCTTATGATGGATTAGATAGGTGGTATAGAGAAAATGAGAAAGGGGTTCAAAGGAATTGGTGCAAGCCTCATTCTTAATTGACAAGATACCTCTGGGCCGAAGAATAGGAGAGGTAGACATGACCCGAGGATATATGAAAGATGACATTGAATACTCAATTATTCTCCTAACAAGAGTAATGGGCCTCCCTGTAGTAGGTCACCTATAAAATTGGATGGTTCACTTCATTGAGTCTATAAGAATTGCAAAGATGCCTATTGATTGGGCCATCATACTAAGTGACAACTTGGATGAGCAGTTAGTCATGGTCAAGACAAACACTCACTTCTACATGACATCATACATAGTATACTTGTTAGTAGCAATAACTACTGACTACCCAAAGCTATACTCTACGGGACTCAGATTGACAAAAAATTGAGCAGAAACTGATTAGACTAGCAAAAACTGTGAACCCCCCCTTCCCCCAATAGCCATCTTTTGTGCACTACTTTGCACTAGTGAACAAAAGATTTCACAGTTTTTGCCAGTTTGATAAGTTTCTACTCATTTTTTTGTTAGTTAGAGTCTTGTGGAGTCCTCTTTTGGGTCTTTCAATATAAGATGACTAATGTTTGCTTCTTTTGTGTAGATAAAATTACATCATCACTACCTTCCATGGTAGAGAAAATGACATCAAAACTCATTTCATTTAGTACTAAGGAGCACCCAAGAAATCTAGATTCTAGGACATACACACATGGATTTGATATACAGAGCTCTATCACATTGACTGGAATACCTTTATAAAAATATGCAATGAATCAAAGGAGAGGTCAGGGATGATATTTGCATTGATCTGGAGTGGGTTGGTGAACACCACTTCACACCCCACATTAATTCAATCTTATGAATTGATTATGATTTTGGTAGAACATTACATGATAGAGCAAAAGGTCATGAAGAGTGTCATAGGAGAGATAGTCCTAGACCTCCAACCTTGCAACATGGAGAAAGTGTTCCAGCTCCTGAGGGCAGACTGGTACCTCTAGATATATTACAATATAGTAGATAGGTGGTATAGAGAAAATGAGAAAGAGGAAAAGGAATTGGTGCAAGCCTCATTCTTAATCAAAAAGACACCTCTAGGCTAAAGAATAGGTAAGGTAGACATGACCCAAGGATATATGAAAGATGACATCAGATACTCAATTTTTCTCCTAAGAAGAGTAATGGGCTTCCCTGCAATAGGTCACCTATAAACCTAGATGATTCACTTCATTAAGTCCATAAGAACCAAAAAGATGCCTATTGATTGGGCCACCATCCTAAGTGACAAATTGGATGAGAAGTTAGTCACGGTCAAGATAGATGCTCACTTCTAGATGACATCATACATGGTATACTTGTTAGTAGCTAAAACTGTTGACTACCTAGAGCTATATAGAAAGGGAAGAATTCAAGACGCAAATGCTTGGCCCTATGTGGTTTACCCACTACCAGTGAAGAAGAAGCTCCCATTGCAAAGTTTGGAATACAGGGTAGTCAATGATGTATTCATATTTTCCATCATCAGGTTCATTAAAGGAGATTGTGCTAAAAGAATGTCAGTAGAGGCAACATCAAGAATAATTGTAGTAGGAGCCTACTACATTTAGTTCAAGACATTCACATATCTCTAGGTAGCTAGTACTCTTTTATACCCCAAAAATCTCCCAAGGTACCCTTCAAATCAGCAGATACTCTTGGAGATAGCTCGCTAACTCACTTCTACATATGATAAAGTGAGAAAACAATACAAGAAGACCTAGGTCTAGCCAATAGCCATTAGAGCATTCAAGGTGAAGCAAAAATAGGACACTTATACCTTTGATTTAGAGTGGGATTAGTATCCCTTGGAAGACTACCAGGCTCCTCGCCCATATTTTGACAATATTGGGATGGTTGAAAATCTAGTAGGTAAGCAGGTTGTGAATGAAGAAGCCTTGGAAGACCAATGGATGAATGTAGTAGATGAATATTATGTCCATGTTAGGGACTATTATAGGATGAGTCTATATCTGGTAGAAAATGCACTTAAAATGAAGATTCTCCTAAAGGCCATAGAGAAGGATGTCCAAGAAGTTATGGATCCTTTGTACAACGAAGACAAAACCTATGATATGCCAATTAAAAATGAATAAATAAGGCATGAGGAAAATGATAACATAGATCATCAGGCCAGAAATATGGTAGAACTTGTTGGGACTCAAAACTGCCTTCCTGGTTTTGAGTAACATCCTAAAATTAAGCCCTATAAGCACATTTAATACATGTGTACTTAACTGTCCTTTTGAGGTCTAAGAGGTGTTTAATGTTTCTAACACCTTGCATTCATCTTGTTCATGTGTCTTGTATTGATAATTTGTGATTTTGAGTCATTCTGTGAAGTTTTGTTTTGAGCAATGCCCAAATTTGCATTTTTGCCTATGTGTCAAACAATGACAGGTAGCCTAGTTTTCATTTGAATATCTCACACCCAATAATGTTTCATGAATCATCACTTTGGGAGTGTTTAGTATGCATATCAAATAACCTATGTTTTAGATTTCAAGTCATTCAATATGTTTTGACTAGGTTTTGAATCCTCCAAAATTGGTTGTATAGTGTTGTCATGCTAATGTAAATTATTCAAAATTTTGGGAGGCCCTATTTGACCAGTTATAACTTTGACCTAGTTGATTGAAGTGAGAAAATTCCTTTTGAATTTCATACTAGAGGTCAAATACTTGTTATGTTTCAAATTTGAGCTTACAAAAAATCCATTTGATTAGTTTTCGAATGCGATTCCAAATGCAATCTCTAAAGTTTTACTAGTGTCAAGAAGTGCAAATTGATTATTACCCCTATTCAGGATGTCATAACTCTAAATCCATGATAGTTGAGACCAAATGGATTGTACTATTGTGTTTGACTCTAAAAATTCTTTAAGTATGCCAATTTGCAAGTCTTGATGAATCCATCTACACACTTTCCTAGGTCCATTCCATTTGAGAAAATCGCTTTTCTTCCTTTGTTCCCAGTTCTGCAAATCCAAGTACCTCACTTTGACCATTCACTAAATTTGCCTAGTTATTTTTCATGAGACCAAATCAAAAATTTATACCATCCTTGTCACAATGAACCAATGCCCCATTTTTGTGCCCTCAAGTGTCAATTTGACATGTTTTCAAAGCCAAAACTGAACGTGATTTATGGTTTTTTGACATGTTTGCTTGCAGGCAGTTTTAAGAAGGCAACTTTGACAGTCAATATCATTTGACCCAAAAGTCATCATGGAATGAGATTTCACATGGTGCAAGAATTTGGAACAAAGAATTAGCATGTCTAATTTCAGCTCTTAGTTAGTTTTTAAAGTCAACCAGAGGACCCCTTGGCATGAAATTGACAGGTTTCAAAAAGAGGTGAAATGAATTTTAAATGGTGATTTAGTTGTTGGATTTGATTTTAATTAGTATGACTAGTTCTATAGGCCAGTTTAGGATATCAGGTTTTTCAATTCAAAATTATTTTTTGGTTGGACCCACCTTTGGGCTTGACTGATTTCACCATGAGGTAGTACTCGCGGACTAGAAGTGTATTGATAAGATATAATGGTCATGATCATCTATAAAATTTTCTATGCATTGTTTTTCATTTGAGATAAAATGAATGTGAGGGTTCTACACAAGGTGAACCATAAAGAATGGAACATACCAATAAGATCCTGAGGCTAATACTTGTTATAATTCATTGAACACCAAGGAGGAATTTTTTGAACTTGTGTTCAACTTAAGTAGGTCATTTAAAACTGGGCTATCAATCTAATGGCAGATGTTGTTCAAAGAAGAGCAGTTCAACAAAATGAAATCAAGGAACATTGCAATGGTCTTCGCACTCAACATGAAATGGATGGTTGATCCCTTAATAGCTCTAATGTATGTTGTACAAGTAATGAATTTCCTGAAGACATTGATTCAAAAAATCTTGAGACATGGAGATGTCATTTGTTTGAAAATGTCAATACATAATTCACCCTTGAATGTAATTATTCCTATGATGACTTGAATGCTCCCACTCTTGATTGGGATCCTTCAAAATGATGTACATCTGCAAGTTCAATCCTAAAATTAAATATATCCATGTGGGTATGGAGTAGGTTGCAAATGTGTGATAAGTTTAGATACCAATACCAATCAAAGAGATGTTAGGAAGGAGACGATATTCTTGTTTAACATAGAGGTGTATCGTAGGAAATTGAGGTATTATGCAGGCGATCTACTACCATTGAGGGGAGGTCACACCATTGAAAGTCTACATTATAAGTTCCCAAACTTAAAATATTTCCTTATTAAAGGCGATACTAGGAATACTCACAACCCCATATCTCCATCACATGGCGGAAACTAAGCTTGTTTCAACATCAACATGGATTTAATCCACCAAAAGTACTAGTCAACATGCTGCAAAAAAGACACAGAAGAATGTCTACAGTCTTCCTCAAAAAGAGCCCATGTGTGCATACAAAAGGGACACTTTGATTCCAAGGTAGTAAGAATGAAGGATTGAAGAGACATGTCAAGATGGATTGGAGAGGCTATAATTTTTTTTCAAATTTGATTTAAAAAATGAATTAGGATTGTTAGGATTTCTAGCAAAGGTGAGTGATGTCTTTTCTCCTAAATCATCTGGGGCATAGAAATGGGAGAAAAACAATCGTTAGAAAGTATTACATTTCCAAATCCTCTCGCTTGTCACAATTTTTTTAAAATGACAGTACACAAAATGTGGAATCAATCATTTAAGGCATACAGATGTCATGATTTGCACAGTAAAGACCAAGGAGAGTGTGGACTAGAATGGAGTTGGTTGAGAAGGTAAAGTTAGCCATTAGAAGGAACATTTGAATCATGCAAAAGGGATCAAACCCCTAACAACATCTTGAATAAAGCTTCCCACAATAGGAAATAAAGAAGTGCCTTAGAGCATGTTAAATGCTAAACCATGTTGAAAAGCAAAGATCTGAAACATGGCAAAATTCTGAATGAAAGTGTTGATATGGAAAGTTGAAGTGGTGATGATTGGACCCACAGATGAATCATAAGGAACAAGTGGCAGTGTGTGGCTAAATCTAATAGTGACATGTGGTAGATGAAATCAAGTCTAAGCATGGTTATTGAGGTGATGATGTGGCAAAGAGTGACACATGGTGCGATGCCGCTATGTCACTAGTGACATGGTGGTTGCTGATGGTGATAGAGACATAATGACAAGCCTCCATGTGGTAGGGCCAGTGACTTGGAAATGATGACATTTTGAGAGATGACAAGGCAATGACATGGACAAAGGTGTCATGTGTTGCGATGTTGCTCTGTCATGATGATGTGGTGACCATGCTGACAAGGATAGTGACATGGGGACACAATCTGGGAGAGACACATGGAAATTGAGGCTGAGGTGACAGTTGCAAGACAGACAAGCCAGATTGTTCCATGTGGTGCAAGATCAATGAATGTTGCTACATTGCCAAGGAAAGATGCATGCTAGTTAATTATGATGAAATGGTGACCCAATTAGAGGTCGCCATCTGATAGAGGGCCCAATTAAGTGTGGCAATATAAGGACCAATATGGTGGTGCCATGTGGCACCTAGGTGGTAGAAGTACTGATATATTAGGTGACATAGAAAAAATAGGCCAATCAAAAGGTGACACATGGTAGGATGGGTGGTCAAACCTAGTTTGACCTAGATTGGTAATTGAGGGAAAAATTCAAAAATGCTAAATTTTTTTTTTTTAATGATATTTTTTTGATGAATAGTCCTTTTCTTCAAAATCACGTGCATGAGGTTTGTTTTTTAAATGAAAAGGGTTTCATTCTAAATTTTTGACTGTAGAAAAGATTTAAATTTTTGCGAAAAAGGAATTGCAAACCTGAAAGCCAATCCATGGCCTTGATGTTCAAATTGAGATTTTGGGCATCTTCGATGCACCGACATAGCACTATCATATACCATTGGAACTGAGAGAGAACGAAATTTTCATATTTAAGGTTTGTTTTTGCATAGAAAGCCATGTCTCCAAGTTATTTAGGGTTTTGTACTAGGTACTTGTTTTTAAACCATTTTTAGTTAAGGCTGTTGAAATTTGATTTTTAGAAAAGTGGTGAACTGGGTGAACGCTAGAGGAAGTAGGAATGCAGTTAGTGATGATATTTTCACCTCTACATTAGTTTAATATATGATTTATTAGCATTTCAGATGCATATTTGATGGTTTTAGTGGAACAAGGGTTTTTCATCATTAGGAAGAGATATTTTAAAGTTTGTTACACATAATGATGAGATTCATATCAGATTTTGGTTCTAGAGAGAAGAGAGATGCTTTGCAACAGTAGGGAATGAAGATTCAAGTGGATACATGTCACTTCTAGATCTTATTGTAAGGCTTCCAATTTTCATTTCTACAACTGTGATATTGCAAGGATGGTTCCAATTCAGTCTTGTTATTGTGAGACCATTATTCTTTAGCATTCTCTCTTGTATGAACAATAGTAATGAAGCTAATATTGATAGTTCTAATCTATTCAATGGTTTTAGGAGTTGTTTACATGCATCTTGAATGCATAGTTTGAAAGAAATGAATACAATGAGCAAGAAACTTCTTATTTTCATTATGATTCTCATTTCCTATGTCTGTAATTTGCAATGTTTTGTGGTTTAGGGACAAATAACTTAAACCCTTTTGCATCACTTTAAGGTTGTATGTCTTATATGTTTTTCTACTGGAACAAAGAGCCAAGTAAATGCTTGATATATTTGATAGGGTTGCTGGTTATTTGAGAAGGATATTTCATGAGAATGAGGTATTTATGAACACTGATGTCTAATTCACAAAGTGATAGGATAGAATTGATATCTTGATATATGGAATATGTCACTGGTATCATAGATGTATGTGTGTGATTTATGGAACTACCCAATAGATAAGGCACTGCTCAGCTACATGATAAATTTGTTCTTACCATTGCATATTTAGGGATTTTCTGAAATCAAATTTATAATTATCCATTTTCTTTCTATTCAAGAGCTGAAAGGATACCCTCACTCAGATTGTGGATTTTATAGGATTTGCAATTTTCTACTGCACATCTTTCTTATTGCATAATTATAAGAGAAATAAGGATTTTATCTACTTTGTTTGGATTTAAGTATATGGTTTTGAACAACTGGTACCATATGAAAAATCTATAGGTATACCCACCTAGGTTTTGTAGAGCTTGAAGTAGAAGAAGGATCTAGCCTTATAGTTTTCCTGGTGTCTAAAAGGGTATGTTGTAGATGGGAGGCAACTTCCCCTAGATGTATTATGTTCTCATCAAGATAATTTGAAGCATAACATTTTAAAACACCAACAAAACTGATAATGGAATGGATTTGGAATCCATTTCTAATGGATCTAGTTCCCCAAGCCATACCTCTACAAGCTATAACCAGGCCTCAGAAAGGTAAAGGTGCTAGGGTCATCATACCAACCTACCTCACTTAATCACCAGTGAGGCCACAAATGGTGCATCCACATGAGTAGGAGGTTAAGTAATTCAAGGTGAACAAGGATAAAGGAAAGAGGAAAAGGGTAGACCCTAGGGCAAGGAAACCAACATTACAAGACCAACAAGCCAAGCCATAACATGAGCAAGGGAAAGTAGAACCAAAGCCAGCCAACTAGCCTCAACCAGAGAAAAATTAGCTAGAGAAAAAAGATTAGGAAGTTCCAAAGGAACAAGGGGTACCACCACCAAGAACTTCAGAGGAAGAAGCCTCCCCTTTAGTGCCAAAGAGAGAAAGGATGGAAATGATTGTGGTTAGTGTAAAAAGGACAAGATTGAAGAAGAAAAGTACTCCCTCCCCACAGGTTCCACTGACCATCCCTAAAGCAAAGGATGAAGAATTAGGGAAAAAAATAGAATTTGTCCCCTTAAGTTATAGAACCCACTGAACCAAGGTAATAGAGGAAGAGAGAAGGAAAATCTCTACTTAGACACCTCTATTTTCTCCAAGGGAGCCTATCTAGGTAGAAAATTCAGAAGATGAACAATAGAAGTCAATAGCTAAAATGGAGGGTGAAGGGACAAATGTTTTTGACCTCTCAGACTTTGATTTTATGCTAGTGGGAACTTAGATGGTGGGTGAGAAGATAAGAAATACTCCTACCAATGAGCCTTTAGAAGAGGATTGAAACCAATTGCCTCCTCTACCTCAAGGACCTCTTGGCATTTCATCATCACCACCACCATAGAATATGGCCACCATATTAGACAAAGGGTAGTATAAGCCCAACTAGAAAGTTAGAACATTGAGGAGGGAGAATACCAACAACTTCATGTTGATGAAGCATTTGAAGAGGGGAAAATAGAAGGAACTCAAGAAACTCCCCTAGATATAGAGGCTAGATCCTTAGTTTGAAAAAGCATAGAAACTCCTTTTAAAGATCTTCCTCAACATGAGAAGTCTCCAGAGAGGAGTAATAAGGGAAAGTAGCCTGCTTCAAAACCAACTACTTCAACCAAATACATGTCATCAATGGGGACTACACCATCGTGCCTAAAGAAGGAAGTTATGTTTCAATAGAAGGATAAGATGGAGCTAACCAAAGAGGAAGGAATGAAGGAATTAATAAAAGTCATAAAAAAGCCTGAGCCATCTAAGGGTAATGTTAGAACACTTGCCTTCATTATAAAGAATTAAGGTCAGGACCTTTTATCTCATATTGCTATTCCTCCTCCTCATGCCAACACTAAAGAACTATATTATAAGGATTACCAAATGAAGGAGATCATATTGGGAAATCCCACTATGGACACGACTAAAGTGCTAATCACTATAGGCTTGAAGGAGGTTTTCAAACATATGGAACATGATGAGTTTGAATTGATAATGTTGTGAAAGTAGAATGAGCTACTAAGATGTTTCTTGAATGAAGTGGTGGGACCCATTGACTTGGAAAATCTAAAGATTTTTCTTGGAAATTCATTGGGAAGGAAGTAGGTAGGCCCACAAATGAACTCATTTTTGGAAGCATGGGAACAATGGAATGACAATTTTGAAGAAAGATGAGTGCATATAATATAGGGTAATTTGAACCTATTGCACCATGTCCAGACTAATGCCAATAAGTTGGTTTACATTGCCAAGAGTTTGGGTTAATGGATGAAGTGCATACATGAGCTAAAGATTTACAAGCACTTAGATCAATAAAAGGTTAGAGGTATCATATGCTAATGGAAGTATACTCTATGGAGGTGCTAGAAAAGCTTGATGAATAGATAGAGAAAATATACTTGGGGAATAAGGTAATGGAAGGATTACATGAGAAAATCCAACACATAAAGGATAAAGTTCAGAGAAAATTTTGAAAGTGAAAAGATACTATAATGTTGCTAGCCTTGAGATTTTTGAGGATGAGTCTAAGACCAAGCCTTTTTTGGTGCAATCAGTAGTCAAACAATTTAGAGACACATTTGAAGACTCTTCATTAGAAGATGATGGCAGACAAGCATTTAGAACCGAAGAGGCATTGTTGGAACTAGACAGCAAGCTTGAGAATTTTGCAAAGACTTAGATAGAAGTTAGTAAGCACTGACATATACTAATGAATGAGTATGATGCATTAGATTTACCAGAAGCTAGTGAAGTGGAAAAGATAATAGAGAAATTCAAGAATAAGCATCCAAACATCATTTTGGTATAAAGGGGCAAAAAACTTAGATGCTAGAAATTCAATTTTGATACCTAGAAGATTTATTGGTTTTTTGGAACTTGTCACCAAGGTGTTTAGGGGCATAGGTGCGCTTTTTGTAGAGGTGTGCCGATAGTTTTGAAGAAGCAGTGTTCTAATAATTAACTACCAGTTTCTATTTTAGAGCATTCCATGCATCAAAAACACATTTTGATGACATTTCAACTCCTAGTAAAGTCTAAAGAAGGACGAGCTTCCATTTTTAGAGCTTCTAGAGACATCTAGATCATCTCACAATGTCAATCTTCCTATATGCTTGTTTTTTCATTCTTTTATGTCATGTAAAGGCTCATGCACCCATTAATAGGTATAAACAATGGTGGAGCCTACTTAGCACCATTTAGAAAGTCAATTTGTATATAATTAGATTTATTTTATTAGTTTTTAGCATAAATTTACATTTAAAGAGCTCCCACTCCTTACAAAAAAGAAGGAGATGATTTCCTATAAGTTGTTAGCCCTAGTTTTGAGTCACCATTGTGGTTTTTCATTTTCTCCCTTAACTTCAAAAATTTGCATCAACAAGTTTTTCATACTTCCTTCTATTTGAGCATCATCTTATCTTACCTTTGAAAGTTGAGTCTTGTGATGCCTCTTTGTGAATCTTTCCTTGAAACCTCTTTGAACCTCTTTGAACTCTGGTTCAAAGTAGTTCAACCAAAGTTTTGAGACTAACTCTTAATCTTGCAGGTGGGGACCATCAAGTGCGGTGAAGGTGTTCTTTTGAACCACTTTGAACCTCTTTGAACTTTTGTTCGAAGCAATTGAAAGTAGTTCTACTACTAAGGACTCATGCACGTGAGTATTACCAATTTTTGAAAAGGTAACAATTCTTAAGATGTTAGGTACAATGTCAGAATAATGATTAATGTGTCTATTCCAATTCATCATTACTTGACGTAGATGGTGAGTTGACATCACAAGTGATAAAAGGGAAGATCTTTCACTTTGAAGCTAGATTGATTGTCAGGGATTTGTAATTATTGCAAGGACATTACATTAAGGTGATCATTTAATAAGGAAATCCCATCATAGTTTTAAGTGTGCATGCTAGGCTATGATGATCTCATCATAAATACCTCATTATGAGGTGGTACTTTCACCAGTATGTTAACTTACCTTTAAAAGTGCCAAGTTTACCACTTAATTGTTTTATCCTATGTTGAGGTGAATTGAAGGTGGAGCGGTAGTGAAAGAAGGGAAGTTTTCTAGGGTTTTTTTAGTAGATTACATGTGAGAATGTGAAAAATCTCTTGTCTCCTCTTCTATATTGTTGTTTTGAAAAACAAGAGCAGTCTTGGGGTATTTGTTTCCTTTTTGAAAGAATGAAGTCCATCATGCATTTTTTTGGGAATATTTACAGTCTTGAATATAAAAGGCCTGTAATTTTTGACACCAACCTAATAGGAGTCAAGGTTGATAAGTTACAAGAGAATTTTCTTGAATAGATTGATGCGTTGAAAGGATGTTTAGATATTATGAAGAGTGGCTTGCTTGAGGCCGCCACTTTTCCTCGTACTCTTTTAAGCACAGAACTACTTTAGCTATATATTGACCATTATGATGCAAGACCTAGAAGCATTTTAAATAGGAATCAGGAGCTAGTATTGTCCATTACTATGGAAACCATTTCATCAATCTTGCATTTACCCAGATGCACCTTTGCTTCTTTTGTTCCTACCTAGTCCTTGGTTCAGTAGCAAGAGAACCTTGCAAAGTATCCCAACCTCATGGCCTAAAAATGAAAGGAAACAAATTATAAATGAAGTTCAAGGATACCCAAAATAGTTACCAAAGACCATATGAAATCTCATATCCATGACTTGATGGTTCTAGTACACTAAGCTAAGGGGTCTGCTAATGTCTTAATTTTTGAGGACTAGATGTACCATTACATAGATATTATTCTAATTGGGAAGTAGTTTCTAGATTGGGAAGAGTTGATAGCTAGCTTGCTAAGGAATCAACTTAAACACTATAAGGTCTCAAGAGAGGAATTCTATATGTCCTCTTACTTGAATTATTGCATTGCACATGTCAGTAATATTACCTTCATTCCTCATAAGCCTTGGAGTGAAGATATAACTGTCTATCAATATTGCCCCTTGTTATAGAAGGACAAAGTGTTAGAAGAATTAAAAAAAGTACATGATGTTTTGATAGGGAATGTACATCTAAGTCTTAGAAAAATACCAATGCTGAGGATATCCCTAGAAGGCCAAAAGATAATCCAAACCTACAAGAGATTTTACATCCAATTTCCAAGGTTCACATACCTAAGAGTGGGGGGATTTGACGAAGAGCCTGTGAAATTACCTTAGTATTCCCTAAACTATTTTGTTATAGTAGAGATAAGCTAACAATTATTTTCTACAGTTAAAGACAATCTTCCTCAAGAAAAATTGGAGCCTATTTTTACTATTAGACTTGGCTCTTTGGCCTGTAGCACTAGTATTAATTTTTCCATAATCAGAAGTAACCTGCATAGTTTTAACCTAGGGTTTTATCAAGGGAGGAGGGATTTTGATAGTAAAAGTTATGCAACATTGATGCTTAGAATAAAGGGCTAGTCTAATCAACTCCTCACCTAGAGGATTTATGGGAAAATTGTAGCGATGAGCATGAGGTGGTTAAGAGAGATCATCCAAGGTTGATGCTCTCCCAGATTACCTTGCTAAAGCTAATGTTCAAGTTGGAGGGAATGACTAAAGATGATTCAGAAGCCATTGAACCAGGTTGGGAGGAGGCAAATGAGAAAATTCAACTTGAAGTAGATTGGAACAGAGCTGAAGAAGATGATATAAATCTTAGGACTAGATCCATCTTGGCCT
This sequence comes from Cupressus sempervirens, assembly GCA_028749045.1. Lineage (NCBI taxonomy): Eukaryota > Viridiplantae > Streptophyta > Pinopsida > Cupressales > Cupressaceae > Cupressus > Cupressus sempervirens. The sequence continues at coordinate 241,109,911 of CM053792.1, forward strand.
ATACAAATAACTAGTTGAGAATGAATACTATGAGATTAGTTAGTGAAAAATAGATTGCAAAATTTCCAAAAGTAGTTTCTTTCTCTAAACTATTACCCTCTAACCTACAATTTTCATCTCATGCTATAGGTGACACTTCAACTCCTAACAAGTAGATGAAGTGACATCCCCTAAGTGACCCACGACTCCCAGGATTAGGTCTAAAACCAATCCTATGGTGCTTGCTCAGGAAAAGTTTCAAAAAAAGACTACCATGGCTTAGGAGTAGAAACAAGGGGAAGAACTTACTCTGTCAAACAACCAAGATGGCAATGTGGAATTAATAGAAGATCCAAATGCAATGTAGTCTGGTTTCCTGACTCCTCCCAAAAACAAACAAGGAGCAACGACCACTTCCACCATTCTGTCCTGACTATCCAACTTAGTAAGTAAAAAGAAAAGTCTCCAACCCATGTCCATACATGTTAAACACATAGTCAAAAAGTATGCAGCTTGTATCTCTAAGAATAAGAAGGTGAAGAAAGACATGCGGTTAATCAAGGATCCTATAATGGGTGAGGTTATAATGGAAGTGGCTACCTACAAGAAAAAAGAAAGTTTTGGAGAAATTGATGTTGAAGACTTCAAGGTTAGTATCGTGGATTTGGGGGCCATCTCTAGAGACATTGAGAATCATTTTTTCAAGTTTTTTGTGGATGATATGTTGACTCAATCCAAAAAGGATAGTAAAGAAAACAAAGAAATGAAGAAGTTGATAATCACCATGGTTGAGTATATAGATTACTTGATGAATGTTGGCACTCTCCCATTGATACAAACACCACAATCCCTTGATCCTAAATCATTAGACTGTCAACAACTGCTCAAGTAAATGTAGAAAGGAAGGTTACTCTTGGAGGCAATAAATGAATGGATGGAGTCCATTGTGAAGGAAGGAAGAGAATTTATCCTAGAATTTATCACTACCTACATGGAGGGAGAAGTATTGGTAGGAGAAGTTTAGACCCTCATCCAAGTATGGGAGGTAAATCAAAGTCAGTGTTAGACAATCGTGTTTCAAGTACACAAAGTGGAGAAGTATGGTGTATTGAAGTTCCTGAGTGAAAACCCCATGAAGGTTGTGGACTCCTACATGCTATTAATCCTAAAAAGCAACATGAATTGGAAGGATTCTATCCATAGGAGGACCATAGAAGAAATGCAAGTGGTTCAAATTGAAGTCACTATGATGTAGAAGGAGATATTGAAAGATATGTAGATCATAAACCCCATAGGTATCTTACAATTTGATGATGGTAGCATGGATTTTGATACCTTAACCAAAAGTTTCAGTGACACTATGTCTAGGATCAAAGATAGCAACAATCCTTCTTGCCAAGACTTCACAACAATAGCTAATATCAAATTGATGTTATACCTAAACAAAGAGCTTATGCTAAGGTAGAGTCAGAGGATCAAAGAACTAAGGTGGTAGAAGGATGTGTGCAAATTAAAATCGCTCAATCTAAAGAACCCCCATTCTCACACAATGAAGGAATTTATAAGTGCCTTTAGAAGTTGGAAGTTGGTCAAACAAATCATGGTGGATGGGGAGAAGCCTTGCAAGGAAGTTTAGTCATGGAAAATTATCCGTTGGATTCTAAATTTTGAAAAAATGTTTTAAAATGTATTTGTTTATAGTTGTTTGTAACTGAAAGGTTGGGTTTTGATGGAGGCCTTTTTAGGGTTGTAAAAGACTATAAATGCTGGAGCAATAAACTAGGAAAGGGTTAGCTTTTAGTCATATAGAAAAACATTCATAGCTTAGTAACTTTTTGAAGATTTTTGCTGAGATAGTAATAGACAGAAAGTGGCAATATATGTGGATGTTATTTCTTTAAAGACTTTGTGCTTGAGAAATTGACTTAAATATATAGGTCTATTAGTATTTTTCCATGGTTTGAAACTTGGAGTTTGAGCTTAATCATCTGTAGCTACTTTGAGGGTTGTGATGATTAATCGTGGATAATATCTATTACTATTTCTTGTGATTGCTACACCAGTTCTTTATTAGTAGAAATTAGTTTATGTTGTTGTAGAATTCAATTCATTCTTAAATATTGTTCTATTGTGGAAAGACTATGTGCTTTTCAGTTGTTCATATTCTGAATTTGTGAACTTTACCTTCATACTTAAGAGTATGTGAGATATGTTTAAACACTTTCAGGAAAAAGTGTACATTTTGTTATTCATTAGTTAATTTAGATTCATTGATAATCATTTGGAAAGGGAGCTATACTTGTAAAAATTTAGAGGGAAACAATTAACATAACATTTACCCTACTATTGTGAGCATCATTGATTTCCTTCCTTGGGCATAGATTGAATTATTGAATTTTATAGGGAAAGACAATCCATTCACCAAGAAATTTTTGACGACTCTATTGGGGAGTCCTTGGAAAAAGAGGACTAAGCCCTTTAAAGCAGTAATGAATTACAATGGTCCTATTTCATAATGATGTTTTCCCTATTTTATAGCCTAACTTAGGTTTTCAAGATACATAGGAAGACATCATTTCTAAATTAACCTTAGTTGTTGAGACATTGTGTAGAAATAATTAGTAGTTCCAACAAGTTCTTAACATCCTAGAAAGAAAAGAGGAACACAATGAACTTCTAAGAGGTGTGCGAGAGGTTTAGGAAGTAGTAGTGGTTGATAGACTTGTCCAGGCCCTTGCAAGACCCTAAGTAGAAAGAAAGGAATGTTGTTCTGGATGAGAAAAGGTACACAAGGGGAGAGAGAAGGGTATCTTTGAAAAAAAATTTGAGCCTTTGAAAAATTTGAATTGTCTTCCTGATTTTAATACTCTAGGCAAGCAAAGGACTAACTCATGTATTAGACCTAATTCCCCTCCCAAGTACTCTCCTATATCACCTCTAGTGCAATCTCTTCTTCCACTAATATCTCTAATTCCTTCTCACATGAATATTCAACCATTGCGATTTAGGTTACCAAAGATGATTGTCAACAAACCTTGGGGACAAAATATAGGACTTTTGAGCTATAGGTTAACTCTTTTGCATTGCCCAAATGTACAACCAAGATTGTGCCCAAGTTTAGTGGTGATGAAAAAATATCTACAAATGATCACCTAAGTGCCTTCCACATAGCAAGAAGAGTCATAAGTGTTCCCACTCAAGAGATAGCCATGAGGTTGTTCATTCAGATGCTCATTGATGCGGTAGCTAATTGGTTCAATCACCTACCTTAGCATTCCATAGCTAGTTGGAATGACATGAAAACAACATTTGAGAGTGGGTTCAAAACTCTTGATAATGAGTGCTCTTTACTATTTCAATTAAGAAAACTGAAGAAAGAAATACATGACCCCATGAGGGAATTCATGGCTAAATTCAATAGATTGATATAAAGAATCCCTACTGCCTCTAGGCCAAATGGTGAAAATTAGAAGATTTTCATTATAAATGATGTTCCACCAAATGCAAGTTTTTATCTATTGAAAGATGTAGTAGCTGATTTGGCCACTTCTCAGAGACTTTCTATCTAGTTGGGAGATGTATTAATAATAGATGGTAATGGAGAAGATACAGAGGAAGACATCATTTCTGACTTGCCTTCAGTTTCTTGGACATTGCATAGAAATAATCAGCAGTTCTAGCAAGTTCTAAACATCCTAGAAAGAGAAGAGGAATACACTAAAATTCTAAGAGTGTGCCAGAGGTTTAGGAAGTAGTAGTGGTTGATAGACTTGTCCAAGCCCCTGCAAGACCAGAAGTAGAAAGAAAGGAAAGCAATATTGGTTGAGAAAAGGTACATAAGGATAGAGAGAGAAGGGTATCCTTGAAAAAAATTTTGAGCCTTTGAAATTTTTTAATTTTCTTTCCAATTTTAATACTCCAGGAAAGCAAAGGACTAAATCATGTAGTAGACCTAATTCCCCTCCCAAGTACTCTTCTATCTCACCTCTAGTGAAATCTCTCCTTTCACTAAGAGCTCTAATCCCTTATCACATTAATATTCAGCCATTATGATTTAGGTTACCAAACATGTCTATCAACAAACCCTAGGGAAAAAATATAGGACCTTTGAACCTTGACGTTAACCTTGCTATGTTTCCCAAAGGTGCAACCGAGATTTTTCCCAAGTTCAGTGGTGACTGAAAAATATCTAGAGATGATCACCTAAGTGCCTTCCACATATCATGCAGAGTCATAAGTGTTCCCACTCAAGAGATAGCCATGAGGCTATTCATTTAGATGCTCACTAAAGTGGTGTTTGATTGGTTCAATCACCCACCTCAACATTCCATAGTTAGTTGGGATGACATGAAAACAACATTCGAGAGTAGGTTCAAAACTTTTGATAATGAGTTCTCCTTACTGCTTCAATTAAGTCAATTGAAGAAAGAAGAAATACATGACCCCATGAGGGAATTCATGGCTAAATTCAATAGATTGATACAAATAATCCCTACTACCTCTAGGCCAAATGGTGAAAATTATAAGATTTTCTTTGTAAATGATGTCCCACCTAATGTAAGTTTTTGTCTATTGAAAGATGTAGTAGCTGATTTGGACACTACTCAGAGGCTAGCTATCTAGTTGGAAGATGCACTGATAATAGCTAGTAAATGGAGATGAGAAGTACAATCCTCTGGACTTACTTCCACTTCTACTCCCATCGACCCCTTCATGTAGAGATTGATGAATGAAATGGCTATATTAAAAAAGTGGTAAAATAGAGTTGGTGCTCCTTATCAATCCCCATATCAAGATGTTAATTGAAGGAATCAACACTTAGGCCATGGGAAAACCCCTTTCCTAACACCACCTCAGCCTGTTAGTGTAAATAATTATTATTTACACTTTACTTAAGTTTACTTAGGATAAATTCATTATTTTATTATTTCTTAGGTTAGAGACCTAGGAGTTTATGTACTCATACGAGTTGTAATGTTGACAACACTAGAGTAAGCAACTCTAATTTAGCACATGGTGTCTACAACACTGGAGTTTGTATAAATAACTAAGTTGTCATGTAGACAACATAGTTGTTCAGACTATTATTTTAGCATGTGGTGTCTACAACATAATTGTACATGCTACACCTTTGTAGGCTTATTCTCTCATCATCACACTAACTTCTGTGCTTAATGGAGGATAAACTACACCTGGTGGAAATGTGTCTGGTTGTAAGACTTATCATGTTGCTAATTCCTAGGCATTCTAGTTGCACCTTAGAGGCCTTTATATATAGGCAACTCTAGTGTACTATACAATTGAATTGAATATCATATTTGTTATTATGATCATATTTTGTCGGTCTTTTGTGTTAGTTATTATGCTTCTTGGTTTTGGCTGGATTTTTCCCTAAGGAAAATTCTTACGCAACCAAGTTTGCAAATTGAAGAGGTACCTAAGGAGGCTATGTGTTCATTCCACCTAACCAAAGATCATGATGAGCATACTTGTACAAATTGGTAGAGATGCATTCAGATGGCAAAGGGTGCTCTTACTGCAAAGCAGCAGGTAGAATGTGAATGGGCTGAGACTAAAAATTTGGGTGCCTATTTTCTAGAATAAAAGTCAAAGACAAAAATAAGGGGAGATTCTTTTGTAACATTGCAAGATCCTTCTTGCACTATCTTGACTCAAAATAAAATAAATCAGAAGACTTATGCAAGGGCCGATGCGGCTTCCATAGGTTCTAAGGGGAAGGAACACATACATACTAACCCAACAAAGAATGTAGACTTAAAAATATTATCAAGAACAAAGTCAACAACTAGCTCTTCTGATTTTGACATAGAGGAGCTTTGTAAATATTCCTCCATCACTATCTCTCTAGAAAAATATTTGAGAATCTTGCAAATTCTTAGTTCACTAATAATGTTGTAAAAGCCCAAAAAAATCATGAAAAGCCTATATTTGTGTTATAGGGCACTACAAAAGTCCCTAATGAAGAACCTTGTGCTCACACCATAGAAGGAGAAGTTGAAGAAAGGAAACCCAACCCATTTTATGTGTCTCTATTGTTAAATGGGAAAAAACTCAGAAATTGCATTATAGATTTGGGGGCTTCCGATAACATCATGCCATCTTCAGTAGCCAAAGCCCTCGACCTTGATCTCACCAAAAATTTCTAGCACTTCTATTCTATGGATGGGAAGAAAGTATCTCTTGTGGGTCAAGTCAAGGATGTATAGGTTGTTATCTCCACCTAATAAGAGATTCAAATTAACCATCTTGGTGGCTTATCCCTACTAGTTATGGAATGCTGCTAAGAAGAACATTTTACAAAGACATGGGAGGGGAGATTAAGATGGATTGGTTTGAGGCTTTGATCCCAATGGCTAAAAAGAAGATTAAATTGGAACCAAAACTAAAGAATAAATACACTATGGTGCCTTTATACAACCCAAAGCCCAGATATTGTACAAAGAATGTCAATTCAAAAACTATATGATCCTACCTAACATTGAGCCTAAAGAGGGTGAGAAAGGAATTGAAACAATAGCTTTCTAGATGATGGAATTTGATAATAGTTGCTCTTGTTCAAGTTCAAGTGTTGGGGCAGTTTTGATTTCTCCCTCAAGAGACTTGTTCTTATTTTCTTTTAAATTGGATTTCAAGAACAAAAATAATGCAACAAAATATGAAGTCCTTCTTTTGGGGTTACAAGAGGCCAACGGAAAAGGGATAAAGAAGCTAAAGATAAAGGGTGATGTAGGACTCATCATAAAATAGGTAAGAAATCAGTTCTAAAATGATAGACTAAAACATTATCGAAACCTAATTTGGGATGAGATAGAATCCTTTGATGTTTATATTGAGCTATCATTTTGCATGATTCTTAATGATAGGAATCGTTTCAAACTCCTCTCTTGAAAAGCTAATCTGGGATCAACTCCAAGGTTCTGATTGATCTTGAGACCTACTGGAATCTACTCGGTTAAAGATAAATGTGCTTGTTCACAAGGAGGCCTTTGCTGGTTCTAACTGATTTTGGATAAGATGTTCAATCTTCTTGTTGTTTCAAAATTAACCACAAAAAGAAATATGTTTTTGGTATTTTCTTTTATTAAATGAATGCAATCTAACAATGCAACTATATGAATTCTGAATTTAACCAAGTGTTAGCAAAGAAAATAATGAAGATAAGGCAAAAAGAGATGAAACAAAATAAAATGAAAGGGAAATTCCTAATGGACATAAAGCACAATAAAAACACATCTGCAAGTTAAATCATTGAAAAGATTAGGTAGGAAACCAATGAAAGAAGGAGAAACACTTCCTCAAATCCATTGATGCAATCATCAATGGAAATTTAGTAAAACTGAAAGATGTTTCACTTCTTCTCAAATTGCAAGGCTACGAAAAGTGTGCTCATGCGATACAAGAAGCTATGTAGGAACAATAGGGTGATCTCTTGTCCAACTCAATACATCAGAAAAATTCATCAACACATGACCAACACCAGAACTAAAATATTGCACAATCAAATCAACACAAAAAAACTACTGGCTCCATTATTATCATGAACAAGAATAAAAAAAATGACACACTGTAAATGGAATAACTACACTCAAAATGAGAGCACCAATTTCATTTATTATTGCATCAAAATAATGGCTTGGATTACATGTTACATTCCTAAATTTATAAGAAATCATCTCCTCAATTTGTGTTGCGAGTGAGAGATCCGTTCATACAAATATATGCTTAGAACTTAATAAAACACATCTAATTATGTACAAACTGACTCTAAATGGTGCTAAGTAGGATTCTACCTTTGTTTATATCAATTAATGGGTGCATGAGCCTTTACATGTCTTAAAAAAAAGAAAGAAGCAATAAATAAGAAGAAGGAAGTTGTAAGAGGATTTGGGAATCACTAGAAGCTCTAAAAATGGAAGCTTGGCCTTCTTTGAATGTTTCTAGGAGTTAAACTATTGTCAAAATACATTTCCAGTGCATGGAAAGCTCTAAATTTGGAACTAATAGTTAACTATTGGCACACATTTGACTTCTTCAAAATTTCCCATGCACCTTTGGCGTGGCACACCTTATGAACCTTGCAAACCTTGTGCACCTTAGTGATAGGTTCAAAAAATCCAAAATTTTCCCAAGTGTCAAAATTGAATTTCTAGCTTCTGAATTTTCTTTCCCTTTATACCAGAGAGATGTCTGGATGTTTTCTCTTGAATTTCTGTATAATCTCCATTACTTGGGGAGCTTTCAAAAAATGTAAAGCCTCATATTTATGCCTAATTTTTTGCCAATAATTACTACTATCAATTTGAGTTTCTGCAAAATTGTCAATTCTACTCTCAAGTTTCAACAATACCTCTTTAGTCTTGAATACTTTCCTAATATCTTCATAGGAGACATGTATTTGGCTAAAGAGGAGGTTTTCCCTATAGGTCCTTCTCCCTTATCCCTCATTTCCAGAGTCTTCTCCTTTAGAGAGAGATCTATATTTGGTTGCCCTGTATCTGTAGTATCCAAAGTTCTTGCCTTCGTATCCTAAGAATTTTATTGAGGTCATTCAGGTATCTATCCTTCTTATGATACTCCATCAGTTGGCCTTTGTTCCAACTCTTCTTCAGACCCTGCTCATTCTTCTTCAATAACAAGAGGGAGAGGACTGGTTGATCCTTTGCTCAAAAATGATAAATCTCAAAATGATGGTGGTGAGGTACCTAGAGATCCTTTTGGTAGAGGTGGCATTTGGTTCCAATCCTCTCCCAAAGGTTGGTTCTTGGGTGTATCTCATATTTTAACACCCACCATATTAGTTCCTACTAGCATAAAGTCAAAATTAGATATGTTGAAAATATATGTTCCCTACCCCTCTTGCTCATCCATGAATTGTTTCTTCTCATCATTTGAAGTTGTAACCTAAATAGGTTACCTGTGAATAGATGGTAGCATAATGATGGAACTTCTCCTTTTATCTTCTTGAGTAGCCATTACCAAGCATGTCTTTTGATTCAATGGGAGATTGTCTTCCTCATCTTCTTCATCCACCTCAAGGATGGTTTCTTTGAGTAGAGGAATAGGTATAACCTTTCTTTGTATCTTCTTCCTTCTAGTCCTTTTGACCATATGTATAACCCTATATTTCTTAGTGGTTGAGGGAGAGTCTTCTTCCTCTTCTACAAGTGGTGACATCTCCTGTGCTTCCTGCTCTGGTTCTTGTTCTTATTTTTTTCTTGTTTTGGTGGAGGAACTTGTGGAGTATCCTGAGTTTGAACTGCTTCTTCATTTTGAGGCTCTTGGTTCTCAAGTGCTTGAGCTACCTCTTGGGCTTGAGTTTCTTTAGCTTCAGGCTCAACTTGCTTAGGAGAATCTCTTTTCCTCTTATTCTTTCCTTTGTCTACTCTAAAGCATCCAACTTCCTTGTCATGTTGATGCATTGTTTCTAGCCTGACTATAGATTGCATAGGGAAAGTTGGTACTATTACTTTTGCACCTTTACCCTTAACTCAACATGCTGTGGCCTAAAAAATTACTACCTAAGAAATTGGGTCCAACTTAAAGGGCTTCTTGATCTAGTCTCTTGTCAATTAGATTATATGTCTCACCTTATGATTGATATCTGCATTCTCTTCCCTATCAAGATCTGCATTCATGATTGGCCTATCAAATATCTTGTCACGATTATACAAGGGATCCAAGACAACTTGAGTATCTTGTTGGAAAACCTTTAGTGGGATCTTTATCTTCAAAGTGCCTCCTACTAGATATAGAGTCATCCTACAATAATCCCTTATTTGGATATCATAGTTATCTATCACATTCATCCAATGATCTTCTACCACTTCTTCATGAACAAATTGCTTTCCTACCAAATGTTGAACTCTACCAATATTGTCAAAATATTAATGGGGGAGTTGTAATCTTCCAAGGGATATTGATCCCATTCTACTTCAAAAGTCATGATATCCTACTTTTTCTTTACTTCAAATAGACCTATAGTAATGGGCCATACCCATGTCTTCTTATGCTATTTCCTCACTCTATCATATGCAGATGTAAGTTTTCTTGTAATCTCCAATAAGATGATCCTATTCAATGGATACTTCAAGAGTTTCTTTAGATTCATCATTGTACCAGCTACCCTTAGGTAAGTAAATTTCTTGAACAGGATGTAGTAGGCACCAATTTCTACAATTCTTACTGTTGCCTCAACCGACATCTTCTTCACTATCCTATATTCTTTTATCATTCACTATCCTATATTCCTTTCTCTAGTTTGATAGCTTCTTCTTCACTAGTTGGGGGTATACCACATAAGGCCATGCATTATCATCTTGCATGCTTCCCCTCTTGAAAAATCCTAGATATTAAGTTGTCCTTCCCACCAGTAAATATACCAAATATGATGTCATGTAAAACTTGGGGTCGAATTTCACTCCTACCAACTACTCATCTAAGTTTTCACTTAGGATCATGGCCCAATCAATTGGTATTTTAGTTGTTTTGATGGTCTCTATGAAATATACCATCCAAATGTTGAGATGCCCCACTACCAATAGACCCATGACTCTACTTAGAAGTACAATGGAGTATTTGATGTCATCCTTCATATATCATTTAGTCATATATACCTTGATAAGTAGGAGATAATTTCCACAATAAGTAAAATTGTGATATTGCTATTAGCATTTAATTGTGTGATTTTGAGTCAAACTCATTGACCCATGTTTCATGAGTAGTGATTCAACATGAATCCATATCTCATGAGAATAAATGGAACACTTAGCACTTATTGGATCTAGGTGATGCTCATAGGGGTGAAGCACCGAGACTTCCTAGAAGGTCACCCATCCCAATACTACTCTAGCTTGAGCACACTTAACTAAAGAGTTTGCTCTATGGTTAAACCCAAATCTTGCAACCCCATTTTCAAAACCTTCACCAAGTGTTGTGCCTTATGAACCATTCATTAGAAAGCCTCTTAAGCTCATCAATCAAGAATGATGATTGTATGATTTCTATTACCTTCTTCTCATTCTCGCTATACCATCTTTCTGCTTGGTGATAAGTTATCTTCACATATTGATCTAGTCTTGGGAGATGAAAAAATTTCTCAATGTTCCTTGGTCTTAAGTCTAGGACTATCTCCCTTTTGGTTCTTTTCACAACTCTTTCTTCTGACACATAGTTTTCTACTAATGACATTACCAAGCTTCAAAAATTGTATTGATGTTGGATGTGATGCCACATTGACTAACTTTGATTTGATAAGTGTAGAGACCATCAACGACCTCTTTTTAGGTTTATTGTAGAGTACTAGGAACAAATTCTAGTCTACATGTCCCAACTTAGTATCTCTAATCTTTGAATGTCCATCTTGGAAACATGATTTCTTCGGTGTACCTTGAAAATTGAAGACAACTAGTTTAGGAGTAATCTTCTCTACAAGTGAGGACAATGAGGAAGCTATTTTATTTGCACAAAGACACAATAGTCTGGAAAGTTAAAATTCAAACCCTAAACAAACCCTAATTACCAAAAAATAAGACCCAAAATATTCAAACCTAGAAAAACCACTAAACCCCCCCTTTTTTGCTCTAATTTTTAGTTTAGTGCACCTTATGCATTGTGATAGGTGCACTAAATAACCCTTAGAAGGTTATTTAGTGCATAGTGACACACTTGCATAGGTGTGCACCCTTGTGGAGTGCATACATGTGCATGTGCACTACTGCACACATGAATCTTACATGTACTAAAGGGGGTTTAGTAGTTTTACATAGGCAAGGATGTGCATATGTGAACCTTTTGGGATGTACATGTGTGCACCCTAAATTTGTGTTACATTTAGGGGAGAAAAATGGTGCCCAGATGTGCACTTTGGCAAGGTGTGCATCTACACACCATTACCTTTGTATGTTCTTATGTGCTTTTCTTGAAAGGTGCACACATGCACAACTTGGAAAGGTGGCCATGTGCACACCTTTCCGTTAGGTGAGTTTTTTTAAGGTCAATTTTTAGGTTATTTTGTGAATAAATGTGCACACATGCACACATTAGACAGGTGCACGTGTGCATACCTTTATGTGACTAACTTGTTTGTCTAATTTTAGGTCCTTGATATATTATGCACCTCTAAGGGTGAAGAGGTGTGCTTGTGGGGGCTAGAGGAAGAACAATGAATAGAGTAGAAGGTGGTCCTAGGTATTTATAGACCCAAGACCATGCACACCTTTGGGATGTGTGCACCTTAAAAGGGTATGCATGCACACTAGTTCATCTAGCATGCTTGTGGACCTATGATAGGTGCACATGTGCGCTAGGTGTGGTAGTGTGCACCTTAACCCCAAAATCACCCTATATCTCTATATTTCTTAATTCTGACAACTAGATTTTTTAACTGAAGGGCCAAGGTTTGACTTAGACTCTAGGTAGGGTCCCAAAAATGACTTTGACCATGGACTAGGGGTTTGGGAAATAATAAAATTTACTAGGGTTCCCCATTTCTATGAGAAATGGGGTGTGCATTGTGAAACCACAACAAATTTCTCCATTGAGTTCATTCCTCATTTGCAAAACTCTAGTGCTGAATCCTTAGCTGTGTTTGCCTCATTACTCCTACCACATCTTGATTTCAAGAATGATGACTGTAGGATAGAGATGATTTATAGGCCTAGCATACTAGACAACGTAGATCATTGGAAGATCTTCAATAATTATTCACAATTAACAAATTTTATTGGATGTATTGGAAAATTTGCTATTGTTTTCTTTGAAGGGTAAAAAAAGGTGGCAAGCTAGTAGATGAAGAATTTGATGAATCCAATGAAGTGATTCAGTTGAAAGGAAACAAAATCTTGAGGGGGTTGGTTTCACTTGAGCATCTGTTCAGATGGAAAGACAAAAATAACATTATAAAGGAAGATAATCACAATGAAGGCCTTAGGGAATGTGACAAAATTATTATTGAAGACAAAGGAGGCCCTAGGTGGATCTCAATCAGAAAAAGCTGCTCCAAGAGAGAGAAGGGGAGTTTTCTTAAGCTTCTGACAAGATACAAAGATGTCTTTTCCTGGGGGTATGAGGATTTGGAAAATTTTAGGAATGGAGAGTTTAGGTACCACATACCTTTAAAACTTGAGGCAACTCCTTATCGGCAAAAGCTCCAAAATTATAATCCCAAAGTGTCTGAAGCAATTTTGAAAGAAGTGAAAAAAATGTTGAAATCATGCATAATCCATTCAATTTACCACTCAACTTGGATAGCGAACATTGTCCCTATAAGAAAGAAAAATGGTGAAATAAGGATTCGTGTGGATTTTAGGAACTTAATCTAGGCTAGTTTAAAGGAAAATTATGCACTTCCTACCATGGACCATGTTCTGCAGTTGGTTTCTAGGTCTAAGGTCATTTGAATGTTCAAGGGCTACTTAGGGTATAATCAAATTAGTGTCTCGCTAGAAGACTAGGACAAACTAACTTTTTTGACTCCCTGGGGCACCTATTCTTACAATAGAATGCCTTTTTTCTTGATCAATGCAGGGGCAACATTTCAGAGAGAAATGAATTCCTCTTTTAAAGACATGTGAGACAAAATAATTGTTATATATCTAGATAATCTAACTGTCTACTCAAAGAGGAGAAAGCACCATTTGAGAGATCTCAAAGTAGTATTAAGCCAATGAAGACAACATGGGATATCTCTCAATCCTTAAAAAAACATTTTCTTTATCAAAGAAGGAAAACTTTTGGGGCACATCATTTCTAAGAAGGGTATAAGAATTGATCTAGATAGAATTAAGGAAATCCAATAGTTGTCTATACCTACCAATATAAGCAATTTAAAATCTTTCTTTTGTCAGATAAATTTCCTGAGAACTTTTGTTCCCGAGTTCTTAGAAAATGTGAGACATATGCTAAACATGATGAATGAGAAGCACCCTTTTAGATGGCAAGAGGAAAGAAAAAGTGCTTTTGAGGATATTAAGACAACTATTTCAAATGCTCCTATGTTAGTCAACCCAGATTTTAAGAAAGATTTTATCATTTACTCCTATGCCTCATAGCATACCCTATCTGGTATATTGACTTAGAGAAATGATTAGGGTGAAGAAGCTTTGACTGTCTTCATGAGAATACCCTTAAAAATCATGTGTTAAATTACACCCAGATGGAGAAACATGCATTTTCTATGATAAAGGCACTAAAACAATTTAGATATTACATTTTACATTCCCATTCTACTGTGTATGTACCTAAGACTTTAGTTAAAAACATACTGACTCAAAAAGAGATTGGAGTAAACAAGAGAGAAGTGTGGGTGGCCAAGATCTAGGAATATGATCTTACAATCAAACCCACTAACTTGGTTAGGGGATGGGATTTGTGCAAATTGATAGTAGAAAACAAAGAGTCTTTGCCGAGAGACATAACTGCTAAACCCATGGTTTTTATAGTTATCTCAATTGACCCTTGGTTTTCTAGTGTAGTATACTACTTGACCCATGTTGAATGCCCAAAAAATTTGAAATATAAAGAAAAATGTAACCTTAGGTTGAAAGTAGCCAAGTAAGTAATCTCACAAGGTATGTTGTACAAGGGAGGCATTGATGAAATTTTCCTGAGATGTGTGGACAATGAGCAATAGAAAAAATTATTGAAATTATATCATTCAAATATTTGTGATGGAAATTTATCCTCTACAGTGAGTGCTTTCAAAATTCTTATGATTTTTTTATTGGCCAGGCATGTTCAAAGATGCATACCTGTATGTAAAAGATTGTGAGAAGTGTAAGATTTTTATAGGTCTCCCTTAGCTTGTAACATTACCATTGAGACCGGTGGTAATTGATGAACCTTTCCACCAATAGGTATAGATTTCATAGGGCCTTTGAATCCCCCATCCAGTACCGATCATGTATATATCTTGATAGCTACAAATTACTTCACCAAGTGGGGGGAAGAAATCCCCACAAAGAAGGCTAACTCACAAGTATTGTATGATTTCTTGATGGAGTTTATATTTTTCAGATTTGGGGTTCCATAGAAGATAGTGATTGATAATGAAACCTATTTCTCATCTGAATAAATTTTTATGTTTTGGTATGAACATGACGTATCTTTGGTGCATTCTTTAGATTATTTCCCTTAGGGCAATGGGTAGGTGGAATCTAGCAACAAGAACTTGATCACCATAATGAAGAACTTAGTGAGTGACAATGCTCAAAATCGACATAAGAAACTATATGAGGTGTTATGGGTTGACATAATCAGACCAAAGAGAGCTATTGGCATGGCCCCTTTTGAGTTGGTCTACGGAGTGGGAGCTCAAGTTTCCCTGTTGTAAGAATTATCTGCTGCAAAGTTGCAATCAGTAATTAAGGACCCATTTTTCTAGCATTCTCTAGAAAAAGAGAGTAATTTATCTGAACAAGCTTGAAGAAGAGAGTGATAAACTGGTGGATCATATTACTGAACACTAGATAAAGGTCAAATAGATCTTAGATATGAAAGCTAGATCCCACAATTTCATGACGAGCAATGAGTTTTTGCTGTGGGATAAAAGGAGGGAGCTATGAGTGGGAAATGTGGGCCTTTGCGATTCACACACACTTCAACATGATCATTATATGAAGAATCATCTTGGAATGAACATGGGATTGTTCATCAAAAACAACTTGACAAGTCAATTTTTTGCCTCCTAACTAGAATGATTTTTCCATTCACTCTGAGACTGAGAAGCTAGCAACCAGATATCTAGAATGAAGGATTTTAAAGCTATATGATATACAATAGTTCAGCTATATGGGATGAAAATTAATCTATAAATAAAGAGAACATTTTAATCTAAATGGATGCATTTAAACTAAAATGAGATCACTATGCAGGAATAGAAAAACTTTTTAATGTAAATGATTGAGTTATTATTTCAGTAAAAGTTCGATGTAATTCACTTTCAACCTTTGTAATGAGGAATTGAGAGCTTCTTAAATAGAATCCAAGAATTGATCAACAATTGAGTTCAAATTGGATGAACGGTCAAGATTTGAGGAAGATTTAGTCAGAATAGAAAGTTTCCTTATGAAAAGGAAGTTAACTAATTTGTTTTTGAGTGGAATAAGGAGTTAACTGATCTAATTCCTTTTCTAATTTTAGTCCACTCAATATTTCCACTTCTGAACTGAAGAGAGGATTTGGAGAATATATTTAATTTAATAAAATAGAATATGACCTCATAAATGGATATTCTTAATTAATTGAATGATTAAACTCAATAATTAAATTGAGGATATACGTTATTAAATCAAATACATTTAATTCCTTAATGTGTATTTTAGCCAAATGGGTAAATTTAATTTAATTAAAATGCTAGGGCTCATACTTAAATTAAATTGATTAATAGGTTTAACTTTGTTAATTAAATTAGACTTAGGAATTAAATAAAGTATGTAATTGATGTAGATTAGGGATTTTCTGCATTTGACACTTAGGTCAAGTAGCAATTATTAGAATTCAGAATTGCCTAGTAAAATAGGACTTTGAGATTGATTAAATAGACCATAATTGGTTTAGCATGGCAATGTGCCAATTTTGGGGTATTAAATTTGCCCCTCTTTGAATGAATGTGTGAGTAGCATGTTGATTCAAAGAAATCAGAAGTATGAACTATAGATCAAGAAATGAGATTGGTTCCAAAATTGATGATACAGAGATCAATTGATAAGCTTTTTAAGGTCATCTCTAGAATGAAGCTTAACCTTAGGGAATCTAGATCGAACACCTAGATACCAAAATTGATAAGCCTTTTAAGGTTATCTCCAGAGTGAAGCTTAATCTTATGGAATCTAGATAGAACACCTAGATATCGAAATTGATAAGTTTTTAAAGGTTATCTCCAAAATGAAGCTTAACCTTAGGGAATCTAGATAGGACACCTAGATACAAAAATTGATAGAACAAAGATTATTAATATTCAAAAAATTTTTCCCACAACAAGACTTAATTCTCAGGAGTCAGGGTTAGATTGTCTCAATACTTGTCCATTAGAAGATGACAAGATTAATCATGATTCATAGAATTATCCCCAAAATGAGGCTTAATCCTTAGAATTTAGGGTTAGACTGTCCTAATACCTATCCATTGAATAGTGATTGAAAGAAAGAGCTTAGAATTATCCTCAGAATGAGGCTGAGTTCTTAGAAAAAGTCAAGATTGTCTCCAAAATGAAGCTTAATTCTTAGCAAGAATTTTGAATTATCTCCAGAATGAAGCTTAATCCCCCAGAGTCCCAAATAGAACACCTAAATATTGGTCCATGAAAGAGATAACGAGACCTATCATGAGTCATAGAATTATCCTCAAAATGAGGCTTGATCCTTAGGAGTCAGGGTTAGACTGTCTCGATACCTGTCCATCAAACTCTAACAAGAACTATTATAGGATTGATTAATTGATCAAAAGATAAGATAGATGAGATATGATGTTAGATAGAGGAAAAAAAGATGCCCAAGTGATGAGATGCCCCTAGTGATTAGGACATTATGTTTAGATTAAGTTGAAGCCAGTTTTGAAAGATTTAACGATGTAATCATCCTACCCCCTTGGGAGCAAAATCAAAAGATGACACACTAGAACAATGATGCAAAGTAGAATATTGAGAGATATTGAAGAAAGATGATATTTAGAAGAAAATATAAGAGATCAAAAGTATCAAAATAAAATTTGAAGTTGATCCAAAGTGATTTTGAGGACGTCCAAAAGATCAAGTTTGACCAGAGTTGATTAGAGTTGACTAGAGTTATTTTTTTCCAGAGATTTTGGAAAATGTGGAGAAAATGTGATTTGAAAATATTGCAAGATTCATAAAATATCAGAAAAATGGACTGCACAAGTGTTCGATTGCGTCGGTCCCAAAATTTCAAAATATGATTTTGAGTTGTATTTGTGTGTCAGATTTTGAATTTGATCCCGAAAATAGGTTTAGAGCAGCCAAATTAGCCAGAGGTGATTTTTATGCCAATCATAACACTTTGAGAAATTAGGTCAAAACCAACATAAGGGCCCAAAGGGTCATTTTCAATTCATTTATGCTTCTGTCTTTTGAGAAGAAGAGAGCTCTGAGGAGAAAGATGGTGGTCCCCATGTGTATGCATTGATTCGGGCATTCCTGATGACACTATTGATCGACAGACTATAGACCTCTGGTGAGTCATTGATTATCCCACCTTGCATTTGAGATTTCATGCATTTTGAGTGTTTTTAGCATGTTTTTAGGGTTTCAAAAAAATTTCAACATCAAATCTCGCATGAGGATGTTGTTCTTCATGCAGTGTCAGTTCGCCCTTCGCATGACGAAGTACCATACTAATACTTCATTGCCTAATATGCAGAGTTTCTTCATGCAAGAGATATCTATTTCTCATGCAAGATGCCCTAGTTTAGCTTGATCCTTCACAACATACAATGAGTGAACTTGTGTGACAAAGTGTGATCCCATGCAAGGACTTGAATTCTCATGCAAACAATTGGTATTTTGTGCAAAATTTTAGCTTTTAAATATTGATTTTGCGTTGATATTTTGCACTTGCGTTCATCATTTTCACCCATGTGAGACTAATAATTTGTATGTTGTTTTCATCTTTGTAGTTTGACCATTATGACATTGGGTTTAGATCATATTATGCTTCCTATGGAGCCTTGATTTGATAGCTAAATGATGCTAACATGGCACACATCAATGCCCTCGGCCTATCATACCTTTTTCAGATTCTTGCATTGTTGGTGAATTATAGTTTACTAATGGCACTAGTTGAGAATTTCCATTTTGAGATGAACAACTTTCACTTGCTCTAGGGAGAGATGACCATCACACCAGAGGAAATCTATAGGATTCTTCGCATATCGTTCCATGGGCCACGAGTAGTATATGACATAATGCTATAGGTAGGTACAACAGCACTGAGACCCATTTTCCAGGAGGACCTCATCATGGACAGAGCCATCACATGGGATGAGCTAGTGCATACTTATTGTCTTACCCATAGGTTGGCAGTGGTACTTGGTATATTCATCAGTTTTTTTCTAATGACTGATAGAGGCCAACATGGACTGGAGTGTGGATGGGGTAGGATACTATAATAGATGATAGTAAAGCCAATCCATTATGGATAGGGATAGTGCATGCTCGCACATATATTCTATGAGGTACATTATATTGTTTACCATGAGAGGAAGAGCATGGCCACAGGGGTCTATGTTCTTCAAGTGTGGGCATGGGAGCACTTTCTCATTACAATGCCCATCTTTGCTAATGAGAGATAGGATTTGGAGCCTTATATATGCAGGTATCGAGAATAGTTGATCTAGATAGCTTTGGGGAAGATTGATTAGTGGAGAGGTCAATTGGATGACCTAGTAGTAGTGATATGAAGACCATGGAGAGAGACCGAGACATGGGATGATGCATCAATGGAGTTAGGGTATATGTTTTTTTCTCAACCACTGATTGGTTGTTCCATGCAAGTGATCAAGAGATTTCTCCTGACTCATGTTTGGTGATAGTATGGTCGACCCTAGGACATCCTACAGGAGTATTGTACATATGTGCACTTTGCCACATATTGGATTGTGGGTGGTCTGTCAGATTAGACTAGGGTCGATCAATGATCAATGTGTGTACCCTAGTTGTGAACAGTGGGATTATATGGTAGAAGTAGTAGATGGGGGATGAATCTAGCTTACCAAGAATATTTTGCAAGTCATCCATTCCCTCATTTTAGAGACCCAGTAGGGATAGAAACACTAGTGCAGCCAGTGCAGGCACCATAGCAACCACAACAATAGATACTGCAGGAGAGATCCAAACATAGGACATGATAGGTGCCTATTCCTCCTCCCTAGATGGGGTTGGATCCAGATCCTGGTGGTGTTGGTATAGGACATAGATGTCCATTAGGTGAGATGGGTACCTTGGGTGCCATCGGAGGAGATGAATAAATGCATCATATAGAGGAGTGACTAGCTCAATAGGTAGAGCATGGGATGGACAATGAGGAAATGTAGGATCAGCCTACTTCCAAGCTAGAGGGTAGAGATATCCTGGCACAAACCAAATTTTACCTTAGTAGATCCAAAGAGTGGGCGAGGGTTGTCCAACAGAAGTTGGGAGAGCTACAGATACAACTCATTGTTAGAGATACTTGGATATTAGAACACGATCAAGAGATCCACGAGTTATGAGATTGGATGGAGTGAGAGATATGCACATCACAAGAGTAGCTAGAGCAAGAGACTCACACATCATGAAGGTAGTTAGAGTGACAACAAGATGAGATTCAGCTCTAGTCAGTGAGAGTAGTGTATTACTATGCAGTGTATGTTATAGTAGTACCATCTAAGGTAGAGCAGTTGCCATGATTCTCACAATATGTTAGAGAGTCAGAAGGTGCACAACCTCTGACTAGACTAGAGATGCCTCCTCCTCCACCCGGGGTAAGGGAGGGGGACAAAGTTAGCTCATTTTGTTTTGATTTTTCTCTAGCTATGCATCCATTGGTGTGCTGGCACCATTTCTATCATTTTGAGATCCATAGTGCTTGAGTCATGTTTAGTTTTGGATCAATTTACACAATTGACTCCACACACACACACACACACACACATGATATTTTTGATTTGAGTATCTTTACATGTATCACTTTCTCTCTTTTGTAGTTTTTGGTACATGAGATGTTTATGATATGATTATGAATGAAAATTAGATATGATGTATGAATGTAGTCTAGATGAGATGAATCATGAAATATGTAAGTGAAATGCAAAAATGTGAATGAACTAACATCTCATGGAATGCTCCATTTTGTAGATAGTGATAGGTATCCCAAGAAGATCAAGAGGATGAAAGAAAGAACTGAATGCTTGTGTACTTGTGAAGAAATGTGATACTTTGAAGAAACCAACAATCCTTCATCATGAAGGATGCAAGTAAATCAATGGTTGAACCATGTGCTTATGCAATGCAACCTTATGCTAGATAAAACCCTAAGTTTGGTTACCAAGCTCATAAATTTATCATCACTGAGTGTGTAGTTAAATCCACAAACATCATACAATTTACACTAACATTGAAATCATGGGAATATGAATATGACACATGTTTTAGTTTTGTTAGGATTAAATGTAAGCATTCAAAGCACAAGAGGCCAAAATGACCAGAACATTTATCTGTTTTGATGTGGCAGGCAAACATAAGAATCAGAGTATAAATGGTAGGATGACCAGAATGTTTCTTGCATGCTGACACACTAGACACACAAGAGATCCTTCTCATGTAAAATAATTGATAAAGGTTATGTCTGCAACAACCCTTGCATTCGTAACCTAAGATACAAGTGTGTTAAGTATACTTGTAGTGACCTGTACATTCACTTAGTAGGAAGAGTATCAATATTTACTGTACCATAGAGAATTCACTCAAACAAGTAAGGAAAAGAACCAACCTTACCGAGTTATCCCTATAAAAGGAGTCAAGGTACACACGACCATCCAACACGAGATAGAGGCTCTTATAATGGACACCCCTTTTATATGGATGCTTCAGATCATTAGAACTAAACCAAAAATAAAAAAGAAAAGATCATTCCCCTAGTCCTCGCTTCTTTAGTCAAAAGAGACATCATTGAACTACTCTAAGAGACATGATAAAGAAAAAAAATTAAACAAGCAAAGAAAAGCTCAATTTATTTCAAACAAGTTTAACATTTTTATTTTAGTGTTTGTGTTATAAGATTGATGTCAAGTGTCAAGGTTCGGAACATACGTGAAAGAAATATCTTCAGTAGGGTAATGATAGTAGATAGAGGTAGTTAGAATAATTGGTGATTGAAGTCAAAGAGGAATCTTCAGCAAGAAGAAAATTAGTAGGGAATTAAATGGTAATAGGAAGACACAATTAGAACAATTGATGGCTAAAGCTTAAGAGATTTTCCTAGAGAGGAATCTCTGGAGTGACACTAGCAACAATAGGTAGACATAATTAGAACAATTGGTGATTGATGTGAGAGAATTTGTATGAGAGGAATCTCAATAGTGACACAAGAAATAGTAGCAAGATGTAGTTAGAACAACTAGTGACTAACATGAGAGATCTTTTGTAAGAGGAGTCTCAAAAGTGACACAAGTTGCAGAAGGCAAATGTAGTTAGAACAACTGGTGATTGCTGCAAAAGATCTTTTGTGAGAGGAATCTCAAAAGTGACACAAGCGATAGTAGGTAGACATAGTTAGAAAAATAGGTAACTGATGTGGAAGATATTCCTATGACACTATAGGGTGTTTCCCCTGAGACTATGACAAGATTCAATCCATGGATGCATGAGAAAAAGCAACAAACTAAAGTAGGAAAGCAACTGTACAAAAGCCAGAAGATGCGCCGTGAGATGTAGCATTTGAAACAATAGGTACCTGTTTACCAAGCTTTCACCTTCTTAGTAGAGATTCTTTTTTTTGGCTACCATGATGCATGTTTGCTAGGTTTTCATCAAAGATACTTTTCTATTTTTTCAAATTTTTGTATTTTTGTATTTTTTGATTTTTTTTTTGTAATTTTGTAATTTTTCCATTTTTTGGTTTTACCAAGGCATCTATTAATAGGTTTTCACCAAGATAATAATTTTTTTAGGACTTTTAACTATATAAAAAGTGCTTTTAAAATTAGGTTATCTAGAGAACTGCTTTAGAGGGAGAGTGTTGATGGGCTCCTTGAGTGCCTCTCCCTTGGCCATAGAAAGTTGGTAAGCACCAAATCCAAACACTGTAGTAACTATATATGGACCAAGCTAATTGGGTTCAAACTTCCCTTTCTGTACTCATTGTTTCTAATTCTTAGGGTTTTCTCTCAAAATGAGATCACCCAGTTGGAAGTCACATGGCTTAACTTTATTATTGTAGCTTCTAGACATACATTGCTGATAAGCTTGGAGATGATCATACACCACTTATTGATGTTCATCTAAGAATTCTAGCTCTTGAAGCTGAGATATTTGGTAGTCATCATCAATAATGAGACCTTTCATGGAGATTCTCAAAGTAGGAATCTTAGCCTTAATTGGAAGCACAATGTCTGCTCCATATACTAAAGAAAATGATGTTGTACCTATTGGATTTTGATACTTGTTCTATAAGCCCATAAAACTAGATTAATCTGAAGGTGCTAGTCCCTTCAAGATTTATTAACTGTGTGATGCAAGATCTTAAGGATCACCTTGTTGGATGCCTCTGCCTAACCATTACTCTTGGGGTGATTAAAAAAAGACCAATGTTGTGTGATTCTAAAATTTTTACACAATTTTTTAAGATCCTTGTTCTTAAATTTTCCTCCATTGTCAGTAATGATGGTGGAAAGTACATCATACCTACATCTGATGTAATTCATAATGAAAAGAGCTATAGTTTTACCATTTTCTATAGAGTGAGGGACTACCTCTACTCATTTAGTGAAGTATTCTATAGCTGTAATGATGAACTTGTGTCTATTTGAAGAGGATAGGTGAATCTGACCGACAAGATCAAAGGCCCATTGTTGGAATGGCCACAATGTGATAGATGGAATTAGATCCCTAGCTAGAGCATGAATTGTATTTCTATGGAGCTAGCATTGTTTGTAGGTTTTGGCATATTTGATTTCCTCTTAGTCCATATTCAACCAATAGTAACCAACTCTAAGAAGTTTATGAGCTAGTGTCAAGCCATTAGAGTGAGATCTACAAATACCCTTGTGTATATTGATTAATGCATGTTTTGAATCATTAGGTTCTAGACACCTAAGGAGTTTTACATTGAGACCTCTCCTAAACAAGTTGTTAGCAATAATAGCATACTATAAAGCACTGTGGATAAGGTGACATTTTTCATTCTAGGTTAGATTATCCAAAATTGTTTGGTCACACAAATAATAGTATATATGGTAGTAGCGAGTGTTGGTGTTTGAAAATGTTACTCATTTCCAATTACCCCTATGAGAATAAGACACATCTAGGGGTAGCTGACTCCCATTTTTGACATATCCTTTTAGACACTGGGCCAACTATAAGGCTTGACCCTTCTTCTACTTTAGGCTCTGCAAAACCTAGGCTGGTGGACCTCAGATTCAAATAATATGGTACCAGTGCAAAAACATATTCCTGAATCTAACAAAGTAGATAAAAACCCCTTATATCTCCTAATATCTCACATAATGACATAGATCTAAGGTAGCAAATTGTAAATCTAGGAAATTCATAAGATGAGTGAGGGTTAGACTATTCTAGCTCTTCAACATGAAGGGAAAAACATTTGATTAATAATGTTGAACTCAACAAAACCCCTAATATGTAGCAACATGAACATTTGATCCTATAACAGATCAATGCCTAATCCATTGGGCAATTCTATGAATCAAATACATACATATTGGTACCTGAGACATATTCATATCTTCAGATACTTGATCTATCCATTCACCTTGTAAATAGATATCCATGTTCAATTTAAATCCCATTATTACATGATATCCTTCTGAATAAACTTGCAACCCTGTTGATTTCTCTAAAGCATTTTCATAAGCCCTTGAGTTATAAGCAACAATGAAACAACATACAACCTTAAGGGACTGCAACTACAACCTAGGCTCTTTGTTCAAAGATCGTAAAATATTGAAGCTCATTGAGAAAGGAGACAAGATTTAAAATGAAACTCAACCTACTATTCTTTGCATTAATTTCCTTGAAATAATACATTTATATGCATGAAATGAAAACATAAAATACCTAATGGATCTAACTTGTTGTATTATCCTTCCTACTACTGTTCAGACAAGATAATTATGCTAAAAGAATGATGTCATAGTCAAGGAACATGTCAAAAACTGGAACTAATGGTCTCACAGTGAAAAAATATAACCCCTAATGGTATCACAGCAACAAATTTTTTCTTTCCAAAAAATTGGAACACATTGAATGAGAAAGAATGAGAATGATATAGGATGAAGGAATTCCCAGATTTGCTTTGCATCTAACATGTGTCTCCTTAAAATTCCCTCTCTTTGCCATGAAAAGAATTTCACTAATCTCTCTCTTCCATGGGTGAATCAAATCTTTTCATTTTACTTCTCGAAGGCATCAAATATCTCAAAAACTTGATGATGAAATAACATAATTGATTTTTGATGTTAAAATGAACTCAATGTAAAAGTGAAAAATTAGTTAACTGGTAACTAGAAGACAAGAAAACCTCTGAGAGTTTATTTTTTCCACCATCAAGCTCCAAAAAACTTTTATATCTGCCTTCTAGCCCATTCTAATGATCAATTATGAATTTTTCTAATTCTGCTAAGAATACCCTAGGAATCACAAATTGGCTTGTAGTGTGAACCAGTGAGCACCTATGTAAAAACTGACCTTAGAAATGGAAAATTTAGATCTTCTTGATTCTGATGGTATATTGGAGCACCTATTTTGGATAAAAATAGCCCCTGTTATGCCTCTTTGAAGTTCATGCCTCTGCTTATGGTTTCCATGGCACTTGAAAATTTAAAAAAATTATCCTTCTATAAAGTTTCAAACTATAGAATAAACTCCAAATTTATTTGAAGTCTAATTTGCACGTACTTCTAAGAAGGAATAAAATAAAATTTTAATTTGAAACCTTTGAAAATTTCCTTGTTTTTTTCAATCTAGGTCAAACCTAGTTTGGCCACCTTGACACATGGTGAGATGTGATTTGCTCCTTCCATGCATAGCTATCAAACCCTCCAACAGGGGACCACATGTCATCATCAGATTCATCCATCTCACCACAATGTCACTATGCCACCTAGATGCCACATCATATTTTTTAAGTCACATTATTAATTGGCATGCAACTTCGCCTTAGCGACATAACGAATACCCTCAGATCTGCCACATGGGATGATCTAGTGCCATCTAATCATGATCTGTCACATCTTCACCATTCTTGGAATTCATGCCACATGTCACCTCATGATTGGTTCAGAGTTCCACATCATTGCTGAGTCATTCTATTTCGACTGCCTGTTTGCCACTTGTCACTTGCTAGTTTGTTGATTGCATTGGAAGTGAGACCCACATCTTACTTCATTAGATTTAAAAGTTTTTCGGTGATTCACTATGTTGCTACCAGAAAACCTTTCCACTTTCGAGTGGTGATATAGTGAATTGCCAGATTTTGGACTTTCTTGGTGAGTTTGAAATATGTTGACATCACCTTGTATTGCATGTACATTCATTCAAAATTTCATCTTTGACATCATCTATCTGGCTAACCATGAGCCCCACTAAACCACCGATGGCTTCTAAAAGGCTCATTTCTTAAGACACAATGCATGTAAAGCACAGGAGTATTTAAACTCTTAAAAACCTCCTTGTTTGGCGAATGTGGGATAAATGTTATTTGATGATTTTTTTCCCTATTTTGTGCTTCATCTCAAGCAACTCCCTTTATGGCCCACAGAATCCATTCTTCATTGAGCTTCCCTCAAAGATTACAGCTTCTCCTAGCATAGACTTGCTTGCCTTTTAAAAAAAATGGCTCCCCTTTTCAATGCATTGATTATCATCCTTGATATTGTGTCAGGCTTCCTCTGATCATGTGGGGCTCTTCCTTTCAAATGGCTCCTTATCTTTAATCTCCCTACGATTTTCCCTTGTTTACATTGGCATTTTGTATGATGCATGGCTTTCTTTCTCTATGCAACTTTAAACATGTCATTGGCTTCTTTCCAATCAGCGTGGAGTAGAATGTAGGCTCCTCATGCTACACCTTCTTGCAATGAGGCTGCCCTTTTTTGTGAGCTCCTCATTTATTTGCATTTTTTTATACCCTTCATTTTTTAATAACCTGCCTCCAAATCTTCCCCCTTTGGCTTTCCTCACCTTAACGCATTAGTTTGAAATTTTTCTCACATGGTCTACCTGTATGTTTTTCTTTTTATCTCCTATGTGTACCTTGCCCCTTTGAAAGTGTTTCTTGCAAATGGATTCAATCAACAAAAACCTTTCTCCCAACATGCTAGCGCTATTCTCTAATTTGAAGGTAGTCTTTTTCTAAAATATAAAATCTCCCTTTGCACGTGGGCCATTCTACCCATTTCCTCATTCTAACCTATGACTTCTTAGCGTGAGAGTGTCCTTTATAGCTGCTCCCCTACTGTTGGCTGCCCAAAATTTCATTTTCATCACCATTTGGCTGCCTATTGACCTTTACTGCGATAGGTTTCTCATTATAAAATCCATGATAAAATTGGCTATGAGCCCCACACACAAACTTCTGGCCCAAAAACAACTTGGATAAGGCCACCATCCATTCTTGAGCTGATTCTACTACTATCATAAAATCTCTTGATTGCTCCACATACATAGACCATGAATTTCTATATTGGAAAATTTTAGTGTTGAAGTCCAAGATTTTTGTTGGTGAAAAGAAGTTGATTCTAGGAGAACTAGGCAAAGCAGATGCAAAAGTTTGGATGGATGCACCCTCTAGCTTGCAACCTCTTTCATTTTGTCAAGCCAGTGCTAAAGTCTTATTCCACATATTGTTTCAGCATTTTCTTTGAGGAGATAAAAATCTCTTCCTCTTTGACTTGGCATGCATAAATAAGTCTGAAACAATAGACTGAGATTTTGGGGATGGGTATCTCCTACTGAATGTTTTCTGATTTGACGATGAAACTTCTATGGAGTTGGCTTTTGGTAATGATGATTTTGTTTTTTCTAATGATGGGGGCACTACTAAAGGGGCTAGTTTGATTGATCCTAATATTGGTGGCTTAGACTTAAATATTTCATGGGATATTGGAAAATTGTGTCTTTCTAGAGGATTCAACCTATAATACATAGGTAGTTGTTGCTTATTTTTGCGCCCCGCCAAAATTTGAATTTTAAATACTACTCGCCCAATGGTCACTCCCCAATTAATATTATTTTAAAAATCCTAGGAATTTCAAAAAATAAATTAAATGATCAAACCTTATGATTTATTTCTGCAGGCCTACAAGTTCCTCATCGTTGGATCTTCAGGATCTATGGCCCTCACCATGTCGTTATGGAAATTTGTACATTGATTACGTATAGCGAGATAGTGAGTGTTTGCCATGTGGATCAATGAGCCCAATTTAGTAGAGGAGGTTCGATCTGTATCTCTGGCATAGATTTTGGATAAAGCCACCAGCGCTTACTACCTCGCTATCAGAAAAACTATACATCGTATTGTTAGTGAGATAGCGAGGTGTCATGAAATTCATGGCAGGTGGGTCCATTTTCAATGTGACATCACTAGATTTTTTGATGACCCACCAGGGCTCACTAAGTTGCTACTAGGAAGTTTGTGGTTTTCTTCAGTAGCGAGTTAGCGATTGACCTAAAAATGAAAAACATGGCAAGGTTAGGAAAGGGATGCCAAGGTGGACATGGTGACTGTGCTGAGGTGTGTGCCAGGTTGTGCTGAGTTGGTTCGTGGGCCCAGAAGTTTTAAAGGGGCAAGTGTAGTGTGTGGCAAGTCTTTCACTATCGTCAGATCAACATGGATCTATGGTCCTTGCTATCTTGCTATGGGAAGATGCACGTTTTTTTAGGTATAGCAAGTTAGCAACTTGAGGACACATGGATTGTGGGTCCTATTTCCTTGTGAGCTACAAAAAATGTAGGTCTACCTGATAGATTTTATTGTACTTTCAAGGCTATTAGATTGTGGCAGATCGATGGTCCTCGCTATCTTGCTATGGAAAGGTGCTCAAAAGATATGCATAGTGAGATAACGACTTGAGGACATGTGTCCTGGTGGGCCCAAGAAGGTAACACTAGTTATTAATAGTGAGGGTTGGTAGTTGGCAAGACCATCGCAGTTAGGGTTTTGAGGAGATGACGTGGTTAGTAAAGTTAAGATGTGGTCAACTCATGAAGACCCACAAGGTGGCATAAAGAAATAAGCTCGTTGGTCCATGTGGATCATCCTGCTAGCAGAGTTTAGTTGACTCACTGACTCTGCTGATTCATGCACCAAAAATGATAAGTGATTGAGGTTTTGTGTGAATCTGATCTTCATGATCAATTCCAACCACAAGAAGTGAATGCGAGACAAGGAAGAACACTCCACCTCCAATCCAATCCATTTACTTGGTCAGAGCACAGTTGTGGCACTGCCTCTATCTTCTCAAGGCCATATTTTAGTTTAAAATCAGATTGCATGGTACCAAAAGGCTATACTTAGATCAGATTGCTTTAGATCTCCATGATTGTTCTTGGTAGGGACTTAATGGTGGTGGTTGCAGGATGGTTTGGAGGGAAAATCTCAGTTATGCTTGAACTATAAAGGCAATTTTGGTGAATTTTGGAAGGGGACCTTTCTCTATTATTCTCTGCAATTTTAGTGTAAAATTCCCCTGTGCCTCTAAACTATATGATTTTCTATCTTATCTCCTTCAGCCATTGGTATGAAAGTGCAAGAACTCTTTGCCTCTACTAGTGTTTTGTGGAAATCTATAATCTACATGACTGTATCTCCTTGGCCTATGAATGATAATATAAGTGAATCTCTGTTTCCTTGTGTTATTCATCTTGGTCTTCTGATTTGCATATGATTATTTGATTAAAGCAAGTCTGAACATGTATATCCTTAGTTTCATTCTGGTTCAATAGTGCATATATGGGTAGAGATTGGTCTGAACACTCTATTTTGGTGCATCACCTCTTTAGACTAGATTAGGTAGATTTTCTTTCATGCTCTCCTTCTCCCTTTTCCTCTCCAAGAGTAGTTAGGTGCATCCTGAGAGTAAGAGGAAGACAACCTTCTCTAGAGACTCAACCTCACAGTTCAAGTCCCACAGCTGGGAGGTTGTTTCCATGTTTCACTAGGTTCTCCTCGTGCATAGGCCTTGGACAAGGGTGCAAACCTAAGTGACAATAGTTTTTGGCATGCCCAGTGGGATAGACTTTTAGAAAATTTCAAGCCTATTGGTGTCAAAAGGAAAAATTTCAAGATCAATACCGAGGAGATAGTACTGGCTTTGATGTTTAAGCCTTCAAGAGGCTCATTCTTCAAAGTACTTGGCGACTCTGAGTTTCAAATACATATCTGGTTCCAGACCAAAGTTGTAGTGATTCATGCCCAGAGCTGAAACAAGGGAATCTTCTAGAGGTAAGTTTCAGTACCAAGAACTTTCACTTTCAAATCCTAGAAGAAGGAGGACTAGAATATCTTTATCACCAGTTAGGAGTGCAATAGTAACAAAGACCCCTGCAAGATCTATCTCTACTCCTCCTTCTATTAGATCTCAGCCTAGATTGCCATCAATACATATCAATAGATCACTTGTCTATATGGCATTGTCTAGAGCTCATACTTTTTCCACCTTTAATGGTGGGAGCCCTCTCTTATTAGCCCAAAGACATGACATACCAGTAGCTGCACTCAAGAGTATACCAGAGTTTACTGGTGAAACTTCTATCTCTCCCTCAGAACACATTCAAGAGGGTGGAAATGTCTACAATATCCATGGTATTATAGAGGATGATGTTGCAGTTAGGCTCCTAGCCTCATCCTTGAAAGGAAAAGCATTACAATGGTATAGAGGTTGAGCTCATGGTTCTATAATAAATTGGGATGGATTAGGAGCAGGATTGTGCAAACATTTTGAGGATAAAAGTGAGTATTTGTCACTTTTTGAGTAGTTGACTACTATAAAAAGAGCCCCCCATGAATGTATGACTGATTTTAATTATAGATTTCAAAAGACATGGGATAGAATACCTACTTCAGTGAAGCCTACCCCTGGTAATGACTTCTTGCATTACCTTAGAGCTTTTAACAGTGATATTGCCACTACAATCCAAACTATGGGAGGAGATGCCTTGCCTAATGCTTATGATATAGCAATAAAATTAGAGAACATCCTAATACAAGGAGGTAAACTAGCTCCAAGGCCTCCTATGCCTTTCTTCCCTGATGTTCCAAATCATCAACTAGCAATGGCTCCACTTCCCACAACTTCTACATCACAATCCCTTGTCCTAGTCCCTCAAGCTTCCACATCTTCAAATGGGATAGATGAAATCAAAGAGATGATGCAATTTCTGATGTAGAACATGGATAAAAGAGAAAAGAACCTAGAGAAAAAATAGCAAGATCACGGGAAGAAGTTAGAAGATCAAGGGAAGAGATTGGAGGATAATTTCTCTATGATGTAGAAAATGAGCAACAAGGCGGTGACTTTAGAAAGACAACAAGCTCAAGGTAGTAAGCCTCACCAATTGCAATATCAAACTCCAAGTAGTGGTAGGCCTCCAAAGCCTAATCATTGGAATAATTCTTTTGATCAGAGTAGGTAGGGTGGCCATGCTTCAACCTCAAATGTAAACCAAAGTAGGGCCATAGTCCCTCAAAATAATATGGCTCAAGATCACGATTTTTGTCCCTCCTGTAATTACTCCTATGCCTATTGTATGTGTCAGAGGGCTAAATCTTTTATGGCTTTGATAGTCCAAGAACCTACAGCAAAACCATTATACAAGGAGGACCAATTTAAAGATGCCTCAGATATGCAAAGATAGGGTGATTGTTCTTTTATGAATCATCAGATGGAGGAGTATTGTAATGTAAACAAGGATTCCATTGCTCATAACACTAGAAGCAAAAGAAGAGCTATAGAAGATGTTGTCCCTCCTCCTCCCAATCAGGCCTCAACTTCAAGTGCAATACCTCATGAGAAAGCAACAAATAATATATCAAGTAACTTTCAGTAGTAAAGGGAAAATCATGGTAGAAAAGATAGAAGTGATCCTCAAGTTATTCCATCTCAACCTTATACAATTGCAGCTCCTAAGGGTTCTACCAAAACACCTGTTATGCCATTCAGTGTGGTAGAGAAAATGAAGAAGAGAAACATGAATATCTCCATGTGGGATGCTATTGCTACTATACCCATGCAAAAGAGGTTGGTACAACAAGAGCTAGAAAGAATTAAACCAAAGGATCAGACAATCAACATGGAAAGTGCCACAAGCCTAGTACAACCATCAAGGGAGGTAGAAACAACTAAAAAGGTTAGACCTCCTCCATTCTATTTTTCTCTAATTATAGGGGGAAAACTAGTCCATAATTGCATGATTGATTTAGGGGCTAGCAGTTCAGTGATGCCTAGGTGTGTTGCTGATGCTTTGGGAATGAAATATGAGCCCATTGTTAGGGATGTATTATAGTTGGATGGTAGTATTGTCAAGACTGTAGGGATCCTTAGGAATGTGGAGATGGCCTTGCATGCATTCCTTAGTTGTACTATAACCCAAGATATCTCTGTTGCTGAGGTCAAGCCATATTTTGCCATTTGTCTGTCAAGAGACTTCACTGCCCAAATAGGTGGTTTCATATCTTCTGATTGGTCATATATGTCTTTTAAAATGAGATATGGAGCCAATGCTTGAATTAGAGTAGAGCCTCAAGCCCTCCATCATGCTAAATCTTACACCCCTAATTCCATCAACATGAATTGCCCTATCTTGGAGATGGATGAGAGTGACATAGTGAATGAGCCCGCTACTCCCCTAGCAAAGATATCTGATTTTTTCTTGGATGAATGGGCTGATGCATATCAATTTGATTCTACATCAGAAACCCTTGAGACAGGTCTCAGTACATATTGTATATTGGAGAAAGATGCTCTAGTCCCCAATCTTGTGGAGACTAAAGAAGATATGAATGGGATATGGAGTATGTACTTTGATGGGTCAAGGAATAAAAATGGATCAGGAGCTGGTGTGATGCTAATTTCTCCTGCACAAGTAAGGTACCACTTCTCCTTTAGGCTCCAATTCAGTTGCACTAATAATGTAGCTAAGTATGAATCCTTGATTCAAGGTCTCTTACTTGCTCAAAAAAGATGAATTCAAGCCTTAAGGGTGTATGGAGATAGTGAGTTGGTGGTTAATCAAGTGAGAAATCAAAATACCACCAAGAATGGT
Organism: Cupressus sempervirens; assembly: GCA_028749045.1. Lineage (NCBI taxonomy): Eukaryota > Viridiplantae > Streptophyta > Pinopsida > Cupressales > Cupressaceae > Cupressus > Cupressus sempervirens. The sequence goes on from CM053792.1 coordinate 241,142,900, forward strand.
TTGCTCAAGTCTTATAAAAATAGGGTATGGGATTTTCTTGAGGGTTTTAATGCATTTAATATTCAAAGCATCCCGAGAAAAGAAAACAGACATGTTGATAGACTTGCAGCAATAGGTGCATGTTATGATGTGCTAGGGAATCTTGAGGAGGAGAAGAAGAAACAAATTAGAATGGTAGTAAGACCTTCCATCCCTGATAAAAACATCCATTGGAAAGTGTTTGAGTCTAATGAGAAAATTGTGAGCTTCTTGCAGAATGAGGCATAAATTTCAAAGAGGAATCAATCAAGACTACAGAATCAGTATGGTGATTAGATCATTTATCTCAGTTCTAAAAAATTTCCTAAAGGTCTCATTACTCTAGAGAGTGTTTTTAATCCTGATGACCAAGCAAGAGGCAGAGGTATGAACCTAGCTACTGATGAAGGTGACTATACTCTAGTCATGATTGCTGATGGAAAGTCCTTAAACATGGGTAAGGTATGTTCTGAAATTGAGCAAGAAAATTTTATTTATCTGTGTCAAGAATTTAATGATATATTTGCCTAGACATATGATGATTTAAAGGGTTTTGACCCAAGGTTATTTCAGCATACCATAGATTTAATTAATGATGTAAAACCAGTAAGACAAAAATAGAGGCCAGTGAATCCCAAGATTGAACCCCTAATGAGAAAAGAGCTATCCAAGTTGATTGAGGCCAACATAATTTTTTCCATCAAACACTCATCATGGGTAGCAAACCTTGTCCCTGTTAGGAAGAAGAATGGAGAAATTAGATTGTGTGTGGACTTTAGGGACCTTAACCAAGCTTCTCTTAGAGATCACCATGCTCTCCCTTCTATGGAGTAGATTTTGTCCAAGGTCAATGGTTCAAAGAGATTTTCATTTCTTGATGGATTTTTTGGCTACAATCAAGTGCTGGTTAAAGAGTCTGAGAGGTACAAGATTGCATTTACCACTAAATGGGGTACTTATGCTTATTGTAAGATTCCATTTGGGCTAACCAATGCAGATGCTACATTTCAGAAGGCAATGGAGATGGCCTTTAAAAGATTGATTGACAAGTTTGTCTTAGTTTACCTTGATGATATTACAGTGTATTCTAAGAATGCAGAGGATCATTTTGATCATCTAAGATAGGTATTCCTAAGATGCAGAGAGTTTGGGGTTTCCCTTAACCCAAGAAAATGTGTCTTTGCTACTAACCAAGGAAAATTATTAGGACACATTGTATCTAAATATGGCTTAACCATTGATCTAGAGAGAACAAAAGCAAGACTTTCCCTCCCTCTTCCTAAACACAAGAAAGGGCTGCAAAGTTTTCTAGGCAGGATAAATTTTGTGGGAAGATTTATCCCTAATCTTGCTACTATGGTGGAACCTCTTACAACAATGCTGAAGAAAGGTATGGTCTTTACATGGACCAAGGAAGGCAAGGAAAGTTTGGAAGAGATCAAGACAGAAATAGATTTAGCCCCTACTCTCATGAATCTAAATTTTGAGAAGGATTTCATTCTTTATACCCTAGGTGCCGAGTCAAGCATTTTTGCTATCTTGACTCAAAGAAATGATAAAGATGAGGAGCAGCCTATAGCTTTCTTTAGAGAAGGGCTTAAGGAATATGAAGATAAGTAAAACTATGTAAAGAAATTTAGACACCTCCTGTCTCACAATAAGATTCATTTGTTAGTACCCCATGCCAGTGTGAAGGAGTTCCTTTTGAACAAAGATGTTAGTGAGAAAAGAGCTGGTTGGATTACAAAGGTAATGGAATATGATATTGACATTTAGATTACTAAGCTAGTAAGATGGAGGGGGTTGTGTAAATAGATGCTATCATCTCAGGAGCCTGATGAGGAAGCTGATATGATACTGACAGAGCAACAAGAGGTAAGAGATAGCAACCCAAGGAGTTGGATGGATGATATGAAGAGTTTCTTATTAGGGAATGGATACCCTCAAGGATTAGATAGAACTAAAAGGAGATAGTATAGATTATAGTTAATTCCTTATGTCATAGTTGATGGTATCCTTTTCAGAAAAGATTTTAATGGATCCATATTAAGATGCCTTGATACAGACTAGGCTGAAAGAATGATCAAAGAACTTCATGATGGTCCTGATGGTGGCCACTTCTCAGCAAGGAAAACTATAATGAAGATCATGAGGGCTAGTTACTTTTGACCAGCCTTGTTCCATGACTGTCATAGGTATGTGACGAAGAGTAAAAAATGTGCCTTCTTCTCTGGCAAACAAAGACTTGCAACTCTTCCCCTTCATCCTATTTAGGTGGACCAACCTTTTGCTCAATGGGGATTGGATTTCATAGGCCCTATCAATCCTTCTTCTAGTTCTGGTCACAAGTGGATTCTAGCTGCTATAGACTACTTTACCAAATGGACAGAGGCAGTATTATTGAAGGATGCCACTAAATCTTCAGTTGTTGAGTTCCTTGATGGAATTGTGAGTAGGTTTGGTGCCCCTTCAACTATTATTTTAGATAATGAAAAGTCTTTTGTTGGAGCTCAGATTTGTGCATGGGCAGTGGATCATAATGTCTATTTAAGCACATCCTCAAATTATTACCCCTAGGGTAATGGCTTGGCTGAGTCCTCCAAGAAGAACCTGATCAGAATCATGAAAAGAGCAATTGAGGATAACCAGAGGTGTTGGCATAAAAAATTGAAGACTACTCTATGGGCTGACAAGATAACACCTAAAAGATCAATAGGGAACTCACCATTCATGTTGGTATATGGTAGAGAGGCAAGGCTTCCAATTTCATTGGAGTTCCCATCCCTAGAGCTAGCTCATTAGTTGGAACTAATTGAAGATGATGCTATGACAGTAAGAATGGCAGAGCTGATGGAGTTGGAAGAGAAGAGAAGTAAAGCCATGCAAACCCTAGAGACACACCAGTAGCAAGTAAAAAAGAGTTTTGATAGGAAAGCCAAGGTTAGAACTTTCAGAGAGGGGGACTCAATTTTAAAATGGGATGTAGATAGGGCAAACTAGGAAGACACTCAAAGTTTGATGCATTATGGAGTGGTCCCTATCTGATTGAAAGTTGTAAGTAGGCCAATTCTTTTCAGTTAAGTAGGCCTAGTGGTGAAATTCTGCCTATCCCAGTCAATGGGGTTTATCTCAAGCCATGTTTTTGAGGGTTTGAGATTCCATGTACATAGTTAGCATAGTTTTGTTTCCAGTTTGTTCCCTGCTTTTCCAAGAAGTGCACGAGCACAGTTGTCTCCATGAGACAACAATTTTTGAAATTTTGAAGGTTGTAGAAGGAGGTTTCATCTCTGGTTCTAGTTGCAGAGACAAGGGTTTTAGGGTTTTCTACTTAGAGGTGGGGTTAGGGTTTCATAGTGCTCAAAATCTACATGTTTTTTACAACTTTGTAACCCAATGGATGCTGCAAGTCCTTGGTCTTATGCATAGTAGGCTAGCATCCCATGTGAGTCACCAGAAATGTTGCTTAATTTTGCACCCTGCCAAAATTTGAATTTTAAATACTGCCCACCCAATGGTCACTCCCTAGTTAATATTATTTTAAACATCCTAGGAATGTCAAAAGAAAATTAAATGATCAAACCTTATGATTTATTTCTGCGGGCCTGCAAGTTCCTCATCGTTGGATCTTCTCAAGATCTACGGCCCTCGCCATGTTGCTATGGAAATTTGCACATTGATTATGTATAGTGAGATGGTGAGTGTTTGCCATGTGGATTAGCGGGCCTAGTTTGACAAAGGAGGTTCAATTTGTTTCTCTGGCGTCGAGTTTGGATAAAGCTACCGGTGCTCGCTACCTCGCTATTAGAAAAACTATACATCTCACTGTTAGCAAGATAGTGAGGCATCATGAAATTCATGGTAGGTGGGTCCATTTTTGATGTGACATTGCCAGATTTTTTGATGACCTGCGGAGGCTTGCTAAGTCACTACCAAGAAGTTTTTAGTTTTCTCTAGTAGCGAGTTAGCAACCAACCTAAAAATGAAAAACATGGTAGGGTTAGGAAAGGGATGCCAGGGTGGACATGGTGACTGTGTTGAGGTGTGTGCCAGGTTGTGCTAAATTGGTTCATGGGCCCAAAAGTTTTAAAGGTGCAAGTGTATCGTATGGTGAGTCTTTCGCTATTGTCAGATCAGCATGGATCTATGGTCCTCACTATCTCGCTATGGGAAGATGCACATTGTTTAGGTATAGCAAGTTAGTGACGTAGCGACACATAGATTGTGGTAGATTGATGGTCTGTGCTATCTCACTATGGAAAGGTGCTCAAAAGATATGCATAGTGAGATAGTGACTTGAGGAGATGTGTCCTCATGAGCTCAAGAAGGTAACACTAGTTGTTAATAGTGAGGACTGGTAGTTAGCGAGACCATCGTAGTCAAGGTTTTGAGGAGATGACGTGGTTAGTAAAGTTAAGATGTGGTCAACTTGTGAAGACCCACAAGATGGCATAAAGAAATAAGCTCGTTGGTCCACATGGCTCATCCTGCTAGCAGAGTTTAGTTGACACGCTGACTCTGCTGATTCATGCACCAAAAATGATAAGTGATCGAGGTTTTTGCGTGAATATGATCTTCATGATCAATTCCAACCACAAGAAGTGAATGCGAGACAAGGAAGAACACTCCACCTCCGATCCAATCCATCTACTTGGTTAGAGCATAGTTATGGTGCCACCTCTATCTTCTTAGGGCCCTGTTTTAGTTAAAAATCAGATTTCATGGTACCAAAAGGCTATATTTAGATCAGATTGCTTTAGATCCCCATGATTGTTCTTGGCAGGGACTTAATGGCAGCTGTTGCAGGATGGTTTGGAGGGAAAATCTCAGTTATGCCTGAACTATAAAGGCAATTTTGGTGAATTTTGAAAGGGGACCTTTCTCTATTATTCTCTGTTGTTGCTCTACAATTTTAGTGTAAAATTCCCCTGTGCCTCTAAACTATATGATTTTCTATCTTATCTCCTTTAGCCATTGGTATGAAAGTGCAAGAACTCTTTGCCTCTACTAGTGTTTTGTGGAAATCTATAATCTGCATGACAGTATCTTCTTGGCCAATGAATGATAATATAAGTGAATCTCTCTTTCCTTGTGTCATTCATATTGGTCTTCTAATTTGCATGTGATTATTTGATTAAAGCAAGTCTAAACATATCTATCCTTAGTTTCATTGTAATGCCCCGCCCGGAGATCCTTGGAAACAAGGATTCAAATCAAGCCAAGATATTTTTTTTTTTTACAAGTATGAATGCACAAGACAACATCATACAGGGATCACAAAGATCGCAACGGAAGACTTCAACATAATCCCGGCAACCAACGAGTCTCTGAACGCCACTACCAAACTGACACACACAAACAAAGCCAAAAAAGACAACGCACATGATGAGGGCACAAGAAACAACCACTCATCAACAAAACACCAAGCTGGGGTAAAATGCAGAATCCCAAAATTTGGCTAAGCCTGAAATCCTGAAGCCTTGAAAATTGGCTAAGTCTGGATTTTTGAAGCCCTGAAATTTCCTAGAATCCATAACTTATCTCAGAGAGGTCTGGGACCTATCTCAAACGATATATTTTAAACCCCAAGACTCATCTCAAAAAATAGAGAAACGCTCATACCCGCCCAACTGGGTAGAACTAGCATATAGAAATGGAGGGGAACACTAGTTCTCAGCCTCCAAACAAATGGCTACCAAAAACAGAAGCAGAAACGAAGCAGAACCAATAAAACGGGAAAGCCCTACCTCATAGCCAAAAGGGAAAAATGAGAATCTGAACCATAAAATAAATATCTCGCAGAAGTAGCTGAAAATCGCGGCAATCCAAGGTTTCTCTGAGCTGGATCCAACGTGCCCAACCTCGCGATGATCCCACGCCCGTAGCTCCCACAACGAACAAAACAGTAAATCCTCATGAAGAGGATTTTGGGTTTTACTCTCCAACTTTCCAATTTGAAAGTGAGAAGTGAGGAATTAAATTCCTTTTTGGATATTTATTCACTTTTTGGGTGAATAATCAATTAGGGCATTTAACCAGCCAATCTAGTTAAACCCCGAATCGACCCAAATGAAAATAGGCTATTCCTATAAATAGGAATTAATCTATGGCAAAGCTACCAGAAATTAAAATAAATCAATTAAAAAGCCCAAAAACCCAAAAACACATAAATCTCCTGAACAACTTTCACGACAAAGCAAAACTCTAAATGCACAGACACGCTTACTGGTCTAATCACATAATGCAAATGAGTTTGGATTTAATAATCACTGAAAGGTTTAAATTAAACATTTTAATAAAGGATACGTTGACCATACAAGGACAACATTGGTAAAATATGAAAGGCTGAATCACTAACTCCATGTGCCATTGCCAGGGATATAATCCAGCACACTAAACAACACGATCAAGTGCAATTGCATATAATAACATAGCCGAAGCAATAAATACATTAAATCACCTAATTTAACCATTTATTTAATTATATTAAAATAATCTATTTACATCACTCACGTTCGCAAAAGGAATAGCAACGCAGGAATGAAGTAAATAACCATAGCATTAAATCCATCACATAACATAATCAGAGGTATGTCCAAATACTAGATAACCAGATATCATCATAAAACACACTGTCATCTCAAAATGGCATCATCATGCAATATGATTAAGTGAACAACATAGTAGTCTAATAACTATGATACTGGAATCAAAGAGTAACATTTGACCCTCAGGTCATCTCAAATGTAAACATAACATGAGAACAAATATCTCTCAAATCAAAATAAAACAAGGTAAATGTCCGCAACACATAACCAAATACTCCAACAAGAACAATCCATTCTAATTACTTAAGCATTTAATAATGCACTAAAACACATAAGCAAACACAGTCATAAACATGACTAACCACTGCTACAGGAACCTAGTCCAGTGTAGCATGGTAAAAGAACACAGTGCAATCTCTGCACACATCTCAGGGTAATCACAGAACAACCTCATGATACCACATCAATCCTGGTAACCACTGGCACAAACTTCAGTGAACCAAAAATCACATCATAATCTCAAAGATCAATCAAAAGCATAAACAAAGCAACTGATACAAAAATATAAATCCAAACACCTCGACGGTGTAGACCACTCAGGGTGACAATCATGATCTATCACAACAAAAGATCAGCAAGGTTGCATCCATCAGGACGACTTACAAAAGTCAAATGGGAGAGGCACTACATTCATTCTGGTTCAATAGTGCATATATGGGCAGAGATTGGTCTGAACACTCTATTTTGGTGCATCACCTCTTTAGACTAGATTAGGTAGATTTTCTTTCATGCTCTCCTTCTCCCTTTTCCTCTCCAAGAGTAGTTAGGTGCATCCTGATAGTAAGAGGAAGCCAGCCTTCTCCGAAGACTCAACCTCATAGTTCAAGTCCCACAGCTCGGAGGTTGTTTCCATGTTTCACTAGGTTGTCCTCATGCATAGGCTTTGGACAAGGGTGCAAACCTAAGTGACAATAGTAGTATCACATGTCTCTTCTCCTTTTCCCATCTGGAAGCACCTAGAAGACATATCCACACAACAAGTGCAGGTTTAATTGGCATTTTAGTGATATCTTTAAAACTTCTTCAAGATGGTTAGCATGGCCAATATGATCAACCTTGCATACATGATGATCCATCAAAAAATTCAGCTATAGAGTCAAATTACAAAGTCCTCATTTAATTAAAGCTCCTAGTAAATCAAAAATGGCAGAAGTGATGCCTCGATTCCCCAAACCCAAAGCTCTTAAATGATTTATAAACTTTATAATGTCACTTGGATAATCTCAATCCATAACCTCTTAGCAATCTAATGCAGATTAGTCCAGCTAAATTTTTTTTGTTTCCAAATAACTGAATTGCAAAACTAATTCATTCACCCGCTGGCACTAATTTGATTGAAAATCAGTTGCTGGAACATCATTGAAACTCATTTTACCACTTATCTGCAAATTGTGACTTTTTGCTAATAGGCCCTGCTGGCTGGCTTTAAAAATTGACCCAAACATCTGATCAGGCTTTGAAATTAGACATTATGATTCTCTATTTCCCACAATTGCACTCTATTGAATCTCGTCCTATGAGGAATTTAGGGTCAAAAGATATTGACCGTCAAATTTGACCTCTCAGAACTGCTTGCAAGAAAACATGTTAGAAAATAATAAACTGCGTTAATATTTGGCTTTGGAAACTAGGTAAATGGATACTTGGGGGCATGAAAATTAGGACATTGATTTATTGTCAGAAGGAGAGTATAGATCTATGATTTGGGCTTATGAAAAATAATAGGACACAAATGGCAAGCGGTCAAAGTGGGTTACTCAGATTTTGCAGACTGGAAACAATGGCATACAAGTGATTTTTGCAAATGGAATTGACCTGGAAAAGTGTGTAGACGTATTCATCAAGACTTGTAAATTGGCAGACTTGGAGTATTTTTAGAGTACAACATAATGGTATAATCCATTTGATCTCACCTATCATGGATTAGGAGTTATAACATCACGAATAGGAGTTCAAACAAATTTGCATGTGCTAACACCAGTAAAAAGTTGCAAGTTGCATTTGGAATCACATTTGAAAAATGAACAAATGGATTCATCATAGTCTTAAAATTGAAACATAGCATGCCTCTAACCTCTAAAATGAAATGTAAAAGGAAATTCAACATTTTGGTCAACTGGGTCAAAGTTATAACACATCAAACAAGGCTTCCTTGAATTTAGAACAAATTGCATTAGCATGACATTGATAAACAACCAACTTTGAGGGATTCAAAACCTATTCAAATGGATTCAAAATGACTCAAAATATGAAACATAGGCTCTCAAGTATGGACACTAAACACTCCAAAAGTGGTGAGTCATGAAAAATCACTGGGTGCGAGATATTTAGATGCAAATAAGGCCTCCTGTCATTGTTTGACAGGTGAAAATGCAAATTTGAAATGTGCTCGAAACGAGACTTCACGAACTAGCTTGGAATGGAAATTTAACTTCACGAAACACATAGAAACACTAAATGGAAGGTGTTAGAAACATTGAACACCTGTTAGGCCTCAAATGTACAACCGGGCACATATGCTTTTAAAAGCACTTATAGGGCTTAATTTCTCAATGGTACTCAAAATCGAGAAGGCAATTTTGAGTCCCAATAGCGGGATGAGTTGTGTCCTACAATATAATAGATCATCTAAGATTTAGGGGAATATATTCAGGGTAGAGTAACATCACTAGTACGTTTGGCCTCTATTTTTGACAAAAGTTTTTGATGAGAGGCCAAATTGGCTTGTGAACTTCTTTTTCTTGTTATGCTCCCGTGTTCGTCAAAATATCCATGAACATGGGATGTAAAAATAGTTTAAAAAATGGGATTATATTTGAAAAAAAATGAAAATTGAAACACATTTTTCATTGTTCACGGGAGGAGGTGGGATAGTATATAGAGGCAGGATAGCATACAAAGGCCATTTTTTTTTCTGAGGTAATGCATTACAATGCATGAAAAAGTTGAGAGACCCATTTTGTATATACTCAGAATCAAGTATTCTTTAAAATCCCTACACAGAAACCCCATAGCCTAATTTAAGTGATTTATTTTTTGAATTATGCTTATTTTCACATGGAATATCTTTTCTCCTTGCGCATAACCCTCTAATTTTTTTTATAGGGCCATAAGTGTATTGTTTGGTAGGGGATCGCCTAAAGATAGACCTAAATGCTACCTTTCCCAACTCATGGGTGAACTTTTCCATCACAATTCTGAGCTCTCTTTAGCTAAATTTTGTTAGCGATCAAGGTATGTGATCATACTCAACCTTTCAAAGGGCTACACACCTACTTGTCTCCACTTCTTCCTCCCCTGGGGTGTGATTTTCACAAATTTGAAGAAAGAAATTGCTGGAGTAGTGATGCAAGAAGAACATAATCCCCACAAAATTGTAGTAGTAAACCCTTGCCAAATTAGAATCCCCACAAAATTGTTCTTCTCAAATGTGACAAGGGTAACCTAGGGTAACCCGAGAGCATTCCAATGCAATATTTTGCATGATTTCAATTGAATAAAGTTTGAGATTTGGTAAATAACATGGAGAGGTATAGATTAAAAATTTCCAAGTAATTTTTAGGAACCCATGCAAGGAAAGAATGTGTATTTGATTACTAGAATGTGACTAGTAATATATTATAGCGTAAAGCTTTTGAGTGTGTAAAGTTGCAATAGGACTTTGTACGTTAGATGGGTGGTTAAAATATGGATATAAATTGTGAAAATAGTATAATAAGAGTATATTGATGTGTGAAAGACTTGTGTTGAGTCTAAAAACAATATTTTTGGATTGAATACAAGAAATAATAGATTTGGAGTAGACTATCATGACACGATAGCAAGGTATAAAGCTTGTTTTTATTTCATTTGATTAGAGATATTTAGTGTGTCAAGATGGTTGGAGTTTTAGAAAATAAATCGAAATGTTTAAAAGTGTCTTTTGTGGTATGGGTAAGGAAGATATTATATGTTAAGGTTACTAGATGGTTGTGTTAACCTATATGCTAATAGGAAATTGCAAACTTGTCAAGTTTGGGTTATGGGCAATGTAAATGCTGATCACATAATGATAAAAGTGTCTTTAATGGTAGGGGTAAGGAAGATACTATATGTTAAGGTTACTAGATGGTTGCGTTAACCTATATACTAATAAGAAAGTGCAAACTTGTCAAGTTTGGGTTATGGGCAATGTAAATGTTGATCACATCATGATTCCTTGTAAAGTATTCCAAAGGTGTAGCTTTTCATTAGAATGAACTTGTGGATGTTGGAAATATAAGAGGAGTAACTGAGAGGGGAGGAGTAAATTAGTTACTACAAAAATGAATCCCAGATCCCTTTTGATGTCAGTACAAAATGCAAACAAATAACTGAATACTGCTGAGGCTCGGTAAACACACAAAATGTTATAACTTGGTAGTAACTGCATTAGCTCAATAAAAGATTAAATTAAGAACCATTAGATGTTATTTGAGATTACCATTACTTTAACTTAGTTTCAAGCACATAAAGAAAATAGCATGAATACATTTGACACCAGGATTTAACGTGGAAACCCAATTCGGGAAAAATCACCAATAGCAACTTGCTATTGATTTTCACTCTCCTGAAGTGAGCCCTGTTAGGAGCCAACCCTGTTAAAGGTTACAAAAAAATATGTTAGGTGTGACCTTATTAAATGATTTAATCACCGTATTAGGACTAGCCTAGTTAGAGGTCTTGAGAACAATTCAATGGAATTGCCACCTTGTTAGAGGATTTCCAAATAGTTGTTAAGCCAACTTTGCTAAGAGCTTTAGATCACTGCTATAATGGTTAGAGAGTAACAATGAGTTGAATTGATTTGAATGCAACTTGATTGCTGATTTTAGATCTTTTTTTTGGCTTTTACTTGATCCTTCTTGATCGAATATGGCTTTGCTACACCATAAGGATATTTTTCTTATCCTTTAAATTTTCTTCTTCTGCTTACTAATAGATCTTCACTCACACCACCATAATTCACATACTCTCTTGCACTTACTTGCACACTTTCTTCCACACTTTGAAATCACAACTTGACCTTATACTTATACCTTTCACTTTTTCAATTCAGCTCAAATGCAACTTATAGTAATTAATATTAATCACCTCAGTTAGTTGGAATCAATAGATAACAAAATAGGAAAATGCTTTGCTAGCCAACCTTTCTTGGTAGAAACTAACTCTGAAGTGAGAAACTAACTCTGAAGTGATTTCCTTCATTAACCAACATAAGCTCAGTTAACACTACAAACTTACAAAAATCCTTTGGCAACTGAGCGAGCTCAATTATCACCAGTTCCATCCAACTTTCTTTCGCTACCTGAGTGAGCTTAGTTAACACTCTCTTTATGCAACTTTTCCTTTGATGCTCGAGTGAACTCGGTAGACATTGCCTTCTAAACTAGGCAAACACAGGAACACTAGGTAGATACTGAGAATTGTCTTCACTACCCAAGTGAGCTCAACATATATTGACTGATAATGATTATGAAATTTGTGTAACATCAAAGACAACACATAATTAATCAATTGTATCCAACAATCTCCCTCTTTGGCATTGATGGCAACACAACATGTCATAGCACAATGAAATTTTGGATTTGAGAACTCCCCCTATCGGTATGAGCTATTCCTTCTTACTAAATTTTGTTTGCAATAGATGTTACCAAGTTCATTCAGAACATTCTCCCTCTTTCATCATACTTCATCTTTTAGAGAGCTTCTCCCTCCCTAGTTTCTGACTTTATTCTGGTTCCAAAGATTTCTCAGAGATATGACAGTAATCTTCTTCCTCTTTGACAACACATGCCAAAGACAATAACTCTATAAATTCCAATGTACCTTAAGTACTAATTCATCTTCAATATGCCCTTTCCAGTTCTACACCAACTGATTGATCTTTAATAGGTTCTGGGTGATGCATTCACTAGACTTTATTTAGTTAATTTCATATAGGGGAATGACCCCTAGCTTACCTCTTAGATACAAAAATGCATCCTTAGGTAATGGCTTGGTAAATATATTTGCAATCTATTCCTTTGTATTCACATATTCCAATCTGACTTCTTTATCTTGCACCAATTCTCTTAATAAGTGATATTTTATAGAAATATGCTTTGTTTTCAAATGCATTACTAGATTCTTTGATATGTTGATTGCGTTGGTGTTATCAAAATGTATAACAATTGGATCTTTGATTTCTACCTTCATTCATTCCAAAAGTTGTTTGAACCAAACAATGTTAGAGCAATTGACTACTGCTACTACATATTCTGCCTCTACTGTGGATTGAGAAGTACAATTTTTCTTCTTTCTTGTCCAAGATACTAGTCTTTTACCAAGAAAGAATGCTCCACCACTAGTTCTTTTTCTATCATTAAGACTTCCTGCCCAATTAGCATCTATAAATACTTTCAAGTCCAAATTGCCTCCAAGTTTGTACCATAAACCATAGTCTTTATTACCTTTTAGATATCTCATGATTCTCTTGATTTCCATCATGTGATTTTATTTAGGATCTGCTAAGAATCTTGCCACTATTCCAACTGCTAGAGCAATATTAGGCCTTGTGTGAACTACATATTGCAATTTTCCAACCATTGATCTATAAGTAGTCTTATCCACTTCTTTGGAATCATCATTTTGACCTTATACTTATACCTTTCACTTTTTCAATTCAAATCAAATGCAACTTACAATAATCAATATTCATCACCTCAATCGGCTAGAATCAATAGATAAAAAAATAGGAAAATCCTTTGCTAGTTGATCCTGCTTGGTAGAAACTAACTCTATAGCAGTTTCCTTCATTAACCAGCAAAAGTTTGGTGAACACAACAAACTTATGAAAATCCTTTGGTAACCGAGCAAGCTCGATTATCACTGGTTCCATCTAACTTTCCTTTGTTACCTGAGTGAGCTCAGTTAACACTCTCTTTCTGCAACTTTTCCTTCAATTCCCAATGCAACATAAAAGTGCCATAATGGTCCAACTGAAATTCAAATGGATCATCCAAGCCCATGACAAAACTCATGTCAAGAAAAATTGAGAAAATAGGCCGAAACATAAAATGAGGTAAAAATCCTAAAATTTGGAAAACTTCAAAATTAAAACTCATTTGGCCCTTGGGTGTAAAAACCCCAAAAATCCAAAAAAAATGAGTTTAGACACCAAATGCAAAAATAACCAGCATAATAGCTCAAAACCCCAACCCTCATCTTGAAAATAGGAAAGACATTCATACCTAACTAATCAAGTAGAATCAAAAAATAGAAATGGAGGGGAACACTAGTTCTCAGCCTCCTAACATACTTCTACAAGAAATAGAAGCTAAAATGGAGTGAAAACAATAAAACAAGAAGGAAATACCTAACCCAAAAAGGGTAGAGATTGAAACCTATAGAATAAAATAAATAATCTGCCAAAACTACTAAAAGTGATGGCAAAGCAAGAACTCCCCAAGCCAAATCCAAAAGTGAGAAGTGAATAATTAAATCACTTTTCAAATACTTACTCACTTTTTGAGTGAATAGTCGGTTAGGGAAAATAGCCAACTAGAGTAGCTAGACTCTGAATTGACCCAAATGAAAATAGGCTATTCTTTATAATAGGAATTCACCTAAGGAAAAGTTGCTAGAAATTAAACCAAAAAGATTTAAAGGTTGAAAATCCAAAATCACAGAAAATCATTTAACACTTTTGGAAAAGAGTGAACCTCTAAATGCACAGACATGCTTACTAGTTTAATCACACAATGCAAATGAGTTTGGATTAAATAATGTCTAAAAGGTTTTAATTTAAAAAATTAAAATAAGGATATGTTTACCATACAGGGACACCATTGGTAAAATATGAACAACTGAATCACTAACTCCATGTGCCATTGCTAGGGATATAATTCCTAGACACTAAAACACACGATCAAGTGGAATTGCATATAATATAATATCCAAAGCAATTAATGCATTAAATAACTAATTAATCCATTTACACCACTCACATTTGTAGAAAGCATAAAGATACATGAATGAAGTAAACAACCATAGCATAAAATCTAGCTCATAGCATAATCAACAAATATGTCCAATAAACCATATAACCAGATAATCATATATCATCATAGATCTACTATCATCTCAAAATGACATCAACATGAAAATATGATAAACTAAACAAAATAGCAGTAAAGGATCTATGCTACTAAATCAAAGTATAACATCCGAGCCTTAGGTCATCTCAAATTACAAATAACAATAAGAGTATCAAGTATTTTTTGAATAAAAATAGACAAGGTACAGACTGCAAACATGAGAGACACTATAAGCACTACATGAAAAACATCATTAGGAAAAAAACCATGGGGGAGAAGTTACTATGAAGAACAATTACAACATGGAATGGCAATTTGATGGAAAACACATTGAGATATACCAATGTGTGAGAATGATTGATGAATAAGATTTCAAAAGAAAAATTAACAATCTTTTGTAGTTGGTATTCTTGGAACTAAATGTTTTCCATCTATGTTGCCATCAATGCCAAAGGGGGAGATTATTAGAAGAATGACCACTAATGATATTCCTATGGGGGAGTATTCTAGATATGTTACTATGATGATATGTTACATTCATGACTAATTTTTTTATTGATGTTAACATAACAGTCTTCTGTGGTATCTGACGAAAGAACAATAGAAAGATCAAGTTGGTACAGATGGATGGTTTAGTATTTTTACTATCCAAGGTTATGAGAGATACTTTTTAAATTTTTTTACATCTCTTAGAAATTTTTTTATTTTGAGAATCAAGGTTAAGGATGTGAAGAAGACATGTTGATGATGATGTAGCTAAGCTTACTCATCATAATATTGTGTGTATGAAAAGTTTTTCAAGTTGCAAGATAGAAGATTAATGTTATCACTAAGTGTAACATGTTCTTAAAGTGGTCCTATAATAATTAATTGAGAAGGTCTAACAACTGACTCAGGGAATTATTTTATAGATTTGATATAAAGGAAGGAAATTTTACTTTATCAAGTATGAAACACAGAAGTAATTTGTAAGAAACACAAGAGAAGAATGCAAATTTGAGCAGAGTAGAGCGGAAGTGAAGGAAACTTCATTGCCAAAGTTTTATTGTGTGATCTAAGGATTGATATTTGGATTTGATGTTCATGACTAGGTCTACAAAGTCTAATAGTGATTGGTTTAGTTGATAGATAGAGGAAAGATGAAATTAATTGTAAATTACTTCTTTGGGCAGTGAGCTCTTCTTGTAATTGAAATTGCATATTTGGGGAGTCAGATCTTGTTGCATACATTGTACGATAGCTCCTAATAGGGTTAGCCCAACTTCTAATAGGGTTGGAATCTCCTAACAAGATTTTTAAATGTCCTAATAGGGACTCATATGTACTAAATGTTGTAATAGACTCTTAACAGTGTCCATCTTGTATCAAGGAATATTTATGTTTGTACATCTTCTTATGGGCATCATTCCCACCGAGGTTTTCCCTATGATTAAGGCTTTCCCTAGTTAAAATATTTGGTGTAATTATCTATGTGCATATTGTTATGGTTGCTATTTACTTTGGTTGAGTGGTTAAGTTCAATTAAAGAAGTTAAATGTTTTAATTGTTGGATAACTAATTCACACCCCCCCCCCCCCCCCCCCCTCTCAATTATCTTGGTGAACTATTGTTTCTAACAATTACCTCATTAAAGCTAAAGTTCAAGTTGGATGGAATGATTGAATATGATTCAAAAATTGTTGAAATAGGCTGGAAGGAAGAAAATAAGAAAATTCAACTCAAAGTAGATTGAAACAGAGCCAAAGAAGGTGATATAAATATCAAGACTAGATCCATCTTGGCTTGTACTGACAACTATTTGAGAAGGAAGACTATGAGATCATTCAGCGAAACAAATTGCTTAATCTCCAAAACCTCTGACCTCCCATTTTCATCTCATGCTGTAGGTGACACTTAAACTCCTAAAAGTAATAAAGAAGTGATATCCCCTAAGAATCTCATGGCTCCAAGGACCAAGTCTAAAACCAAGTTTGTGGTGCTTGCTCATGAAAATGTTCAAAGAAAGACTACCATGTCTCAAGATCAAAACAAAGGGGATGAACTTACTTTTTTAGACAATAGTGCTATGAAATGTAAACAACCATACAAAAAGAGAGATAATAACACCATATTTTGTTAACTAGGGAAACCGTGGCTAAGGGAAAACCCTGGTGGGAATAGAACCCATTAGCTAATTCATTATATATAAGGATCCGGTTAAGGGTATTGATCATGTTAGGAGTCTATGAAGCATGTATAGTGTCTCGAGTCCCTATTAGGAGACTAGGCCTTGTTAGAAGCCTCAACCCTATTAGGAGTTGCTTCAACCCTGTTACGAGTTGCCGGATCATATACAAATGTGTGCAAGAAGAGCCCACTACCCTAAGATGCAACTATACAATAAGTTCTTCAAGAAATAAGTATACATACAATATTGACCTGTTTGTTGTACTTCACAAACCTTCTAATTGACGATTCTTCACACAATAGTGACTGTGTATGTATTAGTCTACATCAGATCTTTGCATTACATATCAAGGTGTTGCATTCATTTGTTACTCTCATTTCACAAGATCATATTGACTTCGCATCACCGAAACATTCATTTTCATTTTTTTTAAAAACTCACAAATCACTTCACAAATAAAATACCTTACTTATATGGGACATTTTAGTGAATTCTTCTTTAGTTAGCTCATATAACATCATTAGAGTCGGCTCAACAAGGAAATATAACCTAAAACAATAAATCAAATCGTTAACCATATTCTGTTGATATGCTCTGTTCTGTACTATGTCAACACTACATCACTATTTTCATCATAACTCAAGTTTGGTTGACTATACAGACATGCACAATGGTATATGTTATCCTTATGTTGCCATGCATCTTTGGTGAACTACATAAGAGAATATTCCAAGGGAATATTTTGTTATCATCAAAATTGTCTTGCTACTGTAACACCGTCTGATACTTAGACAATTTTCTTGTACAACTAAATAAGGTTAAGCTGAAAAAAAAATATGTTTCCATAAATGACAACTATAATTTCCCTTAATAGATTGATTGGACATTTTTCCAACAATCTCCCCCTTTGGCATTGATGGCAACATTTTGGGATAAATTGGCTAATTTACAAACATGTTGTCATACCTATCAAAACAAATAATCATAACATAAAACATTAAAGACATTTATATTCATGTTTATGAAAGATTACAGTTCTTATCACTTCCTAGTACAAATTATTGCTCCCCCTTACATACATATTACAATTCTTTTACAATGCAATTTTCCATATAGTCTCTCCTTTTGACATCAATGACAAAGGTGTCAAAAACTGTCAAAATCTGGTTGCTACATGTGAAAATTTGGAAAGAAAATCACTAAAATTTATCTTTAACTACTCAAATTGTTTCTTCTAGCTATCCTTTAGTGCATTAGATACATTGATAAGTTCACATAAAGCATATGTTGCCAATTCTAATGTGTTCAAGTTTGTAGCCACAAACTTGTCATATGAAGAATTTGCAAACAAGCACTCTTTCAATTGGTTTTCCAGTAATGTTATCTGAGGGAATAAATGTGCTCTCAAAAGAGTGAACATTTTTAGGATTTTCTCTTTCTCCTCTTGTATTTCCCTTATATTATCATGAAGTAACTGTACTATAGGCTCAATGGTGTCTATTTGTTGATTTAGCTTCAAAAAGTTGTTAATGACTGTTTAAAGCTCAGTCACTTTATCCTTGATTTGGTCATCATATTGTTTTAGATGAATGTGTGCTAAGTTACACTTAGCATATGCCTATTTTCCTTCCTCTATACACTACCTCAATGCCTTAATACATATATTCAGGGTTTCTATGTCATTTCTTATATTAGTGCACATTGTGTTTAGGAGTTTACCATCATGCTTAGTTTGTGCTTGTATGGTAGCCACATTCATAAGTGTCGAGAACTCATCATCAAAGGCCTTGCACAAAATTGTTGCATGTTGGATGTCTGTTGAGGTGTCAACAAGGCTCACTACCTACTCCATTTTTTCCAAAACTATGGTCAGAGTCTTCTCAAGTGACTTGACTGACTTCTTTTCAAGAAGTTTTCTTAGAGATCATATAAGATTATTCGCCTCATCTTCTTCATTAGATTGAGTTGGGTCTGCTATTGTTTCTATTTGGGTAGGAGGAGTGGAAGTTCCTACTACTATTGTTCCTATCAATGTCACACTTATGGTACCTAATACAATACTAGTTTCCATCTTTTGTGTAGTTTCTTTAGTAGTCTTTTGATCATTTTCATTGTTAGAGCTACTATAATCTACAATATTGTCAACAATGGTGGCACCATAATTCTTAAATGGGTCCTTTGATTTGTCAATAGTCACTTTGGTGTTATCTACTTGCATAGAGTCACTACCAATAGTGATGTGAGGAGGAGAGCTTGGTGTAGCTATAGGTTTAGTATTGTGAGGACGGCTATAAGCTATTGGACTATCCTCCTTTGTCTGTGCACTTTCTTAGGCTTCTATTGATTGGGCACTCACTTCAAGCATCTATACACTTCCTCCAAGCATTTGGCTTGCCTCTACTAACTACACACTATCTTCAATCATCTGCGCACTTACTCTAGGCATCTGGCTTGCCTCCACTAACTACACACTATCCTTAGGCATAATAGACATGAAAGAAACTATGGCTTCTTGAGTTTCTTTCTTGATTTCCACACAATTACCACCCATAATTAGGATGGATATTCTCTTATGCCTCAGTATTGGTGCTATACCTTTCAAAATTTCTTTTATGTCTTCTTTACTATTTATAGTACATAACTTTCTTATCATGTTTACTCTTATTTGTTTGTCCTCTTCTATAACTCTATTTTTCCTATTCATCAATCTATTGTAAAAATCTTTGGGTATTTGCTCCTTTATAGTATCAAACCTTTTATCTTTCAAAATCATATTTCTAACTACAACATTTTCTAGCTATCTCCTATCCATGTTATTATACAAGTCATAATATTTATTCAACTGTATAAAATTGTTATCATTAATAATTTTCATGTTAAGGTTTTCTACCTTTGGCTTCCATGCACTACGTCTTGCTGATGTTTTGACTTCCTGATCGACTACTTCAACTTGTCTATCACCAGTTTCTTCCTCAGACTCAGATGAGTAATCTATAGATTTTTCCTCCTTTTTCTTGGTGCACTGATTGTCTACTTTGTTCTCCTTGTAGACTTTTTTTTTGTAGTTGTTTCCTCTATCTTCAATAGTTTCCTTGGTGGTTGTTGTTGTGCAACTATTGCATAGGGCACAAAAGGAGTCTACACACTTGTTTGGGCAATTGTGATCTCTTTTGTAGGTCCTACCACTACAATGGGTGTTGGGGTTAGGATCTCAGTTTGGCCACTAGATTTTGTCTCCATGGCTATTCCCTTTACCTCATCAAAATCTTTCCTTGACATTCCAAATTCCTTTTATGATGGAATTAATAACTTTCTCTACCTTCTTCTTGGAGTCCTTCATGACTTGACTAGTTTTTACTTCCCTCATTTTCTCTATATATGTTCCCCATCTAGGACAGTTAGAATCAACTTTAGAGTGAAGAACTATCTATGCATACCCTTCAATTAGGTCCTCACTCATTTTACAACCCATAGGTTCAATTAATTTCACTCGAGGAACTACTACCTCCATGCATGTAAAGTCTATTTCAACCATAAAACATATTTCATCATTGTACTTTTCTACAAGTGCTAGAGGTATTCTATACCTCTTATTCATTTCCATCTAAAAAGACTTCATGATTTTGTCCAATTCACTATCTCTAATTGCTTCAGGTCTAGATCTGTAGGCTTGAGTTATCTACTGCATTGCACACTCATTCTCATTCCAAATTGTAATACAAGGAAATTTCTTGGTAGCATAGAAGAATATATGTGTTAGAAGGGATTCAAATCTAAATATTGCACTTGTTGACTTCTTGATTCTTGAGATATTGTCCAACAATTGAGTTCTAACAATATCACACATGTTTACTTCTTCACCTCTTATAGCTAGGTAAGTTGCATGTAGAACTCCTCCAGGGATTGAATCAATTCTTGATCCATGGTTACACTTGTAACCCAAAATTTTGTAAATAAGCCTTACTCCATCATCTTGGATTGAGTTGACCTTCATATTCCTTCCATCAAAATATGTGTTGAGATTTACCTCAACAAGCTTGCACACATTCTTGATATTTACTAGATTGCTACCTTGATTGCTTAATACCGTGACCTTGGGAATTAGGTCATTATCAATGCTAATGATAGATATTCCCAACCATAAAAGATCATCACAAACTCTACTAAGAATTATTCTTGTCTAGTCATTATTATCGAAGTCCATATAGAACATATGCTTAACTAGGTTAAGATGTTCCAGAAATTTATGTTTGGATTTCAATAAAAAATTATTGTTGCACATATTTTCTAATACCTTGTGAATCTCAAAGTCACCTATACTTTCAATCTTGCAATGAATGTAACCTCTAATATCTTCCACATGAAGAACATTTTCCAAAATTTGTGAAAATGCTTCAATGGGGTCATCGAGCAAAGAAACAAATGGGTACTTCTTAAAATTATACCTAGGTCTATTGCTTACATTATAAACTTCTTGCCTTGCCATTGTTTAAGGATTTTGCTCAAAAATTCAAAAAAATACTTCAATTATGTGCACTAGGGTTTTTGGTGACTTTGCTTGCTTGTAGGGTTCTTTAATTCTTCAAATATTTCTTCAATCTTGCTCATAAACTTCACACAAAAAAATCATGTGTGCAAGTCAGTTTGCATACTTTAAATCTTCCACAATCTATATTGCACAATAAATGCATATCTTCCACTAGTTCAGTATATTGTCTATGTGTTACAGAGAGTTTGATCCTTTCATATCTCCTCATCATGACCATATCAAGAAATTCACACTTTACTGTAGACTTCTCTCAATGTCTACTACATTCTATCAACTATGCAACTCTTAATACCTTCTCCACCATTGGTTGTCAATAATTAATACTTTGTTCCACAAGGAATGCTTAATTTTGGTGAGAAGAGTCATTGACAATAAGTGACTTCATTGTCCTATCAAGTACAAATTCTAAAATTATATAAGCACTTTCTGGTTCCTTTGCTTTCACAAATGATTCCTTTCATTAATTTGTCTGTTCTTTTACTTCATTTCTTCTATTGCTCCTTCTATAATTCTGATTCCTATTTAGATCTCTTCTATCCATTCTGTAAAAGCTTTCTGTGTGTCCAAAGTTATTACATAAATGACATATAGGTACATCCTTTTGTGCTCATTCAACTCATCATTAGGTTTTCTACAATTCCTTGCAATGTGTTTAGGATTGTTGCATCTATAGAAAACAATCTGTCTTCTTTCTCCACTTTCATTACTGTGAGATCTTCTCTTGTTTCCTACATGGTTAGTGTTCCTATGCATCCTGCTATTTGAATTATCACTATCAAATTTGGGTTTCCTACAATCTATTTCATATTGACCATAACCATGACAATTATGACAATAACATTTTGACATAGGTTTGAAAGACTTACCTTCACAATTGGCTTTAGTGTCTTTAGGTTCATCACACCAGGCAAAAGATTCCTTTCTAAACATATCTTGATCAGATTATTTGTCCTTCTCTGAGTGAGCAACATTCACTTTGTCCTTAGATGTATCATCTATCTTACTTAGGTTCTTATTGACTTCAAGACCAATAGGTTCTTTTGTTTCAACAAAGAAAGAATCCAAGTCTAGTCTTATCATAACTGGGTCTTTGTACACATATTTGCTCTTCAATTTTATCACTGCTAGTATACAATTTCTCAACTTGCTACTTGGTTTTTACCAACTCACCTTTCACAATAGTGTAGTATTTTTCTAATTCTGCATGTTCTATCTTAATAGATTCTAGTTCTGATGTTACCTTGCTTAACTGGGGTCTCAGATTTGCATTCTTTGCTTTTAGTTCAGAATCAATCTTACCTCCATTTTTCTTAAGACTCAACTTAAGTTCAATTATCTTTAAATCATGTTTTAGGATCTCATTTTCTTTCTTTAGCTCTTCAATGTCATAATCACTAGATTTATTAATAGGACCTTTTTATTTTAGGTCATCTATCTTGTCCTTCAATTCATCAATGTAGGCTTTTGCATCCTTGTATCTGTCTTTGAGGCCATCTCTTTTATCAATAAGAAGATCAATTTATTCAAGTGCTTCTTCAATATTTTTCTTCAGTTGTTCCATATCCATAGGGATCATATTCAAGTTGTTAAGCATTTTCTAAATAACTAGGCTTTGATACCAATTGTTAGAAATATATAATACTGAGAGCGGGGGGGGGGGGGGGGGAGATGAATCAATATTTTCAATCTTTTAACCCACAACTGAATATTATTAATCACTATATGATGTGTATAATAAAATAAGCCAATAGTGCTAATCAATGTAAGGAACCATACACAAAGAGATCATAACACCATATTTTGTTAACTAGGGAAACCCTGGCCAAGGGGAAACCTCGGTGGGAATGAAACCCACTAGATGATTCACTCTATATAAGGATCCGATTAAGGATATCGACCCTGTTAAGAGTCTATGAAGCATGTATAGTATCTTGAGTCCCTATTAGGAGACTAGGCCTTGTTAGAAGCCTCAACCCTATTAAGAGTTTCTTTAACCCTGTTAGGAGTTGGTGGATAATATACAAATGTGTGCAAGAAGAGCCCACTACCCTAACATGCTACTATACAATAAGTTCTTCAAGAAATAATTGTATATAAATATTGACTTGTTTGTTGTACTTCAAAAACCTTCTAATTGATGATTATTCACACAATAGTGACTACACATATATTAGTCTGCATCAGATCTTTGCATCACATATCAAGGTGTCACATTCACTTGTTACTCTCATTTCACAAGATCATATCAACTTCGCATCACTGAAACATTTGTTTTCACTTTTTTTTAAAACTCACAACTCACTTTGCAAATAAAATACTTTACTTATATGGAACATCTTAGTGAATTCTTCTTTAGTCAACTCATATGACATTATTAGACTCAAATCAACAAGAAAAATATAACTTAAAACAATAAGTCAAATCGTTAACCATATTCTGCTACTATGCTCCGTTCTACACTGTGTTAGTTCTGCATCACTATTTTCATCATAACTCAAGTTCGGTTGACTATACGGACATGCACACTAGTATATGTCAACTTATGTTTTCATGCATCTCTGGTCAACTATACAAGAGAATATTCCAAGGGAATATCTTGATATCATCAAAACTATCCTCCTGCTATAACACTATTTGATACTTAGACAATTTTCTTCTACAATTGAATGAGGTTAATATGCAAAAGAAATATGTTTCCATCAATGACAACCATAACTTCCCTTAATGGATTGATTGGACATATTGCCAATAGATGACAATGTCGAGTTAATAGAAGCTCCAAATGTAGTGTAGTCTGGTTTCATGACTCCTCCCAAAAATAACCAAGGAGTAGTGACCACTTGCACCATTCTACCTTGGCTATCTAGCTCAATAAGTAAAAAGTGTAGTCTCCAGCTTGTGTCCGTACCTATTAAAGACATAGGCATAAAGTATGTGGCTCACATCTCTAAGAATAAGAAGGCAAAGAGCAATGCATGGTTATTCAAGGATCCTATAATGGTTAAGGTTCTAGTGCATTTGGCTACCTAAAAGAAGAAATAATTTTTTATAGAAATTGATGCTGAAGAATTCAAGGTTACTATCATGGATTTGGGGGGCATTTGCAGAGAAACCAGTAATCATTTTTTCAAGTTTTTCACAAACCGTATGATGAACCAATCCCAAAAGGATAGTAAAGAAAAGAAGGAATTGAAGAAGCTGATAATCACCATGGCTGATTATATAGATTCCTTGATGAATGTTCATTCTTTGCCATTAATGAAAACTCTACAATCCTTTGATCCTAATTTGTTAGATAGTCAACATCTAGCCAGGAGAATGTAGAGAAGAAGGTTACTCTCAGAGGCAATGAATGAATGGTGGAGTCCATTGTGAAGGAAGGAAGAAAATTTATCCTAGAATTTGATGGTCTGAATTTTCACAATACAAAGAAATTCCAAAATATGTGTGAAAAATCATGTAGGCCTTGTGTCCTACAAATTAAGGTTTCTCTTTTTATAATTTTCAATTTTTTTGTGTTACCCTAGTCACTTCCTGATCTCTATGCTGTTTAAATTTTATTAAATTCTCAAGGTTTGTCATCAACATAGTCATTAGAATTCCCTATTTATGTGAAAACCTTAGTTTATATTCAATTTTTTTGAAAGGGTTTGCAAAATTCCTAAGTTTTCCCCTTTTATGGTGTTACGGTGTTAGGTTTTCCTGTAGAAGCATTAAACTCTTTGTCTTCTATCTCTATGGTCATGCTTCATCTTTGGTATAAAGGCATAAAGTTATTTTGGTTTATGAGCATATGGTTGTGTAACCCATAACAATGAAGTGATGGACTTCGAGGATTTCTGGGTATATGATTCACCTTTGGGTGAAGAGGTGTAAAGGGTTTTCATGTATTGTTAATTTTTTGACTTACGGTTCCATGGTGACAAGTTGAGCGAATGAGCAAAAGCAATTCATAAAGGTACTTCTAGTCATGCACTTTCCTTTTAAGTGTATAAGTGTAATAAAGTTTAAAAGTGGTTATGTTTTTTGATTTATGAGGATATGAGTAATGAGTTGAGCATGTGGGCAAAAAGGTTTAATGTTTTGATCTACACTCTCATGATTTTCTGAATGGCATAAGAAAGTAAGGGCCCATCATAGCGTAAAGGTATATTAAAGAAACATCAAATGCTTTTATGGTTCTATGATTAAGGGAAGCACGTAAGAGTGAAGCAAGGTTGAATTTCATCTACATGCTTCTACTATTTTGGTTTGTTAACAATTGTAAAGTGATGACATAAGGAGTAATGTGTTGTGTTGGACCTGACAAATTGCCACTTGGGACGTGAGATGAGTGAATCAAGTTGTAACACATTGCATTTGTCAGATGGGCCCGAACCACATGAAGGATAACTTGAGTCATTCTTTTTTCATATGCTTAAATCAACGATGATGTTTTTTTCTAAGATCTGATTTGGGTCATTGATTTGTTGAAAAAGAAAATTTTCCTTATGCTTATATGTTAGCAAGGATACTATGTGAATGAAAATGTGTTTCAGCTCTTTCTTCATGGATATGAGACTAGTTTAGGCAAAAAAGTGTAAAAGATATAATGGGGAATGAAATGAGTGCTTTACATTGCTATGGAGGGGATGAAATGTAAGAGCGAGAGGTAGATTGTAAAGGCTTTCTAATTCAATGAGAGATGCTTATAGCATATGATCGGGAGTAATTTTTCAAAGGAGTCTGGTGGTACATGAGTGCAAGAATGTTAAGAGAGATTTGGAGGGTTGCAATGCTACATTTCCACCATAAAGGTGTAAATTTTTTTTTAAAGGTTTCTAGTGGTATGCCAACTTGCATAAGATTGAAAAACAAATTTCAAAGAGTATAAAAGCATAAAAGGAATTGCAAAACCATGTTTTAAAAGGGCTAACACTTCTACACTTGAAGTCTTATGAAGAATGACCAAATAGGCATAAGGATTTAGTAGTTGTATCTTTGGGGTTACAAAGACTAAAGGGTTTTGACTTAGTGTATGAGTGAAAGACCAAAATAAAAAAAGGATTGGCTAAGGTGTTAAGAAAAAAGGACAAATTCAATATGGCCAAGTAAAATAAAAAGTGGAAAGATACTACAGGATTGAATTACACAGTTGATATTCTTTGTCGACATCCTACAAAGGTGGTATTAAAACTCGTGCATGCAAAATTTATTAAATCTAGTAGATTGCATGATTAAACTATAAATATTTATTTGAATGTTCAGAATATTTTCCACTTCAAAGAGTTTGTGTTTTCTATTCAAAAAATTCTCTAGGTGTCCATAGCTTTGTGAATTTTTGTGCTATTTTAGCGAGAATTTGAAATATAGATATGCAGAAAAAAGGCTGACATGGAGATTGAAGAGGTTCCTATTGAAGAAGTAGAAGTTGAATATGAAGGTGATGATGTCATAGAGGTTATAGCTAAAGGAAAGAAAAAGAAGGGTGCAGTGAAAACAAAGAAGAAATCAAGGGTGAAAAAGCCGAACAAGCACATAGAGGACTGGTTAAAAATACTTCCACGGTCATCCAATACAATTTTAGCAAATGAACATGTTTTCAAAGACCCTTACTTCCTATGTAGGGATGCAAAATGCCCTAAGATCAATGGTTTTAATCTATTTTTGTATTTCTACCAGAATAGAATTGAGAACATACCAGTGTGCAATGCATGGAACAGGAACGTGGCAAAAATGATATTTCTAGTGTTATTTATTGATGTGGACTTATTGAAGGCTTTGATAAATTCTTATAATCCAGTCACAAGGTCATTCCATAGGCACAATGGGAGTATTCTATGCACACATGATAGGACTTCTTTCATAGAAGCTTTTGGTTTGGAGGGACTAATGGATGTGCCCATAGACATTATAGATTTACAAGGAAAATTTGGGAGGAATAAGACTTACTATCTAAAAAATGTGATGCTACCCCACAACCCTTACAATCTCAAAAAAGTAGGGCAGATTCCAAAGAAAGTAGAGGATCACTTGCTAATGAGCATATTTAAAAACTACGTCAAGAATACAATGTATAGATTACACAAGGTAATGGGAAGTGATGGGGAAAAGGATTGTGTATATATCTTGTTGATTCTAATAGCATGTGATATACAAGACCCTTTTCACAATAAAGAATATAAATATGTGTGATTCATCAAGGACAACATGCACCATCAAATTTTCAATGCCAAGAAGGGGAAGATGAAGGATTTAAAATTCCAACATTATTCATTGCTCATACACCTGATCTTGTACAAGAAAATTGGCTACATCAGTTAGGATTTCATTGACCAAACTTCTAATGAATTTGGTGAGTTATCTATGCAATTATGGACTCACATTTGGGATACGAATTTTCATTATTCAAATGCAAATGCGTTTTCCAATTTGTTTAGTTCTATTATCATGAGAATGGTAGACCACATCTTCTTTAGGGTCCCTAATATTTTGAGAACATTACTTAGACCTTCTTATTTAGATGATAAAGTGAAAATAGATCATAATTGGGGTGACATATTTTTGTTTAAGGAATGTACTTTGATGAGATTTTATGCATGCCGACAACCACCTCATCTTTTACCCAAATATCTTCCTCCTAGGTTAGCTATTATTGAATTCTTTTGACATTTTTTACTAATGAACAAAGAGATGATTCCTCCTTCCCTACACAAGCCCACATTTGTTTGTAGAAGTTTTAAGGTAGGAGATTTTGTAATTGGGAAGAATACATATGAAGAATTAAGTGAGTATTTAGGTTAGTATAAGTTTGCTACTGGACCTTATAGAATGTATGACCCAAAGAATTATATAAAAAATGAGGTTCAAGCCATTAGGTGTCACATTCCGCCTCCTAGAAAAGCAATCCCTATAGAAGATTTAATTGCTAATATAGTAGCAATAGGGGAGGCTAATGAATTGCTAGGAAAGTATTGTGAAATTAGGAAAGTGGAGGATTCCTTGAAGAGGACTAACCCAAATTTTAAGGGTTTTTACACTCATATCCCTTATCTTGGCAATTTGAGGAAAATGATTGAGAACTTTGATAATATCATGGCCCAAATGCCAAATGAGCTAGAGGGAGTGGAAGCAATAGTGAACAAAGAGTCCCCTGAGCGTGATGTTCAACTAGAAATTGATATTAAGGAGGAGGAACAAACATCATCTTCCACATGGGTAGCCAAAGGAAAAAAGATACATAAAACAATGCACATCCTAGAGAGCGTGGTGAATAGAGCCCTATAAGTCATGCCAGGAAATGATCAGTATTTTTTTGATATCAGAAAGAATTACTTGTAGGAAAGGGCTACAGAGGTAGGAAGAGCCTCAAATGATTTGTAGATTGTAGCCTCCAAATTGGATGATAGGCTCATCTAGTCTAATAAATTCATGGAGGATGATGACTTTATTAAATCATCTAAATTTAAGAGTCTTTTATATAAGATTAAGAAAAATGAGCTCACATTGAGCCTCATTCTAGGAGAGGATCCTAAGAAGAATAAGGAATTGGTGGATAAATTGCTAGCATATGATCTAGACAATGAAACTATGACCCTGCAGAAGCCAGGGAGTTGGTTCATTGGAGTGGCATGATTTTAGTGCCAAGATGGGATATAGAAAGAGCTTTTGTTCTCAACCAAATAAGAAGTTAAGACAAGGCAATCAGCTCTGAAGCCAGTACTAGTGAAGGCCTAAAGAGAGAGTCAGGATTTAGTATAGATACAAAAACCCTAATAGTATGGCTTGTTTCCCCTGACACCAAGAAACCTAAAATGATGGATATAAAGGAAACTGCTCAGGGCAACATGATTGTTTGGACACTAGACAACACCACTGTCAAAGAGATCTCTAGCCTAGTTAAACACTTTGCACTCATGAATGAGGCAAAGGTGGTTCAAATTGTGGACTGGCTTGTAGCTACATATAATGAGTGTCTAGATGTTACAAAATTGTATGAGGAAGAGCTAAAAAATAGCTATGTACAGAAGAAAAAAATAGAAGAGTTGGAGGGAAAGATTCAGAGCCTAGAAGAGGAAGTAGAATCTCTAAAAGACCAACTCAAGACTATAGCAGAGGTAGAGCATGCAAAAGGAAATGTGGAGGATGTGAGGCACACTGTGGAAGCATAAGCCCAAATAGAAGATATACCCATAGGGGTGACAGTGCTAGTGCCTATGGCAAGTGTAGAAGTAGAGGTATCTTAGCCTAGTAATGCACCAATGGGTGTAATGTTGAATATGCTAAGTCATAGGATAAGCATCTTGAAGAGGATATCTAAGGATGAATTTAATGCATTCACCAACTTGCAAGTAGCAAAAAAAATGTGTAAGGAAGCTATAGGTTGGTTGACCCTATTTTTCAGCAATGGGGACCTTATATGCAATTTTTTGATAGATTGTTACCTCTATTAGCTAAGAAGCTAGACCTTCCTGATAAGGTCATTTTCGTTAAAGAGGGTATGGACAAAGTGAAAGATTTGTTACAATTCTTTATAGGAAAGTTGACAGTCATTTAGAATAAGATGAAAGTGCTGATCAATGGGTTTTATTCCTCAATCCCTTTTGTTCTTAATCCTGATAACCAAATAAAGAATTTCAATGAATGTTCTAATTATTTTGCCCACATTGTAAACCTACCATAGGTGGCATCCATCATCAAAGGTGACACTGATGAATTTTTTTTTAATGAACTCATTGATACTCTATTCAAAATTGAAATTAAAATCAATAGGTTCATAATAGAGGGAAAAGTGATCATAGATGCTAGGTGGCAAAAGTTTGTTGGAGAATTAGCAACAATAAAGACATGCAAGTGGCCAACATAAAGAGAAGTCATTGTGTGGGAAGAAATTGTAGAAATAAAGGCTTTACCAATAGGGGGCAATTGAAGAAGAAGACAAAATTGAAGATTTGATGCTCTAGCTGTCATGTCGCAACTGTTTCTAT
Organism: Cupressus sempervirens; assembly: GCA_028749045.1. Taxonomy (NCBI): domain Eukaryota; kingdom Viridiplantae; phylum Streptophyta; class Pinopsida; order Cupressales; family Cupressaceae; genus Cupressus; species Cupressus sempervirens. The sequence continues at coordinate 241,173,301 of CM053792.1, forward strand.
TGTTACTCTTTTATGTTAAGGTTGCAAAGATATTTTGAAAAGTTTTTTTTAGTCCTTGTTGTAAAAGGACACCTATCATTCACATTTACCCTTTTCTTGTTGCACCTCATGCTTATATAAATGAGTTTTCAAGGCATTGTGATGGGTCTAAAAGTTGTATATTTTTCATTTCATTGAAAAAAGGTATAGTTTGTCTAGTTTTATGTAGTTGTTTTGAGTTTACTATCCATTGTGTACTCTCTCATAATATATAGAAATGACAAAATCAACAAGATATTCTGGGCTTCTCATTAAGTTTCTATTGGTCATTGTATTAGTCATCTAAAAGGATAATACAAAGGGGTATTTGCATCAAATTTATGTCACCAATTTCTGTCTCCATTTTATGAGTTTGTTTACTTTGAAGTCATTTGAATAAGGTTTAATTGATTGAATGGAGTTTGGATGGATTGTATACTAATTCTATTGTTGCTTTTAATTCAAGGAGTTAAGTAAATGCTTCAGTAGATCAGTAGAGTTTATGAGTTTATGAAATGGATAATTCATATGAATAGGAATGGGTGATTACAATTGATAGATTCATTTACAAGTTATTTGAATTAGATCTCCCACCAATATTCAATCTTTTGCCCAATGGATAAGGTAGTGGTCACATAAGTCAAAAGTAAGGGTAAATTCTACCACTACATATCAAATCAATTATAAAAATCAAAATCATTTTCACTCCATTTTGTTCAAAGTCATAAATGCTGGTCACCACTCATTTATATCTAGTTTTTGAGTCTTAGGTAGCTGCTATTTCGAGAAATATTTGTAAACCCTAGGAAAATTATGACTCGATCTACTTATGAGGGAAGTAGATAAATATGAAAATATTAAAGAATTGGATGAATTGTGTATGTTTTTGAAGATACAAGATGAGAATTAGAATGAAACGAAGATAATTTTCATACAAAAATTTTCATTTGAATCATCGCTAGGTATACCCATCTTGGTTTTACAAAAGCTAAAGAGTAGAAAACCATCCTTGGTTTTGTTGAAGTTAGGTCCAAGTGGTTTGCACATGTAATTGTTAATAGGAATTGGCTAATCCTTAGGTTATGTGAGTATTATCACTTTGGTATTGAGTATTTTGTTGTTCAGTAGTTTTAAAACACCAATAGACTTTACCACTACCTACATGGAGGGAGCAGTATTGTTAGGAGAAGTTTGAGTCCTCATCCCAGAATGGGAGGTAGACCAGATTTAGTGTCAAGAAATCATGTTTTAGGTACACAAAGTGGAGAAGTATTGTATATATATGTTCCCAAGTAAAAACCCCATGAAGGCCATGGACTCTTGCATGCTAGTCATCTTAAAAGTAAACATAAATTGGAAGGATTCTATCTATAGGGTGACCATAGAAGAAATGGAAGAAGTTGAAATTGAAGTCACTGGGATGCATAAGGAGATATTGAAAGATATGTAGATCATAAACCCCACAGGTATCTTATAATATCAAATCGATGTTATACCTAAACAAAGAACTTATGCCAAGGTAGAGTCCGAGGATTAGGGAACTAAGGTGGTAGAAAAATGCATGTAGGTCAAAATTTATCAAGCTTAAGAACCCCCATTCTCATGCAATGCAGGAATTTACAAGCACCTTCAGGAGCTAGAAGTTGTTCAAACAAACTGTGGCAGATGGGGAGAGGCCAAATAAAGAAGTTTAGTTATGGATAGTTATATCTTGGATTCTAAATTTTGAAAAACTATTTTAAACTATTTTTATCCATAACCATTTGTAACTGAAAGGCTAGGTTTTGATGGAGGCCTTTTTGGGTTTGTAAAAGACTATAAATGTTGGAGCATTAAAATAGGAAATAGTTAGCTTTTAATCATCTATAAAAACACTCATAGCTTAGTATCTTTTTGAAGCTTTTTGTTGAGATAGTAATAGTCAAAAGGTAGTGACATATGTAGATGTTATTTCTTTAAAGACTTTTTGCTTTAGAAATTAACTTAAATATATAGATCTATCAGTATTCTGTCGTGGTTTGGAATTTGGAGTTTGAACTTAATTATTTGAAGCTACTTTGAGGGTTGTGATGATTAATAGTGGATAATATCTGTTATTATTTCTTGTGATTGATGTACCAATTTTTTATTAGTAGAAATCAGTTTATGTCATTACATAATTCAATTCATTCTTAAATATTGTTCTATTGTGGAAAGACTATGTGCTTTTCAATTACTTGTTCAATTTCTGAATTTATGAACTTTATCTCCATACCTAAGCATACGTGAGAGATCCTTAAGCACTTTCAGGAAAAAGTGTGCATTTTTTAATTCTTTAGTTAATTCATATTCATTGATAATCATATGGAAAGGGATCTATACCTATAAAAATTTAGAGGGAAATGATTAACATAATGTTTTCCAACTATTGTGAGCACCATCTATTTCTTTCCTTGGGCATAGATTGAATAATTTAATTTTATAGGGAAAGACAATCTGTTCACCAACATAAGTATAGGGTTGTAATATGTACTCCAAGCCACTATTTTGATGTAATAATATTTTCTACTGTTGCTCTCATTTTGAGTGTAGTTATTCTTACTGGAGTGTGTTATTTTTGTGAATGCATGTTCATGAATAATAATGGAGCCAATGGCTTTGTTGTGTTGTTATGATTGTGCAATCTTTTAGTTTTGGTGTTTTCCTCATGTTAACCAATTTAATTGTTGTGATGAATTGTAGAAAGGATCATCTTTGTTCTTGCATAGTATTTTGTCTCATGCGAGTGCACTTTCTGTAGCCTCACTGTTGAGAATATATTGAAAACAATAAAAGAGGGAGATTTTTGAGAACAAAATATGATAAATATGTTTTAATTATTTTTTTTTCACTGATGTCAAAGCTTCTATTTGCTCATAATACAGCTGCTTATATGATTTAAGTACTATCACTTATTTGATAGATGAAGAGGATTTAATCAAATGATGTAACAATAGCACCTAGAGGAAAGGTTGAGTTATGATTATGTAAAGAAGTACAAGAATTGGTTAGGAAAGTGATAACATGATGTAATTATAATCTACTTAAGATTACAAAGGTTGGTTACACTATGAAAGTTTAGAAGAACAAATTACACAAACTTTGTCTGCCAAGCTTGATTGAGTGGATAGTAGGTGCTAAGAAAAGTCAGTGCAAGCCAAGCAAAAAATTAGTTGGAGCCGATTAAAAGTCTATTCAACTGTATGCCAAGAAAAATAGTAAATGTTGAGTAAAGTTTAGTTGATGCTAAGCACTAGTAAACTTTACTTCATGCTGAGTGATTTTGCAGAGGATGCCAAGCAACACAATATGTGTCAAGCATCAAAAGAAAGTTAATACCGAGTGGCTGCATTATTTAAAAGATTTTGAACTTAATGGATTTGAGTTGACGAGTTTGTTTTCCTAGATTATGTGAACTAGGTGGAAGATAAGATTGATGAGATGGAGGCACATAATTCAAGTTAAACCATTTCTAAGAAAAAATGAAAAAGATTCAAGGAGAATTTTCTAGAAGAGATATTAAATATGGGGTAGATTCATTGTATCATACCTAATCTATCTTAACCCTAAATTAGATGATGGAGAATGAGTGGTAAAAGATCTTAATTTCCTATTAATAGGAATGGTTGGTTAGAAACAAAGGTTTTCATGTGCGAGAACCTAAGGAAGACAAGGTGTCATGAGTTTTTCTTTATCAAGTGATGTAAGAGAAGATTCTACAATGGCATGTTAAGAAAGAAGGCTCAAGGATATGAATTCTTGAAGAATGAACAAGCTATTAGAGCTATAATGAGTGAAGGACAAGTAGAATGGAGGACTGAAATAGTGATTTGTAATCTGCAAATGGAGGTGTAAGTTGTTATCAAATCAAGCCTTAACGATACTCTCTAATAATTGTATTAGTCTAGGGTAAATCCTTTGGATTAAGGTTGACCTAATAGTCATTTGTAAATCCTTTAATCAGGTGACATTCCAAGTGAATGGTCTAAAGTCCTCTAACAAGACTCACTCCTAACATTGTGATTGAAATCCTTTAATACGGTCACATTTAATAGTGTGTATTGTAACCTTTAATAGGGTTGGCCTTTCATAGGGCATTACTTTAGAAGAGTTAAAAAGAGTAGCATGTTACTGGTGGTTTTTCCCAAATTGGGTTTCTACATAAATCATTGTGCCAAGTCTGTTGATGAATCTATTATGTTTCATGTTTACATTTCTACAAGTTGATTTGACAATAACCTACAAGTTTTAAGTGATTGCATAATCTTATGGATGCATGCATGAAGATAAATATTTTATGGGTTCACTAAGCTATAAAATTTTTTATTTATACATTTGGACCTTGGATAACTAATTCACCGCCCCCCCCACCAATTATTCTAAAGTATTCCAACAATTGATATCAGAGCCATCTGCTTAAGAGGACTAGTTTGAAGGTACTAGAAGCACAAATATTAAGATGCCAAAAATAGAAGTACCCAAGATCAATCGAGATAACTTTCCTAGATGGAAAAGTTTGATGAAGCTACACCTTGGAAGACTTGGAGATCATGCACAATCCACCATTACCACTAAGCATGTTGACCCTGCTAGAGCCCCAATTGCTGAGGATAAGCAAAAGAAGAAAGAACATAACTAGACAATGCTTCAGATTGCCTCTGTCCTAAGCTATGCCAAATTTGATGATATCAAAGGTCTTCACAATGCAAAGAAAATGTGGGATGTCTTAACCACCATGTATTGAGGAGACACTAATGTTCTAAAAGCCAAAACTAAAACACTTAGAGGTAAGTTTGATGACATGCGAATGGAAAAACATGAACATATTGCTCAATATGCTGGAAGGATAAAAGAATTTGTTAATGTAATGCGAGGAGTTAATGGTAAAATAGATGATGATACTGTATTAAGAAAATTTTGAAGGACACTATTGCCTATATATGTTATTAGTTTTTCCTTAATTCAAGAACTAAGATGCATACCAGGGAATAATATTTCACTTGAATGTTTGGTAGGTAGACTCACTACTTTTAAGCTATCTAACTTTGATAATTATCAACCTAAAACTATTAAATGTTCTTTCAAAGCTAAAAAATCATTGAAGTAATTTGATGAGAAGAAAAAGAAAAAGAAAAAGAAAAAGTATGTGTCTAATGACAGTGATACAGATGAGGAGGATGTAGAACAACTTGAAGCACTACTGGCAAGAACATTCCACAAAGGTAAAGGCAAGTTCAAGTATAAATTACCTATCATTTGTTTCAATTGCAATGAGGTTGGTCATATTGCTACTAGATGTCTAGAGAAGAAGAAATATAGAGGTGGTGACAAATACAAAAGTAGGAGAGATGAAGACAACAAGAACTACAAAGACAAAGGCAAAAATTCATGCTACATTGTGTAATACCCCAAAATTGGCTCATTGCCGTTATACCAATTCTGGTCTATTTCTGATAATTTCTAAGTCCTATTATAATAGGCAATTCTCATTCTATTATTCGCTACTTGACTTAATTGTCAGATGCAGAAAAACCCTAATCTGCATTCATCATATTTCTTATTTACTTCCTATAGTACGTACTCATATTAGTCACATTAAACCTACTTGATTTAATTATCATTTAATTATTAAGTATTTATACTTTAATTAAATTAAATTATATCCTAAGGCTAATGTACTATGGAATTAAATTTATTTAATTTAATAAAATATGCCTATCTTGATTAATTAAATGTAATTATTTAATTAAATGGGAAAGGTATTTCTAATTAATTAAATGAAATTATTTAATTAAATGGAGTACTTACTTCTAATTAATTAAACAAAGTTATTTAATTAAATGAGAAGCCATTCCTAATTAATTAAATGAAGTTATTTAATTAAATAAGAAAAGTGTCTCTAATTAATTAAAGATTATTTAATTAAATAGAAAAAGTAATTATGAGAGCATATCTCATTTTATTAATTTGAATATCTCAACAAAATCTCTCTTCAGTTCAAAAAGGGAAATTTCCAGTTCACTATTGATAAAAAATGAGTTAAATCGGTTAACTCCTTTTTCTACTCAAATTAAATCAGTTAACTCCATATTTTATTCAAATTAAATCTATTAACTCCCTTTAATTTGGGAATCTCCCTTTATGACTGAACCTCATCTTCAATCCTGACCGTTGATCCGAATTGATCTCAACTGTTGATGGATTTCAGGAAAGTCTATTTAAGAGACCATCATCTCTTCATTTTGGAGGATGAATTTGGAGAATTTGCATCGAATTACTGCTAGAATTCATACTCACATTTGCTCATATTTTTACATACATCTTGCATTCTTAGTTTAGATTCATCTAGCTTAATAATGCATACGTTTTTAGTTTAATGTCTTTTATTTCTTAGATTTATTGTTTGCACTTCATCTAGATTAACCTACACAATCATATAGATTAGTTGCATTTCTTTAAATCCTTCATTCTTAGAGGGTCTGGTTGCCTGCACCTTGATTCTGAGGATATTAACAGGCAAAATCCCTTTAGATAGAAGGCAACAGGTTGCTTTGCAGGGAAAATCTTGGATGAACAATCTCATGTTCATTCCGGGATGAATCTGCATACAATGACCATGTTGAAGTGTGTGTGTTAGCAGAGGCCACATATTCACGCATACATTTCTGGCACTCACCGTGGGGCCTGAAAATCAGTTTTCCTGGCCTCTTTCTATATTTTTTAAATCATTTTTTTGTTCTCTATCTATACTGTTCCATACAGATTTGAGAATCTTCGCGTGAGACTGTACATTTTTGCACGAGGATCCAGAATCTTTGACAAAGATTCTTTCCACATCGCACGAGAAAGTTCGTTGGCGCGCAAAACTTCGCGCAAAACCTGTTTCTTCGCGCGAGCCGAATATAATTTTGCGCAGGCTGTAAAACTTCTTCGCGTAGACTGTCAAGAATTTCACGTGAAACTCTGCTGATAGAGGCAATTTTTTGCATTAATTTTTGTGTTTTCTTGTTTTTCTGCTGACTGTTCACGATTTCTTGTGTTTCTGTGTTTTCTAATTATTTTGGAACAACATAAAAACGGTTTGTGAGACAATGGGAAAAGCGTCATAAAGTCACTAAAAATAGGTAAAATCTACTAAGCGCATTGCAAGGATCATCAAGTAACCTTCCTCAGTTGATAACACTTCATTTGGATCTAAAACAAACATCTCTCGTGTTGAGCTTGTTTGTGTTTCCTTCCGTATTTTCATTTTACAACACATGCATAATTTGATACTAGGGTGTGATCTCTGTTAGTATTCATTTAGTGGGCTTAGGTACTAGTGATAGATTTAGATAGCTATTTTGGGTTATTGGACTCGCTAATCCACCGGCCCCTCATTCCACCCTGTGGTTGCAAGATCAGCACCATGTTAAAGGGGAGGGGTCTACAGGACATAAGCGTTAAATGCTCCACAAGGCAACCCTTTTGTGCTTTCTAGAACTCACTGGTTTTTGAGTTGTGGACTCGTGTTATCTTGTGTGAGGGGTTAAATGTTCCACATATTTGGACTCACCTCACATTAGCTAAAGCGTTAAGTGTACCACCTTGTGCTCTTTGATTTCTTTTGGATAGATTTGCTTTCAGAAATTAACATCTGTATACACATAGTAATTAAGCCCCCATTAACACTATTCGTGGATCTTGAGGGAGTGGGTTCCTAGTGAAACTCCTCTCTAAGATGGATTCCTTATAGGTGGGGAGGATACCTTGAGCATCTCGTAGATAGATGAATCTTCGACTTGTTGATTAAGGCATCCTTTCTTCAGAGAGGTTGATAGATCATGGGGAGATGATATCATAGATCTTTAAGAGATAATCTTAGTTTAGCATGTCAGATTAATCTATCTGTTTTGAATGGGCAAAAGGTGAAAAGGTGTCAAAACCTTGAATCTAGAAGCTAAGTCCCCTTGTGGTATACTACTGTGAGTCTGTCGCCTTTAGAGAGGGTTAACCATACCATACAATACCTCTATAGGGAAAACTACATTGAAGAAACCTCAAGTGGTAATAGCCATTTTTGCCATGGTAGTGACAACCGCTATATAAATTTCCTTGTGGAAGAAATCTCCATGGGTGTGGTTCATTGTGGGTTGTTAGATCTCCCTAGTAGCTCTTGAAGATTAAGTTCTCGGATTGTGTCAAAACCTCGGTGAGCCGAGATTGGAGGTCACCACTATGAGTCATAAAAGTTGTAGTGTCAAACCATTACTAAATACTTTAGAGAGGCCAACTTTTGTTTTTTAGGGATGTATGCGTTATTGCAAAACTCTTTGAAAACCTACACAAATAGCTCTCTTAGGGATTACCACAAACTAAGTCACTTGATTGTTCATGCGCAAGGTTGCTTTTGCCGTTGCCCATTGTTTTTAGACCTGCTTGAAATCATGTGCTTGCTGTTCTACGTGCTTGTTTATCTACCTAGTTCTTGGAATGATAAAAAATTTGGTCAAAATTAGTCACTATTGTGAAACTGTTCTGTCCTTTTGCACGAAATCACTTGGATCTCGCGCGAAATCATCTGACACTCACGTGAAGCCATTTTGTCCTCATGTGAAATTAAATTTCTATTGTGCATCTTCGCGTGATCCAGTAAACATTCTCATGCGAAACTAAAAACTGTTACTGACCTTCGTGCAAGATAGATACATCTTCGTGCGGCTTGTAAAACTTCTTCGTGCGACCCGTAAAGGTTTTTCATGTAAGACTTTGTATCAGCATGAACAATTTGGGTCTGTTTTAGCTATCTATGGCCTACACACTGTCCTTTTCTGCGTCCATTTATCGCTCTCTATTTGCAAATAGTCCTGAAATAATGACACTTCGCTTAGATGAAGACTTGTGTCTTATACCTTGACTAGTCTCGTCTCATAAGTAATTTTGGTGCTCGTCTTAATGCTTGTCATACTTTGTGTCGCAGTGGTCATAATCTCTAGCTGTTCTAGCCTTTAAATCAGACCAGTTGTGCCTTAGTCAACAACATTCTTACTATTATCTTTTTTTTTTTTTTTGAGACTCAGTCTTAGTGTAGTCCTTGTCCAGGTTCTAGCTTCTTGTCCTTGCCTATGACTATCACAACTAGAAGCGGCAACATGTTTTATCTTGATAACCTTAGACGTGGTTGTGCTAGGGGTCGTAATTGCGGCAGATGTAGCTTACCTTTCACTACACAATCTGTATCTAGTTTGGTTAGTGAGGCATCTTCACGGTCTTCCTCACCTGCAAGGTCATCTCAAGTTCAACGAACATTTTCCAATTCGCAACAAATTAGGAATAATTTTTACCAAGAGGATACTGAAATAGGTAGAGGTTCTACATTCCCAAATACAATGTATGATCCTTTCTCCACCGACCCTTTTGAAACACAACGTAAAAAAATTGAACATGTTCCTATAATGACTAATCGTGAACCTGAATAGGGTAGTCATAGTCGATATCAAGAACAACCTAGGGATGACAAGGAGAAAGAGAAAGAATATGACACTGATGAGGAACAGGAAGAGGTGAAAATCCTTCCTGACCACATAGCAAAATGTCAAATAGACAAAAACCTTCAGAAGGTCATGGGAATCCTACTCAATGAAGAGAAAGAAAAGTACTTTCTCAAACTTGCCCAAGAGGGAGCTAAACTGCCCACACATTTCAATGTGGAGACCATTATCACATGTGAAGAAGAAACTGAGACCGCAAAACTCCAAAAATAACTGAAAATTATGCAAAACCAATTGGCTCAGATGATGCATGAGAAAGAGAAACCCAAAAAGACATACACATTGGACGCTCTTTGTTCATTTCCATTTGAAAAAAGTATAAACATGTCGCCTTTCCCAGGAGGCGTAGAACTACCCAAGTATGACAAGTACTTTGGTACTTTTGATCCCCAAGATCACTTGCAAGAATTTGGTGCTTTGTCTATGGAGTTTATACACAATCAAACTTACCTCATGCATTTATTCCCTAGAAGCCTAGGTGGTCAGGCTTTGGAGTGGTTCTCACATTTACCTCCTGGTATCAAGACATTTGACGAAATTGCTAATTCATTTGTTTAGCAATATTATCATAACATTCAACATCCTGTAAATATTCAAGATCTATGCAACTTTAAACAGTAGGTTGGTGAGGCTTTTCTCACTTTCCTCTAACGGTGGAGACAACTTTACACTAAGTATTCTCGTAAAATCTTAGAAATGGAAAAACTCAACATTTTCACTGATAACCTCTTACTTGATTTTGGGTATAGAGTCCAACTACAAGGTCCACGTACCTTTGAAGACATGATTACACAGGATATTTGTATCGAAGAATTTATGGTCAAGAAAGGTGAGCTCACTCTTCAGATAGACACAAAACAAGGTTCCACTTCCAATAGGGATAAAACCAAACATGTCAACAAGAACCAAGAAATTGTACATGATGGGGTTGTTGATAATGTCACACCCAAACCAGTCAAAGAAGCATTTAATCTCACAAATTTCCTCAAAGTGGCCAAAAATGCTGAGAGGCCTCCTCCTTACAATAAGGCATCTGGGAACAAACTGAGAAACTCATGGGCAACATGACCCAAGCGAGAGTATACACCTTGAGGAGAACCTTTGGATGTGGTTTAAAAAACATTGCTACAACACAAGCTTATCTCACCAATGGATAACCCTCATCCCTATGATCCACAACCACGTCCACCATGGTGGAATGACACCTAATTTTGTGAGTATCACCAAAACAAGGGACACAAAACTAGCAACTATATAAACTTGTGTCATAAAGTCCAGGACATGATTGATGCTGGTGAACTTGTGGTAGATGGACATAACAAAAACTCAGACCACAAGGCATTCAAAGAGCCTTTCCCAGCTTATGAAAAAGGAGAGACTTCGAAACCAGAACCGTACAATAAGGTCAAATATACGTATTCCAATGATGATAATATCATTCACATGGTTGAACCTGTAGATTTTGAATACTGCGACATTATTACCATAAAGGGGAAGCAAGATAACGACAAACCCAAGACACCATTTGTCTTAAGAGGCCCTACTTCCAATAACATGGATAATGTGTCTTTGAAACATTGTGCTAACATTGTTACTCGCTCTCATGCGAAGTTTGTGCTCAAAGGCCCTACACCTCCTATTTCAAATCTTGAACAACACAAGGACAAAACCCTTGCTGGTCCATCCGGTAAAGGTGCAAAACACACAATGAACTTGATTGCAAATAGTTATAGTGTTCTAGATCAATTGAAACAAACTAATGCTCACATTTCCATATTTGAGCTGCTTAAGATCTTGCCTTCTCACAGGAAAATTCTAGATAAAGCCCTCACTGAGGAAAATGTTCCTCAAGATCTTGATCTTGAGCGATTTCAATCCATGGTAGGTCACCTGACCTCACCTCATCTTATGACCTTCTTCAAGGAGGATGACAATTCACTGAATCACCCACACAATCAGCCTCTACACATTGAGGTTATGATCCACCAGACACGTGTTCGTCGAGTACTCATTGACAATGGTGTTGACCTAAATATTGTTTCTGTTGCTCTGCTTAGACAATTGGATTATTCTGAGAACTCTATGGATCCTTGATGAAATATCACTATTAAAGCATACAATGAAGTAGAACGAAAGTCACTAGGTCTTGTGACTTTACCAATTCACGTCGGTCCTGTCGAAAGAGATGTCACCTGTCAGGTGCTTGACATTCCCTTAGCCTACAACATTCTTTTGGGATGGCCGTGGATACATGAGATGCGCACTGTGCCATCCACATACCACCAATGCATTAAATTCCCATTTCATGGCTTTGAAGTTACTATTCCTGCCACTACTAGCTACACTTGCAATATGCTCAAAGCTGCTGATTCTTTCATCCCTGCCAACCATGAGTCTACTAATTGTCACAACAATAAGCTGAAACAAATTAAGTAGTCATTTAAATTCAAAGAAACTGGTATGGGAGAGTACCACATGGAACCAGTGCTGTCATTAACATCTATTCTAGAGTCCCGTCGACATTTTGGGAGACCCTCAGATGCAAAGAAGCCGTTCGTGTTGACACCTTAGACCAAGTTTAATGGCTCTTTTGTCAAAGCTATAGTTCCTTTAGAGGATGAAAGTGAAAATAGAGCCATTGCTACATGGCTTTACAAAGAAGAGGCTCCAGTAGACCTAACAGAACAAGCTCAAGAAATCACTCCTAAGAAATGTGGACCTGGTCTTAAGCTTATAAAGTATTTTGGTTACAAGGGAACCGACCCTATTGGATTCAATAACAATGGTTTAATAGATCCTATCACAGCAACAGCTCAAAGCAACAATGACACAACCGGCCTAGGGTTTAAGAAGGTCCCTTTCCATTTGGGATCCAATAAATTCATACCCATACTTGAGAGTTCATCTAAAAATGAGTCGCAATCTGAGTCAAGTACTCAAGAGGAAGAATCTGATGATGAGGATTCTTACCCTCATCCTATTCCTTATGATCTTGCTAAATTCTTTGCTGAGCCAAATGACTTTGTGCCACGTGTTAGCATTGTAGATGATACTAGTGATCCTTCTGAGGATAATGCTGAGCAAATCAAATATCATTCAGATAAGGGAGAATCTAGTTAGTCATGCCATATTGAGTATTTGTGTAAGAATCCAGAGGCTGAAGGAGAGTATGTCCCTATCACTGTTGGGGAGTTCTATAGTCTCTCACCATGTAGCACCGATTCTCATGAATATGAATTTGACAATATTCTAGAAGTGACTACTGATAAAGACATTGACCAAGTGCATGTCTATGAAAATCAAATCGAAGTGACTAAAACGTCTAGGGTTAGGTCATGGGGGTTTGATCCAACTAGTGTCCTAGAGTCATCAATTACTAACGTTCGTACTCTGAGGCATTTTAATACACCTATGGATGAGGTCACCGTAGGTCTTGAATTGCTGGTCCACACATTTAATGACTATACTGTGAATGCAATTGAACCAATCACTACTCTCTCACTCATACATCTCGAGGTTATAGACTAGAACCCCAATGCATCTAACGAAGTCCCCATGTTCCAGAATGACTATGCTCTTGCCTGTTACCTAAATGCTATTGACCCTGTAATGTCTTCCACCAATGAGAAAAGTGTCAACATGACTGAGGCCGACATCAAATATCTTAGTCACATAATTAAAAAGAAAAAATGTAAGAGGTCCGATGGTGAAAACCACATTTTGGCATTGTCGGATCCCAAAAAAGTAAAAACAAAAGACGTATCCAAGGGTGAAAACTTGTCTAAGGCACCTGTGGATGAGATATTTGATGTCCTTCCCAGTCACTTTGAGGAGAGGTCATCAGTGTTAATAGAGCCAACACAACCAATTAACCTGGGCATAGAAGAGCATCCTCATGTGATACATCTGGCTTAGTCATTGTCAATTGAAGAAAAGGAACAATTCATTTCCTTTTTCAAGGAGAAGAAAATAAATTTTGCTTGGACATATTTTGACATGCCAGGATTGGATCCTGATCTTATCATGCATCACTTGTCCATAGCACCAGGCATCAAACCAGTTAAATAGAAGCTTTGGAAAATGCATCCTCATGTTGCATTGCTAGTCAAAGCCGAATTGGAGAAACTTCTGAAGGCTGGTTTCATTCGTGCAATTGATTATGCTGAATGGATATCCAATATTGTCCCTGTGTCCAAGCATGATAAGTCTATCAGAGTTTGTACAGACTTCCATGATCTTAACTTGGCATGTCCTAGAGATGACTTTCCTCTCCCTAATATTGATATGATTGTGGACATGACGGCTAGCTATGAGATGTACTCACTTATGGATGGTTTTTCTAGATACAATCAGATAAAAATTATGCCAGAAGATCAAGAGAAAAAACTTTCACATGTGCATGGGGAAACTTTTGTTGGAATGTGATGCCATTTGGTTTAAAGAATGCTGGAGCTACATATCAGCGGACTGTTACTACAATTTTCCATGACATGATGCACAGAACCATGGAGGACTATGTTGATGATATCTTGTTCAAAAGTGCTAAACGCAATACTCATTTGTACGATTTGGGTCCCATCCTAGATCATATGAAAAAATTTAGTCTTCGGCTCAATCTTAAGAAATATGCATTTGGTGTTACATTAAGAAAATTGTTAGGATATATTGTTTCTACAAATGGAATTGAAGTCGATCCAGAAAAAGTACAAGCAATAATGGACATGCCACCACCTCGAAACATCAGTCAAATGCGAGGACTATAGGGAAGGCTTCAATCTATTTGCAGGTTCATTTCACAATTAGCGGATAAATTAAAACCCTTCACAAAGACCTTACTTAAGGGTGTGAAATTCAATTGGAGCCAGGATTGTGAGCAAAGCTTAACATAGATCAAACAATATCTTGTCAATCCACCAATCCTAATGTCTCCTATGCATGGGAAGCCTTTTCTTTTATACATTTCAGTCATTGAAACATCTTTTGGAATCCGGTTGGCTCAAGAAGACAATGACAAGAAAGAAAGAGCTATTTATTACTTGAGCCGAACATTGGTCTCTTATGAGAAAAACTACAACATTATTGAGAAAGGTTGCTTGGCAGTTGTCTTTGCTTCTGAAAAGCTGAGACACTACATGCTTTCCCACACTACACAGCTTGTGGCTAAAATAGATTCATTAAAGTACTTGCTCAGTAAGGCAGCTCTCACAAGAAGATTGGCTAAATGGGTCATGATACTAAGTGAGTTTGACATCCAATATGTTGAATGCAAAGCTATAAAGGGACAGGCAATTGAAGACCAGCTGGCCGAGGCACCCATATAGAGTCTTCTACCAATAAACATTGATTTTCTAGATGAGTCAATTCTAACACTCACTCACCATACATGGGTTATGTTCTTTGATGGGTCCTTCACACAACAAGGATCAGGTGCTGGATTACTTTTCATCACACCATAGAGATACTCATTGCCCAAAGTGTACAAGATTCTATTTCCTTGTACAAATAACATTTTTGAATATGAAGCTTTGATCAATGGTGTGAAAATTGTAGCTGAATGGAGAGTAGATCAGTTGGACATCTTCGGTGACTCTCAGCTTGTTATCAACCAAGTAAATGATGTGTATCAAACAAAGGATGAGAAACTAATTCCTTATAAATGCATGGTTTTTGACTTGACAAAGTATTTTGCACACATCACCTTCCAACAAGTTCCATGCGCCGATAATAAAGCAGCTGATGCTATGGCCACTCTGGCCTCCCTGCTACAAATGCTAGAAAATGATCTTTGACACGAGTTCTTGGTGGAAGCGTTACACTACCCAGCCTATGACACACCTGATTCTAGGATGATCTATTCTATTATAGGACAAGAATAATCCTACTACCATCACATCTATTCCTACCTTCATAATCAAACCATTTCGGAAGGTCTGACCCGGAATGAGAAACGTTACCTAATCCGTAACACTTCACATTATGTCATTATTGCTGACGATCTATATAGGAGAGGTCTCAACGGAACACTCCTTAGGTGTTTAGAAACTGATGTGTCCAAACGTGCACTAATTGGCATTTACGAAAGCATTTGCGGATCTCATTCCAATGGCTTGACACTAGTTCGCAAACTCCTTCGTGCTAGTTACTACTGGCCTAAAATGGAGCAAGAAGCTGTTAAATATGCTAGGTCCTACAAGCAGTGTCAACTACATGGGAATCTCATTCATGCTCTAGCCAAAGAGCTGATTCCCTCTACTACAACATGGCTATTTCAACAATGGGCCTTTGACTTGGTGGGGCAGATTCACCCAACCTCTTCCAATGGACATAAGTTCATTATCACCGCTACAGATTATTTCACGAAATGGGTAGAGGCAGTCCCTCTCACAATTGCTGATGGCAAAAATGTAGCACTTTTTATCACAAACTACATCATCTATAGATATGGTATACCATCCTTAATCATTACTGACAATGGAAGACAGTACAAAAATAAAGACCTTAAGGAACTGTGCAAGAAATTCAAGATCACACGACATTGGTCTTCCATTTATTACCCCTAGGGTAATGGCAAGGCTGAGGCATCCAATAAGGTGATCCTCAAAATTCTTCATTGCACAGTCAATAAGTCAGGGAGAGACTGGCATCTCTAGATCAATCCAGCCCTATGGGCATATAGGACAAGCATTAGAACTCGAACGGGCATGACTCCTTTTGCATTGGTGTATGGGGCAGATGCTGTGCTTCCAATAGAGGTTGAGATTCCTACCTTGAGAATCTCCATGAAAGGTCTTATCACTAATGATGACTATAGGATAGCTTAGCTTCAAGAGCTTGTGTTACTAGATGAACAACGACAAGTGGCCTGTGATCATCTACGAGCATATGAACAAAGAATGGCATGAAGCTACAACAGGAGAATTAGGCCACGTGACTTCTAGCTGGGTGATCTCGTCTTGAGAGAGAACCCTAAGAATCAACAACAATGAATGCAAAAGGGAAAGTTTGAACCAAACTGGCTAGGTGCTTACATCATTACTGCAGTATATGGATCTGGCACCTATCAGCTTTCCACAACCGAAGGAGAAGTACTTAAAGAGCCTATGAACACTCTCCACCTGAAGTGGTTTTACAATTGATTTAATCTCAGCAAGCTCTCTGTACATATCTAAATGTCCTGAAAAAAATCTAAAAATCAAAAAAAGTCCTAAAAAAAAAAAAAAACTTGCCAAGAAGGTGAAAACCTAGTAAATATGCGCCTCTTGTTCCCAATGCTCCATCTTGCAGTGCATCTTCTGGCTATTTTGTACAATCACTTTCATGCTTTTTCTTTCTTGCTTCCTACTCATGTATCCATGGATGGAGTCTGGTCACAGCTTGAGGGCATTCACCCTTAGTGTCACTATTTTCAAGATTCTCATAGAATCTCCTATGCGACAGTCACCAGTCGTTCTGAGTACGACTGCCTACTGTCGCTAGTGTCACTCTTTTCAAGATTCTCCTCATAGAATCTCTTTTGCAATGGTCACCAGTTGTTTCAGCTGTGTCTGTCTACCATCGCTCGGGTCATGTCTCAAGATTCCTTTATGGAAGATCTCTTTTGCGTCAGTCACCACTTGTCCTGGCTGTGTCTGTCTACTGTCGCTTAGTCCTTCTTAGGTTCTTCATCGTGAAGATTCCTCTTTGACCTCAATCACCAGTCATTCTGATTGCATCTACCTACTATTGTAACCCTATTGAAGAGATTTCTTTCTTACATGTTCTGGACATTAGCACTTCACATCAATCCTGAAAACATTGAACTCAGAAAAATGATATACTTGTTTGGATATGCTGAGCATTTTCTTTGTTTGCTTTGTTTTGCTTTATCATATCTCCTCGAGTAACTCGATGATGTCATCTTCGACTAGAGTAGTAATGACTAGAGGCATAATCTTTTTCTTTGCTTTCTATTTGCAGTTTAGTTCGAATAATTTGATCTATTCCTATAAGAGGGGTGTCCACTATAAGAGCCTCCATCTTGTATTGGATGGCCGTGTGTACCTCGACTCCTTTTATACAGATACATTAATGACATTGGTTCTTCTCGTTGTTTGTTGAACTATTCATGCTATAGTACATACTGATACTCGTCCTATTAAGTGAACATACAGGTCACTGCGAGTATATCTATCACAGTTCTGTCTAAGGTTATGAACGCAAGGGTCATTGTGGATAGAACGAATACTGAGTACTTAGCATAAGTGGGATCTCCTGTGTGTTTGGTGTACCTGTTATTCAAGCAACATTCAGATCATCCTAGCATTTATGCTCTGATGCTTATGTTAACTTGCTACATTAAAAGGGACAAATGTTCTGGTCATTCTGGCTTCTTGTACCTCAAATGCTTACATTTAATCCCAACACCCCAATAACATATGTTATATTCATATTTTCATGATTGCAATGTCAGTGGGAATTGTATAACATACGAGCTTTATTTTATATCCAATGATGCTAAATCCTCGAGGCTTGGTAACTAGACCTAGGGTTGCATTTAACGTAGTCTTGCATTACATACTTCATTTGCATTAGCACACAATTCGATGGTAATTCTATTCATACTCCACATGCATCAAATTCCTCCATGACTACACAAGTGTTTGGTTTGTCGATTCATGCTCCTCAATGGAATACCTCTGACTGTCAAACAAAAACATGTAACACTACGTGAGATGTCAGTTCATACATATGCATTCTATCCAAGTACAACATACATCTCATGTACATCAAAGCAAAACAAAATAGACAATGACATGTTCACAGGAATACTCGGCTCAAAATCTGGCATATATTGATATATCAAAGAAAGGGTTAGTACAAAAATGGGCGCTACT
This sequence comes from Cupressus sempervirens, assembly GCA_028749045.1. Lineage (NCBI taxonomy): Eukaryota > Viridiplantae > Streptophyta > Pinopsida > Cupressales > Cupressaceae > Cupressus > Cupressus sempervirens. The sequence goes on from CM053792.1 coordinate 241,191,740, forward strand.
CGAGCACAATCTATCAAAAATGATACATGTGGTACTGGCACACCAAATCGATACTTAGCCAGAGATCAAAAAATCAGAAACAGAGCATCTAACTCTGTCTCGAACCCTTGCCTCTAGGAGGAGCAGAAGGAGCAGGGGCAGCGGGTGGCAGAGGTGGTGATGGCATATCTGGCCTAATAGGAGGTTGTTCACCTTTGAACTCTCACGTGTACTAAGAGAATCGCTGCACCTGCAATGTCTCATCTGGCACGACATTGGTGTATGCAGAATAATAATATGTAGCCTGAGAAGACTAGAAGTGGATCTCATCCTACGCTAGCTCTGGCCTCCGCTCTGCAGTCTCCGCGTGCTCCCTCTGAAAATTTGTCTCCTATTTTCGCTCTACTAGCTATGCATCTCGAACCGTCAGTGAAATCTACAACTCTCCCAACTGTCGAGAGGCCTGCAAACCCGCTCGTGATACCTCTGCACCATGTCCTACACCCCACCTGCCGACTGATCTAGAATGTCCCCATCTACCATCTCAGGTGCCTGCTACGGTGGAGGTACCTGTGGCTGAGGCACCTACTATTGTGGGACCTCCTACTAAGGGGCTTGCTCCTTTGTCCTCTACCTCCTCCACTGACTGTGTCCTGTCCCACTACCCCCAGCACCTGGGTCTGATCCCATCTGACGTGGGGGAATAGGCATCTACTGTACCTAGTGCTAGACTTGTGGTGGCATTTGTGGCTATGCCTGCTGCTACTGGGGCACCTGTCCCTATCCCTGTACCTGCCCTGCCATCCCTAGTGGATCTATGAAGTGTGGGAATGGATGGATGATCAAAAATGCTTGACATGCAAGTGTCATCCCTGTATCTATTACCTCTGGCAGGTAGTCCCACTGAACAATAGCTAAACTGCAAATATCTATCATGGATCGTCCTGGATCCATCCGTGGAGGCCATCCCTGCTCAATATCCTTCTGTACCCTAGCATAGGCACAATACTCAGGTGAAATGTCCTGTAGTCGGCCATATTTCTGCCATACTCGTGAGATCACAAATCTCTCGATCACTGATGTCGTCCTACCCGCCAGCGGTTGAGAACTAAACATCCATAGCAGCTCTCTGGGAGCATCATCCAGGTCCTCTGTCTCTCTCTAGGGTCGCCATACAATGGAAACTAGGTCATCAAGATGTGCCCGCCAGTGCTTAGTCTTACCCAGGTGGGCTTGGGTAATATGCCCTCGATATCTGCATATGTAGGGCTCCATAGGCTCTCGGGCATCCTCAAAAATTGGCCTACATACAAGGAGATGCTCCCAAGCCCATATCTATAGAACATAAACTGCTGCTGCCATGGTCTTCTTCTCATGGAAGAAGACCTCGTACATCTCATGGAAAAGGTGGGCCAACATGCACTGACCCCATCCAAAGATCTTTGGTGCCTCCAGCATCCTGCGAAGCATGACACCCCATCCACACTCCAACCCATGCTGTCCCCTGTCAGGACATAGGAAGCAGCTCAAGAATATACCCTGCATGGATGCCAACCTGTGTGTGGGTCCATAAGTATGCATCAACTCATCCCAGCTAATGGCCCTGCCTCTCGGTAGCTCTCTCCTGAATATAATGGAAAGTGCCTCTGTCCCTAATCGAGGCACTGTATCATAAACCACCTAAGCACCGTGGAAAGGAATCCGCAAGATCCTCCAGATGTCCTTTGGTGTGATGTTCATCTCACCCATTGACAAGTGAAAGGTGTTCGTCTCCGAATGAAAATGCTCCACCAAAGCTATGAGTAAGCCGTGATTCACCATCACGGCTGGAATCTGGCAAAGAGAAGACAAACTCAATCGGGCAATGTGTGCCCAATTTGCATCATCCAAACTTCGCAATAACTCTCCATATGGCATATAATGAGATCTAAATGAAATGTCTCCTAAGACCTCCTGGATGTACAACAAAAAAATGACAAAGAAATGATTAGTATCAAGTCAAATCGACGCATTAAAATGAAATAAAATGCAATTTCTAAGTGCACAAATCACAAAACTGTAACAAAATTTTGCGCAAGATTCGTGAAATCTCACGGGAAGAATTCAATTTCATGCGAAAACATTCAGTTTTGCACGAAATAATTATTTCTTCCTGCGAAGAATCTCGCCTTCACACGAAAAAAGATCTCCTCGTGCGAAGATAGAGCTGCCCGCGTGAGCAAAGATATTCTCGCGTGACACACGAATTGTCTCGCGTGAAGAAACTCCATCTTCGGACGAAACCAAAATTGTCCTGTGCAAAGATCCTCCGGCCACGCATGAAGAAACAGAGTATCCTATTTATTTGCGTGAAGAAAGAAGATCTTCGTGTAAGAAGAGATCCGTCTCATGCGAAAAAATATTTGACCCCTAAGAAACATCCTAAAATGTGCAATAAATGACCTCGAAATGCATGAAAATAAAAGTATGAAGCTAGGAAATTGATGACTCATCGATGGTCTGTAGTCTGCTAGCTGGCTGTGTTGTCTGGAGCACTCAAATTGATGATATCTCATGTTCACTACCATGTCTCTATTAGAGCTCAAAATCAGTACAGGACAAAAGCACAAATGAATTGAAAATGACCCTTTGAGCCCTTATATAGGTGTTGACCAAATTTTTCAAAGTGCTTGAATTTGCGCAAAAATCACATCCCTGGCTAATTGGACCATTCTGGATCCATTTTCAAGATCAAATTCGAAATTTGACACACCTAAGTGCTTAAAAAATGCGTTTTAAAATTTTAGGAACTGACACGATCAAACGCTTGTGCAGCCCAAATCTGTTTGATACTTTGTGATTCTTGGAATCCTTTCAACTTTACATTCTCCATATTTTCAAAATTCATTTTGAAAATAGTCAACTTAAGTCAACAATGGCTAAATCTGGTCAACTTATGGTCAAACTTGGTCTTTGCGACTTCGCAATCATTTCAAATCAACCCTAAATCTTCTTTAGATCGTTATGATCTCTTCTAGATTCTGCTGAATCTCAAATTTCGTCTACATCTCATGATATATTGCTTCAAATCATATTTCTAGTTTTTCATGTTTCAAATTTGCTCCCGAGGGGGCAAGATGATTACATAATTGAATACCTATTGCTTGGGGCATCTAGTTCCCATCTTATGTCCTTGTCACTTGGAACATCTCATCACTCGGGGCATTTTGTTCCCTTCTATCTGGCATCTTTTCCATCTATCTTATCTTTTCATTATACCAATTCTGGTCTATTTCTGATAATTTCTAAGTCCTATTATAATAGGTAATTCTCATTCTGCTATTCGCTACTTGACTTAATTGTCAGATGTAGAAAACCCCTAATCTGCATTCATCATATTTCTTATTTAATTCCTATAGTACGTACTCACATTAGTCGCATTAAACCTACTTGATTTAATTATAATTTAATTATTAAGTATTTATACTTTAATTAAATTAAATTATATCCTAAGGCTAATGTACTAGGGAATTAAATTTATTTAATTTAATAAACACGCCTATCTTGATTAATTAAATGGGAAAGGTATTTCTAATTAATTAAATGAAATTATTTAATTAAATGGAGTACTTACTTCTAATTAATTAAACAAAGTTATTTAACTAAATGGGAAGCCATTCCTAATTAATTAAATGAAGTTATTTAATTAAATAAGAAAAGTGTCTCTAATTAATTAAAGATTATTTAATTAAATAGAAAAAGTAATTATGAGAGCATATCTCATTTTATTAATTTAAATATCTCAACAAAATCTCTCTTCAGTTCAAAAAGAGAAATTTCTAGTTCACTATTGATAAAAAATGAGTTAAATCGGTTAACTCCTTTTTATACTCAAATTAAATCAGTTAACTCCTTATTTTACTCAAATTAAATCTGTTAACTCCCTTTAATTTGCGAATCTCCCTTTATGACTGAACCTCATCTTTAATCCTGACGGTTGATCCGAATTGATCTCAACCGTTGATGGATTTCAGGAAAGTCTATTTAAGAGACCCTCATCTCTTCATTTTAGAGGATGAATTCGAAGAATTTGCATTGAATTGCTCCTAGAATTTATACTCACATTTGCTCATATTTTTACATACATTTTGCATTCTTAGTTTAAATTCATCTAGCTTAATAATGCATACATTTTTAGTTTAATGTCTTTTATTTCTTAGATTAATTGCTTGTACTTCATATAGATTACTTGCATATTCATATAGCTTAAATTACATTCAAATCCTTCGTTCTTACAGGGTCTGGTTTCTTAAACACCTCGAATCTAAAGATATTAGACAAGCAATTCCCTTTAGATAGAAGGCAACAGGTCACTTTGCAGGCTGATTTTTGGATGAACAATCCAATGTTCATTCTGAGATGAATCCGCATACAATGACTGTGTTGAAGTGTGTGTGTTAGGAGAGGCCACATATTCACGCATACACATTGTAGAAGAGGAAACAAAAGATGAATTTGATGAATATGATGATGAAGTGGTGTAAGTTGTAATGAAGGACAAATTTGATGAAGATGAGGTAACTGCACTCATGACTTTTGTGAACAAGAATGACAGATGGATCATTGATAGTGGGTGTTCACATCACATGACTAGAGACAAAAGTAAGTTCATTACCCTGAATTGTTATGATGAAAATAGTGTAAGATTATGTAATGATGCACCATGTTTGATAAAAGGAAAAGGTTCTATCAAACTCATAGATAAGATTTTTTGTGACAATGCTTACTATGTTGAATGGCTTAACTATAATCTCTTGAGTGTGTCACAATTGAACAATTTGGGGTGTAAGGTTGAGTTTGAAAACAAGGTTGTTAAGATATATGACACAAATGAAAAACTAATTGTAAAGGGTGATCAAACTAGGATTAATCTATTCTATCTTGATATAGAGGATGCTTCTTTTCTAGTTGTAAAATTTGATGATGTGTGGCTATCCCACAAAAGGTTATGTCATGTTAATTTTGATAATTTGGTTAGTTTTAGTAATATGAGAAAAGTTAGAGGTTTTAAGTTGAAGAAGCCTATTAATATAATGTGCAAACAATGTTAGTTAGGTAAAATGAAAAAGTCAAGTTTTAAGATTAAAAATCATACCTCTAAAGGTATACTAGAGATTGTTCATACTAACTTGTGTGGACCAATTGAAGCATAAAGCTACGAAATAGGTAAATACCTAAAGTGTTTGAGATTTGATAGAGGAGGAGAATTTACATCAAATGAGTTTGAGATGTTTTGTAATGAAAAAGGAATCAAAAGACAAACATCTACCCCTAGAACCCCTCCACAAAATGGAATAACTGAAACAAGGAACAATTCTGTAATGGACTGTGCTAGAACACTCATAATTGAGAAAAATATTGCTTTAAAATACTAAAGAGAAGCTATAAGTATAACTGTTTATGCCTTGAACCATATACAAGTCAAGAAAGGTACTCATTCAACACCTTTTGAACTATGGTATGGATACTCACCCAATGTAAAATCCTTTACGGTATTTGGAAGAAAATGTTACATTCTTAAAGACTTCAAGAATGGTAAACTAGATGCAAAAAGTGAATAAGGTATATTCCAAAGATATTCTGCAAGAAGTAAAGCTTATAAGTGTTTAGATACTAGCACTAACAAATTTGTGGAAAGTGAAAATGTAAACTTTGATGAATATATATAAGTTCATGAGGTTGAATCTATGAAGGAACCAGAAGAATACAAATCATTTGTATACTTTTATGAAGGTATACCTACTAAAGAAGATGCTACAAATCAATCTACAAACCATCATCAAGTTTTAGTGACTGTCAAGTCACATACTATGAATACCAAGTTGCATTAAGGAACCAAGCTACACTCAGATGCTGAGTTACATAATGAAGTTGAAGCACATTTTGATTCTAAGATTAGTGCACATGAAAGAGATGCTAAACTACTTGATAGAGGTGTACATAGTGACTCTGAAGCTAAAAGACAAATTGAAGAAACAAGAGCCAAACCAAAATTGTCCAAATATGTCAAAAGATATCATCTTGCTACAAAAATTATTAGAGATAAAGATGGTAGAACAAAGACAAGAAACAGATTGAGAAATGATACATGTTTGTTGAGCATGAAGGAACCCTAATTAGTGAGAGATGCTTTAGAAGATGTAGACTGGAGTAAAGCCATTGAAGAAGAGATTGAAGAAATTGAGAAAAAAAAAAAACATGGACTCTAGTTCCTAGACCAGAAGAAAAAAATGTATTAACACCAAGTGGGTATTTAGAAACAAGCTATATTAATGTAGGGGACTCCTCTTCATACCATAAACTCATAATAAAAATGAAGAAACAACAAAAAATATGAGAAACAAAATATGGACTTCTTATTATTGCCACAAAGAAAAAATTACATAATTCTAAATTACAATATGCTAACCCAAATGAGTGCCTTCGTTACAGTAATCTGCAAGACAATGCTAGAAAGTATTACCTAGAGTTCCTACACAATGTTTGGGCCTTTGTTAAATAGGTAGTTTTATGCTGTCTGGGAAGGTTCTAGATGCTCAAACTTAATACCTAGGGCCAACAGACCCTAACAATATACATAGTGTCAGTGAAATAGATCTTTGACAAATTATTTTAGAAATTTTGTTAGCCCAACTTCTGAAGGCCATAACTCATGAAACATTGCTCAAATTGGCTATTATAACCCCTTTTTCAAAATGGCGACTCATGATCTATAGACTCATAACTATGCTATTACCCTTCTGTCAAGTTTTTAGATGTCATGTAGGCACTCTAAGGCCTCCAACGGTGAGCCTAATGATTTTTTTGCAAATTTTTCCACTAAAAATCCCCAATAACTTCTCTAATAATTAAACTAGAGAAATGAGAGTTTTATGGTAGGTTTATATCTCTGTAATGAACCTTCCTGTAGAAAATGAGAACATTCTAAGCTCATATGAGTAAATTACTAAAAATAGCATTTTCCTATAAATAGTAACCATCCTATCTACTAGTCCTTATTAAAATAGAAATGGCTGAAAATAAAATATTTTTGGATGATGCAAGATTTTCCTTACACCTAGGATGCTCCTACATTGGACACTTGGGGTAATTTGAGAAGTGACCTCATCACATCTTAGGTGTTTAGAGGAAAACCAAGACAGTTGACCTCCTCCTTTGCTAGCCATGATGAATCCTCAACTGGTCTCCCTTTCCATTTGACTAGATATTCATCATAAGTTCTATTTCTAGTAATTTTTCCAATATGACTTTCTAGTATCTCCTCAATCTCCTTGGTAGCTGAACTAGCTACTGGAATGCTCCACTGTGCTTCTGCAACTTCATCTCCATCACCTCCTTCATAATACTCTATCAAATCTAAAATATTAAATACCAGTGAACTATTTAATTCAGTAGGCAACTCCACTTCATACACATTTCTAGAATCATGCCTCTTCACTATCTTGCATAGTCCAAACTTGTTTATCTTCAGCTTATTATATGTACCTACTGTAAAATGCTCATTTCTCAAATGAACTATGACTTCATCTCCAATCCAAAATTCCTTATATATCTTTTTCACATCTGCCTTAGCCTTATACTATGTATTCATCTTTATGAAGTGCTCCTACACCTCCTCATGGATATTCTTCAAATGTTCAACAAAATCTTCTACTTCAGCACTACTTATCTCTCCCTTTTCCAACTTCCTCAATTTAGAAACATTTCTAGGACTACTCCCATATACAATCTAGAAAGGTGATTTACCTATACTCCAATTGAAAGAATTATTATATGAACATTTTTCCTATGGTAAGATGATATCCCATCCTTTTGGTTTATCTCCAACCAAGCATCTTAACAAGTTTCCCAAACTGCGATTCACAGCTTCTATCTGTCCATCAATTTGTACATGATGTGATGAATTGAACTTCAAATATATCTTGAGCTTCTTCCACAATGTATGTCAGAAATACCCATAAAATTTGGTATCTCAATCTAAAACTATAATCTTTGGCAGACCATGTAATTTCACTTCTCTGAAAAATAGCTCTACTACATGAACAACATCACTAATCTTCCCGCAAGGGATACAATGTGGCATCTTTGAAAACCTATCAACCACCACAAAAATAGAATCATGCCTATGCTATGTCCTCGATAATCCAAGAACAAAATCCATGCTGACATCCTCCCATGGCTTCTCTGGTATAGGTAATGTTGGAATATTCAAAATGGAAAGAGTACTTCTAAGAGGGGGGGAGGGGGGTGAATTAGAAGTAACCAGTTTTCATTCTTTTAAAACCTTTCAACTTATAACTGAAAAAAAAATTACATGCACCTAAACATATAAATAAACATGAAATGAAAGCATGCATTAACACATAACACAAAGATTTGGTAACCAAGAAAACCTCTAGGAATAAGAAGGTAAAACTTGGGTGGGGATGACACCCACAAAATCATTGCAGAAATTAATGTTCAACCACTTCTAATGGTCTGCCCTGTTAAAGGCTTTACATTATGTCAATAGTGACTTGATTAGAGGATTTACAAACACTTACATGAAGTGCCACCCTGTTAAAGGATTTACAATAGGTTGTTAAACCCACCCAATACATAGGATTTTCAATCACCTTCTCCAAAGGTTCTCCTACCTAGTTGTTAAGCTAACCTATCAACATAGGATTTCAACCTCTAATACAATTGTGAGAGACTATTAGAAAATTTTACCTAATTGAATGCAGTCTCAAATTTTTGGGTTTAGGTACTAGATCTACTCTTCTCATTCTAATCCTTGTTTGATTTGATCTCTATATGTGTTCCTTATTCCTTGTGCTGTTCTGATCAACTTGATATGAAATTGCTACTCTATTCCTCTAAGTCTTTCCTTCTTCTCACTAAAATTTTGCTATAATCTCCCCATAAATTGTTCTTTTCTACACATGCAATGGGTTCTTCAATCTCCTTATAAAGAATGCGAAGACTTAGGGTTAGGTATGGATCTATGATCCACATTGAATCTCAAATTCTCACTCAAATCCTTGGATTTTCTTCATTGGTTGCATGCCTTCTCCATTTTTTTGATTGGTTGCATGCATATTGCATAGGGAATGTAAATGATTCATCCTTATCCTTTTTCTCCTTCAAAATCTCTCTAAGTTAGCTCTAAAAATGGTTTACATCTTAGTTTTTCAAAGCAAAAACTCTTATGCTGATCTAAAGTTACTTGATACATATTGCTTTCTTGATGCTTGGCACATATAGTTTCTAGATTGCTCGGCATCTATTACTTTTCTAGTTTTCTTGGCACCTATTACTTTCTTGGTTTTCTCAGCACCTATTACTTTCCTTATTTGTTTGACATCTTAACATTTCCTAGATCACTCAGCCCATGAACATTTCTTTGATCACTTAGCACACACTACATTCTAACTTGCTCGGCACCAATTGTGGCTTAGCACCTATTGAAATTTTGGCTTGGCATACATTGTGTACTCAACATATATAGTGAAAATGGTTAAGTGTGTTGACACTCAATTTTTGAGACTATTCTTTTGACCAACAGGTAATGGCTGATACAACCCTGTATTCTACTTCACTCCTTTCACCATCTGACATACTCAACAACTTTGTACAAACTTTGTCACATCTTGTTGTAATTGTGGCCAGTAATAATTTTTAGCAACCAAAGCTATAGTTTTATCTCTTCTAAAATGTCTAGCTAATCCTCCATTATGCTTCTCCTTGATGAGGTTCTCTCTCATTGAACTTCTTGGAATGTACAATTGGCTTCCTTTGAACAAGATATTATCTTGGATCATAAAATCCAACCACTTTTTCCTATCAAGTGTAACAAGTTCTATACAAGCCTTCCATGCTTCACCAAAATTAGGATAATCTAGATACATTATACTAAGTTCCTTGAACCCAACCACCTCAATCTACATTTCTATCAGAAAAAGTTGTCTTCTACTAAGAGCATCTGCAACTTTTTTAGACTTCCTACTTCTATGTTTCAAAACAAATGTATAACTCTACAAAAACTCAACCCACCTTAAATGCCTTTGGTTCAATTTTCCTTGACTATTCAAATATTGCAAAGCTTGATGATCAGTATACAAAAGAAACTCCTTGGGAAGAAGATAGTGTCTCCACTTCTTTAATGCTTGAACTATAGCATAAAATTCTTGATCATAAACATAATATTTTCTTTTTGCTTCATTCAAATTCTCATTGAAATAAGCAACTGGTCTACCTTATTGGCTCAAAATAGCTGCTATTGCAGTACCACTAGCAACATAGTGTACTTGAAACACCTTGTTAAAATAGGTTGCTCAGTAACTTTTTGTTTCAAAAAATTGAAAGTCTTATTTACTCCTATAGTCCACTTACATTCTTTCCTATCTCCTCTCATTATTTTAGTTAAGGGTCCACAAATACTGCTAAAACTTCTTATGAAATTTTTGTAAAATATAACCAGTCCATGACAAGATCTTACCTTTGTCACACTCCTTGGAGTAGGCCATTCAAAGATCGCCTTCACTTTCTCTGGGTCCATTTCCAAACCTCCTCTTGAGGCTACAAATCCCAAGTACACCGACTCCTTCTTTACAAAATTGCACTTCTTCAGGTTTATAACCAACTTTTCTTCCCTCAACTTTTCAAACACCTTGCGAATATGAATCAAATGCCCCTCCAATGTCTTATTAAAGATCAATATATCATCTAGGAAAATAATGATAAACTTACCTAGAATCACCTTCAGTACCTCATTCATGAGCCTCATGAAAGTGCTTGGTGCATTGGTTAGCCGAAAAGGCATGACTAACCAATCATATAGTGCTTCCCTTGTCTTGAAAGTAGTCTTCCACTCATCACCTTCTCTAATAAGAATCTGATAGTATCCACTCTTCAGATCTATCTTTGTGAAATACTAAACTCCACTCAAACAATTGATAATATCATCTATCATCGACAAAAGAAATCTATACTTGATGGTGATCTTGTTGATAGCACGAGAATCTGTACACATCCTCCATTCTCGATTCTTCTTTGGTGCTAACACTGCTAGTAAAACACATGGACTCAGACTCTCTCGAATCAACCCCTTTTGCAATAGCTCATGAACTTGCCTATTCAACTCTTCACTTTCTTCTGGTGTCATTCTATGTGCTGCCTTGTTTGGTAAGCTGGCTCTTGGAACTAAATCCATCTAGTGACTAATCTTCATCATTGGGGGTAATCTATCAGGTACATTATTTGATACTATATCAAAAAAATCTTCCAACATATCTGCAACTTCTGTAGATACCTCCTCTACTTCTTGTTTACTATCTTTATTAATTATAGCAAAAAACATATGCTTATGTTTCATACCTTTAAGAAACTCTTTTCCATCAGAAAAACATATTTTGGCAGCACTACATGCCTTCTCTTCTTTATCCTTCAATGACTTCAACTTATGTTTCACTCCATCCTTAGTTAGAGAGTAGGTATTTGCTAACCCATCATGTACAACATGCCTATCAAATTATGATGGCCTACCCAAAAACATATGACATATGTCCATAGGATGATATCACATAGTAGATCATGCTGGTAGCTCCCAATCTTGAACTTCACTAAGCACTGCTCATTGACCATAACCTTGTGGCCATCTTGCACCCAAGCAATACGGTATTAATGTGGATGTTTTTGTCTCTTCAGCTTCAACTTGGTGACCATTATTTCTAACACCAAATTGTCTGTCCTTCCACCATCATTGATCACATCACAACACTTATCTTCACATCTGCAGCTTGTTTTAAATAAACTCCTTCTTTGATAAGGTTCATTCTCACCACTCAGCAGGACTCTTCTGTTAACTAAGACTTCCCCTCTTTCAACATCTTTAGAATGTGAGGATCTGACATCTTCATCAACATATGCAATTCTTTCCTGACCTTCTATTCTTTGATCTGTCCTTCCTTGGCACTGGGTATATTCAAATGCTCTATGCCCTTCTTCTCTATAGTGAAAACATTTTCCATGGAAGCCTCCCCTTGAAGACCCTTGTCCTCTACCACTTCCTCTTTGATCTTTATTATTATGATCATGGAAATGATTGGAATTATTTCCTCTTTGGTTCTAGTTGCTACTTCAAGCCTCATCTTTGTTCTTCTGATCATCATTATGGCCACCATAATATTGTTCTCTAGATCCTCCATCACGACCTCTTCCACTATTCTTATTGTCAAACTTCTTTCTCATTTTCTCCTCAACTCTTAGGGAAAATTGGTATGCCTAATAAATATTTCTCATTCAAACTAGACTTAGCTCATCTTGAATGCTTGGCCCTAAACCATTAAGATAATGGGTGACTTTCTCCTTATAAGCTTCTGCATGGTCAGTTCTAATGAGAACTTAGTAGAACTCTTCAGTATACTCTTGAATAGATTTTCCTACTTGCTTCATTCCTTGCATCTTCTTTAATAGATCAAGCTGATAATCCATAGGAAATAATTATTGCTTCATTTTAGCTATCATTCATTGCCATCTGGTGATTTTTTCCTTTCCATTTCTATTTCGCTCCAACTAAACCTCTTGCCACTAGATCTTTGCATGTCCCTTTAGTTTTTCCTTCATAAACTTAACCCTATCCAGGTCCTCAATATCTTCATACTCAATGTACTAGTACTCTTCTAGTTCATTGATCCAATTGATCAGCTCATTTGGGTTAAGATTTCCTAAAAATGTGGGAACCTGAAACTTAGGTCTTTTTTCAATCTTGGAGATGGCCCTAAAAAGCCTCTCTTCCTCTAGATTTAGAACTACCTCTACTTCAACATGTTCTTCTACTTTGTCCTGAGCCTCACTTTCATCTCTCACAAGAAGATTTATTCCTCTTTGCATTTGTTGTTCCAATGCTTGCATTTTTATTCGGAGGGCTTAGAAACCCTTAGGTGTAACACCTATAGCTCTTCCACCATGCTTTCTTTATGGAGGCATTTTTTTACTTCCATTGAAACCCTAGTGCAAACTGCCTCACAATTGACAATCTATCTACATGCTCAGCCCAAACCACGGTCCTAGTGCAAACTAACTCACAATCATTGATCTATCCACACACTCAAGAACTCTAGCTTCGATACCACTTGATGTAGGGGACTCCCCTTAATACCATAAACTCATAACAAAAAAAAAAAAAACAAAAAATTTGAGAAACAAAATATGACCATCTTATTATTGCTAGTAATGTGAAATTACAAAATTCTCAATTACAATATGCTAACTGAAATGGGCACCTTCATTACAGTAGTTTGTAAGACAATGCTGCAAACTATTACCTAGAGTTCCTAGACAATGTTCAAGGCTTTCTTAAATAGACAGTTTTATCCCGCCTGGGAAGGTTCTAGATGCTCAAACTTAATAGCTAGGGTTGAAAGACTCTAATAGTACACATAGAGTCAACCAAATACATCTTTGACAAATTATTTTAGAAATTTTGGTAGCCCAACTTTCGAAGGCCATAACTCATGAACCATTACTCCAATTGGCTATTAGAACCACTTTTTGATAAACACTAGCTCCTAATCTATAAGCTTGGAACTATGCTAGCACCCTTTTGACAAGTTTTCGGACCTCATCCAGGCTCTCTAAGGCCTCCAACAGTGAGCTTGAAGATTTTGCAGCAAAATTTTCCACCAAAAATCCATAATAACTTCTTTGATACTTAAGCTAGGGCAATGGAATTTTTATGGTAGGCTTATATCTCTACAATGAACTTTGTTTTAGAAAATGACAATATTCCGAGTTCATATGAAAAACTTACTAAAAATAGTAAGTTCCCATAAATAGTAACCACCCTGTCTACTATTCCTTATTAAAATAGAAAAGGCTGAATTTTTCTTTTTTTTTTGTGATGCAAGATTTCCCTTACACCCAGGATGCTCCTACATCATAGATGAAAATGGTGAAGTCACAAGGAACAAGGCAAGGTTAGTTTGCAAAGGATATGCACAAGAAGAAGGAATTGACTATGGAGAAGCATTTGCTCTTGTTGCTAGATTGGAAGGAGTAAAAACTTTACTTGCTTATTTTTGATACAAAGGTTTCAAAGTTTATCAAATGGATGTTAAATCTACATTTTTGAATTGCATATTAGAGGAAGAAGTTTACATAGAGCAATAACAATAAGGACATGGTATGTATATAACACAAAAGCTCTATATGGTTTGTAACAAGCACCAAGAGCATGGTATGAGAGACTTCATAAGTATCTTGTGAAGATTGGATTTGAAAGGAATGATGGTAACAACAATCGATACATAAAGACAAAAAAAAAAAAAAACATTTTGTTATCTGAAATTTTTGTTGATGATATCATATTTGGAGGTCAAGATTCTTTATGTAAGGATTTTGCAAATGAATTGAAGCAATAATTTGAAATGTCTATGTTTGGATAGATCAAATTCTTTGTGGGTTTACAAGAATATTAGTTGAAATATGGTATATACATCACTCAGTCAAAGTATGTCAAGGAAATACTAAAATTTTTTAGATTGGAAAATTCAAAACTAGTAAGTACACCTATGGTGATAGGACACAAGTTGCCAAAGAATGATGATTCTTCTGAGGTGAACCAAACAATGTACAAGTCTATGATTGGAAAATTGCAATATTAGTACATAGTAAACTTGACATTACATTATTTGTAGGGATAGTTGCAAGATTCTTTACTAATCCTAGGGAGAATCACTTGATGGCTGTAAAGAGAATAATGAGATATTTGAAAGGAACAATGGAGTATGGTCTATACTATAAGAAAAATGAAAAATTTGAACTAAGATCCTATATTGATGCTAATTGGGCTAGAAAAATTGATGACAAAAAAACACCAGTGGAGGAACATTTTTCTTAGGCAAGAGGTTGGTCACATGGACTAGCAAGAAACAAAACTACACCTCACAATCTACTACTAAAGCTAAATATGTTGCTTCTATTATAAATTGTACAAATGTTGTATGGATCAAATAGTTACTCAAATGTATGAATGAAAAGATCACAAAACTAGTAACACTTTATTGTGATAACACAAATGCCATAAACATATCAAGGAATCCTATGATGCACACAAAAATTAAGCACATTGCAATCAAGTATCATTACTTAAGAGAATTAGTTCAAGATAAAGAGGTGAAGATGGAATATGTTAATACAAAAGGGAAAATTGTTGATATGTTCACAAAAGCATTACGTAAGGATTCTCATGAGTATCTAAGAGGTAAACTAGGGGTGATACCCCTATCAAAGGCTATCTAGGTAACAAGAGGAGCACCCTACATCAAAAAAGATGATGTTCATATGTTACACATTAATGAAGTGGATCTTACTTTAGGACCTGCCTAAAGTAATCAAAGAACTAAAAATTCAAATCAGTTACAAGTAAGGTGATAGAGGGAGAAACTAAAGAAGTTTATATCTGCATGTTAAGATGACAAGTCTTTGGCATTGTTGTCAAAGAGGGAGAGATTTATTGATCATAGGGAGAAATACAAAAATGAATTAAAACTAATCTTAGAAGGAGATAGTTGCTAATCAGGAGAAAGAAGATAGAGAAAATATAAGATCTACCTAGTAAGAGGGAGATACAAGAAGTAATTCAGAGGGAGTTATAAGGAAGGAGTTATGTGACCTATTCAAAAGATGGAAGTTGCTCATAGAGGGAGAGATTTCAATACAAGGAATCAATTTCTTTTTGATATTGTCTTACTATTTTGACCTAGTTAGTTTGGTTGATCAGTTTGGTTTGCCATCATGCCAAAGAGGGAGATTGTTGAGAACAATATATGATAAATATGTTTCAATCATTGTTTTGTCACTAATGTCAAACCTACTATTTTCTAGTAAGACAATTGCTTATATGATTTAAATACTATCACTTATTTGATTGATGAAGAGGATTTGATCAAAATATGTAACAATAGCAGCTAGAGGAAAGGTTGACTTATGATTATGTAAAGAAGTACAAGAATTAATTAAGACAGTGATAACATGATGCATTGATAATTTGCTTAAGGTTACAAAGGTTGGTTACACTAAGAAAGCTTAGAAGAACAAGTTAAACAAAGTTTGTCTACCAAGCTTGACTGAGTAGATAGTACGTGTTGAGAAAAGTTAGTGAAAACCGAAAAAATAAATAGTTGGAGCTAAGTATAAGTCTATTCTAGTGTATGTCAAGTAGAATAATGGATGCTGATTAAAGTTTAGTTGATGTCAAGAACTAGTAAACTTTAATTTGTACTGAGTGATTTTATGGAGGATGTCGAGCAATGCAGTATGTGTCAAGCATTAGAAAAAAGTTAATGTTGAGTGACTACATTATTTAAAAGATCATGAATTCAATGGATCTGAGCCAACAAGTTTGTTTTCTTAGATTTAATGTAAACTATTTTTAGGAAAGTTCAAAAAGGATTCAAGGTGAAGTTTCTAGAAGAGATATGAAATATGGGGTAGATTCATTGTATCCCACCTAATCTATCCTAACCCTAAATTGGATGATGGAGAATGAGTGACGAGATCTTAATTTTCTATTTATAGGATTGGCTAGTTAGAAGCAAAGGTTGTGATGTATGAGAACCTAAGGAAGACAAGAAGTCAAGTGTTTTGCTTCATCAAGTGACCTAAAAGAAGGGTTTGCAATGAGATGTTAAGAAAGAAGGCTTAAGAGTATGAATGCTTAAAGGGTGAACAAGCTATTAGAGCTGCAATGAGTGAAGGCCAAGTAGAATGGAGGACTAAAATAGTGACCTATAATCTACAAATGGAGTTGTAAGTTGTTATCAGATCAAGGCTTACTATTACTCTCTAATAATTGTATTCGTCTAGGGTAAGTCCTTTGGATTAAGGTTGACCTAACATTTATTTGTAAATCCTTTAATTGGGTGACATTCCAAATGAATGGTCTAAAGTCCTCTAACAAGGCTCACTCCTAACAGGCTATTTGAATTATTTTAATAGGGTCACATGTAATAGTGTGTATTGTAAGCTTTAATAGGGTTTCCTTTTCATAGGGCATCACTTCAGAAGAGTGAAAAAGAGTAGCATGTTACTGGTGGTTTTTCAAAAATTAGGTTTCCATGTAAATCATTGTGTCAAGTGTGTTGATGAATCTGTTATGTTTCATGTGTACATTTCTATAAGTTGATTTGATAGTAAGCTACAAGTTTTAAGTGATTGCATAATCTTATGGATGCATGCATGAAGATAAATGTTTTATTAGTTCACTAAGCTATGAAATTTTTTATTTATACAGTTGGACCTTGGATAATTGATTTACTCCCCCCACCCCTTGTAGTTATTCTAAAGTATTCCAACACTCGCTATTTGATGAAATGTGAAACATATTTCAATTATTATTGAAGTTCCCATTGACAATTGCATCAATGGAGTTGATGAAGTGTTGCTCCTAATTTCACTAATTTCCTATGTGATCCTATTGATAATTTAATTTCCAAACATGCTGTTACTTTGGCTTATGTCCGTTAGGAATTTCCCTTTCAATTATTTTCTTTAATTTCTCGTTACTCTATCTTTGTATTTTCTTTCCAAACATTTGGTTAAAATAAGAACATATAGTTTAATTTATAGATTGCTTTCATCATAAAATAAAAAATACAAAAATATATCTTTTGTGGTTACATTTCAAACAGCAACATATTGTGTAGATTGGTTAGAACCGACAAAGGACTTCTTGTGAACATACACATTTATCTTCAATTGAGTTACCTAGTAGGTTGAAAAACTCACCTGAAACCTTGGAGTTGTTACTTGATCAAATTTTCAAGAGAGGGATTTGAAAGGATCCTTCTCATTCAACATTGTGCAAAATGACAACTTAACACTACCCAATTCTACAATTTTGGTACAATTAGGCCTAGTAGCTTAATTAGGTTGTCATGATAGGTATTTTTACCACAAATTATGTCTAGAGTTGAATCTCCTCAAACTAAGTCAAGATTTTGATACACTTTTTTGCCTTCTATGTACTATCCCAAAATTAAAATCAAACTCCTTGATTTGATCACATTTTCTTCATAACCCTCTATTGGAAATTTGGGTAAGTAGATAAGTTGGAGTTTTCATTTATGGAAACAAATATTTATACAAAGAAGGTACGATGTACAGATGTAGATTCAATAGTTAGACTTAGAAAATTATCTAAGTATCAGATAAGTTATCTAACAGAGAAGATACAATTTTGGTATGTATAGTTGATTGAGTCATTATTGATATGTGCACAATTAGGTATATAGAGTACAAATTTTCATGATGGTGTGTTCAATTGTGCAAGGTAGTACAGTTAATACGGAAGAAGATATGATCATTTTACTAGTTGCAATAGTATAAATACAAAACAAAGCATGATAGGACAATGTTAATTGAGAGTTAAGGATTTTTTTTTATGAAATAATTACTTGAATAATTAAGGATGACATCCTAGATGTTAACCCTAAGAGGGAAAGAGTTAATTTTGATTTTATCAAGCATTTGAAAGCTAGACAGCCATCTGGACAATTTTTTTATAATTGCAAAGGTATAAAGGAAAGATTGTAAATGTGAAGTTAAGTGTGCTTCTAAGGAAAACAATGAAAACTCTATGTGATTCAAATTCTGATGTATGATAAGAGGATAGTGAGTTTTTTGAAGTACAACAAGTGCTATATCAGATATTGAAGATATCAACAACAAAAAAAGAGGTTTTTGTATCTATCTTTTTGTATCAAGGAATTACATTGTAAGTTACGTGTTTAGGTAGTGGGCTCAAATTGTACAATATTTTGTATATGTATATATACCAAATCCTAACAGGGTGTAGGATTTAACAAGGCCTATGTCCTCTAACAAGGACCAAGACACTATATACATGTAATAGACTCCTAATATGGTCAATATCTTTAAATTGATACTTTGATTAGTGGATCATTTTGTTGAAAATAAATTGATACAAGTATAAGAATGTGTTTTGATCATTATTTTGTCACTGATGTCAAACTTACTACTTGTTGGTGAAAAACTGCTTAGTTGATTTGAGTACTCTCATTTATTTGATTGATGAGGTAGGTTTTGATGAAATGAGATAACAAAAGCACCTAGAGGAAAGGTTGAGTTATGGTAATAAAAAGGCATACAAAGATCAGTTAAGAAAGTGATGTTATAGTGCATTGATTATCTACTTAAGATTGTAAAGGTTGGATACATTAACTAAGTCTTAATAATAAGTAAGAAGAATTGAGTCTACCAAGCTTGACTAAGTGGATAGTAGATGTCGAGAAAAGTTAGTGCAAGCCAAGCAAAAAACTAGTTAGGATCGAGAAAACTAAAAGTTTAGTGTATGCCGAGTGATACAGTGTAAGCTAAGTAAAGTTTAGTTGATGGTGAGCACCAATAAACTTTAGGGTTTTCTAAGTGATCTAGTTGAAGATGAGCAAAATAATGGTTTGAAAGAAAAGTGGCATCATATTGATGCCAAGTGCTAGTATTCATTTTAAATTGTAGATTTGATGAATTTGAGCTGACAATTTTTAGTTTCTTGAATTTTGTGAAGTATGTGGAAGATAACTATGATGATTTGGTGGCACAAAATTCATGGTAAATCATTCTAATGTAAATTCAAAGAGGAATGAAGAGGAAGTTTCTAGAGGGGACTCAAATGAAAATATGGGTAGATTCATTAAATCCTACCTAATCCTACCTAACCCTAAAATGGATGATAGAGTTTGAACGATAAAAGATCTTAATGTTTTATTTATAGAGATGGATAGTTAGAAGTAAGGTTGGCAATGTTTGAGAACCTAAGTTAGACAAGAGGTCTAAGGTGTTGCCATTCAGTGACTAAATAAAAGAGACTGCTATTGGGAAGAAGTAAGAAGGCTTAAGAGTATGAATGCTTGAAGGGTTCACAAGCTATCAAAGCTAATGTATGTGAAAGCCAAGTAGAATAGAGGACCGAAACTGAGATCTACAATCTGCAAGTGAGTTATAATTTGTTATCAGATCAAGCCTTACTATTACTTTCTAATCATTGTACCAGTCTAGGGTAAATCATTTGGATAAATGTTGACCTAACATTCATTTGTAAATCCTTTAACTGGGTGAAATTCCAAATAAATAATCTAAAGTCCTCTAACAAGGCTCACTCTTAACTATTGTGATGTGGAGCCTAATTAGATTCAGAGTTTTATTTGGCATAGTTTCCCTCTAGGTTATTTCTATGGGGGTTTGGGGGCAACACCCCTAAGATGGGTTCAAAAGGCAATGCTCTTGTGAGGTCTTGGGGAAGTACCCTAGGTGTGCTCCCTATCATTGTACAAGGTGGGTTTGAGGGGCAAGCCACCGCTGGGGATTTCGTGGGTAGTGCCCTCTAAGCCAAAGATGACATTATATTGTAAAAGGTGTCAGCTACTATATTTTTATTATTCTAACCCTAATTTTGTAAGCAACAAAAATCTTGTATAAAAAGGCTTAGAGTTAGGCATTTTCATAAGGGTGTGATGTGAAAATTGGTTCTGATGGAAATATTGAGTTGTAAGGGATTACAAATTGTAATAAGGTTGTAATCACTAGATGATAATAATATTGGACTTGTTGTTCATGGATGTAGCCTAGGGATTGGGTGAACCATGTTAAATCTTGGTGTCTTGTGTTATCTTTTATGTGATCTATTATTTTCTAATATTGTTTATATTTTCATGTAACTATTATTTCTATTTGAAGTTAATCCTAAAACGTGGTATCAAAGCTAGACGATTGTCATTTTCTTATAGCCAGACCATGCTCACTTATTTTTATTAGTGATCCTTTGTAGGAAGGTCTCACAGTTGAGTGGGAGTCTCACAATTGAGTGGGAGTGATGGAATATTAGGGTAAGCTAAGGGTTGACAAGTTTAATGGAAAAATATTTTAGTTATGGAAGATGCAAATGGATGACTGTGTCTATTAGAAGGATTTATGGAAAACACTAGAAGGAAAAACTAAAAACTAGGGAACTATGACAAATGAGGAATGAGAGATTTTAGATAGAAATGCACTTGGAAGAATTCAGTGATGCTTGGCACCATTAGTGACATTTAACATTACAAAAGTGAAGACAATAGAAGAGTTGATGGAAACACTAGCGAAATTGTATGAAAAGCCCTCTGCTTCAAATTAGGTATTTCTCATGAAGAGTTTATTTTATATGAAAATGGTAGAAGGTGGTTCTATTATACATCATTTAAATGAGTTTAATATTATTAGTAGTTAGTTATCTTATGTGGGTATTAATTTTGATGAAGAAATTAGGGGTATCTTGATTTTCTGTTTTGTGCTTGAAAGCTGAAATAACTTGGTAATGGTTGTGAGTAATTCTATTTTTAGATCTAATAATATAAATTATGATGATGTTATTAGTGTTATTTAGAGTGAGGAAACTCATAGAAAAAGCTTAGGTGGATCTACATCAGGAAGTTCTTTAAACACACAAAGGAGAGTTAGAACAAGTGAAAGAGGAAATAATTTCGGAAATTGTGGGAAATCAAGAGGAAAGTCAAAGGAGAAGAGGTCTCAATCTAGAGGACCAAGAGATTGTTGGTATTGTGGTAAAATAGGGGATAAGAAGAAAGATTTCTAGACTTCAAAGAACAATGAAGGAGGTACACCAAAAGCAAATAAGGAGGCAAATGTGGTAAGTAGAAAATCCAAAGAGGATGCTTTGTTTATGTCTTTAGAAAGTATTGATGATTCATGGGTTTTAGATTCTGGTGCTTCATTTCATGCTACACCTCATAGAGGTTATTTTATTGATTATTTCCAAGGGGATTTTGGGCTTGTTCATTTGAAGCATAATGAACTGTGTTAGGCTGTTGGAAAGGGAAAAGTTAAGATTAAGTTGCAAAATGGAAATCATTGGCTACTACATGTGGTAAGACATGTTCCAAGGCTAAGTAGTAATTTAATTTGAGTAGTGCAACTTGGTGATGAGGGTTGTGTAGTTACTTTTAATAATAAAAATTGGAATGTTTCAAAAGGTTCCCTTATAGTAGAAAAAAGTGTGAAAGTAGGCAGATTATATCTTTGTATATGTCATATTGTTCCTTCTACTTTGATTGTTTTAGAGAAAAGGAATGTTTGGGAATAGTTGTTGCAGTTGAGTAGGGAGAAAAAATAGCTATTGTAGAGTTTGATATAGCATTGTGGCACACCAAACTTGGGCACATGAGTGAGAAAGTTATGAAAGTACTTAATTCAAAGAAAGTTTTTCTAGGTCTAAAATGTGTCAATATGGATTTCCATGAAAGTTGTGTGTATGGAAAACAAAAGAGAGTGAGTTTTGTGAAGACTGGGAAGGAAAAAAAAGTGAGAGATTAAAGCTTTTGCATATAGATGTTTGGGGACCAGCTCAGGTATCTTCCCTTGGTGGCTCTCATAATTATGTTATATTTATTGATGACACAACTAGAAAAGTATAGGTTTATTTCCTTAGATAGAAATTTGATGTATTTCAAACTTTTAAGAAATATAAATGCTTGGTTGAAAATGACACTAGAAAGAAATTAAAATGTCTCAGATCTAATAATGATGGTGAGTATTGTATTCATGAATAGAAGATTACTACTCGACTAATGGTATTCATAGACATAAAACTGTTCGAAGGACTCCATAGGAAAATAGAGTGGTTGAACACGTGAACATGACTATAATGGAGCATGCAAGAAGCATGAGGTTGCATGTAGGGTTGCACTTAAACATGTAGGTGGAGGCTATCAATAGTACTATATATTTTATTAATAGAGGTTCCTATACTCCTTTGTGTTGTGGTAATCCAGAGGAAGCATGCATTGGTAAGAAGGTGAGTTATTCTTTTCTCAAAACCTTTGGTTTTGAAACATTTGCGCATATAGAGTCTAATAATAGAACCAGGCTGGAGCTAAGTCAAAGAAATGTGTATTTGTTGGACATGGCAGTAATGAATTTGGTTATAGGCTTTAGGATTTTTAAAACCATAAAATTGTAAGAAGAAATGTAATGCCCCACCTGGAGATCCTTGGAAACAAGGATGAAATACAAGCAAGATAATTTTTTTTTTTTTTAAAACCAAGTGTAAGTGCACATGATAACAACTTACATAGATCAAAAGATCGCAATGGAAGACAACAACCAACCTCACACCAATGGGTCTCCAAATGCCAATACCAAACAAAACACAAAAAGAAAACATACGAGATCAACCAAGCTGAAGGAAAAAGTTGACTCCTAAAAATTGGCTACGTCTGAATTTTTGAAGCCTTTGAAATTTCCTAGAATTTTTATCTTAGCTCATACAGGTTTGGAACCTATCTCAAATGAATCATTGCATATATTAAAATATATCTTAAGTATAAGAAATTAAATTTTCTTATACTTAAATGATATATTTTAAACCCCTTAGGAAATCTTTTTTGAACTAGGAAGGTGAAAAACCCAAAAGGGTATCCAAAACCAAATTTCAATTTTTTTCTCAACAAGCCTAAATAGCCACTATTTTCTGCACGAAATTACAGAACAACAAAATTTCATGTGAAGAAGTGCAAAGCCTTGCATAAAGAAGTGTACAGCCTCGCACGAAAACTTTCATCCTCGCTCGAAGAGTTGCATCCTCATGTGAAGACTTGCAATCTCGCATGAGAACTCAAATCAACATGCAGACAAAAAAATTTATAAGAAGCTAAGGAAACTATGAAACAAAGTTCTTCCACACTGGCGAGTACTAGATCCACATTTTGAGGTGAGAACACTCGAATCAATGCTAAAAGGTAGAAAACTAGAGGCAAAGTCTAACCATCTAATCAAAAGAAATGGAAGAACAAAAAGGAAACATTGCAGTGAACTGAAAGCTGTTAGAGTAATTATTTGTTCTAACTTATTAATTAAATCACTTTGATTTAATTAATTAAGTTGCCTATTACTCTAAGTTTTCTTAAGCTATCTTGTAGGTGCATATAATTAATATTTTATTAATTATATTGTGCAACCCTAGCTTTTTTAGGTTTTAGTTTCCCTTTTCGGGTTTCGTGATTCCTTTATAAGGATTCACCTCTTTGTATTTTATTGATTCACTTATTGGATTATATGAGATATTTCTCTTTGCATGTCCATAAGATGGATCTGGCTTTTTGGCCTCCTTGATTTTTCTTTGCCTCTGTTCTTTGCTTCATCCATGTGACAGGTTTATGCATGCAAGTGTTCTTGGGAGATTAGTTTTTCACCTAATCTAACATGGTATCAGAGCAAGCTTGCTGCTCGCTGTTCGTGGTTTGTTGAAGCATTTCAGAAGTTGCATTTTTCAGAGGGTTTCAATTTTTAGAGTTATTTTGTATTGGATTTGGAGGGGTCATTTTTTCAGTGCATTTTGAGCCCAAATGGACCTCACCGTTGGATTCGTAGCACCCAAAAACCCCTGTTTCCATATAAAATTTGTCCAATTTGGACACAGTTGAAATTTGATGCAAAAATTTGTTACCAGATTTGGGCACGCTTTCCGAAGAAAAGATTTTTTTTTTATTAAAAAAATAAATCATAAAATCAAAAGGCTTTATTAAAAAAAGGCTCATGAGTTTTTATTAAAAAAAGCATTTGCTTTTTTTGCAAAAATTCTTGAAAGTTTTTTGTTTTTTGTTTAAAAAAAAAACATTTTCAAAATCTTCCAAAAAAGGACGCTGCATTAGCAAAGTATGATAGAGAAGTGACATCAGCAAGGTACTGAAGCAGGTCTGACAGCCGCAGTCAAAGCCGGATGTTCTATTTTGCACTCTGGGAGGCATATCTTGAGCTTCCGATCTCTGATTTTGGACTTCTTTATATCGCTGGAAATCTCTTTCTGTGCTCTTTCCAGTGATGCTGGTTGTTGTTCCAGATTATGTTCCAGGCACATCTTATTCAATCTTTTGTGTTTTTGCATTCTGGTGGATATCCTGATTGTTTCAGGTCCGAAGATCGATTTTGTTGCTTCAGTTGCTTTGTTTTGGGCTTCACCTTCTGTTGTTTCAGCCTTATGTTTTTTCTAATCATTTTTGATATTCATTGTAAGCATCTTTATGCAACGCACTAAGATAAAGTGCCACTCTTGCATTTCGGGATCCTTTTCATCATTGTGATTCGTTGTACTTGCACTATTTTATAAAGTGCCATGGGGGGGATAGTTGTTTGTCGCTTATAGGCCCTCTTTCTCTAATTCCTCATGCAGTGTCGATGACACATGCCTTTATTTGTGTTTGTAACTCACTCTCAATGTGTTTGGCTCCTGTGTTGTAGGAGATTTTTGGCCCATCTTTTCAGCTGCCTATCACCTCACCTGCCTTAAGGGGAGGTTATATTGCTGTTCTATGCTTCTTTGGTTGATGGTTCGTGCCTTCTATTTCCATGGAGGTTTCTTTGGTTGATGGTTCGTGCCTTCTATTTCCATGGAGGTTCCTTTGGTTGATGGTTCGTGCCTTCTATTTCCATGGAGGTTCTACAAATCAGCATTTTGACAGAGTTTTGCGGTTCTTCATGCTTCAATGATTCTCTTCTGATCTCTTTGTTCCTTCTTCTGGAACATTCTTTGCTATCTCTTTTTGGAGTAGGGTTTTTCCCATGTGGTTTTCTCTATTTCTCCTCTTTATAGAGATTTTGTTGTGATTGGGTACTTGATCTGGCCTTGTTGCTGGGACCCAATTCTCTTTCATAGCTGTGCTAGGTTAGCTTCCTCCCAAGCTTCGCTTAAGGGGGGGTGTTAGAGTAATTATTTGTTCTAACTTATTAATTAAATCACTTTGATTTAATTAATTAAGTTGCCTATTACTCTAAGTTTTCTTAAGCTATCTTGTAGGTGCATATAATTAATATTTTATTAATTATATTGTGCAACCCTAGCTTTTTTAGGTTTTAGTTTCCCTTTTCGGGTTTCGTGATTCCTTTATAAGGATTCACCTCTTTGTATTTTATTGATTCACTTATTGGATTATATGAGATATTGCTCTTTGCATGTCCATAAGATGGATCTGGCTTTTTGGCCTCCTTGATTTTTCTTTGCCTCTGTTCTTTGCTTCATCCATGTGACAGGTTTATCCATGCAAGTGTTCTTGGGAGATTAGTTTTTCACCTAATCTAACAAAAGCAACATCACATTAAGCATAATTAACAACATGATGCACAAAATAACCAAACTAGGTACGCAGTTCCTGCCAACCATCAATGGCATCATAAGACCATTGTGGGCCCTAGCCATCCCCTATGAATAGCATCCCAAGCCATCAATCAAATAGTCAGTACTATTGTAATAGGGATGTCACTAATAAAACATGGTACAAAAGAAAAGGAAATCTAACATGCTATTAGTAAAGCATAAGATAAACCTACTAAGTAGATAACATCACTTACCACATGCTAATCAT
This sequence comes from Cupressus sempervirens, assembly GCA_028749045.1. Taxonomy (NCBI): domain Eukaryota; kingdom Viridiplantae; phylum Streptophyta; class Pinopsida; order Cupressales; family Cupressaceae; genus Cupressus; species Cupressus sempervirens. Next base: position 241,218,169 of record CM053792.1, read on the forward strand.
CATAATATAGAATGTATAAAAAATAACATCATCTAAACATGGTAAAAAACATCCCAATGAAAGCATAAATCACAAGAAAGCATACGCCACAAACTGAAGTACCAAGTGACACATCCAACCATGGTCGCACTAGGATACAAGACTATTTGTATACACCCATAGGTCCACACCTACTGTGCTGATGGAGATGATGATCCAAACACAAACACACAAAACAACATGCATGGCTAACACACACGCTAAGCAGTATGATGACTGAACCCAAGACAAGGAAATGCTTAAACTACAAGTCATGGTCAGACATCTCAGCGGGCTACTACGTAAGCACTAACATCATGGAGAGTTTCTTGGCATCCAAAAGCCCAAGCTCAGATCACATGTGACAAGACTCTAAAGGGACTCCCTTGGAACCATGACATAAATGCAGATCTTTTCATTATCTTAAATTTTATTAACACTCACACATTTTAATTTAGTTATCACTCACTTAAAACTTCATATCCTCCGTCAATGTCCAGCGCCATAAATGTCAAGCTATGAGATAGAATCCCCCTCCATATGCAACCCTACCCTACCCATGCTCATCCAACGATGAGTGCCCATAGGCATGCAAATTCCCAACCCAACCCCAATGATCAAATCTTTTGGGAAAGTCATAGAAGGTCAAGATCCACAAGTCCTCCAACAATTGTGCATGCACGTACTCGTGTGTGGCACACCACCATCATGAAGATCAACACAAGGAAAATGTAATTGTACAAATGATGAAAGATATGAATAAGGAAGCAAAAAAAATATAGGTCACAATTGGAAAGGACACAATATAGGTTGACAACACAAAAGTGACTATTGACACCTCTAAAGATACTTTAAAGGATTTTGGCACCAATCTTGGCAATTTGACTAGCTACACTAGCTAAGAGGAAGAAGATGAAGAAGACAAGAAAAGGGAAGAAGACAATAGGAAGAAGGAAGAAGAAGAAAAGAAAAAGAGAGAAGAGGAAGAAAAGTAAAAGAAGAAAGAGTAAGAGAAGAAGAGGAACTAAGAAGAAGAGAAGAAAAGGAATGAAGAGGAAGAGAATAAGAAGAAGGTAGATGAAGAGAAAAAGAGGAAGGAAGAGGAAGACAAGAAGAATTAAGAAGAGAAGAAAAGAATAGAAAAAGAGGAGAAGGAAAAAAAAGGAGGAAGAGAAAAAGAAGACAAGTGTACCTAGTTCTTCTAGGACACCCATCACACTAGTAGTACTAATAGGTTTTGATGATGATGATCAGACTTAACTGATCTCATCACTAAGCAAGATCATTGAAAAAAATAAGAAAGTAAAGAGCTTGCAAAGATCTCTGATGAAGGTCATAGAGAAACTTTAGATCACCATGATTGTAAAGTTGACATAATTAGATCTAAAGGAAAGAGAAAAAGATGTAGTACATGTTGGATATAATTGATTAATTATGTCTTGTCTTTGATGTTACGCAAATGTCATATCAGTTGACAATCAGTGCATGTTGAGCTCACTTGGTTAGTGAAGACAATTTTCCTAGTCTACCAAGTGTTCCTGAGTTTACTTTGTGCAGAAGGCAACTTCTACCGAGCTCACTCAGGCATCGAAGGAAGTTAAGTAGAAAAGAGTGTTTACTAAGCTCACTTGGTTAACAAAGGGGAAAGTTGAGTAGAATCAATGTTAACTAACTTCACTTAGTTACCAAAGGAATTTTGTAAGTTCACAGTGTTAATCGAGCTTTTGTTAGCTAACATAAGAAATTTCTTCAGAATCAGTTTCTATCGAGCTGGGTTGGCTACCAAAGGATTTTCTTATTTTGGAATGTAAAGCTTATTTGATTTACCTATTGATTCTAGCTGACTAAGGTAATGAATATTGGTTATTTTAGTTTGTATTTGAGCCAACTTGACAATATGAAAGGTATAAGAAATAGGTCAAGTTGTGATTTTAAAGTGTGTGTGAGATGGAAGTTGAATGAGTTGAAAAAGATAAGAAGAGGAAGTGAACTTAAAGGATAAGAAGATTTCCTTATGGAGTAGAAAATTATTATTTGATTAGGAAGGATCAAGTATGAACTAGAGTAGATATCTGTAATCAATAATTCAGCTGCATCACAATCAGGTCATTTCATTGTGACTCTCAAACTATTGTAGGAGTGATCTAAAATCTCTTAATAGAGTTGGTTTAACAACCATTTGTAAATCCTCTACCAAGGTGACAATTCCATTGAATTATTTCAAGACCTTTTCCAAGGCCATTCCTAACAAAGTGACTAAATATTTTAATAGGGTCACACCTAATAGTGTGTTTTGTAACATTTAATAGGGTTGGCTTCTAATAGGGTTCACTTTAGAAGAGTGAAAAACAGTAACTAGTTACATTAGTGGTTTTTCCCAAATTGGGTTTCCACATTAAATCCTGGTGTCTCATGTGTTCATGTTATTTTGTTTATGCTTGCAAGTAATTACTAATAAAATCTTAAGATTCACTAAAGTAATTCATACTTCATTTTCCAATTCATAGCAATTTCTACGTGTTTATCGAGTATCAACAGTAATCAGTTTTATCAGTCTAAATTTTAGTTGACATTTAAGGGATCTGGGATTTATTTTAGTGGTAATTGATTCACTCCCCCTCAGTTAATTTTCTATATTTCCAATAGTACAAGCCTTTTATGTCAATTTTACAAGTTTTTCTAACATTACATCCATTCAAACTCAGACAAAGCATGATGCACAAATGATTGACATTGTCTATCAGAACATCATAAATGACCTTAGAGCTCTTGATACATGCATCAAAGAGCTAAGAGGATGTGAAAAATAAGGTAAATCACTCTATAATAAGTGCTTAGTATCATTTAAGTTCTGTCATTGAAGTTCACCAAGGATAGTGGTGATGAGCTCAAGAGAAATAATGAAGAACTACAGGCATTGGTTGATCACTTCAACATCCTGAATAGAAGATTAAAGATATTGAGGTATAGATAGGATGGAATTATGATGAAATAATTCTCGTTGAGATGAAAAAAAAGAGAATAAATAAGAGGTTCTCACTTTTTAGAGAACATTTATCTTTGAAGATAGAAATTGTGGAAGATAAGATAGAGCAATGGATGTAGCATCTTATGGACTTTGCGCTCTTCTCAGCATATTTGAAGGAGTAAAAGATTCGTGGGAGAATAATTTAAAGAGCATAAAGACAAGTTTTAATGACTTTATTTCATGCTTATCTACCTAAGTACAGAGGTATAGAAACATAATTTTTAATTGTGTATAAGTTTTTACACTTTTGTGATTGATCTCAAAGGGGGAGTAATATAGGAAATTTATATAATGAAAAGAGGAATAAAAGTATGACGTATTGATATATGTAGAAAGGGGGAGTAGTAATCATGCAAAGTAATATAGTCAAAGTGGGGGTTAAAATTTAGTATAAGATATAAGGAAATATGGTTATAAAATATGATGATCCACAAATTTTGAAGTTTTGTAAATTTTGTTAAGACCAAGTTTTTGAAAAATTTTGATCAACATTTAGGACTTAGCTAAATTTTTGATATGTTGCCTTTAATAATATAGGGTTTATTTTTTGAAATTTGGCTAAGTAGATAAGTTGGAGTTGTCATTTATGGTAACATATATCTTGTATAAATAAGGTACAATGTACAGGTGAAGATTCAAAAGTTGGACTTACAAAATTGTCTAAGTATCAACTAACTTATCTAGCAGAGTAGATACAATTTTTGTATGTATAGTTGACCGAGTCATTATTGATATTTGTGCAATTAGGTACATACATTAAATGGAGTCATGATAACGTGTTCAAGTTCATAAGGAAGTATGGTTAGTACAAAAGAAGATATGACAATTTTACTAGTTGAGGTAGTATACAGACAAAATAGAACATGACAGGAAAAGGTTAATTGAAAGTTAAGGAATTATTTTGTTTACAAAATAATTACTTGACTAATTAGGTATGATATCCTAGATATTGTCCCTAAGAGGGAAATATTTAATTTTGAATTTTGTCAAGCTTATGAAAGCTTGAAGGTCGAATAGACAATGTTTTGAGAATTACAAAGGTATAAAGGAAAGATTATAAATGGAAAGTTAAGTGTGATTCTAAGGAAGACTATGCAAAATTTATGTGAGGAAAATTATTATGTATAATAAGTGGATAGCAATTTTTATAACAATATTCTGTATATGTGTATGTACCAAATCCTAATAGGTTTGGGGCTTCTAACAAGGCATAAGTCCTCTAACAAGGACCAAGACACTATATGTATGTAATAAATTCCTAACAGGGTCAATATCTTTAACCATATATTTTTGATTAGTGGATCATTTTGTGGCTACCATCCCCACTAGGGTTTTCTGTTGGTTAGGGTTTTCCTAATTAAAAAAATGGTGTTATGAGTTATTTTATTGCATGGTTATGTTTATTGTTTAGTTTAATTAGTTTGATTTCGTATGTGAGTTATAGGGAAATTAATAATATCTAGTTTTGGGCTAAAGTTTGTTAAATATTGATTTACCCTGCCCCTCTCAGTATTCCCTATTTGTAACACCCTCCAATTAGGAGTTATAGGGTTGTTGTTGATTATTTAATAGAAATGCCTATGATCATACATTGTTTCCTTGCATGCTCTAACTTTGATCATCACAAAAGGAGAGTATGTACCCTTAGTGCAACACCATACACTCATTCAAATTCATTTATCAAATTGTTTTACCAAACAAATTCACACTATCTATAGTACTACTAGTTTATCACATTAAGATTTTAGATCAAAGGAATCTCACCCAAAATGGTCATTTTCTTAGAATGTTCTGAAACTACCTCTATGATCTAAAGAATGGTTGGACCTATCATACTCAAAGAAAATAGAATGTTTGGCTAGATAATGATGGTCCAAATTCCATGATTTTCATCCAAACTCTAGGACTGTGAGGCTTATATTGTAGCTAAAGAATTTTTTTTTTACTTATATTATCCATCATTAAAATAATTAATTTTGTGAAGGAAGGCGATGCTTAGTAGTTTCATGATACATATTTCATTGCATGATGATCAATTATTTTGTTACATTGATGGTAACTATTAACCTAGTGTTCCTATTATGTTTCCAAGTATAAAAATAATGAAAAAGGTGTAAAGTTTGAAGGTTCCTGCTATGTCCACTACTATCAAAGTGAAGAAATATATAATTGGGTGAATATTAACAAGCCAATTGCTAGAATAGTTAGTGACAAGTGGTAGGCGATTTGATTGGTGTATTAAATCTATGATAATTTTTGTGGAGAGATCAAAAGAGATAGTAAACAAAACTATTTAGATGATATAGCTATGTGTGAAAATCACTAGTATAATTATTGTGAAGGATAGGTGATCACTGAAGTAGTGATATAGTTGTTGAATAATTTAAGATTTAATTTATCCTTAATTGATAATAAGTTAATGGGTATTAAACATTATTTGTGATGGATAAGATTTAGTGAGTCACGATATGGTGACATGTCTTCATAGGAGGTGTTAATCTGGTATCACATACTTGATGATAGTGTGTGAAGATGATTCTAGAGGATGCCTGTGTTTGGTCAAAATGTGTTTGACCTCTTGAAATAAAATTCTATGTAAATAAGCATATTGGATAACAAAAATTTGAAAAATATCTTTGACAGTTTGAGATTTGTCTTGTGGCATGCTTTAACTATTTCTAAATTAGGGCTTGGTTAAATTAGTGCATTTGAAAGTCTAATATATATATTGGCTGGTATTGAAAAATTTATGGTGTTGATCCTGATTGGACAAGTGTGGTTGAAGGGTGAAAGTTATAATCAAGCCAAGGTAGAGTAGAGTTTGTTGTGAGGTGCATTTTAACTTTAATGTATCTAATCAAGGAGAGGTAGTGCTATTCCACAAATTAAACTTTCTATTATTCCCTAATAGTTACAATACTAAAATCCCTTAACCACGTAGATCCTACTAGGCCATTTTTTGTGAATCATTTAAAAGGGTGACACTTTGATTAGTGTTTAAATGCATTTAACTTGGATACTCATAAAAGGATAAATCTCCTAATAGGGCTAGAGCTAAATCACTTAAATCATCCAGTAATCTGACCCCCCTCCCACTAATCTAATCTATTAGGACAAACAATTAGTATCAAATCTCTAGCCCTATTTTGTGGTGAACCTTAATAACTTAAGCAAAAAATCTATAGATGATGAGAAAAGATGGTCCTAATTAAGTTCACAAGAGATAATTGTATTATATGATGTGGTATAATGAAGATTTATCTCAAAGGTATAAGTGAATAGTATTGGAATCACATGGTTAGAAGATATGTTGTCCTTGTAGAAACTCTTAGTGAAAATTAGGTGAGGATATAACAAGAGCATATAACTACTATGTAGGACATTATAAAAACTCTTTCTGATGGAAAGTTTATCAATATCCGAGATCTACATACTGCTTATGATATGTGGAAGAAATCAAAGAGAGTTTATAATTAAGGTTTGCATTTACATAGGGCTAAGTTAGATATCCTCAAAAGATAATTCAATAAAATAAAAATGATGGAGAATGAGAACATTGAATAACATAGTCAAAGAACTAAGGATGTGGTTACTACTATCAAAGGTTCTTGCAGTAATAGAAGTACTTAGAACTTTGTTACAATTGAATGCTATTAGGACTTTAGTCATTCACAAAGTTATATCTTTAGGTACTAGTATTGTTACTATTGATGCATTTATGGGCAAGTTGATTGCATTTGAGTTGAGTAACTCTAATAGTAGAATGCCCAAGGTTGAGGCTACATTTAATTTATCTAAGACTCTTGTTCCAAAATAGAAAGGAAGGGAAATTTCAAATAACTCTTCTTTAATTAAAGATTATTCTAAAGAATATGAATCTATTTTTTTAAAATGAAATGAACAAGAAGATTTAGAAGTATTATTTTCTAGGAGACTTCCTAGAGGAAGTGACAAGTACAAGGGTAAATTACCTTGAAAATATTTTTCATATAATAATATCATAAATCTTGCTTCCATATTCCCTTAAGATGAAATAAAGGAGAAGACAAAAATATTCAAGGATAAGAAAAAGATAGCATGCTACCTAGTTGAAGAAGGTGTTATCGATGAAAAATCTGATGGAAGAGATGAAGAAGAAATCACGTGCTTTGTTGTTAAACAAGATCTTTCTAAATATGGAAAAAAAAGTTTCCAACATGAATCATAATGGATATTAGATGATTTACAATGAATCTCTCATCATATGATTGGTGATAGAAACATGCTCATCAAAATGGAATAATGTGATGAAGAATTAGTAAGATTTGGTAATAATGCTCCTTGTGTAGTAAAAGATAAAGAGTGCATTTCTTTGAGAAATAAAAAAAAACTATAATGATTTTTTAGGATTGATAGTCTGCAATACAATTTTCTAAGTATTTATTAGCTAAATATACATACTAGAGTTCAATGGAGGTGTGTGTTGATATCTAAGCCCAAGTTGCCTTTTAGTATCTAACACTTAGTCATTTCCAAGGCAATGATAGATAGTCATTACTACAATTGAGCCATCCAAAGAAAGAAAAGATACAAAGAACTTTTTTATATTTCTTCATATGCCAAACAAGTCAAAGGTTGCTAAGCACCCCAATAGAGACTGAGTCAACATACATGTCAAGTAATTTAGTGGAGATTGAACATTGCTAAAGTTAATTGATGATGAGTGAATCGGTATATGTTGAGGCTATAGAAACCAAGTGAGAACATAAATATTAGTTATGACTAAGTGTTATAACATTCAAGTTTTGAGTAAACTAGTTTTGACATATGAGTTTACAATGGTACAAACACTTATGTAAATAATTTTAGCCAACTTCTACACGACATTTAAAGATTGTAGATATAGTTAAGGAGAAGATTACAATTTTTTTAGAAGACATTAATCCCAAGAAAAGAAGATTAATGAATTATAAAATTAGATGGCTAAAATGAGAAAAGGGTGGAATATGGATCATTGATTAAGAGCTAGATCTTTCTATGATATCTATTTAAGAAGGGTTCTAACCCTAAGATCAATGTGTGAATGGAAGCAAGCATGAAGGAGAGAATAATATTAGAGAAGAGCAAGGAAGATTGTAGTGCCTACCCTCGTTCACATCTTTTTTGGACATATTATTGCTATTATTATCAGACTATGATAGACTAGCTTTATGTTAATGGATTAGTGGTATTGTTTTGACACTATCAGACATTATGTTATGGATTCAGTTGTTATATGATGAGATCATTTAGACTTTACATTTCATGTATGTATGATAATAATTATATTGTTTTCAGTTATTGTTGATGATTAGTTAGATGGTTTATTATTTCATGTGTTTTATTATGGATACTTACCCCATACTTGCATGTGTATGGTGTGCGTGTTTTCTTATTGTATGGCATTTCTGATGTGGTTAATGAAGGGAGTCGTAGTCACCTGCTTAGTCGGGATCTACACGATGCACCACTTCCTGCCATTGCCTGTTTAGCTTAGCACTATATATATTGTATGTACATGCATGGTTTTTCTACAGGTTGCAGGTATCGAGTATCGACTTCCCTGAATTGCCAAGATGAGCGCACCCTATTATACTATCTCAATGCTAAGAGAGGGGAGATAAATTCTCAAGTCCAAATCCCAAACCCTAAAACCATTTGTCCTAGTGAGTTAGGACAAGTATCAGAGTTGAGTACCCACTAAATGTGTTGGATGACATATTTCGTGATTTTTAATCCTTTAGACTGATTTTGTATGAATTGTCTTATGATGGGTTTTCATATTTTATCTTTGGAGGTCTATGGTGAATTTTCTATTAATTAAATCTCACCAAATAGATTTAATTAATAAATTAATTATTTGAGAAAATTAAATATCATGATCTTTGATATTTTGATTATAATTAATTCAAGGAGAATTAATTGAGAGAAAAGAATTAAATAAAAAGAAAATTAGAAATTAAAATAAATAATAATTATAAAATACTAATAAATTAATAAACAAATAATAATAATAAAAGTTATAAAAATTAAAATAAAAGTTATAAAATTAAAAAATGGGAGTTATAAATATTTAAATGGAAATTATTTAAAAAGTAATTAGAGTTATAAGCTTGCATGGGAATTAACGTAATTCTCTATTTCTCATGTGTCAACAACACGGGGGTTAGTGCATCAATTGAGCACATGGTGTCTACAACCCTATGGCTCATCAAAAAGGTTGGAAAAGACCCATGCTTAGTTGGTGACACCTTCCAGCTATTTCTAGAAGCATTCTAGAGGTTTCCTGAGAGCTCTTTATATTCAGGCATCCTTAGAAGCTTAGGGATAGCGTGGATAGAGTGGATAGCATGGAGAACAATTGGAGCATTGGAGGACTCGAGAATTCTGAAGAAGGGAGCTTGCTCTGCGAGTTTTCTGAGGAAGAGTGAACTAGCATCAGAATTCGGGTAGACTCTTTTGATATTTCCGCATCTTGTCTTCCCTGTCTTCTTCATGTCTTCCATATGTCTTTTGAGGAATCTCATATTTCATTATGCATTTTCAATTTGGTCAATTAAAATTTATTTGAGGATTCTATATGTTTAGATTTGAAATTAAAATAGGACTAGGGTTTTAAATTCATGGCCAAATCCATTAGATTAATATTTGGATAAATTTGTGAATTAGAGACTTATAGAAAATTTCTGAGAATTGAAATTTATATATATATTTATATTTCCACAAAATTGAATACATATATATGTATATATGTCTAAACCCTATATATATATATACACACACATATATATATACATATATACTTTAATATGTATATATATATATACATATGTATATATACATATATACATATGTATATATACATATATATATATATATATATTATTAAAAATTCGAATATCATTTACAGCGAGCGAATGACGCATCGCTATGGGGGAATGCGTTTTAATGAAGCGCAAATATAGTTATAAACTTTGGGTAGGGGGGACGTGTTTTCCCACCCCCACTGGTGGAAATTGCCATGGTAACCCGGCGGCACCGTAGTGTACCTGTGGTCTGCAGTGTACTTGCGACTGCAGCGTACCCTACGACCTGCAGGTGTTACGTATATATATGTTGTGTATAAAGTTTTTTTTAATATTGTTTTATGATATAAATTAAATCATATTTCATTTCGATTTTCTTTATAAATTGCAATAAAAATAAATATTTATATATTATATATGTATGCATATATATATTTAATTATAAATATATGTATATGTATATATGTAATATGTAAATATGTTATTTATAAATTTAATTTGTTTGATAAAAGATTTAAGAATCCATTTTTATAATGATGAATTACTTATTAATAATAAAATTTGACTATTAAGATTGAATTAATAGTTTTGAATTATAAAATATATGAAATTTAATTAAAGTTGGTGGGGAACGATTTTAATAAAATATTATAATTGGAAAATTGGAGTTCAGGGGAAAACTTTTAATCCATCCAAAAATAGTACATGGGAAAAATGTACAAAATGTTCCTTTAAATTCTTTCTCTAAACTTGGAAACATAAACTGAGACTTTTACATTTGAATTCAAATTTGAAAACTTAGCAAAACCAAAACATGTGTTTACATTGTGTATTCCTTATGCTAATGTTTTGGGTTTTGGGTTGACTAGTGCTGACCAGTATAGGATGTCTACCAGAGGCTTAGGGGTTATGTGATTGTGATGTCATGATGATGTTTTATTCTTGATCTTTATAAACCCAACCATGATTATGTGATGGAATGCTCTATGTATTTGTTGTGATTACTGATTGTTAAAGTTGAGATTCTTATGTTTGAGACCCTTGACTTAACCATTATTTTTGGTGATTGATCAGTTATCCTTGGTTATATTCTAGTCACCATGATGGGACTGATATGTGGATTTATTCTTAATGATATCATGTTGTGACATGTTTGACTCAACCATTTTGGAGTCTTCGATCAGTATGATTTTGAGATATTCTTGGTTGCTTGTTGAGAACCAATGGATATGGTGACTTATTTGAGATATATTTTGGTTATTGAGAACCAATGGATACTTTGATTATCAGTGATACTTCAGTTGCCAATAGAGAGCTGTTGTGGTCATGATTTTCTATGGATGTTGCTCATGGAGATTTGATGCTTTTATGCATATTTGTTGATTTTATCATGGACATTTGATGATTCTTATTGTGGATATTTGATGATTTTATGGATTTTCTTTATGATTATGATACCATGAGCATTAGGGTAGGATATCTGCATGTAGTGTCGGGAAGTGGCTTGCAATGGGGGCCGGGGCCCTAAGAGGCTGCCAGGGTAACTCATTGTAAGTTAGATTAATAAGTGATAACATTCACACTTAATACTAACTGAATGAACCTAAAAAGATAAGAGTTTTGGTTCTCGCCCATGCCTTGAGTGCTTGTATAGGCTAGGATGGGAGTAGTGAGAATGCATGGTTGCGACCTTGCATTCCATAGTATGCCTTGTCAATATGAGAGGATGCTAGTGGCCGCATGAGATCTGTATGGACCTGTGGAGTTTAGCTAATTGCTAGGGTAACTTGTACGAGATAAATGCGATGACACTTTCCTGCTTGCATAGTAGGTTCCTACATGTCATTGTGTCCCTCTAGGAAGTAGATGTCTATTTTGTGATTGGAACCTTTGAGTTAGTATACTTTTAGGATTCTTGGACTTTAGAGACTTGTGCTATGTGATTTTGATAGCTTTTTTGGGACTTGAGATTATCTCCTTAGCACGGTGGGAGTGGACCACTTAGGTACCACGCGGTCGGGTGGTAGTGTATTTTCCATTGTTATCATTTGAGATTCATTGAGACATCATGGCTGAAGCGTCCTTGTGATGGTGGATATGTATCCTTTCATTGATGATTAGCATATGTTAGATGATGTTATCTTATGCTTATATATGCATGCTAGATTACTTTCTACATATGATGTTGTATTTATTAGGAGTGAAATTCCTTCTATGTTAATACCGATGATCTCCTCAGTGACTTGGGATGTTATGCACGGAGGAATGACTAGGGCCCACAATGGTCTAATGATGCTATTAACAGTTGGGAGGAAACATGGACTTAGTTTATTTTGTTTGATCTTTATGATGGATGTATATGACTTCTATGATGATGTATCATGTGTATCATGTGATTATCTTTACTTTGATGTATCATGGATTAGAATAGGATGATGTACCTTATTTCACATATGTATATTCTTTTAAGCCTTCATACCCTGTGACATGTATAGTGGATGATTGAGCATTTGGAAATGTAATGTATGAACATTGGGCTTATCATTATTATTTCATGTGGTTGTTGTACTAGATAGATTCATGTATGTAATTCAACGTTAAGGGATCTTAAAGAATGTAATCTGTTGTGTATGTTATTTTTATTCTTTAGATGGACATTGCTATTGCTTCCGTTATTGTGAATAGGTTGTATGTGGTATTTACTTTCATGTAATTTCTAAAGAAAAAAAAAATGTTACCAAACGTAGTGAAATTCTAGGTTAATTCTTTGGATCCCTTGGCGGGGCATTACAAAGATTAAGTGTAGAAGGAGATCAAATAGAGAAATCTACCAGTGAAGGATAAAGCAAAGCATATTAGATAAGGAGATCAATTTGAGATATTGAAAAGAGGAGATCTGTAAACAACTTTTAGAGAAAACTGAAGGATCATAAAATGAATCAATTTTGATAGATTGAGTCAAAGAAAATATTTTAAGAAATTTGTTTCAACATACCTATTTAATATCCTATCAGAGTTCTTACTTCATTACAAGTTTAAAATCCATTAATCAAGGTAAGACCTAATAGTCTTGTAAATATTTTAACATATAACAATCCTCACAGGATAGATAATCAGAAGTGATCAAATTTTAGCCTTAATAGGCAAAAATTTTTGTTGTAGCACTAATGATTTGTGGGTTTCATCCCCACCTCAATTTTACCTTCATCTTGAAGTGTTTCTAGGTTATCAAAATCTTTTATTTATAAGTTTATATTTTCATGGTTGTTATGCTTACATTGATTTCATTTCAGCATTACAAGTTTATAATTATATGGTATGAGATCTAAGATATGAAATTAATTAGGTGTGAATAAATTTAATTATTTTATCAATGAAAAGTTTGATAATCCTGATTTACTCCCCTACTTAGTATCTTGTTTCCCAATAAGACTTCCAACAATTAGTATCAAAGCTCAATTCCCTTGAAAGAAGTCTAACAACTTGAGAGTGCAGATCTTGGAAATGGAGGTATACAATTTGGGAATGATTATTGAGAACTAGATGATTGAAATTCAGATTATATTGCAACTATTTGAAGGAGCAAACAAAGAGTTAAGGAAATCCTTAAAGAAAAGGAAAAATATTGCCATTCAGTAGAATGGCATGCTAAAGTTGATGTCAAGGACTTTCTTAATAGTGGAAATATTGGTTATAATGATGCAACAATAGAAAATTTATTGGAGAAGAGAAACATTCTAGGTAAAGAAGTCAATGTACATGAAATTCAATCAGTAAGACTATGTGAGGTGACTAGAAAAAAGAAGAAAGTTGAAGAAGAAAAATTATGGCTGAAGAAGACAAAAAAAAAAATGGCCACCAGACTTGAAGAAAGATCGTTTGATTTCTAGAAGATTACAAACATTTAGTTGGACATGATGAATGAGTTGTTGCTTGTAAATCAAGACTTGAACATAAAGGACATGGAGATCACAAATCTGAGATCATAGAGTGACCAACTAAGAAATGAGTTAATATCTAGAAAAGAACTTTTTGAAAGAATGAAAAAGCTAATTGAAGCAATAAGATACTTTAAAAAACTAATTTGGTCACCAAGGTTATATAGTGATACCTCTTCTCTAAGACATATCAAGCACTCTTTATCTACTGAAGTGGAAGAGCCATCAAAGAGTTAAGAGAAAAGAAATGAAAAATTCAAAGAAAAACCTACCTGTCATCATTGTGGTAAATTTGGACATACATCCAACATTTGCAGAAGAAAAAATGGTATGAAAAATTGTAAACCTAAGTTTAGTGGTAACTTTTTTATTTGCAAGAAACAAGGACACAGAGAACATGAATGAAAGTAAAAAATGGGTGGTTCACTTACTACACCTAGATTTGAAGGAAATTATTACAACTATTAGAAATATGGACATAGAGATCATGAGTACATATCCAAAGAAAATTTTGACTCAACATCTAAAAGGAAAACACATGCACCTAAGCAAGGTAATTCATATAATTAGGATTACAACACATGGTATAACTCTCATTATTGTGGAGAGTATGGATAGAGAATTTCATTAAGAATTTTTTTAGAGGAAATTACAAGAAATGGTTGAATGGAAACCTAATTTGTCTCAAGGTTGGACATGTTAGTAAAAATGGCAAGACCCAAGCACCAGCACCAAAAAATGAAAGAAATAAAGGAAAATGGAAAGTTGAGATGAGTAGATCATGGAAAGAGATAGTAGAAGCTAGAGGTAGTGGATCAAGAAAAGATAAGATCACCCAATCCAATGGATTAGGTTTTCACACCACATCCAACTAAGCAAACAGGTATGTAAGGGATTATATACCTAAGATACCTATTATACATCAGTTCCTAACGAGAAATATGATTAAAATTCCATATCAACATGAATCGAGATGCATCAAGACATATCTAAGAAAAGAATTAGGTAATCAAATAAGTTACATTGTCAAGTGTTGAGAATTAGTAATATAGCTTGTATTAACTAAGTATTGCAATATAGACCAAGAGCTTAAATTGACTAAGATGATGTATTGGCCAAAAAAAATGGTATTGATTGAGCAAGGTGATAATGACTAAGTATTTGAATGGAAATAAGTATGAACACAACTTTTGAAGGCCAAGATAGTTGTTTTGCACCTACTAGAGTACAATGCATTTATTGCAAACCTAAATAGACAAGATTGAAGGTATATATCAAATTTTGGCACTCATCTTCATTTTACCAGGTGATTCAAAGGTGATTAAGGAAATTTTAATGACATAACAAGTGAATCACATGCCATTGGAAAAATTGGAAGAACTCTATAAGCAAAATTTTTAGTGCCAAGTTAAATTGTTGAAGCAAAATTGTTCAAAACCCTAGTTTGGAAATGGCATCCTCTACATCTGCATCTACTAAGGAAATGTTGAAGGAGATAAATTCAAAAATTATGAGGAATGATCAGTGTCCTCCACCAAATTTCAAGGAGTATCCAAATGTTGCAATGACTGGTGATGAGTTTGGCACCCCTTTGTCAATTCCAACAAGGGTATTAATGATTTATGATGTACAATCATGCTATTTATGAAAAGTGGTTGACATTGGATAGAATGAACTTAAAGAAGCCTATGTCAAACTATGTGATAATGGGGTATTGAGAGATGAGAAAAAAAATGTTGCCAAGAAAGCATTGACCTATGCCCTAGCCTTTCCAAAGGTCTTCAAGGTTGAATAGATAAAGATTATGTTTAGTTGAGTTTATGACATGAAGATATCATTAGAGGGAGGACCAATCAAGATTAACAAGGGAATCATTCATCAAGTTACTAGTTACCCTACATTGGATAGATCAAAGCCAATGAGAAGTGTCACAAGGGATGTTGTTAAGTAAAAAATAAAGATAAGATAGAATTGTGGTGGAATGTCGATCGATGGGATTGCAAATCTTGTTATTGAATTTGTAATACATGTGATTGCACACAAATTCTATCAGTCAAGCTAACTAAATAGCATACCTTTCATTACAGTGGATCTAGGATATAGAATTGTGAAGAAAGATCATAGTTACAATCTTATCAAACTACAACTACAACAATTTCCTAAGAATGTTGAAGCGATAAGGAAAGTGAAAAAGTAAGTTCCAATCCTTTCTTGTCTATATCTCTTTCTATGTATAAAACTCATTCTCCATAGTAGGTACAATTTTTTGGGACATGAATAGACCAATAATTAGGTAGATAAGTGATCTAATCAATCAATTGGGAATTTTTTTTGAAGTGATAATAGATAATTACTTTGAAGAATTTAAGAATAAGATGAAAAATAGGATGAGGATACCAAAGTCAATGGTAGACAACCAGTTTGATGATATATGTTTGATGGTAGATATAGATTTCATGTATGCATAGGTAGTACTAGCAAGGGTTGCATGATTGAGAATAATGCAATATAAAGTTAATTTTGACGAAATTACACCAGTAGCAACTATATTATTATCTGAAGAGTTTTACAAAGATGTTGAGCTATTTGGTACCTATAAGAGAACTCAGTTTAAAATGATGATGGAAACCAATGTGCCCAAGATAGATAGAAAATGAAAGAAGATTAAAAATATTGAGGGAAGAATTGGTGAAGGTTAGCTTTAGATAATTGAAGGAAAAGGTGAGGATGAGGAATTTGAGGAAGAAGTTAAAGCTAAGAAATCAAAGGGAAAATAGCTAGTTGTCATCTAGTCCAAGGCAACAAAAACAAAACAAATTAGTGATTATTGATCCAAAAGTAAAAGAGGATCTAAAGAAAGGTTTAAAGAAGGTTGTCACACCACCAGAGCTAGAATTAAAAATAAGTGTGATCACAAGATTAGAGGCATCTCAATCCTTGGCTACAAAAAAGAAAGAAAGCACAACAAAGAGGAAGCCAACAAAAGCACAAAAGCCAAGCCTACCTAAGAGCCCAAGAAGAAAACTAGTCATGATACTTAACGAGGAGGGAGATGATTAAGAAAATGTGTCTGATGGTTTGAGAAAAATTTGGATTGTACCCAGAATACCTCTGATGATTATTGATCAGTTACATAACAATTCATTATGATTTTTTGAATAAAGATGATCAAATGAAGCTTGAAAAAGTGATGATAGATATGATAGATTTTAGGTTAACACCTATAGAATTAGGTGAAGACATTCCAAAAGATTTATATAATAAATTAGATTCTAAGTGGAAGTGGGCATTATCCATTGAATGACAAATATGACAGACCACTTTAGCATAGAAAATGCCTAATTTGGGAAAGACACATAAATCTATAGCCCTAAAAGATTTTGGAAAGAAATTTATGCAAAAAGAGAGGGAATACAAAATTTTGAAGAACAAGGCTGATGAAGCTAAGAAAGAGACAATTATTATAGGGAAGGAAGCATTTGGATTGTTTGTTCTATTGGCTACTGAAGAAGAATAATGATAAGATGAAGAAAAATAAGAAGAGCAAGATGATGAAGTAGAAGTTTCAAAGCTTGTAAAAGAAATAAGGCAATTGGTAGAAGGGAGTGACCAACAAGATTTTTTTGCCATTGAGGACATTCCTAATTCATTAGTACAAAATTAAAATTTATTAACTAAGGAAGATTGGAAAAATACTCAAATAGATGCCTTAAATCCCTCTCTACCATGCACCAATATAGTATTGTTACAAATACATGATTATCTAAGGATTGAAAGTGCACCCACTAATGGTATTCAAGTTACATCAATTACTTTTGACATGAGTGTTGAGCAATAGGGTAAGGCAATAATTGTGTTTCCATTATTCACTCATGGCCCAGATGATAAATTAGATGAGAAAGAGGAAGAAAAGGAGAAAGAGATGGCAGAGACAAAGAAATACAAAGAACAAGAGGCTATTCAAGATCTTATATGACTATCAAGTTCCATTCTAATAGAAACATTAATTGTTACACCTATATAATAGGTAATATTAACTTCGTAGGAAAATACACTTGGATTGAGTGCAATGGGAAAAAAACTACATGCATCACTACCTAGGGATAACATTCCTTGATCGTAGATAATGACACATAAAGATGAATCAACAAAGGAGATAGGGAGCTTAGATGACATAATTATATTGCCTATGTATGACTTGAATAATATGACTCTAGAACAGATGCAAGAATTGCAAACTTTTCTGAGTCATAAGACAAAGAAAGAATAGTTGAGAAGAGAACATATGAGGAAAGGGGTATTACATAACATCAAAGATATTTTTGTTGATTCTTTTTAGATTCATGGTGTTAATGAGAAACATTAAATTTTTGATCAACTAGTGTGTATAGTTGACAATGTTCAAACTAAAGAAATTGAGACTAGTGATAAATTGATGTGATGGTCTTAAAAGAAATTTGAGCACAAAGTTTTGGAGAAAATTTCAATAGAAGTTACAATTAGGTAGGTAAATATTCTTTTTATATGAAACTTTGTGATGTTGAGTTCTTCACATTAGAGAATCAACGTTCTATTAATCTAATCGAGGTAAATATGAAAGCTTGTATAATTTCTTTGAGCAAGAATGCAAGTTCAACCTTACCTTTATATAATAAGTTGACATTTGATGAGTAGAGATTAGTCAAGTTAATGGCATAAGGAATAAATTAATTTGAATTCAATTCATGCTACTACCCTAGTTGGAGATAATTTAGAGGGAATTATCTATGACTCAAAACATTACAAGGAAAGATCCCTATCCTTCAACTGTAGAAAGCCTAATTGAAGAAACTTTGGCCACTCAAAAAATATTTTTTGATAAATACAAACTAACCCCTGCAAACCCCAAGCCATGAGTGACAAAAACAAGGTGGAAATCTACTTATGACTGGAACAAGGAGTCGATAAAGGAGGAATTATCTGTTGATAGATTGTTGAAAGCATTAATGTTGATGATATTCCTATGGGGGAGTATTCTTGATATGTCACTATGATGATATGTTACATTAATGAATGAGTTTGTCATTGATGTCAACATAGCAATTTTCTATGGTATCTGATAGAAGAATAGTAGAAAGATCAAGCTAGTATGGATGGCTAGTTGAGTATTCTAACTATCCAAGGATATGAGAGATACATCTGAGTATCTGGTATATGTAGTTAGCAATGGAATAAGAAATGATAAGTCTAGAAGAAGTTATGTAAGTTTTGGTGATGTATGTTCTGAGATAGAGTTTACAGAGGCATGTTCTGGTAAACTTGTTATATCTCTTAGTAGAGTTTTTATTCTAATAATCAAGGTTGATGATGTGAAGAAGAAATTTTGGTGATGGAATGGCTAAGTTCACTCATCATAATATTATGTATACAGAAAGTTTTTCAAGTTCCAAGGAAGAAGACTAATGTTATCGCTAAGTGAAATGTGTTCTTAATGTGGTCCTCTAATGATTAATTGGGAAGGTCTAACAACCAACTCAGGGAATTTTTCGATAGACTCAATATAAAGGAAGGAAATTTTCCTTTATCAAGGATGACATGATATAAAAAATGAAATTCTAAGCAGCAAAGAGAGCGGAATGTAAAGTTGAGAAGAGTAGAGCAGAAGTGAAGGAAACTTCATTGCCAAGGTTTTGTTGAATGATTTGAGGTTTGATATTTGGATCTGAGGTTTGTGACCTGGTCTACAATTTTTGATAGTGATTGGTTCAATTGAAAAAACAAAGGAAGGAGGAACATAATAGTAAATTACTTGTTTGAGCAGTGAGCTCTTCTTGTAGTTGAAATTGCATGTTTGGGCAATGGACTTATCTTGCATACATTGTACTACAACTCCTAACAGGGTTGGAATCTCCTAACAAGGATTTAAAGTCTCCTAATAGGGACTCATATGTACTAAATATTGTAATAGACTCCTAATAGGGTACATCTTGTAACAAGGAATATTAATATTAGCACATCATCTTGTGGGCATCATTCCCACTAGGTTTTTCCCTCTAATAAAGGGTTTCTCTAGTCAACAAATCTGGTGTAATTATTTATGTACATCTTTGTATGGTTGTTGTTTACTTTCATTGAATGGTTAAATTTGTTTGAAGAGGATAAATGGTTTAATTTTTGGATAACTATGTTGGTGGACTATTGTTTCTAACAATATAATCCTCATACAAAAATAAGGAGAGATGTATATACATTGTATAGCACAGATAAATTTTGAAGACTGAATTACATTCTTAGGGGGAGTATTATATATATATATATATATATAAATTTTTTTATGGATAGATAAGTCATGATAAAGTATTTTTTCCATGAATGTCAAAGGGGGAGATTGTTGATCTCTAAGCCCATGTTGCGTATTAGTGTCGAACACTTAGTCATTTCCAAGGTAGCATTGGATGGTCATCACTGTAGCCAAGCCATCCAAAGAAGGCTAAGCTACAAAGGACTTGTTTATATTTCTTCATATTCCAAAAAAGTGAAAGGTTTTTGAGCACCCCAGAAGAGACCGAGTCACCATACATGCTGAGTAACCTAATGGAGGATGAGCATTGGTAAAGTTAATTAATGCTGAGTAAATAATTATATGCCAACCCTATAGAAGCTAAGTGACAATACAAATTTTAGTTATGACTGAGTGTCACAACATTCAAGTGCCAAGTAAACCAATTTTGACATATGAGTTTGTAATGGCACAAACACTTATGTAAATCATTTTAGATGACTTCTACATGACATTTAAAGATTATAGAGAAAGTTAAGGAGAAGATTATGCATTTTTTGAGAAGGCATTAATCCCAAGAAAAGAAGATTAACTAATTAGAAAATTAGATGGATAAAATAAAAAAAGGGTGGAATATGAATCATTGATTAAGATCTAGAAATTTCTACGGTTACCTATTTAAGAAGAGTTATAACCCTAAGATTACTGTGTGAATGAAAGAAAGTGTGAAGGACAGAATGAGATTAGAATAGAGAAAGGAAGTTTAAGTTTGAAAGGAGATTAAACAAAGTAACCTAGTAGTGAAGGACATAATAAAGCATATTAGATAAGGAGACTAGTTTGAGATATTGAAAAGAGAACATCCATAAAAAGCTTTTAGAGAAAACTGAAGGATCAGGTATTGAATTAGTTTTGATAGATTGAGTCAGGTAAAATCTCTTAAAAGAGTGGTTTTAATAGACCTATGCAAATCTCTTTACATATTCTTTAAAGTACTTCATTGTAAGTTTAAAATCCTTTAATCAAGGTAAGACCTAATAGTCTTGTTAAGATTTTAACAAAGCATACCCCTAATAGGGTAGATCATCAAAAGTGATCAAATTGTATCCCTAATATGAAAACATTGTTGTTGTAGCAATAAAGATTTGTGAGTTTCATCCCCACCCCAGTTTTACCTTCATCTTGAAGTGTTTCTAGGTTGTCAAAATCTTTGTGTTTTGAGTTTATGTTTTGATGGATGCTATGCTTAGATAGATTTCCTTTCAGTATTACAATTTTATAATTATATTGTATGAGATCTAAGGTATGAGATGAATTAGGTGTGAATATAGTTAATATTTTTATCAATGAATTTTTTTTATAGATCTTGATTCATCCCCCCCTCTTAGTGACTTGTTTACCAATAAGACTTCCAATAGTGTGTAGATGATTATTGGGAAAATAGGATATTTAATTACTATTAGTGAATAAATAGAGGTGAATTACCGCATTTCAATTCTAATATTAAGAGTTGTTTGATTGCTAACGTGGAAAATTGATGGTTATGTAATAAGAGATTTTTTCATGTTGATTTGATAACCAAATCAATGTGAATAAGATGAAGGTAGTGAGAGGTTGATGCAGGAGCATTCGAGAGGTATAAGGGCAATCCTGTGTCACCAAAAAAAATGTACTTAGACTTAGTTCTTGTTTCATGTGTTTTCAATTTTGGATACCCATTTGGGTCAAATAAAGGTTCCAACTCTCATAGTTCCACTATCAATGTTCTAGGATAGAGTATTTGAACACCTTGGGATACGTGTAAATGCCAAAAAAAAAATTGAGCCATCAGTTTGGTGAACTAGAAGGTATAAATTGGTCAGATGAATGTAATTGTAATTTAGAGAATTCTAGAAAAAGAATCAGGTCAAAAGGCCCCAGGTTTGAAAGTTATCATAGTTTTTCAGTTTCTTGAGACCTCCTAAGAATGCTTCAAAGTCAGGTTAGGGGCATTAAATGACCTCAAACAATGCTGAAAAATGGGGTATGACTGAATCTAGTCCATAGGTCTATAGAGAACTTCAAGAGCTTTCTAGAAATGTAAACAGTTTGTTAATCGGAGCTACGGTTCAAAAGTTATGCCTCCTAAAACTTTGGTTACCGTTTCTAGATTCTTCTAGTTTTTTGCCAACTTCTAACACAGCTTTTGGAGCCTTTTATTTGGTTAGTGGATACCTACTAGCACTTTCTATAATGTATTCCTAATCCTTAACCCTTTAGGGTCTATTTAAGAACATTTTTGGTATTGTAAAAGGCAGTTTGGAGTGGAGTTTTAGAAGAGGTACTGAAAGGAGAAATTATCTCTAGATTCATGCTATTGTAAGCCCATAGGGCATGTTTTGAAGTCTATTTTCTCTATAATCAATATATTAGCTTATTTACAAAGTTAATAAAATTTCCCTTTCCTATTGTGTCCATTTTGTGCTTGGGTTGTGTCCTCATCAAGTGGTATCAGAGCAAATTTTCCTGAGTGTGTAGACAGAGCACCGACTATGAGGTAGTTTGCACTAGGACTGTGTGGTTGTGGGTTTGAGTTAAGAAGATGCGTCCATGAAGAGAGCGTGGTGGAAGGGCCAGAGCTATTAATCTTGAGGAGATTAGAGCCCTCCAAAGGCAGGTCCAAGCATTGCAAGAGGAGCTCCGTAGGGAAACAAATGTTGCTGTAGGTGACAAAAGTGAGGATGACAATGAAGAAGAAGAAATTGGACCAGAAGGGGAATTTGATGGGGAAGTTATGAATCAAGCAGAGGGAAGGCCTTTTAGAACCATTACTAAGTTTGGGAAAAGACCTACAATTGATGTGGGTGTATTTTCATGAAATCTAAAACCAGATGAGTTGATCGACTAGATCAATGAACTAGAAGAGTACTTTGAGTATGAAGATATGAGGGATCTAGATAGGGTTAAGTTTGAAAAGGCCAAACTAAAAAGACATGCCAAAATATGGTGGCAAGAGGTTCAATTGGAAAGAAATAGGAGAGGAAAGGATAAGATTACAAGGTGGGATCTCATGGTGGACAAACTAAAGAAGCCATTCATTCCTGTAGACTATGAGCTCGATTTGTTGAAGAAGATGCATGGGTTAAAGCAAGTAGGAAAATCAGTCCAGGAATATATAGAGGAGTTTTACCGACTTCTAATTAGAGCGAGGCATGTAGAAACAAATAAGGAGAAGGTTGCTTGTTACATCAGTGGGTTGCGACCTAGCATCCAGGAAGAATTAAGTCTGGTAAGAATGACCAGCGTTGAAGAGGCATACTAGTTTGCCCTACGAGTTGAAGAGAAGCTAAATAAGAGGTTTGAAGGGAGACAAAGAGGGTGTGGTCAAGGAGGAAGGGGTAGTGGTAGGTCATCTGGAGGCTAAAATGAAACCCAAAAGAAAAATGAAGATGTGGGTACTAGCAGGAACCAGAGTAACGAAGGTTTCAACCGCTCCCATGATCAAGACTTTGGAAATCAAAGAGGAAGAGGTAGAGGACATGGACAAGGAAGAGGAGGATTCTATAGTACCTATTTCCATTGCAATTAAGAAGGTCATCATGCCTTTCAATGCCCTCAATGACAAGGAAGGATAGATAGGAGAGCTGAGGGTCAAGCTAAGGTTGCTCATGTGGATGAGGATGCACAATCATCACATTTAGAGGATGCAGATTGAGGAGAGACTTTAGTAAATTAAAGTGTCTTACTATGTGGTGAGATTGAACCAAGACAAAGAAGGATTCTATTCTGTACAAGGTACAAGTGTGAGGATAAATGTTGTGATGTGATAATTGATGGCGGTAGCACTGATAACTTGGTCTCAGAGGAGATGGTCTCTAAGCTAAAGCTCAAGAGGGAGAAAAACCCCTAGCCCTATTAGATTGCTTTGGTAAAAGATGATCATAAGGTCCTAGTAAGTGAACAATTTTTAATGAAATTCAAAATTGGGAGTTACCATGATGAAGTTATCTGTGATGTTATTCCAATGGATGTTTGCCATCTATTGTTGGGTAGACCATGGCAGTTTGATAGGCATGTAGTGCATGATGGCCATGCAAACACATACTCTCTGACAAAGGATGAAGTTCGCCACAAACTGAAGCCCATGAAAAAGGAAGCTGAAAAGGTATGTAGTAGTTCTAGGATTTTTCTTGTTGATGGAAGGAAGTTTTTAGGTGGCATGAAACATTAGCGTATGTGCTATGCTTTGATCCCTAGGAAAGATAAAGAAGGTAATAGTGAAATACCACTTGAAGTTTTAGATTTACTAGGTGAGTTTGGAGATATCATCTCTGATAATGTTCTAGAAGGATTGCGACTAGTGAGGAAAATCAGTCATCAGATAGATTTCATTCCAGGAGCTAGTTTTCCTAACAAGGCTTCTCACAGGATGACTCCTACTAAAATTGAGGAGCTAAATAGACAGGTTCAGGAGCTATTGAGGAAGGGCTTGATTCGGGAGAGCCTAAGTCCATGTGCAGTACTGGCACCAAAGAAGGATGGAGAGTGGAGGATGTGTATAGACTCTCAAGCTATAAATAGGATAACCATCAAGTATCGGTTTCCTTTGCCAAGAATGGATGATCTTATGGACTGCTTGAGTGGAGCTCAGTACTTCACAAAGATATATCTCAAGAGTGGTTATCACTAAATACAGATTCGAGAAGGAGATGAGTAATAAAAAACCTTTAAGACCAAGGAGGGTCTTTATGAGTGGTTAGTCATGACCTTTGGATTAACGAACACCCCAAGCACCTTCATGTGGCTTATGAATGAGGTACTTAAGAAGTTCTTGGGAAAATTTTTTATTGTTTATTTGGATGATATTTTAATTTTCAGCAATTCTTTGTAAGAACATTTATTGCATATTCATAGTGTTCTTGAGAGGTTGAGGAAAGAGAAACTGTTAATTAATCTGAAGAAGTGTATCTTTGCAAAAAGGGAGTTAGTCTACTTGGGGTTTGTTATATCACCTGAAGGTCTCAAAATGGATCCAGAGAAGGTAAAAGCCATCTTGGAATGGCCTACTCCAAGGTCTACTACTAAGGTAAGATCATTTCATGGTCTGGTTAGTTTTTATAGGAAGTTCATTAAGAATTTCAGTGGCATATGTGCACCCCTGACTGACACAATAAGAGGGAATAGAAAAGAGTTCAAATGGACTGTTGCAGCTGCAAGAAGTTTCACTTCCAAAATTTAGAAAGGTGTTCTAGGTGGATTGTGATACTAGTGGCAGTGCTATTGGGGCTGTATTAAGCCAAGAAGGTAAGCCTATTGCATATTTTAGTGAAAAATTGATTGATGCAAAAAAGAAGTATTTTGTTTATGATCAAGTGTTCTATGCAATAGTTCAGGCCTTAAAGAAATTGAGAAATTATTTGTTGCCAAAGGAATTTGTTTTATATACTAATCACTAGGCATTACAGTACCTAAATAGCCAAGTAAATTGAATCAAAGGCATATGAAGTGGGTAGTGTTCTTGCAGAGCTATACATTTGTGTTGAAGCATAGAAGTGGAAAATCTAACAGCGTTGCAGATGCACTAAGTAGGAGACAGTTGTTGCTAATAATAATGCAGGTTGAAGTAGTTGGGTTTGATGAACTCAGAAATCTATACCCTGAGGATCCTAATTTTGCTGAAGTGTGGAAAGCTTGTAAAGAGCCTATTGCTGTAGATGGAACCAAGTGGCTAGACTATTTGATTCAGGATGGTATGTTGTTCAAGGGCAGCCAATTGTGCATTCCAAGAAGTTCCATGAGGGAAAATTTGATTAAGGAGAAACATAGTGGAGGGATGGCAGAACCTTTTGGTCGAGATAAGACTATTTCCATTCTCAAAGAACATTATTTTTGGCCTCAAATGTCACAGGATGTGAAGAAGTTTGTACAGAGTTGTCAAATTTGTCAAGTTGCTAAGGGATTTAGTCACAATACTGGACTATATCAGCCATTTCCTGTTCCATCAAAGCCATGGGAGGACATAAGTATGGATTTTGTTCTTGGATTTCCAAGGAAACAAAGGGGTAATGACTTAGTATTTTTGCTGGTTGATAGGTTCTCCAAAATGGCACATTTCATTCCATGCCAAAAAACTCATGATGCTGTCCATATTGCAAACTTGTTTTTTAGAGAGGTGGTAAGACTACATGGTCTCCCAAGGAGTATACTAAATTTGTGGGGTATTTCTAGAGAACATTGTGGAAGAAGTTGAGAACAGACTTGAAATTCAATTCCACACATCACCCGCAAACTGATGGCCAAATAGAAGTGGTAAACAGAAGTCTAGGCAATTTGCTAAGATGTTTAGTTGGGGATAAGCCCAAGGGATGGGATTTGATTCTACCACAAGCAGAATTTGCTTATAATAACTCTGTCAATAGAAGTAAAGGTAAATCACCATTCCAAATTATATATGGAAGTAGCCCAAGGACTGCACCAGAATTGAGGAAGATAGAACAAGGTGAGAGGACAAGTGCTGAAGCTGAAGAATTTGCTGAACATATCAAGCATCTACATGAGGAAGTTCAGGCACACATTACCAAGATGAATCAAGAGTATAAAGCTAGGGCTGATCAAAGGAGAAGACATAAGGAATTCCAAGTAGGGGATCTAGTCATGGTACACTTACGAAAAGAAAGATTTCTAGTCGGTACTTACAACAAGCTGAAAATAAAGAAATTTGGCCCCTACAAAATTTTGAAGAAACATGACTCAGGAAATGCATATGACATGGAGTTTCCAGATGGTATTCACATTTCTCCTATTTTCAACATTACAGACTTAACAGAGTATCATGACGATGGTGCAGATGAGGAGCCGATGTTAGAGCCATGTCCAATTCTTGCTTCTAAGAAGGAGGAGATAAAAGACATTCTAGATCATTGTGTGGGCAGGAGTACTAGAAATAGGCAATATGAAGAGTATCTAGTGAAGTTGAAAGGGTGGTCGATAGAGGACTCAACTTGGATTTCATCAACTGAGGTTTCCCATTTGGGATTTCCTCTACCATTCATAAAGTGACAGGATGACTTTTAAATCTACCCTGGGTGTCTGATGCAAGAGCATCTAGAGGTATAAGGGCAATCCTGTGTCACGACAAAAAATGTACTTAGACTTGGTTTTTGTTTCATGTGTTTTCATTTTTAGATACCCATTTGGGTCAAATAAAGGTACCAACTCTCACAATTACACTATTAGTGTTCTAGGATAGAGTATTTGAACACCTTGGGATACGTATAAATGCTAAAAAATAGGAGTATGTAATTGAGCCATCACTTTGGTGAACTAGAAGGTGTAAATTGGTCAGATGAATGTAATTGTAATTTAGAGCATTCCAGAAAAAGAATCAGGTCAAAAGGCCCCATGGTTTGAAAGTTATCGTAGTTTTTCAATTTTTGGAGACCTCCTAAAAATGCTTCAAAGTCCGGTTAGGGGCATTAAATGACCTTGAACAAGACCAAAAAATGGAGGATGAGTGAAGTTGGTCCATAGGCTATAGAGCACTTCGAGAGCTTTCCGTAAATGTAAACAGTTTATCAATCGGAGCTACGGTTCAAAAGTTATGCCTCTCGAAAGTTTGGTTACTATTTCTAGATTCTTCTAGTTTTGTACTAACTTCTAATGCAGCTTCTAGAGCCTTCTATTTGGTTAGTGGATACCTACTAGAAATTTCTAGAATTTATTCCTAATCCTTAACCCTCCGAGGTCTATTTAAGAACATTTTTGGTATTGTAAAAGGCAGTTCGGAGTGGAGTTTGAGAGGAGGTACTGAAAGGAGAAATTATCTCCAGATTCATGCTATTGTAAGCCCATGGGGCATGTTTTGAAGTTTGTTTTCTTTGTACTAAATATATTAGCTTATTTACAAAGTTAATAAAATTTCCCTTTCCTGTTGTGTCCATTTTGTGCTTGGGTTGTGTCCCCATTAGAGGTCTACCTTGTAGACACCTAAAAACCTTTAGAAAATAAAGTATTTTTATTTTTTGAAAAATTCCTGATGACATCATCATTTATTAATTAATTGTTTAATTAATTAATTAATTTATTTTTATGCCATTAAATCCCTTTATCTTAATTAAAAATATTTAATTAAGGAATCCCTCCCAAAAATGTTTAAATCTTATTTAAACATTATTTTCTTATTTATTAATTATTTAATTAATAAATTGACCAAAAAACTCAAAATAAATAAAAATTTTATTTTTTGCCCAAAACTTGGCCAATTTCCTTAAGACCACTAACCTCTTCCAAAATCTTCTAATCCTTCTTTAATTTTGATTAAAGGCTAATCCAATCATTTCCTACCCCTAATCCCAACTCAAAATATTTAATTAAGATTAAATATTAATCCTCATGTTTATTAAAAAAGTTTTAATAAATATCTCCTCAACCCAAACCCTTGAAATAAATAAAACTTTATTTATTTCTTAAAAATCTAATTTATCCTCATCCTAAGAAGTTCTAGACTCTTCTAGAAAGTCTTCATCCTCATCCTAGGAAATTCTAGACTATTCTAAAAAGTCTTTATCCTCATCCAAAGTCTAGACTCTTCTAGAAGATGTCTTTAAACCTAATCCTAATCCCCTCCTAACCTTGTCACATTCCCTAAACATGAGTTAAAACTTACTAACCAAAGCCAAAGTTAACAAATATCTCCTCCTTCACCCACCCTCATTAAATGTCATCCACTTGCCTATCCCTAAGCTAATCCTAAACCATCCTAATCCATCCTCTAATCATTTGTACAATCCTACGCAAGCTTAAAACTCTCCTAATCAAGCCCAAGTCGAAATTGCTCTCATCTCCCTCAAAATATCTCAACCATAAAACTTTATGAAGCCCACTAGGCCATAAATGACTCTTCCAAGCCCTTTTATTGCTCTTAAAAGCCATTATGAGGGTCTTTATGAAGATTTTATATCTTGATCCTCCTTTGTTGACTCATCCTTCCCCTTTCCTCCATCCTCTCACCATGTGACATGTGTCACTCCTTGATTGGCTGTAAGGAAGAACAATCCATGTGCTCTCTTCTCATGCAATCTGAGCCCTCCATGATCTTTTTTCCATCTTTGCATCTTAGCCCTCAATCCTTCAAGCCTCTTGCCTATAAATTGGATCCTTCCCATTTTCAAAATAACACAATCCATGAAGTAAAGTCATAATGCCATTTTGAGAAGCCATTTTACATCAAAACCATACACTCACACCCAAATTCCAACTCCATTTGAAACCCTTTTTGAAGCATAAGTTTGAGCATACATCCTATCTATTTAGACAAAGCCACTCAACAAGAGAGCTTCTCATTGAGAGAGTCCATTAATGGCTCATATTCTCAATTGAGAGTTCATCTTAGTCTATCTTGAAGTTTATGAATTTTGTTTAGTTTGTAGAAGCTTTATTTAAATTTGGTTTCTATTAGCATACTAACATTGCTCATATACATTTTGGCACGGCCGGTGGGACCCCGCATGGGTCATCTTCATTAGCTTTTTTAGTCAAGTTTTGTATGTCATTTGCTGATTTTGGCTAATTTTGCTTGTTTTTGTGATTGGTAGGATTGTAGAAATTGGTTTTGTAGGTCCACATGAGCATGAAGAAGAAAAAGGAACTCATAGTATATGTCATAGTGTTTGCAGATTTTTCAAGCTTATAGGTGGACAAAGAACTTGGAATGCTTCTTCCTCTTCTTGTCTATATTCTTCTTATTCCAACTTCTTCTTCTTCTTCTTGTGGGAGATCTTGGCCATTTTTTTTTTAAGGAAGCAAAATCATACACACTTCTTTTTAGTGCTTAAAATGAACCCCTAAATCATACTTAAATCCATTAAAAACTAAAAATTTGCCAAAAAAAAAGCATTTTAACAAGTGAAATTAAACCAATCCAATCATTTGCATCCTTGCAACATCAAGGTTTTAGATGCATTCATGAAAATTTAGGAACACTTCATTTTTGGGAATTTAAAAAGAACTTCAAGTTTCCATTTCAAAAGGTTCAAAATCAACACTAAGTGCACACTAAAATCTAAGTCAAACTCAAAGCATCAATCAAGGATAAAATGAACCTCATTTGCAAATATTTTAAAGTTCTTTTAAAAATTTCATGAAAACTAAGAGTCCTAAATGGTTGCCAAAAAATTGTCCTAAAAGCTTTGTTATTTGTTCCAAACAAATGTCTTGTTGCAAAATCTTGAATGTTTCTTAGGTTTTTCATGCATCAAAACAATCTAGGAATATCATTTTTGGGCTTAAAATATGCAAACTAGAACA
The DNA here is from genome assembly GCA_028749045.1 of Cupressus sempervirens. Classification (NCBI taxonomy): domain Eukaryota; kingdom Viridiplantae; phylum Streptophyta; class Pinopsida; order Cupressales; family Cupressaceae; genus Cupressus; species Cupressus sempervirens. Next base: position 241,248,520 of record CM053792.1, read on the forward strand.
CAAAATCTTGAATGAAAACCAAAGTCCAAAGAGTCATTTTCACTTTTGAGTCCAAAAGAATCTTGAATGATCTAAGGTTAAAAAAAAGCACTTCAAAGTTCTTAAAACAACACACAAAATCTCAATCTTGAATGCTCAAAGGAAAAAACTCTAATGTTTAATCACTTGTCTTTGAATGCATGTTGCTAAAATGACTCTTGAGTGCCATGGATTAAAATCAAGTTTTTTTTTTTTTATAAATGCATGATTAAAACAAAAAATCCAATCTTGAATGCCATAGATCAAATAATCATCTTTTGAGGCATAAAAAGAATCCACATTTTTGAAATCTTCTAAGTTATAAAAACTAATAAAGACGCTTTGAGTAAGTTTGTAGTTGGAATCACCCTCTTTAATCACCCATCATTTTAACCATTGGTTGCAATCTCAGCGCCATCTATGGGGATGGGTCTACCTAAGCGGGTGTTAAGTGCTCCACAAAGATCAAACTCCACTCTCTTAGGTCTTTAGTGGTTTTTCTAAGTTATAAAATTCCTTGAATGTGCATTAATCTCGCTCACACTTCATTTGGGCATAAAAATTGGACAAATCTTGACGCAAAGGGCCTCCGGGCGCACGCTTGGAAATCGAGTTTTACACATCTTTCTTTTTGGGCTTAAAATAAACTCACACCCAATCTTCAATGCCTTAAAGGAAATTAATCGATACTTGACGTGGAGGGCCTCCGAGCACGCGGGTTTACTTTCTTGTTGACCCTAACTCTTCTTCTTGTTTGCATTCTTCAATCAATTTTACTTTTCTTAATGCTTCAAGTTGGAATTGAACATTTGTATCTTAAAGATGAGTGCTTGCAAAGTCTAGATCAGCACACATAAGAGTCAGTTGGAAAAGGAACAAGTGTGTTTTTTAGCCCAAGGTCATCCAAGTCTTCTCTCCCCTTGTCGTCTTTCGAGGCCATCTTGGGTGCATAAGATTAGGATCCAAAACCTTGTTTTTCTTTTTAGGAGGCCTACTTGGGGATTTCATCACCCCTTGGACAACCTCAACTCCAGCGTTCTGGCAGAGTATAACAACCGGGAGGTGAATCGAAAGACACCTCTCTTGGAATAAAGATTTTGTCACTCAGGCTAAGAATCAAGGAACTTTATACCCTTGAGAAGTGAAAGAGGAGAAGTGGGTTACCGCTCCTCTTGGCTGTGTGACATCTTTTTGGTTTCATCTATAGATTTGGGCCTCACGTACCTTGTGTATATCGAGGACTCCCTAGCTATAAAAATTTTTATCCTTGTAGAAAGCTTCCTAGGATGTTGGTGTGTTTGACGTGCTTGCTCCAAAATTTTGTCTGCTTGTTTGTTCATAGCTTTTGAATGAATCTTTGCCAACTTTGGTCAAAATCCCAAAAAAGAAGAAACCTCCCAGCTCAAGGCATACTTAGCGTAGTCACTACCTCATCAAAAGATCATCCAAGTTCCTCTGCTACAACCGAATCTATCTAGTTCCTTGCTTTAGAACAATCCCAAATCCAAAGTCTCTCCAAATCATCCCCCCCAGCCAGCTAGCAACCCAATCCAAAATCACACCCAAGCCTTTAGAGAGTTGTTGTCATTCTGCTAGAATTTTCTATCCAATCAATCCGACCAATCCACCAGCCTCACCAAGGTTATCCCTTTGACAGAGCTTTGTCTAGGGTAATCTAGCTTTGTCACTTATTATCCCTCATCACCTTGAGCTAAAGGTTGGGATCCACAAGTGGTCAATCTCATGTCATGCCCATAGGATCATTAGTCTATCCTCAAGTTGACATAGCCACCAATCCTGCGCATAGGAAAGCAAAACTCTCACTTTTTGACATCATGCCCTTGAAGTCTTCCATCCACAGGAAAGCCAAAAATCTCCAGCCAATCCTCCTTAGGTATGTCATACAGCTTTGACTCTCCCTAGGAAATCCTTCATCAGCCAATCCAAAATCTGCGCTTAATCCAAATCCAACCATGAGCTTCCATGTTCATCCATATGCAAGGCCCCATCCCCATCCGACTCATCATCAAAACATGAAATCCCAAACCTATCATGATGTGTTCGATCGTATTGTCCTTGCTCCCGCCACCTCCTATTCGAATGATGATGAAAATCTTGTTGACTATGACGGGTATATTGAAAGCCTTAGAGGCCTTCCACCAACCATCCCCCAAAATCCAAGAGTTATTCCAAACTATCTAGTCATGCCATCTGATATCCCAGCTTCTCCTCCATCACGCAATCAACCAAGCTTCCAATCTTCCACCCTCATCACACTAGCTATTCCTATCAATCCACCACCTCCACCTCTGACACACGAGTATCCAAGGAATCTCCTAGAGGAAATACAAGAAAAGCTGCCTCCAACAGTCGATAAGCCATGTCATCTAATCCAACCATGTGAAGTAGTCAGTGATAAAGCTTCCCCATCTATAATATCACCCCCATCTCCCATAGCTATCATCCCCATACCATCCATCAAATTATTTAAAATCCTTCCACTTCCCACAAGCGTCAAAATCCCACCACCCATCGAATCGCTCCAAATCCCATCCAAATCTCCTCCTCCAAGCATTATGAAAATCCCATATAATGAACCTCATGCATCCACTCCCATCCATTCCTATCAAGATCTTGTCCAAAAGCATGTTGAAATATCCTCTGACAGAATAGCAGATCCTGCCATCCCACTTATTCCCCTACATGATCCACTTTTACCATCCCCTCCATATCTAAATCCTACCATCTTACTTACTCCATCTCAAGATCCCTTTCCCTCAGCCCATCCAACTCAATATCCTATCCTCCCATCTCCTCTACTTCATGATAATACATCTCCCATAATCCATGATGATAGATCCATCAAAAAAGAACTAATTATCATATCTAAAACTCCAACTCCTTCAGATAGTAATGGACTCACATCTTGTGTTCCAAATAAAGAACATCATATTGAAAAAAGAAATGAAAATGTATTTCTAGATGTTGGTATCCCCACTATTCCTGCATGGTCCGAAGTCCTTCTATCTCCACCCCAAAGTTCCCATCCATCTTATTTCGCATCTATTTTGGGCCCTCATCCTACTCCTTATCTCCAACCCTCCATTTTGGGTCCATATATCCCTTATCTAAATTCCACACCCTTTCCATCCATTTTGGGTCCTTACATACCTAATATGAATCCCTTATCCCCTCCATCTATTTTGGGACCTACACCTTCCCTATTTCCATCTATTTTGGGCACATATCCTTCCTTCCCTCCATCCATTTTGGGCAATTATATCCATCCATATCCTATGTTCCAATCTATCCTTCCATCCCCTCAAATCCACCAACTAGATCATCAAAGGCACTCACCCTTGAATCTCTTCCAACCTTTAAACCCTATCACTCCATCAATTATCCCTCTATCTCCTCCATGCTCTTGTTCCCATCCCATGGCTAATAGAAGCATATTGGATGCCAAAATAAAAAAGCATAAATCCAAAAATCCACAAAAGTCCAAGTGTCAACATGCCCCTTCTAAAATACATGTTCAAAACAAGAAACATTTAATCCCAATCAAAGAAAAAGTCAAGAGGCCACAAAAGCCCAAGCTAAAAAAGTCAAAAATCATGTGGATAGCCAAGATGCTCATAAAAGAAATGCATCTCAAAGAAAAATCTCAATTGGCATCTATTCATGCTACTCAAAAAGCCTCATTCATCCATCCTTCATCCAAATCCCCATATAAGCATCCTTCATCCCCCCAATCCACTTTTAGTCCATATGCTTCTTATCCTAAATTTCCCATCCTCCATCTTCCAACTCTACTTTTAGTCCTTATCTTTCTCTTCCTCCGTTTTCTCCTCAACCTCACTCAAAACCATCTTTCCCACTACTTTATCACCTCTGAAGGTGTGTGCCAATGATGATCTTTCCATTTTCCTCATCCATTTGCCCACAAGCCTTATGTCTTTGCATCCATTATTTGTCAAACTCCCACCCACCATTCCACTTGTTCAATCCAATCCTTTTTCATCCATCCTACCAACATCTATGAGCCAAAAATAGCTGAAGAAAGCCAAAATCATTCTAGCTAAGTCAAAAGTCAAAAAGTCAAAAAATGATAAAGAAAAATAAGGCATCCACTAGTGAAAACTTGGCAATTCAAGCACCTTGGACAAGTACCATGATGAAAACTTGGCAAACAAGTGTCATGCATAATCTCACCATCCCCGGCTTAGCCTATCACCCTCATGCTTTTGGTCATCTCTTGACATCCAACTCCATCTTCCAATCTATCCACCTATCCTCCACCCTCCATCTTCCATCTCACACCATCCACTTATGTCCAACATCTTCAGCCAACCAGCCCAGCTATCATCCATCTCCCTAGCCCCTTCAGCTTTTTCCATCCTAGCTTCAATCCTATCACATCCATCATAAGATCTCCTTCTGCATGTTATCTTCTGATTGGGGGTGTTGGTGTTTATATTTGATGTTAACAGTACTAAAACTACTAGGCGACAAAAGGCTTAGTACCTAGATATCAGTACATACACAACCTAAAGAATAGCCAATTCTCATTATCACTTGCATATGCAAAGTATTAGGGCCCAACTTCAACAAAACCTTAGACGGTTTTCTTCTCTTTTGGCTCTGTAAAACCAGGGTGGGTGCACCCGGGGATGGTTCAAAGATGGAATAATTGTATGAGAATTATCCTTAGTTTCATTTTGATTCTCATCTCCAAATCCTAAAACATATAGGTAAATAACTGATAAACACATCCCTTGAACAGATATGGCCAAGAAATCTTCTATAGCTCTGCAGATGTTTCCAACAACAATGGCTAAATGAAGCTAAAACAATCTAGGCAGGCAAGTGCTGGCCAACTTTGAAAATCTTACAGGAAAGATAAATGAAAATTGATTTTATGATGTATTTTGAAAAAGCTGGTTATAATATACTTCTCTTTTGGCTGAAATACTTTCGATCAGTGCCTAATCCATTGGGAATTCAGAGTCAAGTAAATTCTTAGATCTAATTTGTTGCCTTGCAATGAATTTTCATCAGCAATTCTTACCAGAATTTATCATTCAAAAATCCTTATTAACACCCGAGCAACCTCATCACATTCATCAAAGCCTTTACTTAATCCATTGAATTAACAGCAATAACAAATGGATGTACAGTCTTACTAAATTGAAATCAATTGCATAAGCTTTTACTCACACAACATCAAGGTATTTCAGTATTAAAAAGGAGACAAAATTCAGAGAAGAACAGATATGGGGATAGTTCATAATTTGTATTCATTTCCTTTGAAAATGATACATCCTTTACAAAAGACCCAGAAAAACCTTCAGAGAAGAAGCACAGTTCTTTCTACATTCATCCATATCTCAGAAATTTTGACAGAAAAAGTATAGTATAAATTTCTTTCCAAAAAAATGTTTGGACCAAAAACAGAACTAATCATAATACTTAGTGAAAACCAAATTCGGACCCATCTTTAGCCTTGGGATCTCACTTAAATAATGTGAGATGCAACAAGCTTCAGGCTACAGAAGGTGACAGGTGTCCTTCTTTTGAAAAACAAAAACAAGAATAACAGAAAGGTTGATTACAACAACACTTCCTGGCGGGTCCCTTTCTGTTATGCTTCTTGGTTGTTATGATCTGCTCTTGCAATCATTCCTCATCTTCAGAGTACATACCCATAAGGTCTATAAGTGATGTATCATCTTCTGTTACATGCAAAATCACTTTAACCTAGGGATTTTCTATGTCATCATTGCTGACTACAAGAGTAACTATTACTCTTACATCTTCCTCGTCATCTTCTCCTGACATCTGTTCACCAAACTGATCTTTCCATCTGTTGAAAGTATCATCATCTGGCCAATCAAAACTTAGGGTTTCTCTTTGTATCTTTATTAAAGAATTGGCATTTTCTTCTAAATCATCGAATTCTTTTCTTATATCAGCATAATATAATTGTATTTTTACCAGCTCTTCATTTGTCTTTGCCCAAAACCAATAGCCAGTCTCACTGATGATGTTTGTTATTCTGTTATCAAATAATTCATCCATTTCCTTTTTCCATTTGTCCTTTTCCTTTACTGTATCAATAGATTCTAAGGCACAAGGAAATAGGGTGAATTTTTTAGCAAGATATCTTGAAAAATAGAGTGTCAATTTCCTCTGTAAAGAATCTCTTTTATTTTCAAAATTATCTAATTGATTCAATAAATCAAAAATCCTCTCAACCTGATGATAAGGCATTTGAATTGTAGATATACAAATAATTGTAACATCATTATTCCTCTGTCTCCACTTCTGTGCAAGAGAATCTAGCCCATTCATTTCTTTATTTAACTCATCTATGAGGGTTACAATCCTTGTCAACTGATCATAAAAAATTGACCATTGTATTTTATCCCTCAAGTATGTCACACCCTGCCTCCATTTCTCTTCCTGCTGATTTCTAAATTCTATCTGCCACTCATGCAATTTGGTTTTTTCTGCTTCAAATTCTTCTGCAGTATACAATTGGGGTCTTTCAGGGGTGTCATGTATCTCAATAATAGGGGTTAATCCCACAGATGACTGTGGGGGATATGCAATTCTTAATGTACTGGATTCTCCCACTTTTCTCTTTCCAAGTACCTTTTCTAATTGAGATACCCTATTTTCTAACTCAATTCTCCTTTTTACCTCTTGATTAAAGGCTTCCACCACTACTTCATATTTATTATGCATATCAATCATTTCCCTCTCTTCTCTTTCTGCAGTAGCCAGGTCAAATTTAGAATAATCCACATTCATGTGGGCTGCCTGTACATTTGAAGTGTCAGCAACTCTTCTTACAATGATACTCCCTGTCAATCCTGAATCATCAGGCTGTGATGAAGCAATCCTGGATCCTCTTCTCAGGGACCACATAACAAGGGCAGCTTGATCATTGCTGAATGCTGTACCCAAGAATTCCTCTTTATTTGGATCTTGAAGTCCTAAATTATTTGAAACAGAATTAAAAATTAATGCGTCAACAATGTCCCAATTGGGCGATAATAAAACATTAGCATTTTTTACCATCTGTCTTCCCTCATCAGGGGTTATATTTTGGAACTCTTGAACCATTTGTTCCTTTATTAGATTTTGAATGGAGGTCTCATCCATTTCTGGATGTTCTGCTCTCATATTATTGCACCTTTGCTCAAAAATGTGCATGTTTACTCTCCACGCAAACTGATGGAAAGCCCTAGATCTTACAAAATTGTTATCAGACAAAAAATGCTGACTGGCTTGTTCCAAAATAGGGTCCAATTCCCTTCCTCTGAAATCTGCTGTAGTTAATTCAAAACTTGGTACAGGGGGTTCCTGAGGGTTCCCTTCATCAATCTCTACTTCTGTAACAAAAATTTCTCCTTGTGACCCCATTTGTTCGAATTGCTCATTGGTGAGCTGTTCTTCCTCAATTCTTATTGGGGTTTGAGAAGGTGAGCCACTTTCATCAGGGGATTCTTCCTCCCTTATTATTCTCCTTCTTTTGGGGGCAGGTTCAGGGGGTCTTTCTTCTAGGACAGTGCTGGAGGATCCAACAATCTATTTTTCTTTATGCACAACGGGCACCTGCTGTCGGACAATAGTATATCCTATTTTCTTCCGTACCACCAGTGGACCTATTCCAATGTTGGGAGTGAAACCCAATTTTCTCATAATTTCTCTGGCTTTATCTGGAAAAGAATTAATAAAATACTATTTCTTCTCATTCATTACTTCCATTATCTCAGAGAAATTACTCATGAGCTTATGTATTTTATCTGCATTGTTTGCAGCATTACTAAGAGGACTGAAATTTTTATCAAAACAATTAATGAATTCCAAAACTTTTGAATAGACTCTCCATTTTTCTTTCTTTATTTCTTGCTCATGGAGAGAATATTCATTTCTTATTATATCTTCAGGAAAATAGAATTCATGCTGAACTGGACGAAGCTTGATTCTCAATCTAAGGGCAGAGTTGAAGAAACCTTCTGTATCACAAAAATGAGAGTGAGACACTGCCATTTTATATTGATCCAAAATTTTATGGAGAAAGACCCACCCTTCTTTAGTTATCACAAACTGGTGGGCTATAGTACAAGTAGGAAAAATTGATCCTGTCCCCCTTTTGTGCAAAAAGGCCTCCTCCACTCCTCCCAACTGCCACAAAAATTCAGCTATCCCTACCTTTAAAGGTACCTGATAGGGTAACACATGGGGTGTTCCTTTGAAACCATAGACTCTGATGACCGTTGAGACTGAATATGGGATAATATCTCCCCAATTATGTGAAACTTTTAGATTATGGGTTTTGTCCATAGGCCTGACAAGGTGCATTAATGCCTTAGGGATTCTGGGATTATCACTCAATAAGAGGCACCTTAGTTTGGAGGCAAAGTGCCTATCAAATCTAACGAAGCTAGCATTTTCTGCTTCCCAGGTCATGTCTGCACTCCATAATTGGACTGGCAGTGCTTCCCCTTCTTGTTCTCTATTTAAAACCATTTCTTTACCAAAATAAGTGGCCCCTTTAAAAAGAAACATATGCATCAGTAAGGAATACTGACCCCAAACCTTTTCCACCTTGCCCTGTGCAATCCCCACCAATCCATGATGGATCTCATTTGCCAAGTAAGATGCAAAATCAAAAATTATTTCCACACCAAAAGAAGAGATTTGGGTGATTATATACATGAAGCTCACCAGAATAAAGTCTTCTTCGCCCTCTCCGAAGACTCTGCACAGGGTCCTATATATCTCCACTGCCCTGGCATTAAAACATGATTTCTTGAAGGGCTCTTTAGAAGATGATGTTATGGTTGGGAGGCCTCCAATCCGGCCTATGTGGGCTTTCAGTGCACCCTGTCTAACTACATCCCTCTTGGATATATATTCTTTTTCTAAATCTATCAGATTAATGGGCACATGATACATGGTGAGGGGTCCCAGACTGAAAACCTTCCTAATCTCCTCGGGACTGATGGTAACTAAAGCCTCACCATCTATTCTCCTCACTACCTTAGTGGCTTGGTCATAGTTTTTTGCTTTGGCTTCAAGCAGGTCAAAATCCATAAACATGCTGGGGACAACAAGCTTCCCAAGATCAAAATTCCAAATGTTGGCATGAGGGGCATATAACTTTCTCTCTGCAAACCATTTCTTGAATAAACTCAAACCAGTTTGAGAAGTTTGAGCATCCCGGACCCAATTACCCTTATCATACAATCCATCAGCTACCCTAAGCCTAGGGTTGGGTGAGGTTAACCTCTTAACTTGCACCGTTTCTACAGTGGACTCAGGAAGTAACTCAAGCAAATCATCATGCACATTTCTATCCAGGTAGTTTACTGCACCTGTAAATCCCTTCTTAGGAGGCATCTTGGGCTATCCTTTTTAAAACTTAAAAGCTCACAAAGATGATGGCAGTTTTACTTACTTGAATTCTATCTCAATTCTCCTCTGTATTCCTGCAAAATTTCAGCGAACAGATAACTTGACAATTTTTTATCAACCTTGGCACGCTTTTCTTTCAGTAATGTCTTCTGCACAAGAATGACTTCAAATCTTTTCTCGCGTGAAATGAAACTGATGCAATCTCTCTGTATTATACTCTGTTTTTCCTCACGGACGAAGCTTTCTTGTCTAATTAATACAGAGAGTGGCACTACATTTTTTATTTAAAACTGTGCCGTTGATCTTCAAAGATCCTACGATCATGCGGTACAAAGAGAACAACTAGGAGTTATACTTGCCATGTCAGTTATATTACCCAATGAGAGCTTGCCACGTACATAATTCTTTCTTTTGATGGTGCTTACCTTTAGACCCACTGACGTCGGAGAACACGTGTCAGCATGTCGCTACTTCGTTATGCATAAAGGACAAGCACCTTGCCATAACGAGGCGACGACAACCGTTGATCGGATCAAGAAATGATCGAAAGATATGCTACAAGACTTCTTAAGAAAGAAGGCGGTGGGCCCAACTCGCTATGTCGCTGTAATTATCTTCCTTGCAACTCTTCATAGCGAGGTAGCGAGTTTCGTTGATTCACTTCAAGCTGACGTTCCAGATTTCTTGTACATTTAGTCAGGTAGGTATTAATGAGAATCGGATCTCTGCATAGCTGGCACATGTCAAAATTTATCACAGTCATCTGTCATTATACGTCATCATAGATCTTGCCAATCTTTTGCCATTTTACGGGACCTTGCTAAATTGCTAACGGTGAAGCACCTCAATTTTCTGATAGCGAGGTAGCGAGCTTCGACACTTTAAAGGATTCCGTGCCGAAAAATGCAATGGGTACCCAGTAATTACTTCTGTTAATTAAAACTGATTTTGACAATGGTATTTATGACTGGTCATGCCACCTGGTGTAATTATGATATAAGCAAGATGCAATGTCATCATTTTTAGATTTTCACGTGGCCTCGCTACTTCGCTAACGGTGAAGTGCCTAAATTTTCCGATAGCGAGGTGGCGGAACTTTCGGAAAAAACAACATTCCGGCTCTGATGTCAGATATTCTAGTGGTTCCCTCTCCTTCCTTTTTTATGGCAAATTGCAAAGTGTACCTGCACAATAAAACATTTAATAAGCAAATCTCCGATCGCCGCACCTTCACTTCATGGTCCCACCGCTTAAAAAACTCAATGCTCGCTACCTCGCTATACATAATGAGCATGCAACTTTCAATAGCGAGGTAATGCCAACGGTAGATCTAATCGGATCTGACGGTTGGGACAAATAGGAAGAAAAGTAACCCGGGAGAAAGGAAAAGGAATATGAAAGCATATTCGCTTCTTTTAAAATTTGAAAATTTCGCGCCCGACCATTTATGAATAGGGATGAATATAGGGCTTATATGGCGAATATTTCTTATAGATGGTTTATCCAAAACCTTATACTTCACTTAGACATAGAACATCTGACTTTTCTATGGTTTAACTGAAAAATTTTTTAACTGCAAAAAAAGTCAGACCAACAGTGGCTCTGTCTGGGGATGATAGACTACTTGAGTCTATGCAAGGATTCAAAATCTATGGGAGAGCAGACCACACATCCGGGAAATGACAACTTCTTCAGAGAGCACAGAGCAACACACAAAAACAAAAACTCAGACTGTACAAGGATTTACAGAAAATAGGACGCCAGGGAAACCTAAAACTAATGTTCATGGAAGAAAATAAGTATTTTTTCAAGAAAAATACCTCTTCAAGAACTGTCCATGAACTGGCAATTCAAGAATATTATCAAACATATCTTTGATTATGTAAGAATCTTCACCCCAAGCATTCTCAATGAGATATGGGCCTAACCAAATGGGATCAAATTTGCCATGTTTTCCTTTATCTTCAATTCTGGCGTTCCACATTAAGACTAGGTCTCCATTTTCAAATTTCTTGTTTACAGTTCTTTTATCATAGAGTTTTTTGACTTGTAACTGCAATTTTTGATTTCTCAGAGATCCTTCTCTTCTGGCTTCGGTCAATCCTACCAATTCATTCATTCTTTCTTTCATTTCATCAGTAGTATCTTCATCATATGACTGGATGTAATTGTATAATCCCATCAAATTGTTCTGGGGCATTCTAGCTTGAATCCCATATACTAAATCAAATGGAGCCACCCCAATTGCCTTCTTTACAGTTACTCTGTCAACCCATATTGCCAACTGTAACTTGGAATCCCATGCCCTTTTATTATCGTCCAAGGTTCTCTTAATGATTTTCAACAGGCTTTTATTTGTGGACTCAGCTTGTCCATTCCCTTGTGGATGATATGGGGCAGATGTTGTTCTTGTCATTCCATATTTATTACAAAACTTGATGAATTCCTCAGACCTAAAACACATAGCATTATCTGTGATGATTTTTTGTGGACATCCAAATCTGGAAATGATATTATTCAATAAGAAATTATTTACTACTTTACTCGTTGCATTTCTGGTAGGGATAGCCTCTACCCATTTTGTAAAGTAGTCAGTAGCAACCAGAATCCAAGAATAGCCAGTACTGGACTTGGGAAAAATTTCTCCTATGAAGTCTAGACCCCATTGTTGAAAAGGTGCTTTAGTTTCAACTGGCTTCAGTGGAGTATTTCCTGAGAATTTCAGCTTCCCAGCAAATCTCTGACAAGGATCACATTTTTTAACCATAACTTGAGCATCTTTGAACAAAGTAGGCCACCAGAAACCACCTCTCATTATCTTATGCGCAGTAGTCTTGGCCATGTAATGTCCTCCACATACTCCAGCATGCATTTCTTTCAAAATCTCTTTTGCCCTTTCTCTGTCAACACATTTCAACAGAACTCCTTCAAAGTTTCTCCACCATAAGTTATTTTGAACAATTACATACCTGATGGCTTGCAATTTAATATTCCTTTTTTCATTATCAGGCAGATGGGGAGGAACTTCCATATGTTGCAAATAATGTATAACATTAATGTACCAGTCACACTGGTCCATGTCGCATAAATCAGTTCTGAAATCATCATTTACTAGGTTTATCTGATTAGCTTCCAGGTTAGTTTCGGCCATAAGTTTGGCCAAACCTTGACCTCTTACTAACTTAGTTATCTGCATATCAATGTTAAATTCTTGGATTCTATTGATCCATCTGCATCTCCTTCCTGACACTTCCTGCTGAGAGAAAATATCTTTAACTGCAGCACTAGGTACAAAGGCAATAATAATAGCACCTACCAAATAACTTCTGAATGCCTTTACAGCCTTTACCAAAGCATATGCTTGTTTTTCATTTATTTCATACTTCAGTTCAGCATGCTGCAGGGATTTGCTAAAAAAGGCAATAGGCTGTTCATACCCTTCTTGGTTTTTCTGTAATAAAACTGCAGCCACAGTATGGAATGATGCAAAAGAAAAAATATGCATGGGTTTTGTATAATCTGGGGTCCTCAACACTGGAGCATTTTTTATCGCAGTTTTTATATCCTGAAATGCCTGTGAAGGTTCACCATTCCAATCTATAACAGCTCCTTTCTTGAGCATTTTTGAAATGGGTCTACTGATTTCAGCGAAGTTGGCAACAAACCTCCTCAGAAAATTAACCTGGCCAAAAAAGGACTGTATACCTTTCACGTTTTTAGGTTTAGGGACTTTATCAATAGCTATTACCCTTTCTGGGTCTATTTTTACCCCATCCTTGGACACTATGTGTCCTAATAACTTTCCTTCTGTGACCCCAAACGAGCATTTCTTTGGGTTTAGGGATACTCCATATTCTAGGGCTTTTATAAATTTTTTTTCCAAATGTTTGCAATGATCTTCAGCCTTGTTAGAATATGCTGTAAGATCATCCTGGTACACAACCATAAATTTGTCAATATATTCATGAAATGCTACATCCATGGCTCTTTGGAAAGTAGCTCCTGCATTAATCAGGCCAAAAGGCATCCTCACATACACATACGTTCCCCAAGGGGTTGTGAAGGCTGTTTTGAACTGTTCACTTTCTTTTACCAGAACTTGATTATATCCAGAAAAGCCATCCATCATTGACATCAATTCAGAGCCGGTCACTTGTTGCAACATGGCTTCCATATTAGGTAAGCCATAATTATCTTTTAGAGATGCAATGTTTAGATTTCAAAAATCCACACAAAGCCTAATATCTCCATTCTTTTTTCTTACAGGAACAAGGTTTGAAACCCAAGTGGAATGCCTAATTGGTTTGATTATTCCACCATCTCTCAGTTTTGTCAATTCTTCCTGCATTTTTGGGGCAAGGTTAGGATTGATTGGCCTCTGTTTTTGCCTAAAAGGTTTTACATTTTCTTTCAACGGTATGACATGCTGGAAAAGGTCCTCCCTATAAGCTTTAAGGTCATCATATGACCAAGAAAAAACATGCCTGTACTTTCTAAGTAGGTCAATCAATGCTTTTCTAATTTGAACTGGCAGATCTTGGCCGATGTAAACCTTTTTAGGGATTTCATCCATTCCCAAATTCATTTCTTCTAGCTCCTGGGGTTTGGGGTCCTTTATTCCTGATTTTACTCTATCTTGGTTATCAAAAATGTTCTCCAAGACTACCAACCCCTTAGGCATCTTATTTGTTTTTAATTGCATGATTTCTTGACCAAAAATGGTTTCCTTCCCATTTATGGTTTCAATCAGTCCATTGCAGTCCATCTCCTGCCCATGGTATTTGTCTTCATTTACCAAAAAATTTGTGATATCTTTGTCATCTTCAAACACCTGCCAATTGTCAATGTTGTCAGGTATAGAAGGTCTGTTTTGAACCTCAATCTGGGAGATTCCTGCAAATGATATTTCTTTTGGTTTGATAGCTACATTGGCCAGAAGATCAGCCATTTTATTCTGGGTTCTATCTCTCCATGAGATCCCAAATGCATCAAAGAATTCTATTTGATCCCAGACCGCGTTTCTATATTGTTTTAATCTCCTATTTTTTGAGGAGTATGTTCCTTTAATCTGAGAGATGATCAATTCAGAATCCCCTATGACACACAATTTCTTAATTTTGTGGTGTGTGGCCACTTTGAGACCTAGCAGCAATGCTTCATATTCAGCAATGTTATTAGTGCAAGCAAACTTCAAGGTGAATGAATACCTGAAGGTGTTATTTTCAGGGGACACAAAGACTACACCTGCCCCTGCACCCTCTTTAGAACTAGCCCCATCAAAGAACATTGTCCACAGTTTTGGTGAATTCATGCAACATTCAACCTCATTTTCAATGATATCAGGTAAGTTTTCCACTTCCTGAATAATTAATTCAGCCCTGAAAGCATTAATCCCAGTGTCTAGGAAACAGGTGGTATCTTTGTCAATTTCTTCACCTAAGATGTGGTTAACCCTTGGTTCCCTATTTACCCTGATAGCTTTGTCCCCTATATGGAAGGTGGCATAAGTAAGGTCACATTGTAGGCTTCCCCCCATGGCGGCACTCCATTTTTTGGAAAGTAGCATCCCGTAGTGTGGGGGTATATCCACTACAAGGACAGACATGGTTAATTCTACCTCAGGAAATGCAGCTAGTTTGAATGGTAAGGCATTTATAGTACCTATTACTGGAACCTCTCTAGCATCCATCCCTCGGCATCTACCTTGCTTAGTATCCACCTTCAATCCTAGGGCTTCCATTACTTTAAAAGGCATTATAGTGTTGGAAGCTCCAGAATCTATCATACAATTTTTCAAAGTTTTCCCTTTTATGATTAGACTAAGGAAAAAGGGATCAATATCTTGCATGAACGCAACTGATGAATCATCTAAGAACATCTGAGGAATCTGAGATATAATACCATTGTCCTCTATTATTAATGGGGTCTGTTGGGCTACAGCTTGATTATCAATACTATTGTTGTTTGCTATTCCACCCAACCATGACAAAGCCTTATTTTTATGCTCTTCAATTCTAAAAAGCTCAGACAAGGGTACTTTCACAGTAATTTGAGATAACATGGCAATCATATCAATAGGTTCAACCACAGTAGGTTTTACAATAGTACCTGGAATCGGAGTCTTTTGAGTAGTGGGTACCACTTTTAGCTTGACAACATCCGGTTCTGATTTCTCTGGCTGCACTACGGTCTTTGTTGCTTCACCTTTCTGAAATTGAACCTTCCTTTTTGGTTCCCATTTCTGACCCTTGTTCTCCTTGATCTTAGACACATGTATACTGACTTTCTTGTGTTGATCATCTGTCTTATGAGTGGTGTCTTTGATGAACATACTAGATGGCCTTCCTGCCTCATTATTTATTGCTCTATTTCTCAAATTGTAATTACTGTGGACTTGTGAAATCATTTCGGCTGTAATTCTATCAATTTCCTCCTTGGAGGGGATTCTGAGGTTTGTGAAACCTACTTCAGAAAATGTACTGCATACCTTATCTGTATCATTCTTTTCATCATCTGAAAATATTTGCTGATGATGTAACTGGTAAGCAATTCTCTGGCTAGTAACATCATTCTCAGGTTCTTCTGAATCAGAATCTATCAAATCATCAGATGTGTTCACCATATTGTAGCTTATATCATCATGGTTTTTTTCTTCTGTTTCTTCTTCTGCTTGTACTCCTTGAGCTTGGGCGAACGACTGGGCAACAACACAATAATCAGAAGAATGAGGTGATTGGCATATAATGCACCAAGGTACATCATCATTCATATTTACAGTGTTCCTTTGCAGGGGGTCTGGGGTACCTTTATCTTTCATATTTTGGATCTGGTTAGGAACTGGTTTACCATCTTTCCATTGGGTGGTGTAAGGGTAATTCTGCATCCTAGGCTGTCTATTGAAATTGCTGTTATTCACAGGGGTTCTCTCAGTAACATTTGTCTTATTGAAATTAGTGGGATTCATCTTCTTGAGCATTTCTAAAACATGGCCTATAGTAGGTTCTTCAGGCCTTTTTCCTATGGGAGTTTTGTCACCTTCCCTTTTATTATTATTCTTAGGGTTGAAAAGCTTAGAATCATCCCTCCTCCCTAATTTGCCAGAGGCCTTTCTATTATTTTCTATATTCACTGCAACTCTATAGGCATCTCTCAGAGTTTTAGGATCCTTATCTCTCAGTTGGTAGGCCATTTTTCTATCAAAGGCATTAAAATAGGTTGTAAGACAGACGTCTTCATTTAACCGCATAAATTGAAATAGTTTGTACATCCCTTTCTGAAATCTCACATTGAAATCAAATGTGGATTCATTTGGATTCTTCTTGATATTGTTGAACTCATTCAACATGAATCCTGCATTGGTATTGTCCCCATATTGTTCCTTGAACAATTTCTCCAAATCACTCCATGAAGTAATACTATCATCAGGCAACCTCCTGAACCAATCCCTTGCATCCTCTGTGAGTGAATGCACAAATAATTTCATCACCATGTCCTCATGTTCAACTTCATAATCATTGAGCATGTCAATGAAAATTCTCAAATGTTCTTCACCAGTAACAGCATTATTTCCAGAAAACTTAACCACTTTATCCCTTAAATCAAAAGATATGGGATGGGGGGCACCAGAAATATCGGCAAATGATATTTTTCTATATTTTTTGAGGTATATAGGTTTCTTCTGGAAACCAGGAGCATTAGAGGTACTAGCTGCATTAGCTTGAGTTAGGAGAGCAGCTTGGGATAGCTGTGGTGGGACAAATGGGACTTGAGTGCTAATATTGGAAGATGAGGTAGGAGCAGATTGGGGTGCTTTCTGAGTCGGGATTATGGGAGCATTAACTGGTGCAGGATTTGTAGGTGGGATAGACAAACTAGGTCATGAATTCAATGCAGAATTTGACTTTATGAATTGGATTTTCCTTCTGGTTTCTGCGGCCTGAGCTTCATTTTCAACCTTCTCAAGTTCTTTTGCAAGGTCTTCCCTCTCCTTTCGAGCCTTCTCTAGTTCTAGATCTAATTTTGATATGGAGGGTTGTATAGGTTTGCTTGGTATGGCTTGAGGCTCATTTATTTGGATTCCTATAGCCTTGCCTTTCCCTTTATCTGGAACTATTCCAGTGGGCTCTATTGGATTAACTTGAATGGGTTTATAAGATTGAACTTGAGCAATAATTGGTTCTTGCCTTTGATTTAGGAGTTTTTCCTATTGTTGAACTTTAGCTCTTAGATTATCAACATTTCCAAAGACGTCCTGATGGAGAGTGGGGGTATTCTCTTCTAATTTTTTATTTTTCTCTTTCAAAGCAGCCATCCTTCTTAGCAGAGTATCTCTTTCTATTATTGCATCCAAAGTGGCTCGCTCCCTTTCCTTTTCAAGATGGATGCGCTTAGCTTATTCCTCAACAATCCATTTCTTCAAAAATATAATTTTCAGATTGCACTTCTTTAGAATCAGCAGAGGTTGCCTCGAAATAAGCAGGATCATCTAGATCTATGAGGTTCGGTTCCATATATGGGGCTACTCTGGGATTAAAAAGGGTATCAGATGAACTCCTGAATCCTAGCCTACAATTTATATCTGCTACAGGCCCTAGTCTTGGTGAAGCAATTCCCATAGTAGATACGTCTTTATCTTGAAAAACTCTCTGATCTGGTAATGGGGTACTGAAAATACCTCCTAAAAGTCTTGTATTTTCGGATTCAGAACTAAGCGAAGATGATTCTCTTGCTATCATCGGTTGATAATGGGAATTTACAGAGGCATTACCTCTAGGCTTCCAAGTAGGATTTGGATCTATTCTTTTCTTATTTTGGTTCTTCCTACCACCTTGGGGTAAATCAGTATACATTGATACATCGGGATTGGCTCTCATGTAAGCCCTTGTGTTTTTTCTCTTGTCAGCCATATTCTCCTTTTGTTACAATAAGCACTAGCTTCAAAACCTTAACTGAGTCACCACCCTTTTTCGGGAAAATATAATAACACTTCTTACTGACAGAAAGAAAACAATATACAAGTGGGAATAGAAATACGACACGAAGAGATCAATCACTGATGTTGTAAGACTGCAACTCTTGCTTGTTAGATAAGACACTTGGATAAGCTGGATGCGTCAGTGTGTAGCAATGGTACTTGGGTTTATATCTTCTTTAAATTCTCAAGTTTTGACACTAAAGATTCCCCAGCAGAGTCGCCATTTTGTTGGTGTTTATATTTGATGTTAACAGTACTAAAACTACTAGGCGACAAAAGGCTTAGTACCTAGATATCAGTACATACACAACCTAAAGAATAGCCAATTCCCATTATCACTTGCATATGCAAAGTATTAGGGCCCAACTTCAACAAAACCTTAGACGGTTTTTTACTCTTTTGGCTCTGTAAAACCAGGGCGGGTGCACCCGGGGATGGTTCAAAGATGGAATAATTGTATGAGAATCATCCTTAGTTTTATTTTGATTCTCATCTCTAAATCCTCAAACATATAGGTAAATAACTGATAAACACATCCCTTGAACAGATATGGCCAAGAAATCTTCTATAGCTCTGCAGATGTTTCCAACAACAATGGCTAAATGAAGCTAAAACAATCTAGGCAGGCAAGTGCTGGCCAACTTTGAAAATCTTACAGGAAAGATAAATGAAAATTGATTTTATGATGTATTTTGAAAAAGCTAGTTATAATATACTTCTCTTTTGGCTGAAATACTTTCGATCAGTGCCTAATCCATTGAGAATTCAGAGTCAAGTAAATTCTTAGATCTAATTTGTTGCCTTGCAATGAATTTTCATCAGCAATTCTTACCAGAATTTATCATTCAAAAATCTTTATTAACACCCGAGCAACCTCATCACATTCATCAAAGCCTTTACTTAATCCATTGAATTAACAGCAATAACAAATGGATGTACAGTCTTACTAAATTGCAATCAATTGCATAAGCTTTTACTCACACAACATCAAGGTATTTCAGTATTAAAAAGGAGACAAAATTTAGAGAAGAACAGATATGGGGACAGTTCATAATTTTTATTCATTTCCTTTGAAAATGATACATCCTTTACAAAAGACCCAGAAAAACCTTCAGAGAAGAAGCACAGTTCTTTCTACATTCATCCATATCTCAGAAATTTTGACAGAAAAAGTATACTATAAATTTCTTTCCAAAAAAATGTTTGGACCAAAAATAGAACTAAGCATAATACTTAGTGAAAACCAAATTCGGACCCATCTTTAGCCTTGGGATCTCACTTAAATAATGTGAGATGCAACAAGCTTCAGGCTACAGAAGGTGACAGGTGTCCTTCTTTTGAAAAACAAAAACAAGAATAACAGAAAGGTTGATTACAACAACACTTCTTGGCGGGTCCCTTTCTGTTATGCTTCTTGGTTGTTATGATATGCTCTCGCAATCATTCCTCATCTTCAGAGTACATACCCATAAGGTCTGTAAGTGATGTATCATCTTCTGTTACACGCAAAATCACTTTAACCTGGGGATTTTCTATGTCATCATTGCTGACTACAAGAGTAACTATTACTCTTGAACCATTTGTTCCTTTATTAGATTTTGAATGGAGGTCTCATCCATTTTTGGATGTTCTGCTCTCATATTATTGCACCTTTGCTCAAAAATGTGCATGTTTACTCTCCACGCAAACTGATGGAAAGCCCTAGATCTTACAAAATTGTTATCAGACAAAAAATGCTGACTGGCTTGTTCCAAAATAGGGTCCAATTCCCTTCCTCTGAAATCTGCTGTAGTTAATTCAAAACTTGGTACAGGGGGTTCCTGAGGGTTCCCTTCATCAATCTCTGCTTCTGTAACAAAAATTTCTCCTTGTGACCCCATTTGTTCGAATTGCTCATTGGTGAGCTGTTCTTCCTCAATTCTTATTGGGGTTTGAGAAGGTGAGCCACTTTCATCAGGGGATTCTTCCTCCCTTATTATTCTCCTTCTTTTGGGGGAAGGTTCAGGGGGTCTTTCTTCTAGGACAGTGCTGGAGGATCCAACAATCTATTTTTCTTTATGCACAACGGGCACCTGCTGTCGGACAATAGTATATCCTATTTTCTTCCGTACCACCAGTGGACCTATTCCAATGTTGGGAGTGAAACCCAATTTTCTCATAATTTCTCTGGCTTTATCTGGAAAAGAATTAATAAAATACTGTTTCTTCTCATTCATTACTTCCATTATCTCAGAGAAATTACTCATGAGCTTATGTATTTTATCTGCATTGTTTGCAGCATTACTAAGAGGACTGAAATTTTTATCAAAACAATTAGTGAATTCCAAAACTTTTGAATAGACTCTCCATTTTTCTTTCTTTATTTCTTGCTCATGGAGAGAATATTCATTTCTTATTATATCTTCAGGAAAATAGAATTCATGCTGAACTGGACGAAGCTTGATTCTCAATCTAAGGGCAGAGTTGAAGAAACCTTCTGTATCACAAAAATGAGAGTGAGACACTGCCATTTTATATTGATCCAAAATTTTATGGAGAAAGACCCACCCTTCTTTAGTTATCACAAACTGGTGGGCTATAGTACAAGTAGGAAAAATTGATCCTGTCCCCCTTTTGTGCAAAAAGGCCTCCTCCACTCCTCCCAACTGCCACAAAAATTCAGCTATCCCTACCTTTAAAGGTACCTGATAGGGTAACACATGGGGTGTTCCTTTGAAACCATAGACCCTGATGACCGTTGAGACTGAATATGGGATAATATCTCCCCAATTATGTGAAACTTTTAGATTATGGGTTTTGTCCATAGGCCTGACAAGGTGCATTAATGCCTTAGAGATTCTGGGATTATCACTCAATAAGAGGCACCTTAGTTTGGAGGCAAAGTGCCTATCAAATCTAACGAAGCTAGCATTTTCTGCTTCCCAGGTCATGTCTGCACTCCATAATTGGACTGGCAGTGCTTCCCCTTCTTGTTCTCTATTTAAAACCATTTCTTTACCAAAATAAGTGGCCCCTTTAAAAAGAAACATATGCATCAGTAAGGAATACTGACCCCAAACCTTTTCCACCTTGCCCTGTGCAATCCCCACCAATCCATGATGGATCTCATTTGCCAAGTAAGATGCAAAATCAAAAATTATTTCCACACCAAAAGAAGAGATTTGGGTGATCATATACATGAAGCTCACCGGAATAAAGTCTTCTTCGCCCTCTCCGAAGACTCTGCACAGGGTCCTATATATCTCCACTGCCCTGGCATTAAAACATGATTTCTTGAAGGGCTCTTTAGAAGATGATGTTATGGTTGGGAGGCCTCCAATCCGGCCTATGTGGGCTTTCAGTGCACCCTGTCTAACTACATCCCTCTTGGATATATATTCTTTTTCTAAATCTATCAGATTAATGGGCACATGATACATGGTGAGGGGTCCCAGACTGAAAACCTTCCTAATCTCCTCAGGACTGATGGTAACTAAAGCCTCACCATCTATTCTTCTCACTGCCTTAGTGGCTTGGTCATAGTTTTTTGCTATGGCTTCAAGCAGGTCAAAATCCATAAACACACTAGGGACAACAAGCTTCCCAAGATCAAAATTCCAAATGTTGGCATGAGGGGCATATAACTTTCTCTCTGCAAACCATTTCTTGAATAAACTCAAACCAGTTTGAGAAGTTTGAGCATCCCGGACCCAATTACCCTTATCATACAATCCATCAGCTACCCTAAGCCTAGGGTTGGGTGAGGTTAACCTCTTAACTTGCACCGTTTCTACAGTGGACTCAGGAAGTAACTCAAGCAAATCATCATGCACATTTCTATCCAGGTAGTTTACTGCACCTGTAAATCCCTTCTTAGGAGGCATCTTGGGCTATCCTTTTTAAAACTTAAAAGCTCACAAAGATGATGGTAGTTTTACTTACTTGAATTTTGTCTCAATTCTCCTCTGTATTCCTGCAAAATTTCAGCGAACAAATAACTTGACAATTTTTTATCAACCTTGGCACGCTTTTCTTTCAGTAATGTCTTTTGCACAAGAATGACTTCAAATCTTTTCTCGCGTGAAATGAAACTGATGCAATCTCTCTGTATTATACTCTATTTTTCCTCACGGACGAAGCTTTCTTGTCTAATTAATACAGAGAGTGGCACTACATTTTTTATTTAAAACTACGCCGTTGATTTTCAAAGATCCTACGATCATGCGGTACAAAGAGAACAACTAGGAGTTATACTTGCCATGTCAGTTATATTACCCAATGAGAGCTTGCCACGTACATAATTCTTTCTTTTGATGGCGCTTACCTTTAGACCCACTGACATCGGAGAACACGTGTTAGCATGTCGCTACTTCGTTATGCATAAAGAACAAGCACCTTGCCATAACGAGGCGGCGACAACCGTTGATCAGATCAAGAAATGATCGAAAGATACGCTACAGGACTTCTTAAGAAAGAAGGTGGTGGGCCCAACTCACTATGTCGCTGTAATTATCTTCCTTGCAACTCTTAATAGCGAGGTAGCGAGCTCCGTTGATTCACTTCAAGCTGACGTTCCAGATTTCTTGTACATTTAGTCAGGTAGGTATTAATGAGAATCGGATCTCTGCATAGCTGGCACATGTCAAAATTTATCACAGTCACCTGTCATTATATGTCATCATAGATCTTGCCGATCTTTTTCCATTTTACGGGGCCTCGCTAACTCGCTAACGGTGAAGCACCTCAATTTTCCGATAGCGAGGTAGCGAGCTTCGACACTTTAAAGGATTCCGTGCCGGAAAATGCAATGGGTACCCAGTAATTACTTCTATTAATTAAAACTGATTCTGACAACGGTATTTATGACTGGTCATGCCACCTGGTGTAATTATGATATAAGCAAGATGCAATGTCATCATTTTTATATTTTCACGTGGCCTCACTACTTCGCTAACGGTGAAGTGCCTGAATTTTCCGATAGCGAGGTGGCGGAACTTCCGAAAAAAACAACATTCCGGCTCTGATGTTAGATATTCTAGTGGGTCCCTCTCCTTCCTTTTTTATGGCGAATTGCAAAGTGTACCTGCAGAATAAAACATTTAATAAGCAAATCTCCGATCGCCGCACCTTCACTTCATGGTCCCACCGCTTAAAAAACTCAATGCTCGCTACCTCGCTATACATAATGAGCATGCAACTTTCAATAGTGAGGTAATGCCAGCGGTAGATCTAATCGGATCTGACGGTTGGGACAAATAGGAAGAAAAGTAACCCGGGAGAAAGGAAAAGGAATATGAAAGCATATTCGCTTCTTTTAAAATTTGAAAATTTTGCACCCGACCATTTATGAATAGGGATGAATATAGGGCTTATATGGCGAATATTTCTTATAGATGGCTTATCCAAAACCTTATACTTCACTTAGACATAGAACATCTGACTTTTCTATGGTTTAACTGAAAAATTTTTTAACTGCAGAAAAAGTCAGACCAACAGGGGGCACTATATTCCTTGGAGATCTTGTCTTGTCCATCCTCCCTTGTCATTGGTATCTAGCTCTAGGCTATCCTCATGCAAACCCAATGTCATCTCTTTATATCCATCGTACTCCTAGCTATCTACCATCCTATCCTGCCATCTCATCCTGCTCCTCTAGCTATCCTTGGTCACAAAATCTCTCATCATCATTGGATGCATCCTGCCAAATCCATAGCTTTTGCTATCACCCCTCCCTTAGCTTTTACATCTTGTACAACATCGAACCATCCCACTATCCTATCATCCCGAGCTTTTTCCTGCTTGTAACTATCTTGGTCAGGTTCAGCTTGTACATATCTTAGTCCATTAGCTTGTGCATCCTCTTTAGCTTAGTAACATTGTATCTATCCAGCGTTCGTGTCAGTTCGTCCTTGATCAGCATCTTGCACCCATCACACATCTTGGTTAGCTATTCCAATGCATCCTTTAGCTAGATCTCCTATCACCAAAGTGTTATTCTTCTTAGTTCAGCTTGCCAGACGCATCACTCATCTAGATCCATCAGCATAGGTGCTCTCCGATAGATCCTTGCAGGATATAGCTTTCCTCATGTCTGATCTTGGTCCGTTAGTACCTTGTCCTACCCATCTCGTTGGCAAACAATTCTCTTTTGGATTTTCACTTTCTTTTGATTTGGAATCTTCCCTTTTGGGTCTTGAAGTATCTTTTCCAAACAATCTTTTTGTTCCCTCCTCAAAGTTGCCACGATCTTCCATATCATGGTATACTGTGAATGGGGTAATCTAGGCATAAGGTCTTGATCAAGTCTTTTGTTTGTTTTTCTTTTTTGCTTGTGGGTTACCCAGTGTCGGTTCCACTCCAATTCTTTCAAGATTCATGTGTGATACTGGGGCAATCCTTGCGTGTTTGTTTTGAGTAAGTCTGTTAGTCCTCTGGATAGTTGGTGAAAAGGCCTTGATGTTCTTCGTAACCTTGGCAATTAACCAATAGTCCTATAGCAAATCTAGTGCTCAACTACATGGTGGTACTTCTCTTTGAAGTATCCCCCTGCTCAAAAATGCTTCAATGGTTTCCCTTCATCTCCATTATCCCTCATCTATATCCAACATCCGTCTCTCCTACCCCAACTTATGCATCCGTATCTCTTTGAATCACTCATCACTCTTAGCTTTAGGGATCCACAATCCTAGTCTTAGGGATCCACCAATCCAAATCAATCCACCAAGCCTCATCTTTCGAGATCCACAATCCTAGTCCTAGGGATCTTCGAAACCCATCTTTCGCCAATCTGACTCTTTGAAATCCTATTGCATCAGCTTTATAATCCCCTCATCCATCTTCCTATCCTGGATTCCTTTTTATAGCACTCCACTCCTTCATCCTCCACCTTCCCTAAAGTCTTAAGCTTGCTTCCTCTTGTGCATCTGATTCTCCTTTATCATTCTCCCATAGTGAGAGTTTGAGCTAATTCAGCCACTTCTCTTTGCCAATCTGAGTTTCCTTGCTCATCCGTGATTCTTGTACTTTTCAAGAAGCCATCAAGCCTCGCTTTGTCTCCCCGCCGCCTTCTTGAGAGGGCATCTCACAATCCATTCTCTCCTCTTTTGCTCTAGCCTTGGGCATCTTATTTTCTTATCTTTGATGCCATGCCACTTGCGGCATCACATCAAAGAGGGGAAAAATGTAGACACCTAAAAACCTTTAGAAAATAAAGTATTTTTTTTTTTTGAAAAATTCCTGATGACATCATCATTTATTAATTAATTAATTAATTTATTTTTATGCCATTAAATCCCTTTATCTTAATTAAAAATATTTAATTAAGGAATCCCTCCCAAAAATGTTTAAATCTTATTTACACATTATTTCCTTATTTATTAATTATTTAATTAATAAATTGACCAAAAAACTCAGAATAAATTAAAATTTTATTTTTTGCCCAAAACTTGGCCAATTTTCTTAAGACCACTAACCTCTTCCAAAATCTTCTAATCCTTCTTTAATTTTGATTAAAGGCTAATCCCATCATTCCCTACCCCCAATCCCAACTCAAAATATTTAATTAAGATTAAATATTAATCCTCATGTTTATTAAAAAAGTTTTAATAAATATCTCCTCAACCCAAACCCTTGAAATAAATAAAACTTTATTTATTTCTTAAAAATCTAATTTATCCTCATCCTAAGAAGTTCTAGACTCTTCTAGAAAGTCTTCATCCTCATCCTAGGAAATTCTAGACTATTCTAAAAAGTCTTTATCCTCATCCAAAGTCTAGACTCTTCTAGAAGATTTCTTTAAACCTAATCCTAATCCCCTCCTAACCTTGTCACATTCCCTAAACATGAGTTAAAACTTACTAACCCAAGCCAAAGTTAACAAATATATCCTCCTTCACCCACCCTCATTAAATGCCATCCACTTGCCTATCCCTAAGCTAATCCTAAACCATCCTAATCCATCCTCTAATCATTTGCACAATCCTAAGCAAGCTTAAAACCCTCCTAATCAATCCCAAGTCGAAATTTCTCTCATCTCCCTCAAAATATCTCAACCATAAAACTTTATGAAGCCCACTAGGCCATAAATGACTCTTCCAAGCCCTTTTATTGCTCTTACAAGCCATTATGAGGGTCTTTATGAAGATTTTATCCCTTGAGCCTCCTTTGTTGACTCATCCTTCCCCTTTCCTCCATCCTCTCACCATGTGACATGTGTCACTCCTTCATTGGCTATAAGGAAGCACAATCCATGTGCTCTCTTCTCATGCAATCTGAGCCCTCCATGAGCTTTTTCCCATCCTTGCATCTTAGCCCTCAATCCTTCAAGCCTCTTGCCTATAAATTGGATCCTTCCCCTTTTCAAAATAACACAATCCATGAAGTAAAGTCATAATGCCATTTTGAGAAGCCATTTTACATCGAAACCATACACTCACACCCAAATTCCAACTCCATTTGAAGCCCTTTTTGAAGCATAAGTTTGAGCATACATCCTATCTATTTAGACAAAGCCACTCAACAAGAGAGCTTCTCATTAAGAGAGTCCATTAATGGCTCATATTCTCAATTGAGAGTTCATCTTAGTCTATCTTGAAGTTTATGAATTTTGTTTAGTTTGTAGAAGCTTTATTTAAATTTGGTTTCTATTAGCATACTAACATTGCTAATATACATACCTAACCTAGTAAAAATAGACAATGTAATATGAAAAGAATTTTATCTTTAAAGTTAGCTAGTACTACATTCACCACTAAAAAATATTCTTCTAAAAGTATCTTGGATCTAATTTATACTAATTTGTGTGATTCTATGGGAACTTAGAGTTATTATCGTGATAGATACTTAATGTTATTTTTTTATGACTACTCTAGAATGATGTGAGGTACAATTTTTAAAATGCAAATCTAAATATTTTTACATGTATAAGGTCTTCAAATACAAAGTAGAGAAGGTGACCATTAAGAGTCTAAAATCTATTAGATCAGATAGAGGAGGTGAATTCACTACACATAAACTTATTGCATATTGTGAATAACATGGAACTATAAGGTATATGTCATCTCCTATAACTATTGGAAATGTAGTATAGACTAGGTGACTGAGCGGGGTGGGGCGGGGTGGTGGTCAATCAAGAACCAATAAAACTTTTACTTTGATTCACCAATTAAACATTCACCATATAATCTAATCTACTTGCATGCATGAAGGACTGAAAGCAATAAAACATTCATAACAATTTGACGCAACATTTGGTAACCCAAAATCCTTCCAAATAGAAATTAAAGTTGGTGTGAGAATGATACCCACAAGCTTTATTACTATATTATAAAGTTAGCTTGCATGTCAAAAATTATAATTGACCACTTATGGTGATCTACACTATTAGGAGCAATAAGGACTATTAGGTCCACCTTTTTAAAGGATTTACAACATCCAATGAAGTATGCACTTGGTTAGGAGATTTGGAATGAGACTGTTAAGTTCACCTTGTTAAAGGATTTGACTAATGTACCTATTAGGATAAATCAGTGGTTGATCTCTAATTTACAACTTGATTTGCTAAATGAGATTCCTTTGAATAAAAATGATCACCTGACTATGATAGATAAGTCTCTACTTTTATTTATGCTTCTTGTAGCCTTCTTCA
Organism: Cupressus sempervirens; assembly: GCA_028749045.1. NCBI lineage: Eukaryota > Viridiplantae > Streptophyta > Pinopsida > Cupressales > Cupressaceae > Cupressus > Cupressus sempervirens. Next base: position 241,276,563 of record CM053792.1, read on the forward strand.
ATTCACACTCATCTACTTCTAACTTGTTCACTTACATCTCTTATTATGGATGTGATATAATACATTACATATATACCAATCCACTTATTTACCTTTTGGAGTTGGCTAAAATACCAAATTTATTAAATTCACTAAGTTGGCGCACTACTATAACTTAGGATTTGAAGAAAACTTGGTTAACACTCACAGAAAACTGGCAATACTCGGTAGACTCTGGAACTTAGTTGATGTTGAAGATTGGTCCATACTTATCACTTCGAGTAGTAGGAACTCAGTTTGCATTGTATGACTTGATGAACACTAAGAAAATTGGTAGATACTTAATTACTTGGTTGACATTGTATGGCTCGGTCAACACTAACTTCACTTTGTCAACACTACAAGCTCAGTGGATACTATGAAGCTTGTCATGAATTTTAGTCTAACTAATTAGATTGGTAGCAAATGAACCACTTGGTTAACACTGCTAGAAGTATGTTAAGCTCAGTAGCAATTGTAGAGCTTGATATTAATAAAACCAACTGATTAAGTGTTAAGTCACTAATAGACAAATGATTTGACCATAAGGTCAAAAATATCCCCCTTTGGAATTAGTGACAAAAATACTTATCATACCAATAACTTGAATGCTCAAAATACAAGTCAAAACTTCCTCTATTCACAATCTAGGTCTTCAATTTGGTTTTGACTGCAGTTTGCTGCTACTGCTCTAACCTCTTGCTTTTTTTTTAATTTTTAAAAATTTCTTTTGTAGATATAATTTTTGCTATTTGTACATGTGTTTTATTTCTTATTATATATCCTGCCATACATATATCTCTCCCTGATAAATATATCTAGCATATGCTAATATTCTCCCCTTTTATCAATAATATTCTCCCATTTTTGGACATAAATGCCAAATGTGCAAAATATTTACAAGTTAATACAAAAGTGTGACAAGAAATCAAGGTGTACCTTCAAAATATTTGTCATTTTCTTGTTCCAATTTTCCTACAATACCTTTGATGCATGCAAGGCTATTTTCACTTCTACTAAAAGTTCCATCATATGATCAACAATGGAAAAATTATTATGATCGACCAATGTCTGTGTATTTGTAATATGCTTTGGCATTGCATCCATGTTGGGAAGGATCATGCCTTAAATATTTGTAAGTTTGGTCCTTATCCTTGCCTCTTCCCTTGATAATTCCACCTTAAGATCTGACAAGTACTTGATCTTTACAAAATGTGCAGAGCTACAACTAGGATCAAGTGACAATTGTTGTATAGTTGCCTTCATGTCCTCATCTATCTTGGATAGTTTATCTTTTATTTTCATAAAAAATTGAGATACATCACTTATCTTTAAAAATAGAGAAACAACATTATTTACACATGTTTCAGGTGTAGCAATAATAGAAGATAACTCTACTTGGTTAATAGCTATCTTTTGTGCTACCTTCTCCAAAATTTTCTTTTCAAACTCTTTCTGCCCTCTGCAAAAGTTTTTCTTGTCCATTAAGCTCCTCATTGTCTTGTGAACAACTTCAACAAGTTGATCCAAAATTGGTTGCTTCTTATCAAACTCAATACTTAGTGCATCAATGAGTATTCCTTTTATATACTTAGACACTTGATTTTCCTTTTTCCTTTCTTCTCTGAGAATTTGTTATTCAGCCCTCTTTTGCCATAGTTCACCTAGGGTATCCATTCCTTCGAGAGTGAGGTCAAAGGTATCCCAATTTGGAACAAAAATTTCCTCATCCAAATCAATTTATTTTTCTTTATACTTTTCTATTAAAATAAAAGAAGGAATACTTTCTTTTCCATTGCTCTTAACTTCTGTGCTCGGTTAAGGCTTAACTTCAACTGGCTTTAAAATTACTGTAGACCCACTAGGTATAGAAACAATAGTTGAAATAGTAGAAACAAAAAAAATGTAAGGATAATAATACTAATAGCATGAATTCTTGAGATACCTTCCTATAGATTGATAATGCCTGATGCTATAATGATTGGAGTCTATTGCTCAATAGATAAAGTGATAGACACTTCACTCATTGTAGCACTTGGTAAAATTGTCCCAGAGATTTGTTGGGTTCTTGGTGATGCAGTTTTTACCTCAATCAACTCAGTAGAGGCCTTATCTAAGCTAGGTAAGGATATATTCTGTACTTTATTCTTGCTCCAAAATTTCATTGTATTATGATATGTTGTGTTGCCATCAATGCCAACAAGGGAGATTGTTGTAAATAATTGGTTAATTATGTATTGTCTCTGATATTACATAAAATGTCATAGTTTTACCAATCAATGTATATTGAGTTCACTTGGGCATTGAAGATAGTTTCTTGTGTTTACCAAGCATTCTAGATTTTTCCAAGTTCAGAATATAGTGTCTACCGAGTTCACTCAAGAGACATATTGAAGTACACAGAAGTTAAGTGTTAACTGATCACTCTGTTAACGAAGGAAAAGTTGGATGGAACTAGTGTTTATTGATCTTACTTGGTTACCAAAGAAACTTTGTGAAAGATGTAGTGTTAACCAAGTTCACATGGTTAACACAAAAAAATCATTTCAAAGTTAGTCTCTACCGAGTACGGATGACTAACAAAGGATTTTCTTGTTTTGGCATATTGAGTTCAATAGATTTATTTGTTGGTTCTAGCTAAGTGAGGTGATGAATATTAATTATTCTAAGTTGTATTCAAGATGAATTGACAATATGTATGATATAAATATAAGGTCAAGTTGAGGATTGAATGTGTGCAAGTGAATAGAAGATTTGAAGATGCTTAGAGGAAGAAAATTAGAAGGATATGCAAAATATCCTTGTGGAGCTACAAAGATACATTTGATTAGAAAGGATCAAGTATACAAGCTAGAATTGAGATCTTTAATCAGCAATTCAGTTGCATCAAGAATCTAAACATCTCATTATTACTCTCTAATGATTTTAGTAGTGATCTAAATCTCTTAACAGAGTGGGCTTTACAACTATTTGGAAATCCTCTAACAAGGAAAAATTTCTACATTGAAGTTTCAAAAGACCTCTAACAAGGCAACTTCTAAAAAGTTGATTAAATCCTCTAATAGGGTCACACCTGACAGTGTGTTGTGTAACCTTTAATAGGGTTGGCTCCTAATAGGGCTCACTTCAAAAGAGTGAAAATTGGTAACTAGTTGCAATTGGTGATTTTTTCCAAATTGGGTTTCCACATTAAATCTTGGTGTCACTTATGTTCATGATATTTCTTTTATGTGTATGCAACTAAGTTAAGTAAGATGTTGGGACTCAAAATTGAAGCCATGATTTTGAATACCATTGAAAAATCAAGCCCTATAAGTAATTTTTATTGCATATGTACTAGGATGTACTTGTGAGGCCTAATAGATGTTTAATGATTATAAAACCTTGCATTCAACATGTCTATGTATTCCATTATGATAAACTACTATTTTGATCCATTCCATGAAGTCCCATTTCGAGCAATGTCCAATTTTGCATTTTTGCCTGAGTATTAAACAATGATAGGACGTTGTGTTTGCAATTGAATATCTCACACCCAATAATGTTTCATGACTTGCCACTTTGGAAATGTTTAGTGTCCATATGAGAGAACCTATGTTTCAGATTTGGAGTCATTCCAAATCTGTTTGGCTAGGTTTTGAATCCCTCAAAGTTGGTCATTTGTTGTTGTCATGCTGATGTGAATTGTTCAAAATTTTGGAAGGCCCTATTTGACTTGTTACAACTTTGATTCAATTGACCCAAATGAGAAAATTCATTTTGAATTGCATTCTAGAAGTTAGAAACTTACTATATTTCAATTTTGAGCTTATGAAAAATTTGTTTGATTAGTTTTTGAATGCAATTCCAAATGCAATTTGTAACTCTTTTACTGGTGTTAGTAAATGCAAATTGGTCAGTACCTCTGTTCATGATGTCATATCTCAAAATCTATGATAGGTGAGATTGAATGGATTGTAGCACTATGTTCTCTTTAAAAATACTTTAAGCATGCCAATTTTCAAATCTTGATGAATCCATCTGCACACTTTCCCAAGTTCATTTCATTCACAAAAATTGCTTTTTTGCTAGTGTTTCCAGTCTGTAAAATTCAAGTAGCCCACTTTGACCATTTACCAAATGTGTCCTATTATTCATCATGAGTCCTAAGCATATATTTAAACTCTCCTTATGATAGTGAACCAACACCCTAGTTTTTCTTTTTCCAAGTGTATGTTTGCCTAGTTTTCAAAGCCAAATCCCAACATGTTTTACCATTTTCTAACATGTTTTCTTGTAGGCAGTTCTAAAAGGGTAACTTTGATAGTCAATATCTTTTGACTGAGAATTTTTCATGAGACGAGATTCAATAGGGTAAGATATTATAGAAGAAAGAGTTAGTATGACAAATCTTAGAGCCCGATCAGGTGTTCTTGTTAGCTTTTAAGGCTAGTCAATAGATCCCTTGGCACTAAATTGATAGTTGGCAATAAGGTGGTAAAGTGATTTTCAAAAGTTGAATCAATGATGCAGATTGATTCCAATCAGTATCTGATGATCTATAGATCAATTTGAGATATCATTTTTGAAATTTTTTTTTGTTTTAGTCAAACCCACTTTTGGGCCCAATTGAATGGCTATCAGATTGTTGAACCATGGGTGAAACAGTTGAGTGGGTGATGGTAAAATTCCACCACACTTCTCCATCCAAATATGATTGGGTTGGAGTTTTCTCTCCAGTAAAATTCAATGGGTTAATTTGCTTAGATAATGCTCTAGAAAAGGACGGAATCCCATTTATATGTATTGCACGTATAAAGTTCAAATATGAAAATTTCTCAATGCATGACTATGTTTGCACATGAAATGGATTTTTGAATATTCAATTGATCAATTAGCGAGTTAACTTTTCTTTAGCATTATTTACAAGGGGATTTTCTAATCTTGTGTTGTTGGCAATCTCAAACCCTATAAGCTTTTGTATCCAAAATCTCCAAATTATTCATGCATTTGCTCAAGAAAACACCTAAACCTAGTTAAGAAATGATGAGAAAAATGGAATATGGAAGACATTTTCATTTCAAGAATCAGAAGAAATTCTCATAGAGCCTTCCTAAAAACTATAAAAGTGCAATTGGAAATGTTTTACATTAAGGTAAATTGGGAAAATGTGAGATTATCACAGGGAAGCCTTAATCATGTCCCTTAAATGCCTAACAATAAAAAAACGTCAAGAGAACCCAAAAGAAACAAAAAACATGATGGTAATATAATAGGTTTTCCAATGAAACTAATTATCAAGAATATCAAAGACCATCACCACTATACATAAAATGTTCTACGGTGCTACTACTACCTAAATCGGTCCACACCAAATGATCCAAGCAAAAAAGGGGCAAAGCCATAGCAAATGTGCACCCCATGTCCAAGGGAATGAGCATGATGGGAGCTCCTATAGTTGGGTGAAACTGAAGGGCAAAGGCATCCATATTCACATGAATAGTGGAGGTGAAGAGCAGTCGTAGACCACAAAGGAGCAACCAATGACTAAGGAAAGAAGAAAGTTTGATTGAGAAAGTATAAAAATGCATAGAGAAGACTCCCATTTAATCATTTGTGTTAATTTATAAATGAATCAAGGCACCTCTTGCATGCACAGATCCTTCACTATTTGAAACATTCTTTACCAAACAACATCCAGATCTCTAGTCAAAAGGGGATCGATCAACTTCTCCAAGAGATGTGCTTATTGAAAAAAGAGAAAGCTTGATGCACACAATGGAGAGAAGCTATTTGAAGGCATCCCATGTCAGAGGTAATAGGTATGCGAAGAGGGGGGTAGGAAATTTGACTGGAGGAAGCCAAATTTGGAAGAGACCATGACAATGTGAAAGGAAAAGAGCCCAGTCAAAAGCAGAGCGAATATAGCTATCTATTTTTTTTCTCTCTCTCCCTATCTTTTTCGAGATTTTGTCTCTATGCCAAAACTAAAGAACTCTCTGGCACCCTGTATTTTTACTTCTACTTAATGTTTTTCACTCTATATAGTCTATTTTTAAATGGCCTTGCAATTATAAGGATATGTTGCTTATGCTATTTATGATTGTTGTAAATCACAAGTGCTATTGTAATGGAAGAATTTTTCTGAACCATGTGACTCCACCAAGTTAATGGGAGACAAACACCTTTCAAAGTGTTTAGCTACCTTTCTAGTCTCAATGTGTAGGAGAAACAAAAATAGAACATTTGTCCCACATGTATCCTATGTAGTTTGATTTGAGTATTATAATCAAAGTCTCAAATAATATAATGTCTCAAAGATGTGCCCTTTTTGAGACATGAGCTTCAATGCAAAGGACCCCATCATTCTGACCAGTTGGAGATTGAGATGAGAGAAATTTTGAATAAGCATGCAAATTGAGGGGGTGCCAAAAAAAAGGCCAAAATCTAGTGGTTGCTATGTCACCACCAAAAGAAAGAGGTTTTCTAGAAAGCGACATGGTGACCTCTCAGAAAACCAAAAATCTAGTGAAAAGTTGTGGCAGAAGTGTGGACCCAACTGGAAGTTAAGGTGACTAATAGCATGATGACAGTGGTAGTATGTGGCGATTAGACTGATAAATTAGACAATGATGTGGCAATTCAAGATCAAAGGGCACTAGATCATGCCACTTGGCAGATTTGATGACAATCAGTACATCATTAAAGCAAATTTTCTTAACTATTAACCATGCAACATGGTGACCAAATCAACAAGTGACACATGGAAATGAGTTGGTGCTAGTCTGTAGTGAGGTGGATGAGTTAGAAACTAACACATGGCAGAGGATTCAAATGTGGCAGAGAATGACACATATCGCAAGGTCATTATGTTGCGATAATGTAGTACAATGCTAACAAGGATAGCGACATAAAAGCTGATGATGTGGCAAGAAATGATCCAATCAAGAATTGACATGTGTCACCAGTGGTCAACCAAGTTTGGCCTAGAGTGAAAAAGGAGGGAAATTTCAAATGGAATGAAGAATTAATTATTTTAATATTTACTCTTAAAAGTACATGCAAGGTCAAATTTTAAATAAGATTTGAATTTAGAGCTATAGTTTTAACTTTTGAAAATGTTAAATATTTGTGCAAGTGCAATTTCAAAGCCATAGCAGGAGTTGTTTCTTCAAACCAAGATTTAGGGAGTTCCTGATAAGTAGATATAGGCATATTATATATCACTAGAACTAGGAGATGAACTTTTTGATTATGGAGTTCATTTTTGCATAGGAAGTCACTGATTCAAGTTATAGGTAGAAATATAAATTTTGGACCTTCTTAGTGAAATTGATGAAAATTGAAAATATAGTTACAGGCTTGGTAACAACACATGGTAAAAGTTCTATTGGATTAATCTTGAGAATATTATCCTATTTTGGTATAATTTGGCTCCAATTTTTAGTTATGATGGATTTTTTTTTTTCTTGTTGGGTTGCAATTTGGGAGTAAAGTTGGAGTCATGATTAAAGCATATAATCTTTTGTAAAAAAAGAGGAAATGAAAATATCTCTAGGTTAGGATTGAATTATTTCATCCTATATATGTATCTTTCTCTATTTCATTTGAGGTTGGACAAAGTTAGGAGTTGGAAACTAAAGGAGAAATGGTTTCTCTAGAAGTGATGAAGTCTAAATGGAAAGATCTGGAACGTGTTGGTTCCAAATCATGAAGCTTTTCTTTGGCTGTGATACCCCCTTCCCATCCCATCAATTTCTCATTTCCACCATTTTCTATCTTGTATGACAACATATGTTTATTGTACAGTTTGGTTTATTAGGTATTTTGTGAGTTAATTGCATACATTTTTATGCATTATTTCAAGGAAATTAATACAAATAACAATAGATGTTGAGTTTCATTTTAAATCTTATCTCCTTCATTGGTGGTTTGCAATGTTTTATGATCTTTGAACAAAGAGTCTAGATCCTAGTTGTAGTCCCTTAAGGTTGCATGTTGTTTCATTGTTGCTTATAATTCAATGATTTATGTAAATGCTTCAAGGAAATCAATAGGGTTGCAAGTTTATTAAGTAGGATATCCAAAATGCATGAGAGAGATTTGTGAATTTTTCCAATGGATGAGGCACTGATTAGCTATAAGATCATTAGCTTGTTGTCTATACTTGGTTTTAATCTACTTTAATCATCCACATAAAATCAAATCAAATTCAAATCATCTTTATATCTTATGTTTGAAGAGCTAGAACTGGATGCCCTCACTCAGCTTATGTATTGCATTGTCTTGCACTTAGCAATTGCAGATCTATGTTATTGCATAAGTCAATAGGAGAAATAAGGGTTTCATCTATTGTTAATAGATTCAAGAATATGTTTAGCACTGGTACCATAAAAATTGAATTTGAGGTCAACCTACCTAGGTTTTGTAGAGCCTAAAGTAGAAGAAGGGTCTAGCCTTAAAGTTGGTCTGGTGTTTGAAAGGATATGTTACAGATGGGACTTAGCTGCTCCTAGATGTGTCTTGTTCTCATTGGGGTAATTTGAAACCTATGTTGTTTCAAAACACAAACATAAGGTTAATCATAGATGATATATTAATATTTTTATGTTAAGCATTTTCTAAGTTATAGTTTCTATTTCAATGCTTACCAAATTACAACATTTATTAGTATTAATCGAGTGCCTATGTGTTTACCGAGCATCAATATTTTTAGTGAAGTTTTATGTTCTATATTAACATCTAAGGGGTCTGGGTTTTATTTTAGTGGTAACTATTTCACCTATCCCCTCTTAGTTACTCTTATATTTCCAACATTATCCTCATCTAGTTTATCTTTCCATTGAACAAGGCAATACATGTAGTCTTTTCCTCTAGTGCTCTCTCTTATTCTTATATCCAAAACCCTCTCAATGATGTTAGCCTTCTTCATGGGATAATCTATTTTTAACTCATAATCTACTTCAAAGTATTGAAAGATGTCTACAATGTTCAATATAGGTGAAATACCCATGTCTCTAGATAAATCAACTTCAAATTCATTTCCACTATTAAACTTTATTAGAATTTTACAAGGACCAAATTTCTTTCTCTATAGCTTATTGTAATTTCCAACTAGAAACCTATTCTTCTTCAAATGAACCATTAATTTATCTCCAACCTAAAAAGATCTATGTCTTATTCCTTTTTCTTCTCTCTCTTTATATCCAAGGTTAGTATCCTCTAGATTCTTTCTCACTTCATCATGCAATGTCTTCATGAAATTTGTAAAATTTTCAACTTTGATAGTTCTCTTTCTCTTGGTACTCAAATCCTTTAACTAAGTAGTTCCTAGAGGATTTAATCTATTGAAAATATCAAAAGGTGTCTTCTTGGTTCTCCTATTAACTTAACTATTATATGTGAAATTTTCTTGTGCCAAAATTAAAGCCCAATTACCAGGCTTATTTCCAAAAAAACATCTCAACAAGTTACCCAGACTTCTATTCACAAAATTATTTTTTACATCTATTTGTGGATGAAATGTAGAACTCACCTTTAACTCTTTATCCATTATCCTCCAAAGTGTTCTCCAAAAATGACGAGTAAACTTGGTATCCCTAAATGAAACAATAATCTTAGGTAATGCATGTAATTTCACTGTCTCCTTGAAGAATAATTCAGCCACATGTACCCTATCAGATGTCTTTTTACAAGGAATTAAATGAGCCATTCTAAAAATATTTCCACTACTACCAGAATAAAGTCATTACCTCTCTGAGTTCTAGGTAAACCAAGAAAAAAGTTCACATTGATATCTTTGCAAGGCTTATTTGGTACATGCAATGGCAAATACAATCCCAAATTTTGATTAACTCCCTTTGGTGCTTGACAAATTTGGTAACCTCTAACCATCCTTAGTACATACTTATAAATTTGAGGCCAAAAGTACTTATCAAAGATACACTTCATTATTTCATCAATCCTAAAATATCAAGCATGTCTACCACTATATTTCCAATTCATGATATTATCTCTCATAGATCCCTTAAAAAACATGTCTTCATGAATGAAATACTCACTCTACTTATTCTACTCACTCATCAACTAGGTCTTACAAACTTTCCAAGGTTTTACAAAATTAGGATTAGTTTCATACAAATCTTTCAGATCATTTAAAAAAAAGTACCTTTACTCTCATTTTTGTTAGAAAATTTCTTCGTCTTGTCAAGGCATCAACAACCTTAATTGACTATGCACTTTTATGTTTCAATACAAAGGAAAAATTCTACAAGTACCCAACCCACTTCATATGTCTCTGATTTGACTTGTTCCAATTTCCAAGATAATACAAAGCATTATGGTCAGTGAACAACTCAAAATAGTTAGGCATCAAACAATGTCTCCACTTCTTCAAAGCTTGAACAATATCATAGAATTTTTGATCATAAACTAAATATCTTTCCATAGTATCTTTGAACTTTCTTGCCCCACTTTTCATTCTTTAACTAATTGGAAAAGGTAAGTTCTTGTATTTTAATTAAAGGGAGTAGTTTTAGTTTGATTTGGTTCTAGTTCTAAATCTCTTTAGGTTAGGTGAATCTCTATCATACTTTCCATTTTCTCCCTCTCCTAATTTCTAGCTTGGTGGTTTTTCATTTTTTTGAGTGATCTTATGGGTAGGTTAGTGCGTAGTTTGATAGAAATTCATGTTATTTCTTTCAAAGATCAACTACAACCTATATCCATTTGTGGCCTATCACTGTTTGAAAAACTAATGCTAATGGAAATTTGGAAAATGTCTTCTCCTTGGCGAATTTCCTATCCATGAGGATGATTTCCTATGAAGATCACTAAATGATGTGCGTGGATTGAAAACATGCAAGTAACAAGGCATCCTATAGTGAATCATGTTTTTATTTATGATTATGACTCACAAATATGGTTTAGATTTGTTGTGGCCCTCATAATCATCCTCGATAGAAAAATTAAAACTAACTTCTCCTTAGTGGGTTTTGAACCCATGAAGTTGGTTTATTGAAAGGGTAGTTTGGAATGAAAAGGAATGTTAAGTGGCCCTCAAGAAGTTATTCACATCCCATTTAGACATTTATGACTTCAAGAGGGGATATTGTCTAAAGTCTAACTAAGAAAGGAAATATTAATGTAGAAGTAGAAACTGTCTTCTCCTCGGGAGGATAGTTTCCTGAATTCCAAAGAAAATCAAGTCACTATTGAGATTGGATTCACAAGTCATGTTTAGAATATCTTAGAATGATGATAAATTGAACCTAACCATTATAGAAAAGATATGATAATCAAGATGTAACTTGGTGGACATTCTTTGATGGAGTACCCTAATGGTAACTTCCTAAAACTTAAAGGAAAATGGGAAAGTAAGTTATGGTGATATAGAAAGTTACTATTGAGCTCAATGTAATAGTGAAAAGACCTCTAGATGCTCATTAAACTCCAAAATTTACTATTCAATGAATATCTCCTTAAATTCATTCACGTGGCAAGAATTTTGAAGATCAATGGATAGATTGAGGCTCCCATATATCGAAACATAAATAGTTGAATGAGCTACCACTCTTTCTTTGAACTATTATTTTGTTAATGTGCATACCTTTTGGAAAAGATAGTGATTGTTGCATTAGTCATTCCTTTCACTTTATCCATTCAAATTTTTCTCTTGGTTCATGATTTTGTTGGATTGACTGGAATCAAATCCCAATTGTAAAATTTCATAGACACTTCTCTCTACTTCTATGACATAGAGGATTCTTAAAAGAGAGTAAATTATGAGTGGATTCACCCCATCACCGAGAAACTTTGAGGATGCAGGTTGGTCAAAGCTACTGGTTTTCTAGTTGTAGTTCAGGCCTTAGAGCTAATCTACAAATGTATATATCATTACAACCTAGAGACAAGGTAGATTGTGCTACCTGATGACATAGTGTTGATTTCAATTGATAGGAAAACTATGGTGAGTTGCTTTTGTGTACTGAAATGGGAAAAATTCTCTGACTTGACCTTCAGGGGAGCCATTTTGAGTTCTCTACAAAGAAGATGATCTAGAGGAAATAAATCATGAAAACATGGTTCCAAAAACCATGGAGTGCTGAGAGTAAAATCCCTAAAACCTTGTTTGGGACCAACCTCAATCTAGAGATTATTGATATTTTGGTTCTCCCACATTGGTTGAAAGGTGGCACATAAGCTTTGAATTTTCTTGAGTAGTATTTCCTTTTACTACAAGTCATTTTCTCTAACACTCAATACATTGATTGAGCTCAAGAGGTAAGCAAAATTCTTTCTAATGCTCTCAGTGCAACAAAATTTAATAATACATTCTATATGTTCTCTTTCCTCATCTATATGTTGGCCTCATTACAACTATGGTTAGGCATTCCAAGAGTATAGAATTTTCTTGATGATGTGAAATCTTATGAGTTTTATCCATGCTTACAATTATAAAATAGTTATGTAGAGTATGTGAAAGTAGATAATGCATTCACTATGAGGATTTGTAGGGAGCTACTAGGATGTCTAGAAAGGAGATTTTGTCTTGAAGCCATGGCTGCCATTAGCTAGTTTGGGAGTTATTTCATTCAATTCTCATCTTTCTATTATTTGCAATCTTGTAGCATTTGATAGATTCCCCTTGAAGCTACCAAGGTATCCCAATGACATGCTTATGCTAATTGAGATTGTGCAACAAGCCATTCAAGTGAACATATTGAGGAGGAGCTTAAAGAAAAAAGGATATGAAGTCACAATGAAGGTGGGGGCTATTAGTTGTGAGACCTACTCTGATGCCAGGAATATGTTGAAGATATTTGAGATGAAGTTAGACATGTACAAAGTCCTAAGACCCATGTTTGACCTAAATGGGTATGGCAGAGATGTTTTGTAGATAGGAAGTGTAATAAAGCATATCACCACCATTGAGGATTACTAGGCTGACTGCAAGGATGAGTTCAAGAGTCATGATTGGGCCTTCGCTAGATTAACAGTTGATCAAGTAAAGATGTACCAAGTTAATATTGATGTAGAAGGGGTGAAAGATAACAACCAAAATATATATAGCAATACATACCTAACCATGCTCAAAAGCATCCCCATAATCTCAAAGCCTTATAAATACACTAGGGAAGAGCTAGATATAATGATAGCTCAAATCTACAAGAGGACTAGAAAATGGGTCGAATGGATTACAGCTCAGACAAGTCAAAGAAAAGGCACTTCTGCTCAGGCTTCCCAAAAAGTTGTAATGACTTCTTCTACCTAGGGTGGTAGATCAGGAGAAACCTTGTGTATTGCTCAAGGACCAACACAACCATTAGGTGGAGGTGATCAACCTCCTAATAAGAGCATCCCTCTTACCAAAACTTTTTAGGATAGTTCTCTACTAGTAATCAAAACTACAATAGGAGCTGAGAAGAAGAAGGAAGAGGAATTGAAAGATAGTCTAGTCATAATAGGTCTCTCACCTCATAGTAGTTTGATACCATCTATGAGTGTTTCACTTCTCCTACCAAGTAGTCCTAGGGTACAAGTGGTGGATCTTGGAGATGGTGGAAGCAGTGAAAGTGATTCTACTAAATCTGATGAAGTAGAAAAGAAGACTATAGAAGCAAAGAAAGGTCCCAAATCTTCAAATCTCATTTTATAGGTCTTGAAGAATCTTTTCTCTTTAGCTATGAACACATTGACCTCAGTCAAAAGAAAGATGTTTAGTATATACACACTTGAGATTGCATCCAAGGTGATTGGCACAAAAGCATTGCTAGAGGATACCTTATATAGAAAAGGAAGAACAAAAAAGAGGGAATTCCTAATAAAGAGACTCTATCTCTAGCTATCCACTCTAGATCAACATTGAGTAAAGTCAAGAAGAAGAAGACCTTGTCAATTCCTAGACAAGATCCTGATAGAGGGCATCTGACTATAGAGATTTCCAAGCCCACTAAATAAGGGAGGATTGAAGACATGTCTATAGATAACTTCACCCTACATTCTATGGATCTCAAAGAATTTAGAAATGAAACCAAGGTGGGCTTGTGGAAGTCAGAAAATAATGTGATAGAGGGACATCTAAAAAGCCTTAAGCTAGCTAAATTCAAAATGAAAGCAGAGATTTCAAAACTTAATGTCTTCATTAGGCAATAACTCACCCCATTAGAAAGCATCTTAGAAATGTCAATCACTAGTGATCCTACTAATACTAACATTCAAGCTCTCATCTCCTAGTTACAAGAAGACAAGCACTTTAGATAGATTGATAGAGAGTGGAGTGGAAAACTCAAGTCTGAGGGACTTAGAATCATAGAGAAAATTGGAAATTTAGTCAAGAGTGAAGATTGCATTTCTTTACTAAAGATGATTATTCATATGAAGGCTAAGGAAGCTATGGAGGAAAATATTCTACCTAGGGGAGATGAGCCTTTATTTCAATGAATATAGAGCTTGCAATTAAAATTTGAAATGATCCTGGTGGCAGATGAAGTGTTAGAATTACAAGTGGGAAAGGAGTAAACTTCTAGGGTGGGGGGTGGGGTCGGGGGGGGGGGGGCGAGGGGGGGTTGTGGTGGTGAGTCAGGATTTTAAACTTAGACCCATGAAAATTTCATCATTCATACATTACGTGCATCAATATACTAAAATAACATATAAATCATATGCATGAATCATGTAAACATGTAATGGAGCATGCACACTTAACACCATATATGATTACCCAAAAACCCTCCAAATGAGAAGGTAAAACTAGGGTGGGGATGACACCCACAAATCTTTACTACTACAACAATAAAGTGTATCCAAATAAGGTTACACTGGTTTGACCATGAATTGTGATCTACCCTATGAAAGGCTTGCCTTGTTAAAGGCTTAAAAAGACTAGTAAGTCCCACCTTGTTAGAGGATTACAACATGTTGTTAGAAGTATGCCTTGTTATAGGACTTCAACTTATAACTAAGTAAGCACCTTGTTAAAGTATTTCATACAATCTATTAGGACTACTCTATTAAGAGATTTAACTAAAATCACTTGTTAAAATGTCTCAGAATAGATCCTATGATTGACACTTGCTTGCCTGATAATAGATCACCTCTATCCAATCTCTAATTGATCCTTTATGATCTAATGTATCAATTTTGTGTCCTCTATCCTCTATTCTTTACTTAATTAATCCTACAATTCACTCGTACTACTAAGCCACCTTGAATGCTCTGTAAACAATCTATTTTGCTCCTCCAATTTGATCATTCACCCCTTTGCAATGCTTTCAACATCATTAAACATTTAGGGCTTCATCCTCCTTAAGAAGACTTAGGTGACTTAGGGTTATGTATGAATCTATGACTAAGATTCATCCATTTTCATACTTGAACCTTCCCACTTTTTGATTTGCTACATGTAATTGCATAGGGAATCTACAAATAGATTCATCCTTATCTCCAAAAGATTTAAATCTATCCTTAGGTTGGCTGAAAAATGGTTTACATAGTTGTTTATGCCATTACAAAAAAATGTGTCCAATTTGTTTCACTTGGCATATGAAGTCTTTGATGCTTGGCATATATTGTTCTTACTCGACACCTAAACTGCTTGGCATCTATTGTTTACTTAACGCTTGAATCACTCAGCATGGTATATCTTCTCGATACTTGAGTTACTTAGCACATGAGTGACTTGACATTCATTGCAATTTGACATGGTCTGATATTTACATGTTGTACTCAGCATGCATTACTACTTTGGCATGAACTAAGTAAATATCTTAAGTGTGTTGACACTCACTTATCAAAACCAATTTGAAATCAATGATCTCCCCCTCTGACATGAGTGTCAAAAACACTTAAATATAAATAATCAATCTAATCCTCTGGAGTATAACATATCCATGACTTAGCTTATATACAAAACCTCAAAATTTCAAAATTTTGCAATAACCTATATAGCTCAAAATTTATAACTCCCCCTGAGTTAATATGTCTTTTCTATATCTAAAATCTATTCTCCATTCTGAGTAGATTTGTCTCTACTAACTGATACTCTTTGACCTGAATGCACTTATACTCTTTCATGCTTTGTTCTACTTCATTTCTATCTCTGCATTGTATTTCTTGATATGCTCTCCTTTCTTTATTCTTCTTCATAGGATATTCTCATCCTTTTTGCTATCTCCCCCTTTTTGTCTATCTGTAGTTGTCTCTCCCATAGGATATTCTCCCCCTTTTTGACACTTATGTCAAATGGGATATACATGTATAATGTGTTTGACTAAGAATGATTTATGGACCTCCATTATAATTTTAAGAGTTGTATCCCAATTGTCACATGCAACATCTAGTTACTTGAGTTGGATGGCAAGCTTGACAACAAGGTGTACTAGGCCATCTAGAGTAGAAAGATTGGGGTCTTTCTTTAGCAAAGTTTCTACATAGCCTAGCTCCTTGTATAGTATCTCCATATGATGGGTGAGGGATGCCTGGATACATGTCAATTTTGCTCTTATGCTAGCCTCTTCTACTATTAATACAACTAATTGACTTTGGGACTAAAGCAATGTATTAAAATGCTTCCCACTCTGAGCTAGGTTTAGAGGTAACCTTGTACCTGATACATTTAGATTTCTCTCCAAGCTCAGAATATGATTTCTAGTCTCTTGGGTGAAGAGTGTAGGGTCACACAATTTGGTGTACAATGAGAATATATTCTCAAGTACCTTCTTCACATCCACAACCTTTGTTTCCAATGCAACTTGAGTCAGTGCTATCTCACCAGATATCTTCTCATTGACCTTGCTTTGGAAATTCTTTATAGACCATTCAAAAAGTTTATCACTAGTATCAATGTCTTCATTATTGACCTTTTCTACCATGCCTAACAGTTGCTCTAGTAGTGGCTTGGTCTCTTCAAGAGTAGGCAAACTAAATGCATCCAGAAAGATGTCTTTTATGTCTTGAAGAGCTTGCTTCTACCTGTATTCTCTCCTAAGAATTTCTTGATGCTTTTTCTTCTCTAAAGTTTATTGCAAAATGCATATTTGATCTAATTTCATTGTGTCATTATCAAACTTAGGAATAATGATTTGTTCATCAAGAGTGATATCACCATAGTGAATTACCTTTTCAACTTTTGAAGAGCTTGAGCCTAGCACTGAGATTTGCAATGCTATAGCTTTTGTACTCGGCTTCTAAAGAAATTTTGTAGGAGAAGAGCCAAATGTTAGTAGAGTTACCAATGCTTGGATGGCCTCTTGCTCCTTTACTTTAGGTGTTTTCTCACCTTATTTAGTTTGGCTCTTGTCTATTACAATGACTTGAACAACACCTAGTCCTTGTGTTTCAAGTATAGATGAATCTGTCTATCCTACTTTGTTTTTTAATTCTTCGTACTTATGATCTAGGATCTTTGTACAAAGACCATAAAACATTATAGCTCAACTAAGAAAGTAGACAAGATTTAAACTAAAACTAAACACTTGCTGCTCACTATATTAATTTCCTTGAAATAACACATGAAAATGCATGAAATGACTCACAAATCACCAAATAAACCAGATTGTACAATAACATATGCTATCATACAAGAGAGAAAATAGCAGGAATGAGAAGCTGATGGGATGGGAAGGGGGTATCATTGCCAAAGCATAGCTTCATGGTTTGGAACCAACACATCCCAAGTCTTCCATTTAGAATTCATCAACTCCAGGGCCAATTCTACTAAATGTCTTCATTCAAGAGAAACTTTCCAATATTTTCCATCCCTTTACAATGAATGAATGAAAGAAAGATATAGCAAGAAGTGAATTCCTGAATTTTTTATGCAATTGAATAACTTCTTTCTCCCTTCTCCCATTCTGATGTAATATGGTTTTCATCATTATTCTGTAACTAATTTGAAAATATCTTCTATTCAATGATGAAAATTGTCATTTTCCAAAATATTTAATCTACCTCATGAAATGCTAGTAAAATTGAGTTTTTATTGAGTGAATCTGATCAAAATTTGACCTTAACTACATCTTCACTATCTTCTACTAATATTCAAGTCATTATCTTACCATTAATTAGTTTTGAACTTCCTAACTTGATTTTCCAAACTTGTTCTTCTCTAAACCTCTGTAACTACTCTCAAATAGATGAGGAATCGCTTCACATCTTTACTAGGTTATTTTTTTAAAAAAATTGCGTCGTTGATCCTTGAAAAATTTGACGATCCAAAAATGAAAACTGGGTAGACTCATTTTTCTTCTTAACATGCTAGTAGTCAACCCAATAAAATGCTTCCATATAAACTATTCCTTCAAATGCTGGTGCTTCAGTCTGGGTCCATTGATGACTAGGGACACGTGTCATCAATTCACTACCTCACTATGCATAACCTTTGAGCATTTTTCGATTGTGAGATAGTGACAGCCACTAATTTTTCTTTGATCATGTGGCAGACACTTGGAACAACTCTTAAGAGAATAATGGTGGGCCCCCCATTTGCTAATTCACTATACATAATCTTCGCACATCTTTTCATAGTGAGTTAGCGAGTACTGTTGATCCATGCTTGATCTGATGATTAAAAATATTGCATGACTTCTGAGAGAGGTGGGCCCATGATGTCACACTATGCCACACATCGCATTGGCACTTCCCCATAATGTATAACATTCATGCACTTTGTTATTGCTAGCATGTACTATCGGTTAATCTTTGCAAACTCCTATGATCATGAAATCTAGAAAGAGAACTTGGTGTTCCACTTGATAAATTGGCCAGTCAATCCAATTAAAACTGACCACATACATAACTCCTTCCTTGATGGAACTTCTGTCTAGATCCACTTGTGACTTAGGACACGTGTTGATGGGTTGCTACTATGCTATACATAAAGAACGAGCACCTTGCCATAGTAAAGTAGTGACATCCATTGATTCGATCTTGATCTTGTGGATGACACATTACTACATTGCTTAGAAGAAAGTGGTGGGCCCTTATTCACTACCTCGCTATACATATCCTCCAAGTAAATCTTCATGGCGAGGTAGTAATGGCCACTGATCTGAGATCAATCAAAGGTAAAGAAACTTTACAAATTACCCTGAAGAGTGATGGGTCCCATACTCACTATGTTGCATAGAGAAAACAACTTGCAACTTTCCATAGTGAGGTAGCAAGGATTGTCGATTCAAGTTTAATATAATGATTAGAGTCCCTTATATGCTTTATAAATGAGTGGTGGGTCCAGGGCACTGATGACACAAGAAATTTTGCATTGCTGGCAATGAGAAAAACCCTTTTTAATCTTAGTCATCTTTCCACATTAATTGAGGTCTCACCATGTGTTCATTTCATGGTGCCTCGCTATGTCACTAATGGTGAGATGCTAAAAGTTTTCGATAGTGAGGTAATGAGCTTTAGTGATTTAACAAAACTCAGAGCCAGAATAATAAAAACTAGTCAAATCACCATCACTTTGATCAACTGCCTCTAACAAATTTGACTGTGGCATTTAGAGTTTTTGCACCTATGACATCATCATTTCCAATTCGGCATACCTATCACATTCCACCAATGAGGGCACTTTACTTCATCTAACCTTTCTAGCATGGCATGACTCAACATTCCTTTTAAAGCTTCGTCCCACTTTGCCATGCGTGACAAAGGTGCATACCTACATTCCCTATTTCCTGAGCAGTTTCTTAATGTGGGATTGCACTAACCTTCGATCTTTGAAAGATCTATGGCTGATAAGGCTTGACTTACATTTGGCAAACAAACTTCTTTAGTGGCACATCTAGCATTACATATCAGCGATCGATTTATAGTGTGGTACACTGCAGTATATAGTTAGAGATTCTCGACCCCACCTCGCCATATGTAAAAAAACTACTTGCCCACATTATTTATCTCTTGTGTAAGTCCATATTGCGGACAAGTGCTAACCTTGGATCTTTGAAAGACCTATGGTGCTCCAAAGATAATGCAACTTGGACTTTTTCAAATAAAATAATGCAATTAAGAAAAAAATTATAAGGTTTATTAAAAAGATGAATAAAGGTATCTTTGTGTGGATAAACCTTAACATAAAAGCGTCTTGCCAAAATGTATTTGAAATATTACTTTATAAGATTTTCAAAGGCTAAGGCAAAAAAAAGAGAAGGTGTAAGAGTTCCTGAGAAATTCTCTGAAGATAAACCTTGAGAATTTAATAGGATTTAAATGACATAGAGACCAGGC
The DNA here is from genome assembly GCA_028749045.1 of Cupressus sempervirens. NCBI lineage: Eukaryota > Viridiplantae > Streptophyta > Pinopsida > Cupressales > Cupressaceae > Cupressus > Cupressus sempervirens. The sequence continues at coordinate 241,296,786 of CM053792.1, forward strand.
TATGAATTAGGGTAATCTAAGGGTTTCAAAAATATAAGGAACAAAACCCTAATTTGCAAGACACAAAGACTCAAATGATTTTTGACTAAAAATTTTCAAAATTTCTACATTGTGAAAAATCAGACCAACATACCCTAAGCCAAATGATGAATGCACATCATGAGTTGAATGTCAAAGACATTGAAATCTCCATCCTAAAGTTGCAGAATGAACAATTGCAAAATGATTTGAGGAGAGAAAGAGAAATTGCAAAGAGCTTCAACAAGCCCAATAAAGTTGTCAAGTACTTTGAGCAACTACTGAAATCTCCAAGATCTAGCAATGACACATCAAGACTAGGATATACCAGCACTGAAGAAGGAGAGTCATCCAAGACTATTGAAAAAAGAAGTGACAAAGGGAAGAATACAAAACCCACTTGTTATTTTCATGGTAAGAAAGGACATACTACTAATGTGTGCAGGAGCAAGAATGCCAATTAGCATGACAAACCTAAGGACATGGGTCACTATCATAAATGTAAAAAGCAAGGTCATCAGGCACATGACTACAAGACTAGAACCATCAAGACACCAATATTTGAAGGACACTACTACAACTACAAGAAGTATGGACATAGAGCCTTTAAATATAGATCTAAGCCTATATGGTCACCAAACAAACCGGTAAAGATAAAAAGTCATGAACAACACTATATTTGGGACTACAACACTAGGCAGAGCACTATAAAAAGTCATGAACATCATTCCTAAGAACTACATAAGAACATGGTTTAGTGGTAACTTCAATAGATGGTTGAGTCAAACCACTTGTTTCAGTTGCCTAAAGACTGGTCACATAAACAAGTATTGCCCAACTAGGTCAAAGACCCCCAAATCTAAGTTCAACAAAGAAAAAGGAAAAGTAGATGTTGAACACATCAGAGGAGAGATGAATAAGACATGGAAGATAAAAAATGGAAGAAAATCATCAAATGGAAGGATCACTTCATGCAAAGAGTCAAGTGGTCATACTTCATCAAACTAATTAGAAGAAGGTATGTGGAACCGATATTCAATGCTTTATCATACATCAATTCCTAGAATGAGTTAGTACTAAAAAGGATAGATTGGCATGAATAAAGATGTGATGTTAAAACTTTAATTTTTCATCCTGCTATTGAGTATGACAAGTTACCTTCAGTTGTCGAGTAAAATCATAGTGTGTGCCAAGTTGTCAACCAAGACTAGTTGGAGCCAAGTAAGTAATTGCTATCGAGTAAAATTACATTAGATGATGCTGAGTAAGTATAATCCCTATAAATGCCAAGTGAAGAGGAATTCACATTGATGTTGCGTAAAGAAAGAATTCGTATACAAATCGAGTGTCTAGCTAAATATGGACTAAGCATTTAATGTTGTGTATTGAAGGGTATGAGGTCAATTTTTTGATCATTTCTCATCACAATGAATATAGAGTGAAGAGAAAAAAAGGCGAAGGAGAAATTTCAAGAAAGGATGAAACATTCAAGAAGATTCTAACAACGATTCAGACTGATATCAAAAATTCAAGGTATTTACTCAAGTGCTAAGCTATGTTGTTTTGAAATTGTTAAACACTAGTTTGCAAAAATGGCTTCTAACTCAAAAAACCCTAAAGACAAGGAGCCCTTTGAAGTATATTTAGTTAGGAAAGATGTTAAATAACCAAATTTTAGGCCAATCCTAGAGGTGGCATACAAGAATGACCCTACTAGTGTGTTATCCATCATCTCACCAAAAGTTGTTATGGTCTAAGATGTTAGAAAGTGCTACAATTGCAAAGTTGGAAGTATAGGTGATATGGAGATTTGTGAAGCCTACAATAAGTTGTGTGAAGAAAATAAATAAAGTGAAGGAAGTACTTGAGAATATCTTCACATTGTACTCAAAATTGTGTGATCCTTCCATTTTTGTACAGGAAACTAGCCAAAGAATAATGAGCTCAGAAAGGAACTTGAAGATATCTAGCATGCAACTACCAAAAGATCCAGCTCAAAGTGAGAAGCATTTTCATACAACACTTCACACATAGAAAGAATTAGCTATTATAACAGTAGATGAGGCTAATACAAGAGAAAAATTAGTTCAAATTCAATCTATCCTAACCCCTCACATGGATATTTTAGAAAAAGAACTAGCCTCTTTAGAAAATGTTTTAAAGAATGATCCAAATGTTTCTAAAGTAGATGGTTTGGTTCATCTTGTAGTAGAGACAACTATCCAAATCAAATCCCTAGAAGTTGCACTACACAACTGGGATACTACTCTAGGAATTGTAATAGAAGTAAACAAAACCTTCTTGGAAAAATACTTAGTTAGAGTATAGTCCTTTGACATAAGTGTCAAAAAAGGGGGGAGAAATTAAAAACAAAGGAAGATTAGAAATTGTCAAGCTAGAAGGAGACTTAATCTACAAGGGATACATGTAAAAGGGGGAGTAAAAAAAAAATAGAGAAAAGAGCAGACAAAAAGGGGTAGTGAACAAAAAAATATAGAAACAAAGCACATCAGAGAAAGAGTATCAGATAAAGAGAATGAATCGACATGAAACAAATTTTCTATGCAAAGTTTTGGATACAATAAAGGCACATCATCTTAGGGGGAGTTACAAATTTTAAGGTATATAGTCCTTCACAAAATTTTGAAATTTTGTATATATGTTGAACTAAAGTTATATTATACTTAAGGGAGTTATATACATCATGTATAGTTAAGTGTTTTTGACACTCATATCAAAGGGGGAGATTGTTGATCTTAAAATGGTATTGAAAATTGAGTGTCAACACACTTAAACTATTTGCTAAGTTCATGCCAAGTTGCAATAGGGGTCGAGTCATTTAGGTGCCAAGCAAACAGACAATGTTGAACGAGTATGTGTGCCGAGCGAATAATAGATGCCAAGCATATTTAGGTGCTGGGCTAGAAAAAACTTTAGTATGTACTAAGCAACAATTTTATCAAGTGTCGAGTAACACAAAATCAACATATGAGTTTGTGCCTTCACAAACTAAGATGTAAACTATTTTGCATGCCAGCTAATGGATAGATCTTGAAGATTAGAGATAAGATCAAATCTATTTGATTCCCTATGTAATCAACATGCAACCAATTAGAAAAATGGAATGCTAAAGAGGGAAAAAAGATGAATCTCAAATGTAGATTCATACCTAACCCTAAGTCAAAAAAATATTTTTAAGGAGGTCAAAGCCCCATAATTCAAGATAGTGAATAGAGTGTGAGTGAGCAAAGAGCAGAAGGAACAAGGGGTGAAGTGTTAAGAGGACATACAAGGTGACTTAGCAGATTGCAAGATTAGTTAGAAGAACAGAGTATTAGTACTACAAAGAATTTTGTATCATATTAGCAAGGATAAGATTAGATTGAATAGCAATTTGAAATCAACAATAGCAGATTGCAAGTGATCAAGTCAAAAATTCTACTATACTTTCTAACAATTGTATTAGTAAAATGAAATCCTATGGAGATAGGTTAGTTTAATAGCCATTGTATAAATCCTTTAATAGGGTGACATTCCAAGTGAATGTTTTGTAAATCATTTAGATAGGTACATTTTTAATAGGGTGTAAGAGCCTTTAATAGGGCAGGCCCCTCATAGGGGGGACCATGGCTCATGTTTAAATATTATAACCTTGACAAGTTACATTATTGCTATAGTGGTAAGTTGTGGGCGTCATCCCCACCCCAGTTTTACCTTCTCATTTTGGAGGGTTTCTAGGTGATCAAATCTAGTGTCAACTATTTTTATGCATTCTTTTACTTTCATGTTATTTGATTATGTTACATGCATGAATTAATTTAAGTTAAAAAATTTTATTGGTTAGAGCTTGATACTTCAAATTCAGCCCCCTCTTATAAGTATACTTCCCACTTGTAAACTCCAACATATATCATCTGATTCAGTCTTTTCTTCATTTGAGTCAAGTTGTACAACATATTTTCTTCTCTATTACTTATGCACTTGGCCTCTTTGATGTGTAGCCTTAGTCTTTTTATTGGCATTTTGTGTGTTTGCACATGTGCTAGCTCTGGTGGTAGGAGCAATAGGCTTTTCTAGGATAGATTTTTCAACTATCATTGCCTTAGCCCTTCTCTTCTTTGGCTCAGCTTGTATGGGTGTTGTATCAACTTCTTCTTCCTCGACACCTTCTACCTCTTCTTCTTCCTTGTCCTCTCAAATGCCTTGGGTTAATGGAAGAGGACCTTAAGTTTTCTCTTACTCTTCTTCTTCATCCTCTTCATCTTCTTCCTCTTCTTCCTCACCTGCTCCTTCACCAAATTTAGCCTTTAGCTTCTTTACTAGCTTATCTTTCTTTCTAAGTGTAGAAGTAGTTTTCAATTCCATTTCAATATTTGATTTCATCACATCGTAATTCCAAAAGATTTTTGCAATTTTGTCAAATTCTTCAGCTAGGAGTGTTGTGATTGTTGTTGATGCTTCATCAACATTGATCTGATATCCAAGCGGTCTTCACCATCTAACCCTTGGTGTGGCAACCTATATAAAGGTGTAATTAGCATCAAGTAGAAAGCATATATCTCTATAGTCTTGCTCAACTAATGAAACAAGTATCCTTATTCTTTGTTTCATTGACTTCTTAAAGTCCTCAAAGTAGCTAGTCATCAATGTCTCAAAATTCTCTCCCATTTGTGGAATAAATTCATTTATCTACACTGCAATTGACCTATTGGTTTTCCATCCAATTATAGAAAATCAAGGGAATGCATTTTGTACATAGAAGAATATGAAAATAAGTATTGAACTAATCTTGCATTATGCACTTTTGTTTTTGCTTATAGCTCCTAGGTTCTCCATCAATTGTTGTAATTGTAGCTCAACCATATCATCCGTATGGTCCTTCTTCACAATTTTATGGCCAACATATACTGCAATACAGGGTACACTATTCAATTTTCTAAATTGATAGAATTTGTGTGAAATTACACAAATGGCAAAGTCCAGTAGTGGATCAGTGATAGTGTCAATTGTCATTCCTCTCTTGTTCCATTTTGCTCCTGTATTATTTCCTATTACTTCCTTGGAGTCGCTTCTTAGAGTGTTGGGCTGATCTAGGGTTGCGTAGCTAGTAACCCTATGAATTATCCTTTCTGATATTTTAATTGGTCCTCCTTCTAGCCATAGGAATCCATCATTTATTTGGCTTAAGACAATTTTCACCCATTTAGTCTTGAAAATAGTAGGAAAGTCTAGGGCACAGGTGAAACCCTTTCTCTCAACAATTTTATATTCTTCTTTCAAAACACCATTATCACATAATCTATCATAGGCTTCTCTGATTTCTAGGTCTCCAATTGCTGGAAATGATTGAAAATATCACGAGGGAGATTGTTGGAAATGACTGAAGAGATCATATATAAAAAGTAATGGAATTGGTAAAGAATGTTCTCAATCATTGTTTTGTCATTGATGTCAAACTTGCTACTTGCAAGAATGACAATTGCTTTAGTGATCCAAATACTATCAATTGGTTGATTGAAAAGGAAGAGGCAATCAATAAGATGTAACTAGAACACCTAGAGAAAGGTTGAAGTTATGATGTTGTAATGAAGTACAAGGATCAGCTAAGCCATTGATGAAAAAGTGTATTAATGACATACTCTAAGACACAAAAAATGGGCACACTGAAACATATCAAAGATGCAAGGTTTTAGCTAAGTCATTTGTAAAGCCTAACTAAGTTCATTAGAGAGAAAGCCGAGCAAGCTAGTAAGTGCCAAATAGATTCCTAGTAGAAGTCGAGCAAGTCCAACTTCAGTAAGTGCTGTGTGAACTTCAGTAAGTGCCGAGTGAACTTTAGATGCTGAGTGATCTTCAAGTGCCGAGGCAAGAAACAAATACTGAGCAGATACAAGTGTTGAGTCAAGAAACAAGTGTCAAGCATATTTAAGTGCCAAGAAAATACAAGTGCTGAGCAAATACAAGTTCCAAGTAACACAGAGATGCTAAGCATCAGTAAACCAATAGTGTTGAGTTGCTACATTATTTCAAAGATCAAAGATTTGTTAGATCTAAGCCGACAAGGTTATTATGTAGAATTCTATGAATTAAATAGAAGATAAGAGTGATGAGTTGGTGGCATAGAACACCATGTAGAACATTTTTACTCTGCTTCAATAGATGACCACAGATATGATTGCATTGGTATGATGAGTAAGAAGACTTAAGGAGGTGAAGCTTGAGATGACAAGCTGTCAGAGCTAAAGTGATCAAAGCCAAGGAAAAGGACTAAACTGAAGTGTGATATGAAATCTACAAAATATGTTGTAAGTTGTATCAGATCAACAAGCCATTATTGTTACTTTCTAGCAATTGTAAAAGATATTTTAAATCCTATGGACTTAGGTTGGTTTAATAGTCATGTTGTAAATCCTTTAATATGGTGACATTCCAAGTGAATGCTCTAAAGTCCTTTGATCAGACCCATTCCTAACAGTATGGTGAAATCCTCTAACAAGGTCACATTTAATAGTGTGTTGTAAGCCTTTAATAGGGTAGGATTTTAATAGGGCATCACTTTAGAAGAATGAAAATCAAGTAGCATGTTATTGGTGGTTTTTCCCAAATTGGGTTTCCACGTAAATCACTGTGTCATGTGTTGATCTTGCATGTTTTATCCCTACATATTGATTTACTGTAACTTGTTAAATGATTTATTTAAGCTTGGATGGATGAAAAGTTTATGGATTCACAATAATTTATGAAAAAGTATTATTAGGGCATTTGGACCTTGGATAACTGATTCACGCCCCCCCCCCCCCCCCCTCTCGGTTATTCTAAAGAATTCTAACACCAATGCTACCAATCTTATAATTGTAACATTTCCTAACATCTTGAACCATAATAACATTTGGTAGGATCATTGAAAGTGTGCTAGAGGGATCTTGTTTGTATGATATGTCAGGGATGGCCTTGAATATGAGTTGTTTGACTTCATTACTGACCAATTGGACATTTAAAACCTCATTCCTTTCTACATTCTTTGAGCTAGATGTCATTCTTGTCAAACTAGGGTTTGTGCAAATTAAAACTACATAGCTTAGCTTATGATGAATACCTTGTAAAATCTATATGCTGGTGTGAGATCATCACTGAAATCTTTGCAAATGCTTCAAACAAGTTTATGAATTTCCTTCTACTCTATTTTCTCTTGCTTGAATTTGAAATGACAAAAAATGAATGAAAAATGACCATATACCTTTTTAAAACCCTTGCATTTGATGCTTAGTAATTGTACAGCTTTGAACTTAGCATTAACTTGATTTCAAAATTTTTTGGTATCCACTAATATTACCATCACTCGACAACTACTATGGACTCAGCATCAACTAAATAGGTTGACAACTCGACATCAACTAGCATTCCACTCAACATCCATTGAAAACATTTCATGCTTGGCAACAACATGAAATTTTTTTAAGATTTAGCTAGGATTTACAACATCTTGCATCTTTATTCATGCTAATGTATTCTTTTTAGTACCATCCTCTTTTGGAATTGATGTATGATATAATACTTTATAATATCAATCATACACACCTCTTGATTGTTCAATTTTTTGATGTTTGATCACTTGACCCATTGGGTGAAGTGATCCCTTCTGCATTTGATGTACTACAACCATCTCTTTTTTTCCATGTCTTGTTCATTTCTTCTCTAGTGTGTTCAACATTTACCTTGCCTTTTCCTTTTTCAAATTCACAACTTGGTGCCTTTGACCTAGTTGGATAATGCTTACTGATATGACTAGTATTCAAACAACTTAATAAATATTTATTTTGATTATACATTTATTAATTCATAATTACACTTATTCAATCATTTATTTTATAATAATATGTCCAATACTCAGCCACCTTTTGTAGTTACCACTGAAGTGTGTCCTAATACAATTCTTAGGAACATGTCCATATTCTTGATAATAGTGATAGCTATATCTTGTATTGTAATCTCAATTATAAGAGTTTCCATAGCTTCTTACCTTTGCTAGCTTGTTTGATGACCACATGGATTTGGATCTGCATTCAAAGGCTCTATGTCCATAAATCTAAAAGTTGTAGCAATATCCTTGAAATCTTTGTGTGTTCATGGTCCTAGCTCTGTATTCATGTGCCTGATGACCTTGTTCATTGCACTTATGACAATGAATCATGTTCTTAGGCTTGACATTCTAATTTGTATTGTTGCTCCTATACATATTAGTAGTATGCCCTTTCTTTCCACAATTATGACAAGTAAGTTTGGAGTTCTTACCTCTATTTTTCCTTTCTTCACTGTCTTTGGATGACTCTCCTTCTTCAGTTCTTGTGTATCCCAATCCTGATGTATCTTTGCTAGATCTAGGGGATCTCATTAATTTCTCAAATTATTTGATGGCTTCATTTGGCTTGTTGAAATTTTCAACAAATTCCTTTTCTCTTTTTAGATCATTTTGTAATTGTTCATTTTGCAACTTCAATGTGGTTATCTCAATGTATTTGACATTCAATTCATAGTTGGCATTCATCATTTCACTTAGAGTTTCCAATTGCATGTTGGAGATCTTGGATATCTTGGTTAGCTTTGTTGACTTTTCCTAAATCTATTTACCAAAATTATTTTGTCTTCTTCAATCATGGCTTTGTTTTCCATGGTTTTCTTCTTTTTTCAACCACCTCAGATACCCATATGGCTTGTGATTCTTGCTTCAACTTGAGATTTCTAATTTCCTCATCTTGGATTGTGTTCTTCTCCATTAGATCTATAGCTTCTACATCAAATTTATTTGAGTCTCCATCTGCAAATAGATTAGTGGTGTCAATCTCTTTGTATAGTATGTCATTCTCTACAATAGCAATTTCCTTCCTTCTCTTCAAGGAACTCTTTAAAGCATCTCTAGCTTCATTCAGTTCATGTAGTATAAGATTTATTTCAATCTCTTAGATCTCAATACTCTTTCCTAGTTTGTAGACTTCCATTTCAAGATCTTTTCTGTAAGTTGCAAAGCTTCTCTTTTAGAGAATAATGCTCTAATACCAATTTTTGGAAATACAAGTGGGAAAGGATTAAAAAAAAAAAAATTGGGTTGGGAGAGGGCCGGGTGGGGGGTTGAATTAGGAGTTTAAACTTAGATCCATAAAAATTCCATCATTCATACAATACATGCATTAATATACTCAAATATGAAGCATATACATTAATCATGTAAACATGTAATCAAACACACACACTTAACACCTTAATGATTACCTAGAAACCCTCAAAATGAGAAGGTAAAACTGGGGTGTGGATGAAACCCACTAATATTTACTACTGCAGCAATAAAGTGTATCCAATTAAGGTTACACTAGTTTGACCATGAATCATGATTTTCCTTTTGAAAGGACTGCCCTGTTAAAGGCAAGACTATTAAGTCCCACCTTGTTAGAGGATTTCAACACCCTATTAGAAGTTTTCTTTATTAGAGGACTTCAACTTACAACTAAGTAAGCACCCTATTAAACTATTACATATAGCTTGTTACGACTACTCTATTAAGAGATGTAATTGAAATCATTTGTCAAAATATATCAACATAGATCCCATGATTGGAACTTACTTGTCTGATAATAGATCACCTTTATCCAATCTCTAATTGATCCTTCATGATCTAATGTATCAATTTTGTATCCTCTATCCTTTGTTCTTCACTTAACTAATTATGCAATTCACTCATACTACTAAATCACCTTGAATGCTCTGCAAACTGTCTTGTTGGCTCCTCCCATTTGATAATTCAACCCTTTGTAATGCTTTCAACATCATTAAAAATTTAGGGCTTCATCCTCCTTTAGAAGACTTAGGTGGCTTAGGGTTAGGTATGAATCTACGGCTGAGATTCATCTATTTTCCCACTTAAACCTTCCCATTTTCTGATTTATTGCATGTAATTTCATAGGGAATTTGCATATAGATTTCTCCTTATCTCCAAAAGATTGAAATCTATCCTTAGGTTGACTAAAAACGGTTTATATAGTTGTTTGTGCCATTACAAACAAATATGTTCAATTTGTATCACTCAACATATGAAGTCTCTAATGCTTAGCATTAACTATTCTTACTTAGTACCTAAACTGTGCAGCATCTACTATTTACTTAGCACTTGAATCACTCGGCATGGTCTATCTACTCGACACATGAGTGACTCGACAATCATTGCAACTTGGCATGCATTAGTAGTTCAGCATGAACTAAGTAAATATTTTAAGTGTGTTGACACTCACTCTTCAAAACCAATCTAAGATCAATAGGAAGGATTGAAGGAAATGAAAGGTAAATTTAAAAAGGATCAAGATAGAGACTATGAATTATTAATAGGCCTACATATAGATTCCCAATCCAGTGGACAAGGAAAAAAAAAAATTGGTGTAGCTATCATGCAAAAGAACTTCTCCACTTATCTAGATAGATTAACAAAGATATATTCTGATCAATAGAATAGGCTATCTGAGCTTTAGAAACATGGTGGATGTACACATGTGGCTTTGTAGGAAATATAGGAGTGGTTGAATTTCATCAAAGATTTAGGCAAATAGCATTCTAAGTGGATCTTGAGATACACTAACATCCATGTTCATAGGCATGATGAGTTGATTTCAATCATTGTTGCCACCAAGGCCTATAAGGAAAATTAAGAAAAAGGAAAGAAGCAAAGTGATTCTTATCCTGTTCTTTCACATTTTGATGTAATGATTATAACTAACAAATTGGCTCCTTTCCATTTGTCAATTTTGAGGTGATGAACTAATTTGAGTCCTATTTTGTAATGGTCATCTCAAAATCCTATATGTATCTAATATAGAGATCAATAAATAGTTATCTAATTTTTGGTGTGAAATACTTGATGTTGTAGAGACAAATTGAGGGTATTTTATATCAATCATTTTCTCTTTCATTTAATTTTGTATTAGTTTAATGTTTCTCTTTCGAGTCTGAATTGAATCAAGGAATGAACAAAGTTTTCTTCATTCGCTTTGAAACAATGAACCAAAGATAATAAGTATTGTTATTGGCAGTTCAACATAGATTCTTTTCTACACTTTCCTTTAAGATAGTCCTTTCCATCCCTAGAGTTAGAATCTTTCTGATATTAGTTTAGTTGTAGGTACTATTTATTGCAGAATTGTTAAACTTTTTAGGTTTATAAGATGTGTAAATCCACAAATTTGACTAATCCTAAATTTAAAATCCTCACCTAAGTTAGTTCTTGTTTAGGCCTAACTTCGTTCACCTTTCCTATTCTTGGGTTAAGAACATACCCCATTTTAGAGTTAGAAACAAATATTATTCATTTCAAATTATGAATACAAAAGGGAGTTGTACCTAAGAATTCAGGGGATTTGACAACAACAACAAAAAAATATCTACATAATCAAATCCATAAACAAAAATATTATGCAATGGATTGTGGAAATTTGATCTCTTTAAAAAATGATGTGATTATGCTTAGAAGATGTGGGATTCCCTATGGAGGAGATAGTAATGTGTTGAGAGTTAAAGCTTAAAGCCTAAGTGGAAAATCTTATGAAATGAGAATGCAATATGGTGAGACTATAGTCTAGTATTGTGCAAGGATCAATGATATTGTTCATGCAATTCAAGGATCTCATGGACAAATTGAAGATTTAATTTTGATAAATAAAGTATTGAGAACTATTGGAATTCTTTAGAATAACAAAGAGGGGGGTGAATCAGTTATCCAAGGCCAAGATGTAAAAATATAAATTTTCAATGCTTAGTAGACCCATATCCATAAAACCTTATTATACATGCATCCATTAAAACATATAACACTGAAACTTCGTAGATTACTATCCTAGGTTGGAAAAACTTTGCAAAAATGTAAACATGAAACATAACATATTAAATAACACATTTGACACAAGGATTTTACATGGAAACCCAATTTGGGAAAAACCACCAGTATCATGCTACTAATTATCACTCTTCTGAAGTGATGCCCTATGAAAGGACAACCATGTTAAAGGTTACAATACACACTATTAAATGTGACCTAATTAGAAGATTGCAATCACCCTGTTAGGAGTGAGCCTTGTTAGAGGACTTTAGACCATTCACTTGGAATGTCACCTAGCTAAAGGATTTACAAATGATGGTTAGGTCAACCTTAATCCAATTTTTTTCCCTAGACTGATACAATGATTGGAAAGTAATAGTAGGCTTGATCTGATAACAAATTACAACTCACCTATAGATTACAAATCTCTATTTTAAAACTTCATTCTACTTAGCTTTTACACACTTCAGCTCTAATAGCTCATTCACCCTTCAAGTATTCCTACTGTTAAGCCTTCTTGCAATAGTTCCAAAATCTGATGGAAAAGAATGGCACCCTAACTAAAGAGGTGAAAAATATTAAGATAGAATAAGAAATCCAATCAATATTGCTATGTGAGGTGATCAAGCAGAAAAGGAAAGCTGAAGAAGATAAAGTCATGATTGAAGATGATAAAAGGATACTAACTAATGGATTGGAAGGGAAAACATTAGAGGTGAATAAGATTGCTCACATGCAACTAGAAACATTGAATGAAATGATGATTTCCAATCATGAATTGAATAGAAAGGATATTGATATCACATCTCTGAAGTTGTAGAATGAACAAATGAGAAATGATCTAAAAAGAGAAAAATGATTTTCTGAAAGTTTCAATAGACCTGGTGAAGCCATCAAGTACTTTGAGCAATTTATGAGATCTCCTAGATCTAATAGTAGTACTACTAGATTGGGTTACACCAACACTAAAGAAGGAGAATCATCTAAAAGTGGTGAACAAAGAAGAAATAAAGGTAAAAACTAGCAACTTGTCATAATTTTGGAAAGATAGGTCATACAACAAATGTTTGGAGGAGAAACAATGCAAGTTAGAACCCTAAGAATAAATTCATGGGTAATTGTCACAAGTGCAACAATCAAGGATATCAAACACATGAATGCAAGACCAAGACATCAAGTACACAAAGATTTGAAGGTTACTACTATAACTAAAAGGAGTATGGACATAGAGCATATGAATGTAGATCAAAGCCTACATGCTCATAAAACAAGAAAGCCAAGGTAAACCATAATGATAGATCCTACAATTGGGATTACAATAAAAGGTATAGTTGTCACTATTGTCAAGAGCATGGAAATGTTTCTGAAAATTGCATTAGAGCACATTTTAGAAGTGACTAGAGTAGATGGTTGAGTCAAACTACATGTTTTTGCTATTTGAAGACTAGTCACAATAGTAGAAATTGTCTAACAAGGTCAAAAGCACCTAGCAGTGAATTCAATACAGGAAAAGGAAAGGCTGATGTTGAAGAATTCAAAGTGTAGATGAACAAGACATGGAAGAAAAAAGAATACTGGAGTACATCAAGTTTAGATGGGATAACTTCATCCAATGGATCTGGTGATCACACCATCCCCAACTAGGCAATCAAGAGGTATGTGTGGGTATGATAATTTCAAAGTTCAATTATACATCAGTTACAAGGATTCAGTTCTAAAGAGATCATATATGCATAAAGTAAGATGAAAAGTATTGGTTTGAACTTCAAAGAAATCTATAAGTATCATTGTTGTTTCTAAGTGAAATTTTAGTTGTTGCCAAGCTATCAAAGGTGATAGTGTTGGGTGAGCTCTCTGTGGTTGTTGAGCATGGTAGGAAAAATATGGAAGATGAGTGAGTGAAAAATTCTACTGGAGTTGAGCTTATATCTATGTAAGCACTGTGTTACATCACAATTTTTGACCTATCTTGAAATATAGCCATTGAAGTTTGCATGAAGTTAGTTGGCAATTTAATTTGATATAATCTGGTGAAATGGTAAGATAGTTGGTCGTTATGATTTCAAGTGAAGATGACATTTTATTTGATCATTAATTGCAAATTCATTGAATTAAGATGAAAGGTTAAATATTATTATTATTAATGATTAAATAATTTATAGTTTAATTATGAAGAAAGTCCTTGTAGGGAGCATGTCAAAGGGGTGGAAGCATTTTTAGAAAAGAATTAGGCAGGGCATCACCATCACTAGGTAGACAGGTAGAGGATTTTAATTTATCTTTCATTATATTATTTTTAATAATTATTTATACACGCGCATTTAAATATCAAATTATTTAGCACCATTATAATTTAATAATTAATTAAGTGATACAATAAAACCTTTCATCTTCTTTCTTTCTTTCTTTTCCTCCTCCTTTCTTTTTATTATTTATGTCATTTTGAAATGGTTTCGTATGGTAATCTTGTAATTGAAGGTAGTCATAGGGTCTGGCCCAATCTATATTATGGATTCTTTGTGGTTTTTTGACATTCTTTTTCCATGCACTCTTCTTTGGCTTCCTATTCTTTTAGCATTCCAATTTTCTTGTAGCAATTTGTAGAGATTGAATCTAATTCTAATCATATATTCATCTTGAAACAAATCTATATCTTTTCTACAAGCCACTATGCTAGATAGACGGTTTGATACAAGTGTGGGCTCTTCTCAAAATTTGGTGAAAGAGAGAGTCACGTAAGATATTCTAACTTATGAATTTTTTTTATTCTTTCCTTTGGTTATATGTCGAAAATCCTTGAGCCAACTGAACAATATGGGGTAGTAAGACCTAATTGTATATAAGTCTACTATACTTCAATGAGTGTATCATTTTCCTTTGTAGTTACGATTTGATGTATGCATGAACCCTATCTTAATTATCTAAAGACTATCATGCTCTTAGTCTATAGACTTCCTCTTACAATATCATGGCAATAATTTATATTTAAATAAGACATATTCCTTCATTTATCCAAATGTATGAAATATCTAATTTTTTTAGGAAAACTATCTTCTCAAGTAAAATCAATTACATCTTGTTATAAATATTGTAACTAAGATTGAGTTAATGAATGCAAAACACCAAAGAATTCACTAGGAAAATGCTAGAATATGTTGAGGAAGGTGTAAAGTATCTAAGTGAAGTTAATTTGAAGGCACCAAGGAATCACCAAATTGTTGGCCTGAATATGATGAGGAGGTGTAGAGATATCTACAAAATACAAAAGATGTAAGAATCAAATAAATAATAAAATAAACAATGCATTAGCTCATGGATGTTCCACTAATGGAGAATGTTGTCAATTTTGAGATCTTTAAAGAACATAATCAAAGAATGTGAAATGATGGTTGTATGTAATCTTCTTAAATAAATGATAGAGTTGTCTTCTCTAGAAATCTCGAATACTTGGGACTCACCTGGCTATGTAGCCAAGAAGATAGGTGATGTGGCGAGAGAAAGGAATCATCAATAATATGAATTAGTATCAAATGTGATAGAAAAATGTTTATATTTTTTGTTATGAATTAATTAATAGCTCATGGATGTTCCTGTGATAGTGATCTCTTGTTGCCAAGTTGTATGATGAGTTAATTACTAGTAAGCCCGTTGGATGGTAAGATGACCCCTATTAATTTTAGGTAGGGAGGGCCTTTTTTGTTAGATATCATGTGGGGATATGTTGTGGTCTAAGGTTGGGTGGTTAAGCCCCTAACAATCTTTCACCTCTCTCAAGATGTCAAACAAGTGTCAGATAGTTATAAGCCATGCATTCAATTGTTTATCGAAAATAGGTAATATCATTTTTATTTATGAGTTAAGATTAAATTGAGATATTTCATTGTTATTGTTATTTTACACGTAGATATAAGAGATAGAATCATGGATTTCTTTTCATTTATCTGAATATCAAATATAAGCATATTTCTAATTTTGAGATATATCATAGTTAAGTTATCAGAGGAAAAGGGATTTGAAGCCCTAATTGATTTGAGAGATGACTAGAACCCTAAATGATACAATGGTATCAGAACCCTAATTGACTTTGTGGTATTGGAAGCCCTATTTGAATCAGTAGTAATGGAAGCCCTAATTGAATCTATGGTATCAAAAGCCCTAGATGAATCTGTGGTAGTGAAAGCCCTAAGTGAGATGGTGGTATTAGAAGCCTAAATGAATCAAAGGTAAATGATGCCCTAATTGATACAGTGGTATGTGATGCCCTAATTTAAAATATAGTGGTATTTAGATGTAATTAACATTTAATTTTAAGATATTAGTTTGTAGATGATAGTCATCATATAAAATTATTTTAGGGTATTTGTGGACTAACTTGGGTAGTTGCAGAAGCATCCCTAGTTTGATTTTGATCTTAGTTTTTTGAGGTATGAGATTTTCAATTTATGTAGTAATTTTATTTAATGGTATTTCAAGTTTTTAGTTAAGCAAATTTTGTCTAACTGATTTTAACAGTAAATCTTATTCACATGAACATGAATGATATAATTGTCTTCTTATGAAACGATGTAGAAACTGCATTTCTTTGAGTATGGTATTTCTTAATTTAGACCTAGGAAAATGGGATGTTACAGACTGAGCATTTATTGTAAAATTTCAAGGGTTATATCATTGATTTTTAGCTCATTTTCAATTATTCAAGATTGAAGAGTGCACAAAGATCTAAAGGAAAATTGAAGAAATTGATTCAAGAGTTTGGATACTAAATTCAACTTCTACTCGACACTAGACATCATTTTTTCAAGGTATTTATCATGTGTCAACCTACGTTGTTTGAATTTACACAAACCTTAGTTATTTGTTATAGCATCGAGCTCTTATGCTACTGTGGTTAAGAAAGGAAAGGAAGTTCTTAATATTCAATTGATAAGAAATGAGATCAAACAACTAAATTTTAGAGCTATTCCTGATATTGCTTATAAAGGAGACCTGTTTGGTGCATTATCTATGGTACTATCATAAGTTTTAGTGAAACAACATGTAAGATGTTGCTACACTTGTAAGGTAAGAAGCATTGGAGACATGGAAATAAGATATTTATATTCAAAATGGTGTGAGAATTGAGTATTGAAAGAGGAAAACAAGGTTGTAGAGAGGAAAGGGTTACCCATTCCCTAGATTTTCCTAACATATTTGTAAGAAATGATAAGATTGAGCAAGGAATGAGAAAAAATCCAAGTAAGTTAAGTGTGAAACAATGTTACCATGATATGAGAAAAATCCAAGAGCATACACAAGGATGGTTCAACAATGGAGACATGGATTTATAAGGGGAAAGCAAAGAAAACCCCTTGTGAGTATTATGAATTAAGGCAAATTCCTAGAGAAGAGAGAGAGAGAGTGCTGGAGCAAAATAGCTCAATACAATAACATCAAAAGTGAAAAGAGTGAAGAAGAAAGAAGGAGGAGCATCTCTTATATAGAGATGATAAAGGAGTTGCATTTGTAACTCCTATTTCTATGAATGCCACATTCATAATAGGTGTGTGCAAAGTGCCACAATCCTCTTAAGGAGGATAAACTAAATTCCTTAATAAAGGACTAAAAAAGAGTTGTCCTTAAATGTGGAATAAAGGACAAACAATGACATGTCCTCCACATGTGTACAATAGGAAAAACTACATTTAGGGATCCTTGGAATATCCCAATTAATACATCCAAGGGAAGATTAACCTTTCTAATACCCCCCCTTAATCTTTACTTGGGGAGTTTACATCAACGGGTTGTAAACCCAAATTTTTACAATGGAACTGAAATCTCTCTTTAGAAAGTGGTTTGGTTAAAATATCAGCCACTTGATCTTCTCCTTTACAATAAAGAAGAGTAATTTGCTTGTCTTCAACTTGTTCTCGAATGAAGTGATGTTGAAGTGAAATATGTTTGGTTTGTGCATGAAAATCTGGATTCTTTGCCAAGGCAATAGCACTTTGATTGTCACAATGTATAGGGGTAGGTGATTGTTGAGGTAGACCTAAATCGTCAAGAAGTCTTCTAATCCATAAAGCTTCCTTAGCTGCATTGGTACAACCTTTGTATTCAGCTTTAGTTGAGCAAAGGGAAATAGAGTGTTCTTTTATGCTTTTCCAAGAAATTGCACCTGAACCAACAAAGAAACAATAACCACAAGTGGATTTCCCATCATTGGGATCTCCACCTAGATCGAAATCAGTATAGCCATGTAAAATAAATTCAGAATTGGCATCATAGAATAATCCCATATTAATAGTTCCTTTAATGTACCTTAAGATTCATTTAGCAACTTTAAAATGAGTTTTTTGAGGTTTAGACATAAATCGAGAAACTAAACCAACACTATAAGCAATATCAGGTCTAGTAAGAGTTAAATAATTTAAACTTCCTACCAATTGTCTATACAAAGTTTGATCAACAAAAGGAGTATTCATATCAGCCATTAATTTAGTTCCTAATTCACATGGAATTGAAACATGGTTAGAGTCATTCATCTTAAATTTTTCTAAAAGATCATGAGCATACTTGCTTTGAGAAAGAAAGATACCCTTAGGAGTTTGGCAAATTTGCATTCCTAAGAAGTAATGTAAGATACCTAAATCAGTCATCTAAATTTTTTGTTTAAGTTGGAACTTGATATCAGAAATCAAAGCATCTGAACTAGAAGTGAGAATTAGATCATCTACATAAACAATAACAATGATAATATCATCGTTAGTATGTTTAATATACAAATTAGGATCATTCTTACTTCTAAAAAAACCTTGAGAAATAAAGAAAGAATTAATTTTAGAATACCATTCTCTAGGTGATTGTTTAAGACCATAAATAGATTTTTTCAATTTGCAAACCATATTTTCACTACCTTTCTTAACAAATCCGGGAGGTTGAGCCATATAGATTTCTTCATGTAAATCACCATTTAAGAAGGCATTTTTAACATCCATTTGATGAATGGGCCAATTCATTTTAGATGCTAAAGCAAGAACTAATTTGATAGTAGGCATTTTAGCAATAGGAGTGAAAGTTTCATTATAGTCTAATCCTTCAATTTGTGAAAAACCTCTAGCAACTAGTCTAGCCTTCAATTTACTAATTTCTTTATTAGTATTCAATTTTGTTTTGTATAACCATTTACATGAAACTATATTCTTGCCATGAGGTAACTTGACTAAGTCCTAAGTTTGATTAGCAATTAAAGAATCATATTCCTCTTGCATGGCTTTCTACCAATGAGGTTGAGAGTTAGCTTGATCAAAATACTTAGGATCGTTACAATTCATAATAGTAGTCATCAAAGCATAATTACAATAATTAATCCTTCTATGTTTAATTCCACCAAATCTAGAAATTTAGTCATCACCTTCATTGATTAAGTTTTGAGCCCATTTAGGTTTACGTTTAGTTACAATGGAATTATCACTAGAGGAAGAATCATTAGCAATAAAAGTATCATTAGTAGCTACTTGAATATCATGACTTGTAGGAGCAGAAATAATAGGTAGTACTTGAGTTGAAGGGTTAAGAGGAGTAGGGTTAAGAGAAGGAGGTTGGTCCTCCACTAGCACAATTTTAGTGCCACTGAATTCTGCATCATGTGTAGTAGAATAGTCATGGACTCAATTTTCTGCAATACAAACATCTCTAGCAATTTGAACTTTGTTAGTAGTGGAATCATAAACACGATAACCCTTACTATTTCCATCATAACCAACAAACATATAAGGAGATGACTTAGCATCTAATTTATGCCTTTTCTATTTAGGAGTATGAACATAAGCAATAGATCCAAAAATTCACAAATGATGTAAATTAGGTTTCCTACCAGACCAAGCCTCTTCTGGAGTAATAACCTTGAGAGCTTTGGTAGGAGTCCTATTAAGAATATAAGTTGCACAAAACATGGCTTCAGCCCAAAATTTATAATGCAGATTCTTAGCATGCAACATGCTTCTAGCCATTTCAACAATGGTCCGATGCTTTCTTTTCGCCACACCATTTTGTTGTGGTGTATAAGGAATAGTAAGCTCGTGTTTAATTCCACATGATTTCAAATAAGAATGAAAAGCATTATTCACATATTCCTTTCCATTCTCAGTTCTGAGAATTTTAAGTTTAAAACCAGATTGCCCTTCGACATATAACTGAAATTCAATGAATATATCAAGAACTTGATCCTTGCTATGCAAAAAATAGATCCAAGTTCATCTAGAAAAATCATCAACAAAGGTAAGTGCATACCGAGAACCTTGGATGGAGTTATTTTCCATGGGGCCCAATAGGTCACTATGGACAAGATGCAAGTTATGAGTTGCCCGCCATGATTTTCCACTTGGAAAGGGCTCCCTATGCATCTTACCACTCATACAACCTGTACAGGCAATCTTAGAAGGAATAATGTGAGGCAAGCCATCAACCATATTATGTTTTTGCATGAAAGTAATATAATCTGAATTTAAATGGCCAAGTCTTTCATGCCATATATTGAAATCAACATAAGTATGTAACAAATATTGTGAACTAGCAAATTCATGGAATTTAAACAAATTTTCATTATCCATTTTAGCATGAGCAATCACTTTTTGAGTTTGAGGATCTATGACATAACATGTATCTTTATAGAATTCAACTTTATAGTCCTGAAATAACTGTGAAACAGAAAGCAAATTAGTTTTTAGATCAGGTACATACAATAAATCATGCAATTTACCATTAGGAATAGTTACATCACCTAAACCTTCAACTTTACAAGTCTGATTATTAGCTAACTAAATAGGAATGTTAGCAATATCAAGTTGTAGAGAATCAAAAATTTCTTTATGAGAAGTTACATGTTGTGATGCACCACTGTCAACAATCCACTCTAAAGGTCTACAAAGATTAAAGCTACAAGTAAAAGCATGACGAGAATTAGAACCAGTAGAGTTACCTTTTTTATGATTTGATTTTTTATTATTGTTACTGTTGTTCATAGGTTTTTTATCATTTTGCTTTTTAAAATAGTTATTGACAATATGACCATCTTTGCCACAATAAGAACAATGAGGTTTGGAATTGGAATATTCCTTTGATTATTAGTATTACGAGTGTTATTATGATGATTGTTATTATTGTTATATTTCGCATGAAATTTATTGTTGGAATTATTTGAATTAGTATTATATTGTTTGTTGTTATTATTGGAACGAAAATTATTATTTGAATTTCGAGACACAAATGCATGTTCAGTTGATTTAAGGGTACCAAACTGAATTAGCTTAGCTTCTTCCTGTCTTAATAAAGTTTGAAAAATAACATAAGTTAACTGAGAAGTTAAAGTAGGAATAGCAAGCTATGCATGAATATTTGTTATAAACTGTTGAAACTGTCTAGGAAGAAACTTTTTAAGAATAAGATGAATTAAACGAATGTCCTCTATCTGAACACCTAAGGCAATAATTTGGCTTTTAAGAGAATCAAATTTTAATAGAAATTCATCCATACTCTTAAAATCTGCATACCTGAGATCTTCAAGTTGATCCTACAACTGTATTTTGCGGTATTCATCTCCACTGTCATACTTGGTTTGTAAGATTGACTAGGCATCATGAGCTTTAGAACAGTGAGAAATTAACACATATAAATCTAGAATAATGGAAATACCAATTAAACCTAAATCTTCTTCATTTTTAGATTTCCAAGTATCTTTTTCGTCTTGGGTAGCCATTGAACCAGGTTCAAGAGAAGGATCAGTGGCTATTTCGAAGAGGTGTTTAAAACGAAAAATGAATGAGATATGAGTTTTCCAAGAATGATAATAAGAATAACTAAGTTTTATTTCTAGAATTAAGGTTGACATTTTTATGAATAAAAAATGCCCTCCCTAATAGAAAGATGACTTATACGTTAACTTGATTGAAAAAGAAAACGTGATGATGGAACTATGAATAAGTTTCTAGAAAAAAATGATTTAACTCTGCAACAAAATGCTAGTACAAGGATTAAAATAAAAAAATCTTGCAGAAGCATTTTTTAGAATGATTATAACCTAAAAAAAATGAATCCAATTTGCTATATTTAGGATGGCTATATTAATGATTCCTAATGATTAAAAAAAACACGGAATACAACATGTAAGTGTTTTTTTTATTGAAAAAAAAATAGAGGAATCTAATTTGCTATAATTAAGCTAGAGAATGATTGAAGAAAGAAAATGAAAAAGAAAGTAACTGCTAAAAGAGATAAAAAGATGTGAAATAACTTAAACCATTGACATGCAAAGGTCCGGACGACAAAATGACAAATGCGAATAGATAAAGATGAAAAAGTTATGCAGGCATAAGGAAAAGCTGCACACCAAAAAAAGTAAAAAAAAGTTGCGGATTCTGCAGATAAAGAGGAGTCACAGAAGGAGGGCCTGCTATGAGCCTCTTTTAAGGAATGCTAAAAATAAATAATATTCCTCAAATAAAGCTACGAGGCTAAAAAGAATCAGAAACAAAAAAATGCCTATGAATGATTGCACCTTTTAAAAAATGTCAGAGATTTAAAATGTCTAAAGAGAGAAAAAATGATTGCAACCAAGAAATGTGTATATGTTTTAATGTATCTAGGGAAACTGGGGATACTGATAGCGGCTGGGTTTAAAATTGAATAGGAGACACTGTATAATGTTGCATCAGCTATTCTTGCAACACGTCCAGGGAGCCTTCAAATCCAGAGTTTCAAAGCTTTTCCCGAGGTCCTACAATGGCGACGAATCTCAAGCAGGGAGGGAGAATGGGGAAAATGGTGAATGGAGTGGATTCTCAGCTCTGGCATGCCTGCGCAGGGGGAATGAGCGTAGCGGAAGACAGACCAAAGTTTACTATTTTCCGCATGGACATGCCGAGCACACGACATTCACTGTGGAGTTTCCCCGCGTTGCATGCATTTAAAGATTTTTAAAAAAAATCTTATACAGTGGTTGCATGCAGAATATACGGCAAGAATGAAAAAAAAGGAAAGATTGTTTTAAAAACTTCAAGAAGAGATCTTGAAAAAACGCAAAAGGTAAGATAAAAAAAGATGCTAAAAAAAAATTAAAATCTCATAGGTTAAAAAATTAATTTTAAAATTTTAAAAGAGATATATTCTAAATTTCAAAAGAGATAAAGATTAAAATATAAATTAAATTTTAAAAGAACTATAAATAGGTTTAACGAATCTATTGTATGTAGGATTAAAAAAAATAACACTTAGGATATTTAAGAATTCCCTACCATAATAATATTAGAGAAATAAATTTTTTTTTAAAAAGAAATGCACAACTTTATAATAAATGAGTGATATGAAGTAATATTTCTTGTTTTGGTGGCTCGCCTTCCAAAACAAGAAATTTTTATAGGAAAACCCTTTGGCGGCAAGCCTTCCAAAGAGGGTTAGTAAGCAATGATAAAAAGATGATACACTAAAACCTGCACACAAAAGATGTTAGAAAATCGCAACACAAACTTCTTCTCTCAATGACGTCTCCAAATAAGGTGTGCTCCAATGAATGGAAACCATCAACACAAAACTTAAAACAAGGATTAGATAGCGAAGCTCTGATACCATGTAAGAAATGATAAGATTGAGCAAGGAACGAGAAACAATCCAAGTAAGTTAAGTGTGAAACAATGTTACCATGAGATGAGCAAAATCCAAGAGCATACACCAAGATGGTTCAACAATGGAGACAAGGATTTATAAGGGGAAAGCAAAGAAAACCCCTTGTGAGTATTATGAATGAAGGCAAATGCCTAGAGAAGAGAGAGAGAGAGTGCTGGAGCAAAATAGCTCAATACAATAATATCAAAAGTGATAAGAGTGAAGAAGAAAGAAGGAGGAGCATCTCTTATATAGAGATGAGAAAGGAGTTGCATTTGTAACTCCCATTTCTATGAATGCCACATTCATAATAGGTGTGTGCAAAGTGTCACAATCCGCTTAAGGAGGATAAACTAAATTCCTTAATAAAGGAATAAAAAAGAGTTGTCCTTACATGTGGAATAAAGGACAAACAATGACATGTCCTCCACATGTGTACAATAGGAAAAACTACATTTAGGGATCCTTGGAATATCCCAATTAATACATCCAAGGGAAGATTAACCTTTCTAACAATATTCAAGACATAGTGGATTAAGATTGTGCTTAGTAGAATACATAACAACTCTATATGGTTGGAGGATGGCCCTATCAAAATCACAAAGATGATTATTCATAGAGTGATAGGGTATCCAACCCTAGACATACCAAATACTATGAGGAATGATGCACAAGAGGTAATTAAGAAGAATACAAAGGCACTATGGAACAAGATAGGGATGACCATAGACATAATTACTGATCCCCTAATTACAATTATAGTGAGAGTTATTACACATAAATTCTTTCAATCCAGCAGGTTGAATAGTGTACCATCTATGGTTGTGGATTTGGGTTACAAGATAGTAAAGAAAGACCATTCTTATGACTTTGACAAGTTACAACTATAATAGTTATCAGAAAACTTGGGGGCCATAAGAAAGAGAAAAAGTGCACAATGAAAATTTTGTGAAAATACTTGTTTGTGTATTTTCTATGTACAAAACACTTTCCCTACATTTGGGAAAGTAGTTTGGAAGACTAATAGGTCAGTTATAGTGCAGATTGATGAATTCATAGAGCAACTTGGAGATAATTTTGAGACTATGATGACTAGTTATTTTGAAGAATTTAAGAAGTCAATGAAACAAAGACTAAAAATTCTAGTGTCATCAGTAGAAAAGCATTTTAATGATGCTTTTTTTCTAGTTGATGTCGATTTCACTTATGTACAATTTTTTGTTCCAAGGGTAAGATGGCTTAGACCATTACCTTACAAGATTAATGTGGATGAGGCATCTACAACCATCAATGCTTTAAAAGAAAAGGATGTAGATAAGAATGCTACTAAATTTGGAAATTATGTTGTAGATCATAATAGATTTGAAGACAACTTTTGCGTTGAGAAAGAAGAACATGATTGTGAAGAAGTCCGAAGAACAATTTGATGAAGAGGTAGAAGGAGATGAAGAAGAAAAGGATAATGAAGATGAAAAAGAAGATAGACCTACCCAAGCACCATTGGCTCTTACACAAGGTCAAGGTGAGGACCAAGGAGAAGGAAAAGAAGAAGTTGATGAAGGTGCCAAGGGAGAAGAATCCAATGAAGCACCTATTGCCATAGAAGAAAAGAAGAGAAAAGCAAGGAAGATGGTAGCAGGAAAACCCAAAAAGGTTGTGAAACCTTCACAAAAAAAGCCTACAGTTCTTATTACTAGTGCTATAGCAAGAGCTGTTGCTAAGAGGACTTAGGAAGTTCAAATGACTAAAGGCAAGAGAGCTAGAAAAACTACAAAATAAGATGAACTTGAGTAGAAACAAAGAAGTAAATATAGTGCCTCAACTAAATCAGATGAGGAGAGGACCGAGTCAGATGAAAAAAGGGAATTCAAATTGGTAAGTCATAGTCCCTCTTCTAATTTAGACAAATTGTGTGAAAATATCAAGATTAATGTTAATTTAAGTGGTTTTACACATGTTGAGTTTGATAAACTTGGGAAGATAGAAATGAATAAAGTAGAAGAATTTGTGTATGTTGTGATGAAATTTTTTAAGATGACTCCAATTGAGATTTCCAACTCTTTACCCAAGAGCCTATATGACAGAGTTGAGAAAAGGTGGCAATATGGTCTTACAACAAAGAGAAATATTAGAGAGACTACAATTGCAAGAGTGATGGTAGAATTGGACAACTCTAAAATAATAAAGGCTATTAACATGTATAAGGGGACATTTTCTCCAAAATACCAAGCCTTTCATATTTTATGGAACAAAATTGAAGATGTTGTTCAACAGAGAACACAAAAATGGAAAGTGATCTATGGTTGGACAACACAAAAGGATATTGAGAAAGAACCTAAGGAAGTAGGTGAAGAAAAAGAAGAACAAGAGGTAGTTGAAATAAAAAATGATGAATTTGTAAGGGAAGTACATGGGGAAGGCACTACAAAGGCAACAACTAAGGAAGAGCAAAAATAAGACTAGAATGTACCAAAAGTACATATGTCAAGTGTCAGGTTACAAGAAGATACAATAAAGATCAAGGATGTTTCTGACAACACCATTTAAAATATCATTCCCCTAACAAAGGAGGTCATGCAGAAGATATTGACTAATTCCACCACTAAGGCACAACTATGCAACCATCTTATTTTGATGAATATGGATGAGATTGAAAAGGCATAATTGGCATATGTAGGGGGGGAAAAAAAAGTATTATCCATATCCCCTATCAATCTACAAATGTGCAACATACAATGTCTATGGTAGTATACCAAAGTAAGGACACAATGTCCTCACATATGAGAACTATGGTACAAAATGCCTAAGTACCATTAGTTACAATATTTGAGCAAGAAGGGAAACTAGTTGAAATAGGTCAAGAAGCTAGTCCTATACCTATACCACAAGAAAAGGGTGATGAAAAGGTAATAGAAAAGGAGAACATCGAGATTGAAGATTCAGTCTTGGCTACAAAACTAGAGATAGTGATAGTAGCTCAGACACTAGTTAGCTTATCAGACACTGCTACTCTTATTCCTAGTCAAGCACTTCATAGGCTAAGTAGATAAGATACACCATTGCAAGAATCAAGGCCCAATCCCAACACATCTAAGGTTGATGAGGTGAAATCCTATGGTGATATCAACTTAGATGAGGTGATTGAATTTCCAAAGTTTGATCTTGCATCAATCACAATAGAGAAAATGAGCATATACCAAGATGCTCTAGAAAGGAAGAAACACCAAGAACTTCTTAGAAGGGAGCATAGGTAGAAAAAAGAACTTTATCACATAAAGGAGATATTTCTTGATGCATTTAACCTACCTACACCTAACGAGACAAAGCAAATCATTAAGAAATTGGCAAATATTGTGGAGAAGATCAATGATGAAGACCTAAATACTAATGTAGGATTATTGGAATGATCTGAGAAGAAATTTAAAACAAAGGTGAATGAACAAATATCCAATACCATTGCACTACACCAAGTTGAGTTAGCAACCAAAATTGATGGTGTAAAGAAAATGTTTGAGAACATTTTCTCTCTTTACACCAAGTCATGTGATGCTCCCCAGTTTAAACAAGAAGTGCAGAGACACACTGGCCATCTGGAGGGAGACTTGAAGAAAATAGGTAACATTCTACAACAATATATTGGTCAAAGTCAGTCTCATTTCATAAATTTTCTATCAGCACAAGGTTAGTTAGTAGCTTTACAAGCTCAAGATGCAAATATTAGGGCTATATTGATCAACATCCAGTCCATGTTAACCCCTTACATGGAGGTGTCACACAAGGAACTAGCCTATACAAAGACATTGGTGAAGAAATATCCCCATCTTTCTACTAATGAAGGCCTCATCACCCTTGCTACCAAGTTAAACATATAGATCAAATCTCTATAGGTAGTGTGTGACAATTGGGATACAACACTGAAGATTATGATGGAGGTCCATAAATAATTCTTGGAAAAATACACAATTTGTGTGCCACCCATGACATAAGTGTCAAAAGGGGGAGAATAATGAAGAAAGGGGGAGAATGAACTAAAGGAGAGAATAATTTTTCGGGGAGACTAAAAAAAGGGGGAGACTATAGACTCAGATTCAACATAACTAATCTACTCAGTAGGAGTATTCAAAAGAGTCAGAATAGAAAAATCAACTCAGGGGGAGTTATAAAATTTTGAAGTATGCTTGATAAGTCATAATTTTTTTTCTGAAATTTTGAAGTTTTGAAAATTTATATGAAAGCTGAGCACTGAATAGCGATTATTTGAGTTATGCTCAAGAGACAAGGTTATCCATGCATGAAAAAGTGTTTTTCCACTCATGTCAAAGGGGGAGATTGTTAATCTTAGATTGGGTTTGATATATGAGTGACAATACACTTAAGTCATTTTCTTAGTTCATGCTGAATAAGTAATGTATGTCATGCGTAAGTTGTCAGATATATAGTATGTGTCAAGTAACTACTAAGTGTTGAGTCACTCAAGTGCCAAGCAGATATTTGATGCTGAGTGATTTAGATGTTGAGTGATCAATGGATGCTAAGTCATTCAAAAGCTATGTTACAACATTGAAGATACAGTGGATATCAAGCATCAGACACTTCAAGTGTCGAGTAAACAATTTTGGACATAGTTGTTTGTAATGGTACAAACTTGTGTGTAAACTATTTTTGAACCTATCGAAGGATTTTTTTGTGATTTTAGATGATAAGGATGAATATATATTAAGAATCCCTATGTAGTACATGCAACCAATCAATTAAAGGGATGGATTAAGTGGAAAAATGGGTTAATCACAATCATCTATTCCTACCTAACCCTAAGTCACCTAAGTCTTCTTAAGGAAGGTAAACCCTAAACATTGTAGTGTGTAGAGAGAGAAGTTTGCATGCATAAATAGAGAACTCATGGTGGCTAAGGAATTGTAAATTGAGATACATTGTAGAATTAGTTAGAGGAGAATAGAGGAAAGGGGTTAGAGGAAAGAAGTGAGACATTTCATTAGAGAGGATAAAGTGCACATCAGGAAAGAGGTTATCTATTATCTAGTAGTAGAGAGGTAATCATAGGATCATTAGTGAGATATTCTAGAAAGCGAATCAGTTAAATCTATTAACAGAGTAGTCCTAATAGGCCATTGTAAATCCTTTAATAGGCTACTTACTTTATTGTAAATTTTAAAACCTCTGATCAGGCACACTTCTAATAAGGTGTTGAAATCCTTTAATAGGGTATGATCTAACAATCTATTAAGCCTTTAACATGATAGACCTTTCATAGGGTAGATCATTGTTTATGATCAAACATTGTAGCCTTCATTAGATATACTTTATTACTACCATAGTGAATATTTGTGGGTGTTATCCCCACCCCACTTTTAGCTTGTCACTGGAGGGTTTTTGGGTAACCAAATATCTTGTGTCATATATGTGTTAAATGTTGTTTGCTTTCATGCTATATATGAATACGTTTAGCTATCTATTTCATTTACATGAAAATTGTGAGATGAATGGTTTTATGGTTAATGTTTTGAAGGATTAATTCACCCACCCCTCGCCCCCCCCCCCCCCCCCCCCCCTTCTTAGAGTTTACTTTCCCTATTGTATTTCCAACAAATTTTTCATATCTCCTTTTCAAATCTTGGTAAGTACCACTTAAGCATTTGAAAAGTATCAAATTTCTATTTCAAAAACATAATTGTCATCATCCTAGAATAATCATCAACAAATAGGATAATTTACTTGTAACCCTTGTAAGTTTGCACATTAATTGGTCCACACAAGTTAGTATGAATATTGTCAAGAATTTCTTTAGAGGTACAAGTCTTACTCTTAAAACTAGATTTTGTCATCTTGCCTAACTGACATTGTTTGCAAATTACATTGTCAGGTTTCTTCAATTTAGGAAAAATTCTCACTCTTTTCATGTTAATGATACTAACCAAGTTATCAAAGTTAACATGAAATAACCTCTTGTGCCATAACCACACATTATCAAATTCTCCAACAAGAAAAGTAGCATCATTCATATCAAGATAAAATAGATTACCTCTAGTTTGATCACCTTTTCCAATTAGTTTCCCTTCAGTGTTATAGATCTTACCTATCTTGTTCTCAAACTCAACTTTTTAACTTGAACTATTCAGTTGTGATACACTCAAAAAATTATGTTTAAGTACTTCAACATAATAAGGATTGTCACACAAGATCTTCTCTCTGAGTTTGATAGATCCTTTTCCTTTTATTAGACAAGGTGCATCATTACCAAACCTTACATTATTTACAGCATAATAATTTAGGGTATTGAACTTACTTTTATCTCTAGTCATGTGATGTGAACACCCACTATCAATGATCCATCTATCATTCTTGTTCATACAAGACCTAGTGTAGTTTCCTCATACTCTTCACAATCATCCTTCATTAAGTACACTAGAAATGTGTCACACCCTAAACCATTCTATCCAAGTGATTCTTTGAGTTCACAATGCTTGGATGCCTACTTAGAGCTCCCTACCCATGGAGTGGAAGAGAGTATGATTTCAAATATGAAGCCTCCTAGTTGAGCCTTGGGAATACTCTTCTTTCTAGTAAACCATGCAATGGGAGGTTCTATTAGAGACAAGATGCAAGAGTGCAAATGTCTACAAAAGATGCCTCAATAATGTAATGCAAAGTGCTTATATGTTAACAAGATGATAGTATCACAATATCCAAACTAATTACTAAGTGATTTAAACTATTGCAAAGAAACTAACTAACATGCAACTATGCTAAAATTCCATATGATCTTAAGCTAGTATGAAATGGTGATGATAGCATGAGACAATAAAATGGAAGTTCTCCACAAAGCTCCAAAGAAACCTATTAGAAAGCTAGCAACATAAAAATATTCAAAAGGTGGATGGATCCTTAATGTGGACAGATCCTTATTATGGATCACTCCTAGTATTTGTTAACCTCATAATTGTTTTTGACACTTGAGTGCCAATACAATTAACTACTTTATATATTGGAGCCGAGTACACCATGTATGTCGAGCCACAATAGGAGCCGAGTCAGGAAAGACTTCAGGTGTTGAGTGATCTTCATGTGTCGAGTAGTCATCAGGTGCTGAGTGAAGATCATGTGCCGACTGAAGTTCAAGTGCCGAATGACTTTAAGTGCCGAGCAGAATTAAGTGCCAAGAAGAATTAAGTGCCGAGCAGATACAAGTGTTGAGTGATATTCAAGTGCCGAGTCATAGATGATGCCAAGCATTTGGAATCAACAAGTGCTGAGTAACACAGAATGTACATATGAGTTTGTAACTTCATTGATTCATATGTAAACCATTTTCATGGCCAACATATGACAAATTTTGAAGGATTAAATGATAAGATTGAATCTTTTATTTTTCCTATGCAATCTACATGCAGCCAATAAGAAAAATGGAGAAGGCATGCAACAAATAAGAAAAGTGCAAACAATGAGCGGGAAATAGAGATTTAATATGGATCGTCGATCCATATCTAACCCTAAATCCTTGAATGTCTTTATAAGGAAGAAAAAATTTCATTATAAAAGAGAGTAAGTGGATATACAAAGGTGTGTAAGGAAAACTACTTTCAGAGTAAGGATTATCATATCACGAAGGATCAAGATCAGAGAAAGCAGATCAAGTGCCTGTATTCAGCAATCGAAGGATTGTAATCTATCAGGTCTATTGTACCTAATACTTTCTAGAAATTGTATTAGAATGAAAATACTATGCTGATAGGTTAGCTTAATAGCTATTTCATAGATCCCTTAACTAGGTGATTAAATCCTTTAACAGGGTGACACTTCATGTAAAGTGTTTGTAAATCCTTTAACCAGGTCACTATTGATATAGTGTAAAGCCTTTAATAGGGTAGGCCTTTAAAAGGGTAGACCATTAGAAGTGGTTAAAACCTTACTGCTGCAACAAATTTTGTGGGTATCATCCCCACCCTAGTTTTACCTTCTTATTCTTGGAGGGTTTCTAGGTTATCAAAATCTCAAGTGTTATGTGGTGATGTTTATGTGTTTCTCATAATTGTTTGATATGTTTGTATGCATGCAATCTACTTTCAGTTAAAAGTTTTAATGGTAAAAATACAATACTTTTGATTCATACCCCCCCCCGCCTTCTCAGAAGCATTATTCCTATTTGAATATTCCAAAAATTGGTATCAGAGCAATTGGTTCTCACAAAAATAAGTCTAACAACTTGAAGAAAAAGATCTAAAGATGGAAGTCTTCAAACTTGGGAAGATTATTGAGAATCAAGTGATTGATGTGCAATTGGCTCTACATAGAGTAGAGGAGGCAAGGGAAGAATTAAGAAAATCCTTGAAGAGAAGGAAGGATACAGCCATAGCTGAAAATGATATAAACTACAAGGAGATTGATACCACAAAATTGTGTGCCAATGGGGACACTAAAGAGTTTGATGCAGCAATAGCAGAACTGATGGAGAAAAACAAAGTTCAAGAAGAGGAAATAAGATCTCTCAAGATGGAATATGAATCATAGGCCATAATGATATGTGAAATCACTAAAGAAAAGAAAAGAGTAGTTGAGGATAGAGTCATGATGGAAAATGATAAAAGAAATCTTGCAAACAGGCTTGAAGAAAAATGTACTAAATTAACAAGGATCTCAAATATGCAGATGGATACACTTGCCCAAATGATGAACCTTCATCATGAACTCAATATGAAAGATATTGAGATCTCTACTTTGAAGATATAGAATGAACAACTGCAGAATGAATTGAATAGAGAAAAAGAGGTAGCCGAGAATCTCAACAAGTCAAGTGAAGTCATCAAGTATTTTGAACAATTGTTGAAATCCCCAAAATTTTCCCATGATACATCAGGACTAGGATACAACAACACTGAGGTTGGAGAATCATCAAAGAGTGTCAAGCAAAAAGATGACATAGGTAAGAATTCAAAACCCACTTGTCACTACTATAATAAGAAGGGGCATACTACTAATATTTGTAGGAATAGGAGATTTAATCAGCCAAATACACTCAAGAGCAAGAGTTACTGTCACAAGTGCAACATACAAGGAAATATGCCACAAGATTCTAGATCAGGAGTTACAAGGATACAAAAATTTGATGGACACTATCATAATTGCAAGAAGTATGGACATAGAGCATTTGAATGCAGATCAAAGCCTATATGGACATCAAATCAACCAGTAAAATCAAAAGGAAATAAAAGTCACTATCATTGGGATTACAACACTAGGTATAGCTATCATTATTGTTAGGAATATGGACATATACCATAGAACTGTATAAGAACACATTTTAAAGGAAACTACAAAAGATGGTTGAATCAAACCACATGTTTCAGTTGTCTGAAAACTGGTCATATCAGCAGAAATTGTCCTACAAGATCAAAGACACCCAAGAATGAAGAAAATAAGGAGGCAAATGAATAAGACTTGGAAAAAGAAAGATGAATGCAACACATCAAGTGGAGGGATCACTTCACCCAATGGGTCAAGTGATCACACTTCATCAAACTAAGCATGAGAAGTATATGGGACTGATATACAAAGCTATATCACACATCAGTCCCAAGAGAAAGAAGCAGTGCAAAGTATAAATCTACATGAGACAAGATGTCAAGACAAAATTTAAATGATGTTGCCGAGCTATCTTTGGATGTAGAGTTAAACTCCAATACATGTCGAGCTCCTAACAATGATTGAGTTGATAATAGATGCCAAGTTAGTTAACTCCAATGGAAGTCGAGTGAAGTAGAAATGTAGTGCAAGCCGAGTAAGGCTAAAATCCTTTAGAAGTTGAGTTGGAAGTTGAGCATTTAATGCGATGAAAATAGGGTATATTATCATGATTCTAATCAATTTTCCTCATCATGATCAAGAAGCAAAGAAGAGAAAGAGAGTAGAGCAACTTCATAGCAGAGAATCTAGCATTTCAAGTAGATTGCAACATCTCTCAACATGTTTTCATCGATCTTGAGGTATTTTTCATTTGTACTGAGCTACGCAGTTTCATATTTCATAAAAAGGAAACCCTAGTTTGCATAAATGGCATCAAGTTCCAAGAAAACTGAGGACAAAGAGTCATTTGAAGTTCAGTTAGTGTCCAATGAGGTCAAGCAACCTAATTTTCATCCCATACCTAAAGTTGCATACAAAAACAACCCAGCCGGAGCTCTCTCCCAAATACCCCCAAAAGTTGTAATGGTTCAAGATGTGAGGAGATGCTACAATTGTAAGATAGGAGCCCTAGGAGATATGGAAATAAGGCAAGCCTATGAGAAATTTTGGGTAGATGGAGTCTTAAAAAATGAATTCAAAATTGTTGAAAGAAAGGGTTTGACCCAAGTTTTGAGCTTTCCCACTGTATTCAAGACAGAATGGGTTAAACTTGTGTTAAGCAGAATTCATGGTGGAAGTTTATGGTTGGAAGATATTCCCATAAAATTAACCAAAGAAATCATACATAGGGTAACTGGGTATCCTACCCTAGATCAGTTCAAAACCTTGAGAAGCGAATTGAAGGAGGTTATTGAGAAGAACACTGGTGCTCAGTGGAATAAGAGAGGAATGACAATTCACACCATTCAGGATTCTCTAGTTGAGTTTGCTATTAGAGTCATTGCCCATAAGTTCTATCAATCCAGTAGACTCAATAGTGAGCCATGTATTGCAATAGATGTAGGTTAAAAATTGGTGAAAAAGGATCATACTTATGATCTTGCAGAACTGAAACTAAAATAGATTACTGAAAACCTAGCTGCCATAAGAAGGACAAAGGGTGCTCAATGCAAATTTGGAGCAATTCTAATTTGTATATTCTTTTAATTTCAAAATGAGTTTCCCTCTTTCAGCAAAATTACATGGAGGAATGATAGAACTATCATTGCCTAAATCAATGAATATATAGAACAGATGGGAAAAAATTTTGATACCCTGATGACAAGTTATTTTGAAGATTTCAAGAAATCCATGAAGCAAAGGGTGAGAATACCAGTTTCTTTAGTAGAAAAACATGTTAATGATATATGCTTCTTGGTAGATATTGACTTCTCCTATATTCAAGCTGCAATTCCAAGAGTGAGATGGCTAAGGCCATTTGGATATGAAATCAATGTTGATGAGGCATCTGCAGCAATAACTACATTATTGGCAGAAGAAATAGATAAAAGTGCTCCACATTTTGGTACTTATGATGTAGTAAGATAAAAAATAAACATGGAATTAAAGACTACTTCCACATTAAAGAAGAAAGACAAATTGTTAAAGAAGATTAAGAAGATTTTTGGTGAAGGAATTGAGGCTGAAGCAGAAGAAGGAGAAGATGAAAATGATGATGATGAAGATGAACAAGAACAAGGACCAATGGAATTAACTCAAGGCCTGGCTGAAGATAAGGAGGGAGGTACAGAAGACAAGGAAGCCAAGGAAGCACCAACTAAAGCTAAGTCAAAGAAAAGAAAGGCATCAAAATAGGCTCCAACTCAGAAAAAACCAAAGAAATCTGCCATGCCATCACCTTAAAAGCCTACAACACGAGCTGCAAAAAGGGCCTCCACTCAAAAGGCTAAAGAGGAAGTTACAAAGAAGAAACCAATCAAGGAAACATAGGAAGAGCCGAGGAAAGGAAGAAGATATGTGGCTCAACATGATACTGATAAAGAAGATCAATATAAAAAGGTAAGCCATTCTTCACTTGATATTTTATGTAAAAAGATTGGAAATGGTGATTTAAGAAACTTAAATAAAGTTGATTTCAATAAGTTTACTAAAGAAGAACAGAATAGGATAGAAGAAATAGTTTATGGAATGATGGAATAGTTCAAGTACACTCCACTTGAACTAGATGGACAATTGCCAAATGAACTGTCTAAAATTATAGAAGATAGATGGCATTTTTGTTTGAAAATGGAGAAGGAGATGAGGGAATCAACCCTAGCAAGCGTATTGTTGGATTTGATAAAGGAACAAATAAAGAAAGCAATCAAAAGGCATAATAATGGGTTTACACCTAAGTATAGGGCATTCTTCATACTCCAAAACAAGATTGAAGAAATTGTTCAGAGAACAATGAAATCATGGAAAAACTTGTATAAAAAGATTGAAGATTTTCTTGAAGAAGAATACAAGGAAGAAGCAGCTGCTCCACCATAAGAGAGAAGAAAAAGGAGAGAAGAGAAGATAGTAGTAGAGAAGGGAGAAGAAGAAAAGAAAGAAGAAGAAGAAAAGAAGGTAGAAGAAGAGAAGAAGGAAGAAGAGAAGAAAGATGGAGAGGAGGTAGAGACACAAAAACAAGATGTAATGGAAACAACTGAGCAAGAGCAGCAACCAAATCAAAGTGTGCAAGAAAGACAATTGCCACCCTCTAGCCCTCCTTATGTACCCATTAGACCTACAAAAACTGTAACTATTATTGATGTTCCTGATACTTCTGGTCAGAACATCAATCCATTAACTGCAGAAGATCTCAAAAGAATCCTTGACCAATCTATACAACAAGCAATATTATGTGTAGATCCAGTATTGGTCAGTATGGATGAATTGCAAAAACTAGTAGAAAGAACAGTTAGAGATAAGGTGAATCCACAAGAATCACCTTCCATCATCTCTAGAACTACTAGTGGTCAACTTCAAATGCCAACAGTTATTTCAATAGGCATAGTTGACTCTACAATACAGAAGCCGAGTGCAATTGTAGAAAAAGGAACAGAAGAAATAGGATAGACTATTACATCTAATCCTACAACACAAATACAAAGTGCACTTCCTAAGATTACCATAATTGATCAAGGTAGTAGACACCAGGAGGAGAAAATAGTGAAAACCCCTAAAGAGCAAGAGGTAATACAAACATTAATAAATTTTCCTAGCTCAAGAACTCCTTCACAATAGCCATTGCAAATATCTGTACCAGGATTGAGTTCAACCAAAGTTGCAAGGGTACTTCACTATGGAGACCCTGAATTAGATGAGGAGATAGTCATACCAAGCTATGAATCAAAAACAATAACCATTGATCAAATCAATGAGGTGCAGGAAGCACTGAATAGGAGAAAGAGACAAGAGATACTCAGAAAGGAGTATAAACAAAAGCAAACACTACATGAGAGTAAGGACATCTTTTTGGATGCCTTTAGTTTGCAATCACCAGATGAGTCAAAGCATATCATGGAGCAATTATCAGATATTTTTGACCAGGTGAAAAATGAAGATCAAGAAACAAATGCAAAACTCATGGAATGGTCTGAAAGAAAATTTCAAGGGAAAGTGGATGAGAAAGTATCTAGTGAAATAGCACTTTCACAAGTTGAATTGGCAAAGTCAATAGACAAAGTGAAAAAGGTACTTGAGAATATATTGTCATTGTACAAAAATTTGTGTGACTTTTCATACTTCACACAAGAGATAAGCCAAAAGATACTGAGCTTGGAAAGAAATTTAAACATTTCAAGCATACAGCTACCAAAAGATCTAGGTCAAAGTGAGAAGCATTTTGCTCAGATGCTTCACACTCAGAAAGAAATAGTTGTCTTAATAGTAGATGAGGTCAATATCAAGGCAAAACTATTACAACTACAATCCTTCATTACCCCACATTTGGAAATACTCCATAAGAAAAGGGTCTATGCAGAAACTGTTGTCAAGAAAGATCCTAATATTTCTACTTCAGATGGACTTATTCATCTTGCTACAGAGACTGCCATCTAGCACAAGTCACTAGAAATTGCTTTGAACAATTGGGATGTAGCTCTCAGGATGATTATGGAGGTAAATAGTACATTTTTGGAAAAATATGGTCTTAACCCTTAGTGCCCTTTGACATAAGTGTGAAAAAGGGGGAGATAATAAAGAAAAATGGGAGATACTAAAAACAAGAGGAGATAGAGACAAGATAATAGGGAGATAAGACAGCAAAAGTGGATATACAACATCAAATTTTGGTTACTAAGATAGCACTGATAATGGTACAATCAACTCAGGGGGAGTTACAATAATTTTGAGGTATATATTGTAAGTTACAAATCTTGATCAAGTTTTCTTTAAAACTCTGTATATACCAAGCAGATTAGTTAATGTACTCATAAGGTCAATTAAGTATTTTTTTCACTCATGTCAAAGGGGGAGATTATTAGCCTCATAATGGTTTTTGACACTTGAGTGCCAATACACTTAACTACTTTCTATATTGGAGCTGAGTACACCATGTATGCTGAGCCACAACAAGAGCTGAGTTAGGAAAGACTTTAGGTGCTGAGTGATCTTCATGTGCCGAGTAGCCTTTAGGTGTCGAGTGAAGATCAGGTGCCAAGTGAAGTTCAATTGCCGAATGACTTTAAGTGTCGAGTAGAATTAAGTGCCGAGTGATATTCAAGTGCCGAGTCATAGATGATGTCGAGCATCTGGAATCAGCAAGTGTCAAGTAACATAGAATGTACAAATGAGTTTGTAACTTCATTGGTTCATATGTAAACCATTTTGATGGCCAAAATATGATGAATTTCGAAGGATTAAATGATAGGATTGAAATCTTTTATTTTTCCTATGCAATCTACATGAAACCAATAAGAAAAATGGAGAAGGCATGCAACCAATAAGAAAAGTGCAAACAATGAGTGGGAAGTAGAGATTGAATATGGATCGTAGATCCATACCTAACCATAAATCCTTGAATGCCTTTATAAGTAAGACAAAAATTCATTGTAAAAGAGAGTAAGTGGATATACAAAGGTGTGTAAGGAAAACTATTTTCAGAGTAAGGATTATCAGATCAAAAAGGATCAAGATTAGAGAAAGTAGATCAAGTGCCTGTATTAAGCAATCGAAGGATTGTAATCTATCAGGTTTATTGTACCTAATACTTTCTAGCAATTGTATTAGAATGAAAATCCTATGGTGATAGGTTAGCTTAACAACTATTTCATAGATCCTTTAACTAGGTGATTAAATCCTTTAACAGGGTGACACTTCATATAAAGTGTTTGTAAATCCTTTAACTAGGTCACTATTGATACAGTGTAAAGCCTTTAATAGGGCAGGCCTTTAACAGGGCAGACCATCAAAAGTGGTTAAAACCTTACTGATGCAACAAATTTTGTGGGTATCATCCCCACCCCAGTTTTACCTTCTTATTCTTGGAGGGTTTCTGGGTTACCAAAATCTCAAGTGTTATGTGGTGATGCTTATTTGTTTCTCATAATTGTTTGATATGTTTGTATGCATGCAATCTACTTTTAGTTAAAAGTTTTAATGGTAAAAATACAATACTTCTAATTCACCCCCCCCCCCCCCCCCCCCAACCTCTTAGAAGCATTCTTCCTATTTGAATATTCCAACAATACTTAAATATTTTAAAAGTGGACGAATCTTAATATTTTTCTTCTAGCACCTTCAAACTAGCACTCTTAAGAATTATGGCTTTAATACAATAGGTACCTATTAAGCTTGGAAGACACAATCCTTATTACTTGTTCATCTAGACTTAATTAGTATACCCAACCTTTGTAGCCTTAATTAGACAAAGAATACACTATATTATCACTATCTTGACTAATCTTTGTACTCCTTTTTTGTACCATAACTCAACCTTTACTCTAGGTTGTCTTGTTATCTCATTTGATCAAATCCTGTTCATAAATCAAAAAAATGATAGTACTCAAACTGACTAAGAAGTTTTATTACTATCAAGTAGTAGGTTTGATATTAGTGACAAAATAATGATTGAAACACATACTCATACTTGTATCAATAGAATTCCAACAAGAACCCTACTACTTATATATTCTATTAGAGTATCTTCTATACAAGAATTGAGGTGTACCTTTGGTAGTAATCTAACCCTTGAAGGATGGTTGGTAGACTCACTTATTTTAAACTTTCCAATTTTGATAATTTCAAATCTGAGAATGTTGAATCTATTTTCAAAGCTAAGATGACACTAAAAGAATCTAAAGAAAAGAAAAAGAAAAAGGTCAAACCCACTGTGAGTGATAGTGATACAAATGATGAAGAGCTAGAAGAACTGGAAGCATTGTTGCCTAGTAAAATTCTCATAGGAAAAGGAAAATACAAAGGTAAGTTACCTATCATATGCTATTGCAGAAAAAATGAAGATAAATTCAGAGGCCAAAAAGATGACAGTAACAAACACTACAAGGACAAGGGAAAGAAAGCTTGTTACATTGCTGAAGAATAATCCAATGATGAATTTGAACATCATGATGATGAAGTTGTGTATATTTCTATAAAGGATGAATCTGATGAAGATGAGGAAACCATAGTTATATCTTATGTGAAAAAAATTGACAGATGGATCATTGACAGTGGATGTTTACATCACATGATTAGAGACAAAAGAAAGTTAATTACCCTTGAGTATTACAATAGAAATAGTGTTAGATTTGGTAATGATGCAGAATAGTCTGATTAAAGGAAAATGACCAATAAGATTGATGAATAAGATCATGTGTGACATTTCTTACTATGTGGAATGACTTAACTATAATTTTTTGAATGTGTCACAATTGAATAGTTTAGGTTGTAAAGTTTGATTTGATAATAGAAAGGCTAATATCTATGACACTGATGGAAAAATAATTGGAAGCGGAGATCGAACTAGAGGTGACCTATTTTATCTTGATATGAATGATGCCACTTATCTTGTACAATTTTATGATGTGTGTCTATGGCACAAGATGTTATGTCATGTAAATGTTTACAACTTGATTAGTATCAGTAAGATGAAAAGAGTTAAAGGTTTTTCGAAACTGAACAAACTTGATAATGTGATTCACAAATAATGACATTTAGGCAAGATGAAAAATTCTAGTTCTAAAAGTAAGACTCACACGTCAAAAGAAATTCTAGAATTAATTCGTACTAATTTATGTGGACAAATTGATATGTAAAGCTACAAAGGTGACAAGTACATTATCCTATTTGTTGATGATTACTCAAGAATGATGAAAATAACATTTTTAAAAGAAAAATCTAATGTTTTTCAAATGTTTAAGTGGCATCTAGCAAGAGTTGAAAAGGAGACTAGTAAAAACTTGAAATGTTTTAGATTTGACAGAGGTGGAGAGTTTACATCAAATGAATTTGAAAACTTCTATAATGACAAAGGAATCAAAAGATAAACTTCTACACTTAGTACCCCTCCACAAAATGGGATTGTTGAAAGGAGGAACATATCTATAATATATTGTGATAGAACACTAATTATGGAGAAGCTTGTTGCTTTGAAATATTGGAGAGAAGTTATCAGTATAGTTGTCAATACTTTAAACTAGGTACAAGTCAAGAAAGGTACAAATTCCATAACTTTTTACTTATTCTACGGATACTCACCCGATGTCAAACATTTTAAGGTATTTGGATGCAAGCATTACATTCTTAAGGACAACATAAATGGTAAACTTGATGTTAGAATTGAAGAAGGTATATTCCTAGGCTATTCCACAAGAAGTAAATCCTATAAGTATTTAAATACTAATACTAACAAAGATGTGGAAAGTGTAAATGTAAAGTTTGATGAATTTATAGAAGTACATAAACGTGAACCAAAGAAGGAACTTGAAGATTATAGAACCTTTATGTACTACTATGAAGACATGTCTATTTATGATGACAATTCTACAAACCAAGTTGATAATCAACAAGAATCAATGGTTGTTGAGTCACATATAATGGATGTTGAGTTATATTTAGGAGTCAAGTTACATTTAGGAGCTGAGTTGTAGTCAGAAGCCAAAGTGCATTCTGATACTAAGATCAGTTCACATAAAAGGAATATTGAGTTATCTAATAGAGA
Source organism: Cupressus sempervirens (assembly GCA_028749045.1). Taxonomy (NCBI): domain Eukaryota; kingdom Viridiplantae; phylum Streptophyta; class Pinopsida; order Cupressales; family Cupressaceae; genus Cupressus; species Cupressus sempervirens. The sequence goes on from CM053792.1 coordinate 241,338,119, forward strand.
AGTACACAATTAATTCGAAATTAAACTTAACGAAAGACCCAATGTAGTAAGTAGAGACAAACCAAGGTTGTCAAAGTTTGTTAGAAGACATCACCCTGCTAGAAAAATTATTGGAGATAAACAAGAAAAACCAATGATAAGGAATAAGTTGAGAAATGATACATGTTTATTAAGTATGCATAAACCTAAGTTGGTAAGTAATGCATTAGAGAATGAAGACTGAAGTCAATTCATGAAAGAAGAAATTGATCAAATTGAAAAGAACAAAACATGCACTCTAGTATCCAAACCTAAGAACATGAATGCGATTGGAACCAAGTGGGTGTATAGAAACAAACTAGATGAGAATGGTAAAGTTACACGGAATATGGAAAGATTAGTTTGTGAAGGATATGCATAAGAAGAAGGAATGGACTATGAACAGACATTTTCAGTAATTGCAAGATTGGAAGGAGTAAGAAATCCACTTTCTTACTCTACATTCAAAGGATTTAAAGTTTATCAAATGGATCCCAAGTTAAATTTTTTGAATGCTATACTAGAAGATGAGTTTTACATAGAACAACCTAAAGGATTTGTTGGTCCAAATAATGAGAACATGGTGTGTAGATTACACAAAGTTTTATATGGTTTAAAGAAAAGTCCCAAAGCATGGTATGAAAGACTACATAACTATCTTGTGAAGATTGGTTTTGAGAAGACTGGTGACAACATCAATTTGTACTTGAAGACAAAAGGAGGTAAATGAATTTTAATAGCTGAAATATTTGTTGATGATATCATCCTTGGAGGATAAAATGCATTTTGTAAGGCATTTGCAAATGTAATAAGGAAATAGTTTGTGATGTCTATATTTGGAGAGATAAAGTTATTTGTTGGATTGCAAGTATATTGGATGAAATATGGTATTTACATTACTCAGTCCAAGTATGTAATGGAAATATTGAAAACTTTTGGTATGGAAGATTCCAAACCTATTAGTACTCCTATGGTGATAGGACACAAACTATCCAAAATTGATGATTGTCCTAAGGTAAACCGAACATTGTATAGGTCTATGATTGTCAAATTACAATATGCAATTCATAGTAGACCTAAAATTGCATTAGTTGCTAGGATTGTTGCAAGTTTTTTTCCAAATCCAAAGGAGAATCATTTAATGGCTATTAAAAGGATTATGAGATACTTGAAATTTGTAGAATACTATGGTCTATACTACAAGAAAAATGGTAAGTTTCAATTGAGAGGCTATATAGATGTTGATTGGGCTAGAAACATTGATTATAGAAAAAGTACAATTAATGGAGTATTTTTCTTAAGCAAAAGATTGGTCACCTAGATTAGTAAGAAACAAAATTGTATATCGTAATCTACTGCTAAAGCTTAATATGTAGCTACTTTAATTGGTTACACAAATATGGTAAGGATCAAACCATTACTCAAAGGAATGAAGGAGGAAATTATTGAACCTATGGTACTCTATTATGACAATACAAGTGTTATAAACATATCAAACTGTATATGCGAAATTTGGCCTTACACTTCACACACACACTTCAACATGGTCTTTATATGAGGCTTCATCCCAGAATGAACATTGGATTATCCATCCAACAATCTTCCAACAAGTTGACCTGTTGCCTTCTATCTAGAAGGATTTTTCCTGATTAATGTCCTTAGATTTGAGGTGTAGGCAACCAGACCTTCTAAGAACAAAGGATTTAAATGAAATGCAATTAGTCTATATGATCGTGCAAAGTATTGTAGAATGAAAGATGCATTGTAATCTAAGAACATATAAGGTAAATTAATCTAAATGTATGCAAGATTAAATCTGAATGAAAATTAAGCTAACAATGAAAAGATGTAAGAATATGCTAAAGCAAGTCGAGTGCAAAATGTGACAGCAATTCGATAACATGAAAATTCAACCTCTATAATGAGGAAATGAGAGTCTCTTAAATAGACTTTCCTCGAATCCATCAACGGTCAGGATCAAGTTTGATGAACAGTCAGGATTAGATAGAAGATTCAATCAAAATGGAAACTTCCTTAAGAAAGGGGAGTTAACTAAGCTTTTCATAAGTGTACTAAGGAGTTAACTAATTTAATTCCTTTTTGAGAGATAGTTCACTCAGAGTTTCCATTTTGGAACTGAAGAGAAGATTTGGGGAGATATTTTATTTAATAAAATGAGATATGCTCTCATAATGACCTTTTTCCATTTAATTAATTAGAGACACTTTTCTATTTAATTAAATAACTTAATTTAATTAATTAGGAATGAATTCCTATTTAATTAAATAACTTTGCTTAATTAATTAGAAATAGCTTTCCATTTAATTAAATAATTTTGTTTAATTAATTAAAAATAGGCGTATTTATTAAATTAAATTAATTTAATTACTTAGTACATTAGCCTTAGGACATAATTTAATTTAATTAAAGTGTAAATATTTTAAATTAAATTAAATTGCAATCAGTAGGTTTAATGTGACTAATATGAGTCAATACTTTAGGAATTAAATAAAGAGTATGATGAATGCAGATTTAGGTTTTCTGCATTTGACAATTAAGTCAAGTAGCGAGTAGTAGAATAAGAATTGCCTAGTGACATAGGACTTAAGATTGATCAGAAATAGACCAGAATTGGTGATCATGGCAATGAGCCAATTTTGGGGTATTACACAAACAACCCTGTGATGCATACAAAGACAAAGCACATTGCAATAAAGTATCATTACTTGAGAGAATTGGTTCAAGACAAAGAAGTGAAAATGTAATATGTGAATAAAAAAATAGATAGCTGATATATTCACAAAAGCTTTACATAAGGTTTCACATGAATATCTTAGAGGTAAACTAGGGGTGATACACCTATCCAATGCTACTTAAGAAGCAAGAGTAATGCCCTACATCAACTAATTTGTATGCAATATTTTACAAATTGATGTAGTGGATCTTACTTTAAGAACTACCTAAAGTATGGAAGGAGCTTAAAATAGAAGATTTAAAGTCACATGTAAGGTGGTAAAGGGAGAACCTGAATTGGTTATATCTACATGTATAGATGACAAGACTTTGGCATTTTTGTTGAAGAGGGAGAAATCAGATAAAGAGGGAGAATATAACAAAGAGTTGTACCTAAATCCTGAAGAATGTATTGAGGGAGATATTAGAGAGATTAGATCAAAGAAGGAAGGAGAAAGATTATCAAAGAGGGACAAGATAAGATGAGGGAGAAATCTGAGATCAAAATATACAAAGGAAGGAACACATATTGATAGGGGGAGAAGTTTCAATAAAAGGTATAAAGTTTCTTTTTGGTATTGTCGTTGGTATTGGTTTGCCATCAATGCCAAAGAGGGAGATTTTTGAAAGAACATTGTTGAAGTGAAGAAGAATGATGAATCCTATCATGGAACAATCATTATTTTTTCATTGATGTCAAACCTAGTATTTGTTGGCTAGACAATTTCTTACTTTGGTCTGAATGCTATCAATTGATTGATTGATGAAAAGGATTTGAAAAGAAAGGATAACAAGAGAACCTAGAGAAAGGTTGGGTTATTTGGTGTATAAAAGGAGCACTATGACTAAGAAAGGCATTGATGATATAGTTTATTGTTTATCTACTTGAGGCTATAATGAAAGGACTAGAAGAAGGCTAAGTAAAGAAATGTGTCTACCAAGCCTTACTAGGCCAATAGTGCAAGCCAAGAAAAGTTAGTATAGGTCGAGCATAAAATTAGTTGAAGTTGAGTAGTAAGTTCAGTATGTGTTGAGGAAGAGAAATCTAGTTTGTGCCAAGTGAAGAAAGTTAGCATGTGCTAGGAAAGATAAATATAGTTGGTTCCAAGTGAAGAAAGTTAGTCTATATCAACAATTAGTAAAGACTTAGTGGATGTTGAGCAACCTAGTGTTGGCCAAGCATTAGAAGGCTATGTTTTTGAGAAAATAGAGTGTTATTTATGACTTCCAGTAAAATAAGATAGATAAAATATTTAACAAATCTGACCTAACAAAGTTAATTTCTTGAATTGTGTGAACCATGTGAAAGATTACTATGATGAGTTGGTGGAACAGAATTCAAGATAAACCATTTTAAGGAAAATTAAAAGAGGATTGTAGAGGAAGTTTCTAGAATGGGATAAAATGGAAAAGTGGGTAGATTCATTGAATCTTACCTAACCCTAGAATGAACAATTGTGGTTAAGTGGAAAAAGATGTAAGTTCTCTATTTATAGAGATAACAAACTAGAAGAAGTTGTTGTCATGTGCAAGAACCTAAGGAAGACAAGAAGTCTAGGGTGTTGCTTCATATGGTGGCCAAATAGAAGAGTCTACAATTGGAATACAAAGAAAGTAGACTTAAGGTGATGAAGGCTTAAAGGGTGAACAATTTGTTAGAGACAGAGTATGAATTCTAGGAAAAATGAAGGATTGGATGTGAGATTTGTAATCTGCAAGTGAGTTGTTATTGTTATTATATCAAGTCATGTTGTTACTCTCTTACAATTTTATTAGTCTCGATAGATCCTTTGGACTAGGGTTGACCTAATAGTCATTAGTAAATCCTTTAATAGTGTGACACTCTAATAGAATGTTCTAAATTTCTCTAACAAGGCTCACTCCTAATAAGGTGATCGACATCTTTTAACCAGGTCACATTTAATAGTGTGTATTGTAACCTTTAATAGTGTTGGCTCCTCATAGGTCTCACTTAAAAAGAGTGAAAATTGGTAGCATGTTACTAGTGGTTTTTCCTAAATTGGGTTTCCACATAAAATCCTTGTATCAAAATATGTGACTAATTTTGTGGTATTCCATGTTTAAATTTTTGCAAAATTATTTTGACATAGGACAAAAATATTCATATGTTTAAGATATTGAATAGTCAATATATGCATAAGAATAAGTTGTAATACTAAAAAATTTATTTGTACATTTGGGCATTAGTAACTAATTCATCCCCCTCCTAGTTATTCTGAAGTATTCCAAAATTCTATTTAGTTGGCCTTAATCTCACTATAAATGCTTTTTATGAAGCTAAAAGACATCACACACTTTGCATACGTAGTTTTTCCTTCAATCTCACATTTCCTTAATGACTTTATGCAAGCATCAAGAGTCACTAAGTTATTTATTATGTTTTGACAAACAGTCTCCAACATTTGTGCATCATGCTTTGCATGATATTGTGCTATTGCAACCTCTGACAAACTTTTGAATTTAACATTAAATGCTTGAATCGCAACTTTTTATCTACCCTCAGGGTTAGGATCAACTTATTTTACTTTCATAACTCCATGCAACTTATTAGTGACTTCCATGAGAGTCTTTAGTAAGCTCTTTACCTATTTGTTCCTATTGATTATTTTACTGAGGGATGATATAAAATTCTAACTAATCATCATCATCTAAACTTATAAGAGCAATAAGGTTTAGAGATGTGCTAGGTGAACTTGTGATGTAGGAGCATCTTGAGTTTTCTTGTAATCCTACATGTTTGAAGGGTTTTTGGTTAAGGGTCTAGGAGCTTGGAATAGTCTGGGAGCTCAGCATGGTTTGGGAGCTTGGAATGGTCTAGAACTTGGCATGGTCTAGGAACTTGACATGGTCTAGAACTTAGTAGGGTCTAGGAACTTGGCATGGTTTCTAGTTGCTCAACATGGTCTATGGAGCTTGGCTTGGTCTTGGTTTTCATTGGCGTCAAGTTGTTTGTGAGCTGACTTTTGGCATTTAATTTATGTATGTGTATTTAATTTAGTGTTGTAGCTGACTTATGTCTTGACCTATATTTAATGTAAGGGATTTAATTTAGTTTGTAATGACTTGGGCCAACATGTGGCTTAGATGGGTATAAGTAGTGATCATTCTAGCTTTGAGAAGGGGATGAAGTGTAGATGTAAAATTCAAAGAGCTAGGGATATGATGTGAGAACCAAAGGATTGCTTGGTGGACTTGAGGGTACAAGTGTGGATTCTTATTTGTGTTCTTATCTAGTTGTGTATTTGGACTTGCTAGGATTGGATTTGTAAGTGGATCTCGTTGAATCTTGCAGAACTAATTTTGTAATTTCTTTTTATATTTGGCCCTAACTTAGAACATCTTATAGCTAGGAATATTGCATGTAATTAGTTATTATATGAATAAAGAGTTGTGGTTGGTATCAGATCTCACATTGTTCTTGTATTGTTGTGTTGTTTTCGCTATGTGGTTCTTTGCTGGGGGCTTGGACATATCCTTTGGGGATTATCTTGTCTTGCACTGCATCAAGTGGTATCAAAGTAAAGTTTTTCCTAAGTGTGTAGATAGATCACCCAAGCTAAGGTACTTTGCATCAAGACTTGTAGAGAAGGTTAATCTTGTGACTGATTGATCTTCTAGATTAGTAGATCTATTATTTAGGGTTTGCTAAAATTTTGAAAGATGATTGCAAGAAGATTAGACACTAGGGAAATTGATGATCTTAGTGATGCTACAGAAGAAAGGATCTTAAAGAAGATAAGAACAGAGTTTAGATCTCAGATTGCATTGATGAAGAGTGACATGATTGTTGAAATTGTAAGTTCTTTAAGTGGTGTACCTAGGCATGTTGGTATTGGAGGTATGAGGAAGTTTCCAAAGAATTTTAAGTTGCTAGATCTAGTGGTGGGGATAGAACTGATCATGTGGAGAGACCTATTAGAACTAGGGCTAGTTAGTTTTATAGACCTAGATCTTAGTTGAAACTGGAGCATAAGATGGAGGTTTCTAACTTCTTAGGTACTTTGACTCCTATAGACCTAATTTATTAGATTGGTGACTTGGAAGACTACTTTGAGCTTGAGGATATTGAGAATCCACTAAGAGTGAGGTTAGCACAAACTAAGTTGAAAGGACATGCAACTCTTTGGTGGAAGGAACTACAAAGAGACAGAGAAGAGGAAGGTGAAATGAGTATCTTTAGATGGAGACTGATGGTGACTAAGCTGAAGGCTAAGTTCATTCTAGATGATTATGAAATTGATTTATTTAAGAGATTGTATAATTTGAAATAGAAAGATATGACTATGAAGTATTATACCAAGGAGTTCTACAAGTTTACTATTTGGTCTAGTGATAGGGAATAGTCAAAGGAAAAGGTATCTCAATAAATTAATGGCTTGAGATTCAATATTCAAGATGAGGTTGGTATGCTAAATATTTCTTTAGTTGAGGATGCTTATCAATATTCCATGGAGGTAGAGGATAAGTTGAAAAGGAAAAGCCAAGGTAATGCTAGAAGGAAGGAGAAGTAGGATATCTTGGCACAAGCTTAACCAAGTGCAAAGGGTGAACAAAAACCTGTTGATCATCATGTTTTGATAAACAGTCTCCAACATATGTTCATCATGCTTTGCATGATCTTGTGCTATTGCAACCTCTGCAAAAATTTTGAATTCAAGAATAAATGCTTGGATCATAACTTTTTATCTATCCTCAGGGTTAAGATCAAATTGTTTTACTTACCTAACTCCATGCAGCTTATTAATGACTTCCATGACAATCTTTAGTAAGCTCTTTACCTATTTTTTTGTATTGATTATTTTATATTGATTATTTTACTAAGGGATGATATCAAATTTTGATTGATGATCATCATATGAAACTTTAAGAGCAACAAGGGTGAGAGATGTACTGGGTGCACTTGGCTTCTCATCCTTTTCTTCTTCCTTCTTCCTATGTTCCTCATCTTCTTCTTCTTCCTTCTTTTTCTTTTCTTTTGTTTCTTCCTCCATCTTCTCTTCTTCATCTTTTCTCTTCTTCTCTTCTTCTACCTTCATCCTCTTCACATCTTCTTCTTCCTTCTTCTTCTTGGCTTCTTCTTCCTTTTTCTTCTTCTCTTCTTTTTTGTTCTTTCTTTTTGCATCTTCTTCTTCCTTCCCTCTTTTCTCTTCTTGTTCTTTTCTCTTATTTTCCACTTCTTTCTTCTTTTTCTCTTCTTTTTCTTTCTTCATTTATCCTCTTCTTCTTTTTTATTCTTTTCATCTTCTTCTTTCTATCTCTTTTGTCTTTTTTCTTCTTTCTTTTCATCTTCTTTCCTTTTTTTCTCTTTGGCCTCAATCTTCTTCTTCTCTTCCTCATCAAAACTGGAGTAGTCAATGATGTTGCCAACAAAATTTGGTCCTTGAAAGGATCTTGGGTGAGGTTTACTATTACATTTACATTTCCAATTTACATAGTGCCTTTTCCAATGGAGATCTGCAAAGATAGATCTATCATTTAAGTGTCCTTGGCTTCTACTATTGTTGATGGTGGAGTACTCTATTCACTAGATACAAGGCTTAATCCTCTTGACTACATGCTCACTTCTTTTAGTATAGACGTCATATATTTGACTATGAATTCTTGTGTTTCTTTGTTTACTTCTTCATAATTCCCTCCAATTAAAAGAATGTGTCTTCTTTTATTCCTTAGTAAGGGCTTAATTCCCTTGAAAATATCTTGAAAATATTCATTATTATTAACTTCACAAAGGTTATTGATCATGTTTTCTCTTATCTTCTTATCTTCACCAATAACTCCTCCTCCTCCTCCTCTTCTTCTTCTTCTTCATCTTCTTCTTTTATTAATCAATCTATTGTACAAATCATTTAGAATTTTTCTTTGAACATCTTGAAACCATTTATTATTAAGAATCATATTCCTTACTATTGCATTTTCTAACTCGATTATATTCATATTACTAAACATGCTATAAAACTTATTCAACTAAATGAAATTATTATCATTTATGATTTGCATGTTCAAGTTCTATAACTTTGACTTCCAAGGCTTCTTTCCTATGGCTATCCATGCTTCACCAACTACCTACTAGTTAGGTTTTTCTTCTTCATCATATTTATTAGACTCATCTAATTCAACCATTTGAAGTATCTTTTTCTTCTTTCTAGAGCCACTAGATAGCTACTTGGTCCTTTTCTTACTCGGTGACTCAGCTTCCTATTTAAAACCTTGGTAAGTCTCTCTAACTTTCTCTTAGTTAGAGGAGTACATGATTTTTCTTCAACAATCTATAGCTCCTCTTCATTAGTTTTCTTGAAGGGTTGTGCAACAATAGGTTGTAGTTGAGTAGCTGCGGCATAGGGAGCAATAGGTATCTACAAAGTAGACACTACTATTGTCACTCCCTAGGAAGGTGCTACTATAGTAATAGGAGTAGCTTCCAATACCTTATATTGTATATTAGCCTTAAACTCCAAGGTTATACCCTTAATCTCATTGAATTCTTGTCTTGTCATTCCTAATTCTTTAAGAATTGATTCTATCTTCTTCTCAACATTCTTCTTGATCTCTTTTCCATAGCGCTTTCTCTCTACTTCTTTCCTAGGAGTTTTCATGTCCTCCTTCTAGACTTGAGTATGATCTTCACATACCCTTCAATAATTTACTCGCTCAATTCATAACCCATTAGGTTTATGAACTCAACTCTTGGTACAAATGTCTTTGTGCAAGTCACATCTATTTCAACAATGAAACACATGTCTCATTATTCTTCTAATATCTCCCACAATCTTTTCCTCTAATTGTCTTCTATAATGGTGTCACCAAGCTCATGGTGTACTAATTCATGTTATCGCATTCCCTATCAAGCATACTAGGGAATTGCCTCATCACTAGGAAGAATAGGTGAATAAATAATGACTCAAACCTAAATAATGTATTCCTAGTCTTCTTAAGATTCTCAATATTATTAATCAATTGGTGCCTCAAAATGTCACACATAGTGACCTTCTCATTCTAAACTATCATCATATAGGCTGCATGTAGGAATCTAGCAGGTAAAGAGTTCAATCTACAACTGTGATTCATCTTGTAGCCTATGATCTTGTTGATCACTCTCACATTTGTGTTCTTAATTAGGTCAATCCTCATGTTCATGCCATCAAATTTAGTCTTCATATTTTCTTCTACCATCTTCTTTAAATTATTTTCATTAATTGGGTTTCTTCCCTCATTGCACAGACTAGTTAACCTATGAATCATATCATTTTCAATCATTATACATACCTCTCCAACACAAAACATTCCTTCATGAATGTGACTCAAAATAGTTCTACTCCATTCATGGTTGTCAAATTTCATAAATATTATGTGGTTCACAATATTTAGTTCTTTTAAGTCTACAAACTCTTGTTTCAATGACAAATAAGCTTGGCACACTAGGTCAAGTTCCTTATGGATATTATTGTATTTGATGCTCTCAAATTTAATATGGATATATGACCTGATATCCTCTACATGAATACCATTTTCCAAAACTTTCAAAAATTCTCCTAAGGGATCATCCACTTTCAAAATGAATGGATGCTTCTTGAGTAATTATCTTGGCCTCTTACTTATATCACAAACAATTGGATCCATCATTTTAACTTCAAATACTTCATAAACTTCATAAAAGACCTAAATTTTTTGAAATTAGGATATTTTTGACTTTGTACAATGAACACTTTCAAATTCACCTTTACTCACTATCAACTCGCTCTAAATTTCTCCTTAACTCTTTACATAATTGAATGATACTCCAAAATCTTGCTAGTATCCTTTAAATCTTTCAAATTTAATGTTGCATTGATTGCACATCTACCAAAATTCATGAAACCTTTTCTCTTTTAACTAGTAAAATTATTTGACTTTATTCTAACTGATTTGATTGGTGAGTTGCGCTCTTAACCAAAGCTTCCTTAGTACTTTTTCTTCTTCTTGTTAACTTCGCAACTCTTAACATGACTTTTAACATTTTCCCATCTTTCTAATGCCATATTTGATAAAGGTGGTTAATTCAAATGATTTGAATTATATAAGGTAGATAATTTCATTCTTTCTTTAGGTGCATCAAAAATTTGTTCTTCTAAAACTGTACATGGACTTTCTAGATCATTTTCGTTCATAAATACTTCCTTGAATTCTTCAACACACTGTTTGAGTTCTTCCTTCTAATTGTTTCTATTATTGTTCCTTCTATAGTTAGGATTCCTATTAAAATTTATTATATCTATTCTCCAAAATCTCAATCTGTGTCTTAAGTTATTACATAACTAACATATAGGTACATTCCTTCTTTGATTGGTTCCATTCTGATTATCTATTACTTTGCAATTCCTTGCAATACATCCAAGGTTGGTACATTTGTAACATAAAATTTGGTTTCTTTCTCCATTAGGTATTTCTTTTTCATCATATCTTCTTTGTGATCTCCTTCTTTCATTACCTATAGGATTAGTATCCCTAAACATTCTACTATTTCCATTATTAATATCAAACTTAAGTTTCTTACAATCTATTGCTTTATGTCCATAACCATGAAAGTTATAATAGTAGAAATTAGTGATAGGTTTAAAAGACTTACTTCTATAATCTCTCTTCATATGACCAACTTCATTGCATATAAAACATTAAGCTTTGAATTCATTTCTAGCCTACTTAGGTGATTCAACTTGGTCTGTTTTCTTTGATTCATCACATTTCTCAGATAGATTAACTTTCTCAACTTCTTTAGATACTTATGACGATATGCTTGGTTCAATCCTATTTTGATCAGTTTCTTTACACATAGGGTTTTCAAGAACTATATATGGTTCCTTCCTAACTTTAATTTTCTTAGTTGATCTCTCTCCAATAAGTTATCAAAGACTTGTCTTATCATAAGAAGATTTCTAGAAAAAATGTTGTTCATCAAGTTCCTCACTATTAGAATTAAGTTTTTCTAAATGTTGCTTATCTTGAGTTAATTGTCCTTTCATAATGGAATTTTACTTTTCTAATTCTACATGCTCTATTCTAATAGAATCTAATTTAGATGTTACTTGACTCAGATGGGATCTTAGGTCTGTATTTTTAGACTTCAAATCTGGTTAAATCTTAATGTCATGCTTCATAAGACTCAACTTAAGTTCAACAATTTTCAACTCATGTTTGAAGATCTCATTAAAATCCTAAGGTTTACTATTTCATCACTATCATTAGTCTTCTCCTTTGATTCTTTTCTAGATTCTAGATATTCTCTTATCTTTTTGTTTACCAATGTAATATTTTGCATCTTCATAGCTTTCTTTCATGTTGCCTTTTTCTTTTTAACAAAATCAATTTTCTCAAGGGCTTCTTCAATATTTTTCTTTAACTATTTCATATCCATAATGATCTTACTCAAACTATTAAGCCTCTTCTTAGTAACTAAGCTCTGATACCAATTGTTAGAGATAGATAATATTGAGAGGTGGGGCTGAATCAATATTCTACAAACTGTTACCCAAAAATTGGATAGTAGTAATTACTATGCAACAAGCATAAGAAAGTAAACCAATAATGCTTAATAGTAAATATAACCATACACAAAGAGAACTCATAACACCATTATTTGTAAACTATAGAAACCCTAGACAAGGGAAAACCCTAGTGGGGTTGGTACCCACAAGATGATCCACTAAACAAAACAATCTTCTTAAGGATATTGACCTTGTTAGGAGTCTATGAATAACATATAGTGCCTCGATCCTTGTTAGAGGACTAGGCCCTATTAAAATCCTCAACCGTATTAGGAGTTTCTTCAACCATATTAATATTTTGTATCGCAATTATAACTATATGCAAGAAGAACCCACTTCCTAATATGCAATTATATAATATAGTGCTTTTATACAAAAGACATAGATACAAAAGCCTTCTTTATTGCTAACTATCATACTTCAAACAACTTGATCTGACATCACAATTCACAAAAAAAATTTCTCATATAAGTTCACATATCATGAATATAGTTCTCATATTTATGATATAATCCACATTCACATATATCACATATATCTCACACATCCAATACTTCACATAAAGTAACTCTTTACTTATATTATTTCCTTTTAGAAAACTTGTGTGCAGTCAGCTTGATGTAAACACACATTACACTAACTTAGGCTAAATATCTAGGATGTTGTCCCTACAAAGATAAGTAATTATTTCATGATCAAAATAATTCCTTAACACTCTATACCTCTTTACTTGTTGTACTTTGTTATGTTGAGCACACTGCCTTTATAGGTGTTTAGTTTGTAACTTTGGTTGTATTATCTGTACTGACCTTCAAACTTAGGTGTGTCATCATGACACTCTAATATACCTTCCCTTAACTTTTCACATGCCAAATATCTCTATATCCTTTTCTATACCAAAAGAAATCTCTGTGCTACTAGTAATATTGTCTAACAATTACACAAATTTCTACCTCTAACTATAAAATCTTTAGTAGTATATATTGTCCTTATATCCTAAAATATATGTTTCCATAAATGACAACACTAACTCATCTTACCTAGACATATTTCCAACATCATCTCCTTCTCTAATTATGATATGATAGCCACTTTTCACATCAACCTTAGCAAAATATTTTTTTCCACTCAAATAACCCATTATGCTATACATCCTAGAGAAATACTTCACTTTGATCTTATTAATAGCTCTAGAATCAGTGCACATTAAATATTCCTCATTCTTTTTAAGCACTAATATATTAGGTACAACACAAGGATTTAAAATTTCTCTAATTGGACCCTTTTAAAGCAATTCTTGCACTTGTCTATTCAACTCAACAGTTTTAGTAGGTGTCAATCTATGTAATTATTTATTAGGAAAACAAAATCCTAGTATCAAATCCATATAGTGACTAATACTTCTCACATAAGGTAAACCATTAGACACATTATAAGGAATAATGTCTTGAGACTTCGCTAACAAATATTTAACATTAGGTGCATGTTCTAGTTCATATTATCTCTCAATCTTTCAAGAAATTAAGGAAAACCACATATTATGTGCTTTCACATCTATAGAAAAATATTTTGATCTTCCCTTCAAACAAGCATACTCTAATTATGGTACAATGATTATTATCATGCTTTTCTACCCACAGTAACAAAATTTTCTTCCTACCATCAAGCCAGCAAAGAGTACATTGGTTTAGTCTACCATCATGAAAATATTATCTATTATACTTCCAAGGTCTACCTAATGGCCTATGACAATGATATACATGCATAATATCACACAAGCCATCATCATGACAATTTCCAATTTTGAACTTAACAAGCATTGCTCACTTACAAGTAATTTATGATCCTTCTAGATCCAAGCAAAAACATAAGTTTTAGGATGTCTCAATATTTGTAACTACAACTTGTTAACTAGCTCCTTAGATGCCAAATTATCAAAAATTGCAGTATCAATGGATAGAATTCTTCTCAAAATAGGTTATTCATCATCTTCCTCATTCCAAAGAACTCTTCTTGTCATCAAGCTCTCACCATGCTTAGGTTCATTAAGTGTTTTTGTTGCTACATCTAATCTTCTTGCTAGAATTATTGCATTCTAAATCTCCATGTCCTTCTTCTCCATACTTTAAAAAAAATCCCTTAAACCAATATCTATCTTCTCTCTTACCGCCATTATCATTCCTAGAGTAACCAATATAGCTACCTCTAACTTGTTATTACCTCATTTCCTAGAAGATTATTCATTCTATTCTATCTTTCCTTTATCTTGCATTGCATTGTCAGATCTGCTACCCTCTTCAAAGGTTCTTCCTCTAATTTTTTGAAATCTTCCACCTCTACATCTCTGTCTTTTATCATGTTATTTTTCCAACCTTTCTTCAAATTTCAATGCATACATATTTTATTTTTCCATACTATACATCTTAACATAACTATTCCCATCTTGAATAGATATCCTCAAGTTATTTAAGTATCTAGCCAGTTTTCCAACTTCATCATCCACATGTCTAGATTCGATACTCAATTTGTAAAATTCCTTAGTATATTCCATCACACTTATATCATTTTGTCTTAGGTTTTGTATTCTTCTCAATAGGTTAACTTGGTCATATTCAAGAAGAAATTTTTTCTTCATTTTTCCAATCATCTTCACCCATGTTTAAATTTTTATTTTCTTCTTTTTTGTCATTCAATCTACAAGTGGTACCACCAAATTTAAGGATGACCCTTCAAATTTTTGGTCCTACTATCTTCACCTTATTTTTATCAAGAGTTCTTTCATACTAAAAGTACATAACCTTTTCAAAGATTCAATCCAATACTATATTAGTCTCAAGTCTTCCGTCATAGAAAGCAACTTCAATAGTAGGTCTAGAGTTCTCGTTATAAAAAACTCTAAGAATTATTTCCTTATCTTGGTCCACCTCAGGTTCAGGGTTAGGATTAGGAATTTCCTCTTCATCATCACTAACCTTCTTAAGATGTAAACCTCTTCCTTAGTTTGTCTCAACAAATTCAAGTCTTGTTACAATCTTTCTTAACATGTCCATTATAGCACAATCTATATTTCATCTACCTTGAACCATTTTGATAAGAGTTCCTAAAAGATTGCAACCTTTTTCAAGTTATAGGCTAGGTTTTAGATCTACCACCCTACAACCAATCTATTAAGGTTCTCCATGATCCAATTCACCACAAAGAGCTCAAGTTCTAGTATTACTTGATGTGGGGGATGGAAGGATGTCTAGGTGGAATAAACTCAAATTAAACCTACTAACACCCATCTTATAGTACACATGGAAGCCAAACATAGAATTACAACAAAGAGACAAAAGAATACATATATTTATTAATTGATTTGACAAGATAAAAAAAAGCAAACATGACTAGTTGTGAGTCCTTTTGGGTTGTAGAATTATATAATAAATTACAACATCATATTTCAAGTGTGTAGTTGTTATTTTCCTTCTACTGATCATGCTACATCATACTACCATCACAACTTCTCCCTTTCCTCTCTCAAATACAAGTTCTAATATAGCTAGCTAGACCAAAGTCATTTTATTTCAATATAAGTATAGTCTTGGAGATGTAAATCATAACCCAAGAAATGGCTATCAATTATTCATGCACTCTTAGGGATTGGTCCAAACACTACTTAGGAGTCAACTCCCAACTATGCAAGATGATAGGTCATCAAAGGAAACCACACCAAAAGAAATATAATACACCTCATAGGATGCAAGAAGTAGGAAAGAGAGATAGGAAATAATGACACATAACCCAATAAATAAGATATATCATTCTTTTCACTTTTAGAGTAAGGAATGAAAATAGGTCCTCAGCAACATGATAACTATGCGTATCACAAGAATCTAGGTAGAAAAGGTTACATCACAAATATAAAATAGGTACATAAAAGAAGAAATATTTTTGTGTGATTCAATATAGGTCATTGACCCAAGATGCTCATGCATCACCATCCAATGGTGGAGGGTGAAAGTTGGATAAGAGTAAAGTTAGGATTAAAATTTTTGAGAGATTTGAGAGAAAGGATGGATTGGATGGTATGTAAGAGGAAGAATAGGGGATATTTTCTTCTCACCTTGACATAAAGATGGTTGATAGTGAGAGGGAAGACTCGTGTCTTTTGTCTCACAAAGACCATTGAGAGAAAAGTGGCGATACCCTACTCTCAGTGAGGACTCTTTGTACAATTTATCTATGAGTCACCCTTGACTAAATGAGGTAGCTTGACTAATCACTAGAATGTATGAGAGTTGGAAAGGACTTTATCACAAAGAGGAAAGTGTCCCAATAAAAAAGTAATGTGAGGGAAAGTTTTTGTATGACTCATTCCTTTGAGGGCACATAACCCTGTTTGATTCCTTAGGAATGAGACATAGGTGATGATAACTAATCTTAATTAATTATTTGTGTAAATGTGGGGTGTCATGTAACATGGACTAGGGATGTGAACTAGAAGACTTAGTCACATCAATGAGTGTGCAATTAATTAATTAATAAATCACTTAATAGAACTAATTAGTGAATTTAGGATATGGAACTTAACCTAGGTAAAGGAACTTAACCAATTAATTAGTTGACTTATTAAAGTTAATCAAAGAAAGAAATTAATTAAAAATAAAAATATGTAATTAATTGACTTGACAAATTTTAAGTGTATGTATCGAGTTCAAAACTTTACAAAAAGGTCCACATATGAAAGTATGAAATTTACAAAGATGTTCATCCTAGAGCTCTTGATAGATATAGTTTGGATCAATTGTGTTTCCACAATACACACCCCATCTTTGACTTCAAAAATGGGGACCCCTTTGTTTTTTTTCCTTGCATCTTTTAGCTCCTTGATCTATTAGATCACAATCCCCTCTTAGATACCTTGATAGTTAAGAGGTTCTAGGTTATTTTAGGTAGGTTTTTGGGTCCATGTTTTTAATTTCATTTTGTGTTGAGTTCTAAATTTTTCTCTAAGTATTTTATTTTGCATCTTTCACTTTTCATTCCTAGAGCATGATGGTGACCCTTGGGATCCACTAGACCCAAAATGGATTCATGATTTAGATCATAACTAGGTTAATTTTCTTTGATTAGTTTATGACTTTCAATTAAAAATGACTAATAATTACATTGCATGTGTAGATTCAACACATGCATCTTCAGAAGTTGAGGTTAAAAGAGTAGAAGGATTTAAAGTCCAAGCCAATTTTGGACTGTAAGGAAGACATATATCATCAAAAGGATTAGAAATAAGTATACAAGAGTTCTCCCAAACCCCATCTAAGAAAAACCTCGAAACTATTTTTAAATCTAGGAAGTTTTTTTTAAAATAAAATTGTGCACCTTGCACAAGTCCCCAAGGTGTATAGGTATGCAAGGGCACAAATGGGCCCAACTCATCAAAAAATCAAAAGGAAATACACCAGAGTTGTTTAAGATCCCATTTGAGCAATCCTAGAAATTATTTTTAAATTTGGGAATTTTGATTATTTTGGAAATGTTGTACACCTTGCCAAGGTCTACAAGGTGCACAAGTGCACATTTTTTTTTTTCTAAAAGATGCACAAGTGAAAGGTTCCTAGGTGTGCATCTGTGTAGGCGTGAAGATTTATAAACACTTCTAGTTATGCCAATAGTTAACTAATAGTTGAAATTTTGGGACATTTTCATGTGGTGAAAGCATAGTAGTTAGAAGTTTGTTTGTACATAATTTCAAAAAAATAGTGTTTTTAACATGTTTTTTGCAAGGAAAAATCTCTCTATCAAAAAATTACATGAAGGACTTGTTTATATTTAATGAATGATAGTCACTTTTTAAATCAATATTTGTGAAATATATTTCTCCACTCAAACAATCCTTAATGTCATCCATTCTAGGTAATAGACATATATAATTCACTCCTATCTTGTTTATGGCTCTAGAATTAGTACACATTCACCATTCTTTTTAGTTGTCAATATAATATGTACATCACAAGGACATAAACTTTCTTTGATCAGACCCTTATCAAGAACTCTTGCACTTGTCTATTCAATTCTTTATTTTAGTAGGTGTTAGCCTATGTGGTTATTTATAAGGAAAATTATTTCTAGGTATCAAATTGATATAATGACTAATACTTCTTATAGGAGGAAAACCATTAGGTACATCATCTAAAAATTTATCTTGAAATTCAGTCAACAAAGATTCAATCTCAAGTGCATGCTCAAGCTCATCTTATTTCATAGTCTTCTAGGAGTCAAGGAAAAACAAATATTTTTCTCCTTCACATCCTTAACAAATTTATTTCTTTCAACCAAACATGCTCTTACTATGGTACGATGATTCTTAGCAAGTTTCTCTACCAAAGGAAATACTACTTGTTTCTTTCCATCAACCCAAATAGTATATTGATTCAATCTACCATCATGCAAAGCTTATTTATCATACTAACAAGGTCTACCAAACAGAATATGAAAACAATATATATTCATAATATCACACAAAAAATAATAATACTAATTTCCAATTTTTAATTTAACAAGGCATTGTTCACTTACCAATAGTTTATTCTCCTTCTAGATCCAAAAAACATGACAAGGTTTAGGATGTATACATCTTCATAATTATTATTTGTTAACCAACTTCTTGGATTCTGAATTATTTGAACTACCATTATCAATGATCACTTTGCAATATTTGATAGTAACCTTACATCTAGTCTTGAATAAACTCTTTCTCAGAATAGGTTCTTCATTAGGTTCCTCATTCAACAAGATTCTTCTCAACATCAAGCTCTCGCCACACTCAAGTTCATTAGGTGATTTAGTAATTTCTTCAGAAGCCAAATTATTTATATTGTTACCTCTAATCTTTTTTCCTAAACTAATACATTCAAAGGCTCTATGTCCTTCCTCTCTACACTTGAAACAACTGTCTTCAAACCAAGATCTATCTTCTCTCTTAACGTCATTATTATTCCTATAGCTACCTCTAATGTAACTACCTTTCCATCTAGTAGGTTCCTCTTTCCATTCTATTTTACCCTTGTCTTGTATTTTACTATCAGATTTTACCTCTACTTCTTTGAAATCTACCACTTGTTCCTGTTTGTCTTTGATCATACTTATTTTCTAACAACTCTTTAGCTTTCAAAGAATAGTGATATGTTTCTTCCACATAATCCATCTTAACATAAATAATCTCATCTTGAATTGATGTCCTCAAACCATTTAGGTATCTAGCCACTTTCTCAATCTCATCATCTAGATGTCTAGATTTGATATCTAATTTTTAGAATTTCTTAGTGTATTCTTTCATAGCCATATCTTTTTGTCTCAAATTATTCATTCTTATTAGTACATTAACCTAGTTATAATCTACAAGAAGGAACTTCTTCTTTATATTTCCAATCATCTTCGCCTATGTCTTGGTCTTTTATTTACCTTGTTTCTACCTTTGAATCTATAAATGATCCCACCAAAGTGAAGCATGACCATATAGCTTGGTGACTACTATATTTACCTTTCTATTCTCATGGGATGTACTTTCATGCTCAAACAATTTATTCATTTCAAAGATCTAATCCAATAAAACATTAGTCTCAAGTCTTCCATCATAAAAATTAACTTCAACTACAGTATAAAGTTTTCCCTAGATAAAACTCTCAAAATTTTCTCCTCATCTTGTTCCACTTTAGGTTTAGGATTATAATTAGGTACCATTTATTCATCATCACTAATATCCTCAAGATTTACACCTCTTTTCTAGGTTTTCTCAACATTTTCAAGTCAATCTTTAATCTTCCTTAATATATTCATTATAACATTATCTACATTTCTTTTACCTTGAACCACCTTGATAATAGTTCTAGCAAGATCATAACCTTTTAAGTAAGTTATAGGTTAGAATCTAGATCTTCCACCCTACAAGCAATCCAATTAAGGTTCTCTATTACCCCAAATTCACAAGGAAATAAAACCTTTCTCTGATAATGCCTGATGCGAGAATGGTAGGTGAAGGAAATAAATTCCCATCTCCTGACAACTTACCAAGAGTACATATAGAAGTAAACACATATTTAGAAGAAAGAGCCAACTTTATGCATGACTACAGTAATAATTAATTAGATAACTCACATGATAGAATATACTTTCAAACATCCAACATGTCTAATAGTAAGGCCTTCTCGGTTGCATCTAATATCATTAATTACAACATCAAAGCTCAAATTTCACAATCTTGAGACTATCTTATGCCTTGGAAATTCCTCTATGTTAATTTCCTAAATATTATCCAAGTTCAAAAGTTGACATGGTAGGAATTTATTATGAAATAGGTCATTCCTTGGAGGAGAAAAAAAAATAATCATCTAATGATCAAACTAGAATCTGTGCTCTTAAGGATAGGACCACACATGATCCAAGAGATGTTCTTCAAACATGCAAGATGCCACATCATTATAGGAAAGTACATAGAAATTAATTCCATGGTACGTAGAATGAAAAAAGTGAGTGGAGAAAGAGGCATGACAATCCAAGCAAAAAGAACATTATGTTTTGTGCAAGTAAGGTAATGATCACCAATCATTCCACAATAACATGCCTACTATGCACAAATTGAAACTAAGAGTAGCAATGATTACTCCTCAAATAATAGTCTAGCACAAAAAGAAAGTAATATTTTTTGGTTGATGCAAGATTTCTCATTGACCCAAGATTCTCTCTCTCTCTCTCTCTCTCTCTCTCTCTCTCTCTCTCTCTCTCTCTCTCTCTCTCTCTCTCTCTCTCTCATCTCCTTCCCCCCTCTCTCAATATATATCACACTCTTAATATATCTCATTTCTTCTAGTTATGCATAACTTGATGGGGTCTCTCTCTATATATCATACTCTGAATATATCTTATTCCTTCTAGTTATGCATAACTTGATGGGGTTATGAAGAACTAGATGCAATTCTTTAAGTTCTTCATAACATGATCACATTTTATTAAGCATAAAATGTGACCATGTTAAGGTTGTAGGTTTACAAAATAGAAGTAGACCAACCACACATAAAAAATGGGGTAAGACCAAGATCCATCCCTTTTTATTAGATTAGATCAATACAAGTGGGAGTATCAAACAAAAATGTAATATGCAAAAGGATGAATGACTCAGGTTTATCTACCTCTCAACTCCACCTTAAGAGGGTTTAAGAAAGAATATAAAATAAAGTAAATTATGGAAATAGGAAAAGGAAAGATGATATATCTCAAAAAATTATAGACCTAAAAATGAGATGTTAAATGATGTCAAAAACTGTAGTAACTCAAGATTTAGGGTAGAAATTATGTGATACACAAAACCTAGAAATTGTTTTATGGTCTATTAGAGCCGATCTCAAGCATTAGGGGTGACCTACTTAGCCTTGATAGAATAAGTGTGATGTTGATTTCAATTTCATAGTTTTGTAGAGAGTTAGAAACAGTTTTCAACATGGAAATGCGTTCATCAATATGAGATCCAAAACTTGTAAAATAAAGAGTTGTTTTCTTTTTTCTTGAGAATGTTGGGGGGTGGGTTCCTCATTCAAATCCTAGTTTAGGAATTAACCTTGAATTGAAATAAAGACAGAATGATAGTAAGAAGTAGTGATAGATCTAACATGAAGAAATGTAAATCTATGAATATGCTCTTTAATTTGGAATATAAAAAAAATGTAGATGAAATAGCTTTAAAATAATTTTCAAAAACCCTAGAATGGAAATCAATGTGAACCTAAAATCTTCATGAAGGAATGTTCTTGATTTCCTCCTTATGGATATAGACAATTATATATCTTGAACATACTAAGGGAGATATTGAATGTTGACAAGTCAATATAAGATCTAGCATGAACTTTTCCAGTAGCTTCAATTCATAAATATGTCATCTTTAATGGAAATATAGGTGGAATGCATTGAAATCTTGAAGGATACTTGAGAACATGAGAGATAGAGTGCTTGAAATTGTGAATGCATGATCATGAAATTCTTGGATATCACAAATAGAGAAAATGGAAAGGTTCATATAGGGTTTAGAATTGACTAACTCCCATGGGCCGACCTATCTATAAATTAACACCCTGAAACTATCAAGACATAGGGCCTAAATAGGGTACCCCAAAAAGGACCCAATTAGGGTAGAAATGCATCCCTGATTGGCCCATTTAGGTCCCACTATATCCTTAATTTTTGTGGGCACACTATGTCCCTATCAATTAGGGCCTAGATTCTCTAAGATTCTTCTATGATCTTAAAAAAGGTCTTGGATCCTAGAAATCAGGCAAAGAATATGAGATATAGTCATTATAGTGCAAAGAGAAGATTCCAAGTAGATAGGTAAAGGGAAGGGAGGACCTAGGAGGATAGATCCTACCTCAACTATAACACCATGAAAATAGTACATTTAAAGAGGACCTATTATGTCTCACCCCTATTCCACCTAGGTGAAAGGAAAGAAAAGGAAAGAAAGGAGGGTAAGTGTAAGGATATTGATGATATCAAACTAAATGGGTGCTAAATTTTTATTAAGTTAGAGTTCTTCCAATTTAAGATGGTACATTTAGCCACCAATTTAGTGAGAGCATGAGTTAACCCACACTCTTGATAAAGTAGAGAGAATAAGCATTTGACAAATAATTACAAGATAGAACATCACTTAGTCAAAGGGAATAATCCCACAAGACCAAGGGTACTAACTCCACATTCATGCACTAAAGTGAAAACTAAAAAGAACTTAAAAACTAAAAAGACATAATAAGGGGTTAGGACTAAGTGATTAGATAATAAATACAAGAGAAACATCATTAATCAACATAGCTTTTTGAATTTATCTCTAGTATCTTGAAATAAAAGAGAGGGAAGTGAAATAAAAAGGGATTACTTTGCCTAGTAAAGTGCCTATCCTATACTATGAATGACCAAGAGAGCTCTTGCAAAAGATGGTGTTGAATGGTCTAACAAGGAGGTAACTCACTAGTCAACCCACAAAAGTTCCATCCATAGATCAACATCCTTCATATGACCATAGCATGGTCCTATAGAAAGTGTGTTACCCATATATGAGACTTACAATATTATGCTTGAATGCACTACTTATATTATGACCTAGCAATTTGTTATTTATTTCCCAAATATAAAATTTGGCATATATGTTTAGATACATTACCCACATATGGGATTTAGGAACCTATTATGCATTACCCATAGACTAGATTTGTAATATGTTTTTGTGTGTGCAAGAGACAAAGAGATGAAGTAACAATACACATATTTGAACATAGCTTGGAAATCATAGAAAGAATCTAAAGCTAAATTAGTCTAAAATATGCTCAAAATCCATATTTTCTACCCCATGAGAGAAATAATATGTATTTAAGGAGGGCATATATATGCCCCCTCCTTATCATGTCTAGATACTAGACATGAGAAGGAAGATAATTATGATACCTACTTCATTCAACAAGGATATATACTTAAAGAAACAATGCATATAATGTTCAAATAAAAGAACATGAACTCTTACAATTTAAAAACATAGACTAATTATGAAAATGATATATTGCTAATGGAAAGAGAATCCTCGAAAGGGATAAAATTAATGAAAATACATCCACCTAAGAGGAGTTGTCTATTAAGACAACATCTCCAAGAAGATGAGAAAAAGAGCAAGAATACACTTATTCATCCTCCTATATATAGGTGAAATAAGGATCCTTGGATGGAGGATTACAATCTCTAAGTTAGAGAAAATGTATGTAATGGACAAATTTTTACTTGATAGAGAAGAAGTGATGACTTAGGAAATGCACCTCTTGCAAGACAAAATCCATAGTGAAGACACAATTCTTCATAATGAAAGGTTAGTGTCATATAATAAGTTACAAGTTTCACATAACCTTAAAGAATGTAGAATCATAGAGGAGAGGATAATGAATATGCAAATATTCTTTCCCTCCAAGTGTGAGAAAATAAAATGAAATCTATGGTGGATTATATGACAAGATCTTAAAGAATATAAGGATTATTTGTAAGAAAAAATTGATAGTCATGCATGAAACAAAAACATCCAATATCTGACAAGATAGTTATAATGCTACACCATAGAAGGAAAGAAAGAAACATCATAGGATAAGCAATAGAAAATATATCACACATGAAATAATCTACAAATTATCATGATATGAGAAGCATGAATATCTAAGATATGAAGTATGATTTGATAAGGAAAAATACATAGCTATGCATGTAACAAAGAAGTTCATAGCTACATATAAGAACATTTTATAAAAAATACAAATCTATAGAGGAATAAGAGAGGAAAGAATTAAATTATAACATATAAAGAAACATAAGAACTCTAACACATAGAGATAATTCATACATGCAATTAGGAAGTACCAAATTACATAAAGAGAAAAATATAAGAAATAATGATTACTCAACTCTACCCCTATATAAAAGAAATAAGACATCTTTTAGAAGGAAAAGAAAAAAAAATTGTCCCCCAAGTAGAGGAAACCTATTGGGAGATTCCAAATGCACATTATATATAATGATGGGGAATCCACTCCAATAGGTAATATCAAAGACTAAGTGAAATTATGTAGAAATTGTAACACCTCATGATTAAAAGGAATAATTTCTAAAGAATCTTTTTCCTTAACATAGAAGAAAAAGTGGACACAATAGAGAATCATGTGAGAATTATCATAATGAAAGGAACACAAAAATGTGAAAAGACAACATTCAAGAGGGATGCTATTTTTTTATCAATTGAGCAATAACTACTTGAATATACACCTAATTTGCCTCACAATAGGTGTATAATAATCATGCCCAAGGCCATACTTAGGAATAGTATATTCAATCTAAGGAATATTTTCCCCACCATGAGGTGCATTTAATTTGTCAACTTAGGGATGTATACTTCAAATGGTTAGAACAATATG
Source organism: Cupressus sempervirens (assembly GCA_028749045.1). Taxonomy (NCBI): domain Eukaryota; kingdom Viridiplantae; phylum Streptophyta; class Pinopsida; order Cupressales; family Cupressaceae; genus Cupressus; species Cupressus sempervirens. The sequence continues at coordinate 241,363,383 of CM053792.1, forward strand.
TACACTAGGTTTTTTAATGACTCATTATGTTTATGCTATAGGAAAGTAAAATGTAAGGAAAGAATCTAGACTAGTGCTATAGGAAACTAACACACTTAACTCTTCACCGAAAATAATGCTGAAAATACAATTAAATGGTAACTTATATTCCAACTCAATTCATCCAATATAACTATTCTTACAGATGTTATAGGAACACTCACAAAGTATGATGCTATAGGAAGGAACTTATAACATCTACCTGCAATACTAAAAATACTAAAAATAAATCTATACTAATCTAATCTAATCCACCTTCCAAGTGGGCTCCCTTGGTTGGCTTCTACTAATCTACTAAAATAGAGTGTAAACCAAGAGTTATTTCATTATGTTCCAAAAATTCCTTACATGAAAACAATTCATAAAACTATAAGAACAACTCACTGCAAGAGTCAATAGCTTCTTTTATAAACTTCCTTCTAACCTCCTAACAGCATTGATTTGATCCCTATAAATAGAGGATTGACACTTATTCAAAAAATTAAAGAAAACCAAACTAACTACAAATCCATCATAAAGAAAGAAGGAAATAGTTCACGGTATGAGGAATAAAGTCTAAGCAACTGATTTGACACAATAGTGAATGCTAAGACAATATAGCAATTCTTCATAGCTCCTCCTTGGTAGTGGTTATGTCTTTTGGTACTATTATGACTTCTTCCACTCCACCATGGATAAACCTTAATTTTTCCTCCTTTAATGCCATTAGCCATCTTCAACATTCTCCCTTAAATGCTTCTGACCATCTTCAGCTTCCCTTACTAACAGGTTAGTTATAATATAAAGATATTTGCAAGTAAGCATAATCAAATTAAATCAAAATATTAGAATACACATTTTTATGGTTATATGAAATACTACATTATATTTATAATATTGGTAAAATATGACATACTATCTACCCATGGGTTAATGGTTCTATTTTGGGCTTTAATCATTAGTTCAGATGAAGATAAAGTCCACAAATGTCTTGGTGGTATTAAAATAGAGTATTAAAATTATCATAAAATAGAGACAAGAATTAGCCTCTTCATTTGCTCCCTTGTAAATTGATTCTTGTCTCCAAGCATTGCATTTCCTATTTAGTGATCTAAATTATCCAACATTAGTCCTTCCTCTCCTACTACTTTTGAAGGTGTAGTAGAATCCTCATGTTCTCTCCCAAACTTCCCTTCTATTATCCTCCTGTAGCTTGTCAAGTTTGTCAGCATTAATATCATAGAGGGGCCACATGAGCATTAGAGGTTGCATTGTGATTGGGCACCATAGTTTTGGCCTAACTTGCTTCCCCAATTGTATATATGTTGGAACTCAGTGAAGGGTGGATTCTAAATTGATAGGACTATGTGGCTTTGATCTTTTGAGTGACTCAGGTAATCTAGCCCACCTACTTTTAACAATAACCATGTCTCTCTGAAATTTAAAGTAAGTTAGGTTCTCATATTTTGCATAGACCTTGGTTCTAGTAGTGAAGATTCTATCCCTTACTCCTTTGTTCTTATCCCCATAAGTTAGTCTAAACCAGTCCCTAAGAATTTCTTCTAGTTTATTGCTCTCAGCTCTCAATGACAAGGGCTCTATTATTTCCTCATCTCTGTAATTATTCAAATGTCTATCACAATTAGCTTTATTATGCATCTAGGACATCAAAGACCACAAATGTATATCCCCTATGTAGAGTAAAGGATTCCATTGAGTTTCTGTTGGAATGATAAAATTATGCATATATAACTCACATAGGCAGTTCTGCTACCAAGATGGAAGAGTTTGATATAAACCATAGAATTCCTGAGCTGATTTAAATTTAGCATTTATATTCTTGAGGGCTAGCATAAGTTGGAATAAAAAGAATTTTTCCTTTATACACATAGCATAAATCCAACGTAGTGGTCTGTAAACAAGTTCTTGATCAACCAATTTGAGGGCATGATCCATCCTTTGTTTTTGGTTTGCCAATTTCTCTTTCAAATATGTAATTTCTTCACCTTGGGACATCATGAATTTCTTCATCTTCTTCCTCTCCTATTCCCATAGGGCTGCAACAAGCATATATTTTTCATAAAACTGGAAAAGAAGTTTTTGCAGGGTAATGGGACCACTATCCTCTTCATAGTTATTTTTCTTTTTTTGTTGTTCCCTCCATGACTATTCTAAGAAATTTGTAAGCCATGTGGGCTTATAGGGAACTAGGCCAGTGTCTTTACAGTTTGGAGTACCTTGTTCACCTATTGGGGAATCATTTTGATTTTTATTTACTTCAACCCTACATTCCTCATTAGGGTTTTTAGTAGATGGTTTGGATGAATTAGACTAAGCTTCTATTGACACTGTAGAAGTTTGTCGCCTCATTCTAGGACTTCTTCTCATAGGGGTCTCCGTAGGTATTAAAGTCTTCTTTCTACTTCTTCATTTTGGTGTCTATATTGTAGGAGTGACAACTATAGGACCCATCTTAGTTTACTTTTTCTTTGCAACTGCAGGGTTTGGCTTTTCTACTACTAGAGCCAAGTTCTCTTCTTGTAATTTCTATTTTCTCTTCTTGTAGGCAGAAGGTATTTTAGTCCCTTGAATAGGTAAGGGCACATTCTCTTGCACATTGTCAACATTACCACCTTGAGTGCTTTGCTTGGTAGGTTCATCAATGGGAACTACATTTTCTTCACTGGGTTGTTTATTAAGGATAGCTTGGGGTTGTAGAGTTTTATCTTGGAAAAATTCTGCCCATGTCATGGGAGAGGTATCCCTAAGTGATCTCTCTATAAGAAATTTGATTAGGGCATGATGGGTGATAGAGTTGTCCTTCCCCTTTTGGGTTTCTTCATCACTAATGCATAACATGTTATATAAGAAATTACGAATATTTACTGGATAATTGTACCTTATGTAACTAAGAAATTTAAAATGATGTGCATGTAAATATGAAAATCTTCCTTCACAGGTGAGGTACCTGATAATGTGCATAACCAACTCATTGTATGTCGGTAGAAGAGATATCCTTTTGCAACCTTGCTTGGTGATATCTAACTGAGGATCAGTTGGTATGACAAAATAAGCCCTGGTTGATCTTGCATCACACGTATTAGGATAATGTTCTCCTGTTGCTGGTAACCCAGTTATTTCTACTATTCACTCTTTTGTAGAAACAACTGTTAAAACCCATACAATAGCTTCTCCCTTATTAAATATTCTTGTAAATTCTATGGTTGCTTCTTCATCAAATGCAGTTAAACTTAGGAAGTACCCTAACCAACCACACACAGTAGATCTCCTCACTACCTCTATGTCTAAGAGTAAAACAATATGCTCTATCGATTCTCGTTGCTACAACGGTCCACCCATTTTTGCTTGACAATTTCACTCTCTGCTCTACTTGCACTATTTCCTTCCTGTAATTGAGGCTTTCCTTTTGTTGTTGTTTTACAGACCCATTTTCACATTTCATTTTTTTTAGCTCATTAATGTCATAACAATTCGTTATGAATAGTAATAATGTGGTATTAATGAGAGTAAATCATGGATATGTGAAAATCATCCAAAAATGGAATTTAGATCAATTGAAAATTAAATATGGGTCACATCATAGCCTGAAAGTAAGGAATCATTCAAGAATAAGGGGTATGACAACTAGACACTTGTGTAATTATAGCAATTGAGGTTCATCAAAGAAGTATAAAGATTTGGGAAAAAATAAATCTTTATGAATAAATAGGAATGTCATTGGGTTTTAGTAACCTTCCTTGCCCCCTATGAAATATGGACAAGTGTCCACACTTGTCAGACTGAGTATGGGGTATGGAACTAGCATAATGCTGCCATAATATAAATAATGCAATACTAGATATAAGCAATGAAATCCATGTGCTATAAATGAATAAAGATTTGAAAGGCTTATACTTGTTAGCTGATCATTGCATGTACCAAAAGGTGGCATAAAATACATCAACAATGGCAACATACATCAGCAAAATTCTGGTGTTTATTGAGACCATTGTAAAATGATGACATGGAAGGTAGGTGGGTGGTAGGTAAAGAAGTCAGGTGAGTTGGAAAAGAAGAAATTAGGAGACTAATGGAGTAATTTGGAACTTTATGTGGACATAAAGGTTTTATTATGGGCATGCACAAAGAAATTAGTATTGAAGAGCTATGGGTAGGAGGTCAACACCTTCTACTACAGGAAGAGTTACCTAGTGTGCATTTGAAGTTGGCTATTGAAACTGCTGCAGGAAGTCCTCTTTTGTTTAGGGTTATTTATATAACTTGAGTCTATGGCCATTGACTAATAATTTAAAAGGCACTAGATCAATGGTACTTTGTTAGATAGCTCCATTTGAAAATACATGGTTTATTTCAAAGGGACCTAGCCATTGTGTTTGTAGCTTGCCTAGCATATATTTAAATCTGGAATCACATAGCAATGCCTAGTCACCAAGTTGAAATTGTTTATTCTTAATGTGAGAGTCATGTCATTGTTTCATTTTATTTTGTATGTTTTTGGTGCATTCCAAAGTAGCCTTGCACATTTCATCCAAAGAATTAAGATGCAAAAGACATTCTCTCTATGCTGTAGGAAGTTCAATGTTTAGCTCCAATGCTATTCTTAAAGTTTTATGTTCAAATTCAATGGGGAGCATTGCTACTTTCCCATATAGTAGCTCAAATGGTGTGAACCCTGTAGCAGTCTTCCATGTTGTTCTGTAGGCCCAAATAGCTTCTGGTAGTATGCTATTCCAATCCCTTCAGCGCAAATGAACTATTTTTGTTAAGATGGCCTCTATCTCCTAATTTGTAACTTCTTCTTGTCCATTAGGTTGAGGGTGATAGGGGGTTGATTTTTGATGTCTGATATTGTATTGTTTCATAAGTTTTGTGATCAGGTTAGAAGTGAATTGAGCACCTTGGTCAGTGACAAGTTCTTTGGGTACACCATAGTGAGTAAAGATTTCTTCGTATAGAAATTATGCAACTTTGTGATCACGAGCATGCTTCATTACTTTGACTTCAACCAATTTTGTTAGGTAGTCAATGCACACAGGGATATATGATTTCACATTGGATGGAAAATCAATTGGACCAATGAAGTCCATGCTCCATTTATCAAATGGTGTTAATGTCAATCATGGATTGAGAAGCATTTCATCTGTTCTTGTTGGTTTCCCCATCCTTTGACATTTATCACACTTCCATGTATAGTTAGCTACATCTTTGTGAAGCATAGGCCAATAGTAACCAGTTGTTAAAATTTTCAATGCTATTCTTTTTGCTACAAAGTGTCCTCCACATGGTTCATTATGACATGCATGTAGAATGTCATATGTTTCATCTTCTCTCATACATCTCCTCATAACTTGATTAGGTCCAGTGTAAAATAAGATGTTATCAATCCAAGAAAAATGAAAACTTTTCTCTACTAGGAGCTTCTTTTCCTTGTAAGAGAAATGCACTAGAATTTTATTAGCTACAATATAGTTAGCAATATCTACGTACCATGGAGTTTGGACAAAAATATGCAATAAATGTTCATCTATAAATGCATCATCTATCAGAGTAGTGTCATTCTCATCATGATGGATTCTTGATAGATAATCAGCTAGCACATTGGCTCTCCCAAGCTTATCAATGATGATGATATCAAATTCCTGCAAAAATAGTAGTCATCTTACTAACTTTCCTATAATAGTAGATTTTTTCATGTGGTATTTAATTGATGCATGATCAGTACAAAATAAAATTAGATAGCCAGTTATCTAATGCCAGAATTTGTTCAGAGCATAAACTATTGCTAATAGTTCTTTTTTAGTGACTGTGTAGTTTAATTCTAGTCCATACAAGCTCTTGCTAATATAGTAGATTGTATTTTCAAGTGGTTGGGATTTTTTGTCCTAGGACTGCACCTATGGCATAGTCATAAGCATCTGTATGTATGTGAAAAGGAAAAGTCCAATCAAGACCCCTAAGTATTGGTGTAGTGGTCAACAATGATTTAAACTTTTGAAAGGAGTTGTCACATTCCTTTTGTCTAGGTAAATTCAGCCTCTTTGGTAAGAAGGGTATAAAGAGGACTATGTAGTGCCTCTTTTGTTTGTACTCTATACCTTGTCTATTTTGATTCAAGAGATACTTGATACTCTTATTTTGTACCTTATGATGACTCGAGGGTTGGATGTTATACTTTGACTCAATACCATAGATGCTATACTATTATGTTGTTTAGTTTATCATTTTGCATGTTGATGCTATTCTGATCTATAATGTTATCTAGTTTTATGGTTTATTTGGACATATTTGTTGATTATGTTATGAGATGAATTTTATGCTATGGTTATTTACTTCATTCTTCTATCTTTATGCTTCCTACAAATGTGAGTGATGTAAATGGATTAAATAGCTATTTTAATACATGTTGTTTTGTGTATGATATTATATAAAATTGCACTTGATCATGTGTTTCAGTGTGTAGGAATTATATCCCTCGCAGTGGAAAATGGAGTTAGTGATTCAGTTGCTCATATTTTGCCAATGTCATCCCTCTATGGTCGATGTACCCTTATTTAGTTGTCTAATCTAAACCTTTCAGTGATTAGTAAATCCAAACTCATTTACATTATGTAATTAGACCAATGAGTGTGTCTGTGCATTTAGAAGTTCACATTTGTTGTGAAAGTGTTAAGTGATTTTCTGTGATTTTGGGTTTTTGGGTTTTAAATCTTTTCAAATTTAATTTGTAGTAGCTTTTCCTTAGGTGAATTTCCATTACAGATAATAACCTTTTTTTTTTGGGTTGATTTGGAGTTTAGCTACTCCAGCTAGCTGATTTCTAGAATTGACTATTCACTCAAAAAGTGAATAAGTATTGGAAAAGTGAATTCATTATTCACTTCACTTTTTAGAATTTGAAATTTGAGAGCCATTTTGGAAATCCTCTTTTGAAGGATTCTTGTTTAGTTCATTCCGGGAGCTGTGAGCATGGGATCTTTGTGAGGTTGGTCTCGTTGGATTCAGCTTGGGTAGTTTATGCTTTGTCGTCATTTTTAGTAGATTTTGCGAGTGATTAATTTTATTGTGCAAGTTACTATTTCTGCCCCTTTTGCTGTTAGGTAGGGCTTTCTCATTTTAATTTTTTTGCATTGTTTCAGCTTCCAATTCTTGCAGCAATTTGTTAGGAGGCCTTGAACTAGTGTTCCCCTCCATTTTTATTTGTTGGTTCTACCCGGTTGGTCAGGTACGAAAGTTTTTCCTATTTTTTGAAATGGGGGTTTGGGTTTTTGAGCTATTATGCTGGTCATTTTTGCATACGGTGCTCGATTTCATTTATTTTTGGATTTTTTTAGGGTTTTTGCACCCAAAGGCCAAATGGGTTTTAATTTTAAATTTTTTCCAAAATTTGAGGTTTTTGCCTTGTTTTGCATGCCACCCTATTTTCTTGGGTTTTTTCGACACAATGTGGTTTGTGGACTTGGATGATTTATTTGGATATCTATTAGACCACTTTTGCACTTTTTTGCATTGGGATGCATATAGCATCCATCATCTCGATTACGTTTTCGGTTGATTGACTTATGTTTGTGTTCTCATCCTGTCCTTGTGCATGATCTTCATGATGGTGATGTGCCACACATGTGTACATGTGTCGGGTGACTTGCGAGGCTAAATCTTCTATGGTACTTCCAAAAGTTGTGATCATTGGGGTTGGTTTGGGAGTTTGCATGCCTATGGGCACTTATCATTGGATGAGCATGGGTAGGGTAGGGTAGCATATGGAGGGGGCTTTTGCTGTGCATTCTGGTGTCCATTTCCTATTTGACTGAAGAAGTTTGTAATTAAGTGATAACTAAAGAAAATATTGGGTGGTAATAGAACTAAAGATAATAAAATGCTTGTGCCGAGCCATTCCATTGAGGGATGCTGAATCCGCATGATCCTAGCTTGGGCTTTTCGATGCCAAGCGACTGTTCATGATGTCAGCCTACTTAGTAGCCTTTGAGATGTCTGACTAGGACCTATAGTTTATGCATTTTATTTGTCTTGGGTTTAGTCATGATACTATTTGGCATGTGTGTTATCCATAGATGTTGGTTTATGTGTGTTTATGGTTGGATCATTATCTCCATCAGCATGGTGGGTGTGGACCTATGGGTACCACATGGTTGGAAGGCATAGCTACCTTCACCATTGCTAAGGACCAATGTATAGAGGTGATCTTATATCCTAGTGCAACTATTACTGAACATGTTCACTTGGTACTTCAGTTTACAGAGTATGCTTTTTGTGATTTATGGTTTCATTGGGATGTTGTTTATCATGTTTAGATGATCTTATTTTTGATGCATTCCTTATTATGATGATTAACATGTGATAGGTGATGTTTTCTACTTGCAAGTTTATCTTCTATTGTACTACTAGCATGTTAGATTTCCTTATGCTTTTGGTTATTAGCATGTTTAGTAGTGACATCCCTATTACGAAAATACCGACGATTTGATCAGTGGCTTGGGATGTTATGCGCGGGGGATGGCTAGGGCCCATGATGGTCTTATGATGCCATTGATCATTGGGAGGAACCATATACTTAGTTATTCTATACATTGCGATGTTATTTCAGTTATTGTGATGTTCCTTTAGTTCATTGTGATGTTCCCTCTACACTTTTACTCTTTTTGTTAGATGGTTAGAAGTTGTTCTTTCCATATTTCCTTATTTGATTCGAGAGTTCTTGCCTTGAGATGTGGATCTAGTACTCCCTGGTGTGGAGCTTTTGAACTCAGTTTTAGTCTATTGTTTGTCCTTAAGAGTTTTTCTTTATTTTCTTGGGTGACCTTTTATCAACATTTTGCAACACAAAAATGTATCACACACCCATTGTAATTGTATCATGCATCCCCTGATTCTATCGCACACCTCTTGGAGAAATATCATTTGATACTGGAAAGTATCACACCTCCTTGTAAGAAATGTTGTATGAAACTCTTAAAGTGTTGCATGCCTTTGGGAGAAGTATCACCCAATCCCTAAAAGTGTTGCCCTACTTCTTTAGAAATTTCGTGCGATACTTTTTTGTGTTGTATTAAAGTATCACCTAGTTTTTGTAAAATCCTATGTAGGCAAGCAGTAGGCACTTTTTGGTCTGGTCCAAACTTTTCAAGAGTTGATTTGGATACCCTATTCAGTGTTCTTCAACCCTATGGTGTTGCATTTTGATTCCAGTTGTGTGTGTTTTAGTTGTCAGTCTCTTGGGGTTTAAAATATATTGTTTAAGTATAAGTTGATGTATATTTTAAGATACTTAAGATATATTTTAATATATGCGATGATTCATTTGAGATAGGTTCCAGACCTCTACAAGTTAAGATAAAGATTCTATGAGATTTTAGGGCTTGAGAAATCTAGACTTAGCCAAATTTCAAGGCTTTAGGATTTCAGACTTAGCCAAATTTCAAGGCTTTAGGATTTTAGACTTAGCCAATTTTTAGGAGTCAACATTTGTCTTTCAGCTTGGTTGATCTCATATGTTTTCTTATTTATGTTTTGGTTAGTAGTGGCATTTGGAGATCCGCTGGTGTTGGTTATTTGTTAGTCTTCCATTGTGATCTTTATGATATGTGTAGGTTGTTATCATGTGCACTTACACTTGGTTTTAAAAAACAAAAAATCTTTTTTTTTTTCATCCTTCTTTCCAAGGATCTCCAGGTGAGGCATTACAAACTAGCTATTTGACTAAAATCCTAAATGAATCTTCTATAATAACCAGCATGTCCTAAAAAAGATCTGACATCTTTCTGTTTTGTAGGAGTGGGGAGTGTGAGAATTACTTTTACTTTTGCAAGGTCTACTTGGATTCCAACTTTAGAGATAAAATGTCCCAATACTTTTCCTTCTTGCATCATCAAGAAGCATTTCTCGCTATTGGGAGATAGATTGTGCTCTTCATATCTGATGAGTACCTTCTACAAGTTTTTCAAAGCTTTCTCAAATGTGACACCAAATGTAGTGAAGTCATCCATGTATATCTCCATGTAGTCATGCAATATATTAGTGAAGATGTTGATTACAACTCTCTAGAAAGTAGCCGATGCATTAAATAAACCAAATGGTAATACATAATAAGCATAAGTACCCCAAGGAAATGTAAATGTGGTCTTCTCCTAATATTTTGGAGTAATACTTATTTGGTTGTATCAACTATATCCATCTAAAAATGAGAAGTATTTCTTTCTAGCCAGATTATCTAAAACCTGATCAATAAAAGGTAAAGGAAAGTGATCTTTCTTTGTGGCATTATTTAATTCTTGGTAGTCTACATAGATCTACCACTTCCCTCCTTTCTTAGGTACAATAACTGAAAGTGATACCCATTTACTATTAGAAATTGGATAGATAAATCCAACATCCAATAATTTTTGCAACTCTATCTTAACTATTTCACGCAATGTTGGATTTATTCTCCTTTGAGGCTATCATTGATATATATCCTATGGGTGCAAAGTTTAGGACTCAATCCTACCATATCCTTATAATCCCAAGCAAAGGCTATTTCATGTTGATTGATGAGCTTGGTTAACAGTTCCAATTGGGATATGGACAACTAATTGTTTACATGAAGATTATGACTAGGGGAAAGTTCCACAATAGTTGTTAATTCTACCATTGACACTTTTGGTACTGGTCTTGTAGATATCTCTCTTGGCACTAGCTAATCAATTATTTTAGCAGTCACTAGGTAAACACAATCTTCATAGGTACGTAGTTGTAAGACATAACTTTCATTAATATCTTTGGCTACTATACACTCATTAGTGAGAATGCTTTGTACTATATCATCTTCTTCCTGTACTTTTAGAAAAAGATTATTTATGCAACATCATAAGCTAGGCTAAAAAAATTAGTTCTTCCTCTTCATCTCCTAAATATGGCCAAATAAGTTCTCCCAAATCTGGTTGGGGTTGGGTAGGTGGATATAGTTCTAACTTCCTTATATTTTGACCATTTGAAATTGTCATATTGCCTAATCTACAACTAATTTTGGTATTATTAATGGCTAACCAAGGTCTTCTTACTATGACAGGATGGCCAGCAAGTTTGACTTTGGGTGATAGTATAAAAAAATTAGCAGGTTGCTCCCATGAATCTAAAGTCAATATCACATCTTCTATGAGACCATTTGGAGTGATAGTCAAACTATCTACAAGTTGTAACACTATGGGATTTGTCCTTAAGCCCTCCATGCATAATGTAGGCATTGTATCTTTTCTCATTACATCAATTGCTACTCCAAGATCAACTAAAGCATTTTTCACAACCTGTCCATTTATAATCAAGTTAAGCATTGGACTACCAGGGTCTGAATACTTTGGTGTTACTACCTTTGCTAACATGATATCTACTAGTTACTTAACAACATGAACTATTTTATTGTCTTTCTACTTCCACCCTGGCTTCTTAAAATATGCTTCCTTAATAGGCTTTCCATAAAGAGGGACATTCTTGATAGCTTGAAATAGAGGAATTTGAACATGCATGTTTTTTCAGCTACACAATAATGTCAAATGTCTCCTCCTTTTGGGGTATAGATTTGTCTTTATCCAGCCTTTATGGAAAAGTAGGATTCACTATGACATGGTTAGTAGTCTTGCTAGATACATCAGTTGGCAAGTTGATATCTGGCAGTACCACTTTTGGAAGTGGTGCTACAAGAGTATCTACAAATTCCATTATATAGGGTATTCTGGTGCAAACAAAGTCTTACCTGACCTTAAATGTATATCAAATACTTGTAAGGAATATATAGGGGATTGTTGAGTATCTATAGTGTACATTTGTTGTTGTGGTTGCTTGTTTTTTGGCTTTGGTTGAGGCTCAGTAGGCAACCAAGTTGGCTTAGGGTTAATATTAGTTGTTGTAGGAGGTGTCATTATTATAGGAGGTGTATTTGGAGGTGGTAGTTGTGGATTACCAAGATTTTGGTTAGGCCATTATAAAGGTCCTCTCCATTGATTATTAGGCTGCCAATTTCCCTACGGTGGTTTCCAGTTGTTCTATTGGTTTTTCTATTGATTTTTTTGTTAGTTTTTACATTGGTGATTGTACTGGTTTGGCTAAGAAGGTTGTGAGTACTAGGAGGGATTCTAATAGATTTGGTTCTGCCATTTATTATTATAAAAATTTGAAAATTATAGAGGATCTTGAGGCATACCTTGTCTCGAGGCCCATGGTCAACATTGAGCAATGAAGAACACTTGATCATTGTCCCTGTCTATCTTCATGTACTCATTTAGCAAATACTGGTTCTCTAGGTTGGCTACTAGTTTACATGTGCAGTCTTGCTTTTATTTGTGGGAATGAGGACAATACTTAGCCAATCTTAGTTCAACTTCTACATGCTTCTTCTTTGTAGTCATTATGTTGAGATGTGTAGTGACATCATTTATGATGTCCTACTTGAAATCTAATAGTAGGTTAGATATCTCAAGCTCTAAAATACCCTAAATGGTTCTGTTAATGATTATGGAACGAGGTCCTCAACCTTTCTTCATAGTTGACCTTGAATAGTTTTGACAAATTTTCTTGAGGTCATCCAAAGAAGATATATATACATCACCACTAGCCATCAGGTCTAGTGCTTCTAGACAGTTATCATGCACACCTCTCAAAAAGACTAGGTTTTGTAAATCCTTAGACAATAGATGCTAAGGGTTCTTCTATAGTGTATAGAAGAAATGTGAAACATAGTCTTCCAATGTTTCTTCTTCCTTTTGTGATATCTTGAAGATTTCATATCCTCTTGAACTAGATTCTTTGCCCATTAGCTCCTAAGCCCATGAACCATCATAGAGCTAATTCATTTAGTGTTGTTGGAAACAACTTGAGCTTATGGGCATCAATGTTGTAGTCAAAGCTATGACCAAGAATGTCAAAGTCAAACAAGAAAGTATTAGGGTCTTTAGTTGCAAGGCCTTAGAACTTTGGAAGAGTAGTTGTGTGTATATTCTTGAGATTAGCATTATTTATGAGGGTTGGAAGAAAAAATGGAAAAGTAGGTTGTGCCATTACTGGAGGTATTAGATTATGAGGTTGTTGTTGAAAAGAAACATTAGGTACTGGATTGTTAACAACTTGTGGATTTGTATTAGTACTATCAAGGAAGTTGGCCACAATTTCAGCAAAAGGTTGAAGGCCATTTGTATCTATAGGTTCTTCTCTTGAGGATGATTCTATAGGGAAAACAGGGCTTCCATCCTCAAAAGGAAACTCAACTTCTTATTCTTCAATGTCTTCATTTAAATTAATAGACTTCCGTGGAAGAAATCTGCCATATTCATCTCATTATCTCCCTGTTCGATGCATGGAATTGAATTTTGCACATTGGTGAAGAAAGTTTTAGGAATGCAAATTCCTAAAAAACTAAACTAAGAACTATGACTCAAAAATTCTCCTAGCTTGAAACCATCCTCGGAAATGGTGCCAAAAATTATCTACCTTACAATAGGTATATAATAATCATGCCCAAGGACATACTTAGGAATAGTATATTCAATCTAAGGACTATTTTCCCCACCATGAGGTGCATTTAATTTGTCAACCCATGGATGTATATTTGAAATGGTTAGCATAATATGTGCACTAGGTTTCTTAATGATTCATTATGTTTATGTTGCAATAAAGTAAAATGCAAGGAAAGAACCTAGACTAGTGCTATAGGAAACTAACACACTTAACTCTTCAGTGAAACTAATACTGGAAATATAATTAAATGCTAACTGATATTCCAACTCAATTCATCCACTAAAAGTATTCTTACAAATGCTACAAGAACACTCACAAAGTATGATGTTGTAGGAAGGAACTTATATCTTCTACCTACAATATTAGAAATAATAAAAATAAATCTATACTACTCTAATCTAATCCACCTTCCAAGTGGCCCCCCTTGGTCAACTTCTACTAATCTACTAACACAGAGTGTAAACCAAGAGCTATTTCATTATGTTCCAATAATTCTTTACATGAGAACAATACATAAAACTATAAGAGCAACATACTACAAGAGTCAATAGCTTCTTTTATAAACTTTCTTCTAACCTCCTAACACTATTGATTTGATCCCTATAAATAGAGGATCGACGCTTATTCAAAATAGGAAAGAAAAATAAACTAACTACAAATTCATTAGAGAGAAAGAAGGAAATAGTTTACAGTATGAGTAATAAAGTTTGAGCAACCAATTTGACACAATAGTGAATGCAGAGAAAATATAGAAATTCTTCATAGCTCCTCCTTGGTAGTAGTCGTGTCTCCCGATACCATTATGAATTCTTCCACTCCATCGTAGCTAAACCTTAACATTTCCTCCTTTAATTTTGTTAGCCATCTTCAACATTCTCCCTTAAATGCTTATGACCATCTTCAGCTTCCCTTGCTAATAGGTTAGTTATAACACAAAGATATTTGCAAATAAGCATAATCAAATTAAATCCAAATGTCATAACACACATTTTGATGGTTATATATATATATAGATAGATAGGAAAAATATGACATACTATCTACCCATGGGTTAATGGTTTTGTTTTGGGTTTTAATCATCAATTTAGGTAAACACAAGTCCACAAATGTCTTGGTGGTATTAAAATAGAGTATTAAAATTATCATAAAATAGATGCAATAATTAGTCTCCTCAACACCTTCAAAACCAAATCCATACGAGTGTCCAGATAACCAATATTAGGAGTAGGTAAGAGAAAATGAAGAGGAGGTCATCCAATATATTCTTACACTATATTAGAAAGAAAACAACCAATGTAATGTTTTTCTACCTTAAGAGAAATATGAATAGGATTTTTAATATCATGTTAATTAATACCAAGTCCTAATCCATTGTAACCTTGTTTAGTAATCATGTAATTTCCTTTAGGGTAGTTTTTCATGAAATATTTAATAGAAGTAAAATTTTCATTAGAACCATGAGAAAAGGTAGTGCAAGCAATTATAATAGGAGGAGAAATAAAAATAAATTTTTATTTCCCCTCATTATGATTCAAGGGATAAGTTTCATTAAGGAATATGGTAGCATTTGCATCATGAAAAAGGGTTTAATCTTGAACATATTAGGAGATGAAGAAGGAAAAGGAGCATTAGGAGGTTTAGGTGGATGGTTAGGAGCATCATAAACTAAGGCTCTCACATAATCCAAAGAAGAAATCAGCTAACCATATAAAGATCTAACCATAAATGTGAAATAAGGAAGATATGTATTTTATAAGCTTATAATATGATGCATGAGCATCCTGGGTTGCATTTCTATCCTGCATATTTTCCTTCTTTCTTGTTGCTACCAAGTTGAAATGTCTTGTATTGCCAAATTCCCTAGTTGGTGTCAAGTTTGTAGTGGTTACTAAGTTTACAATTGGTGTCAAGTTCCTAGTAATTATCAAGTTCATAGTTGGTGTCAAGTTTGTAGTTGCTTCCAAGTTCCTTTGGTTATCGAGTGCCTTTTAGTTTTTGAGTGTCAGTATTTTGTTGGAGTCTTCATTTGTGGAGTTGTGTGTGTGTGTTTTCATGTTGAATCCAACCTTTTATTTTAATTTAGTGATAGGTATTTGATGAGAGTTGACTTATGGCTTATTATAGCATTTAATACAAGATTTTATTTTGTTGTAATTGCAATAAGATTACTTGTGGCCGTGGATGTATTTAAAGAGGTCTTTGGAAGAGTCTTAGGGAGGGATTGGAACAGCTAAAAAATAGATCAAGGAGGTTAAAAGGAGAGTTCAAATGTGAAGTTTTATCATTGTAGATTAATGTATATTGGTCATAACCTAGAAGGCCTTACATCTAGGCATGTGTTTGGTTATTTGATGAATATAAGAAAGCATTTTTTCCTATATCTCTCGAGTTTGATGTTATCTAGTGTTTGTTTTCCAAAGTGTTTGAAATGATTGAAAAGATCATAAGGAAGATTGTTGGGATGATCATATGGAACTGGTAAAGAATGTTCTCAATCATTTTTTTTCATTGATGTCAAACTTTCTACTTGTAGGAACGACAATTGCTTAAGTGGTCCTAATACTATCAATTAGTTGATTGACAAGGAGGAGGCAATCAATAAGATGTAACTAGAACACCTAGAGAAGGGTTGAAGTTATGATGTTGGAATGAAGTAGAAGGATCAGTTAAGCCATTGATGAAAAAGTGTATTGAACACATACTATAAGACACAGAGAATGGTAACACTGAAACATATCAAAGATGTAAGGTTTTAGCTAAGACATCTGTAAAGCCTAACTAAAGTTCATTAGACAGAGGGAGCCAAGCAAGCTAGTAGGTGCCGAACAGATTCCTAGTTGAAGTTGAGCAAGTTCAACTTCAGATGCCAAGTGAACTTTAGATGCTGAGTGAACTTTAGATGCTGAGTAAAATCAAGTGCCGAGCAGATACACATGCCAAGAAAATACAAGTACCGAGCAGAAATAGATGCCGAGCATCAGAAAACCAATAGTGCCGAGTAACACAGAGATGTCGAGCATCAGTAAACCAATAATGCTGAGTTGCTGCATTATTTTGAAAATCAAAGATTTTCAAGATCTAAGCCAACAAGGTTGTTATCTAGAAGTTTGTGAATTAAATGGAAGATAAGAATGATGAACTGGTGGCATAGAACACCATGTAGAATGTTTTTGAAGATACAACTAGACTCTAGATGAAGTTTCTAGATAAGAGCAAGATATGGGGTAGATACATTATATCCTACCTAATCCATTTGAAACCCTAAAATTGGAGAGGGAGAATTGAGCGGAAAAGGAAAACTAGATTTCTATTTAAGGAGTCATAAGGTCATGAAGCAAAGAGAGAGAGGTGGTCAAGCATGAAAGCATTAAGTGCTGAAGGAGGTGCTAAGAAGAAAGAGAGCACAATTACTCTATTTCAATAAGAAGACCCCAGATATGGATGCATTGGTATGATGAGTAAGAAGACTTAAGGAGATGAAGCTTGAGAGGAATACAAGCAATCAAAGATGAAGTGATTAAAGCCAAGCAAAAGGATTGAACTGAAGTGTTATCTGAAATCTGCAAGATATGTTGTAAGTTGTATTATATCAAAAGGCCATTATTGTTACTCTCTAGAAATTGTAATAGTTAGTTTAAATCCTATGGACTTAGGTTGGTTTAATATCCATGAGGTAAATCCTTTAATAGGGTAACATTCCAAGTGAATGTTCTAAAATCCTTTGACCAGGCCCATTCCTAACAGTTTGGTCAAATCCTCTAACAAGGTCACATTTAATAGTGTTTTGTAAGCCTTTAATAGGGTAGGCTTTTAATAGGGCATCACTTGAGAAGAGTGAGAATCAAGTAGCATGTTACTAGTGGTTTTTCCCAAATTGGGTTTCCAACTAAATCATTGTGTCATGTGTTGATCTTGCATGTTTTATCTCTGGATGATGATTTACTGTAATTTTCTAGGATGATTATTTTAAGCTTGGATGGATGAAAAGTTTGTGGGCTCACTATAATTTGAGAAAAAGTATTATTAGGGAATTTGGACCTTGAATAAATAATTCAACCCCCCCCCCCCCCCCTCTCAGTTATTTTAAAAAATTCTAACAATTGGTATCAGAGTCAAAATGTTGATTCAATTTAAAAGGGACT
Source organism: Cupressus sempervirens (assembly GCA_028749045.1). Lineage (NCBI taxonomy): Eukaryota > Viridiplantae > Streptophyta > Pinopsida > Cupressales > Cupressaceae > Cupressus > Cupressus sempervirens. Next base: position 241,381,064 of record CM053792.1, read on the forward strand.
ATAAGCAGAAAAGATCAAAATGCCTAAGAGAGAAGTTTCCAAGCTCAACAAAGACAACTTTGTTGCATGGAAAAGTTTTATGAAGCTACATCTTGGATCCATAGGAGATTATGCCCAAAATTCAATTGTTACTGAACATGTTGATCCAACTGGTACTCTTACTGCAGAAGATATGAAAAATAAACAGGAAAACAATTAGACAATGCTGGAGATTGCTTCTGCACTCAACTATGCTGAATTTGATGATATCAAAGGATGTGACACTACATTCAAAATGTGGAAAGCCCTATCAAACATCTATGGAGGAGATCAGAATGTACAAAGAGAAAAAAGAGAAAGTCTCAGAGGAAAGTTTGATGATATGAAAATGGAGAAAAATGAGAGTGCTTCTTAGTATGGTGCAAGAATAAAGGAAGTGGTAAGAGCAATAAGATGTTTGAGTGGTCAATTGGATGAAGATACTATTAATAGTAAGTTCTTAAGAACCTTTCTCCCTATCTATGCTATTAGAGTATCAGCAATACAAGAGCTAAGATGTGTACCAAGAAACAATCTAAGTTTTGAAGGTATAGTGGGTAGACTCACTACATTTGAGTTATCTAACTTTGACAACTATAGACTTGAGAATGTTGAATCTACTCTCAAGGACAAGCTATCATTGAAAGATGCTGAACAGGTGAAATCAAAGAAAGTTAAAAAAATGAAATATGTATCCAATGAGAGTAGCACTGATGAGGAAGATGTGGAACAATTGGAAGCATTGTTTGCTAGAAGATTTCACAGAGGTAAAGAAAAATTCAAAGGTAAGATGCCTATCATTTGTTTCAATTGCAATGAAGTAGGTCATATTGCTACAAGAGGTACACAGAAAAAGGATTACAAGGAAGGCAACAAAAACAAATTCAGAAGAGATGATGACAAGAGAGATTAAGAAGACAAAGGCAAGAAGTGTTATATTGTTGAAGAAAATTCATATGATAATGATGATGAAGTTGTTTATGTAGCCATGAAGAAACAATCTGATGAAGAAGAGCCTATAACACTGGTAACATGTATGAACAAGAATGATAGGTGGATCATAGACAGTGGATGCTCACATCACATGACAGGAGACAAAAGTAAGTTTGTTAACTTTACTCAGTATGATGGAAATAGTGTTAGATTTGGTAATGATGCTCCATGTCAAATCAAAGGAAAAGGTTCCATTAAGCTCACAGAGAAAATTTCATGTGATAATGCATACTATGTTCAAGTATTAAACTACAATTTGTTGAGTGTCTCACAGTTAGGCAATGTAGGATGCAAGGTAGAATTTGGAAACAAAACTACAAAAATCTATGATACTGATGGTAAATTGATAGGAAAAGGAGATCAAACAAGAAGTAATCTATTTTATCTTGATATGGATGATGTTTCTTGTTTTATTGCAAAATTTGATGATGAATGGCTATGGTATAGAAGGCTATGTCATGTCAACTTTGAAAATCTGGTCAATATCAGTAAAATGAAGAAAGTTAGAGGTTTACCAAAATTGAAGAAGCCTGATAATATCATGTGTAAACAATTTCAGCTAGGAAAGATGACAAAGTCAAGTTTCAAAAGAAAAAACTATACACCTAAAGAAGTACTTGAGTTAGTTCATACTGACTTATGTGGTCCAATGGAAGTACAAAGCTACAAAGGAGATAAATACATAATGTTGTTTGTTGATGACTATTCCAGGATGATGACTATTATGTTCTTAAAAAAAAATCTGATGCTTTTCAAATGTTTAAGTGGTATGTGGCTAGAGTTGAAAAAGAAATAGGAAAGAGCTTGAAATGCCTAAGATCAGACAGCAGTGGTGAATTCACATCAAATGAATTCGAGTTATTTTGTAATCCTAAAGGAATCAAAAGACAAATGTCATCTCCTAGAACTCCCCCACAGAATGGAATTGCTGAAAGAAGAAATAGATCTGTGATTGACTGTGACAGAACATTAATGATGGAAAAGAATGTTACTCTAAAATACAAGAGAGAAGATGTAAGTGTAGCTGTTCATACACTGAATCAAGTACAAGTCAAGAAAGGTACTAACACAACACCTTTTGAATTATTATATGGTCACTCACCCAATGTAAAACATTTCAAAGTATTTGGTTGCAAATTCTTTATCCTTAAAGATGCTAGAAATGGAAAATTTGTTGCAAAAAGTGATGAAGGCATATTCCTTGGTTACTCCACTAGAAGTAAGGCATACAAGTGTTTGAATACTAACACTAACAAAATTGTGGAAAGTGCAAATGTAAACTTTGATGAGCATACAGAAGTCCAAGCTAAAGAACCAAAGAAAGTGGATGAGTACAGAACCTTTGTGTATTCTTATGATGGAATGCCTGTTGATGAGGATAATGTCAATCAAATTGAAACTCAACAACAAATTTCAGTTTCAACCAAGTCACAACTAGTGAATGTCAAGTTACATTCAGAAGCTGAGTTGCAGAATGAAGAAAATGTACAATCTAATTCTGAAGATGGTACACATGAAATAAATGAAGAACAACCTGAAAACTCAGTACATAGTGACCCTGAATTAGAAAGATCAAACATGGAAACAAGGATAGAACAAAGATTATCCAAATATGTAAAAAGATATCACCCTGTTGAATAGATAATTGGTAAAAAAGATGCAAGACCAATGATAAGGAATAGACTGAGACATGAATCATGTCTAATTAGATAACTTGAACCTAAGATAGTATATGGTGCATTACAAGATGATGACTGGTATAAAGCTATGGAAGAAGAAATTGATCAAATAAAGAAAAACAAAACTTGGAGTTTGGTTTCTAGACCAGTTGATAAGAATGTGATTGGTACCAAGTGGGTATTTAGAAACAAGCTAGATGAGAATGGTGAGATTACCAGAAACAAAGCTAGACTAGTATGCAAGGGTTATGCTCAAGAAGAAGGACTAGACTATGGGGAAACATTTGCCCCTATTGCTAGAATGGAAGGAGTAAGAACTTTACTTGCATATGCTACATATAAAGATTTTAAAGTCTATCAGATGGATGTAAAGTCTACTTTTTCAAATGGTATATTAAAAGAAGAAGTCTACATTGAACAACCAGAAGGATTTGTTGATGAGAGAAATAGGGATATGGTTTGTAAGCTACATAAAGCACTCTATGGTTTGAAACAAGCACCTAGAGCATGGTATGAGAGACTTCACAAGTATCTAGTACAAATAGGATTTGAAAGAACTAATGATAAAAAAAACATGTACATCAAAGCAGAAGAAGGTAAGGATATTATTGTATCTGAAATCTTTGTGGATGACATAGTGTTTGGAGGAAAGGAAGTGCTTTGCAAAGGCTTTGTTGACAAAATGAAACATGAATTTGAGATGTCTATGTTTGGAGAGATAAAAATTTTTGTTGGATTGCATGTACATCAAATCAAACATGGTATATTTGTGACACAATCAAAGTACATCAAAGAGATTCTTAAAACGTTTGGATTGGAGGAGTCCAAACTAGTCAGCACACCAATGGCAACAGGAAATAAGCTATCCAAAAATGATGAACCAGTTGAAGTCAATCAAACAATGTACAGATCCATGATTGGAAAACTAAAATATGTTGTACATAGTAGACCAGACATAACATTAGCAGTTGGAATAGTGGCTAGATTCTTTGCTAATCCTAAAGAAAATCATCTCATAACAGTAAAAAGAATAATGAGGTATCTTAAAGGAACTGATAAATTTGGTCTATACTACAAAAAGAATGGAAAGTTTGAGCTCAATGCATATACAGATGCAAATTGGAGAGGAAACATTGATGATAGAAAAAGCACAAGTGGAGGTGCATTATTTTTAGGCAAAAGGCTAATTACCTGGACTAGCAAGAAACAAACATGCACATCCTAGTCCATTGCAGAATCAGAATATGTGGCAGTAGCAGTCAATTGCACAAACATTGTGTGGCTCACACATCTATTGAAAGGAATGAAAGAAGAGGTAACTAAACCTGTGATACTGTATTGTGATAATACAAGTGCTATAAACATATCCAAGAATCCAGTAATGCATGCAAAAACCAAGCACATTGCAATCAAGTATCACTATGTCAGAGAATTCGTAGAAGACAAACAAGTGAAATTGGAGTACATTCACACAAAGGAAAAAACTACAGATATCTTCACCAAACTATTACCCAAGGATGCTTATGAATATCTTAGAGGCAATTTGGGGGTAATGCCCCTAACTTAAGCAGTTTAAAGCAACAAGGAAGCTACCCTGCATCAACAGGAACAAATCATTGAAATATATGAAGAATGATGCAGAGGATGATAGTAGGAGTAGAAACTCCAAATCAGTCACAAGCATGGTGATAGAGGGAGAAAACATGTGATGCAAAGCTTATACTTCGCATGTTAAAGATGCTACATTTTTGGCATTTATGTCAAAGAGGGAGAAATATGAATAAGCTTGATCAATACAAAGAAAAGGGGAGATATATATGGAAGAGGGAGATTAACAGAGAAACTAAAAGATATATATGAGATCAGTAGTAAGGATATAGTAGCCAAGAAAAGTAGTAGACAATGTATACAATCTTGGTGGTAGCTAAGTTGATCAATTCATCAGTTTGGTTTTCCATCAATGCCAAAGAGGGAGATTGTTGGAAATGATTGAAAAAATCATAAGGAAGATTTTTGGAATGATCATATGGAACTGGTAAAGAATGTTCTCAATCATTATTTTGTCATTGATGTCAAACTTTCTACTTGTAGGAATGACAATTGATTAAGTGATCCTAATACTATCAATTAGTTGATTGACAAGGAGGAGGCAATCAATAAGATGTAACTAGAACACGTAGAGAAAGGTTAAAGTTATGATGTTGGAATGAAGTAGAAGGATCAGTTAAGCCATTGATGAAAAAGTGTATTGAACACATACTATAAGACACAGAGAATGGGCACACTGAAACATATGAAAGATGTAAGGTTTTAGCTAAGACATCTATAAAGCCTAACTATAGTTCATTAGAGAGAGGGAGCCGAGCAAGCTAGTAGGTGCTGAACAGATTCCTAGTTGAAGCTGAGCAAGTTCAACTTTAGATGACGAGTGAACTTCAGATGTCGATTGAACTTCAGATGTCGAGTAAAATCAAGTGCTGAGAAGATACAAGTGCTAAGAAAATACAAGTACCGAGCAAAAATAGATGCCAAGCATCAGAAAACCAATAGTGCCGAGTAACACAAAGATGTCAAGCATCAGTAAACCAATAATGCCAAGTTGCTGAATTATTTTAAAAATTGAAGATTCGCTAGATCTAAGCCAACAAGGTTGTTATCTAGAAGTCTGTGAATTAAATGGAAGATAAGAATGATGAGTTGGTGGCATAGAAAACCATGTAGAATGTTTTTGAAGATACAACTGGACTCTAGACGAAGTTTTTAGATAAGAGAAAGATACGGGGTAGATACATTGTATCCTACCTAATCCATTTGAAACCCTAAAATTGGAGAGGGAGAGTTGAGCAAAAAAGGAAAACCAAATTTCTATTTAAGGAGTCACAAGGTCATGATGCAAAGAGAGAGAGGTGGTCAAGCATGAAAGCATTAAGTGCTGAAGGAGGTGCTAAGGAGAAAGAGAGCATAGTTACTCTATTTCAATAAGAAGACCCCAAATATGGATGCATCGATATGATGAGTAAGAAGACTCAAAGAGATGAAGCTTGAGAGGAAGACAAGCAGTCAGAGCTGAAGTGATTAAAGCCAAAAAAAAGGATTGAACTGAAGTGTGATCTAAAATTTGCAAGATATGTTGTAAGTTGTATCAGATCAAAAAGTTGTTATTGTTACTCTCTATCAATTGTAATAGTTAGTTTAAATCCTATGGACTTAGGTTGGTTTAATAGCCATGAGGTAAATCCTTTAACAAGGTAACATTCCAAGTGAATGTTCTAAAGTCCTTTGACTAGGCCCATTCCTAACAGTTTGGTGAAATCCTCTAACAAGGTCACATTTAATAGTGTGTTGTAAGCCTTTAACAGGGCAGGCTTTTAACAGGGCATCACTTTAGAAGAGTGAGAATCAAGTAGCATGTTACTGGTGATTTTTCCCAAATTGGGTTTCCATGTCAATCATTGTGTCATGTGTTGATCTTGCATGTTTTATCTCTGCATGATGATTTACTGTAATTTGCTAGGATGATTATTTTAAGCTTGGATGGATGAAAAGTTTATGTGCTCACTATAATTTGAGAAAAAGTATTATTAGGGCAGTTGGACCTTGAATAAGTAATTCACCCCCCCCCCCCCCCCCCCCTCCTCTCAGTTATTCTAAAGAATTCTAAGACAAAGTTTTTACTGTTGCAGGTAGTTTGAATAGTTAGGTGTACCTTTTGCCTGGTTATCTCATCCCTCCCTACGTCAGGTGGTATTAGATCTTGAGGTTCATCCTTGTGCAGATTTAATCATACAGAGCCCTTAGTTGATTTAGTTTTTGGAGTAGCAGATTTGAGGATTTGAACTACAAATTGTAGATGGTTATGATTTTGCAGGAACCTAATTGTAAAGATTGTTTGAGGTAAAGGAAATGCTGACAATGTCATGTTGGATACATTGAGACAACTTGCATCTAGATTAGATGTTGTGGAGAGAGGCCAAAGAAGAGGAGCACATCTTGATGATGTGAATAATGATGAAGAAATAACACCAAATCCTAATCTAGAGCTTGAAGAAGATTAAGATAAGGCAAGGTTGTTGAGAGTATTGTCTAGGAAAAATTCAAAGCTTATTGTTGAAGTTGTTCCTTATGATGGAAAATTGGATACCAATATTGTGTTGGATTGGATCTCTAAAATGGAGAAGTTATTTGACTATGAAAACACTCCTGATAATAGAATGGTGAAGATTGCAGTTACTAGGTTGAAAGGACATGCCTCAATGTGTTGGGAGCACTTGCAAACTGATATACAAAGCAGAGGAAAGGAGAAGATTAGGACTTGGGAAAAGATGGTGAACAAGGTAAAGAAAAAATTTCTTCATGTTGATTGCCAATTTAGTTTGTTGAAAAAGATACAAAATTTTAAACAAAGAGACATAACTATGAAGGAGTTTACTGAAGAATTATATAGATTGGACATCAGATCTAGACATGTGGATGATGATGTTGAGAAAATTGGAAAGCACATGAATGGATTGAGATCTAGAATTCAAGATGTGATAAGTTTTGTGAAATTGGAAAGTGTGGAAGAAGCATACCAATATTCCTTGAAAGCCAAGGAGATCTTGACAAAGAAGCATGAAAGAAGACAAAGAGGTAGAAGTGGTAGATTCTAGAGAGGTATTGGTAGATCTTATAGAGAAGGTCACAAATCTGATAGTTCTACACAAGATAAGGACAAATCTAAATGGAAGAATGATGATAAAGGCAAGACCGAGTGGAAAGGTGGTCATTCTTACCATGGAGGTACTAGTTCTCACTAAGGAAGAGGTAATTCTTATTCTAGAGGTGGTTTTTGTGGTAATTGTTTCAAATATTGTAAATAAGGGTATAGATCCTTTGAATGTAGATCTTCTAAAAGTGGGAAAGGTAATAAAAATATTGTGGTACAAGGAGACATTAATAGTTCATCGAGTGGACTTCAAGCTAGAGAAAATTTGATGGTGAGAAGAACCTTGTGTAATTAGGGAAGTGGTGATGAACCTGTCCTAAGGAGAAGTCTTTTCAAGACCAGATGTAAGATGGCTAGAAAGTGTTGCAAGGTGATCATCAATAGTTGAAGTTCTACAAATTTGGCATCAGAAGAATTGGTTACAAATTTGTAGTTGTAGAGGTTGGAGCATCCTAAACCTTATCATGTTTCATGGACATAAGATGACCATAAGATATTGGCAAGTGAACAATGTATTGTGAATTCAATATTGGACATTACTTTGATGAAGTTTTGTGTGGTATTATTCCTATGGATCGTTGTCATATTCTATTGGGTATACCTTGCCAATATGATAAATATGTTGTACATGATGGAAGATTGAAACACTATACTCTTTGGATGAGTGGGAGAAAGAAAATATCATTTCCTTTGATTGAAAGTCTAGATGAGGGTAAGTGTACTACTGTAAGAATTTGCATGGTTAATGGAAAACAATTCAAAAAGGAAATGAAGAAGAATCAAATCTATTTTTCTATAATCCCTAGGAGACCAAGTTGTTCTAGTAGCAGTCAAATATCAAAAATAGTGCTAAGTGAGTGTAAGTCAGTTTGACCAAGTAGCATAAGCTAGTGGTAACCAAGTGACAACAAAAATTGGTAGTATTGACCAAGTTCTAGTGGAAATTATAGAATTGTTGAATGATATAAAGATATTGTTGCAGAGGATATACCTGATGTTTTACCACTAGTGAGAAGTATAAGTTATTGTATGGATCTAATTCATGGAGCTAGTTTTTTGAATAAAGCACCACATAGATTGACACCTTCTGAGAATGAAGAGTCTTCATAGACAAGTGGATGAGTTGTTGTAGAAAGGTTTGATCAAAGAAAGTTTGAGCCCATGTGTTGTACCTTATATATTAGCACCTAAGAAGAATGGAGAATGGAGAATGTGTACTAATTCCAGAGATATTAACGAGATCACAGTAAAATATAGGTTTCCTATGCCAAGGATGGATGGCATAATGGATTGTTTGAGTGGAGCAAAGCATTTTACCAAGATTGATTTGAAGATTGGCTATCATTAGATGAGAATCAGAGAAGGTGATGAATGGAAGACTTCTTTCAAGAAAAAAGATGGTTTGTATGGTGTATATGCAAAATTGGGGGGCATTTGATCCTCACATACACTTCAACATGGTCATTACCTATGAGATCATCTTGAAATAAACATTGTATTGTTTATTCAAAAAGTGTAATAGAGCAGCCTGTTGCCTTCTAACTAGAATGAGAAGTAGGCAACCAGACCTCTAGAATGAAGGATTTATGTAGCTAAATGAAAGTGCAATTAATCTAGATGATAGATGCAATTATTAATCTAAGAAATGAAGAAGCATAGTATGCTAAATGGATGCATATTTAAAATCTAAATTATATTACAATGAAAGAAGTAAAGCTATGTAAATGTAAGAAAAATGAGTAAGAATTTTAGCATAAATTCAACACAAATTCCAAAATTCATCCTCTGTAATGAGGAATGGAGAGTTTCTTTTATAGAATCCAAGAGGTGATCGAGGGTCAAGATTAATCGAAATGGACGGTCAAGATTGACAAGGAGAGCCAGTCATAAAGGTAACTTCCTCATGAAAAGAGAGTTAATTGGTTACCTTTGAGTGATAAAAGGAGTTAAGTGAGTCATTTTTGAGCGATAAAAGGAGTTAAGTGAGTCCTTTTTGAGTGATAAAAGGAGTTAACTGAGTCCTTTTTGAGTGATAAAAGGAGTTAACTGAGTCCTTTTTGAGTGATAAAAGGAACTAACTAGTTCTTTTTATTGAGTGAATATTTAATTTAATAAAATATAACTTGACCTCATAAATGGATAACTTTAGCTAATTGAATAATTAAATTCAATAATTAAAAAGAGGAGATATGTTATTAAATTAAATGTATTTAATTCCTTTGTATATTAGCTAAAGAGGTAATTTTCATTTAATTAAAGTAGAACACTTATAATTAAATTAATTTAAATCGATAGGTTTGTGTAGCTAATGTGAGTCGATATTTAGGAATTAAATAAATAATATAATTAATGCAAATTATGGTTTTCTGCATTTGACACCTAGGTCAAGTAGCAATTATTATAATTAGAATTTCCTAGTAAAATAGGACTTAGGAATAGTTGAATAAACCAAAGTTGGTTAATATGGGAATGTGCCAATTTTGGGGTATTACATTTTGCCCCTCTTTGAATGAATGTGTGAGTAGCACATTGAATTCAAAGAAAATTAGAAAGCATGATGCGAACATCAAGAAATGAGATTGGTTCCAAAATTGATGACATAGAGACCAATTGATAAGATTATAAAGATTATCTCCAAAATGGAGCTTAACCTTAAGGAATCCAAGAAAAACACTTAGATACCTAAATTGATAAGAATTTTAAAGGTTTTTTCCAGAACAAAGCTTAACCTTTAGGGATCTAGATAGAACACCTAAATACCAAGATGAATAAGTTTTTAAAGATTATCTCCAAAATGGAGCTTAATCCTAAGGAATCTAGATAGAACACCTAGATACCTAAATTGATAAGATTTTAAAGATTATCTCTAGAACAAAGCTTAATATCAAGGGATCTAGATAGAACACCTAGATACCTAAGTTGAATAAGCATTTTAAAGGTTTCCTCTAGAAAGAAGCTTAACCTTTAAGGATGTAGATAGAACACCTAGATACCTAAGCATAAAAGAAAACATGATCCAATCAGGAGTCATAGAATCATCCTCAGGAGTCAGGGTTTAGATTGTCCTGATACCTATCTATCAAACTTTGACTAGAAATTTTATAAGATGTGATCAGCTGATGAAAAGATGAGATAGATGACAAATGATGCCAGATAGAGGGGAATAGGATGCCCTTAGTGGTGAGAACATAAGATGGAAACAAGATGCCTTGAGAAATGAAGATACCCCAAGTGATGAGGACATAATATTCAAATTGAGTTGAATCTCAGATTCAATGATGTAATCATCCTTACCCCTCGGGAGTGAAATCAAAAGATGACACACCAAAAATGTGATGTAGCATAGTATGTTAAAAGACACTAAAGAAATCTGATGTTTAGAAGAACATAAAAGAGATCAAAATGATATGAAGAAATATAGAAGAGATTGTAATTATTAGAAGAATTTAGAAGAGATCAAAATGATTAGAAGAATTTAGAAGAGATTAGAATTATTAGAATAAATATAGAAGCCAATTTGAAGAAATCTTGGAAAGTTTGAAGAAACTGTGATTTGAAAAGATGTCAAGACTCACAAAGTATCAGAACAAAAAATGGACTACACAAGCATTCAATCATGCTAGTCCCAAAATTTGAAAATGTGATTTTGAGCTGTTTAAGTGTGTCAGATTTTGAATTCGGTCCTGAAAATAGATTCAGAGTAATCAAAGCAGCCAAGAGGGTGATGAACCAATCATTTTTGTAGTCATGAAGAAACATGATACTTTGAATAAGCCAACAATTCCTCATTGCAAATGATGTAAGTGGATTTTCAATTGAACCATGTGCTTATGCAATGCAATCTTATGCTAGATACAATCTTAAACTAGATGCAACCCTAGGTCTGGTTACCAAGCTTCAATAATTATCATCACTGAGCGTATAGTGAATCCCAAGTGTCATATAATCCCCAATAACATTGCAATCATAGGAATATGAATAGGACATCTGTTCTAGTTTTGTCAAGATTAAATGTAATCATTCAAGGCACAAGAAGCCAGAATGACCAGAACATTTGTCCCTTTTAATATAGCAAGTGAACATAAGCATCAAAGCATAAATGCTAGGATGACCAAAAATTTTCTTGCATAAGGACACACTAGACACATAGGAGATCCCTCTTATGCTAAGTAATCAATAAGTATTCTATCAACAACGGTCCTTGTGTCCATAACCTAAGAAAAAAGTTTTCACATACACTCATAGTGACCCATATGTTCACATAGTAGGATGAGTATCATTATTTACTATAGCATTAAGAGTTCACTACAACAAGCAAGGAGAAGAACCAATCTCATTGATTTATCCATATAAAAGGAGTCGAGGTACACACGGCCATCCAATACAAGATGGAGGCTCTTATAGTGGACACCCCATTTATATGTATGCCTCAAATTATTGGAACTAAACCACACAAAAAAAGAAAAGAAAAGATCATGCCCCTAGTCCTTGCTTCTCTAGTAAAAAATGACATCATCAAATTTCTCAAGGAGACATGATGAAGTGAAAATGAAACAAACAATGAAAATGCTCAATATATCTAAACAAGTATAACATTTTGAGTTCATGTTTTTGGGATTGATGTCAAGTGTCAATGTCCAAAACATAGATGAAAGAAATCTCTTCAATACGATGAGAATAGTAGACAAACACAGCTAGAATGGCTGGTGACTGAGGTCAAAGAGGAATCTTCAATGTGAAGACCCTAAAGAGGACTGAGTGACAGTAGAAAAACACATCTAGAATGGCTGGTGACTGATGCAAGAGAGATCTACCATTAAGGAATCTTGGAATGTGACATGAGCGACAATAGGCAGATAGAGTTAGGACAACTAGTGACTATCATGAAAGAGATTCTATGAGGACAATCTCAAAAAAGTGTGACACTAGTGATAGTAGGTAGACACAACTGAAACAATTGGTGACTCTCATGAAAGAGATTCTATGAGGAGAATCTCAATAAAGTGTAACACTAGTGATAGTAGGCAGACATAACTGAAACAACTAGTGACTATTGTGAAAGAGATTCTATGAGGAGAATCTCAAAAAATTGTAACACTAGTGATAGTAGGCAGACACAACTGAAACAATTGGTGACTGTCACAAAAGAGATTCTATGACAATAATCTCGACAAAGCATGACACTAGTGATAGTAGGTAGACACAACTTAAACAATCGGTGACTGTCGCAAAAGAGATTCTAGGACACTGGAGAGTAGTGCCCCTGAGCTTGTACAAGACTCAATCCATGGATACATGAGAAAAAAGTAGTAAACTAAAGCAGGAAAGCAACTGCATCAGGAGCCAAAAGATATGTTGCAAGATGGGGCATTGGGAACTAAAGGTGCCTGTTTGCTAGGTTTTCACCTTCTTGGTAGGGCTTTCATTTTTATTTTTGGCTACCATGATGCCTGTTTCCAGGTTTTCACCAATGGCACTTTCTTGTTTTTCAATTTTTTTTGTATTTTTGTATTTTTATTTTTTTTTATTTTTTTGAAACTTTTCATTTTTTTTTTTTTTGGTATTACCAAGGAACCTATTGTTAGGTTTTCACCAGGGTAATGATTTTTTTTAGGACTTTTTGCAATTTTTAGATTTTTTTCAAGACATTTAGATATGTACAAAGAGCTTCTAAGATTATATCAGCTATAGAATTGCTTCAAGTGGAGAGTGTTGATAGGCTCCTTGAGCACTTCTCCCTCAGTTGTTGAAAGTTGGTAAGCACCAAATCCACACATTGTAGTGATTATGTAAGGACCAAGCCAATTTGGTTCAAACTTCCCTTTTTGGACCCATTGTTGCTGATTCCTAAGATTTTCTCTCAGGATGAGATCACCTAGGTGGAAGTCACGTGGCTTAACTTTCCTATTGTAGCTTCTTAACATTCATTGTTGATAAGCTCGCAGGTGATTGCATGCCACTTGTTGACGTTCATCTAGTAAGACTAGCTCTTGAAGCTGATCTATTCTATAATCTTCATCAATAATAAGGACTTTCATAGAGATTCTTAAGGTAGGAATCATGACCTCTATTGGAAGTACAACATCCGCTCCATAAACCAAAGCAAAGGACATCATACCCATTGGAGTCCTGATGCTTGTCCTATATACCCATAAAGTTGGATTAATCTGGAGGTGCCAGTACCTCCTAGATTTGCTAACTGTGTAATGGAGGATCTTGAGGATCACCTTGTTGGATGCCTCTGCCTAACCATTACCTTGGGGGTAATAGATAGAAGACCAATGTTGTGTGATTTTGAATCTTTTACATAGTTCCTTGAGGTCTTTGTCTTTGTAGTGTCCTTCATTGTCAGTAATGATGGAGCATGGTACACCATACCTACATATGATGTAATTTGTGATAAAAAGAGCTATAGTTTTTCCATTTTCTATTGTGAGGGGTACTGCATCTACCCATTTCGTAAAGTAGTCTATAGCTATAATAATGAACTTATGTCCATTAGAAGAAGATGGGTGAATTTGACCCACCAAGTTGAAGGACCATTGTTGAAATGGCCACATTGTGGTAGGTGGAATGAGCTCCTTGGCTGGAGCGTGAATCAGATTCCCATGGAGCTGGCACTGCTTGCAAGACTTGGCATACTTGATTGCCTCTTGCTCCATTTTAGGCCAATAGTAACCAGCTCTAATGAGTTTACAAGCTAGTGTCAAGCCATTTGAGTGGGATCCACAAATGCCCTCATGAATGTCAATTAATGAGGATTTGGACTCTTTAGGTTCTAAACACCTAAAGAGTTTTCTGTCAAGACCTCTCCTAAACAAGTTGTCAGTAATAATGACATATTGTGAAGCATTCCAAATAAGGTAGCATTTTTCATTCTAGGTTAGACCATTGAAAAAGGTTTGGTTATGGAGATAGGAGTAAATGTGATGGTAGCAAGATGAGTCTTTTCCTACAATGGAACAGATCATCATAGAATTAGGGGTATCATAGGCTAGGTACTATAATGTTTCCACCAAGAACTCATGTCAAAGATCATTGTTGGGCATCTGTAGCAAGGAGGCCAAAGTAGCCATTGCATCAGTCACTTTGTTATTTTCTTGAGGAATTTGCTGGAAGATAATGTGCACAAAATACTTATTTAGGTCATCAACCATGCATTTGTAAGGGACCAATTTCTCATTAGCCTGGTTGATTATGAGTTGGGAGTCCCTAAAGATATCTAACTGATCAACTCTTCATTCAACTGCAATCTTCATGCCATTAATCAAAGCCTCATATTCAGTAATGTTGTTTGTGCAAGGAAACAAAATCTTGTATGCTTTGGGTAATTAATATCTATGTGGTGTTATGAAGAGTAATCCAACTCTAGATTCTTGTTGTGTGAAGGACCCATCACAGAACATTACCCATGTTTGGTGTGTGAGTGTCAAAATTGACTCATCAAGGAAATAAATGTTCATTAGGAGAGGACTCTGCATAGGCACATCTGCTAGCTGATCTACAATTGCTTGTCCCTTGATAGCTTTTCATTCAACATACTAAATGTCAAACTCACTGAGTACCATGACCCACTTAGCCAATCATCCTATGAGAGCCATCTTACCGAGAAAGTACTTTAGTGGATCTATTTTAGCCACCAACTATGTAGTGTGGGCAAGCATGTAGTGTCTCAACTTTTGGGAAGTAAAGACAACTCCCAAACAAGCTTTCTCAATGATGTTGTAATTCTTCTCATAAGAGATTGGCATGTCACTCAAATAATAAATAGCTCTCTCCTTGTTATCATTGTCCTCTTGAGCTAATAAGATTCCCAAAGATGTTTTAGTTGCTGAAATGTACAAAATCAAAGGCTTCCCATAGATAGGAGGCATCAAGATCAGTGGATTAGCAAGATATTGTTTTATCTATGTTAAGCTTTGCTCACAATCCTGACTCCAGTTGTCTTTGACACCCTTGTGTAAAGTCTTTGTAAAAGGTTGCGATCTATCTGCCAACTCTAAGATGAACCTATGGATAGATTGGAGTCTTCCTTGTGGGTGTCTCATCTAGCTAATATTATAAGGTGGAGTCATATCCATAATTGCTTGAACCTTCTCCAGATCCACCTCGATTCCTTTTGCAGACACAATGTATCCTAGTAGTTTCCTTAATGTGACACTAAATGTGCATTTATTAGGATTGAGCCTAAGACTAAAATTTTCCATATGATCTAGGATGGGTCCCAAATCTTGCAAATGAGTATTGCATTTTGCACATTTTGACCAAGGTATCATCCATGTAGTCCTCCATGGTCTTATGCATCATGTCATGGAAAATTGTGGTTACCGCTCTCTAATAAGTAGTACTAGCATTTTTCAAGCTAAATGGCATTATGTTTTAGCAAAAGGTTCCCCATGCACATGTGAAAGAAATTTTCTCCTAGTCTTCTGGTGCAATTTTTATCTGATTGTAACCAGAAAACCCATCCATTAGTGAGTACATCTCATAGCTTGCCATCATGTCCACTATCATATCAATGTTGGGAAGTGGAAAATCATCCTTAAGACATGCCAAGTTGAGATCAGGGAAGTCATTAAAAACTTTGATAGATTTATCATGCTTGGAGATTGGAACAATATTGGATATTCATTCAGCATAATCAATTGTGTGGATGAAACTAGCTTTCAAAAGTTTCTCCAGTTCTGCTTTGATGAGCAATGCAACATGAGGATGCATTTTTTGAAGTTTTTGTTTAACTGGTATGATGCCTAGTGTAATGGACAAGTGATGCATGATAAGATCAAGATCTAGTCCTAGCATGTTAGAATATGTCCAAGCAAAATTTATCTTCTTCTCTCAGAAAAAGGCAATGAACTTTTCCTTTCATTAGGTGACAATGACTATGCTAGATGTATCATATGAGGATGTTCTTCTATACCCAGGTTAATTGGCTATGTTGGATCTATCAATAGTGATGATCTCTCTTGAATGTGACTTGGAAGTGCATCAAATATCTCATCCATGGGTGCCTCAAAGAGGTTTTCACCTTTGGATATGTCTTTTGTTTTTACTTTTTTGGGTTCTGACACTGCCACAATGTGGTTTTCACCATTGAACCTTTTGCATTTTTTATTTTTTAATGTTTGACTAAGATATTTGATGTTATCTTCAGTCATGTTGATGCTCTGTTCATTGGTGGAAGACATTATAGTTTTGATAGTGTTTAGGTAGCAAGCAAGAGCATAGTCACTCTAGAAGGTGGGGACTTTGCTAGATGCATTAGGGTTCTAGTCTATAAGCTCAAGATGTGTGAGTGAAAGAGTAGTGACGGGTTCAATTGTGTTTACAGTATAGTCATTAAGTGCTTGGACTAGTAAGTCAAGACCTACGATGACTTTGTCCACAGGTGTGTTTCAATGCCTCTGAGTACTAATCCCAGCAATTGATGACTCTAGGACACTAGTTGGATCACACGCATCCGACCTAACCCTAGATGTTTCACCCACTTTGAATTAGTTTTCATAGACATGAACCTTGTCAATGTCTTTATCAGTAGTTTCTTTTGAAAGAGATTCAAACTCATATTCCTTAGAATCAGTGCTACATGGAAAGAGACTGTAGAACTCTCCTTCATCTTCTATATTTTTACATAGGTACTCAATATGTAACACCTAACTAGACTCGCCTTGTTTTTAATGGGCATGGTGTGAATCAGTATTGTCCTTAGAAGAATCACTAGTACCATCCATAGTGCTAACATGTGGAACAAATTCATCTGGCTCAACAAAGAATTTAGCAAGATCATGAGGAATAGGATAAGGATAGGGATCTTCATCATTAGATTGTTCATGTTGAGTATCAGACTTGTCTTGTAACTTGTTTCCAGATGAACTCTTAGGTATGAATTTACTAGGTCCAAAATGGAAAGGAACCTTCTTAAATCCTAGACCAATTTTATCATTGGTTCTTCAAGTTGTTGCCTTGATAGGATCAATTAGGCTATTGTTATTGCACCCAATAGGGCCAGTTCCCTTGTAGCCAAAATGATTCATGAGTTTAAGACTAGGACCATACTTTTCAGAAGTGATCTCACGAGCTTGTTCTGTTAAGTCTACTAGAGTCTCTTCTTTGTAAAACCACATAGCAATGGCTTTATTTTTTTGTTTCATCTTCTAAGGAAACTATAGCCTTAACAAAAGTGCCATTATACTTGGTTTGAGGTGTCAACACAAATGGCTTCTTTGCCTTAGATGATCTTCCATAATGATGAGGAGACTCTGGAAGAGATGTTAATGACAACACTGGTTCAATATGGTACTCACCCATGCTAATTTATTTTAGGTTGACTAACTGCTCAATTTATTTTAGCTTGTTGTCATGATAATCAATAGATTCCCTATTAGCAGGGACAAAATTCTCAGCAACTTTGAGCATATTGTAGGTGTAACTAGTACTAGCAGGAATAGTGACTTCAGAGCCATGAAATGGGAATTTGATGCATTGATAGTATGTGGAGGGCACATTGTGCATCTCATGTATCCAAGGCCTTCCTAGTAGAATTTTATAAGCCAAGGGACTGTCGAAGACCTAACAAGTGACATCCCTTTCTATAGGACCGACAGGAAGGGGCAAGACCACAAGACTGAGAGACTTTTGTTCAACTTTGTCATACACTTTAATAGTAATCCTGCAACAAGGATCAATAGAGTTCTTAGAGTAATTTAATTATCTAAGAAAAGTAGCAAAGATAATTTTTAGCCCAATGCCATTATCGATGAGTACTCAACAAACACGTGTTTGATGTATCATGACCTCAATATGTAGGGGTTGATTGTGTGGGTGACTCAGTGAGTTATCATCCTCCTTAGAGAAAGTCATAAGATAAGGTGAGGTCAAGTGACCTACCATGGATTGAAATTACTTAAGATCAAGATCTTGAGGAAAATTTTCATTAGTGAGTGCTTTGTCCAGAATATGCCTGTGAGCAGTCAAGATTTTGAGTAGCTCGAAGATAAAGATTTGAGCATTAGTTCATTTTAGTTGATTGAGAACACTATAGCTAGTTTCTGTTGAATTC
This sequence comes from Cupressus sempervirens, assembly GCA_028749045.1. NCBI lineage: Eukaryota > Viridiplantae > Streptophyta > Pinopsida > Cupressales > Cupressaceae > Cupressus > Cupressus sempervirens. Next base: position 241,399,518 of record CM053792.1, read on the forward strand.
ATTGTGAGTTTTACACCTTTTCTAGATATACCAGCAAGGGCTTTGTCTTTATGTTGTTTAGGATTAGGAGTAGAAGGTGCAAGGCCTTTGAGTACCAACTTGGCATGAGAGTGGGTAACAACATTAATACAATGTTACGAAGGTGTGTTATCCATTGTGATGGAAGTAGGGCCCCTCAAGACAAATGGTGTCTTGGGTTTATTGTTATCTTGTTTTCCCTTAATGGTAATGACATTATAGTATTTAGAATCCATAGGTTCAACCATGTTGATCACATTGCCATCATTGGAGTATGTATAGTTGATCTTGTTGTAGGGTTTTTTTTTTGAAGTCTCTCCTTTTTCATAGGCTAGGAAAGGCTCTTTGAATGCCTTGTGATCCGAGTTCTTGTTATGTCCATCTACCACAAGTTAACCAACATCAATCATGTCCAAGAATTTATGGCACAAGTTTATGTAGTTGCTAGTATTGTGTCCCTTATTTTGGTGATACTCACAGAATGAGGTTTCATTCCACCATGGTGGGCGTGGTTGCGGATCATAGGGACAAGGGTTTTCTAGTGGTGAAATAAGCTTGTGTTGAAGCAATGTTTTGTAAACCACATCCAAAGGTTCACCCAAGGGTGTATACTCTCATTTAGGGTGTGTAGCCCATGAGTTTCTTGGTCTGTTCCTAGATGTCTTGTTGTTAGGAGGAGGCTTCTCAATATTCTTGGCCGCATTGAGACTATTTGTGAGATTAAGGTTACCTTAGCAGGCTTAGGAGTTACATTGTCAACAACCCCATCATGTACAATTTCTTGATTCTTGTTGATGTACTTGGGTTTGTCCTTGTTAGAGGTGGAGCCTTGTTTTGTGTCCTTTTGAAAAGCAAATTCACCCTTCTTGACCATGCATTCATCTATGCGGATAGCCTATGTGACCATGTCTTCAAAGGTGCATGGACCTTGAAGTTGGATTCTATACCCAAAATCAGGTAGGAGGTTATCCATAAAGATGTCAAGTTTCTCTATTTTTGGGATTTTGTGTGAGTATTTAGTATAAAGTTGTCTCCACCTCTAAAGGAATGTGAGGAAAGGTTCCCCAATCTTCTGCTTAAGATTACACAAATCTTAGATGTTAATAGGGTATTGAATGTTATGAGAATACAACTGGACAAACAAGTTGGCAATTTCATCAAATGTTTTGATACTAGGAGACAATTGTGAAAACCACTCCATAGCCTGACCACCTAGACTTCTTGGGAATAAACTCATGAGATATGTCTGATTATGCATAAATTCCATAGACAAGGCACCAAATTCTCACAAATGATCTTGGGGATTGGTAGTTTCAAAGTATTTATCATACTTAGGTAACTCTACTCCTCTTGGAAAAGGAGGCATGTCTATGCTCTTGTCAAATGGAAATGGACAAAGAGCATCTAAGGTGTATGTTTTTGTGGGTTTTTCTTTCTCATACATCATCTAAGCCAGTTGTTCTTGCATAATTTTTAGTTGTTTTTGGAGTTTGGAAGTCTCATTTTCCTCTTCAAGCATGATGATAATTTCCACATTGAAATAATGGGGTAGCTTAGTTCCCTATTGGGAAAGTTTGAGAAAGTATTTTTCTTTCTCTTCATTGAGCAGAATTTTGATGACCTTTTGAAAGTTTTTGTATTTACGACACTTTCCTATGTGTTCAAGAAGTATTACCACCTCTTCCTACTCCCTATTAATGTCTTGGTCTTTTTCTTTGTCATTCCCAGTCTAGTATTAGTTTCTTCTATGTTCACCATGTTCAGGTTTGTAATCATTAATTGTTGGAACATGTTCAATTTTAGTATGTTATAATTGGAAAGGTCCTTTGAAAAGGAATTCAGATATGTTTTTTGGAGATGTGGGAGCTTTGCTAGTTTTAGGATCCTCTTGATACAAGAGATTCCTAGTTTTTTACAAGTTTATAGAGAACATTCTATGGACCCAAGATGATTTGACAGGTGAGGGGGATCGTGAAGATACCTTACTAGATGAACTAGAGATAGATCATTTAATGACTAAAGAGAGACCTTTTCCATGATTAGTACCCTTAACTCTACCTCATCTAGGTCTTTGGGGATAAAACACTTTGCCACTTCTTGTTGCCACACTCATATACAAGGACAAAAAGTTAAGGCTTAAACAAGGACCACACTAGAACATAGTCTCAAAAAAAAAAGCACGATAAGGGTACTGTATACTAAGATACGAGTCATCCAAGTAATAGCTAGAACAAAAAAAGATGATGACTATCATGACATGGAGTATGACAAGCACCAAAGACCAAAGACAAAGTGAACAAGAGACAAGACTAGTTTATATGTAGGTCACAAGTCATTAACTAAGTAGGAAGCCACTATTTGACATTGTTTTTGGACAAAGAAGAGGTAAAATCTTGCAGATAATAGACTAGATTTAGAGCACAAGTAGATACTAAATTTTAAAGCAATTTTTGCAAGTTTCAGACTATTTTGGATAGATTTCAGATAGGTAGTAAGACTATTTCCAAGTTTTGGACAGCATTTTGGTTGTTTTGAACAAGACAATTGGTTTCCATATAAACATAGGAAGCAAGCAGTAGTTTCAAACAACCCAATTGAGGACAATGAAACTCGAAGGGCTGGGGGAGTCTTGAGGTTTAGTTTGTTTGATAGGTTTGGACAATGTTTAAAGACTCTATAACAAACACGCTTTTATCCCTAAAATAGAAAATTGGTAGAGAAGGCAAAACCTTTGTCCCACAACTTATGTGCATGCACACACCTCACATAGCCACGTCACCCCATAGAGGGCACCTATTTTTTTGGTGTATTCAAAGGGCTCAATAACATATATGCTGAATTAACACCCTTGTGGTAGGGGTCAAGTGCACATACCACCTTCAAACGCCCAGTTGCATGTCTATGGTGAGTTCTACAGGAGAGATTATTTCCCCTCTTTGCATAAAGATTATGCCTCCTTTTGAAGGTGAACCAGGTAGAAACTAACTAAGAGGTTTTTACTTGGCTTCTACTCATACTAATCCTTAGTGTTTTTGCAAGAAAAGTTGAGGCCAGCAGCCCACACCAGCATCTATAAGTGCACATTCTTGACTAGCAAGACTAGGGCCAGTACCGACTAGTGCAGTTTATAGAGCCTCTTCTTGATATGTTATATCAAAATGAAGAAGAGAAAATTAATATGGCTTTGGAGTCTTTCACTCAAAAAAGTTTCTTTATTATAGTGAGGTGGAATCTTCGGTGAAAGGAGTGTGCTCACTTGGGTCATTCTCGGAGGTTGGATCACTCCAGCAGGCCCTCTAAAGGATTGACTTAGAGTGGTGGTTTAGATCTAAGGGTCAAAGTTTCTAATTTATCTCAAGGGGAAAGAGCATACTCCTCTACCTCATTTCCTCACCCAAACACACGAGACATATTGGTCCTTGAGTTAGCTTAATTGATCCCACCTTGTCCTATTCCAAGACTTTGATCCCATTAAAGGAAATCATCATCTCTTCATTAAAGGCTTCATTTGGGAGAACCACTAACTTGGTCGCCTCCCTCAGATGCTGTCTTTCAAAGGCTTCTAGGTTTGTAATTTACCCTTGGTCATGACCTCCAAGTGGTAAAGAACATACTTCCCTATTCCCTATCTTGCACCCTACAAAGTTCAAAAGCCCTATTTATACTATGTGTGAAAAGTAGTAAAAGAAGATACAATGTTTATCTGGGTTTGAAACAAATCTTCATCATGCATATCTTTGGCAAGCATTCTGCATTCACACAATTAGTATATGTTCCAAGTACTTGGATAAAAGGTATCTCCATCAAGCGTCCTACAAACCACTGTTAAGCTGTTGAAAATTCAAAATTACAAACAAAATGCTTTAGAAAACAACATTAGTCAAATGGAAGCTTAACTATGGAAAATAAAATTTAACTTTTTTTGTTCTTTTTGATACCCATAAAACAACTTTAAAAAAGTCAAAACCTATGAAAAAGCCAAAAGTCAAAATTCGAAAAAAAAAGTCCTAATTTTTCAAAATGTCCTACAAACAACTGTTAAGATACAAAAAAAGAAATAGAAATTAGAAATAAAAATGCTTCAGAAAATAGTTAGTTGAACAAACATCTTGATAAACTAGAATTTGAAAACTTGTATTTCACATTTCTATTGCAAAATTCCATGCAAAATCATGCATAGACCCATGCAAAAAAATTATGTGCAGCACATGAGAATCCATGCAATTATGCACTTTTTTGCTCAAGAAAGTGTAGAGGAAGACATGAAATCTTCAGGTCTTCATGCAAAAAATTAGCTTTCTCACATGAAAATCTAGAAACCTATATGTACAGAACAATAAAAATGCAAAAAATATAGATAATGAGGCTAGAAAATTTGATTTTTTGAGCCCCACAGTGGGTGCCAGAAATGTATATGTGAAATTGGGGGACCTTTGATCCTCACATACACTTCAACATGGTCATTACTTGTGAGATCATCCCAAAATAAACATTGTATTGTTTATTTGAAAAGTCTAATACAGCGACCTGTTGCCTTCTAAATAGAAGGATTATGCCTTTGCTCTCAGAATGAGAAGTAGGTAGCCAAACTTCTAGAATGAAGGATTTATGTAGCTAAATGAAAGTGCAATTAATCTAGATGAGAGATGCAATTATTAATCTAAGAAATGAAGAATAATAGTATGCTAAATGGATGCATATTTAAAATCTAAATGATATTACAATGAAAGAAATGAAGCTATGCAAATGTAAGCAAAGTGAGTAAGAATTTTAGCATAAATTCGATGCAAATTGCAAAATTCATCCTCTGTAATGAGGAATGGAGAGCTTATTTTATGGAATCCAAGAGGTGATCGAGGGTCAAGATTAACCGAAATGGACGGTCAAGATTGAAGAAGAGAGCCAGTCATAAAGGTAACTTCCTCATGAAAAAGGGAGTTAACTGGTTGCCTTTGAGTGATAAAAGGAGTTAACAAAGTCCTTTTTGAGTGATAAAAGGAGTTAAGTGAGTCCTTTTTGAGTGATAAAAGGAGTTAATTGAGTCCTTTTTGAGTGATAAAAGGAGTTAACTGAGTCCTTTTTGAGTGATAAAAGGAGCTGACTAATTGCCTTTTGAGTGATAAAAGGAGCTGACTAGTTCTTTTTTTTTTGAGTGAATATTTAATTTAATAAAATATAATATGACCTCATAAATGGATAACTTTAACTAATTGAATAATTAAATTCAATAATTAAAAAGAGGAGATATCTTATTAAATTAAATGTATTTAATTCCTTTGTATATTAGCTAAAGGGGTAATTTTAATTTAATTAAAGTAGAACACTTATAATTAAATTAATTTAAATTGATATGTTTGTGTAGCTAATTTGAGTCAATATTTAGGAATTAAAGAAATAATATAATTAATGCAAATTATGGTTTTTTGCATTTGACACCTAGGTCAAGTAGCGATTATTGGAGTTAGAATTGCCTAGTAAAATAGGATTTAGGAATAGTTGAATAAACCAAAGTCGGTTAATATGGAAATGTGCCAATTTTGGGGTATTACATATGGATGGTTGGTAATGCCTTTTGGTTTGAGTAATGCACCTAGTACTTTCATGAGGTTGATGGATGAAGTTCTCAAGAGATTCTTGGGTAACTTTTTTTATTGTTTATTTGGATGATATTTTGATATTTAGTAAGACTATGGAAGAAAATCTTGAGCATGTTAGATGAGTATTATAGAGATTGAAAGAGGAGAAGTTGACAATTAATTTGAAGAAGTGTTATTTTATGCAAGAGGATATTGTGTATTTGCGATTTTTGATTTTAGCTAATGGTTTGAAGATGGATCCTGAGAAGAATAAAGAAATTTTGGAGTGGCCTACACCTGAGAATATGGGTTAGGTAATATCATTTCATGGTTTGGCTAGTTTTTACATGAAGTTTATAAGGAATTTTAGCTTTTTTTGTAATGTTATGACTGAGGCAAAGAGAGGAGATAAAAGGGAATTCAATTGGACACATGGAGCTGATAAAAATTTAGAGACTTTGAAACAAAAGGTTGTTGGACCTTACCTATATTGGTTTTTCTTGATTTCAATAAGGTATTTCAAGTTGAATGTGATGCAAGTGGTATTGCAATAGGTTTTGTATTAAGTCAAGAATTTGAATGATTGATGTAGGAGCATTGAATTTTGATTTTAGTGGTGTTATTATTTTCATGGTTAGGGATGTGTTGGAGACATATTGGAGAACCTTTCCTCATGATTTCATAAAGATTGGAAGGATTGAGTTGAAGTTTGAGTCATTTTACCTTGCTTCTGGAGATGTTTTTTTAGGTACCTATTGCAGGTAGTGTAACTAATTTTTTACAATGAGTTAGATAATAAAAATTTCAAGGATTGAAGAGGGCCTAGAATAATACCCACAATTTGAAGCATGAGTTCTAATCGACTTAAAACTAAGAGATATCTTGATTTTACTCAGGTATCAATTTTTGTGTATTTAATTGTTGTTGGAGGCTGACTTTTGGCATTTAATTTATGTATGGGTATTTAATTTATGTTTTGGGATGACTTGTGGCTTAGATTGGTATAATTAGGGGTTTTGGGGAATTCTTTAGTCATTTTTCTCATCCATCATGGAGAAGAGGAGGTGGTAAAGCAAAAAAATTTGAAAAGAGCTACTAGCTACGGCTTGGAAAACAAGGAGATTGCATGGTGGGCTTGTGGGCACAAGAGAAGATCTTCCTTAGGGGTTTCTTACAGAGTGTGGATTTGGACTAGCTAGGATTTGGATTGGATCTTGAGGGATCTTGTAGAACTATTATTGTAAAAGCTATTATATTTGGCCGTAATCGGGAAGGCCTTACAACCTAGTACATTGCATGTAATAGTTATTTTATAAATAAAGAGTTGTGATTTGGTATTAGATCTTGTGTTATTGATTCTTGCTGTTATGTTTCCATTATGTGGTTGTTGGTTGGGGGCTAGGAAATATCCTTTGGGGATTCTCCTACCTTGCATTGCATTAGATGATATCATAGTATAGTTTTTCTTGAGCATGTAGACAAATCACCGAAGTTGTGGCAGTTTGCACCAAGACTTGGGTTGGACAGGTAGATCATAGTTGATCTTGATCTGGTGGTGGATTTTTCTTTCCAGAGTCCTACATCTCTTGGTGGTGAGGTGACAGATCATGGTTCTAACTTATAATTGAAGAGGGCTTGCAGATGGATCGATGGATGCGAAGATGGAAGGTTGATCTTGTTGAGGCATGATCATAGAGAGTTTGTGGATTGCAGATCTGTGTTCCTGGACTTGTGATTTGGTTTCTAATTATTCATGCAAGGTGGTAGCTTGTGATCTAATTTGTTAACAATTTGAGGTTTTCATAAGGAGCCTAGGAAGGATTTTTTGTAGAGTTTTTATGAAGATCTTGGGAGATGGCTCCGAGAGGATTGTACCCTGACATGATAGTAAATCTCTATAATGTGTTGGAAAGGAGGTTTTCTGAGATGTGTTCTTGGTTTGAAGCTAGTTTGGTTGATCGAGCTAAGAAGGAAGTTGCTCCATTTGAAACTAGTTTTGGCGATTGAGATAAGGATAGGATGAGGAAGGCATTTCATAGATTTCAATAGAGTTGGGGTCTACTGATCTAGAAGAGAGTTGTTTGGTTGATTAAAAGAATTGTTCAAGAGAGAAGATGATATAGCAAGGTTGAAGTGGAAGAGGTTGGTTTTGTTGATCAGTTTGTGATGTCTGATATAGAACTTTTAGAGTGACTAGAGGTTGTTCCTAAGGATATTCCTAAGCTTATTGATGTTGGTATGGAGATTGGTTTTCATGATCAGTTGGTTGAGTCTAACATGGAGATTGTGGAGCACTCAGTCGTGGATGATCTAGTTGCTATTGGTGATGATTTTTATCTTGTAGAGAATCTTGTTGTGAGCAATGAGACTGCTAGTGTTGAGAGTTTTTCATATGTTTCTTAGGAGTTACATATTGTTACTGATATGGGATTTTTTGCTGCTAGTGTGGATTCACTAGTTGTTGATGTGGATGAGAATTTTTTGATGAAACATTATGTTTTGTTCCTAGGAATGGGAATATAGATTGGATGGTTGAGATTCTAGTGTTTGATAGAGTGATGTAGATATGGATGAGAGCATATTGGTTTTCTTGTCCCTGTTGGAGTGGAAGCCTTTGGTGAAGATGAAGATGGTTGTTGCTCTTTCTTTGGGCATCAAAGTGTAGGACACACTTTTCTATTTACTTGGGGAATTTGATGTAGGAGAATTGAGCTTGGATTTTGGTGGAGTTATACTTTTCATGGTTAGGGATGTGTTGGAGACACATTGAATAACCTTTTCTCATGATTGCATAGAGATTGGATGGATTGAGTAGAAGTTTGAGTCATTTTACCTTGCTTCTAGAGATGTGTTTTTAGGTTCCTATTGTAGGATATGTAACTAATTTTTTAAAATGATTTAGAGGATAAAAATTTCAAATATTAAAGAGGGCCTAGAGTACTACCTATGGCTCAAAGTGTGAGTTCTAATTCAATAAAAGCTAGGAGATATCATGATTTTACTTGGCTATCAATTTTTGGGTATTTAATTGTTGTTGGAGGCCGACTTTTGGCATTTAATTTATGTATGGGTATTTAATTTGTGTTTTGGGCTTGCTTGTGGCTTATATTGGTATACGTAGGGGTTTTGGGGAAGTCTTTAGTCATTTTCTTCATCCATCATGGAGAAGAGGAGGTGGTAGAGGAGATTTTGAGAAGAGCTAGTAGCTACAGCTTGGAAAACAAGGAGATTGCTTGGTAGGCTTGTGAGCACAAGTTGAGATCTTCCTTGGGGGTTTCTACCAAAGTGTGGATTTGGACTAGCTAGGCTTTGGATTGGATCTTGAGATATCTTGTAGAACTATTATTGTAAATGCTATTATATTTGGCTGTAACCAAGAAGGCCTTACAACCTAGAACATTGCATGTAACAGTTATTTTATAAATAAAGAGTTGTGATTTGGTATCAAATCTTGTGTTATTGCTTCTTTTTATTGTGTTTTCACTATGTGGTTATTTTATGGGGGCTAGGACATATCCTTTTGGGATTCTTCTACCCTATGCTATGTCAATGATGCTAAAAGGATGTCTTTTGTGTATGACCAAAAGTTTTATCCTATTGTTCAAGCATTGAAGAAGTGGAGACATTATTTGATTCCTAAGGAGTTTTTGTTTTTTATTGATCATAAAGATTTATAGTACTTGGGAAGTCAACACAGGTTAAATCAGAGACATATGAAGTGGGTTGAGTATTTTTAGAGTTTTACATTTGTGATTAAGCATAAGAGTGGAGTCACTAATCGAGTTGTTGGTGCATTGAGTAGAAGACATTCTTTGCTAACCGAGATGAAGGTTGAAGTTCTTGGTTTTGATGAGATGAAGCAGTTGTATGATACCAATCCTAATTTTTCTAAGATGTGGAGAGAGTGTAGAGCACCTAGTTTGATATAACAACCAAGTAGATTTGATGAGTATTTTATTCAAGAAGGTATGTTGTTTAAGGGTATTCAGTTGTGTATTCCTAAGAGTTCTATGAGGTTGAATTTGATTAAGGAAAGATATAGTGGTGGATTAGTTGGACATTTTGGAATTGATAAGACATTGAGTTTTTTTTAGGAAAAGTATTATTGGTGTCAGATGTATAAAGATATTCATAAGTTTATGAAGAATTGTGGAGTTTTTCAAGTTGCAAAAGGAGTTAGTCAGAATGCTGGTTCGTATACAACTATTTCTATTCTTGAGAAACCTTGGAGTTACATTAGTATGGATTTTGTTCTTGGATTGCCTAAAATAGTCAAGGGATATGAGACTATATTTTTTTGTTGTGGATAGATTTTCTAAGATGTCTCATTTTATACCTTGTAAGAAGACATCAGATGCCAATAATGTTGTTGAAATTTTCTTTAAAGAGATTTTTAGATTGCATGGATTACCAAGAAGTATTATTTTTGATAGAGACACTAGGTTTGTTGGTTATTTTTGGAAGACTTTGTGGAAGAAGATGGGTACTGAGTTGAAGTATAGTTCTACTTTTCATCCACAAACAAATGGATAGATAGAGGTTGTGAATAGAATCTTGGGTAATTTGTTGAGATGATTAGTTGGAAATGAATCACATAATTGGGAGATGATATTAGCACAAGCTAAGTTTGCATATAATAATTCTATGAATAGGAGTATAGGGAAGACACCTTTTGAGATTGTTATTGGACTGCAACATGGGGGAGTATCATATTTAAGGGATATTTCTAGTGAGGAGAAGACAAGTGATGCAAGAAAGATTTTTTTGATTTTATGAAGACTTTGCATAAGGAATTAAAGCTGAAGTTGGAAAAAAGTATTCACAAGCATAAGGAAAGTGCTGATAAATCTAGAAGACATCATATTTTTGAAGTTGGTGATGAGGTGATGGTTCATTTGAAGAAAGGAAGATTTCTTGTTGGAACATATAGTAAGTTGAAGATGAAGAAGTTTGGATCTTGTAAGACCTTGAAGAAGTTTGACATTGGTAATTCTTATGAAGTTGAGTTACTTGATGACATGGATATATCTGATATATTCAATGTTGTTGATTTGTATAAGTATCATAAGTCAGATGATGAAGTTTTTGTATCAGATGATTATCCTAAGAAGTAGATTGAAGAAGTTGAACAGATATTAAATCATAGAGTTGGTAAGAGCACAAGAGGAAAATATTACTATGAGCATTTGGTGAAGTGGAAGAATAGACCTATTGAAGATGCTTCATGGATTTCTCCATTTGAATTGGATTCAGCTCAAGTTGTAACATCTCAATGATTTAGAGGAATCATTTCTTTCAACCTCAATTTTTTGATGTAGGAGCATCTTGGGCTGCATTGTCAACCTGCATATTTTCTTTCTTTCTTGGTGTTGCCAAGTTGCAATGTCTTGCATTACCAAGTTCCCTAGTTGGTGTTGAGTTTGCAATGGTTGTTGAGTTCGTAGTTGGTGTCGAGTTTGCAGTTGCTACCAAGTTCCTTTGGTTGTCAAGTGCCTTTCAGTTGTTGAGTTGCCTATGTGTGGTTTCCTATTGAAGCCTATCTTTGCAATTAATTTAGTGATAGGTATTTTCTAAGAGATGACTTGTGGCTTATTCTAGCATTTAATATGAGAGTTTATTTTGTTGTAAAATTGGCTGACTTGTGGCCATGAATGTATTTAAAGAGGTCTTTGGTAGAGTCTTAGGGAGGGATTGGAAGAGCTAGAAGATAGATCAAGGAGGTTGAAGTATAATTGAAATGCAAAGTTTTATCATTGAAGATTAATGTATGTTGTTTGTAACATGGAAGGCCTTATAGCAAGGCATGCATTTGGTTGTTTGATGAATATATGAAGGGATTTTTTCCTCTATCTCTCAAGTTTTCTATTATATAGTGTTTGTTTTCCATTGTGTTTACTCTTGCAGGAGGTTTGAATAGCTACTTGTGCCTTTAGCTTGGTTATCGCATCCCTCCCTATTCATAATAGTATAAATAAGAAGATCTTGAAGAGTCATAGACATAATAAAATGCATGAAACTCTCATATACATCATAAGTACTATGAAGAGATGCAAGAAGTAGAGTATTGAAAAAGATAGCCATACACCAAAATATCTTCATAATGAAAGATTTTTAAGCTAACCAAGAGCACACAAATATGAAGATGAAAAGAACCTAACTCCAAAAAGGAAAGAAGTTGAGTTAACCAAATATAGAGAAATAACATATAAGGATATAACTCCAAAATCAAAGAAGAGAGGGTGTCAAGTTCACCAATTAATGGAGGGTTGGAGAATAAAAGTAGATTAACCACACATAAATGAAGGGGGAAGACCATGATACACTCCTTTTGATTAGATCAGATTGATAGAAGTGGAAGTATCAAATACAAATCTAATGTACAAAAGGATGAATGACATGGGTTTATTTCCCTCTCACCCTCACCTTAAGAAGGTTTAAGAAAGAAGATAAAATAAAATAAAGTATGGAAATAGGAAGAAGAAATATGAAGTACCTCACAAAATACAAACTTGAAAATGGATTGTTAAATAATGTCAGAAACTTTCGTAACCTAGAATCTAGGATGGAAATTGTGTGAGAGAAAAAGCCTAGAAATTATTTGATCAATCTATCAAGGCCAATCTAGAGCATTAGGGGTAACTTGGTCACTATTGAAGCAAGAGGGGAAATTGAGTTGGGTCTGATAGAATGTGTGTGATCTTGATTCCAATTTATGAGTTATGTAGAAAGCAAGAAAGGGTATCTAGATCCACAACCTATTCACCAGTCCAAGATCTGAAACCTACAAAACAAAGAGTTTTTTTTATTGATGTTGGAGGGTAGGAGTTTTCCTTAGTCAAACTTCAATTTAGGAATTAACCTTGAATTGAAATAAAGATAGAATTCTAGAAAGTAGTAGTCATAGATGTAACATGAAGGAATGTAAATCAATGAATATGCTCTTAAAATTGGAATGCAACCAAATATGTAGGTGAAATAGCTTGGACTCAACATAAAAAAATCTAGAAAGGAAATCAAAGTGAAACCAAAACCTTCATAAATATATGTGCTTGAGTTTTGCCTTATGAATATAGATAACTATAGATATTGAGAGGATGAATGTAGAAGATGAAATAAAGGATATTGAATCTATGAAAGGAAATCTTGAATGTTGAAAATATAATACAAGACCTAGTATAGAATTCTTCAATAGATTGAATGCATAAATCATTGATCTTCAAGGAAAAGATAGCTTGAATGCCTTGAATTCTTGAAGGATACTTGAGAACTTGAGAGCTAGATTGCTTGAAATTGTGAATACATGATCATGGAGTTCTTGGATATTAGAAATGGAGAAAATAGAAGGGTTTATATAAGGTTTAGAATTGACTAACTCTTGTAGGTCGACCTTCCTATAAATTAACACCCTAAAACTATCCAAGCATGGGACCCAAATAAGAGACCCACTATAGGGTCTAATCACGGGCACAATAAATCCATGATCATCCCATCAGGACTGCAATGCATCCCTAATTGGTTAGGGGCACAATAAATCCCTATCAAACAAGGTCTATAATCTCTGGTATCCCAAACCAGCTCCTAGATCCAAGAAACAAGGAAAATAATCTTATATAGTTGTTACGATGTGGAGAGAAGATTCCAAATAGATGGATGAAGGGAGGTGAGGACCTAGGAGGATATATCCTACCTTGAGCTTAATTCGATGTTAATAGGAGATATAAAGAGTGTCTATTAGGTTTCACCTTTATTCCACATAGGAGAAAGGACAAAAATCTGAATAAAGAAGGAGAAGTACACAGGGATTGTTGATCTCACATTAAATGAGTTCTAAACCACATTAAACTAGAGTTTTAACAATTCAAGATGGTAGAAAGGGAAAATGAGAACATTATGTTTAGGTCTCCATAATGAAATCTCATTATTAGTAAGTTACATCATGATCACGTTATGGGTAAGTTAAAAAATTAATGTTATTTTCTTGGCTTACTAACCAGCGAAGCCCCATTTTGAAATTTGAAGAAAACTACACATAATATGATCATGATATGTGTAATTTTGACTTTTTCTTCATGGTTCCTCTTGACACAAAAGTATTCACCCTTTCTTGGGGTATGACCCTAAAGCAACCTTGTGTAACATGGAAGAAACCTCCAAGTTTGGGACTTGCACTTTGAGGTTGAATCTCCAAATAAGGTTGCTTTCCTCTGTAGGAGTTGATGAAATCTAGTTTCACAGTTGCCAAGATCACCTACAAAATAACTTGTCAAAGAGAAGCCAAGAAGGAAGAGGTGGAGCTTGGAAAAACCCTAAATGGACATGAGAGATAAAATATTGCAAAACAATGAAATTGTATTTACAATGGAATGCAATGTGTTTACAATAAGAGATAGACTTCTTATAAAGGCCTCAAGGAAGCTTGTAGAACAAGCTGGAAGGTGGTAGAAGATAAGGTTGACAATGAAGCACCCTTCCACAAAAAGGTGGAACATGCTAGAAGGGAACAAACTCTCGTGTTGTCAACAACTCATCACTACATGCATTAAATAGTAAATATTAAATAAATGCATTAACCTAAGTAAGCTTAAGTAAATAGAATAAATAATAAATAAATAATTAATTATTTACTCGAACACCCCCCCTTAAGTGCAACTTACGGGAATGCCTTAAGCTCACAAAACTAAGATGAAATGCAGAATGGGTCTTAGGAACAAGGCCATGTTAGGTACCCATGTACAATGCAAAGAGATGCAACCTCTAAAAATGGGGAAAAAGAGAAAACCACGTGGGAAAAACCCTCCCCGAAAAAGAGGTAAGAACCTAGTGAAGAACTAAAGAAGCCTCCAACTAGGGGAATGTCCCCTAAAACAAGAACAAAAAGTGATCATGAAGAGCATCACTGAAGCATGAAGAAGCCACAAAATCTACCATCAGAAAGAAAACTGCTGATCTAAAGAACCTCCATGGAAGAAGAAGGCACGAACCAAGCATATCTATATGGTAGATGATCCATCTCACCAAAATGCATAGGCAGCTAGCCATTGTAATCGCCTTGTATATAGGATCAACCACTAAATACATAGTTTACACTATTAAACCATCGAACCATGGATGCATTAGAACAATAGCATAACCCCCCCTTAATGCAAATGGGGTGAGATGATAGGTAACTGAGAAGGTGAGCCAAAAATCTCCTATAGAAAAACCAAGAATGACACGAGAGGAAGAGGTACAAACACCTATAAAGACACAGTCACACCTACGTTGCATGGGGCTAATGTCCTAGAAGGGACACTCACTTGACAAAGGGAGAAGACATAAAACAATAAAAAATATCCCTTCCATGGTGCTTTATAAAAATAGTGCAAGTACAACTATCTCAAAAACCATGTTCATGAACCCGAAATGCAAAAGTGACACTTTATCTTAGGGCATATAGAAAAGAGCTTACAAATGATGTCTACAATGATCAAAATAAGGAAAAAGCTAACACAAAAGAAAGGACAACTCAAAACAAAAGAAACCATGTTAGAAAAATGATCCTCGGTCCTAAAACACCCAAGATATCCACCATAGAGTAAAAATGCCAAAAATATGATAGAAAGAGCATGGGCTAGAACCTAACAAAAAGGAGTACATTTCTAAAAAGATGACAAAACTAGCTTTTCAAAAATATTTAATGTTTAAAAAAAAAATGACATGGGATGCAAAAGATATGCAAGTCGAAGTAAAAAATAGAACTTCAAACTTCAACTGAAAAAATAGGCAACAAAACTACATGAAAACTTGAAAATACCTACACTAATGTCTCTATCTCAAAACTAGCTTTCTGGCACTTCTTTTGGATCAGAAAAATACCTCTGTATACTCAAGTTATGGGCAAAAAATTGAAGGTAGGTCAAAAAGGACCCTGGAGAGGTGCAAGAAGGATGATGATGCAGGATGACATCATGCTAATGTCAGCAATCAATGAGATTAAAATTGATGGCCTGCGGCCTGTCACGCCAAAAAAAAGAGGCCAGACGACACGCCATGTGGTAGGTCCACATGGCAAAGTAGATGATGTGGAAAGGGGGGCGGTGGAGCCTGAGGTGGTGTTGCTTATTGTAGGGGAGGTGTAGGTGGAGGCAAGGGCCAAGAGGAGCTTGGGCACCGTAGTCTGTCACAGCGAGGTGCAAGTAGAGTGTGGGTTGCCCTGTGGTGGCCGCTAAGCAGAGCCATGGTGGCCCACTTTATGCAAATATATATTTTTAATTTTTTTCCACTTTACGTCCATACAGTCCATACGGAGGGCCTGAAACTAAAAAAAAATTTCCTCCAGGAGCTCTGTCTCCAAAATCGACAAATTTTATATGGATCCTAATTGAAAAGTGCCTTCTGAATCCAATGGCAGCATCTATTTGGGCCCAAAGTGCTCTGAAAAAATGCATAAACAAACTAGGGTTTGTGTCTCTGAATTGCGGCTTCAAAAAATCTTCAACAAAGTAGCAGTAGGGAGGCTCTGATACCATGTAGGAGTTGATGAAATCCAACTCTGTAGTCACCAATATCACCTACATGCAAAATAACCTATTGAAGTGAAGCCAAGAAGGAAGAGGTGGAGCTTGGAAAAACCCTAAATGGACATGAGAGAGAAAAAATTGCAAAATAATGAAATTGTATTTACAATGGAATGCAATTCATTTACAATAAGAGAGAGATTGCTTATAAAGGCCTCAAGGAAGCTTGTAGAACAAGTTAGAAGGTGATAGAAGATAAGGTTGACAACAAAGCACCCTTCCACAAAAAGGTGGAACATGCTAGAAGGGAACAAACTCTCGCGTTGTCAACAACTCATCACTACATGCATTAAATACTAAATATTAAATAAATGCATTAGCCTAAGTAAGCTTATGTAAATAGAATAAATAATTAATTATTTACTATAACATCCTCACTATCAAGGTGCACCTAACCTACAGGTTGAGAGGAAAAGGGAGAAAGAAAATTGGAATTAAATATGCATAAAGTGAAAGGGGGGTGATGCACTAGATAGATTGTTGATCTACTTCTTCCAATAACTGCACTAAAATCCACTAGACCCTACATGAAATACAACTATATTTATTTTATCAACCCTAATACCATAAAATAAGTCAAGAAATCAACATAACCATGAAAGGAATAAAACAGATTCACTTAACATATTAGTTAATTAAAGTGAACTTAATCATAAGGTGCTACAATGACCAAAATACATCCAAGAAAATAAGGCATAATAGATTGCACAAATTTAACTGGTTGAGAATGGATGAACCAATAGTACTTTCTATTAAATAAGAGGCAAAAGTATTTACAAAGAATAAAGCTACAAAAGACTAGAGAAAAGAGATCACAAGAATAACAACAAAACTTTCCATTATGGGGTGCAAGCATAACCCAGATGCAACCTTGAGTTCAAACTCTAGCAACAATGGAGTTGAGGTTACAAAGTACATAATAAATGAAGAATTGAAGAAAATTTTGATCATGAAGTGAAATCTGATATTGGAATTCATAGGAAGAGACCAAAACAAGTGCACCCATCTACAAAGAGATCAAATCGCCAAAAATATGATAATTTCATGCATTAAAGAGGCATGGATTGCAATGGCGTCATGCAAAAAAATCCCAAGAAGTCACTTGACATTGAAGAACAAGCTCTAATAGCATGTCATGGATGCATGAAACAAATTCATGCCACTAGAAAAAAATATAGGGAGGGATAATAGGATATGTTATCTACCTGCAACATGCAATGTTGGGTGTGGGGGAAATTTGATTTTCCCAAAATTGAATTATGGTCATCAATGAAGGCCTTCATTTGAAATGGATGGTGAAGAGGCAATAAGAATCTCCCCAATGAAGGAATTAAGACATAGTCATTGATTAAGGATTTTCCTTTGAAATAGAGAATTGAGATGTAGTGAGGAAATCCCCAACATGCACTAGATCCCATGAGTGTTGTGAAATCTTGAGATTAAGAGCCCCATGGAGACCCTCTAGTATGAAGAAATTTTAGAATGGCAACACTTGGTAGCATCTCACACTTTCATGAGATGAGAAGACCATCTCACAAAAACACATGGGTTGTTGATGTGTTTTTTTGTTTGATAGAACAAATGATGATATTTTGATCTTTTGTTGAATCTCCATCCTCAATCTAGTTGTGTGCACATCAGGCTAACTTAAGCGTTGGAGATGGGACCCTCCACCATGTGGCAAAATTCAAGATTTTGGGCCTTGTTGAAATATTGCAGCATGAAGAAACTCTGGAATGGAGACACATGGCAACATCTTTTGCAATTTTGGGCTCCAAAGCATCATAGAAACATTGTGGTATGAGGAAATGTCACAATGGTGATGTATGGTAGCATAACGCTGGTAGTACATGGACCAATTGTGGACAACAAAACATTGCTACTTGCAGACCCACAAAATTTGAGCTGGCACATATAGATGAATTGATATTTCCATAACTCTACTAATCATGAACCCAAAGAGCCAACTCAACTGGATTAATCATCATGTGTGGCATAATCTCGTGTTTTGATGAGGATGAGAAGGTATATTGTGAAAACATGAGAGTCATTGATCATTCAACACATGGCACAATTCTGAGTTTTGGAACCTTATAAAAACATTGTAGCATGAAGAAATGTTGGAATTGTGATGCATGGAAGCATCTTGCACTTTCATGAAGATGGGCAGATAGCTCACAAAAATATGAAAGCCATCAAATCTTGTAGCCAGTTAGATCAACCAAGAGCAAACTAAGCTAACTCAGTCAAAAGAACAAGCTGCAGCTTGGTAAAAGAACAAATTGAGTCAACTTGGTCAAAGAAGGGATTGAGCAAACATGAAATGTTAGCTGCCAAATTTAGCACGATGACCCACTACAAAGAAAACAACCCATTGAAAGTCTCTTTGATCAGATATCTGTGATGGGTTCAATGGAGGCAAAAATAGCCAAGAGTGCCCACTTTTTTTCACACCTTCTTGGTGCACACACCCCTAATTCTTCAATGTTTTCATCTAACATATATATCCTTTTGATATTTCTTTGAAAAAATCTTCTAGATACATACATTAAATCAGGAATTATTTGTACTTGTTTTCTCTCTGTCAACTTCCTAATAGATATCAACTAGTCATCAATGCTCTATGTACAACACTTAAATCACCTCCTCGAGTTCTATCTTCAATGTTGTTTAATGCATCTTGCCAATTTTTAATTAGTATTTGATTAAAATTAACCATAGAGATTTTCCTTTTATAAACACCCAACAACTCAAAAACACAATTCATCTCTCTTTTCCTTAATAATATAGAAATTAATTGTGCTCTTCTAAACATAATTTTATTTTTGAAATATTCATCCCAATTTTTTTTTAGAATATGATTTAATGGTATTTTTAGATACCATGCATTTAGATCACATTCGATGAAAAAATTCATCTTCATTCATATCCATCAAATTTATTAGGGAAAATGATATATGTCCATCTTGAGAACTACCAATGTAATCCCCGACTTGAATTGCATCTTCTTGAATATCAATGGGTTCTTCCCGAACTTCAACAAGTTGGTCTTTATTATGTTTTGTATGGCCTCTCATTTTGTCATCTCTTACTAAATCATATTTCCTTGAGCTCTACCTCCCTTTTTCTCCATTGAATTGAAAACTTGATTCACCTACATGTACAATAAACCATATACAAGATATAAAAGTGTAAGCAATATTTATAACTTCATTTAAATCAAGTACTAATTGAACAAATTTTTAATGAAGAAAGTAAATAAAATAATAAGTTAAGTTTAAAAATAATACTTTAATTTAAGAAACTAAATAAAAATAATCCTTCAATTGAAAGAAATAAAATAAAATAAAGTATAAAATACCTTAAAAAAAACCTTATTGGTGTTTATCCTTTGTAATTGCCTTTCTGACTTCAAAAAATTGACGAAAAGCTTCGAAAAGATGATTTTATTTTAAAAATCACATTTTTTTTTCTATTTTAAGTTGATTAAGTAATTCAATTTCCTATACAAGGCTATGGGCTCAATTGCTCATGTGACCATGTTTGGTCAACCAATGTTTCAGAAGAAGATGGTGTGCCCAAACCTATTATGGCCAAACTAGTTTTGGCCAAAACTATTTAAGCCATCCTATGTGGCAACCAAAGAAGTAAATATTGTAAATTTGCAAAACTTCTAATTTTTGCAACTCATTTCTCCATCAAAACTTAATTTTCTTTTAAAATTAAAAAACTCTTTTACAAATCTCATTGATGCAGAAGCATTCGAGGTAGTTGGATATCTTGCATGATTAAGGGATTTTGGTGGGGTTGAATGGACCTATTTGGTTCTTGGGTAGATAATTATGATGTATTTAATAATTATTGTAAGTCTTTAAAGGCATTTGGTATTTAATTCCTATTGGAGGCCAACTTGTGGCTCTTCAAGTAGTTAATGCAAGCGATATTTAGTTTTTGGCATTTTGGGCTGACTTGAGGCTTTGATTGGTATAAGTAGGGGTTGTGGTGAAGTCTTTAGTCATTATTCATTTTTAGAGGAGGAGTGAATGTGGGAGCAGATGAAGGGTGGGTTTTCCTAAGTTTGTGGACAGAGTGCCAAATGTGAGGCAGTTTATAGTAGGATTGTGATGAAATTGAGAGCATGTAGACAGAGCACTAAATGTGAGGTAGTTTACACTTGGATCTTGGAGAAGATCTAGGGCTGCAGCTAGAAAATGAGGAGGTTGCTTGGTGGGCTTGCAAGCATGAGTTTAGATTTCCTTGGTGGTTTCTTTCAGATTGTTATTATGATATAGATCTGGGCTAGCTAGGATTGGTTTTTGTAAGTTGAATCTTGAGGGATCTTGTAGAACTGTTATTGTAATTGCTATTGTATTTGGCCATAACTGGGAAGGCCTTACAACCTGGCATATTGCATGTAATCATTTATATTTTATGAATAATTATTGTAATTTGGTATCAGATCTTGCATTGTTGTTTCTTGATGTTGGATTTATGATGCGTGGTTATCTTGTTGGGAGCTAGAACATCTCCTTTGGGGATACTCCTACATTGCACTATGTTAGGTGGTATCAGAGAAAAGGTTTTTCTTGAGTGTGTAGACAATTGCCAAAATTGTGGTAGTTTACACCAGGACCTTGGGAGGACATGCAGATGGATCTATGGTTGTAAAGATGGAAGACTGATCTTGTTGAGGCATGATTATAGAGATTTTTTGAATTGTAGATTTGTGGTCCTAGACTTGTGATGTGGTTCCTGATTATTCATGTGAGGTTGTAGGTTGTGATATGACTTGCAAACAATTTAGTCTTGTCAAAATGAGTGTGGGAAGGATTTTTTGTAGAGGGTGTGCAAAGATCTTGTAAGATGGATCCAAGAGGGTTGGACCCTAGGATGATTGTAAATCTTCGTGGTATAGTGGAGAGGAGAATTGATGAGACAATAGCTTGGATAGATGTTGTTGTGGATACTTCTTTTTCGAAAAGAGTTGAGAAATAGAAGAAGGAAGTTCTATGCTATTGGAGTTGGAGTTTACCAATCCTGAAGAGATTTGTCTAGTAGGTTAGAGGACTTGTTCAAGAGAGAAGATGGAATCGCAAGATCGAGGTGGAAGATGTTGGTTTTGTTGATCAGTTTGTGGAGTCTGATATAGAACCTATAGAGAAACTTGAGGTTATTGGTGAGGATATTCCTAACCTTGTTAATGTTGGGATGGAGATTTCTTTTCATGATTAGCTAGTCGAGTCTAACATGGAGATTATGGAGCACTCAATTTTGGATGATCTGGTTGTTGTTGGTGGTGACTTGTATGTTGCAAAGCATCTTGTTGTGAGAAATGAGACTGGTAGTGTTGTGAGTTTGGCATATTTTACTGAGGAGTTACAAATTGTTGTTGATATGGAGTTTTTTGTTACTGGTGTAGATTCACCAGTTGTTGATGTGAATGAGGTTTTGTTGGTGAAGCATTATGTTTAGTTTGTTCCTGGAAGTGAGCATGTTGATTGGATGGTTGAGATTCAAGTGTTTAGCAGAGTGATGCAGATGTGGATGATTTGCATGTTGGCTTTCTTAACTCTATTGGAGTGGAAGTCTTTGGTGAAGATGAAGATGGTTGTGGATTTTTTCATTGGACATCAAAGTGTGGGACATACTTTTCTTTTCGCACCTAGGGAGTCTGATGCAGGACCATTTGGGGTAGCTGGATATCCTTAATAATTATTGTAAGTCTTTAAAGGCATTTGGTATTTAATTCTTGTTGGAGGTTGACTTGTTTCTCTTCAAGTAGTTAATGCAAGGGATATTTAGTTTTTAGTATTCTAGGCCAACTTGTGGCTTAGATTGGTATAAGTAGGGGTTGTGGTGAAGTCTTTAGTCATTATTCATTTTTGGAGGAGGAGTGAATGTGGGAGCAGTTGAAGGGCTAGTTTTCCTGAGTCTATGGACAGAGCACCGAATGTGAGGCAGTTTACAACAAGGATTGAGATGAAGTTTCAAGTGTGTGGATAGAGCGTTGAATGTGAGGTAGTTTACACTTGGATCTTGAAAAATATCTAGGGCTATAGTTGGAAAACAAGGAGGTTGCTTGGTGGGCTTGCAAGCACAAGTTTAGCTTTCCTTAGCAGTTTCTTCTAGATTGTTGTTATGTTACAGATCTGGGCTAGTTGGGATTGGTTTTTGCAAGTTGGAACTTGAGGGCTCTTGTAGAAATGTTGTTGTAATTTCTATTGTATTTGGCCATAACTAGGAAGGCATTACAGCCTAGCATATTGCATGTAATTAGTTATATTTTATGAAACATTATTGTAATTTGGTATCAGATCTTGCATTCTTGTTTCTTGCTGTTGTGTTTCCATTGTGTGGTTATCTTGTTGGGGGCTAGGTAATCTCCTTTGGGGATACTCCTACCTTGCACTGCGTCACTCATAGTCAAGATCATTGCCATATATATTTTGCATTTCTTTGATTAGTTATACTATGTCAAGTAGGTATTTTAACATTTGAGAAGATATTACTTCAAAAATGGTAAAAAATGGTAAATCAAATCGAATAAAATTTGAATTTATATTTAGTACTAGAGGAGAGAGCCCTATTCAAAATATGTAATTTGTTTTCAAAAAGGTATATATTTGATCTAGGGAAATTTTGATAGGATTAAAAAACTATTGATTCCTAAAAAAAATTTACTTTGAGAACTTATAACTGAGAAAATATACATCAGAATCTTATCTTTCTTTTTCCCTACACACTAGCTATACATGTCATCTATAACATTTATTAGATTAGAACAAAAAAAGTTATATTTGTATATACTTGTTTGGCGGGAACAACACCCCATATTTTCATAATTGTTTAGCAATTAGAAAAAGAACTTCAAATTTTTTTTTTAAATGCATAAGTTCTTGCACAAAAATAAAAATTTGTAGGCATAAAATTCATCTAATAAATTAGAAATTTCATTAATTTACAACATGTTCAAATTATAAACACAAATGCCACTTGTATTTCATTAAAGTTGAACACTTTACATGTTGTCAACCTTTTCCTTTATGAAAGTATGACATAGTTTTATACTTTTACCCTACTAAGATTATCAAGTAGATTTAATACTAACTCTAAATTTGGGGCTAAATGTAGTGTCACAAGTAGTAAGTATGTCCAATTTTGGTCCTTAGCTAGGCCCCATTTGGTGTCCAAACCTTCTATGCATTTTATGCTAAATCCAACGTTTATTTTAATCATGATTACAAAATTGTTATCTTAAAATTGACACCTAACTCAAATCTAAGTATGTATGGATTAGTATAGGGTGACATATTTTCCTCATGACTTGGGAGTCATTCCATATACTATAATTTGGGTGTAAATTAAAATAATTTAATGATCTTTTGATTTTAGTAGGACTTCTAAAACCTCATCAACCTCCTTTGAGTTTAGAGACTTGAAATGACATGTGGTATACAAGAAAACCTACCACCCTCATTTTGACATCTTCGCTAAAGTTATCCATTCTATCATTCAAGCTATCAATTTAATGAACAATCAAGAGAATATACTCACATTGATATGTATCTATTCAAGCATCAAACATTGAAGACAAGGAGTAATTACTAGATCTAAGAATATGTTAAGGAATTCATGTTGTTTCTACCAACCCTAAGGTGAAGACTAAATAAAAAAGACTTTCAAGAATCTTAATGAAAAATTTGGTACCATTAAATATTATAAATGTGTAAATGTCTTGTCAAGATTCTACTACTATTGTAACAAAGTTCCCCCTTTTTATGCATTTAATTTTTTATTTCAAGTTTAATTCCTCTACAAGGGTTTGACTAAGGAAAATATTTTTCCACAAATATTTTTTCCATTTTGTATGTAGGTGAAAAGTTTGCTAACTTTAAAAAAGGGTACATCTAGCTTTGATAGAGTTACAATTAGTGGCATAATTTTGATTAGAATTTGTTGGGTCTAGGATGAATACATAGGTTTGAGTCAAGTTGACTTTCCCATGTTCCTCTAGGTATCTTCGTAGCTTCTTTTTGGACTAAAATTTAGATATGAGGTTATTTAGTGTTACAGGCTAGAATTGTCATTGCACCAAAAGATTGACATGTCAATGCCCGATACAACCACTAGATTTATAGAACACATGAGGTAGTTAAACCATGTCACAAATCTTGAAGGGGAACATTGGTGGTTAGTCCAACAATCACTCCCTCAGCATTACTTGTAGAGATTCAAACCTGTGGCCAAGCTCTAATACCACTTGTTACAAGCCAGAGTTGTCATTGCACCAAAAGATCAACCTGTCAATGCCCAATATAACCACTAGACTTATAGAAAACAGGAGGCAGTTAAGCCATGTCATGAATCCCAAAGGGGAATGTTGGCAGTTAGTCCAATAGTCATCACTTTAGATTTCCAAATTTAGTATCAGAAATTGATCTATAGTTCATTGTTTGTATATATAAATATATATTCACATTTCTTTCGATTCTTGTTCTAGTTAATGCATTTCCATTTACACTTTCCATTTTTCATACTCATTTTCTAATCACAATGAAGGATATCTTACATCCTTTTATTGCTCAAGTATCCTTTAGCCTAGTGGGCTAGTTTTCCTTCCAATGTAACAAAAAATAGAAATAACATCATGGGTGTGAGATTCCTTGTTTTTCCATTCATACTAATGATTTCCTTTCATCATCTCATCTTTCAAATTTTCCTTCCATTATATTTATTCCTATAGGAGATCTATGGTCTCAAAATTTTTTATCTTAATGTCTCTCAGCAAATTAAACTACCATAGAGTGCTAAAAATAGATGAGCTCTTGTAAAATTCCTTAATGGGCATCTAATGTAAGGGTAGAAAGTCCCAACATTTATTTCTAAATCTTCTAGGAAAAAAATGAGTTCTTTAGTAGATAGAGAAATTATTTTTGATACCCCATTCTATATCAAGATACTCCTGTTCCATTTTTAATACACTGATTTATCAAAATTAGTTAACAGATCTATATAAAAATCATTCTCTAATGGAGCTTTTGTTAATATTTGTAACAATTAGAAATGTTCCATTCGCACCCATAGTTATATTTATTTTCTGAATATAATAATTTATCTTCATTTTCTTATCTCTAAATTGATTAAGCATGTTGAGAATGGATGCATTCTTGCAAAGTGTTTATTCTCACTTAGTAGGAAGGTACTAGGAACTATAATTTTTTATGAAAAAAGTTTGAAAATGCTTCAAGAAATTCATTTCCTTCTCAACAAAACTAAAGTTATGATACCAATTGTCATAAAATAGGAAAAATACTATAAATGAAATATTGTTAAAAATTTAAGTACAAATCTATTATTTTTAGAATTATGCCATAATTTAACTGACCATAAACTAAATTTGTAAAAAAATAAATTTGAAAATAAGAAAGAAACCTATCTTGTACAAAATATAGTCCCAATAATGATAGTAAGTTAAATAATATAAGTATTTTCTCCTTAGTTTTGTTAAAAAAACATTATAGTTCCATTATACCTCCATACGATGAATGAAATTTATAAAGAATTTTTAAGATGAAAATAGAAGTGGATTCTAAAACTGTGGCATATAGAAAAACCTAATGGTACATGGATAGAGTTAACAATAATATAATGACTAACAATATCAAATTTGTACAATCCATCTCTAATGATTTTTTAAATCCAGGATTTGATTGTGTCTATTCTTTTGGCATCAACATTTAGGTCACATTGTGTGATCCATCATCATGGTGAGAGAAAGATGATGATAGATCATAGAGTGTGATCCAAAATGTTGATGCCAAAAAAAAAAAAAAAAAAAACCAAATCTAGAGAAAAAAAAATCAATAATATAATGTTTAACTAAAATAAAGCATGAGAACATATATCCAAAATTAGCGCTCCATTATGAAATTTATTGGATAGTATACTTGACTCCACATAACATGCAAAAATCTTTAACAATCTCCAAAGACCTAGGAAAGAACAAGTTATTTTTATATGAATTAAGGTCAACTAAAAATATTAATTCAAGTTATAAGAAACAAATAATATAATATTAAAATATCTCTTTACCACCTAGATATCAAAGCAATATATTCTAAGATGTTTTGATATTTGACATTAGTACATTTAGATTATAATTAACTATCACATTACTATAATGTGGGCATAAGGTGAATGATGTAAACTCATTTTGTGGGAAGCATTGCATATTTTGTGGTAAGAAATGATATGGTATATTCCTATGGAGAATGTAATAATGGAGGTATGGAAGTAATAGTGTTAGAAAGGGAAAAATTTCAGAAACTATGGAAGGAATATTCGATGAGAAGAGGGGGAAGTGTATCTATGTTGTAAGTCAACTTAGGGAAATAGGAAAGGTGAGGGGATAATAATAGTGACACCATTGGCGTGATATTTGTTAAGGATATGAGGTCATGTAAAATATTAATGTCATGATGACATCCTAAACTAATGCATTTATTAAATCTTGTCGCATTTCTTGTTGCACTAATTATATCTCACTTAAAATTTATTAACATACTGTTCCAAAATAACACAAAACAAAATGACAAATGCGAGGGAATGCAAATTTCACTATTATATATATGTACATATGCTCGTATCTTAAAAACAAATACCGTAAGGGCCCATTTGCTAGAAGGAATATGAGTGGAATATGCATATGAATATTATTAAAATTTTGAATTCTTTGTTTGTGTGCATCAAATTGGAATTACAAATAGGAATACGTATTCCAATTTTGACCTAAAAATGAACATTTTCAATTCCACTTAAATAGGTAGAATTGGCATACATCTTCCTACTCCAGTATTATTAGTTTTAGAAAATATGAATTTTGTTTTAGAAAATATGAATTTTTGAATGCATGAATTCTCCATCAAATTCTAACCGAAGCCCGTTGTATCAGTCACATCACAAGACAATATTTCTGAATGTTGACAATATTTATGAATGTCTATCAACAATCTGGTGGAATTCTAATGAGTTTCCTATCCTTGTCATTATTTTATTCTTAACTGCGAACAGCGGCAAAGGGAGCGTCCCTTCCCAAAATTTCTTGGTACTCCCTCCCTTCCTCTCTCACTGTCCGCATCTTCTTCTTTCATGTCAAAACTGTTAGATTTTGTATAGACTCCCACACCCCATGACCGGGGTGATCGTCGAGGCTCTTCTTACATTTTATATAGTGGTGTATAATCCTCTGATGAGAAAAGTCTTCTCCCCCATTAATGGCAGAATTAGAAGGTTGGCAAAACAAACGGCCTTGTTGTATAGCAGGGAATGCAGTGTAAAGATCTTGACTCCTTGTAGATGCATGTTCTGGATGAACCCAAATGCCTCCCACCACTACTAAGTGAGGAGGAACTTGAGGTTGAAAACCTATGGTGGACACAGGAGGACTTAACCTTCTTGTATGCAGCCTATATTTCTGCAGATTAAATAATCAACACATGAATCATATAAATCAAACTTTAGATACGCATGTCAAAAGAAAAAGTAAAGAAATATGCTTCAAGGGATAAGATTAGATTAGACCGGCAAATGGCTTTTGACCTCATCATTGGTAAGCCCATCTACTTTCATTAATTCTCTGATTTGCTTTGGAGTGGCTGTGGATTCCAACAAATTTCAATCATGGCAAACAAGAATTTCATATGAGCATTTACTAGGATTATGTATAAATCTACTTAAAATAAGTCACGAAGGAATGAAAAGAAAAAGTTGAGCTAACCCTGTGATCCACCCAAGTTTTGAAGAGCATCAACAAATTTTCTATGGAGCTCTTGAGACCAGCATCTCCTAGGCTTCCTCTGACATTCAGTGGGTAATGTGTTGGAGTTGGAGTTGGCTCCATCAGATGTCTTTGGAACACTGCCTTCTTGGACTGCAAATATTTTGTTGAATCCATTATCATCTTCATCCTTCTTATTCTTCAAACTAACCGCCATTTTACAGTTGGGTTTTGCATGGCTATCAACCTCCAGTCCACCACATGATTGATCTAGGTGTAGAAATCTTGCATTTTGATTCTGTTCTCTTGAGAATGGCGAAAATGCTCCAGCAGCTTTATGTAAACAAAAGCTTTGTTGTGAATGTGAATCCTGCTGCTTCAGGTTCAAACTATTCTGCACTAGAGTAACGAAAAAGACTACATTAAAATTTCATTTGAGAAAGTTGGAAATTGAATTTCATAAAAGCCATCTTTATAATTGCTGACCTGCTTAATTTCATCGTTGTGGCTACTCCATAATGGAGGTGAGATCATCCAGTTGGGCATATCATTTTTTGTATATGAATTCTCCCCCTTCACCTCAATTCGATCACATTTATTTCCTACAGATTCTTCACAGCTAGGTTTTGTTACAGGGATGAATTCATGGAGTACAGATTTTTCTTCCTCATTCATGGGGTGTTTAAAATCCTCGAAGTTTCCCAGCTGCTGTTCTGAGGCCTCTATGGCAGAGAATTTCCACCATTACAAACAATAATGCTTAGTTTTATATGGGAAAGAATTCTGATGTGCAAATTCTTGATCATGCCTTGAAATAAATTGGTAATTGAGAAGGAATCAATCAATCCGTTACCATCATCAAGAAGTTGAATAGAATTAGGAAGCTCTATTTCAAAAGCTCTAATATTTTGACGCTCCTCTTGCAGTCCTCGCAGATGCTTTTGAAGTTGCTGGGGTCTCATCTCCAATGAAAGTGAGATCTTTTTGCAGATGGCCTGCATTTCAATGTTAATTCACAGGGAGAGATCTGTTGTTGGGTCTCATCCAAACCAAACCCTACAAGAAAATAGATATGCAGAATTATTGGGCTCCTAAAGAAGATCAAAATAAAACCGATAGACAAAAACCCAAATGTCTA
The DNA here is from genome assembly GCA_028749045.1 of Cupressus sempervirens. NCBI lineage: Eukaryota > Viridiplantae > Streptophyta > Pinopsida > Cupressales > Cupressaceae > Cupressus > Cupressus sempervirens. The sequence continues at coordinate 241,428,582 of CM053792.1, forward strand.
TAAGCACATCTTTCAGAGCTTATCATTAATGGTTATGACAATCCAATATTTCAATCTAACTCTCTTTGCATGTTTATCACCTTCAAAAGTAGATTTCAACGATTTTTGGATTTCATGAGATAGTTCTAAAGATTTTACCTGATTTTACTCATTTTTAGGAAGAGCTGACAAAAGTGCTTCTTTGGCAAGCATGTTACATATGAACAAATCTCTTTGAGCTTTAGTAAACTCTTCAAGTTTTCTTTCTTCCACAATTGTCTTCCCATTGTTCATAATCAACCAATATCCTGGACCCATGCATAGCATATGTGGCTTCATCTTCTCTTTCTAACCAAGGCTCTTATACTAATTGCTAGAAAGTAAAGTCCACCAAATAACTAAGAGTTATAAACCTTAGTAAATCTTAAACTTGTGATCAATATCAACAATAGTCATAAGAAGATACACACAATAACACTGGATATGTTAACCAGGGAAACCCTTGATCAAAGGAAAGACTCTAGTGGGGATGGTACCCACAAAATCATGTATTAATATATCTAGGTTCCTTGTAAGAGGATGGACTTTTTTCAGGGCCAATGAAATAGATTCAGTGCATATTAGTCCTTCTTAGGAGATTTTGAATTCCTGTGATGAGATTCCAACCCTGTTAGAAATTGTAGAAGGAAGATGGACCCACTCTCCAAACTAATTCAGGGGCAAGACCATCAAACTTGATGTCTAACTACCCTCTATATTATTCCTTTCAAAATAATAGAAATGCAACCAATTTTAGTGACTCAAACTCTTTCTATGTCCTCTTACCATGCCACTACCACACTAGAACACTTCTCATATCAATGCCAAATCTTGCATTTACCAATCTTCTTCACACATCACATTCACATTCATTACTCCATAATTTGTCGCAAGGAAAATAAATTTCCTTTACACCATGTCCTCAAAATAATTGATTGAGTTGGCTTTGAAGCTTTCCCAATTACAATTATAATAGGACCTCATTAAGATAATACAATACATTACAACTTTTCATAATTGCAAACAATTGTCATTTCAATGTTTTTACAACTTCTCACACATGTGACCTCAAACTCCACGCACTCACTGATGTCATCATGATGCTATCTTCTATGCCTATCTAATTACACTCATCCAGATTCTCTCCTTGTTAGGAGATATAATCCAATTACCAAAAACCACTTCTCAGGAACTCTATCTACAAATTATAATTTTTAAATCACAAATGACTACTACCAATCTTCGAATTTTTGCATGTGCACTTAACCATTGAATCAAAAAACATTGTAGAACATGTTCCTAGCTGCGCTTGATCTCATCTTCAATACTTGATCTATACGACCTCAATCTCTATCTTCTACTCTACAAATCTTCTTAGTATGTTGACATCAATGACAAACATAGTCATGAATACAACACATAGTGATGTTTTCGATTTCCCCAATGCTCTAACAATGCAGTGATACTCCCTCATAGGAATATCATTAGCATTCATGCTAACAAGTCATTCAATATACTATAATTTGGGTGTAAGTTAAAATAATTCAATGATCTTTTAATTTTAGTGGGACTTCTAAAACCTTATTAGCCTCCTTTGAGTTTAGAGCCTTGAAATGAAATGTGGTATACAAGAAAATATACCACCCTCATTTTGACATCTTGCCTCAAGTTATCCATTCTATTGATTCAAGAACTCAAGATATCGATTTAATAAACAATCAAGAGAATATACTCAAATTGATATGTATCTATTCAAGCATCAAGCATTAAAGACAAGGAGTAATGACTAGATCTAAGCATGTGTTTATGAATTCATCTTGTTTCCACCAACCTTAAGGTGAAGACCACATCAAAAATACTTGCAAGATTCTTAATAAAAAATTTGGTATCATAAAATATTGTGAATGTATATACATCTAAGATCAAGATTCTATTACTAATGTCACACATTTTCCCCTTTGTATGCATTCAATTTTTTATTTCAATGTTAGTTCCTCTAAAAGGGTTTGACTAAGTAAAATATTTTTCCACAAATATTTTTCCCATTTTGTATGTATATGTGACAAGTGTACTAACTTTGAAAAAGGCTACATCTAGATTCTATAGATTTACAATTAGTGCTATAGTTTTTACTAGAATTTGTTGGATCTAGGGTGATTATGTGGGTTTGAGGTGATTGAGTTTCCCATGTTCCTCTAGGTATCTCCATACCTTCTTTTTGGACTAAAATTTGGATATAAGGTTAGTCATCATTTTAGATTTCCAAATTTAGTATTAAAAAATGGGTCTATAGTTTATTGTTTGTATATATAAAATATATATTGACATTTCCTTCCATGATTGCTCTAGCTCATGCATTTTCATTTACACTTCCCATTATTCATACTCATTTTCAAATCACAATGAATGGGTTCTTACATCCTTTTAATGCAAGTATCCTCAAGCTCAATTTGCCATCTTTCCTTCCAATACAATGAAAAATAGCAATAACATGTGGGTATGAGGTTCATAGTTTGTCCATTCATCCTAGTGATTGCCCTTCATCATCTCATCTTTTTAATTTTCCTTCCATTATATTTATTCCCATTGGCCATCTATGGTCTCAAAAAAATATCTTAATGTCACATAGTAATTTAAACTATGTTAGAGTGCTAAAAATAGGCGAGCTCTTGTAAAATTCCATTTCCAAATACTCCTCTTCCATTTCTGACACAATGATTTATTAAAATTTTCTAGGAGCTATAAAAACACCAAAATTTGATGGAGCTTTTGCTGATATTTGTAACAATTAGAAATGTTCCATCCTCGCTTTGTACTATTTCCAATCCCTTAGACCCTCATTGGTCTCCTATTGAACATTAATAAATTTATCTTATCTTATCTTATCATTCACACCTATAGTTATATTTATTTTCTATATGCAATAACTTGTCTTCATTTCCTTGTCTCTAAATTGATTAACCATGTTGAAATTGGATGCATTCTTGTAGAGCGTCTCTTCTCACTTAGTAGGAAGGTGCTAGGAACTATAATTTTTTTTATGAAAAAGGTTCAAAATACACTTCAAGAAATTCATTTCCTTCTCAACAAAATTAAAGTTATGATACCAATTGTCATAAAGTAGGAAAAAATACAATAAATGAAATTTCATTAGAAGTATGACTACAAACCAACTATTTTTTAATTATGCTATGATTTTACTAACAATATGCTAAATTTGTAAAAAAATTAATTAGAAAAACCCAAAAACCCATAGGATTCAGACACATTATGACAAAATGTGTGTGGAGAATAACTTTTAAGGAAAGAAATCTTGTACAAAATCTCTAATAATGATAGTATCCCAATTAATATAAATATTTTCTCCTTAATTGGATATAAATCTACTGGTAGTTGTGTAATTGTAAAAAAATAAATTATAATTGAATTATACCTACATACAATGAATGGAATTTATAGAGAATATTTCAATGAAAGTAGAAGTCCATTCTAAAACCATGAAATATAAAACTCCAATGTTTCACAGAAAGATTTTACAATAATATAATGATTAACAATATCAGATCTCCACAATCCATTTCTAATGACTTTTAAATTTTGGATTTGATTGTGTATTTTTTGTGACATCAACTTTTTGAATCACACTGCATCATCAAGATGAAAGAAAATTGATGATTGATCATAGAATGTGATCCATAACATTGATATCAAAAAAAGCATACAATTCAAATCTAGAAGTTTTAAAAAAAAAAAAAAAAGTTTAACAGAAGTGAAGCCTGGGGACATATATCATAAATTGACACTCCATTATGGAATCAATTGCATAGTGTACTTGACTCCACGTAACATACAAAAATCATTAACAATCTCCAAAGACCTAGGCATAAACAAGTTATTTTTATATGAATATAGGTCAACTACAAATATTATTTCAATTTATAAAAACCAAATAATAGAAAATTAAAATATCTCTTTACCACCTAGATAGACATCAAAGCAATGTATTGTAAGATGTTTTGATAATTGACATTAGCACATTAAGATTATAACTAAATATCACATTACTTTAATGTGGAAATAAGTGTAAATGGTGTAAACTCATTTTGTGGGAAGCATTACATCTTTTGAGGTAAGAAATGATATGGTACATTTGAGTGGAGGATGTAATAATGGTGGGTATAGAAGTAATAGTGTTAGAAAGGGTAAAATTTTAGAAAGTATAGAAGGAATATTTCATGAAAAGAGGGGGAAGTGTATCTATGTTGTGAGTCAAATTAGGGAAAAAAGAAAGGTGAGGGGATAATAGTAGTGATACCATTAGAGGATCTGAGGTAGTGTAAAATCTTAATGCCAAACATGATCTCATTATCTTTTGGTCACCCAAATAGACTCAACATATTGACCATTAAAAATATTGTTATTAAAAAATATCATATCATAATATATGTTAAAATAAATCTATAAATAAACCTAACAAACATATAAAGATAAATGAAATAAAATATAGATAAATATAAAAAGATTAAAAACTACTTACATCTCACTCATTAACATATTTGTTCCAAATCATACAAAACCAAATGACAAAACCAAATGACAAATGAAACGGAATACAAGTTTCAATATTATATATATGTACATACGCTCGTACCTTCAAAACAAATACCGTAAGCATCTTCAACATCTACCAAAGTTTTTACTTTCCATTTTGTGAAATATTATACACATTCCCGAAGCCGATTATATCAGTCACATCTGACAAGACAATATTTATGAATGTCTATCAACAATCTGGTGGAATTCTAACGAGTTTCATGTCCTTCTCATTATTTTCTTCTTACTGTGAACAGCGGCGAAGTGAGAGTCCCCTCCCAAAATTTCCTGTTACCTCATCACTTCCTCTCTCACTGTCCTCGTCTTCTTCTTTCATGTCAAAACTTTTAGATTTTGTATAGACTCCCACACCCCATGATTGAGGTGATCCTCGAGGCTCTTCTTGCATTTCATATAGTGGTGTATTAATCCTCTGATGACAAAAGTCTTCTCCTCCATTAATGGCAGAATTAGAAGGTTGGCAGAAGAAATGGCCATGTTGTATAGCAGGCAATGCAGTGTAAAGACCTTGACTCCTTGTAGATGCATGTTCTGGATGAACCCAAATGCCTCCCACCACCACTAAGTGAGGAGGAACTTGAGGTTGAAAACCTATGGTGGACACAGGAGGACTTAACCTTCTTGTATGCAGCCTATACTTCTGCATATTAAATAATCAACACATGAATCATATAAATCAAACTTTTGATACGCATGTCAAAAGAAAAAGTAGAGAAATATGCTTCAAGGATAAGATTAGATTAGACCTGCAAATGGCTTTTGACCTCATCATTGGTAAGCCCATCTACTTTCATTAATTCTCTGATTTGCTTTGGAGTGGCTGTGGATTCCAACAAATTTCAATCATAGCAAACAAGAATTTTATATGAGCATTTACTAGGATTATGTATTTAAGCATTTACTAGGAGTATGTATAAATCTACTGAAAAGAAGTCATGAAGGAATGAAAAGAAAAAGTTGAGTTAGCTAACCCTGTGATCCACCCAAGTGTTGAAGAGCATCAACAAATTTTCTGTGGAGCTCTTGAGACCAGCATCTCCTAGGCTTCCTCTGACATTCAGTGGGTGATGTGTTGGAGTTGGGGTTGGCACCATCAGATGTCTTTGGAACACTGCCTTCTTGGACTGCAGATATTTTGTTGAATCCATTATCATCTTCATCCTTCTTATTCTTCAAACTAACCGCCATTTTACAGTTAGGTTTTGCAAGGCTATCAACCTCCAGTCCACCACATGATTGATCCGGGTGCAGAAATCTTGGGCTTTGATTCTGTTCTCTTGAGAATGGTGAAAATGCTCCAGCAGCTTTATGTAAATAAAAGCTTTGCTGTGAATGTGAATCCTGCTGCTTCAGGTTCAAACTATTCTGCAAAGTAACCAAAAAGACTAGATTACAATCTCATTTGGGAAAGTTGGAAATTGAAATTCATGAAAGCCATCCTTATAATTGCTGACCTGCTTAATTTCATCGTTGTGGCTCCTCCATAATGGAGGTGAGATCATCCAGTTGGGCATGTCATTTGTTGTATATGAAGTCTCTCCCTTCACCTCAATTCGATCAAATTTATTTACTACAGATTCTTCACAGCTAGGTTTTTTTACAGGGATGAATTCTTGGAGTACAGATTTGTGTTCCTCATTCATGGGGTGTTTAAAATCCTCAAAGTTCCCAAGCTGTTGTTCTGAGGCCTCTATGGCTGAGGATTTCCACCATTAGAAACAACAATGCATAGTTTTTTGTGGGAAAGAATTCTGATGTGCAAATTCTTAATCAGACGTTCAAATAAATTGGTAATTGATAAGGAATAAATCAATCACTTACCATCATCAAGAAGTTGCATAGAATGAGGAAGCTCTCTTTCAAACGCTCTAATTTTTTGACGCTCCTCTTGCAGTCCTCGCAGATACTTTTGAAGTTGCTGGGTCTCATCTCCAATGAAAGTGTGAGATCTTTTTGCAGATGGCTTGCATTCCAATGTTAATTCACAGGGAGAGATCTCCTGTTGGGTTATATCCATCTCATCCCAAAGCAAACCCTACAAGAAAATAGATATCAGAAAATTATGGGCTCCTAAAGAAGATCAAAATAAAACCGACTGAAGAAAACCCAAATGTTTATAAGTAAATTGCCTCAGAGCTTATCATTATGACAATCCAATGTTTGTTTCTATGGGAATGTATATGGTGGGCATAAATTATTGTATTAGGAATTCTCCATGAGCCCCACAAGAATAAAGAGAATTACTTCTTCTTGAATAAAGATTTATTTTATCTTTTCCTCCAGAACTCTAAGGGATCTGCCTTTGAAGTGCTTAGAATATCAGACCACTTCAACAATATTTAACCATATCAAACAAACTTCAACTTTCGATTGTGCTTTTCAGTTTCAAATCTGGCCCAGGAATATATCACGCAAGAGAATCCATTGTTTCTGAGCTATCCAACAATGACAGCTATTCTAAAGTTCAATTAATTGAAAGAAAAAGCTAAGAGAGCAATTACTTCAATGAAAAAGATAATGGTGCAAGTTGAAGAATAACAGTAGAAGGCCATTAAAGAGAATTCAATTAACACCCAATTTAAGGGAAGATTACAAAGTAATAAAAAGTGGTGGGTATGTAAATATAATCATCATCTAACCATGTGTCGTGTTTATCAGAGGAGAATCAGACCCAGCTCAGAATTTCATTACTTTATCATCTTTCTTCCGAACTCCAAAGATTTCACATGAGAAAGATCATCAATTATACTTTACTTTCCCAAAACTAGAGAAAATGATGAAAAGTTGATTCTTCTTGGTAGAATCGTACTCTGCACCTTCACTAATGAGCAAGGCAAGAACATTCTGACCAACTAAAAAAAGGCCATATTCAACAAGTGCCAACGATTCCAATTCCTTCAAAAGTCCCCTCGCTAGTCCAATAGTTCTTATTCTCGCTTAGTACGGCCTCTCTAAGAACCCTCCCAAACTACCACATATGAGATTTACTGCCTATACGCCACATATACCTCATGAAATTTTTCCAATTCAGATTTCTTTGGTAACAACAGGGACAAAAACTGATTAAAACCACACAATTAAAAACAATTTCTTTTTGGGTCGGATAAACATTGCATTAAATTTGTCTGTGATTAGAATCTGACCTCATCTTCTATATGTGGGGCTTCCGCACATTAGAAGAATCAAAGTCTCCTTTTGAACCAAGCATTTCCACCAATAAATCAATAGCCACTTGACTCAAAAACATATTTTTGTCCACTACCCAATAAATTCTTCAGTGTCAAACCTTTAAACATATAATCATGGTCCTAAGCTTTCATTGTTTTGGAATCCAATACAAGAACATATCATAATCTGATTCTGATGGTGCAAATTATCCTTAAAACCTAAATTTGAAGTTTTATCAGGTGTAATTATTACGGTCTAGTATTTTGGGGTGCATGGGTGGATGCTGATTCTTGCACCAAGAAAGTGATGAGTTAGTGAAAGCAACGTCTAGGGTGTTTATAATTTTAAAGGACAATGGCATCGTCCTTACCGATTCGCCGCAAAAAGAGTCGGAGTTGGAGTTGGGATGTATTCTTCCACTCCTTGCAAAATCTTATTTAATAGGTTATCCTTTTCAATATAAAGGTCGAATATACAGGTTGCGTCCCTAACATTCTTAGGGTTTGCTTTGGAGTAAGCGAGACGGCTTTTTAACCTCTGAAAAAGAAGGGACGTCAGATGCTCGCCGCGTCTTTTCCTTCTTCTACGTAATGGAGCCATGAGGTGTCCCACGCTTTATAAATCTAAACTTATTTAAGCCATTTTAAAATACTCAATGGGCTTTTAGTTGGCTTCAATTGATTTTTGAACTTTTAGTATGTTGATTTTTTTGTCTCAATGTAGTGTTGAGAGTGCTCATATAGGTTCAATTTTTGGCCCCGTTCCAAATGTGGAAAAAGAATAAAACTTGAACGTGGTATCTAAGGGAGTAGCTTTTTATATATGTTAGGGGAAAGTTTCTTATACTGTTTATTTAGAATTTTTAAATTGTAGGTTGGATGTCTATTAAAAAAAATTGTTGTACTTATGTATGTGTGTTTGAATGTGTAATTTTTCCTCAAATGAAATGTAAAAGCATAATAGAGCATTCTAGAAATTCTTGGATTGACGACTAGGGTTAGGTAAAGTTATAGAAAAGATTATTTGTTCTATGTCAGTCAATTTAGATGTTTTCAGAAACAATCCAAAGACCTCTATAAATAGAGGCATCTTGTAATGTTTTTGATATGGACAAAATGTAATTGATATGGACAAATGATTAATGAAATATATTAGTGCTGCAACACATTGAGTATTTTTTTATATTTTAGTTTATTTTTTTCCATCCACCTTTCACAAGGTGTATCAGAGTTGTCCTAGGTTTAAACAAGTGGTATCAGAGCAAGGTTAAGAAAATCATGTCACCATTTGTGATAGACGAATCAAAGCCAGATTAATTGGGTGAATCCTATCACCTATTTTGATAGAAGCAGCCAATCAAGGGATAACTGAAGAAGGAAGGAATTTGTTTGTCACCATTTGTGACAACAAATAGATTTTTTTATTTTGCAGAGCAAGGTTATTTGGAGAACCCTGTCACCATTTGTAACATATGAAGCTATCAAGGGGTAGTTGAAAGAAGAAATGAATTTGATCAAGGTTATTAGTTAATCCTATCATCGGCATTTGTGACAGATGGGGCAAGATTATCAATGGATCCTATGAAAAGAGTAAATCATTGGCAGCTAATTGCTGACAAAATGTTAGTAGAAATTAAAGGCTCTAGCCTTGGAACACATTATTCATGAAGAAATTAATGGATATGAAGATTATTGGAAAATAGTATTTTGGCAACAAGCAAAAGAAAGGATTTGGATTTGTATGTAACAACATTTGAGGTTTAAATTAGGGGGGGGGTGTTGGAATGTGTAATTTCCCCTCAAATGAAATGTAAAAGCATAATAGAGCATTCTAGAAATTCTTGGATTGATGACTAGGGTTAGGTAAAGTTCTAGAAGTCATTTATGTGTACATAGTTCTAGAAAAGATTATTTGTTCTATGTCGATCAATTTAGATGTTTCCAAAAACAATCAAAGACCTCTATAAATAGAGGCATCTTGTAATGTTTTTGATATGGACAAGTGATTAATGAAATATATTAGTGTTGTAGGACATTGAGTATTTTTCATTTTAGTTTATTTTTGTCCATCCACCTTTCACAAGGTGTATTAGAGTTGTCTTGGGTTTTGACAATGTGAGCTAAGATCTTAAAGGTAAGGTTTCAACATCTAGGTATTCATAGATTTCTTTATAGAGATTGTCGAACACCAAATTATAAAAAAATTACATTTTTCAACGATTGCTTAATATGTTTTACACGTATAGTCATTCACTCAAAAATGACAGTACTTATGGCCAAATTTCCAAGTACATTTTATGAAATTCCTAATAGTAGTGCACAAATGTGCCATTGACCAAATAAAAAAGCCAAAAACTAATCAACTATTAGTACATGTGTGATTAGCTATTGGTGCATGTGCAATAATTTCTAGGACTCTTTTAATATTAGTAATTGGGATTAAACATGAAAACATTATCACAATTTTGAAGCCCCTAATGGCAACTGAGGACTTTCCCCTATATGGAATTTTGTCTTTAAAAATAAGAGTTATTATTTTCTATTTTATATATTTTAGTAGGAATTTTCAAGGTGGATCTCAAGTTTATAACTAGAATAGGATTTATTTTTAACTAATAACTAAGGCGATCTCATCTATTATATTGGAATGTCAAACACATATATTGTTTGATTATTTTTCTAATGCAAGATAGGTTTCTCTAAAGTGGAGGGTTAAATAATTCAATGCCACAAACCCATTAATAACAGGGCATACACAAAATATTTTAGATCTCAAAATTAGGATCAATGCAATGAGTTATCTAATCAACACAACTTTTACAAACCTTATTAATTCTCAAACATGTGATCAATATAAACAACAATAAACATAGACAATAAAACCAAATATGTTAACTAGGGAAACCCTTGATAAGAGGGGAAACCCCAGTGGGGATGGTACCCACAAAATGATGTACTGATATATAAGTTCCTTATAAGAGGATGGACTCTATTAGGAGCCAATGAAATATATTTAGTATGTATCATTCCTTGTTAGGAGACCTCAAATCCTTGTGAGGAGATTCCAAACCTGATAGGAGTTGTGCAAACTCTTTTAGGAGTTGTAGAAGGTAGAAGGACCCATAGTTCAAATAGCTTTAGGGGAAAGAACACTAAACTAACTGTCCAACTGGCCTTTATATTATTCCTTTGATAAGAATAGAAAATGATCAACTATCCACTAACACTCTCTACCTAATGTAATCAATGTGCTCATTTTCCATGCCTTTGTACCACCAAAAATTTCTTAGATCTTAATACGAGATCTGCAAGCTCACATCACAATAATCCCTTAGATCACTTACTTGCATGTAACTCACACTTACAATTGACTTTCTTACTTCAAAACAATACTTACTCTCTACAATCACAAGGAAAATAATTTTCTTTTATACCAAGTCCTCAAAATAATTCATTGAGTTGACCTTGAAGTTTTTCCAATTTATAATTATAATAGGACCTCATTAAGATAACACTATACATCCTAAATTATATATTTTCATAATTATATAACATTGTCCGCTCATAGTTTTTACAAATATTTTACAAGTGTGACCTCAGGATTTGTGCACTCACTAATGCCATCATCAAGATGTCTTCTATCCCTATCTAACTATGCTCAACTAGATTCTATCCCCATTAGGAGATATAACCCGATTACCAAAAACCACTTCTTAAGAACTCTATATATATAAATATTGTCTTCTGTAAATTTTGAATAAATATCACCAATCTTCAACTTTATACATGTGTTCTTAGCCATGTCATTGGGACACTATGTAGAATATCTCCTCAACTTCACTTGATCTCATCTTCAGTTCTTGAATCATACGGTCTCTATCTTTGTTTGTTGCTTTGTTGATCTTCATAGAATAACTAGTATGTTGATATCATCAAAAAAAAGTCATAAATGCAACATGCAACCACTATAACAATCTCTCAAGTGCTCCAGGAATGCTAGGATACTCCCCCATAGGAATATCATCAACATTCATGTCAGTTCAATCACCCCCTTTGGCATTGATGACAACATAGATGAAAAATATCTAAGTGCCATGAATACAAAAAACAACTTTGTTGTTGTTTTTTCTCTCATCTTTTCAAATTCAAATTTCTCAAGAATAACTCTTCATCAGTATTATTTCTCTCCCATTGATATACTCCCCTCATTGACATCAATATTTTCTTTATCTCATGAACAACTCTCCCCCATTCTTAGGAGATGCTTCTCTTCCCTATTAATAGAAAATATTTTTCATGTATTCTTTCCCCCATTGACATCAATGAAAAAGGCATCATTATGACAATCTCCTGCTCAATATTTTCAATCATCTTATGTGTCCAAATACACTATTGAAATATCAATTACCTAGAGTCCTTCATGACTCAACTTAATCGTAGATACTCCCCCATAGAGGAAGCATCAACATTTAGTCCATATAAACAATAGTGCTTTGTACTAGTAGACTAATGTAAACTCTACACCATCTACTCTGAAGTAGGTAGGGGCATAATCCCAAGCATACCTCACAAATACTCAAATGTATCCTTACATAAAGGATTTGTAAATATATCTATAATATTCTCTTTTGTACTAGCATATCCCATTTTGATCTCTTTCTTTATAACTTTCTCTCTCAAAACATGATACTTTATAGATATGTGCTTTGTGTTAGAGTGTAGAGCATAATTATTAGACATACCTATTGTACTTGTATTATCACATTGTATGAAAATAGGTTTAGTAAACTCAACTCTAATATCCTTAAACATTTGTTTCATCCACATGATCTAATTGCAATTGTTTTCTACTACTACATATTCTTCTTTTGTTGTGCCCTTCGAGCTACAATCTTATTTCTTTCTTAGCTAAGAAACCAATCTTCCTCCTAAAAAAAATGCTCCACCACTTGTACTCTTTTTTTCATCCATACTTCCTACCCAATCCAAATCAATATATGCACATAGAGTAAAGTCATTTGATATTTCATACCACAACCCAAAATTAGGTGTACCTTTCAAATATCTAAAAAATCCTCTTTACTACGGCATAATGTGGTTCATTATGATTAGTTTAAAATCTTGCAATAATGCCAACTGCATTGCCTATCTTTGGTCTTGAATGAGTCAAATATTGCAAACCTCCAATCATGGATTTGTACTTCTTCTCAACGGTGGGTTTCTTATCTTTTCTAGATAACTTATGACTAGTTACCATAGCTATACCAACATGCTTACAACTCTCTAAACCAAATCTCTTCAATAAGTCTTTCAAATACTTAGTCTATGAAATGAAAATACCTTTGTTATTTTGCACAATTTGCAAATCAAAGAAGTGCTAGAAATATGGCTAAGTAAGATGAGTTAGAGTTGTCATTATGGCAACATATATCTCAGGATGAGATGGAAAAATATATTGTTGAAGATTCTACAGTGAAAGATAGAAAATTGTCTAAGTGTTAGACAATTTCTCTAGCAACACAAAGATTTCTTTTGGTATAGCAAAGGCTACAAAGATATTTGGCATGTGAAAAGTTAAGGGCATTAGAAATAGATAATACTAAGGGGGTGGGGGTGGTGGTGAATTAGTATTTTACAAACTTTTGCCCACAATTGAATATTGTTAATTACTTCATAACTTGCATATGAAAGTAAACCAAAAATGTTGAACAGTAAATATAACCATATACATAGAGAACTCATAACACCATTATTTGTTAACTACGGAAATCCGAGCCAAGGGAAAACCTTGGTGGGGATGATACCCACTAGATGATTCACTAAATAATAGGATCTTGTTAAGGATATTGATCATGTTAGGAGTCTATGAAGTACATATACTGTCTCGAGTCCTTGTAAGAGTACTAGGCCTTATTAGAAGCCTCAACCCTATTAGGAGTTGCTGCAACTCTATTATGAGCTAGTAGAATAATTACAATGTATGCAAGAAGAGCCCAATGCACTAACATGCAATTATGCAATTTAATTCATTCACAATATAGGTATACATACAATACTTATTTTGCTACTATAACTCACACTTTCTCTGATCTTACATCAGATTTTGCATCACACAAGGCTCGTAGATAGTTCTCACAATAGTTCACATGTCACATCTAATCACACAACTTGCCCCAATATCTGCGCAAGATAAGATCTTTACATATACCTTGCATAATCTCAAAACTCTGCACTATTGACCTTCATCTTATCACATGCTTGACATAATATAAAATAAATTATGGAAAAATATCCACATATTTGGCTCAACATAACTTAGTAATTATTTTGTAACCAAAATAATTCCTAAAGCCATACAACTCTTTTTGCTACCACACTCTATTCTACACTGTTAAATACCAGCATTGTTAATCCTAGTATAACTTACATTGTATTGTCAGTACACACATGTACACTAGTACACGTTATCATGAAAATGTCACAAACTTTCCTCAACTATGCATAAGCTAACTCTCCGCACATCATTTGTACTCCTAAGATCTATACTCTATGATGTTGCAAACTATCTAATACTTAGACAAGTTTTTATCTCTAAATGGATTATGAAATGCTTAATATGTTTTTCCATAAATGACAACCATCAGGACATCTGTATGACCATATTCTCAAAAATCTCCCCCTTTGGTATTGATAGAAACATTTGGAAAAATTGGCTAAGTCCCACAATGATGTCATACATACAAAAACAAATAAAAGTAGCTACACAAAAATTGCCTTCAAAACATAACAATTTTATTCATGTTTTGATCGATCATTACATTCCTTATCACTCCTTTACATTAATACATACATAAGCTCCTGCTTACATATACATTTACATCTATACAAATTTTTCTTTAAAAAATACTCCCCCTTTGACATCAATGACAAAGGTGCTAAAACTATATCACAAAAACTTGTTGTCTGTTGTTGATCAACTTGTCATTCTAGATATGCAATCTGCAAAATCAATCTTCAGTCTAGTAAAGTCTTTCTTCTAATTTTCTTTGCCTATATTTGATATACTGATGAGTGTGCAAAGTTCCTAAGATTCCACTTCGACTACCCTCAGATTAGTATAGGCAAATTTGTCATAAGAATTCTTTGCTAAAAGATATTCCTCCAATTGCCTATAAAAAATTATAACTTTAGGTGCCAGATATTCTCTGAGAATGGAGAATCTTCTTATTACCTTCTCCTTGTCACATTCAATTCTTCTGATAGCATTGTGGATCTTCTTAATGTCATTCATAGAATCTTCAATTCTGATCTTAGGTTGCTACAATCTTACAGTGAGTGTCTGAAGCTCAGTCGTATGGCCTTTGATTTTTGCATCAATATTTGATAGGTAAGTGTAAGACATTGCACACTATCCATATAACTTCTTACCTTCAACAATACATTTTCTCAATTCCTTGATGTTTCCATCAAGTGCCTTTAAATCATTATGCACATTGGTGCACACTATGTTAAATAGGGCTACTTCATGATTTGTTTGCACTTGCACTCTTGCTACTTCAGCCAAAGTTGAGAATTACCCATCAAAGGTCTTCACCAACTCTTTTTCCTTGGCCTTCAAGTCTAGATTTTCTACAATTGTGGAAACTGTCTTTTGCATGTCCTTCAAGACTTCCGCAAGAGTCTTCTCCGAAGACTTAATAGTTTTATTCTTCTTAAATAACTTGCTCAAGGTGCCCATTTATTCTTTCTGATCTTCATCATCAGATGGAATAGATGTTGCTACTGATGTTCCAGTTGCTGACACTGCTAAAAGTATAACATACCTTTATCATTTGTTCCTCTATTCTCTTCTTTTCCTCTGCCTCTTTCTTCACATGATCTTCTTCTTTCTTCCTCTTTTCCTCTTCTTCTTTTCTCTTCTTTACTCTTCTTCTTTTCTTTTCTTGTGCTTCACGTTCCCTCTTTTCTTTTTCTTCCTTCTTCTTTTTCTCTTCTTCCTCATCATCAGAATTGGAATAATCAGTGATATTTCTGATATTGCCAACAATATTTTCTCCATACCTTGCAAATAGATTCTCCTTAGTGTCCAAAGTTATGTGTGTACTATCCACTTGCATGGATTCAGTACCCATAACAATATGAGGTGGTGATAGAGCTTGTTGTGTTTCCTCTACTTCTTCCTCTTCCTTGGAAGATGTATGGATTTCCACATACACTAGACTATCATCTTTAGCTTGCACACTCTCCTAAGGCACTGAGGACATGTACTTTATTATTGCCTCCTTTTTTTCTTGCCCAACCTCTTCATAATTGCCTCCCATTAGAAGAATTGCTCTTCTTTTGTTCCACAACAAGGGCTTAATACCCTTCAAAATTTTGTCAAATCCTTCCTTTGATCCAACATCACATAACTTGTTTATGGATGTGATCCTCATGTTCAAATATTCTTCTACCACTCTTCTCTTCCTATTAATCAACCTATTATATTATAGGTCTTCAAGAATTTTATTCTGAATTCTATCAAATCTCTTATTCCTCAAAATCATGTTTCTTATTATGGCATTCTCTAATTGCCTCCTATGCATACTGATATACATACTATAAAATTTATTTAACTGTACAAAACTATCATCATTTATAATTTGCATCTTCAGATTCTCTACCTTTGGTATCCATGCCTTTTTTCCTACAGTTGTCTTAGCTTCTTGCACATCTTGTTCAATAGATCTATCTTCAGTCTCATCTTCTAAGCTTTCAAAACTACTCACTTGCATGGTTTTTCTTCTCTATCCTAGTCTAGTAGTGGTATGTTTGACCCTTTTCTTTACAATTTCTTGTTTAACCTTTACCATTCTTCCTAAATTCCTCTATGTAGTAGGTGCTTCTACCTTTGACTACCTTCTTGATTGTTTATAGCTAGCACTTACTGGTTGCATTTGTGCAACTACTTCATATGGTACAATAGGAACTTGCACACATGGTTGTGCCATTGTTACTTCTTCTGAGGGTCTTTCTATTGCAATAGGTGTTTCTTCTAACAATTTAGACTACCCACTGGCCTTCATTTCCAATGCAATTCCCTTTAGCTTGTTGAATTCCTGACTTAACATACCATATGTTGGTGTGATTTTTCATAGTATAGGAAAATTTTTGATATTTGGGTGAAAAATTAGTTATGTCTTTGTTTTGTGGTGCACTCATTTTCAAATTTTAAAAAAAGGTATTTTCTTCAAATATTCTGGTAGGGCTTTTTATCCTAATATTTTATTTACGTCAGAATGCCTTTTGAAAACCCTTCGTGTACCTTTAATTGCGATATTCCATTCGAAAGGATGCCAAGTTGAAGTGTTTTTCAATCACTGTTGATCTATCAGAGATCAAGGGTTAGCACATCCCTGCATAATAGAGTTGTAGGTTTTTAAGTAATGCGGGGAAGTGCGATGATGACACGTAGCCCCTGATCTTTTATGAGATCCAGTACACCGCAAAAGCTCCTGTATGTCAGATTTGTCAGTACTTTTGCACATGTTTTGTTTTTTCGCGATATCATTGGTGGATTCACTAGCAAAGCTATGAAGATTACTTACCAAGCAGTATCACTATTGATCCTGTCTTGATCAATGGTTGACACATCCCCGCATAATAAAGATGCAAGTTTTTAAGTAATGCGGGGAAGCGCAGCGATGACGCGTGGCAAAGTGAGGTCAGGTATTTGTATTTCAGTATGCTACATTGCAAATGACTGATGACGTGTAATGCTAGGTATGCAAAGAAGGGTTTTTGGTTGCTTAATGAATGAGAAGTAGTATCATTGTTGATCCTGTCTTGATCAACGATTGACGCATCCCTGCATAATAAAGATGTAGGTTTTTAAGTAATGTAGGGAAGCATAGTGGTGACACATGTCCGTGATGACATCAAACACTTGCTTGCTCAAAAGAAGATACGGTATCCGCTGGCGTGAAGTGTTGTCAGATAGTATGAGCTAATATGGCAGTTTCCTATTGGTCAGTACAGCTAGCTGGTTGTTAATACAAAATGGATTATTTCGATCGTTGATCTTGTCTTGATCGACGGTTGACACATCCCCACATAATAAAGATGCAAGTTTTTAAGCAATGCAGGGAAGCGCAATGGTGACACATGGCAATTTTCAAAAAAGACTGTAAAGCCTTGTTATTTTTAAATCAAGACTGTGCGATTTGATAAAATCTATGGATGGGATTCAAATTTGAGTGCAAATTGCAGGCAATGGTTACTGAGAGTAAATGTGATCCAAACCTGCTGTGTGCGGTTTTAATTCATAAAAAGAACCCATGATTTCACCATTAATGAATCACCAAAGCATAGAAAGAAAAAGGGCATTCAAGATTTCAGAGCTAAGGCATGAAATTTCTCGGTTAATACTCCAATAAAATTGCAAAAGACATCATATAGTGCAGAAGTGCGATTTCTGGTGGGTAAGTACTCTGTGACTTTCTGAGTAAAATTTGAAGCATCTACTGTTGTGAATTTTCCAAAGTTTCATTAAAAATGCTGCCCTGAAAAGAGTTTACTGGACAAAAAAATTATCTAAAATGTTCAGTGCATGATGATTTTCTTGAACAATTCCCCTTATCAGTGCATGAAATAACTAAGGGAAGGGAGCTCATTCCAAAAAAACCCTAGATTGATTGTGGCAGAAGGATTTTATGACAAAGCTAATTGGATAAGGGATGCCCAGGTTTCCATGGGAGGTTTGGAGTTGTTTAAGAAATGGTTTTCAAAGCGAAAACTGGACACTCCTATGAACAATGCATGGAAATTTGACATTGGAAAATTAGTAGTCCCCAGTGTCTTCTTTGATAGTGATTTATTGATGGACCTGGCAAAGAGGTATGATCCTATCACAGGGTGGGTAAAAAATCATTTAGGGGTCAACCTTTTTAGGGTTTTCCCTGAATTGTTCAGTGAGGTTTTCAACCTAAACCCTAACCACGCTGTGCATGAAATCATTGATCTGGATGATTTGCAACCTAGATATGATGCACAACAAGTGTACTTGAGAATAGAGCCACTACAGGAGCATGTTACTAGGGTTGGAAATTTGCCTGTGATCACAGCCAATACTCTAGAGTCATTGTTAAGAAGACATTTCAATCTGAGAGCTCAAGCACTATATTTTTCTCTTTGCAAGATCTTGGGGATAGATGAGGGTGATCAAATTCCAGGCTCTGTGGTCCTTATAATTGCTCAAACCCTTCAATTTGGAATGAGTACCATTCTAGATTTTGCCACTTTCTTAGCAAAAGAGATTCACAATGGTCTGGTTGGAATAGCAAAAGGGAAAGTAAACAAGCCATTCTGTTGGTATTCATTGATGATGCATGTATGTTTATACAAAGTATATATTTTCTTCTCCAAAGGTATGGAGTTAGAAACCACAAAGGATGGAGAAAGGAATCCAGTGCAATTATGGAGTGTGGATATGACTTCAGAGGCCACTGATGCTAGTTATGTAAGATTTGATAGGTATTTTGCATCAAAGCTTAGACTGCTTTTAAGAGGAGATAGCCCTAGAATCCCACAAGCATTATTAGAATTGGTTAGACCCAAGGACCATGCTAAAGGGCTGCTTGTCAGTCACAACTGGGGGGATATAATTCCCTACAATGTTTCAACAGTAATAAGAGGTTTTGGTTTCTTAGGAAAACCTCATGTGTTACCTTTTCATGTACCTTTGAAGATAGGGATAGCTGAGCTCTTATGGTAGATAGGTACTATAGATGAGAGGGAATTGGTCAAGAAGGGCACTTTCTTTCCAATGGTTACTGTAGTGCATGATTTTGTTTTTGTTAAAAAGGGGTGGAAGCATTTAAATTTGTTTTTGAATAAATATAACATGGCAGAATCTCATGCCAGATTCATTGACCCTAAAGGATTCTATGATCTATTAAGAGAAAGGGTGAGAGCTTCCCATATGGTACATCGGGTTTACTATCCGGAAGATATAATCAGAAATATTTTCACATTGCAGGAGAAAGAATTAAGGAAAGAGAAATGGATAGTTTTTAGTAAAAACCTAGAATTCATTAATGCTTTTGACCCCCAGTACGACCCATTGAAAGATAAGAAATACTGGGGAGATAAAATGCAGGCATTAATGAATAATTTTTCTATAATAATTCAGGCTATGAATGAAAAGAAAGATATATTCATTAAGGCACACCCAGACAAGGTAGCAGAAATACAAAGAAGAATGAGTGGTAGAAATGTAGTAACTCCTGGCCAATATACATTGCAGAAAAGGGCAGGTTATGTCATGGTTCAGAGTGTGCAACAAGTACCCACTCATGAGAAGCCAAGGCCAAGAAGTCCATCTGTAGCCAGCTCTCCAAAAAGATGAAAATTGGAGCAGGGTTCTTCTTCTTCTCAAAAAGAAAAATACTCCCCAAACCTGTCTCCAATCCAAATAGATGATGAGGCATCCCTAAAGGAACAACTTAGACAAATGGGAGGAGATGGGGATGTGATTGTCACTTTTACAGACCTGGATGTTGAAGAGCCACAAGAACCTCCCACACCTTCCTTGGACCTGACCATTGCTGATTACCAATGTAAGTAAATTGACCCAATTGTTGCCTAGGCTTATGAAAGATTTATTAATGATGAAAATTTTGTAAGATCTAGGGCTTTTGCTTAGTTTTTATGGAGATTAAATATAAAGAATTTTGAGAAAGCCTGTGAGAAGATCAAGGCTGAGCAATCGAATAAATCTGACCTGGTTATCAAGGAAGAGGTAAAATCAAAGTTTTTGAGTGATTTTGCCCAGTTCACTCCTGAAGCTGGAAGGAAAATAGTTAGACAATTAGGAGTCCTCCTTCTGCCAGAATGGGATATAGCAAATGCTATTATTTTTTATTCAGTAAGGAAGTAGAAGGATGTTCAACTGACAACTGTTGAAGAAGTCTTACAGGCTCATAGAGGGATCAAATTTAGTGATGACCACCAAGCCCTTGTTTTGTGGTCCATAGATAAGAGAGAAAGTACTAGGATGCATGAGTTTCCCACTGCAAAACATACTGGTACATTGACAGTATACAAGGCTGGTGAGGTAAGTAGTAAACAAGTAATGGGAATGGCTTCAGAAATGCTGAAATTGGATGGTGTTGTATCTGGACAAGAAGAAGATAAGTTTTCCCAACTCAATGCTAGGTTTGAAGAATTTTTGAAGGCATATGAGGAAAGGGGTATACAGATACAATCATTGGAAAAAAAAATGTCTCAAATGGAGAGGATACTGGGGAAAAGAAAAATGGGAGAATCCAGTGCACCTACAATTGCATACCCTTCATAGCCATTGGTTGGATCTGGATCAACCCCTATTATTGAAATACCTGACACCCCTGAAACTCCCCAATTCTATACTGCAAAGGAATTTGAAGAAGAAAAAACAAAATTTCATGAGGTGCAGATAGAATTGAGAAATCAATATGAAGAAAAATTAAAATAGCATGTAATATATCTGAGGGATAAAATACAATGGTCAACTTTTTTTGATCAGTTGACAAGAATTGCAGCCCTCATGGATGAGTTGAATAGGGATAAGGATAAACTGACTCTTCTTGCACAGAAATGGAGGGAGAGAAATAATGATATTACAATCATATGTATATTTGTAGTCCAAATGCCTTATCATCAAGTTGAGAAGATTTTTGATTTATTAAATAAGCTAGAGAATTTTGATGATGAAAGAGATTCTTTACAGAGAAGATTAACACTCTGTTTTTCCCAATATATTGCTGAAAAATTCACCCTATTTCCTTGTGCTTTAGAATCTATTGATACAATAAAAGAAAAAGAAAAGTGGAAAAGGGAGATGGATGAGTTATTCAATGAAAGAATAATAAACATCATGAGTGAAACTAGCCACTGGTTCTGGGCAAAGACAAATGAAGAGCTAGTAAAAATACAGTTATTTTATACTACTATGAGGAAAGAATTTGATGATGTAGAAGAAAATGGAAATTCTTTAATAATGATACAAAGAGAAGCTCTAAGATTTGATTGGCCAGATGATGATGCTTTTAATAAATGGAAAAATCAATTTCTAGAACAAATGTCAGAAGATGATGAGGAGGAAAATGTAAAAGTAAAAGTCACCCTCGTAGTTAATAATGAGGACATGGAAAATCCCCAGGTTGAAGTAAATTTACAAGTAACTAAAGATGATACATCACTTTCAAACCTCATGGCTATTTACTCTGAGGATGAAGAATAATTGGAGAATCAGATCCTATCTTCTTGTTAAAACAAATGAGAAGTATAACAGAAAGGGACCCACCCAGGATGGTTTGATGTGTTAGCTTTTCTGTTATTTGCTTTTTGTCTTTTACTACAGACATTCATCAGTATCTTTTAGGGGACACATGTCACTCTCTTTAGCCCGAAGCTTGTTGCATATCACACTATTTAAGTGAGATTCGAAGGCTAAAGAATGGTCTGAATTCTATTTCTTCTAAGTATTGTGCTTAGTCTGGTTTTTGGTCCAAATTCTGAAAGCAAGTTTGTAATGTATTTTTTTGCAAATTCTCTGAGAATACATGAATATTGAATGAGCTGTGTTTCTTTCTGAAGGCCATTCTGAGTCTATTGTAAAGGATATACCATTTTCAAAGGAAATGAATACAACTTATGAACTATCCCCATATCAGTTCTTTCTGAATTTTGTCTCCTTTTAAATACTTAGCTACCTTGATGTGGTATGAGTAAAAGCTTGTGCAATTGAATGCAATCTAATTAGGTTGTATATCCATTTATCATTGCTATTAATTCAATGGATTAAATAAAGGCTTTGATCAATGTGATAAGATTCCTTAAGTATTGAAAAGGATTTTTGAATGATAAGTTCTGATAAGAATTGCTGATAGAATTTGTTGTAAGGAAACAAATTAGATCTAAGAATTTGCTATAGACTCTGGACCCTAATGGATTAGGCACTGATCAAGTTATTTCAGCTGAAGGAGAAATATCTTACAAATGGTTTTTCAAATGCATCATCAAATCAAATTTTACTTTTATTTCTTGTAGATCTTCAAAGTTGGCCAGCACTTGTCTGCATGGAATGTTTTAGCTTCAGTTAGCCATTGTTGTTGAAAACATCTGCAGATCTATAGAAGACTTCTTGGCCATATCTGTTTATGGGATGTGTTTATCAAGTTAGTAAGAATTATGTATATGTTTGAGGATCTTGAAATGAGAATCAGAATGAAACTAAGAATAATCCTCATACAGTTGTTTCAGTTTTGAACCATCCTTGGGTACACCCACCCTGGTTTTGTAGAGCCAAAAGAGTAGAAAACCATTTGTGGTTTTGTTGAAGTTGGGTCCAAATACCTTACATATGCCATTGTTAATAAGAATAGGCTGGTCTTTAGATTGTGTATGTACTGTCATTTTGGTATTAAGAATTTTGTTGCTTAGTAGTTTTAGCACTTTTTAAAACTCCAACACCATATTCCTTGAGGATGGAATCTATCTCTTTCTCTACTTTCTTCTTGCTCTCTTTGCTATGGAGCTTAGATTATACTATCCTTAGAATTTCATCATATGTTTCCCATCTAGGGCATTCTATGTCTTTCTTAGATTCAAGTATAATCTACACATACTCTTCTATCAATTCTGCGCTCATCTCATAGCCCATAGGCTCAATGAAATTTACTCTAGGTATCACTCCATCTATGCATGTGTTATCAATATCCACCATGAAGTACAAATCATCCTTATATTTTTCCACCATAGAAGGAGGTATCATATACATTAGTTTCAACTCAAACTATAATTTCTTCATCATTCTATCAATATCAATGTTTCTGACATTCTTAGGTTTGGATCTGTAGCAATGAGTTATCATCTTCATTGTGCACTCACTACTATCCCAGTTAATTACTCCTAGAAACTTTCTTGTAACATAGAAGAACAAATGAGTCAATAGGGACTCAAATGTAAACACTACGCTCTTTGTTTTCTTTATCTTTGCAATATTATCCAATAGTTGTAATCTGATAATGTCACACAAATTCAATTTCCTCATTTCAAAAGCCATCACATATGATGGATGAAGAAATCTAGATGGTACAAAGTTAACCCTTGATCCATGGTTTAACTTGTACCTAAGATCTTAGTCATTAATTTGACTCCTTTATCCTGAATAGGATCAAATCTCATATTTCTTCCATCAAAGTTGGTTTTCAGGTTGGTCTCCACCATTTTCTTAACATTTTTTTCATTGATAGGATTACAACCCTCATTGCTTGATCCTGTGACCTTTTGGATTAGGTAATTTTCAATGACAATCTATGCATCATCCAATCGAAACATATCATCATGTATTCTATTCAAAATAATTTGGGTCCACTCATGATTATCAAATTTTGTGTAGAACATATACTTCACCAAATACAAATCTTCAATGTGCCCATACTCAAACTTTAGGGACAAGTCATTGTTGCACATCTTTCCAAAATCTTTGTGAATGTCCTTATCTCCTATGCCTTCAATTTTTCAATGTATATAACTCCTTATATCTTCTATGTGTAACACATTTTTAAGAACTTGTGAAAACACACCTTTAGGATCATCTAATAAAGAAACAAATGGGTATTTCTTGAACTCATACCTTTGTTTGTCACTAACATCATGTACTCTTTGACTAGCCATTTCTCAATAAAAATAAATACAAAAATAAACTAGATTCAATACTCTGCAAAATACCTCAAATTCACAATATTAGGGCTCTTGCAACTTTTGGCTTCACAAACTTTACTGCACACTTCAATTTCTGTCAAATTGCTCTTCAATTTGCTCAAGACACTTCATATGAACAAGTGGTACATTAAATCTTGCTTGCGATCCTTAAATCATTTCAAAATGGATTGCGCAATAAATGTGTATCTACCACAAACTTAAAATATTGTTTGTATTTACCAATGATCTTATTCTTACAATTCCCACTTACTGTTATCATATGAATACTTGTGCACTAAACCATAGATTCCTCTCTATGTCTTCTACCTTCTATTAACTACACAATCTCTAACTCACTCTCTAACATTAGTTCTAACCACTGATGCTCTGCTGATTTTGTAATAGCTTAATTCAAACAAGTTAAGCCACAAAAAATTTGTGACTTCAACTTTCCATCAGGTGCATCAACGAATTGCTCTTCCAATACAATATGTGAACTCTCTAGATTACAAGCCTTCACAAGTTCTTTTTCCTCAACATGTTCTTTGATTGCTTCTTTCTGACTATTTTTACTTCCATTTTCATTCCTTCTATCATTCATGTTGTTGTTCCTTCTATGATTAGGGTTCTTGTTATAGTTCCCTCTGTCCATTCTGCAAAATCTTACTATGTGTCCAAAGTTATTTCATAATTGACATACAGGTGCATTTCTCCTCTGATTATTTTCATTCTAATTTTAAGGTGCTCTATAATTTCTTGCAATGTGTCCAAGATTTTAACATTTGTAACAAACAAACTACTTTTTCTCACCATTAGGTTTCTCTCCATCATTATATCTTCTCTAAGATCTACTTCTTCTATTACCTATAAAGTTAATATTCCTAAAATTTCTACAATTCTTATTATAATCAGTAAACTTAAGTTTCTTACATTCTACTCCCTTATGTCCATAACCATGACAATTATAACAATATAAGTTAGTAATAGGTTTAAAATACGTACCTATGTGATCTCTCTTCATGTGTCCAAATTCATTACATATGTAGCATCTATTTTTGAATTCATGTCTTACCTCTTTGGATGAATCGGCTTTCTTGGGTTCTTCAACTTGTTTTGTCAATCTAGGTTCAACGTATTTCTCTAATTCAATTCTCTCAACTTCATTAGACCATTCAAACTTTTCTTTAGGTATTTCTACTATAGGATCTGGTTCTTTCATAATCTCATCTTTCTTTGCTGACTTCTCTCCAAGAAGATATCCAAGGCTAGTCTTGTCATAAGAAGGTCTTTGATGAAATATATGTTCATCAATTTTATTAGAGCTTGTGTAAAGTTTCTGTAGCTATTGTTTTTCTTGCAGTAGCTCTCCTTTCATAATGATATTTTATTTTTCTAACTTTGCATGCTCTATCTTAATAGAATATAATTTAGATGTCACTTGACTTTGGGATCTAAGGTCTGTATTCTCAGATTTTAGATCAGGTTCACTCTTATTGCCATTAATCTTAAGATTAAATTTTAGTTCACCAATTTTCAACTCATGTTTCAAGATCTCATTCTCTTACTTGAGATTTTATGTATCATCATTATCACTAATCTAGGAAAAAGGTTCTTTTCCAGATTTAAGATCATCAATTTCATCTTTCAGTTTGCCAATGTAAACTTTTACATCTCTGTATCTGTCTTTTAAGTTATCTCTCTCTTTGGTAAGAATGTCAATTTGTTCAAGGGCTTCTTTAAGATTCTTCTTCCACTATTCCATATTCATTGGGATCTTAGTTAAGGTTTTAGGCCTCTTCAAAGTAACTATGCTCTGATACCAATTGTTAGAAATAGATATTACTTGGGTGAGGGGGTGTGAATCGGTATTTTACAAACTTTTGTCCACAATTGAATCTTGTTGATTACTTTATAAATTGCATATGAAAGTAAACCAACAATGTTGAATAATAAATATAACCATGCACATAGAGGACTCATAACACCATTATTTGTTAACTAGGGAAACCCTGGCCAAGGGAAAACCCTGATGGGGATGATACCCACTAGATGATTCACCAAACAATAGGATCTTGTTAAGGGTATTGACCATGCTAGGAATCTATGAAGTACATGTAGTGTCTTGAGTCCTTGTTAGTGGACTAGAAATTGTTAGAAGCCTCAACCCTATTATGAGTTGGTAGAATAATTACAATGTATGAAAGAAGACCACTTCCCTAGCATGGAATTATACAATTTAATTCCTTCACAAGATAGGTATACATGCAATACTTGCTTTGCTATTGTATCTCGGACCTTCTCTGATCTCACATCAGATTTTGCATCACATAAGTATTGCAAATAGTTCTTACAATAGTTCACATGTCACATCTAATCATGCAACTTCCCCCAATATTTGTGCAAGATAAGGTCTTTACATATACCTTGCACAATCTTAAAACTCTACAATGTTGGCCTTCATGTTATCACACGCTTGACATAATATAAAATGACTAATGGAATAATATCCACATAGTCATCTCAACATAACTTAGTAATTATTTTATAATCAAAATAATTCCTAAAGCTATACAACTCTATTTGCTATCATGCCTTGTTCTAAATTGTTAAATACCTACAATGTTAATCTTAGTATAACTTGCACCATATTGTTCGTACACACATGCGCATTGGCACATGTCATCATGAAAATGTCACAAACATTTCCTCAACTATGCATAAGATAACTCTATGTGCATTGTGCATACTCTTAAGTTCTATACTTTGTGTTGATGCAAACTATATAATACTTGGATAAATTTTCTATCTCTAAATGCATAAATGAAATGCTTAATATATGTTTCCATAAATGACAACCATTGGGACATCTATCTGACCATATTTCCAATAAAGGGAAGGTATATTAGAATATCATGATGACATAGACAAATGCATAGATCTGTATAGATAGTATAGACAAAGTTGCATGCCAAATACTAGTAGAGGTAGTATGCACAACAGAAGAAAGTACAACAAAATAGAGGAATAAAGTGCTAAGGAATTGTTTTAGTCATCAAATAATTAATTATTTATGTAGAAATTAGAGATGTGATAGAGAATGAAGATGGGGACCCACATGACAAGAGAAGAGGTCTAGACAAGCCTTTTCTGCCACCTAAGGTGGATCGGTCTAAGGTACTTTCGACAAAATGGTCACCTCTTTTTGGAGTTAAACCTACTGGTAAGCCCTCCTTTCCTCTGGTTAAAATTCTATCTAGCTTGGAAAAGGGCTCTTGTGTAATTTCTATTCCAAATGAGTTGATAGATCATAGCATTGCTTCAATGGCTTCTACCTTGGTGGGAAAGTTTATTGGGCCAAGGTTGAACATAGATATTGTAAGATCTTTCACTCAGAAGAAATGGAACCTTAAAGGATAGGTCAATGTGATAGTGATGGAAAAATGCTTCCTATCTTTTGATTTCACTTGCATTAAGGACTTGTCAAACATTCTGTGCGAAGGGCCTTGGAGTATAGGTCACTCAACCCTGGTGCTCCAGAAGTGGTCTTTGAAGCTGGATTTGAATGACTCATTTTTTTTGCAAGTACTTGTTTAGGTAAGACTTCTAAAGTTGCCTTTGGAGTTCTAGAATGATGATGTATTTGTGGGGGTGGCAAATTCCTTTAGTGAGATTTTGTCTATAGACCCAATAATTTCTTCCAAAAGGATATTTACATATGCTAGGATTTGTATTGGAGTGAGGGAAGGGATCGATATGCCTGAAGTTGTGTGCTTTCACTCAAAACTTGGACCACATATTTAGAAATTGGATTATGAAAGTGTTTCTTTTGCTTGTTTTAACTACCTAAAATCTGGGCATAAGGCAAATCAATGTCCTTAGGCTAAAGCTGAAAAGAAAAGGATTCCAATTTTGTCTAAACCTAGAAAGGAGAAAAAGCTCTAGAAAAAAAGGTTATAAAGGAAGGCTAGAAGACCCAAGAAATTTTAGAGGAGACCCCAAAAGTTCCTATCAAAGGAGGGAACAAACCAGTCTAGAATGAACCAAAGGTGGACAATAAAGTGGATAAGGTCTTGTCTGGACCAAAGATTATTGAGGTCGAAAACCCAGTTAAAATAATAGAAAGCCTTGTCAAAGGAGGCAATAAGTCAAATCGTAGTGACTCAAATTTAGACAATATAGTGGATAAGGTTTTGTCTGAATCTAAGTTAAGTGAGGTGGAAGAACTTGACAACAATCTTGGATTTCTCAAAGTCAATTCTCTAGCTAAGGTGGCTATTTTGGCTTCATCTCAAGATGAGAGGAAGGAGATTATGATAGAGAATGATATTCTGTCAGAGAGAAAGGGGGAGCAAGCATTGAATGATGAAGGGGTGTTGGAGAGGGAAAATCAAGAGGAATTCTTGGGAGGTCCTTCTTCTTCTAGGAAGGATCATTTTGTTTCATGTAATCTAGAAGAGATATTTGAGATGTACAATTCTTTATCTCTAGGTAAGATGGAAAGGGTTGATGACTATTTGAAAGAAAATAAAGGAAATCCTAAAAATAAAAATGGTTAGGAGCCCTCCTCGGCTTCTCCAACATAGACCAAGAGTCATGGAAGACTAGATATGGGAGGGAGGTCAAGGCCAGTAGGAAGGAGGCATGTTAGTTAAGTCATATAAGATGAGGCTAGAAGGAGGTTGGTGGATGGGAGCCAAAGAACTATTTTGGAATGTACTTCTAATATGAAATGAAGATAATTTCTTGGAATATAAGGGGCCTTAATGGGGTCTATAAGTAGGAAATTCTTAGGAATATTATTAGAGATCAAAGACTTGATATTTTGATGATTCAAGAGACAAAAATGAAGAAGGAGATTCTGGGTAAGATGTCCTTTAGCAATAATATGGTTGGTGAGGCTATAGACTCTAAAGGTGCATCAGGAGGATTGCTTACTCTTTTTAATAACAAACAATTTAGATTTACTTCATTGTGCAATGATGGTAATATTCTCTTTTGTAAAGTGTTTCATGTGCATTCCAATGATTATTGGTTCCTTTTGAATGTATATGCCCCTAATTCTAAAAGGGAAAGGAAGAATTATTCGACTAAGATTTGTGATATGGTTTAGACCAACAATTTGAATAAAAGTATCATTATGGGGGACTTCAATACTCCTCTAATGGATGAGGAGAAATTGGGAGGTTTGGCCCCAGATTGGGAAAGAAAGATGGATCTCTCCAATTTTATTAATACTTTGGCTATGTTGGATGTGGATCTTATACTTGGTCCAATAAAAGAATTGGAAGTGAGTGTATTCAAGTTTGGTTAGATAGAGCTCTTATTTCTCTATACTGGCTGAATTCTTTCTCTTGCAAGTTGTCCCTACTCCCAAGAGTTGGCTCAGATTACTCTTGTATATCCCTCTTGGTTGTCTCTCTTGAACCTAGGAGGAATTTCCCTTTTCGGTTTGAAAAGATGTAGACTTCCCATCCTGATTTATTGAGTAGGATATGGTATTGGTGGGGTATGGAAGTGGAAGAAACAACTATGTTTAGAGTTGCTAAGAAGTTGAGTAATGTGAAACAAATGATTAAAGGCTGGAATAAGATAGATTTTGGCCATATTTTTCAGGACAAAGAGGATTTGTCTATCAAGCTCAATTCTAGTCAGGACTCTATTCAACAGGATGGGTATAATGATTTTAATAGGAATGTTGAGATGTCTATTTTGACTAATTTACACAATATTATAAGAAATGAAGAGAAGCTTTGGAAGAAAAGATCAAGAATTAGTTGGCTTAAAGAGGGCGATCAGAACACTAGCTTTTTTCATATTTCCACTCTTAAGCATATAGTGAATAATAGAATATCAGGTTTTAAAAAGGGGTAGGATCTTTTGACAAGAGAGAATGATATTTCTATTGAGGCTATTTCTTATTTCTCTTCTCTTCTATCCTAGGATCCCTTGTTATCAGAGGTAGATCGTAATGATATAGTCTCTTTTCTCCCACGGATTATTCAACCCCATCATAACAAAATGTTGAGGGCGATCCCAAAAGTGTAGGAAGTTAAAGAAGCCTTGGTTTCTTTGCCTACTAAAAAATCCTCTAGACTGTATGAGTTTCCAACTTTCTTTCTCCAAACTTATTGGGAGGTGTTTATGGAAGATGTGGTGAAGGCTATTCAAGAATTTTTTGGAGCAAGAAGCATTCTAAAGGAGATCAATTCTACTTTCTTGGTCCTCATTCCTAAAGTTCTAAGGGCTGATTCCTTGGATAAATTTAGACATATTAGTCTTTGTAACTCTTTCTACAAGATTTTCTCAAAGGTGTTAACTTCTAGAATTCTTAAAATTCTCCCTTTGATTATATCTCAACAACAAATGGGTTTTGTCCCTAGAAGACAGATATTAGATTCTATCATGATGGTTCATGAAGTGATTCATTCCATGGAAGTAGGAAAAAGAGAAGGTATGCTTCTTAAGCTAGATCTTTCAAAAGCCTATGATTGGGTGGACTGGACTTTCCTTGGTTTGTTGCTTCAGGCTTTTGGCTTTGATCAGAAAGTTTGCAAGCTTATATCTCAACTTATTTCTACTTCTGCTCTTGCAATCTTGGTAAATGGGGTTCCCTCAAATTTTTTCAAACCTTCAAGAGGGTTAAGAAAGGGGGATCCTCACTCTCCTATTTTGTTCATTATCATGGATGAATGCACTGAAAGGTTGATTGAGAGGAACAAATAGGAAAGGAGACTTAAAGGGATCAAACCATCTTCGAGGAGTGCTTCTTTTTCTCATCAGCAGTTTGTGGATGATACTATCATGGGAGGGGAGACATCTGTTAAAGAGGCAAAAGTGAAGAATGATATTCTAGATATGTATATCAGAGGATCAGGGTAGCCTATTAATCAGGAGAAAAGCTCTAATTTTTTCATTAATACTCTAGAGGACAAACAAAGGAAAATTGAGAGGATTCTTAGGTGTGGAGTGGGAAAGCTCCCTTCTACTTATCTTGGTCTCCCTATGGGTACTAAGCCTCTTGATTCTTTTTGGAATGGGATTCTCGATAGGTTTAGCAAGAAGTTGGTGGGTTGGAAAAGGACTTCTCTTAGTCAACCAGGCAAATATCTTTTGGTTAAATCCACTCTTCAAAATCTCCTGATGTATGCCCTGAGTCTATTTGGGATACTGGTCAAATTTGTTGACAAAATGGAAAAGATCTAGAGAGTTTTTCTTTGTTCTAGCCTTGAGGGTTGAAAGAGATATCCCCTTGTGGCTTGGGATAATGTCTGTCTTCCTAAGTGCTATGGGAGCCTAGGAATTAGGAAATTAAAGCATCTTAATAAGGCTCTTCTAGCTAAATAGATTTGGTGCATCTTTAATATTACATGGGAATGGAGAGATATTTTTGTTAATAAGTATGTTAGAAGACCTACTATTTAGTTCTTTCTCAATAATGAAGACATCCTGAATGGGTCTATCATTTGGAATGGTATCCTTAAGGCAAGGGACCTAGCCAAAGCTAAGATTAAGTGGAAAGTGGGTAATGGTGAATACATTATATTCTAGCATGATAATTGGTTGATTCAAGGCCCCCTTATAAATAATCCTATCTATGAAAACTAGTCAAATATTTGTATCAGGCAATTTGGTTTGACAGTTAGTGATTATAGAATAGACCAAGGTTGGAGAGACCTATCTTTAATTTTTGATGACCTCAAGCCGGTTATGATAATGCTAAACTCTATTATTCTTAATAACAAGAGGGATGAATTAATATGGGGAGACAACCCCAATGGTTTTTACTCAGTTGCATCGAGATATAACTCTCTTTGGAGCTTGAATGAGAATCCCCCTTAGGCTAAAACTTGGGTACCTGGTCTTACCCCAAAGATTAATATTTTTTTATGGTTGGCTTTACAAGACAAAATTCTAACCCAGGATAATTTAATATAAAGAGAACATTATATGCCTAATAGATGTATACTGTATAAACATAAAATAGAATCGGCTAATCATAAGTTCATCCATTGTCTTTATTCAAGGGAGGTTTAAGATAGCTTAACCAAGAACCTTGGGATAAGTTGGTGCAAGACAGGTAATGTACTAGATTTCTTTTGTCAATGGAATAGTATGTTTAAAGGCATAGATTTGTAGGATTTAATTACTTGGTCTTTGCCTCATTTCTACTGGGGAGTTTGGAAGGAAAAAAACAATAGAATCTTCAGAGATAGAGAGGAACCTACTTTTGTTCTAGCGAAAAAAAAAATATAGAAGCACGAAGGAAAATTACCAAGTTAGAAAGGGGGGAGATATTGAAAATGGTGGTAATAAGAAGGAGAAAGATAAGGATAGGAGGACTAAAAGATAGGAAGTGAAATGGCTGCTCTCTCTTGAGGGATGGCATAAAGAAAATTTTGATGGTGTGGCTAAAGGAAATCTTGGACCTTTGGGTTTTGGAGGTATCATTATAAATAGCTATGGTGGAGGGGTGGTATCTTTTTCCCATCCTTTGGGTTATTAGACAAAGCATTATGCAAAAGCTAGTGTTGCATGCCACACGGTGAAATTAGCTTTGGACATGGGAGTTAAAAAATTATGGTTGGAGTGGGATTCAAATAACATCATAAGGTGTATTAAAGGGGTCACCCAACCATCATGGTCCACAGCTAATATTATTGAAGAGACTCGCTTCTTGCTTGGAAATTTTGAAAGTGTCCACGTCACCCATGGATATAGGGAGGAAAAGTCTATGGCAGATTGGTTTGCCGATGAAGCAGTTAGGCAAGAAAAGGAGATGATTTGGAATTTGGGTAGAAATATCCTGAAAGAAGTGAAAAGCCTAATTGAGATGGAAAAAATCTAGGGAGGTATGATGGATATCTAATTGTTATAATGGTTATTAATGAGAGTTGGGGATTAAGTAATTATAATTATGGAATTTACGAAAAACATAGTCAGATGAGGTTATCAGTGTCAAATTGACACGTTTCTTGGGTCAATTTTTTTCTCTTCCTTTACCATTGTTGGGGAAAAGAAAATCTTATTGGTGATTATTAGAGAGGCGACCATCAGGGTTTTCAAAAGTTGCAGAAGATATATCAGAGGTTAGAGTTTATGAGAATAGTTAGTGTTGAAAATATAGAAATGATGGGGGCGAGAAGTAGAAAGGAACCTATTGGTGAAGTAGGTAAGTGGAAGCAAAGGACTAAAGTTTGGGAAAAGTTAGAGAGGGGTGGTATAGCCAACTATATTACTAAACTTCATGGTTTCAACCTCACGATCACTAACAGTATGGTTGATTCATAGAAGGCTAAGAGGGTTAAAGTGGATGGGGTTTCATTTCAGGTCACTAAGGAAGTGATTGCTCTTGTAACTAAAATTCTAGGATTTTGCTAAGAATACTGAGGAGAGAAATGAACTAGTAAAGTGTGAAACTTACTACAAAATGGATTCAATCATGAAGTTATGGAGGTATGTTTTATGGGCTATTATAGAGTATATTTCTTTGGACACTAGATTTGATAGAGTAAGAACACACCATTTTGTTTTACTCGATCACTTTCGCTATGGTGTCAAGATTTTGTTCCCTTTTTATTTATATACTTCAATGTGTAAGGGTATTTCTAGGCACAAGAAGAAACCCTTTGTGAATCCGGCCTTGCATGAGGGGTTATTGCTTCTAATTTATGAGCATTTCAAGGCTCAGACCATAAGCAAAACCCCCTGTAGGGCATAAACACGTCTATGGATATGTGAAACTCTAGCTTCTTGTCTAATTTGGAGGATGTCCAAAGTATTAGTTCGAAGGGTGAAGAAAATATTTTTCATGGAAAAAAGGCCAAGGATTTAGAGAAGAATCACCCTTGTCAATTAAAACCTCAAGCAAGAAGAGCTCTTGAGGACATGGGTCTAAAGCTTTAGGCCAGGGAGATGAAGAGTACAATGAGGAAGGGGATGATATGGAAATTGATGAAGAGGTTGAAGAGGAGGTAGAAAATAAGATAGCGGAGCTAGTGGCTAAAAAATAGATGAGGTCTAAAAAGAAGAATACAGAGGGGATTTTGGATTCTGTGCCAGACCTCTATACCATTCCTCTTTCCCCTATTCATCCTTAGGAATAGGAAAAAGAGAAGCAAGATGGTGAGGGAGAAGAGGTGGTAATTAAGGATAGGTGCATGGCCTAGAGAAACTATAATGTAAAACCTTCCAAAATGGGTATAGTTAGAGAGGCTATGAACCCACAAATTTTAGAAGTAAAAAAGGGTTAGCTCTAGTTAGAGGATCTCATTGATCCAACAATGGTGGCCATTATAGATAATGCAAGGGAAATAAGTATAAATTTGCTTAATAATACTAGAAATAGTATGATTGACAATTTTTGGTCAATCAAATGTCTTTACCATGAATTGGAGGAGTTCAGAGAAAAAATAGGACAACTAGAAAATAAAAGGAAGATACTAGATTGTGGTAATTTGAATGAACAAGGGGATCGACTTAGTTTGGATGAGAAGAGAATCTAGAATTTAGAAAACTACAATCATAATCTGGAAAATTAGATGATATCCATTCTAACTTCTATCAATGATAATATCTCGTTCCTTATTGGAATGCTGAAAGCTAGAGGTCTTCTAGATGAAAAAGAGGAAAAGGACTGAGAAAGAGCTAGAATGGAAGAGGATGTGATGAATGACATTACCTTTATTAGCATGGATCAGGATGGTTAGAAGAAGTAGGAGTAGATGTCTGAGGAGATTAACAAAGCCTATGAAGCAATGGAAATAATGTAGGAGCTTGAGAGAAAGACAAAGGAATAACTTTGGTTTTTCTTTTCCTGTCTTTTGGACTGTTAGACTACTATAGGTTTTTGGTTAGTTGGTTTTTTGTCTATCTTTTGTATTGGCCCTTTGGTTGGCCTTCAATTTTTGGCTAGGCTTCAACTTCTTATTATTAACCTTTTTCTTTTTATCTATCTGTTGTACTAGCCCTTTGGTTGGCTTTCATTTTTGGGCTAGGCTTTAACTACTTATTATCAACCTTATGATATGTTTTAACTGTCAGGTCTCAAGATCCCTGTAAAACCTATTTTTCTTATCAAAAACATCATATATCTTTACCCTAAGTTAGTATAATTTGTAATTGCATCAAGCTGACTATACAAGAGTTTTGTGAAAGAAAAGAGTACTTTATTTTATAAGAAGTAAGTAGACGTCCATTATATGTGATATATGTGAATGCAAAGTATATGATGAATATGCAAACTATGTATATGACATGTGAAATTGTATGAGAGACTTGTGATACAAATTTTGATGTTAGACCAAGCTATGCAAAATACAACAGTCAGGAGTAAAAAGGTTTGTGTATCTATCTCTTTTGTATAAAAGCACAATATTGTATAATTGCATTTTAGGGTAGTGGGCTCTTCTTGCATATAGTTGTAATTGTAATACAAACTCCTAACAAGGTTGAAGAAAATCCTAACAAGGTTGAGGCTTTTAAAAGGGCCTAGTCCTCTAACAAGGACTAGGACAATATATGTAATTTGTAGACTCTTAATAGGGTCAACATCCTTAAGAAGATTATTTTGTTTAGTGGATCATTCTATGGGTTCCATCACCACTAGGGTTTTCCCTTAGCCAAGGTTTCCCGAGTTAACAAATAATGGTGTTATAAGTTCTCTTTTTGCATGGTTTTATTTATTATTAAACATTGTTGGTTTACTTTTGTATGCATGTTGTAAAGTAATTAATAATATCTAGTTGTGGGAAAAAGTTTGTAGAATAGTGACTCACCCCCTCTCATTATTATCTATTTCTAACAAGAAGATTTCATCTCACCAATCACACTCATCTCAAATTATTCACTTTCTTCATCATATCCTCCACAAATTATATCATTCACAGATACTTTAACAATAAACAAACCATTAT
The DNA here is from genome assembly GCA_028749045.1 of Cupressus sempervirens. Classification (NCBI taxonomy): domain Eukaryota; kingdom Viridiplantae; phylum Streptophyta; class Pinopsida; order Cupressales; family Cupressaceae; genus Cupressus; species Cupressus sempervirens. The sequence continues at coordinate 241,465,018 of CM053792.1, forward strand.
CAATTTATTTAAAATACAAGTTACTATTTATAGTACCTTTAGAATATCCTAATTTTACCAAATGTTTATTCAACCTTGCATAGCAAGCTCTAGGTGCTTCCTTTAAACCATATAATGCTTTGTTCAACTTGCAAACCATTTCTCCTTATTTTATCAAAGGAAATCCTTCAAACTACTCAATATAAACTTCTTCAAGTTTTCTATTCATAAATGTTGACTTCACATCTATCTAATACATTTTGAATTAATTGTTAGCCACATAAGCCAAAAACATTCTTATTACTTCAATTATTGCAATAGGTAAAAAAGTATCCTTATAATCTATACCTTATTGCTTTAAATTCATTTTATTTCTTAAAAACCCACTTAGTTCCTATAATGTTCTTTCCCTTTGGTCTAAGAACTAATTATAATGTATCATTCTTCTCAATTTGATCCAATGCCTCTCTCATAGCTTGAATCCAAAAGTTATCTTTGCTAGCTTCATCTAACTATTAGGATCTACTTAGAAAATAAAACATAACTTTTCATGTTCCCTATTTCTTGTCATCACTCATCTATATTTTCTTGCAATAATTTGTTCAACAAGGTGATTCTTTGACAAATTCTTATTTGGTGTTGATGTTTCAATGCTTGCTTCTTCCTTAGATTTAGATCTTGGTTCCTATCTCCATTCCATAACTTGGATCTCATTCTTCTAACCATTGTTAGTTAAATAAAATAATTCATTTTTTTCTTGATTGGACTTAGCATTAGCTTCTTCACTAGATTCATAATCAAATATTATTTCTTGAATTCCAAACTTCTCATCCACTTCACATTTTCATTTTCAACAGTAGCCGTAGTCCTCTGATTAAAAAATCTATAAGATTTTCTTTTCAATGAATAACCAAGGAACATACCTTAATCTCTTCTTGAATCAAACTTACCAATATCATCATCTCTCTTGATGTTACACTTTCTTCCAAAATTTCTAGAATACTTCATAGATGGTACATGTCCAAACCCTAATTCATAAGCAGTCTTGTTTTTACATTTTTTGATTTGCACCCTATTCATTGTATGCACTTTTGTATTAACTGCTTCTCTCTAGAATGTCTTTGACACATCATTTTCAACCATCATAGCTCTTGTTGCTTCTATTACAAAAATGTTTCTTCTTTCAGCTATACCATTCTGCTCAAGTGTTTTAGGAGTTAAAAGTTGTCTCTTAATACCATTCAATTCACAAAATCTATTAAACTCATTTTAGGTAAATTCTCCACCTCTATAAGATCTTAAACACATAATATTTAATCCAAATTCAGTTTCAATAAAGTTCTTAAACACCTTAAACTTCTCAAAAGGTTTAGATTTTTCTTTAAGAAATGCTACCCACATCATTCTAGTAAAATAATCAACAAGAATCATAAAGTACCTTTCATTGTAGAATCCTCTTATCTTTTTAGGACCACTGAAATATACGTGAAAAATCTCCAATGTTTCTCTTGTAGTGAACTTCTTGCTAGGAAAATAGTTTTTCTTATGTTTAGCCATAGTTCACATTCCTTGCATACAACATTAGTAGGCTTTAAAATTTTAGGTAAATCCCTAACAACAAGTTTATTGCTCACTTTCACAATATTATCAAAATTGACATGACAATACCTTTTATGTCACAACCAACTATTATCAAATTTAGAAACCAAGCATGTCATCTGTACAATTTAGTTGAAAAAAATCACCCCCTAATCTTGTGTGACTACCAATCATTTTACCATTCTTATCCTTGATGATACAAGTCTTCTCTATGAATTTTAATTGATATCCCTTGTCAACCAACTATCCAAAACATAGAATATTATGTTTTAGTCCATCGACAAAATAAACATCATATGTATTAGTTTTACCATCAAGAGTAATAGATCTCATTCCCTTAATATAACAAGCCACATTGTTCCCAACTCTAAAAATTCCCCCATCACAACATTTGAACTCAAAAAATTTATTCATAGCACTAGTCATATGATGTAAATAATTAATAACTATGATCCAATCAACCTTCCCTTGTGACACTAGGGCTCTTACTCCTCTAACTTCTTTTTTAGGACTTTCTTCTTTTATAAAAACAAATCCTCACTCATCATCACTTTCACTTAGAACTCTTTCATTGAGTTCATCATAATTATTTTAATACAAACATTCTCTAGACTTTCTATACTTGAAATTATTTTTTGTACTTCTTCACTCTTTTAGGATATTTAGAAGCATAATGATTGAATTCATCACAAGTCCAGCATTTAATTTTTTTCTTAACATCTAGTTCTCTTCTCACAAGAAGGGAAATTCTTTGTTCAATCTTTCTATCTTCCTTAGATCTTGATCTACTACTGCTAGGATTATCTCCACTAGTGCATGCACTACTAGATAGGGTAGGTCAAACACTTGGTGCACTAAAGGTAGTCTCAACTCTAGGAATCTCCACAATTTTTAGAACTTATTTATATTTCTTCCAATCTTCCAAGAATATTCTCTATAGAAAAATTATAAGTACAAGGTATGACTTTCTCAATCATTTGTCTTGTCTTCTTGAGTGGTGGTGTCAAAATTTTCAAGATTTTCCATATGATCTCATCTTCTTCTTGAGTTCCTTCACATGCATTGATTCCTATAATGATTTTTGATATTCTGCCAATATAACTTCTTACATATTCATATTCCATCATTTTACCTTCTTGAAATAGACATATCTAATTTTTTTGCCTAATCCTTTTAGCCCAAAGATTTCCAAATTTCACTAGATAACCTCAAAGATTTTACCAGACTGTACTCATTTTTAGGAAGTGATGACAAAAAGTGATTCTTTGGAAAGCATGTTACACATAAAAAAATCTTGTTTAGCTTTAATACATTGTTCAAGCTTCTTTTCTTCAACTATGGTCCTCCCATTCTTAGTGTTTAACCAGTATCATGGACTCATGCATAACAAATGTGATTTCATCTTCCCTTTGCAATTTTCATAGTTAATTCCATCAAACTTAGGACTTTCTTTTCTTAAATGAATCATCATTGCTCTCCTTAAGTTGTTAATATTTTCCTTCAAGCACATGAAGCTCTGATACTAAATTTTTAGAAAATAAAGTCCACCAAGATAACTGAGAGTGGGGGTGGGGGTGAATAAGTTATCTGACCAAAATAACTTTTATTAAGCTTATTAATTCTCAAACATGTGATCAAAATAAACAACAACCATAAGAAGTTAAACATGTATACATTAAAACTAGATATGTCAACTAGGAAAGTATTTGATCAGAGGGAAAATCCTAGTGGGGATGGTATGCACAAAATGATGTACTAATATATAAGTTTCTTGTAAGAGGATGGACTCAATTAAGAGCCATTGAAATACATTTAGTACATATCAATCCCTATTAGGAGAATTTGAATCCATGTTAGGATATTCCAAACCTATTAGGAGTTGTAGAAGGTAGAAGGATCCATTGTACAAACAAATTCAGGGGAAAGACCACCAAACTCACTATCCAACTAACCTCAATATTGTTTCTTTTAGAATAATAAAAAATGATCAACTGTCAACTAGCACTCTCTGCCAAATGTAACCATTGAGCTCATTTAATGTGCCTCTTCTCTACCAAATACTTCTTAGATTTCAATTCCAAATCTAGAAACTCACATCATAGTAATCCCTTAGATCTCTTACTCACATGTAACTCACACTTAAAATTCACTTTCTTCAATACAATACTTACTCTCTCTACAATAATAAGGGAAATAATTTTCCTTTATAGAAAGTCCTTAAAATAATTCTATGAGTTGGCCTTGAGGATTTCCTAATATATAATTACAATAGGACCTCATTAAAATAAAATAATACATGCTACATTACATCTTTTCATAATTATATAACACTATCGGCTCACAATTTTTGTAAATCTTTCACATGTGTAACCTCACATTTTGTGCACTCAGTAGCATCATCATTAGGATTTCCTCTACCTCTATTTTAACTATGCTCAACTAGATTCTATCCCCATTAGGAGATCATATAACCTAATTTCCATAAACCACATCTCAAGAACTCTATCTATAAACTGTCTTTTATAAACCCCAAATAACTATTACCACTCTTTGACTTTTTGCATATTCTCTCAGCTACTTCATTAAGAAACTTTGTAGAAAATGTACTCAACTTTTCTTGATCTCAAGTTCAATTATCATATCGTATGATCTCTATCTCTATATACTTCTATGTCAATCTTCATAGAATTACCAATATTTTGACATAAATATCATTAGCATTGACATTAACATCATCAACAATAGCTTCAACACAAGACTCAACCAAAAATTTGAGAGGTAGATTAGGAATTCAAACCCACATTGATGTTATTGTAAATGATTCCATGTAAGGAATGAATGATGGATGTAATGGTTTTGACAAGATAGTATTTTGAATCTAATCCTAAAAGGATTGAAAATAGAATGTCAATCCTTAACTTTGTCAAAGACTCGAAAAAGAAAACCATGAACACAAGTGTAAGTGTGCCAAAATGGTGGACAAGAGAATTGGTAACTAAATTTTTAGATCTTGTCAAAGCCTAAAATGATCAGTTTATATTGTGCTAAAAAAAAAGCAATCATGTGATGCCAAAAAAATTATAATAAAAGAGAGCATTTCCCTCATTTATGATATTTTCTTTTCATGGCTGTAATTTTTCTCTCGTCAAACTCATGTTTGTCATTATACAATAAAATGGTATCTCTAGTTTTTTACTATCAAATTTTAATAAAACACATAGATTAAATTAGGTTTTATGTTTCTTCTATATCCATAGATTGATAACTCATATTGATAATACTTAATCGACTCATCAACACTCAATTTGTCAAGATCCTCCAAAAACAAAAGAATATGCATTAGGGGAATAGAAAGCACCATAAAAGAGCTTGAGTGATGGATTACAAGGTTAAAAGATCATACTTCAAGAAAACCTCATATAATTTTTTTTCTTCTAAATCCCTAAAATCAATATTGTCACATATAGATTTAGTGAGAGAAAATTAATATTTGGTCAAATACGAAGGGCAAAAGAATATTTTATGTAGACAAAACTATCTTATAAGAAAGTGAAAAAGAAAAGAAAAAATATGACTTTCAAGAATTATCTACCGACCCATGAACTATATCAATCTTACATAGTGCATGCAAGAGCTTCTCTATCCATTGACCTACTACCACCAAGTAATAAAAGATAATATTTGGGATAGACGGTTAATGGTTTTGGATGATTCCCCTTGAAATAATTAGAAGGTACAAAAATAATTTTTTCTAAATCTCTATTATGTTCTTGTGTGTATTTTAAAATGCAAGAGTTCCAAAGTATATGGGAGGGTTTCATGTAGGATATAGTAGGGTCACAACATGCCCAAATCAAGCCCTAAGACCCTTGGGTAGAATTATGGTGGAAATCCTTGTTGGCAATATGGCTAAGTAGGACGAGTAAGGGTTGTCATTTATGGCAACATATAATTCTACCATGGAAGGGAGAATGTATAGTTGAAGATTCTATGGTGAGAAATAGAAAATTGTTTAGACAATTTTAATAAACAATGCAAAGATATTTTTTAATATTTCAAAGTCTATAGAGACATTTGGTATGTTCATAGTTAGGTATAGACAATACAAAAAGTCATGATGACGTGGTCAAGAGTGTGAATTAGTACATATAGTATAGAACAAGTTACATGTTAATTATCACTAAAGGCAACAAAGAATGGAGAACAGAGTATGACAGAAATAGTTAATTATTGCTTAAAGAATTATTGTGGGAATAAAATAATTTCTTAACTAATTAGGGATGAAACCCTAGATGTTAACCCTAAATTAGCATGAGATAATTTTTTATTTAGCCAAACATGTGAATGATTAGAGATATGTGAAGTATAATAGTGAGCAGTAAAGAGGCTTTTGTATCTATCTCTTTTGTATAAAGGCACTATATTGTATAATTGCATGATGAGGCAGTGGGCTCTTCTTGCATACATTTGTAATTGTTTACCAAATCCTAATAGGTTTATGGATTTTAATAGGGCCTAGTCCTCTAAAAAGGACCAAGACACTATATGTATTTCATAAACTCCTAATAGGGTCAATATTCTTAACATGATCCTTTTTTTTAGTGGTTCATTATGTGGGTGTCATTGCCACCAGTGTTTTCCCTTGGCTAGGGTTTCTCTAGTTAACAAAATATGGTGTTATGAGTTCTCTTTGTGAAAGGATTGATTTACTATTCAACATTGTTTGTTTACTTTTATATGCATGTTATTAAGTAATTAACAATATTTCATTGTGGGAAAATGTTTGTAGAATATTAATTCAATCCCCCTTCTCACCTATTATCTATTTCTAACAGTTGGTATCAAAGCCTAGTTACTAAGAAGAGGTGTAATAGCTTGAGTAAGATCCCTAAAAATATTGAATAGTTAAAGAGGAATCTTGAAGAAGCCCTTGAATAGATTGATCCTCTCACTGAAGAAAGATACAACCTCAAAGAAAGTTATGAAGATGCAAAAGATTACATTGGGAAATAGAAAGATGAGATTGATCATATCAAATATAGATTAAAACCTAGAGAGAAAGCTAGTAGTAATGATGAGGTAGCAACCCTAAAGAAAGAAAATGATACCTTGAAACATGAGTTGAAGATTGTTGAACTAAAGTTGAGTATTGAATAAAAATAATAGCAAGATTTAATCAAATCTAAAATATGAGAATGCAGATCTAAGATCCCATTTGACTTAGGTGACATTTGAATTAGAGAAGTACAAAACTATTGTGAAAGGAGAATTAATTCAGGCTAAGAAATGGTTATAGAAGTTATATTCTAGTAGTGAGAAAATGGATAAACAACTATATATCAGAGATCTTATGATAAGATAGATCTTGGATATTTTATTAGAGAAAAATCAGAAAAGAAAATTGAAGCTAGAAAAGAACCAAATCTAGTTATTGAAACCCCTGAACCTAAGGAGAACAATTAGAATAGGATTGAACCAAGTAAGTCTATAGAAGTACTTAAAGAAGTTGCACAAGTAAGTCAACCTGAGAAATGTGATGAACCCAAATGGAAAGAGCAAGTTGAACCACTTAAATAAGTAAGACATGAATTTAGAGGTAGATATTTTATATGTAATAAAGTTGGTCATATGAAGAGAGATTTCACATGTAAGTCTTTCAAACTAATTACTAATTTCTATTGTTATAATTGTTATGGTTTTGGACATAAAGAATTAGATTGTAGGAAACCTAAGTTTGATGGTAATAATGGTAATAGTAGAATGTTTAGGCATACTAAACCTATAGGTAATGAAAGAAGGAGATCCTCAAGAAAATTTGATGATAGATAAGGAGCTAATGGGATAAGAAGAAACATTGTGTGTTATAAATTTAACAACTTTGGACACATTGAGAGTAATTGTAGAGCACTATTCAATCTAAATGAACATAATCAGAGGAGTAAACGTGTATGTTAGTTATGCAATAACTTTGGTCACATAGTAAGGTTTTGTAGAATGGATAGGAGGAACATCAATAGGAACACATATTTTAGAAGAAACAACAACATTAATGACAAAAGGAATGACAATAGAAATAATAGAAAGAAAGAAACACTCAAAGAGCATGTTGAAGAATTCAAGGAAGTGTTTTTGAAGGAAAATGATCCATCAAGTTCACATGTGGTTTTAGGAGAAAAATATTTTGATTCACCTGATGAGAGATTGAAATCATCTATTATGTGTGATTCATCTTATTTGAATTAAAAGTACTTTTCTAACAAATAAAAAGTATTTGAAAGATGGAATAGAAGTTAGAGATCAAAATAGTTAGTCATTATCCATCATCATTACAGTACAAGCTGAGTGATGAGAGAAAGTTGAGCAATCAATGTGAGATGAGTGATCAAAGCATGTCAAACATTAGTGGTTAGACAATACATGCTAAGCAATATACCTAGTATGTGTCAAGTTACTCATGAGCCAAGTAAATAGTGTATGTTGAGTCATTCAGGAACTGAGTTACAACATTGTGAATATAGTAATGGTCGAGCATTAGAGCCTTTAGATGCTGAGTGAATAGTCTCATAGATAGTTGTTTCTAATGGCACAAACATCTATGTAAACCATGTTTGGGCCTACTTAATGATTTTTTTATGATTCTAGAACATATGTATGTAGGTATATTATGAATCCCTATGTATTATATGAAACCAATCAAATTTAGTGATATTCTAAGTGGCTATATGGATCAACCTTGACTGTAGATTCTTACCTAACCCTAGCCCACCTATGTTTACTTAAGAAGGAAAACCCTAAGAAGTTTGTAGAATGAGTGATTACACAGAAGAAGATGAATGCTAAGAGAAGAAAGAGCATTCATGGTGGCTATGGAGCTTGTGATAATGTTATGAATTGCATAATTAGTTAAAGAGAATAGAGGAAAGTAGAGAGAGGATAGAGGGGACATATATTGATTTAGAAGGGTCAAGGATTCATTAGGAAAGAGAAGATCTGACATCTAGCAATAAAGTTTTAACCAAGGATCATGGTACTAAATCATTTTAATAGGTGATAAAGTGTAAATCTCCTAATAGAGTAGTCTTAACAAACTTGTGTAAATATCTTAACCAAGTTCTTTCTTTATTGTAAGTTTAAGTCCTTTGACTAGGCACACATTTAGTAGGGTGTTAAAATCCTTTAATAGGTTGAGACCTAATAGTCTTTGTAAGCCTTACACAAGGAAGACCTCTCATAGGGTAGATCATATTTTATGATCAAACTTATTGTAACCATAATTGGCTACACTTTACGGCTGCAATAGTGAAGATTTGTGGGTGTCATCCCCACTCTTGTTTTTACCTTCTCATTGGAGCTTTTTTGGGTAAAAAATTTATTGTGTTATGTGTTATTTGTTTCATGCTATTGATGAACATGTATAGTTATCTATTTTAGTTTACATGCTAAATTTTGAGATGGATGTGTGGTGAATGTTTTATGGTTACATTTTTGAAGTCCCCCCTACACCTTCTCTCGAAGTTTACTTTCCATTTATTATTTCCAACAATTGGTATCAAAGCCTTATTCTCTAGAAAGGAAAGCTTTGCAACTTTGAGGAAAGATCTTGAAGATGGAAGTCTAAAAGTTGGGAAAGGTTATTGAGAACCAGAAGATTGATGTACAACTTTCCCTACAACCAATGAAGCAAGAGATGAATTGGAATGCTCATTGAAGAGAAGAAAGGAACTAGATATTGAGCTAAATGACACTCATTACCAAGAGGAAGGCACTAGTGAATTGTTTGATAATGAAAACTCAAGTGAGTTGGATGCATCAGTTATAGATCTAATGGAAAAGAACAATGCCCTAACTAAAGATGTTATAAATCTTAAGATAGAACAATAAGTCCAATCAGTATTACTATGTGACATGACTAAACAAACAAAGAGAGCTAAGGAAGAAAAAATCATGATTGAAGATGACAAAAGAACACTAGCCAATAGACTAGAAGAGAAGACATTAGACATGAAAAATATTTCTAATGCACAACTAGATACAATGAATAAATTTATGATTACAAAACATGAATTGGATGGAAAGGACATTGAGATCACAACCCTCAAGTTACAAAATGAACAACTAAGGAATGAACTAAGAGCTAAAAAAGAATTTGCTGAAAGCTTCAACAAACCTAGTGAATCCATCAAATACTTTGAGAAACTAATGAGATCTACAAGATCTAACAATGATATTGTTGGATTAAGATACACTAGTATTGAGGAAGGAGAATCATCTAAAAGTGGTGAGAAAAGAAGCAAAAAAGGTAAGAACTAAAAACCCACTTGTCATAATTGTGAAAAGTTAGGTCATACAGTAAATGTTATTGTAAATGTTTACAATAAACTAGCTATTGAGCTAAATGACACTCATTATCAAGAGGAAGACACTAGTGGATTATTTGATAATGGAAAACCAATTGAGTTGGATACAACAGTTAAAAATTTGATGGAAAATAATAATGCCCTAACTAAAGGGGTTAGAATTCTTAAGATAGAACAAGAATTCCAATCAATACTACTATATGACATGATTGAATAGAAAAATAAAGTTGAGGAAAAAAAAGTCATGATTAAAGATGAAAAAAGAACACTGACCAACAAACTGGAAGAGAAGACATTAGATGTGCAAAAGATTGCTAACACACAACTGGATACATTTAATCACTTGATGATTCCAAACCATTAATTAAATAGAAAGGACATTGATATCACAACCCTAAAGTTACAGAATGAACAACTAAGGAATGAACTAAGAGATAAAAAAGAATTTTTTGAAATCTTCAACAAACCTAGTGAAGCCATGAAATACTTTGAGAAACTGATGAGATCTCCAAGATTTTACAATGATATTGTTGGATTAGGATACACTAGTACTAAGGAAGGAGAATCATTTAAAAGTGGTAAACAAAGAAACAAAAAAGGTAAGAACTACAAACCCACTTGTCATAACTGTGGAAAGTTAGGTCATACACAGTGCAAATCAGAACCCTAAGTAGAAATCCAAGGGTTACTATCATATGTGCAACACAAAATGATATGAGGCACATGAATGAAGGACCAAGACCATGAGCACTCATAGATTTGAAGGATATTTCCACAATTGTCAGAAGAATGGACATAAAGCATATGAATGCAAATCTAATGCCAAGTGGACATCAAACAAGAAGATAAAGGTACAACAAAATGGAAAATCCTATGATTGGGGTTATAATACAAGGTACAATTATCAGTATTGTCAAGGATATAGAAATATTCTTGAGAATTACATTAGAACACACTTCAAAGGCAAATAGAATAGATGGTTGAGTGAGACTACATGCCTTAGTTGTCTCAAGACTGATCATATCAATAGAAATTGTCCAACTAGATCACCAGCAGTGAGTAATGAAAATAAAAAAGGAAAAGAAAAGGTCAATGTTGAGAAGGTTAAAGTGTAGATGAACAAGACATGGAAGAAGAAGGAAGATTGCAATAGATCAAGTTCAGATGAGGTCACTTCATCCAATGGATTAGATGATCACTTCACCCCCAACTAGGCAATCAAGAGGTATGTATGGGACTAATATTTCAAATCCTATATTATACCTTAGTTCAAAGAACCTAAGTTCTAAAAGGATTATATATACATGAATTAAGATGCAATGTATTAGTTAAAACCTAGAATAAATCTTTGGCTTTATTTGTTTTCATGTTGTTGTTATGAATGGAAAGTTTCATAGTTATTATCAAGTGATGAAATTATAATTAGTATTGGTTGAAATTTCTATGTTAGTCAATAAAATTAGAAATCATGTATAAGATGAGTGAGTGGGAAGTCATATGATAGCTAATCTTATTGCCAAATATGAAAGGTTATATAGTCAATATTTGGTGAGGACACAACCTAAGACAAAATGAACACAATAGGAAAAGGGGAATATTATTATAAGAAGTGATGTGCTACTACATTCAATACAATGGAAATAGAATCAATGATGTGCCCTAGGGGCTTACAATATTGTTTGATTCTAAAGAAAAAACCCTCCTCACAGTACCTTCTCCCAAACTCTATCAAAAAAATGCATTTACAATGCCATAAATGACCTTAAGTAACCCAAATTAGGTTTAGGGTTAGGAATACATTTTATAATATGCTATTTGGCATCCATCGCCAAAAAAAATGGGTCTAGAAAACATATCAGAAAGTTTGTACAAAATTAGAAGAATCTAGAAATGGTAGTCCAACTTCTAGGAGACATAACTTTTGATCTGGGACACTGATTGATGAACCATTTACATTTTTGGAAAGCTCTCAAAGTGTTCTATATCCTTATGTCCAAGCTTTTCTCATCCACCATTTTTGGGCCTATACAAGGCGATCTAGTGCCTAAAATCTGAATTTGAAGTGCTCTTAGGGAGTCTCCAAGCATCTTAAAATTGCATTAACTTTCAAACTGTAAAGTCTTTTGACTTGATTCTTTTTCAGGAGTGCTTTAAATTACAAGTATAATTATCCCTCCAACTCACGTCCTCTAACTCATCATAATTATGCCTCAATTACAAAATAACCTATTTTCTACATTGGCACATATCCTAAGGTTCTCAAAAACACTGACCCAGAAAACCAATAGTGAAACTATGAGAGTTGGAATCTCTATTTGACCCAAATGAGTATCCAGAAATAGAAACAAAAGAAATAACACTAAGCATATTTTTGGGTAATACATATGCTGATGTTTCATGCCATCCATAATTTTGTTTCCATCAGGAAGACATTTCCTAGCACTAATACATACTATTTCACCCTCCTTTATCAAGGGCTTCAATTTGTGGTGAACTCCATCCTTTTTCAGAGAGTGTGTATTTGCATGACCATGATGTATAGCATGCATATAAAACTACAATGACCTTCCCAAAAATAAATGGTAGACATCCATTGGGAGGATGTCATAGAGAGTCTCATCATGGTAACTCCCAATCTAAAACTTTACCAAATATTGCTCACTAACTAGGACCTTATGATCATCCTACACCCCAACAATCTGATAGGGATGGAGATGTTTCTCCCTCCTAAGATTTATCTTTGAGATCATTTCTTCTAACACCAAGTTTTTAGTACTCCCAACATCAACAATAACATCACAACATTTACCCTCACACTTGCACTGAGTATGAAACATACTCCTCTTTTGTCCAAGTTGTAATGAACCCGATTTAGGGGTCCATCTTTATTTTTGACTTAATCTCTTATTTGTATCCTTTTTATTATATTTTCTTTGATGATTCCCCAATAATGAGTTTAAATCCCCATATATATACTGGAATGGGCAAATTACTAGAGATGCATCTTTTCAAACTTGTACCTTTCTTTAAGCAATGGGCACCTATCCTTGACAATTGTTTTATCTAATAGCTATTAGTATAATGATTTCTTTGCATTAATATTAATTGCTTATTTATTAACTAATTATCATATCAATCAGTCATAGTATTTGCCTTTAAAAATCTATTTTAATTGACTATTACTTACTTAATATTGTATTACAATTGTATTCTTTTCATTATATTTATATTATATCATTTATCATATTGTATTCATTATATTAATTAGATGATATGGTGATATTGATCTATATATGTGTGCTACAAATATTTATAATAGACAATAATAAATTATATTATAATTTATTTTATTATTCATTTAATTACTAAATCTTATAAATATGGGGACATGATATTATCTTATCTATATATTAATTGATTACATTAACTATATTATTAGATCATAATATAGTATGTTGCTATATTAAATTAATTAATCAATTCATTACTTTTAGTTATCAATGTGATGATAGTTAGATATATTATCAGCTATAGATTTATAATGTAATTATAACATATAACATATTATATATTATATTAATAATATCATTAATCATAATACTATTACGTAGTATATTTCTTTGTATATTATTTATATTAATATGTAATTCTCAATTATATTATAATATTATCCCATGTAGGTACGTTATAAAATTATTATTAGTCTTTGATATCATTTATAATCAAAATATTTATTTGTTATTTAATATAATATTTTACATTACGATTATGCTATAATCTTATATATTGTTTTATATTGTCAAATATATCACTATTATAATGGATTATAATATTATTATTCTTAATTATTATCATTGTATAATATGTTATTTGAATATTCATATATCCTTAAATTTGGGCTCATGACAAAGTTGAGTCTCACTACTCAGCAAGACCCTTTCATTAACTAGAACCTCTCCTCTTTCTACATCCTCTAAATGTGGCAACTATGCATCATCATCCACATGAGCAACCCTTGCTTGACCATCAACTCTCCTATCTATCCTTCCTTGGCATTGAGGGCATTCGTAGGCATAATGACCTTCTTCATTGAAATGAAAATAGGTACCATAGAAGCTTCCTCTTCCTAAACCTTTTCAATGTCCTCTACCTCCTCCACTCTGATCTCCAAAGTTTTGATCATGGGAGTGGTTGAAACCCTCATTCCTTGGGTTTTAGTTGGTACCCACATCTTCATTTTTCTTCTAGTTCTCATTTTGGCCTCCAAATGACTTGCTACTATTGCTTCCTCCTTGACTATGCCCTCTTTTCCTTCCATCAAATTTTTTGTTTAACTTATCCTCAACTCAGAAGGAAAACTGGCATGTCGCTTCAATGCTAGTGATTCTAACTAGACTCAACTCCTCCTAAATGCTAGGTCTTAACCCATTAAGGTAATGAGAAACCTTCTCCTTGTTTGCTTCCACATGCCCCACCCTAATAAGGACCCAATAAAAATCCTCTATGTATTCCTAGATAGATTTATCCACTTGTTTTAACCCTCGCATCTCCTTGAAAAAATCAAGCTCATAATCAACAGGAATGAACTACTTCTTTAGTTTGTCCACCATGAGATCCCATCTTTTGATTTTCTCCTTTCATCTTCTATTTCTTTCCAAGTGAACCTCTTGCCACCAAATTTTGTCATGGCCTTTCATTTTGGCCACCAAAAACTTAACCTTATCAGGGTTCCTGATATCCTCATAATCAAAATATTCCTCTAGCTCATTGATCTAGTCGATCATCTCATCCTAGTTTAGATTTCCTGAAAAAATGCTAGCGTCAATTTTATGTATTTTTCCCTACTTGGAAATGGCCCTAAAAAGCTTCTCCTCCACTTGGTTTAGTAATTCTACATTTCCTTCCCCTTCCTACACAATATTATCTTCTTCTTCATTTTCCTCCTCACTTTCGTTGCCTTTGACAATATTCATTCTTCTACGGATCTCCTCTTGAAATGCCTGAACTTGTCTCTGGAGGGCTCTAACCTCAGGAAGAACAACTCTGGCCTGTCCACTATGCTCCCTTAATGAATTCATCTACTCACTTTATCAAAACCCACAACCATATAGTCCTACTACAAACTACCTCATAATCAACACTCTATCTATATGCTTAGGAAAACCTGCTCTGATGCCACTTGATGAGGGCACAACACAAGACAAAATGAATACAAAAGAAAAGGGGAATATTATTATTAGAAGTGATGTGCTAATACATTTTGTATAATCAAAACAAACTCAATGATGTGCCCTAGGGGCTTACAATGTTGTCTGATTCTAGAGAAAAACATTCCTCATAGTACCTTCTCCCAAACTCCACTAAAAGACTGCATTTACAATGTCAAAAATGACCTTAAGTAATCTAAACTATGTTTAGGGTTAGGAATAATTTTTAGAATATACCATTTGGAATCCACCACCAAAATAGAAGGTTTTAAAAAATATTTCAGAAGTTGGTGCAAAATTAGAAGAATGTAGAAATGGTAGTCCAACTTCCAGTAGGCATAACTTTTGATCTAGGACTCTGATTGATAAACTATTTAAATTTTTGGAAAGCTCTACAAGTACTCTATGGATAGGCATATTTTGTCCCACATTTTTTGGGCCCATGTGAGGCTATTTAGTGCCTCAAATCTGAGTTTGAAGTGTTCTTAGGTGGTCTCTAGGCAACTTAAAACTACAATAACTTTCAAATTGTAAAGCCTTTTGACCCGATTCTTTTCCTAAAGTGGTTTAAATTAAAAGTATAATCATCACTCCAACTTATACTCTCTAACTCATCATAATTATGGCTCAATGATGAAATAACCTATTTTCTTCATTAGCACATATCGCAAGGTGCTCAAGACCACTAATTGAGAGATGGAATCTCCATTTGACCCAAATGGGTGCCCAGAAATAAAAACACTAAAACTAACACTGAGCATATTTTTGGGTGATACATGATTGCCCTTGCACCACTAGATGCTCTTACATCAATTTTTGAATGATTTTCATTCATCAATGATTGAAGAGAGCATGAAGAGCATGAAGGCAAATTGAAAAAGGAGATTGTAGCATTTGTGAACTAGATATAGCTGTAACTTAACTCATTCATTAGATTGGAAAGGTATATCATTGTTGTCAAGTTATGCTGTTCTAATTTTTGTAAACCCTAGTTACTTGAAATGATGTCTAGCTCATCTGCAAGTGTTAGGAAAGAGGGAAAGGAGGTTCCAATGTGAAATTAATAAGTAATGATGTAAGAAAGCCACCTTTCCAAGAAATACTTTAAATAACATACAAAGGAGACCCATCTAGTGCATTGTCGATGATACCACCAAAAGTTTTAATGATTCAAGACATCATGTGTTTTTATATGGGAAGGACATGAAAAGTAGGTGACATGAAGATAAGGGATTCCTACAAAAAACTTTGTGATAACAGATTCTTGAGGGAAGAATACAAAATTGTTGAATGGAAAGGGTTGAACTGCGCCCTAAATTTTCCTCAAGTGTTTAAGAATGAATGGATTAGAATTATTTTGAGTTGCATACATGAAAATTACATCTAGTTGGAGAATTGACTAATTAAGCTCACTAAGAGGATCATAAATTGAGTATCAAGGGACCCTACACTTGATAGACCTAATAGAATGAGAAGTGATACAAATGAGACCATTGAGAAGAAAATAGGTGCAGTATAAAACAAATGAGGTATGTTTATTGACACAATTTCAAATCCCATAATTTCTTTGCGGTAAGAGTGATTGCTTACAAGTTCTTTTGGTCTATCCAATTGAATAGTGTTTTTATATGGCCATTGATTTGGGATTCAAGATAGTAAAGAGGGACCATACTTACAACCTTGCTGCATTGCAACTACAAAAACTATCAGAAAAATTGGAAGTCATAAGGAAAGCAAAGAGTGCATCATGCAAATTTGGCTCTTTACTAGTTTGCATATACTTCTATGTGATGAACACATTCCCCATATTTGGTTCAATTTCTTGGAAGATCAATAGGTCTACTGTAGTGCATATTTAAAAATTTATTGAATAGTGAGGTGATAATTTTGATACAATAATAACAAGTTATTTTGAGTTTTTAAAGAAATCCATGAAACAGAGTGTAAGGATCCCTATATCCTTAGTGGAGAAACACTATGATGATATTTGTTTCTTAGTGGATGCTGACCATACATATGTGTAGGAAGCTATACCTAGGGTTAGATGAATCAAGCCCTTCCCATATGCGATAAATGTAGATGAGGCCTCTATAGAAATTACAACCTTATTGGTAGAATACATTGATAAGAGTTCCACCTCATTTGGGAACTATGAGGAAGGTAAATCAAGGATAACTATTTACATGAAAATAGCTATGATTCTTAGGAAGAAGAATGAACTTGTTAAAAAGTTGAAGGAGAGATTTGGTGAAGGTGGAGAAGAAGAAGAAGGAGGTGATCATGAAGAAGAGGAAGAACAAAGCCAAGCCCCACCAGCATTAGCTCAAGGTCAAGGTGATGCAAGGAGGGAAAAGAATAAATAGGATAAAGGCACACCCAAGAATCCAAACCAACCTTACAGAGTAAACACAATAGAAGCAAACACACAAAGAGAACAACACCACTGAGGGAGAGAACAAGATACTTTTATTGATTCATCAAATGATTAGCATACATGCTCAACTGTAAGGCCTTCTGAGTTATGACCAAATACAATATACATTCAAGATCTAAGATCTAGTTTCAAATTCATGCTTTCAAGTTCTACTCCCAATCGATCTACCCATAATCTACCTAACTGTAAGCCTAAACACTCTATTTATACTTGCCAAATGGCTCATAGAACATTCTAGAACATTACATAATGGAAAGGCCAACCCAAAAATGGTCTAGACACATCCTAAGAAATGATCTTATCATAAATTTTGTGATTGAAATAAATCTTGCAAGTTAGCTCACACCAAACATGCATAAAATATGTTCAAAATACCAACACTTGACATCAATAGGAAAACTCAACACATGAAGGATCACTCGACACATGAAGAATAGCTTAACACACACTATGGAACTCAACACACACTGCAAAGTGAGATGGGATAACACGTGAACCTGAGTGTTAATATGATGTAGGATAATGTCAATTCAGCTTAAACTACAAAAATTACTGGCACTGGGCAATTGCTACAATTCGGCGATGACTGTAACTCGACAAAAACTAGCAAAAAGAACACAATTGAGTAGGATAACACATCAACCTAGGATGCTCCTACATTAGAAAACCACGGTAGAAATAAATGATTCTCCTAAATCATGCAAGTGTCACAACCTGAGTTTCAGATTGAGAAATCCATGTAGCCTCTTCAACTAGTCTGTTCATCCAATTCACCAAATATTCATAGTACTATTTTCCTCTTGTGCTTTTACCAACTCTCTAATCTAATATCTATTCAACCTCTTTAATATGATTCTTAGTATAATCATCAGGTATAACAACTTCATCATCTGACTCATGGTACTTTTATAGATCAACAACATTGAATATAGGAGATATATCCATGTCATTAGGAAACTCAACTTCATAAGCATTTCCATTATCAAACTTCTTCAAGATATTACAAGGTCAAAACTTCTCAATATTCAACTTACTATATGTTCGAACTAGAAATCTTCCTTTCTTCAAATGAACCATCATATCATCACCAACTTCAAAAATATGATGTCTTCTAGACTTATCAGCATTCTTCTTGTACTTCTGATTACTTTCTTCCAACTTTAGCTTCACTTCCTTATGCAAAGACTCCATGAAATCAAAAAAAAATTCTCCTGCAATAGTTCACTTCTCTTCACTAGCAATATCCCTTAAATTTGATACTCATCTAGGCTTTATTCTAGTAACAATCTCAAAAGGTGTCTTCCCTGTACTCCTATTCATAGAATTATTATATGCAAACTTAGCTTGTGCCAATACCATCTCCAAATTATGTGTTTTATCTCCAACTAAGCATCTCAAAAAATTACCCAAGCTTCTATTCACAACCTCTGTCTACCATTAGTCTATAGATGGAATGTAAAAGTAAAATTCAACTCAGTACCCATCTTCTTCCACAAAGTTCTCCAAAAATAACAACAAAATTACTATCCCTATTAGAAATAATTCTTCTTGGTAATCCATGCAATCTAACAACCTCTTTGAAGAAAAGTTTAGCAACATGCTCAGCATCTGATGTCTTCTTACATGGTATAAAATGAGCCATTTTAAAAATCTATCCACAAAAACAAATATAGAATCATACCCCTTTTCTATTTTAGGCAATCCAAGAACAAAATCCATACTAATATCACTCCAAGGTATCTCAAGAATAAAATAGGTGTATACAATCTAGTATTCTAACTTACTCCTTTTGTAACTTGATAAACTCCACAACTCTTCACAAATTTTTGAACATCCTTATACATCTGTGGCCAATAATACTTCTTCTTTAGCAACCTAAATGTCTTATCAATGCCAAAATGTCCAGCCAATCCACCACTATGTTTTTCATTAATTAGATTCAACCTCATAGAACTTCTAGGGATACAAAATTTAATACCTTTGAACAACATACCTTCTTGAATGAAATATTCATCATATTTACTAATGTGATCTATCAGATTTGGTGCTTTGCACTCTCTCCATGCCTTAGAAAAATTAGGATCAACATCATACAACTCTTTCATTTCATCAAAACCAATAACTTCAACATTCATTTTAGTCAACAAATAATGTCTTCTACTCAATGCATCAACAACTCTGATAGTAACTCCACTCTTAAGCTTAATAACAAATGTAAAACTTTGCAAATACTCAACCCACTTCATATGTCTTTGGTTCAATTTATGTTGACTTCACAAGTACTATAAAGCTTTATGATCAGTACACAACACAAACTCCTTAGGAATCAAATAATGTCTCCACTTCTTCAAAGCTTGAACAATATCATAAAACTCTTGATCATACACAAAATACTTCTTTTTAGCACATTCAACTTCTCACTAAAGAAAGCAATAGGCTTACCTTGACTTAATACAACTCCTATGGCGCTACCACTTGCATCACATTCAACTTGAAATACCTTATTGAAATTAGGCAAAGCCAATATGGGAAACTTAGCAACCTTTTCTTTCAAAGTCTCAAAACTCTTATCAACTCCATATGTCCACTTGAATTCCTTTTTATTTCCTCTCATTTTCTTAGTCATAGAATTACAAACAACAATAAATTTTTTTACAAAATTTTTGTAAAAACTAGCCAAACCATAAAATGATCTTACCTCACCAACATGCTTAGCTGTAAGCCATTCCAAAATTGCTTTAGCCTTCTCAAGATCCATTCTCAAACCATCAACTGGAATAAAAAATCCCAAACACACAATCTCTTCTTGCATAAAAGAACACTATTTTAGATTAATCATCAACTTCTCCTCTTTCATTCGCTACAATACTTGTCTAACATGCTCAAGATGTTTTTCCTTAGTCTTGTTGAATATTAGAATATCATCCAAATAAACAATCATAAACTTACCCAAGAATTTTTTCAGAACTTCATTCATCAACCTCATGAAAGTACTAGGTGCATTAGTCAAACCAAAATGCATAACCAACCATTCATACAAGCCATCCTTTGTCTTGAAAGCAGTCTTCCATTCATCACCTTCTTTGATTCTGATCTAGTGATAGCCACTCTTCAAATAAATCTTGGTAAAATACTTTGATCCACTCAAACAATCCATTATTTCATCCATCCTTGGCATAGGAAACCTATATTCACTTTGATCTTCTTAATAGCTCTAGAATTAGTACACATTCTCAATCCTCCATTCTTCTTAGGTGCTAATATAGTAGGTACAACACATGGACTAAAAATTTCTCTAATTAAACCCTTCTGCAACAATTCATGCACTTGTTTGTTAAGCTCTTCATTCTTTGCAGGTGTCAATCTATATGGTGCTTTGTTCGGCAAACTAGCTCTAGTTCCAAACAATGACTTTTGCTTCTCACTAGTGGTAAATAATCAAGAATATCCTTAGCAACAATATCTTTATACTCATTCAAAAATTCTATAATTTCTTCTGGTACTCCTACTAGTATCTATTATAACTCGATCATTACCAACACTCGGTCCTCTAGGAACTATAGCAAAACAAACTTGACTATTCTTCACTTCTTTTTTTCAAATTATTTCACATTAATTGTACAAGATTTTATTGCGGTATAATTAACCTCATCTAGACTTTCAATCAAAGGCAGCAATATTTCCTTCTTTCCATTCACATAAAAAGTATATTAATTCAATCTTCCATCATGTACAACTTATCTATCATATTTCCAAGGTCTACCCAACAAAATATGACAACAATCCATAGGCATAATATCACAAAACAATTCATCAAAGTAATGTCCAATCTTGAACTTCACAACCCATTGCTCACTTACCAATATCTTATACTCATCTTTGATCCATGAAACATGATAGGGTTTAGGATGCTTCAACCTCTGCAACTGCAACTTTGTAACCAACTCTTCTAATGCCAAATTTGTAGAACTTCCAGTATCAACAATCACCTTGCAACATTTTCTAGCCATCTTACATATGGTCTTGAAAAGACTTCTTCTAAGGATAGGTTCCTCATCACTTCCCTTATTAGATAAGGTTCTTCTCACCATCAAATTTTCTCTAGATTCAGGTCCACTTCATGAACTCTCAATATGTCCTTGAATCACAACATTTCTATTATTCTACCCACTTTCAAAAGATCCACATTTAAGAGATATATGCCCTTTTTTACAACATCTCAAACAATTACCATGAAAATTACCTCTAGAATATGAATTACCTCTTCCTCAATAAGAACCAGTACCTCCTTAGTAAGAACTACCACCTTTCCACTCAGTCTTATATTTGTCATCATTCTTGCATTCACATGTTCCTTTATGATGCATAGAACTATTAGATCTGCCACCTTCACCATACGATCTACCTCCGACCCTTTGGAATCTACCAACTCTACCTCTTTGTCTTTATTCATGCTTCTTTGTCAAGATCTCCCCAACTTTCAAGGCATATTGATATGCTTCTTCTACACTTTCCAATTTCACAAAATTTATTTCATCTTGAATTCTATATCTCAATTCATTTATGTACCATGCAATTTTATCAACATCATCATCAACATGTCCAGATTTGATGTCCAATCTATAGAATTCCATGGTATACTCTTTTGTAGTCATGTCCTTTTGTCTCAAATTTTGCATCTTTCTCAACAAGCTAACTTGTTAATTAGTAGGAAGGAATTTGTTCTTTACCTTGTTCACCATCTTCAACCAAGTTTTGATCTTTTCCTTTCCTCTCCTTTATATATTAGTTTGCAAATGCTCCCACCATAGTGAAGCATGACCTTTTAGCCTAGTAACTACAATCTTCAACTTCCTATTATTAGGAGTATTTTCATACTCAAAGAACTTCTCCATATTAGAGATCTAATCCAACACAACATTGTCGTCCAACTTGTGATGATAAGGAACAACTTTTATAGTAGGCTTCGAATGTGCCCTAGACAATACTCTTAGTAATCTTTCCTCATCTTGATCATCTTCTAGTTTTGGATTAGGGTTTGGTGCTATCGCTTCATCATCACTCATATCCTCAAGATGCACTCCTCTCCTCTAAGCTATGTCCACAACATCTAATCTAGATGTAATTTGTCTCAAGGCATCTAACATGGCATAATCAACATTTCCTCTACCATGAACCATCTTTACAAATCATATTGTTGCAAGAGCATAACCCTCTACAAGTTATAGGTCAAATTTGCAGATCTGTAATCCTACAACCAAATCCAAATCAGGGTTCTACATGATCCAAAGTCATTGCACAAATTGCCTCACACTTTGGCAATTTTCTTGCACACTCAAGATTAATTGTGCTATGATACAACCTGATGTAAGGAGAAAAAAGAACAACTAAGACAAAGGCACACCCAAGAATCCAAACCAACCTTATAGAGTAAACACAATGAAATAAAACACATAAGGAGAACAACACCACTGAGATAGAGAACAAGATACTTTTATTGATTCATCAAATGATCAACATACATGCCAAGCTATAAGGCCTTCTGGGTTATAACCAGATACAATATGCATTCAAGATCTAATATCCAGCTTCAAATTCACACTTTCTAGTTGTACTCCAAATCAATCTACCCATAATCTACCTAACTATAAGCCTAAACACTTTAGTTATACTTGCCAAAATGGCTTACAAGACATTCTAGAGCATTACATAATGGAAAGGCCAACTCAAAAATGGTCTAGACACATCCCAAGAAAAGATCTTATTGTAAATGTAGTAATTGAAATAAATCCTACAATTTAGCTCACACCAAAAATGCAAAAAACATGTCCAAAATACTGATACTCAACATCAACAGGAAAACTCAACACATGAAGGATCACTCAACACATAAAGAATATCTTGGCACACACTATGGAACTCGACACAAACTATAGAGTAAGATGGGATAGCATATGAACCCCTGTGTTAACATGACATGGGATAACATCAACTTAGCTTAAACTAAAAAATTACTAGCACTCGACAATCGTTGCAACTCGACAATGACTATAACTAGGCAAAAATTGGTAGAAAGTGTTGACATTCTAGTCATGTTTCTTACTAGTGAAATACACTTATTCAGATTGTGAGTTCATACTAACCATATTATATAGTTAACAGTGTTAACCAAGGATTTCAATTGTTACCAAGTTCTACAGTTTCTACCGAGTCCTTTGGATAGATTTCAATTTGCACTGAGCAGTTACTATAAAGGTGATGATCAGCAGTGTAAAAAATGTTGGAATTATGATATATTTATCATTAATGCAAACACTTATTCTATCCTAAATGCTTATCTTGCTCATCACTTAGTCTCAAGTATATATTGAGCATTCAGTGGTTACCTTATAAGTTCAATAGGCAAACAATTCTCACTGAGCATTCCAGAAGATATCGAGTGAAAAAGGTAAAGGAAGTTCAGCAGTGTTTACTGAGTGAAAAAGGTAATCAAAGATCAGCAGAGTTTACCAAGTGAAAAAGGTAATCAAAGATCAGCAGAGTTTACTGAGTGAAAAGGTAAACAAAGGATTTAGTGTTTACTGAGCTAAATAAGGTAGATGAAGAAGATAGTTTCTACCGAGTAACACTACATCTACCGAGTCACCAATGGCTACCGAGTTCCAAGCAATGTTCTGTGACTAGTATGAACTGAGTCTCTACTTCTACCAAGTGCATGAAAATGCCAAGTAACATATTGGATGCTGAGTATCAGAAGGTCACTGAGTCAGTTCAGTAAACCCAAGTTTACTAATGGGCCGACTCAGTAATGTTTTGTTGACTTGTGTTTTGGCTGACCTTCTAACTGTAAAATATTGAAATGGTATATATGTAATGTATAATATCATTTTTGATATATGATATGGAATATGAACATATTGGCATGAAATAAGAAAGTATTATTTGCATGAAAAGAAGGTATTGCTATTAGCAATAGAGAAAAAGGAATACAACAAGGTCAGCATAAGGACTAGAAAAGTTATATCTATCACATCAGGTGATCAATGCAAATGGATCTTATCAAAAAAAAAGTTATAAGTAGATCCACTGTTTCATCCTAACAGGTGAATAAAATTTTAAATTCTATAATAGGGTAGACTTAACAGTCTTTTGTAAATCTCCTAACAGAGTGCATACTTCACTGTATGTTTGTAAATCCTCTAACAAGGTGGATCTAGCAGTCTTACTTTCTCCTAATAGGGTAGATCACTAGAAGTGATCATTGTAAGCTTTAACCAACCAACTTCATACTACAGTAATGAAGTTTTGTGGGCATCATCCCCACCCCAGTTTTATTTTCTAATTGGAAGGTTTCTGGGTCACCAAATCATTGTGTCCATGTGTTATGAATGATTGATCTTTTATTTATGTAGTAGATTAGATGAATGAATGATAAATGGTTAAAATGCATAAAATTTTATATGTTACTAATTCACCCCTCCCCTCTCAGTAACACATTTCATCCTAAATATTTTCAACAATTGGTATCAGAGCATTTGGTTCTTAGGAAAAAGTTTGACAGCTTGAGCAAAGATCAAGAGCAATGGAGATATTTAAACTTGACAAAGCTATTGAAATTGAAAAGTTAGATCTAGAAATGATCATGGCTCAACTCAAAAAAGCTAAGGAGCATCTTTCTCAATCCTTGAAAAGAAGGAAGGAACTTTCAAGACAAATGAATGACCATCAGTATGTTGAAGAAAGAATTGAAGACCTTTTACCTTCAAGTAGTTCAAATAAAGCTAATGAGGCAATCAAGGAACTCCTAGCAAAGAATGGTTCCCTACAAGAAGAAGTAAGAAAACTCAAAAGGGAACAAGAAATCCAATCAATCAGGCTATGTGAAGTCTTGGAACAAAGAAACAAGGCAAATGAAGACTTAGAGGCAAGAAATAGTCAATCCCTTTAGCATCAAGATCTTATAAATCGACTTTCCAATGCAAATGAAGCAATTATGAATTTGAGATCTGAAAATGAAGACCCGAGGAATGATCTAATCACTAAAAGAGAAATTAATGAAAGCTCAAAAAGTGACTTGAGATCTAAAAGAAAAATCAATGAAATTTTGGAAAATGACCTAAAGACTGAAAAGAAAATCAATGAGAGAATGATGAAATCACAAGCAGACATGACTCAATTAAATCAGCTAAGTGAGCAAAATCTTCATAGACAAAAAGGCAAAGTTGGACTTGGTTACAAGGAAGAAGGCGAAACTTCCAAACAAGGTGCACAAAGAAATCAAAGGCCTACTTGTAATCAATATTGTAAGATAGGTCATACATCAAACAAATGTTGGAGTAATGGAAAGGAAAAATTCAATGGCAAATGCTTCAACTGCAATCAGCATGGTCACAAAGCAAATGAATGCAAAGAAAAACCAAAATTTGAAGGCAAATGTCACAAATGCAAGAAACTAGGTCACAAGGAATCTCAATGCAAATCAAAGGTATTTAATCTAGTAGAAAAAATTATCAAAGCAATATTTGGTTGGGACTACAATACCTGGTGCAGATGTCACTATTGTGGAGAATATGGACACTTCAGGATAAACTGTGCAAGACATCACTTAAGAAAGAAGGATACAACCATAAGATGTTACACATGTACAAAACTTGGTCATATAGCTAAGAATTGCATGAATATTGGAAGAATTGAAGATGAAAAAAAAGAAAAAGTTGATGACATTCAGAAGCAAATGAGACAACAGCGGATTCCTAAATCTACTAATCAAGACAGCTCAAATAATGATCATGTCACTCAAGAAGTGGGTGACTCCATCATTTCCAATTGAGACTTAAGAAGACTTAGGAACTACATCTTCTAGCCACATCTTAAATAGTTCTAGCTTATAAAAATGGGTGCAAATGATCAATGCAGTATCATAGAAATAGTATCAATCACCGATTTGCATGTACCAAGCTAGGTTGGGAGTATCAAAGATTCTATTAGTCCACCGAGTTGCAAGGTTCTACCAAGTATTTCAATGACAGATTGGCATGCACTATGTCATCTCATCTACCTTCATACCGAGCCTTAATGATAGTATTTCATTTTCCACCGTGACTTAAAATTCTCAGAGCCAAAAGGATTTCTAGTTGCATGCCAAGCGATTTGAAGAAAAATTCCTACGAAGTAATTGTTTGAAAATCTTTTCATCCACCGAGCAACAATGGTATCCGCAAGCACTAGTAGCAGCAAGGTGAAGAAGGGTTCTAAAATGCTTATAAAAGGAGTTGAATGGAAAGCCCCAAAATTCAAGGTAGTGCCTATAGTTGCAGAATCAATTGACATTCATGGAGCTCAATTGAAAATCCCTCCTAAGGTACTTCTTGTTAATGATATTCATAGTCATTTCAAATGTGCTATTCAAGAAATTGGTGCATTAGATATGGATAATGCCCTAGGTCAATTATGTGTTGATGGAGCCCTAAAACTTGAGCATAAAAAATTAGAAGAAAAAGGCTTGACCCATATTCTGCACCTACCACAAAGTTTCCAGGTTAAATGGGTTAGATATGTTCTAAGCCGTGTTCATAATTGTTTGCTATGGTTGGAACAACCCATATTGTTAACTAAAAAGATGATTCATAAAATCATGGGTTTTCCTATGCTAAGCAAAGCTAAAACCACTAAAACCCTAAGTCAGGATGAGTTACAGAAGATAACCCTAGCAGAGTGGGATGGTAGAGGACTAAAGCTTAACAATATATCTGACATGGAACTCAGATTTGGCATTTATGTGATTGCATATAAGTTATATAGTTCTAGCAGATTGAATAGTGTACCATGTGAAGTTGTGGATTTAGCATTTAAGATTGTAAAGAAAAATCTTGAATTTGATTTGTTAGAATTGCTATTAAGACAGCTGAATAAAAATATGGAAAGCATAAGGACTCCCAAGAATAACCCCTGTAAATTTGGTTCTTTGTAAATTATTTTATTCTTTTATGTACAAAAGTTTTTTCCATCAAAAGGATCTATAGTATGGAGGAAAGACACTCCAATTTTATATCAAATTAATGAGTTCATAGCAGAAATGGGTGAAAATTTTGACAAAATCATGGATAACTATTTTGATGATTTCAAGGAAAGGATGAATAACAGGTTCAGAATTCCTCCTAAGCTTGTTGAGGATTACAAAGATGATATTTGTTTCATGGTTGACTGTGATCATGTGTACATATAGGCAGTCATACCCCGAGTGGCATGGGTAAAACCATTACCTTATGAGTTAAATATTGATGATGTAAGAGATATCATTGAGGCATTGGTCAATGAACCAGCTATCCCTAACATTCCTACCTTTGGAACCTATGATGAAGAAAAGGCCAAAATAGAGCTTGAAATCAAGCTACCTCAGGCAATAAGCAAAGGCAAGAGGAAGATAGCCAAAATGAAAATTGCTATTGGTCCTCTTATGCTAACTGAAGGTAAAGGTGAGGATGAAGAAGATGATGAAGAAAGAGGAGAAGAACAAGAAGAAGAACAAGAATCGATAGGAGAATAACCTCTAAAGAAGAAAGGTAAGGTAACCTTTACCAAACCTAAGAAGAGGCCCACTGCAGTATTCTCAAGGAGGACTAGGAAAGGCAAACAGGAACCTGTACTTGTCAGACCTTCACTCACATTTGAGGAAAAGCTCAAACAATTAGAAGAAGGGGCAGGCATCACAAATTTCAAAGCTTTGAAATTTGAAACAAGAATAGATGATGAGAAAATGTAGATAGAGGAACTGGTACTCTCCAAGATGGGAAAATGGAAATACTCCCCAGACTAGCTTGCCTCTCAAATCTCCAAGGAACTACTAGAGAGATTGCAACCAAGATGGGAAATAGCCACCAAAACGGTGAAAGATATGTATGAGCAATCTCTGAAAAACCTTCAACCAAATCTCACTGGAGTAGAAATAAAGGCTGCAATGACAAATCATGAAGGCAAAATGATGATTAGATTCCACACTTGTTTGATTTTAATCAAAGACATTGAGCATGTTGTAAATGATGCAACAAACATTTTGAAAAATATCTATCATCTGCAAAAGCCTAGTGAAGATCTAGTAGAAATCCAGGATGATGACAATAGTGATAGTGATGATACAACTACCTCTCCATCCATCACAGTCTCACCAGGAGAGCTAGATGCATTAATGGAGGAAGATGATCCAGTAAAAATTACAACAGTAGTCATTGCATCTCTTCCTCACTCTCCACCTAAAACTATCACATCATCAAGGTTGGAGTCAGCTTCCATAGGTTTGATAGCATCTTCATTAGATTTATCATCTACACCTGCCACTTCATAACTCTAGGTATCATCAGTGGAAGTGTTTACCACTTCAACTACCAAGCTATAGCCCTCTTCTTCAGTCACCAAGCCAGCCTCCTCTATTCCAACATCATCAGGCGACACATTAGTAAGTTCTACAATTTTGTCAGTTCCAACAATTTTGACAGCATTATCTTCATCTACTTCAAGTATAACTAGTTTAGATACTACTATAATAGATATATCATCATTTTTGGGAAGTATTCCAATTTTTGATATGGTAAATACTTCTATTGGCATTCATTCTTTAAGTCTTAACCTAGTTTTTGCTGCTAACCCTTCCATCTCTACTATTGTGTCTATTCCTAAGATTAAACCAATGGCCATAGAAGTTAAACAAAAGCAACTATTAAGACTTCTGATAATTGGAAAAGAAATACCATAAGAAATTGATTTAGACACAGATATAGTTATTCCAAAAATTGACTATGAAAATGCTACCATTGAAGAAATGAGGTATGCTAGTCAATTAATAGAGATGAAGGCTACGTAGAAGCAGTTAAGATCTAAAAGGGATAAGGAATACAAAATAATAGAAGATGCCAAGAACATTATTACAGAGGCTATAGGTGTTGAAGTAGATTCTACTCAACACATTTTGATTCAATTAGAAGAGGCTGTAAATAAATTCAACGAGGACACCTCTGGTCAAGAAAAATTGATTAAAAAGGCCAAAAGGAAATTTGATAATAAGGTGCTTGAGCACATTTCTCAGCACATTGCAATAAAACAGGTAGAATTGTCTATAATTTTGGCCAATTTTGGATTTTCTTTTAATATTGTAACTTCACTTTTTGCCAAACTTTGTGATGTTACTGAGTACACCAAGGAGATCAAAGAAAAATTGATTAAAATTGATGAGGATATGAAGGGCAGTGCCCAAATATTGCAACTTGATCCCAATTCAAGTTCATCCCATCATCTCTGAATCAGATTTTTGTTAGAAAAGTAGGCAGAATTGCTGAGAGAGGAAGCAAGGATCAAGTCTACCTTAATAGACATCCAGAACATGATCCTTCCTATCATGGACACAATGCAAAAACACATTGTCCACTCCAAAGCATTGAGCCATGACAACAATTTCTCAGTTGCAGATCATATGATTGAACTTTCAGCAGAAGTTCAAATAGCACTCTCCTCTTGCAAAATTTTTCAAGACAATTGCGATAAGACTTTGGCTCTTATTCTCAAGGTACATTCTAAATTCATCTCCCATTTTGGTATCTCTATGTAAATATATATTTCTTAATTTGGCATTATTGTCAAAAAGGGGGAGATAGAGTTTAGAAGAGGACATAGAGTTATAGAGTTAGAAAATATAGAGATATTTGTAAATACTTCAAGCATATTGTATGGGGGAGATATATGTAAATCAGTACATCAAATTTTGTACATAAGTGTTTTTGTCACTAATGCCAAAGGGGGAGATTGTTGGAATTATGATATATTTGTCATTAGTGCAAACACTTATTCTATCCTGAATGCTTATCTTGCTCATCACTTAGTCTCAAGTATATACTGAGCATTCAGTGGTTACCTTATAAGTTCAATAGGCAAATAGTTCTCACTGAGCATTCCAAAAGATATCGAGTGAAAAAGGTAAAGGAAGTTCAGTAGTGTTTACCGAGTGAAAAAGGTAATCAAAGATCAGAAGAGTTTATTGAGTGAAAAAGGTAATCAAAGATCAGCAGAGTTTACCGAGTGAAAAAGATAAACAAAGGATTTAGTGTTTACCGAGCTAAGCAAGATAAATGAAGAAGATAGTTTCTACCGAGTAACATTACATCTACTGAGTCACCAATGGCTACCAAGTTCCAAGAAATGTTCTGTTACTAGTATGAATCGAGTCTCTACTTCTACCGAGTGCATGAAGATGCTGAGTAATGCAGTGGATGCCGAGTATCAAAAGGTCACCGAGTCAGTTCAGTAAACCCATGTTTACTAATGGGCCGACTCAGTAATGTTTTCTTCACTTGTGTTTTGGCCAACCTTCTAACTGTAAAATATTGAAATGGTATATATGTAATGTATAATATCATTTTTGATATATGATATGGAATATGAACATATTGGCATGAAATAAGAAAGTATTGTTTGCATGAAAAGAAGGAATTGCTATTAGCAGTAGAGCAAAAGGAATATAGCAAGGTCAACATAAGGAGCAAAAAAGTTATATCTATCACATCAGGTGATCAATGCAAAATGATCTTATCAGAAAACAAGTTATAAGTAGATCCACTATTTCATCCTAATACATGAATTAGTTTTTAAATCCTATAACAAGGTAGACTTAACAGTCTTTTGTAAATCTCGTAACAGAGTGCATACTTCACTGTATGTTTGTAAATCCTCTAACAAGGTGGATCTAGCAGTCCTACTTGCTCCTAACAGGGCAGATCACCAAAAGTGATCATTGTAAGCTTTAATCGGCCAACTTCATACTACAGTAATGAAGTTTTGTGGGCATCATCCCCACCCCAATTTTACTTTCTAATTGGAAGGTTTCTGGGTCACCAAATCATTATGTTCATGTGTTATGAATGATTGATCTTTTATTTATGCAATAGATTAGATGAATGAATGATAAATGGTTAAAATGCATAAAATTTTATATGTTACTGATTCAACCCTCCCCTCTCAGTAACACATTTAATCCTAAATATTTCCAACAAAAAAAGCATCTTAGTGTATATCGAGTTTACAAATGCAAACCGAGTTGTGCAATACATAGTGAGTTTGCATTTGATCTTGTGCAAGTCTACTATTGACTGAGTTGCTCAATGTTGACCAAGAGACTTAGTTTATACCAAGCTCATAGTAATAGTGTTTACTGAGCTATATAGTGTGAATCAAATGATTCTGTTTATATGCTAAGTTTTATAGTATTCACCAAGTCAATGGTGTAGGCTGAGTTCAAGAGTACTTGGAAGTGATCAATATGGACCAAGATTCCATGTCTATCAAGTGCATGATGATGCTGAGCATTGATAGTGGATGTTAAATATCAAAACCTCACCAAGTTAGTCTTCAGATCCTGGGTTTCTACACTTTGGCCAACTTTGTAATATTTGTGTAAACTTGTATTGTGGCTAACTTTGTAAGTATGTAATTGGATTGATATATATGTAATGTATTGTATCACATACAAATTTATGTAAGGAAGTAATGTAATCATTAAAAGAAAGTGCAAAAGAATGAATTACAAAGGCTACAATAGTATAAGGAGCAACAAAGATTCATCTGTCACAACAAGGTGATTTGGACAAGTAGAAGAATCTCATTTAGCAAACCAAGTTGCAGATTAGAGATTAGCTTCTATTTCATTCTAATAGGTGGATCAGTCAAATCCTTTAACAAGGTAGACCTAAAAATCCTATGTAAATCTCTTTACATACTTCATTGTATGCTTATAAATTCTTTTGCAAGGCAGACCTAGTAGTCCTTATTGCTCCTAATAGGGAAAATCATTAGAAGTAATCATTGGAAGCCTTAACAGGCCAAATTTATATTACAGTACTAAAGCTTGTGGGTATCATCCCTACCCTAGTTCTACTTTCTATTTGGAAGGTTTTTGGGTCACCAAATCTTATGTTAAAGTATTGTGTATGATTTCATGTTTTCAATTTCTTAGGCATGTGGTTAGATTAGAATTCATATAAAGGTTTAATTGCTAATTGGGATAAAAGTTTTAGAAGTTACTAATTTACCCCTCCCCTCTCAGTAACTTAGCTTTTCATAATATTCTCAACAATTGGTATCAGAGCTTTGTGGTTCTTGGAGAAAATTTTAATAGCTTGATAAAAGATCAAAAGCAACAGAGGTATTTAGACTTGAGAAAGCTATTGACAATGAGAAGCTAGATTTGGAATTGGCCATTGGACAACTCAAAAAAGGAAAAGAGAAACTCTCTCAGCCCTTGAAAATAAGAAAAGATCTTGTAATCCAAATGAATGTTTCACTCTACATTAAACAAATAATTGTAGACATTTATTCAAGTAATTTAGACAAAGTTGATGAAGCAATCAAAGAACTATTGGAAAAGAATAGAACACTTCAAGAAGAAGTAAGAAAACTAAGAAGAGAACAAGAAATTTAGTTAGTAAGATTGTGTGAAGTCATGGAAGAGAAAAACAAGATAAGAGAAGAGATAGAAGGAAAGAACAATGAAATTCAACACCTATCCCTTTAGTAAGAAGACTTCATTATTCAATTCACCAATGCAAATAAAGAAATCATGAACCTAAGATTAGAAAATGAAAGATTACAAAATGATCTAAACATTGAAAAAAAAACCAGTGAAAGAATGATGAAATACCAAGAAGACATGAATCAGTTGAATGAGAAAAGTCATTTTAGACAAAAAGGAAAAAGAGGAATTGGATACATAGAAGAAGGTGAAACATCCAGGCAATGAGCTTAAAGGAATCAAAACCTACTTGCAATCACTATGGTAAGATATGTCATAATTCAAAAAAAAGTTGGAGCAATGGGAAAGAAAAATTCAATGGAAAATTCTATAATTGTAATCAACATGGTCATAGAGAAAATGAATGCAATGAGAAATCAAAATTTGAAGGCAAATGTCACAAATGTAAGAAGCATGGGCACAAGTCATTAGAATGTAAAACCAAGATATTAAATCCAACAAAACAAATTGTGAAAGCTATATTTCATTAGGACTATAACACTTGGTGTAGATGTCATTACTGTGGAGAATTTGGACATAGTGGAATGAATTGTGTAAAGCATCACATGAGAAAGAAATATACTACTAAAAGATGTTTTATTTCTACAGAACTTGGTCATCTTGCCAAGAATTGTATGAATACTAGAAGAATTGAAGATGAAAATATGGCAAAAGCTAATAAAAAAAAAAAAATGAGACAACAATGGTTTCCAAAGTCTACCGAGAATGCAAGTCCAAGCAATGATGATCAAGTCACTCAAGAATTGGGTGACTCTAGCATTTTCACTTGATTTCTTAGAATAGAATTGGAACTAGGCTACTAAAGAAGACATCTAAATTAGCTCTAGTTGATAGGACAAAAGATTCATATCAACATTCAAGATGAAAAGGGATCACCAAGTAAGAAATATTAGTTGCTACCGAGTTACCTTCCTTACTAAGTGAGGTCGGGTCACAAACTCTATCGAGTGAGGTTGGGAGTAACTAAATCTTATGTGCCTACCAAATAATGGTAGACTCTATCGAGTAATCAATGCTAGTAAAGTGGATGTCAATCTATCAATTTGATCTAACATTCATACTAGGCATTTATGATGAAATTTGATAAAAGGAATAAAATCAAAGTCATTTTTATCATGAATTTTCAAGAGCTATTTGTATGGAGCAATCTTTAAGAGCATTCAAGTGATTTGAGTGAATTTTTACCAAAAGTTTTTGAATTCTCTCAAACCCTATTGAGTGAAGATGACAACCACTAGCAGTAAGGTGAAACAAGATTCAGACATGTTGGTTTGTGGTGTGGAATGGAAGACACCTTAGATTCGAGTGGAGCACAGTCACAAATCCCTCCCAAGGTACTATTGATCAAAAATATCCATTCTCATTTTAAATATGTGATTCAGGGTATTGGTACACTAGAAATGGATGAATGTTTAAAGGAGTTATGCATTTATGGCATGTTAAAACCTGAGCATCAACATCTTGAGACAAAAGGTTTAACCCATATTCCTCACATGCCTAGAGATTTCCAATTGAAATGGATTAGGTTTATCCTTAGTCATGTGCACAATGGTCAGCTATGGCTAGAGAAAATAATTCTAATAACCAAAAAGATAATCTGTAGGATCACTAGTCTCCCAATGTTATCTAAAGCCAAAATGACTAAAACCCTAGGTTGGGTTGAATTGGAGAAGAAAACCCTAGCTAAGTGGGATGGTAGGGGAATGAGAATAAGTAGTGCCACTAACATGGAATTGAAGTTTGGTATTAATGTCATTGCACACAAAATATACAGTTTGAGTAGGTTGAATAGTGTGTCGTGTGAAGCTGTGGGCTTGGCATACAAGGTAGTCAAGAATAATATATCTCTTGACCTTGCCGAGCTACTATTGAATTAGTGCAATAAAAAAATGGAGAGCATCAAGACATCAAAGAATAATCCATGTATGTTTGACTCAATTTTGACATGTTTATTCTTCTATGTTCAAAATTCTTTCCATTAAAAGGTACTGTTGTTTGGAGGAAAGATGTGCCAATACTTTATTAGATAAATGAATACATTGTCGAGATGGGAGAAAGTTATACTAGTATAATGGACAATTATTTTGATGCATTCAAGGAGAAAATGAATAATAGATTCCAAATCTCCAAGAAACTAGTTGAGGACTATAAAGATGATGTTTGTTTTATGGTGGATAGTGAAAAAGTATATGTTCAGGCAATTAGACCTAGAATTATATAGGTGAAACCTCTAGGATATGAGGTAAATATTGATAAAAAAAAAGATATAATTGGAGCTTTGATAAATGAGCCAATTGAACCCAAGGCTACATATTTTGGCACATGTGATGAGGCTAAGGTCCAAATAGAACTGGAGATTAAGCTCCCTCAGATGGTTAACAAAGGCAAGAAGAGGACTGCCAAGTTGAAAATAAGTTCCATTGTCCTATTGACCAAGGGAAAATGTGAAGATGAAGAAGTAGAGGATGAAGAATCAAAGGCAGAGGAACCACTAAAGAAAAAGGAAAAAGTAATCATTACTAAGCCTTCCAAGACATCCACTACAATATGCACTAGGAGATCCTCTAGGAAGAAAGTAGACAAAGAAGGGGGAGACATAATTTTCAAGAGGTCTCCTCCCACATTTGAGGAGAGAATGAAGGAATTGGAATCAAGTTCTAAAATAAAAACTTCAAGGTATTAAAATATGAGACTAGAATAGCTGATGAGTGCAGCAAATTGAAGATATAGTGATATCTAAGATGGGCAAATGGAAATACTCACCTGATCAGCTCACTCAACAAATTCCCAATTCTTTATTGAACAAAATCAAGCCAAGATGGGAACAAGCAATGAAAATTGCAAAAGATATTTATGAACAAACATTGAGACAACTCATGCCAAATCTAAATGACAAGGAAGTGAAAGAATCTTTAAATAAAAATGAAGAAAAAATAACTTTAAGATTCAATACTTATCTTATTTTGTTGAATGAAATAGAGCATGATGTGAAGAATGCAACAAATACTTGGAAGAATATCTATCTTCTACACAAACCAAGTGATTTTCCAATTAGTATAAGTGACAAGGATGATGATGACCAAGAAAAAGATGAAGAGAAAGATGGTGAAGAGGAACAAGAGCAAGAGGCTACCAAGAAAGGTACATAAGATGTTGAGAAAACTGACCCAGTTAAGATTGTTGCAGCAGTTATAGCCTCACTTCCTCACTCTCCAAGAAAAACATTGACAACATCAAGCACAAAGATAGTCTCAATAGGATTGATTATGACAACCACTGCAAGCACAAGCATTCAATCAATCTTTGCACTAGTCTAGTTCAACACATCATTAACTAAAGTTCCATCCTCTACATCAATTTTTTCTATAATAGGTATTTCTACTAGTATTTCTACAATGAGTGTAGTATCAATTTTTTCACCGAGTCCTACTATTTCAACTATTGTTTCTATTTTGAGTAGTTGTTTTTTGGAAAATGTAAAGAAAAGGAAGAGGATATAGATCTTGATGAGGGTATTGTCATTTCCAAATGGGACATCTCCAATCTAACTCTAGATCAAATGTAAACCTTTGGTGAACTTCTACAAAAATAATCCAAGCAACAAAGGCTAAGAGAAGAAAGAAATAAGGAGTTCAAGATCATTGAGGATGCCAAGAACATTCTAGTAGAGGCTGTAGGTATAGAGGTCAATACTTCTCAACCAAGTTTGTATCAGTTGGTAGAGGTAGTCTAGAAATACAATGAAGATCTTAATGACTAGGATAACTTATTACAGAGAGCAGAGAAAAAGTTTGAGAATAAGGTTTTAGAACTTACTGCTCAACAAATTGTCATTCACCAAGTAGAGTTATCTACTATTTTGGGCTCTTTAGAAACTTCTTGTATTAATGTATCATTACTTTTTGGTAAGTTATGTGATACATCAATTTTCACAAAAGAAATAAAAGCCAAATTGTCCAAAATTGATGAAGATCTAGAGGCAAGTGCACAACAGTTGCAGCTTGACTTGAGTTCTAGCTCTGCTCACTTCAATAGAATTAGATTTCTAATAGATATGCGGATAGAGCTACTCAAAGAAGAGGCTAGAATTAGATCTACATTGATAGATATCCAGAATATGATCATCCCTAACATGGATACACTGCAAAAGCATATTGCATATTCAAAAAACCTCATCCATGACAATAATTTCTCTATTGCAAACCACATGATTGAACTATCAACAAAAGTGTAGGTTGCATTACACACATGCAGGGTTTTGCAAGAGAATTGTGACAAGACTTTCGCACTCATACTGAAGGTACATTCAAACTTCTTGTCTCATTTTGGAATTACTATGTAAATACATATAGTATAAATCTTTGGCATTAATGTCAAAAAGGGGGAGAAACTATACAAGTTATAAGGGGGCGAAGCTATAAGAATATGTAATAAGGAGATAAAAGGCAGAGAAGATGATAAAATTTTGAAATAAAATTGCGAATTGTAGAAGAGATGTATATTGTATGTATAGTATACTATATATTATGTATGGAGGAGCATTACCATGTACAAGAATGTATCCTTCACAAAACCAATTTTGAAAAATCTCAAAAATAGTATACTCTACTGAGTTGGAGATATAAGGTAATGAATAAAGGTGTTGTTGAACATTCTTGAATTCATTTTTTACTGATAAGTGTTTTTGTCACTACTGCCAAAGGGGGAGATTGTTGAAATTCTAGTCATGTTTATTATTAGTGACATACACTTATTCAGATCACAAGTTCATACTGAGAATATTGTATAGTTAACAATGTTAACCAAGCATTTCAGTTGTTATTGAGTTCTACAGTTGCTACTGAGTTCTTTGGAAAGATTTTAGTTTGTGCTGAGCAGTTACTACAAAGGTGATGATTAGCAATATAAACTAAGAATCTCAGTGTATGCTAAATTTACAAGTGCAAACTGAGTTGTTAATGCTTACTGAGTTCATAGTTGATCTGATGCAAGTCTAGTGTTGATCAAGCTACTTAGTGTTAACCAAGAGACTTAGTCTATATAGAGCTCACAGTGACAATGTTTATCAAGCTATATAGTGTGAATCAAATGATTTAGTTTATATGCCGAGTTTCACAGTATTTGCCAAATCACCAGCGTAAACTGAGTTCAAGACTACTTTGAAGTGATCAGTATGGATTGAGCTTTTATGTCTACCAAGTGCATGATGATGTTGAGCATTGACAGTGGATGTCAAGTATCAAAACCTCACTAAGTCAGTCTTCAGAGCCTATGTTTCTATACTTTGGCTAACTTTGTAATATTTGTGTAAACTTGTATTGTGACTGACTTTGTAATATATATGTAATGTATTCTATCACATCCAAATGTATGTAAGGAAGAAATGTAAACATTAAAAGAAAGTATAGAAGAATGAATTACAAAGGCTACAACAGTATAAGGAGCAATACATATTTATCTATCATAGCAAGGTGATTTGTAAAAGTAGAGGAATCTCATTCAACAAACCTAGTTGAAGATCAAAGAATAAATATTATTTTATCCTAATAGGTGGATCATTCAAATACTTTAACAAGGTAGACCTAACAATCTTATGTAAATCTCTTTACCAAGTGCATACTTCATTGTATGTTTATAAATACTTTTTCAAAGTGGACCTAGCAGTCCTTATTGCTCCTAACAGGGTAGATCATTAGAAGTGATCATTGTAAGCCTTAACAGGCCAAATTTATACTACAATACTAAAGCTTGTGGGTATCATCCCCACCCCAATTTTACTTTATATTTTGAAGGTTTCTAGGTCAACAAATCTTGTGTTAAAGTGTTGTGTATGATTTCATGTTTCTAGCTTCTCAGGCATACAGTTAGATCAAAATTTATATAAAGGATTTGTTAGCATGAATGTTGATGCTATGGGGGAGCACTATAGATCATTGTTAATATAACTATGTTTTTCATTGATGACAACATGGTAATAAGTTTTTAAAAGACTGACAAAGCAGTAGAATGAGATTTTTGTATTGAAAATATTATAGTACTTATTTGATGATGTGAAGTTACTTGAGTATACTACATTTTGTATTTGTTACATGGACAAGTGCACAAAACCTAAATCAATAGTGTATGAAGAAATGATTGATTTACAAAATATTGTATAGAAATAGAGTATCAAAAAAAGTAATTTCTATTGCATGATTGCTATAGCTTGTTATGATTATAGTAAAGTGTTTCATAGTGAATTGGAGATATTTTACTAACCATTAATGATTTCAAAGAGTGCATGTATATAGAAGTCACACGTGTGAAAGTTTGTGCATAACTATGAGCTGACAACATTGATTAAATAGGTATTTCATTTAATTAATGTATGATAATAAAGTATGAAGCTGACTCAAAGATTTATGATTGATCATGGTATAAAGGAAATATGTTTCCATGTTTTACTAACATGTAGAAGAAGTAAACACATGCAAATTACTCAGTAGTATAGTAGAGTAATTTACTAATGTGTGTAAGTGACCTTAAGGGTTACTATTATTGATCACATAGTTTCAGATCTAATTGCATGATCTAAAGGTGAAGGAGTCTAACATACTAGACAGAGGAAGAAGTAAAATCCTATTACACATCTATTATTAGGTCAATTAGATAGTGGGTTCATTGATTTGATCCTAAAGCTACTTGAATAGTGGGTTCAACTGCCTTCCACAACTCCTAACAAGGTTGGAATCTCCTAATAGGGATTCAAAGTCTCCTAATAGGGACTCTTGTACTAAATGTTGTAATCTCCTCTTAATAGGGTCCATCATCTAACAAGTAACATTCATATTAGTACATTATTTTATGGGCATCATTCCCATCAGAGTTTTCCCTCTGATCAAGGGTTTCTCTAGTCAACATATCTAGTGTAATTGTTTATGTGCATCTCTTTATGGTTGTTCTTTACTTTGAACGGTCAAAGATTGTTTAAGAAGTTAAATGTTTAAATTGTAATATAGCTAATTTAATCCCCCCCCCCCTTCTTTGTTATATTGGTGGACTATTTTTTCTAAAAAAATTTATTAGAGCATTAGGTCCTTGACGCAAAAGTTTAAAAATTTTGGGAGATCCATGGCAAATTTTTTCAGAAAGGAAAGTCTGAGATTTGATGGCACAAATTATGACAACTGGAAGGATAAAATGAAGACTCATTTTTTGTTCATGGGTATAGGATATTAGCTTGTAACCAAGGCACCTAAAAACATTGTAGAAGAAGACAATCTTGAAACCTTTATCAAGGAACAAAGATAAGTATTTATGTGCAACATAAGGGCAAGAGAAGCAATATTGTCTATTCTACCTGAAAGTGAGTATAGCCAGGTTAAACAACTCAAAACATCTCATGAAATTTGGAAAACCTTAGAAGCTAATTATGAGGGTGATATACATGGAAAAAGTGTTAGATTACAAAATTTGTATTTCACATTCCAAGATGCTAAGATGATGGAAGATGAATCTATGAGAACCTATATTGGCAGAATATCTGAGATTGTCGCAAGAATCACATCTCTTGGTGGAAAGAAGTCTGATGATGATGTAATATGGAAGAACTTGAAAAGTCTAACACCACCTTTCAAGACAATAACATAGATGATTTAGGTAATGTTACCTTTTACCACTATGTTCACCAAAAAACATTGCTTCATAGATAGGAAGTTGAAGAATTTGATCTAAAACAATTTAGAGAATTAGCAAAAGTTGAGATAACATTTGGTGCATTTAATATTAAACTAGGTCTAGCAAGGAACACAAAAGCACAAGGAGACATTGATAGTAGCAACAAGTCTATTGAGGATAAGATCCAGGAAGGATTGGCTCTTCTTGTGGAAAGAAAAAAAGATGGTAAGAATATCTTTAAATGTTGGACATGTAATGAATATGTTCATTATGCATCTATGTGTCCTAAAAGAGAAAGAAAATACAAGGGAAGATTCAAATCTAGAAGACCTAAAAAAAATTTATATGCTAATGAAGAAGAAGAGGAAGAAGAACTAGATCAAAAAAAAAGTGTAGATGAATTAGGATTTGTAGCTATAAAGGAGGATGATCTTAATAGAGAAATCAGGGAAGAAAGTGCACTGATCTCACAAGTTGAAAAGAAAGACAAGATCATTGATAGTAGTTGTTCACATCACATGACTAGCGATATGAGAAAATTTGTCAAATTCAAAAGCCATGACGGAGGACTTGTTAGAGTAGGGAAGAATGCAGCCTACCACATTATAGGAATTGGATCTATCACACTAGATCATAAAAATAAAAATGATGAGGTTTATTTTGTTGATGGACTAAAACATAACTTGTTAAGTGTTCAACAACTTATGGACAAAGGTTACCAATTGTAGTTTGGTAATAACACATACATTACCAAGAATAAGGAAGGAAAACTACTTGGTACTAGCACAAGAACCATAGGTAATGTATTTTAGTTAAACTCCACTGAAACAAATGTTTGGTAGCTAAAGTTGACAATAGTTGGTTATGGCACAAAAGATTTTGTCACATTAACTTTGATAACATTTTGAATGCTAGTAATACACTTGTTATGAGAGATTTACCTAAGATCACTAAGCCCACTGGCATTATTTGTAAGGAATGTATCTTGGTTAAGCAAAAGAAAGCCTCATTCCCTAGTAAGCAGTTTGGTACTACACAAAAGATGGAATTGGTTCATATAGGTTTGATTGGTCTTGAAAGAACAAGAGGATTCTATGGAGAAAGGTATCTTATGATTTTTGTTGATGATTTCACTAGAATGATGTGGGTAGCTTTTCTTAAGGAAAAATTATAAGCATATGAGGAATTCAAGATATTCAAGAACAAAGTAGAGAATGATTCTTGAGTTAAAATCAAAAGCTTAAGATCTGATAGAGGAGGAGAATTCACTTCTAGAGAATTCAATATGTATTGTGAAGAGCATGGAATCAAGACCTAGCTATCTTCACCCCATGCACCTGAGCAAAATGGGATTGCTGAAAGAAGAAACAGATCAATTGTTGAAGTAGCAAGAGTTATGCTATTGGATAATGATGTACCAAAAAACTTTTAGAAAGAGGTAGTCAACATAGTAGTATACACACTAAACAAAATACATATTAGAAAAGGTATGGTAAAAAAACCTTATGAGTTATGGTTTGGTAACTCACCATTAGTCAAATATTTCAGAATATTTGGAAGCAAATGCTACATCAAAAGAGATGATGATATCGGCAAGTTTGATCCAAGGAGTGATGAAGTTATGTTTCTTGTGTATTCATTAAAAAGTAAAGCTTACAAATTATTCAACTATAGAACAAAAATTACAATAGAGTGTGCAAATGTGAAAATAGATGAAAAGTTTGGCACTAAAGAAAAGATGATGGATTATAACTTAGATGGAGATGATTGTTCTAGGATGACCAATAGATGTAATGAAGTATTTCTCAAGACTAACAATGACTTACCTAATAATGTACAAACTAAAGAAGTAAGAGAAGAACAAAGCACAATACTTGAAGTAAGAATTAGAGCAGCAACTCCTACCCGAGATAAGAATGTAATGAGAAATCATCCTATTGATTAGATAATAGGAAGTAAAGAAAAGGGAGTAATGGCAAGAAGCAGAATCAATGAAGAACTATGCCTAATATCTTAGGTAGAACCAAAAAGTGTAGATGAAGCAATCAAGGATGATCATTGGATAAAATCAATGAAGGAAGAACTTCAATAGATAATAAAAAATGACACTTAGGAATTGGTTCCTAGACCCAAGACAAAAATGTGATTGGTTGGTGATATCATTTTTGGAGGAAATGATGAAGCCAATAACAAATTCTCAGAACATATGAAGAACAAATTTGAGATGAGCATGATAGGAGAAATTAAATTCTTCTTAGGATTACAAATTGTTCAAAACAAAGAAGGAATCTTTATTTCTCAAACCAAGTATTTG
Organism: Cupressus sempervirens; assembly: GCA_028749045.1. Lineage (NCBI taxonomy): Eukaryota > Viridiplantae > Streptophyta > Pinopsida > Cupressales > Cupressaceae > Cupressus > Cupressus sempervirens. The sequence goes on from CM053792.1 coordinate 241,508,135, forward strand.
GAAGATTTGCTAAAAATATTTGGACTAGAAAATTGTAAACCTATTGGAACGCCTATGGTAACTGGTCACAAGTTATCAAGCAAGGATGAGACACCTACTATTGAACAAAAGAAGTACAGATCTATGATTGGAGGATTACAGTATCTGACTCATAGTAGACTTGATATAACAAATGTGGTTGGAATTGTGGCAAAATTTTAGGTTGATCCTTAAGAATATCACTATGTAGTAGTAAAAAGGATATTTAGATATTTGACAGGGACATATGATTATGGCATTTGGTATGACAAAAGTAATGACTTTACTCTTTTCACTTATATTGATGCTGAATGGGCTCAAGATAGGGATGATAGAAAAAGCACCAGTGGAGGAGCATTCTTTCTTGGTGGAAGATTGGTTTCTTGGCTCAACAAGAAGCAAGATTGCACCTCACAAAGCACTGCAAAGGTAGAATATGTTGCAGTAGTGAACAACTATAATCAAGTCATACGGATGAAATAGATGATGAAGGATATTGGAATTGCATTCAAAGAACATGTTATCAGTTATTGTGATAACACAAGTATAGTTAACATGTCTAAGAATCTAGTTTTGTATTCTAAGACTAAGTACATCTCTATAAAGTATCATGTGTTGAAAGAGAAAGTTGCAAAAAAAGAAATAAGACTTGAGCATATTAACACTAAGGAACATATTGTAGACATTTTCACAAAGGCCTTACCAAAGGATATGCTTGAGTATCTAAGAGGTATGCTTGGGGTTATGCCCCTACCTATTTTAGAATAAAAGACGCAAAAGTGCATTAGTACAGGGAACAAAGCACTATTAATAGACTAAATTAAATGCTGATGCTTCCTATATGGGGGATATCTATGATAAAAAAAGTCAAAAAAGGACTCCTGGTAATTGGTAATTATCTTTAGACACTTGAGTTATTTATGGACTTATATATAAATTTGTAAAGCAACATACTAGCTTGTGGTCATGCTGATAAATAATTAGATGTTCAAGAAAATTGAACCATTTGTGTATTATATTTGACATTGATGTCAATGGGGAGATGTATGGCATGAAAAACATTGTACTATGGGGGAGAAGTATTGCAACAAAGGATTTGCATGAACATTGATTTGAAAAGACTTGTTGGTATTCTTGGAACTAGATATTTTTCATCTATGTTGCCATCAATGCCAAAGGGGGAGATTGTTAGCATGAATGTTGATGCTATGGGGGAGCATTGTAGATCATTGTTATGATGTATCTATAACTATGTTTTTCATTGATGAGAACATAGTAATAAGTCTTTAAAAGAATGATAGAGTAGCAGACTAAGATTTTTGTATTGAGAACATTATACTGCTTATCTAATGATGTGCAGTTACCTGAGTATACTATATTATGTACTTGTTACATGGAAAAGTGTGTAGAACATGAATTGACAATGTACAAAAGATATGACTAATTTACAGAAAATGGTATAGAAATAGAGTATTAGAAAAAATAGTTCCTATTCCATGACTACTACAACTTGTTAGAATTGTAGCAAAGGGCTACGCAATGAACTAGACATAGTTTATTGATTGTTGATGATGTCAAAAAGTGTGCATGTATGGAAGTCACATGTGTGAAAGTTTTTATATAACTATGAGATGACAACATTGATTAAATAGGTATTTCATTTAATTAATGTATGAAGCTAACTCAAGGATTTATGATTGAGCATGGTATAAAGAAAAGATATTTCTATGTTTTACTAACATGTAGAAGAAGTGAAGACTTGCAAATTACTAAGAAATAGAGTAGAGTGATTTACTAATGCATGTAGGTGACCTTAGGGTTACTATTATTGATCACAGAGTTCCTAATCTGATTGCATGATCTAAAGGTGAAGGAGTCTGACATACTAGATAGAGGAAGAAGGAAAAGCCTATTACATATCTATTATTCTAAAAGGAATAGTATCGAGGTCAAGTAGACAATGCATTCATTGATCTAATCTTGAAGTTGTTTGAATAGTGTGTTTAGTTGCCTTCCACAACTCCTAATAGGGTTGGAATCTCCTAATAGGGATTCAAAGTCTCCTAATAGGAACTCTTGTACTAAATTTTGTAATAGATTCCTAACAAGGTCCATCCTATAACAAGGAACATTCATATTAGTACATCATTTTTTGGGCATCATTCCCATAGGGGTTTTCCCTCTAATCAAGGGTTTCTCTAGTCAACATATCTAGTGTAATTTTTTATGTGCATCTCTTTATGGTTGTTGTTTACTTTGAATGGTCAAGATTGTTTAAGAGGTTAAAGTTTTAAATTGTCATATAACTAATTTAGCCCCACCTCTTAGTTGTATTAGTGGACTATTTTTTCGAATAGGATTAATTGCTAATTGAGATAAAAGTTTTAGAAGTTATTTATTTACCCCTTCCCTCTTAGTAACTTAGCTTGTCATAATATCTGCAACAAAAGGAACGCAATTGAGAAGGATAACAGATCAACTTAGGATGCTCCTACATCACAAGGAGAGGATCTAGAAGAAGATATAGAAGGTTTCAAGGAAGGACCAAAAGATACTAAGGCCAAGAAGAGGAAATCCAAGGAGCAAATAGTGGAGAAACTAGAGAGGTTTGTAAAGAAGCTATAGTAGAAGCCTGTAGTACCTATTACTAGGTCTAGCATAAGGGAAACTGCTATTAAAGTAAAAGAAGTTGCTAAGCCTAAAGGCAAAAGGACATTTGACACAATAGAGCTATGTGAGCCTATTAAGAAAAAATACAAGAGATTGAAGAATAAGTCAGAGCCTAAACCAAATTCAGATGAGGAAAAAATAGAGTCAGATGACATGGGTCAATTTAACATGCTAAGTCACAATCCCTCCTCTGATTTGGATAATTTATGTGATAATATCAAATCAAATATAGATATTTATTTGGTTTCACATACATTGAATTTGATAAGCTAGGGAAAGTTGAAAAAAATACTATTATGGAAGCCATATATATCATGATGGCTACATTCAAATAATCTCCTCTAGAAATTGCCAACTAACTACCCAAAAGTCTATATGACTGAGTTGAGTAGAAATAGCAATACAACTTGCAAACTAAAAGACAAATGAAGGAATCTACTCTAGCCCAAGTTATTCCAGAATGGACAAAAGGAAGATTGCTAAGGCTATGGAAAATCAAAAGTGTAAATTTTCCCCCAAGTATAGAGCTTTCCATATCTTAAATAAGAATATTAAGGATGTGGTTAACAAAAGCACAATAATTTGGAGATCAATATATGGTTCATCCACTCTAGAAATAAAAGAAAAAGGTGAGGAAAAATGCAAAACCCTAAGAAAATTGAACAAGAGGTAGCAAAGACAATAAAAGATGTTCTTGTTAAGGATGGTAATGTGGAAGCTATTGAGGAGATAATAGAAAAACAGACCACAACTAAGGGACAACAACAAGATACACAAAATGTTCAAGATGAATAATTGTCGAGTGCTAGTCCTCCACATGTAGACTAATTGAGTCACCAAGAATCAGTGCAAATCAAGAATTTTATTGATAATTCAACTCAGAACATCAATCCCTTGATCGAGGAAGATTTGAAGAAGATATTGAAGGATTCAACCATGGTAGCACAATCATGTAACAATCCTATATTGATGAGAACAAATGAGGTTGAGAAGGAAAAACTTGCATCTATAGAGGAAAGACTAAAAGAAACATCAAATGTCCCCCCTCAATCCACCAAAGAAAAGAAGAAGCCATAATAGGATCTAAAAGTAGGTCAAAGTGCACACCTTGAACAATTAATAGTTATAGTAGAGTCACAATTTTTAATGCCCATTAAAGAGGTTGAGGCACAATAGATAGATACATCTATTCCTAGTCTACATAGTTTAGGTATGCCAAAAATATTGACAATAGAAGCAGATGGAATAGAAGTTCATATAGGTTAGGAAGCAAGTCCTACACCTTATACTCAAGCACCACATGAAGCAACTATAGGTGTAATAACTGAAGAGTTGAAGGTGACCACTACTCTAGGGGAAAAAAATTCTATAGACCCTAGTGACCCTACCAACATCTATCACTCCTCTTAGTAGTTAAGTTCTTCAAAGGCCAAGGACACATGTGACACCATTACAAATATCAAGGCCAAGTGCTAGTACATCTAGAAGCCTAGATGACACATCTTTTGGGGATATAATTTTGGATGAGGTAATTGAGTTTCCAAACTTTTATCTAGCAAAAATTACTATTGAGCATATAGGCATTTTATAGGAGGCACTACAAAGGAATAAATTGCAAGCGATGATGAGGAGGGAGTACAAGAAAAAAAAAGTTTTGCATGAGATAAAAGACATATTTTATGATGCTTTTAGTGTCCCATAAATGAATGAAGATAAGCCCATCATTGAGAAACTTGTCACCATTATTGACAAAATAAATGATGAAGACTTGGACACCATGTTGGAAATATAGGCTAGGCTAGGTTACTGAGAGGGGAGGGGTGAATCAAGAACCAATAAAACTTAATCTTAATTCAAAAATTAATCCTTCATATGTATTCTAATTTAATTGCATACATGAAAAAATGAAAGCATTAAAACATTCATAACGTTTTAACACAAGATATGGTGACCCAGAAACCTTCTAAATAGAAAGTAAATCTGGGGTGGAGATGACACCCACAAGCTTTACTATTTTAGTATAAAGTTAGCCTATTAAGGCTAAAAATTGATCACTTTTGATGATCTACCCTATTAGGAGCAATAAGGACAGCTAGGTCCACCTTGTGAAAGGATTTACAAAACATGTAATGAAGTATGTACTCGATAGAGAGATTTACAAAAGACTATTATGTCTACCTTGTGAAAGGATTTAATTGTTCCACCTATTAGGATGAACCAATGGTTGATCTCTAATATGAAACTCTGATTCACTAGTTGAGATTCCTTTGGAGTGTAATGATCACCTTGTTGTGATAGATAAATCTTTGTTGTTCCTTATACTGCTTGTAGCCTTCTTACTTTGCACTTTTGCTCTCACATATATCTTTTCTATTTTTTTTATTCTTCTTTGGATGTGAGATAATGCATTACATATATACCAATCCAAATTAAAATTCATCAAAGTCAGATAGAATACAAGTTTCACAAAAATACACAAAGTCGACCCAACTGCTGGTACTTAGGTTCTAAAGAAAAACTCTGTGAGGTTTTTATAATCGAAAATTATTATCAACACTCGGCATCATCATGCTCTCAGTAGATGTAGAATTTTAGTTCATTTTAATCACTTCCAAGTAGTCTAAACTTTGTCAACACTGGTGACTCAATAAACACTATGAAACTCAACATATAAACTAAATCACTTGGTTGACACTGCACAACTTGGTCAATACTATTATTGTGATCTCGGTATAAAATGAATCACTTTGTTGACACATCCTAGCTCGATCAACACTAGATTCACATCACCAATGCTACAAACTTGGTAAACACTAGAGAACTTGGTTTGCACTATGCAATTCGATAAACACTATGAATTTTGGCTTACACTAATATTCATCAACTTGGTAGATATTGCTTGGTGAAAATTGAATACTAATTGATGAATTCAAAACCATTTTATTGTGAGTCACTAATAAAAAAAATTGCCTCTAATGTCAACACACAAGTGTTAAGGTTTTAGAAAATTCTGAAAGGAAATTTCACACTAAGGTACTTGAGAGAAATCTAGTGCTATTGCACTAAGACAGGTTGAATTAGCAACCAAAATGGAGAGTGTGAAGAAGTTGCTAGAGAATATTTTATCTCTCTATATACCAAGTTATGTGATGTGATTTTTACATAGGACATTCAAAAGGCTATTGACTAACTCCAAGGAGATTTATAAACTATAGGTACTACTCTTAAGTTATCTCCTAGTCAAAGCCAAGCTCATTTTCAAAGATTACTATCTACTCAAGGTATGCTTGTTGAGTTGAAAGCATAAGATGCAAAAATTTGAGCTACCTTGATCAGTACTCAATCCATGTTGACCCCAAACATGGAAGTATTTCATAAGAAACTAACCTATGTTGAGACATTAATGAAGAAAGATAATCAAGTTTCTACTTATGATGGCTTAGTTGCCTTGCTACTGAGCTAGAAATTCACTATCAATCTCTGGAGGTAGCATGCAGCAATTGGGATACATCCCTAAAATCATAATGTAGATCCATAAATCATTTTTGGATAAACACACTATCAGTGTACCACCCATGACATAAGTGTCAAAAAAGGGGGATTAAGAAGTTTTTATATATAAAGGAAATAGAGTTTTGAGAAATGGGGGCAATCATGTAAAAATAGGGTACAACAAGTCTACTCAATAGGAGTATTAGATATAGATATAGAAAGGAAATATTTACTCAAGGGGAGAAATGGAGAAATAAGGTACGATAGTTAGTCATCCATTTTGCAAAATTTTTAAGTTTTAAAGTTTTGTATGAGAGCTAAGTCATACACACACACACACACATTGTCTGAGTTATGCTCATAATAAGGATTGTATATGCATGAAAACATGTTTTCTCCACTCAAGTCAAAGGGGGAGATTATTAATCATAGACTAGTTTTGACAAGGTAGTGACAAAACACTTAGTCATTATCCTTTAGTATTACAATACAAGTCGAGTGATTAGAGCAAGCTAAGAAATTAGTGCAAACTAAGTGATTAAAGCATACCAAGCATCAATGGTCAGACAATATATGCCAAGTAATATAACTAGTATGTCTTGAGTCACTCATGAGCCATGTAAATAGTGTATGCTAAGTCATTCAAGAACTAAGTTACAACATTGTGATTATAATAATGATCGAGCATTAGAGCCTTCAGATGCCAAGTGAATAGTTTTGTACATAGTTGTATGTAATGACATAAAATTCTATGTAAACCATTTTTGGGGAAACTTAATGATTTTTTTATGATTCTAGAAGATATGTATGGAGGTATATTATGAATCCCTATGCAGTACATGAAACCAATTAAAAATATGGATGTTCTAAACATGAATATGGATCAACCTTAGCCATTGATTCTTACCTAACCCTAGCTCACCTATGTTTAATTAATAAGGCCAAGGTAAAAATTCAAGAATCACCCATTTTTATCTCAAATAGATGATCTTTTAGGAGAATTTTTGCAAGTTCTAGAAAATGCATTACATGTGGAAGAGGTTAGGTCATACATACACTACAAGTTTGAAAGTATTGGTGATAGTACAACTTTCAAAAAGACCTAAAAATAATGTGCAATGAAAACCTATCCCTAAAGAAAAAAATTTCACATTTGAAGGATTTTAATATTGTGAGTTATATATTCTACACAAAATTTTATAATCATGAATGGAGTAGAATTATTCTGAGTAGAGTTCATGAAGGCATGTTCTAGGTAGGAGACATTCCTTTGATGATTGACAAGAACTTGATTCACAAGGTTATTGGTCTATTGAATGAAAAGAATATAAAGAAATTGGTGGAGGCAAATGTGAGAGCCAAATTTGATGGATAAATATGAGAATTGATCACATAGTTGAGATTGATGTAAGGGTAATCAGCAAGATAATTCCAAGGATACAAGATGAACCATAGTTCAATTGAATTTTTTTCCTAGTGGATTTATCCATCCAGCTTACCTAATGACAATCAAGAGAGAGAAAAGTGAACATGTGTGAGATAGTCAAGCAACAATTATTGGAAAACATTAATAAATTGAAGAAAAGTAGGAATATGGTGTTCAAGTTTAAATCCTTATTCAAACATCTATTTTTCTACATAATTAGACAATTCCTTGTCATACCTAATAGGGAATGGGACAAGAGTTAGTGTACTATGAGTTTGGTGACACATTGCTATAGGAAGTGGTCACATGAAAAGGTGATAGCTAATAACTAAGATGATAAAGAATAGATTTAGGATCCCTCCATCACTTGTGGAGAAGTATGTTTCATAGTCAAAATTGGTGTCACATGCATGGAAGAAGTTGAACCCATAGTTAAGTTTTTAGAGACTATTGGCTATGGAATGAGTGAATATCTTGTAGAAGGATATGTGAAGATCATCCTGGAGTCTGATAGGGATAAGGAATGTCCTAGATGGGGGACTTATTTGGAAAAGATGAAAAAAGTTCATAGTGAACTTTATAGCAAATATATTAAGGAAAATTTAGATAAGAAGGTAGAAGCTATCTTGAACAAATCTAGTATGACCAGAGAAGAATTCAATGAGGTAAAGGGTATAGCCTTAGAGATGAAGGTTAGTGGGAAAACAATAGTATTTGAAAAAAAACCTATTCCCATAGTAGGACCCTTAGAGGGAGTGCCAATAGCAAGATCTACTTCACAAATCCCTACTATCCCCTATGCCATAGTAGCACATGTGCAACCTACTATTGTACATCCATAGAAAAATAATAATGAAGAAGAGGTATAGATAGTAGAAGTTAAATCATCTACTCCTCTAGCCAAAAGGAATTCAGACAAGCATAAGATAAAACAAGATGTTGAGTCACCTAGCAAGAAAAGAACCAAACAATTGTCTACTAGGAAAGAGAAGAATGACCTTGAAAATGATTGAGTAAGAATTAGAAGATGAAGAAGAAGAGGAAATTGAAGGTAGACAAACTAAAAAGTTAGTTTTTGAGGCAAGGAAATTAGATGGAAAGAAGACTTGGAAACCCAATGTAGACAATCTAAACATGCAAATTATTGATAAAAACAATTTCATTCGATTGAATAAGTATTATAGCATGTATAATAAGATGGAAAAATTGCAATTAGAGAATGATGTATTTAGAAATATTTTCTTGAAGAACAAAAGATTTGAAGATGTATAGAAAAATATTCCACAAGATATGTATAACAAACTAATTAATAGTAGAAGAAGTGTCATTGAAGAGGACAAGAAAATTATAGAAAATTTAATAAAGAAACTTTGTGAAGTTAGTAATGATGATGATAGGAATGGGATAATGAAGGGTATTGATCCCTTATTGAGAAATAAAAGAAGACATGTTCTCTTTATGGGAGGAAACAATGAAGAAGTAAATAAAGAGACATAAGAAGCCATTGTGAAATACATGAATTTTGTACCCAAAGTCAAAAAACCAAGTGCGAAGTTATGGGGAGTAGTCCTTATGTTTGTTGAGAAGAGTACACCAAAAACATCAATAATAGAAGTCAAGGACTCTCAGATGATAGATTTATCTTCACAGATCTCTATTGGGATTGACACCATACAAGTTAGTGCCAAAAAGGTGATAGTAAACATCAATCTAGAGCCAAAAATTGTTGGCAATATCATTGATTATTCTAGATTAGATGAGGAAGAGGAGAAGAAAAAGAATGAAGAAAAAGAGAAAAAGGAAAAAAAGATCAGAAGAAAGAAAAGGAGAGTAGGAAAAAGAAAAGAGCATAAAATAAAAAGAAATAGAAAGAAGAAGAAAAAAGAAAAAAATAGGAAGAAGATAAGAAAAGGGAGGAAGAAGAAAAAAGAAAGAAGAAATTAGAAGAAGGGGAGAAAAATAAGGAGGAGGATGAAAAGAAAAAGAAGGAAGAAGAGGAGAAGAAGAGAAAAGAAGAAGGGAAGATAATGAAGGAAGAAGATGAAAAGAAGAGGAACGAAGAAGAAAAGAAGAATAAAGAAGAAGAAGAAGAAGAGAAGAAAAATAAGGAAGAAGAAGAGGAGAATGTTGGTGTTTGAAAATGCTAGAGGGTTTTCAATTATCTTGATGAGAACAAGACACATCAAGGAGCAGCTTGTTGGAAATATTCAAGATATGACAAGTTACTGAGAGGGGAGGGGTGAATCAGTAACTTTTAAATTTCAAACAATAAAATTGCATACTGATATATTCACCATTCATCCAAGTAACCTACTGTAAGCATGAAACAAAATCATTTGCAACACTTGAACACACAGATTTGGTGACCCAGAAACCTTCCAAATAGAAAGTAAAACTGGGGTGGGGATGAAACCCACAAAGCTTCGTTACTGCAGTATGAAGTTGGCTGGTTAAGGCTTACAATGACCACTTCTGGTGATCTGCCCTGTTAGGAGCACAAAGGATTGCTAGATCCACCTTGTTAGAGGATTTACAAACATACAATAAAGTATGCACTCTGTTAGGAGATTTACAAAAGACTGTTAAGCCTACCTTGTTAAAGGATTTTCAAAAAATGATTCACCTGTTAGAATGAAATAGTGGATATAATTACAACTGATTGCTGATAAGATCCGCTATGCTCTGATTCACCTTGATGTGATAGATAAAACTTTTCTGCTCCAAAACTTGACCTTGCTGAATACCTTCACAACTCAGCACACATACTTTCGCACGCATGTATTTCTTTCACACTTTCACATTTTCATTCATTACCATTACATTTGAATGATACAATACATTGCATATATATACCATCCAAATAAACAATACATGCAAGGTCGGCCAAAACAACAAGTGCAAATCTCTATACAAAGTCGGCCCAAGGTAAAAAATCTGGTTCACTGGACTGACTCGGTGTCCTTCTGATACTCGGCATCCACTGCGTTACTCGGCATCGTCATGCACTCGATAGAAGTGAAGGCATGGTCCATACTAAACACTTCAAGTAGTTTTGAACTCGGTAACCACTGGAGACTCGGTAGAAGAGATGTCACTTGGTGAACACTTCTATCTGAACTGTAGCTCGGTGATCAAAGGAAACACTCGATAGAACCTTGTGACTCGGTGATAGTTAGTTTCCTTGATAACCATCTGAGCTTGGTAAAATTAATTTCCTTGATAACCTCAGGAGCTCAGTTATCACAAAGTTCTCGGTCAATACTAAGTACATCTTCACTCGGTCAAAACTGATTCCTTTCTTTACCTCGAACACTCGGTAAACACTGGCTGCTTTGTTCACCGCGATCACTCGGTAAAAATTGACTTCTTTGTTCACCTCGATCACTCGGTAAACACCGAGAACTAGGTAAAGCTTGGCTTACAAAGGAATGTTCGGTGAGAGCTCGGTAAGCATTTAGAATCCAATAAGTGTTGTAACTAATGACAAAAATGTATCATAATGCCAACAATCTCCCCCTTTGGCATTAGTGACAAAAACACTTATGAGACAAAATTTATCTGACATGCTGATGACTGATTCTGAATATACATAGCTTCATTATATACAACTCCCCCATAGAATGTACATACAGTATTTACATGAGCTGTATATCTCTTCCTTTGTACAATTTCTCTAAAAACACTTATTCACCCATAGTATACATATCCAACAATAATCTCCCCCTTTTTGACAATAATGCCAAAGAATAAAAGAATATATATACTTATATAGAAACACCAAAATGAGAGATGAAATCTGAATGTACCTGAAGAATAAGCTGGAGAGTCTTATCCCAATTCTCTTGCAAAATTTTGTAGGTGGAAAGAGCTACTTGAACTTCAGCCGAAAGTTCAATCACATGGTCTGCAATGGAGAAGTTATTATCATGGATTAATGTCTTTGAATGTGCAATGTGCTTCTGCATTGAATCCGTGATGGGAAGGATCATGTTTTGGATATCTATCAATGTAGATCGGATCCTTGCCTCTTCTCTCAACAGCTCTACCTGCTTCTCTGACAAAAATTTGATCCTGAGGTGATGAGATGAGCTTGAATTGGGGTCAAGCTTCAAGTTCTGTGCACTCACCTTCAGATCCTCATCAATTTTATTTAGTTTCTCTCTTATTCCCTTAGTGTACTCGGTAACATCACAAAGCTTAGCAAAAAGAGATGTTACATTATTAAAAGAATTTTCCATATCTGCCAAAACTAAGGTTAATGCAACCTGATTTATTGCAATGTTCTGGGAAATGTGCCCCAACACCTTATTATCAAATTTCTTTGCTGCACGCTCAATCAACTTTTCTTGTCCGGAGGCATCTTCATTGAATTTATTAACTGCCTCTTCCAATTGAATCAAAATGTGTTGAGAAGTATCAACATCAACACCTATAGCCTCAGTAATTATGTTCCGGGCATCCTCAATTATCCTGTATTCCTTATCCCTTTCCGATCTTAACTACATCTGAGTAGCCTTTTTCTCAATAAGTTGACTAGCATACTTCATTTCTTCAATGGTAGCATTATCAAAGTCAATCTTTGGAATTACTATCTCTGTGTCCAAGTCAATGTCTTCAGGAATTTCCTTTCCAGTGATCATAAGTCTAAATGGTTGCTTTTGTTTGACTTTTGAGATGACTGGTTTGACCTTTGGAATAGACACAACAGTAGAGACAGAAGGACTAGCAGTAAAAACTGGGATGCTTGAGGGTTGAGTGCCAATAGGAGTATGTACAGGGTCAAAAATTTGAGTACTGGCCAAAAATGGTGATACACTCAGTAATATAGTATCTAAGCTCACTGTGCCTAAAGTAGATGGTGACAAAATTGTAGAACAAATTGGAGTAGTCAAAATTGGATAACTCACAACAATACCAACTGATGATGATGGAGTCGAGGAGGCCAACTCGGTAGATGAAGAGGGGTGCAGCTTGGTAGACGAAGAGGGATGCAGCTCGGTAGATGAAGTGGTAGTCACTTCCACTGATGATACCTGGAGCTGAGATATGGCAGGTGTAGATGGTAAATCTGGTGTAGATGAACTTGCTGAAGCTGACTCCAACCTTGATGATGTCACAGGTTTAGCTGGGGAGTGAAGAAGGGATGCAATAACTGCTGCTGCAATTTTTACCCGATCATCCTCCTTATCTTCCTCTTCAGCTTCTTCCTCTTTCACTTCCATCATTGCATGCAACTCTCCTGGTGTAACTGTGATGGATGGAGCACTATCTGATTCATCACTGCTGCTGCTGCTGTCATCATCCTTTATTTCTACTGGGTCTACACTAGGCTTATGTAGATGATAGATGTTTTTCCACATGTTTGTAGTATCATTTACAACATGCTCTATATCTTTGATCAAAATCAAACAAGTGTGGAATCTGATCATCATTTTACCTTCATAGGTTTTCAATTCAGATTTTACCTCTGCTCCAGTGAGACTAGGCCGAAGATTCTTCAGGGATTGCTCATATATATCTTTTACTGTCTTAGTGGCTAACTCCCATCTTGACTGTACTCTCTCCAGTAGTTCTTTAGAGATATGAGGAGCAATCTAGTCCGAGGAGTATTTCCATTTTCCCATTTTGTTAAGTACCAGTTCCTCAATCTGCATTTTCTCTACATTAGTCCTTGTCTCAAATTTCAATGCCTTGAAATTTGTGATGCCAACTCCTTCTTCCAATGATTTGAGCCTTTGCTCGAATGTAGGTGCAGGTTTGACCAATACAGGTTCCTAAATACCTTTTCTTGTCCTCCGAGTAAATACTGCAGTAGGCTGCTTCTTGGGCTTGGTAATGATTACCTTGCCTTTTTTCTTTGCCGGTTGCTCTTCTTCTGATTCTTCTACTCCTTCTTCTTCTTCTTCACTTTCTTTATCTTCACCTTTTCCCTTGGTGAGCATGAGAGGACCCATTGCAGTTTTCAGTTTGGCCACTTTCCTCTTACCTTTGTTGATGGCCTGTGGAATTTTGATTTCCAGTTCAATTCTGGCCTTTGCTTCATCATAAGTACCAAAAATCCGTTGCCTTGGGTCTACTGGCTCATTTACTAGTGCTTCAATGATATCCCTTGTTTCATCAATATTTACCTCATATGGAAGAGGTTTCACCCATGCAACTCGGGGTCTAACTGCCTGTATGTACACCTTGTCACAGTCAACCATAAAACATACGTCATCTTTATATTCTTCAACAAGCCTAGGAGGAATTCTGAGTTGGTTATTCATCCTCTCCTTAAAGTCTTCAAAATAGTTATCCATGATACTATCAAAATTTTCTCCCATCTCTGCTATAAACTCTTTAATCTGATACAAAATTGGGACATCTTTTCTCCATTCTATGGTTCCCTTTGATGGAAAGAATTTTTGTACATAAAATAGTAAACGTATTAACAGAGATCCAAATTTACAGGGGTTATTCTTCGATGTCCTTATACTGTCCATGTTCTTGTTTAACTGCTTCAACATTACTTCTGACAGATCAAACTCAAGATTCTTCTTTACAATTTTCAGGGCCAAATCCACAGCTTCACATGGTACACTATTTAACTTGCTGGAACTATATAACTTATATGCAATAATATGTATGCCAAATCTTAGTTTCGGATCTGTTACAGTGTTAACCTTCAAACCTCTACCGTCCCACTCGGCTAGGGTTTGCCTCTGTAACTCATCCCGTCCTAGGGTTTTGGTGGTTTTGGCTTTGCTGAGCATCGGGAGACCCGTGATTTTGTGAATCATCTTCTTGGTTATCAAAACAGGTTGTTCCAACCACAACTGACCATTATGAACTCGACTCAAGATATACCTAATCCATTTGGTTTGGAAGTTTCTAGGCATATGCGCGATGTGAGTCAAACCTTTAGTTTCCAAATGCTTGTGCTCGATTTTGAGAGAACCATTTACACATAACTCCGCTAGGGCATTATCCATGTCCAATGTCCCTATTTCTTGAATAGAACACTTAAAATGAGTGCGAATGTCATTCACAAGGAGTACCTTGGGTGGAATCTGTGATTGAGCTCCATTGGGATCGAGCGATTCAGCGATGGCAGGAACGAGCTTGAACATAGGTGCCTTCCATTCCATTCCCTTCACAAGCATTTTGGAACCCTTTTTCGCCTTGCTGCTGCTGGTGCTTGCGGATGCCATTGCTGCTCGGTGAGTGAAAATGTTTTGTAAGAATACTTCGTTGGAAAATCTCTTCAAATCGCTTGAACTCGCTTGAAAGCCCCTTTTTTTTTGTGTAAATCTCGAATTCACGATGAAAAATGAGGTTGAAATCTGCCCTTTTGATGAAAAATTTGCCATTAATGTTTAGTACGGAGGTAGCTACGATCGACAGACTATCATCCACTAGCTCGGCTTAAACTTTGCAACTCGGTGACCAAAAGAAAATAGGTTAAACCGACCTTAACTCAGTAAGAGAAGAACCAACCATGCTCGATAAGTGCAACTTGGTGAAAGAAGCCTTATTGCACCCGACTAAGCTCGGTAAGGTCATGTACCGACCATGATCTTGATGTATCTGAAATACTGATTTGATCATATTTTCATTCTAGGACTACTTAGGATATTGCTTTGTAGATACAGTCCTAGTCTTATCCTGATGAGTCTTAATTGGAAATGGTAGAGTCACTCACTTCTTGAGTGACCATTCCATCACTTGAATTATCTGGCTCGGTAGACTTAGGAATCCATTGCTGCTTCATTTGCTTCCAAATATTGTCTACTTTGATTTTCTTCTCATCCTCGAGTTTCTTTATGTTCATGCAGTTTTTAGATATATGACCAAGTTCTGTACATGTATAACATTTTACAGTGGTATCCCTTTTTCTTAGGTGATGCCTTGCACAGTTTATGCCAGTATGACCATATTCTCCACAATAATGACATCTGCACCAAGTGTTGTAGTCCCAACCAAATATTGCTTTGACAAGTTGTTCAGCTGGATTAAATGATTTGGATTTGCATTGTGATGCCTTATGACCTTGCTTTTGGCATTTGTGACATTTACCTTCAAATTTCGGTTTCTCTTTGCATTCATTGGCTTTGTGTCCATGCTGATTGCAATTGTAGCACTTTCCATTAAATTTTCCTTTTCCATTGCTCCAACATTTGTTAGATGTATGACCTAACTTACCACAGTGGCTGCAAGTAGGTCTTTGATTCTTTTGAGTACCCTGTTTGGAGGATTCACCTTCTTCCTTGTATCCAAGGCCTGCTTTACCATTTTGTTTATGAAAGTTTTCTTCATTTTGCAGATTCAATTGATCCATGTCCTTTTGATATTTTACCATTCTCTCATTGACTTTTTTTTCAGAGATTAGATCACTTTGTAAGCTTGCATTGATTTTCCTTTCAGTAATTAAGTCATTTCTCAAATTCTCATTCTCAGATCTTAGATTCATAATTTCTTCATTTGCATTAGATAATTGAGTTACAAGATTTTCAAGCTGAGAGGATTGATTATTCCTTACCTCTAAGTCTTCAGCTGCCTTGTTCCTTTGCTCCAAGATTTCACATAGCCTGATGGACTGGATTTCTTGTTCCCTTTTGAGCTTTCTTACTTCTTCCTGCAGAGATCCATTCTTTTCTAAAAGTTCTTTGATTGCTTTGTCAGCTTCATCTGAACTAATTGATGGTGAGAGATCCTCAATCTTTTCTTCAACATACTGATGGTCATTCATTTTCCTTGCAAGTTCTTTTCTTCTTTTTAAGGATTGTGAAAGATGCTCTTTTGCTTCATTGAGTTGAGCCATGTCCATTTTCAGATCTAGCTTTTCATTCTCAATAGTTTTGTCAAGTCTGAATATCTCCATTGTCCTTGATCTTTGCTCAACCTATGAAACTTTTATCTTGAGAACCTTATTGCTCTGATACCAATTGTTGGAAATATTCAAGATATGACAAGTTACTGAGAGGGGAGGGGTGAATCAGTAACTTTTAAAATTTCAAACAATAAAATTGCATACTGATATATTCACTATTCATCCAAGTAACCTACTGTAAGCATGAAACAAAATCATTTGCAACACTTGAACACACAGATTTGGTGACCCAGAAACCTTCCAAATAGAAAGTAAAACTGGGGTGGAGATGAAACCCACAAAGCTTCGTTACTGCAGTATGAAGTTGGCCGGTTAAGGCTTACAATGACCACTTCTGGTGATCTGCCCTGTTAGGAGCACAAAGGATTGCTAGATCCACCTTGTTAGAGGATTTACAAACATACAATAAAGTATGCACTCTGTTAGGAGATTTACAAAAGATTGTTAAGCCTACCTTGTTAAAGGATTTACAAAAACTGATTCACCTGTTAGAATGAAACAGTGGATCTGATTACAACTGATTGCTGATAAGATCTGCTATGCTCTGATTCACCTTGATGTGATAAATAAAACTTTTCTACTCCAAAAGTTGACCTTGCTGAATACCTTCACAACTCAGCACACATACTTTCGCACGCATGTATTTCTTTCACACTTTCACATTTTCATTCATTACCATTACATTTGAATGATACAATACATTGCATATATATACCATCCAAATAAACAATACATGCAAGGTTAGCCAAAACAACAAGTGCAAATCTCTATACAAAGTCGACCCAAGGTAAAAACTCTGGTTCACTGAACTGACTCAGTGTCCTTTTGATACTCGACATCCACTGCATTACTCGACATCGTCATGCACTCGGTAGAAGTGAAGGCACGGTCCATACTAAACACTTCGAGTAGTTCTGAACTTGGTAACCACTGGAGACTCGGTAGAAGAGATGTCACTCGGTGAACACTTCTATCTGAACTGTAGCTCGGTGATCAAAGGAAACACTCGATAGAACCTTGTGACTCGGTGATAGTTAGTTTCCTTGATAACTGTCTGAACTCGATAAAATTAATTTCCTTGATAACCTCAGGAGCTCGGTTATCACGAAGTTCTTGATCAATACTAAGTACATCTTCACTCGGTCAAAACTGATTCCTTTCTTTACCTCGAACACTCGGTAAACACTGGCTGCTTTGTTCACCTCGATCACTCGGTAAACACTGACTTCTTTGTTCACCTTGATCACTCGGTAAACACTGAGAACTAGGTAAAGCTTGGCTTACAAAGGAATGTCCGGTGAGAGCTCGGTAAGCATTCAGAATCCAATAAGTGTTGTAACTAATGACAAAAATGTATCATAATGCCAACACAGCTAACTCCCATTCTCAACATGCCCATTCAGACACCAGGCCAACTATAAGGCATGACCCTTCTTCTTCTTCAAGCTCTGCTAGACCTAGGTGGTTAGACCTCAAATTCAAATGATATCATACCAGTGCAAAACATATCCCTGAATCTTATTAAGCAGATACAACCCTTATTTCTCCTAAGAACTCATGAAATAACATAGACCTACGATAGCTAAGTGCAGATTTATGAACCTCATAAGCTGAGTGAGGGAATTCTATTATAGCTCTTCAACATGAAAGGGAAAAGAGTTTGATTAATAATGTTGATGTTCAACAAATCCTCAAGCATGCAGCAAAACCTAATGATCCTGTAACTGATTAGTGCCTAATCCATTGGGCAATTTCATGAATCCAAAACATACATCTGTGACATCAGGACATATTCTGTATACCCAGACATTAGATCTATCTAATCGCCTTGTGATTCAGACATCAATGTTCATTCAAATCTCATTGTCACAAGATATCCTTCTCAGCATAACCAGTAACCCTATCAAACACATTAAGAATTTACTTGGCACTTTGTTCCAACAGAAAAATATATCAGACATACAACCTTAAGGGGAAGCAAATTTATCTCAACTCTTCGTTCTAGGACCACATAAGACTACAGATTACTGAGACAGGAGACAAGAACCAAAATGAAACTAATGAAATGCTTCCTCATATGTATTCATTTCCTTGAAACAATACAATCAAATGCATGAAATTAAAACATGAAACAACCTAATGTATCAGAACTATTTGTATTAACTTTACACTATTGTTGTTCACATGAGAAGAAATTGTTGAAGGAAAATGGTGTCACAGTCATGGGAATGCAACCAGAACTGGATCCAAGACCTTGGTATCACAGTAATGTGCAAATTTTCTCCAAAGAACTAGAACTTCCCAAAAATTAGAACCTCTAAAAAGAATGAAAGATAGAAAGATATAGAAGAGAAAGAATTTCTGGATCTGATCTTTACTTGACAAGTGTCCACTTGAAATTCAATCTTCTGGCAACTGAAAACTTCCTCCTTCCTTCTCCTATCTAATCTGATTTGATTTCATCATTAATCTGTAACAAACTTGCCAAATATCCTTGCCTAATGATGAAATCCCTTTACTTGCCAAAATATATGAAATCTTCATGAAATGCTAAAGGAATCAAACATTAACTGATTTGAAATTAATTCAATTCGACCCCAACTACATTTTTACTGTCTTTTAACCATATCCATGTCATCATTATGTTAGGAATCAATTTTGAACCTCCATACCTGAATACGGTTGCAGAAAAGGAACCTGATAGAAAACCTCATACTGCTTGAACAGACAGATTCTTGTGCAGAAACTAACCTCAATATTGGAAAATTTAGACTTTCACAATTTCGACGGTATATGATAAGGCATACTTTGCCTTCCAAAAATGCCCAGAATCTTGATTTGAAAAACACTCCTCTGGTAGAGATATCAGGTCTGCACATCTTTGAATTTTAAAAACCAAAATTTTAAATATTCTAAAGTCAAACTTTAGAAAAAATCTCATTTGATTTTAAAACTTGACGTGGGCATTTTCAACAAAAATAATAATAAAATATTATTATTTTAAACTCTTCAATATTTCCCTGACCCTTTTAATCTATGGTCAACCTTAAGTTTGACTAGTGCCACATGGCATCTTTTGATTGGACCGCTTGTTGCATCTGCCATGTCATTGAACACGAGACCTATTGCCACATGTCATCTTCTCGCTAACTCACTATGCTAAATCTCGTGCATCTTTCGCTTGGCGAGTAAGCGAGGACCTCTGGATGTGCCACGTGGCACAATCTCATTACAACCAATCTGATCACGCCATATCACCTCCTACTCGCTCAACCATCTACCACTTGGCCCTACTTGATTTATTGTTGGATCAAAAATGGGACCCACGTTAAATTTTACATTGGCTTTTTCTTGTGCCGGGCTTTGGAAATTTTCTGGCTAGTCGTTACCTTGCTAGCTGGAATTTCTCACCACTTTTCAATGGCAAGGTAGCGAGTCGTTGGATTTTGGACCTTTTCAACAACTTACCTCCTTGCTGACATCACCAACTTAGACTGTGCATTTGTTTAAAATATTATACTTATTTTCCAACTAGCTGAATGAACGAGACCCACTTGCGAGCTAACGACTTTCCCAAAAGCCTCTTTCTTTGGACACATAATATTAGTAAGGACTTGCATTTAAAGATTCAAAATAACTTCCATATAATCAATATGGGATTAAAAACTTAAAGAATGTGCTACCCATGGATTCCTTTTTTTGACTGCGTTCTTTCTTTAAATGTTGTAGCTTGGGAGCTCCTTTGTTCTCAAAATGTGTGAAGTGCTTTCATTTCTTGCTATTTTGTGGGCTTACTACTCCTTCTTGGAATCTCTTTTCAAACCGTTGACTATGTTTCCTTTAACTCCAGACGCTGCCTTCTTCTTTAGCGTGCTCCTGTCATGCTTCTTGCTGTGAGATGCCTCCCTCAAGCCATTGCTTCATTTGATGCTACTTTGTGGGAACTCCTTTTTTATTTTAAGAATTCTCTGACTAGCGAATTAAAATTTGTATTTAGCCGATTTCTAATGGAGGCTTGGACTTCTTTAAATTTCTTGATGTTCCTTGTAACTGGCGTAGCTACTCCCTTGTCTACTGAAATGTGGCTCTTTCCTTGCTTCAAATGCCAATTTCTTCTCTCCAATGCGTTGGCTCTGTTCTTAGCATGTGTGGGCAGCTTTCTTGTGTGGAGATGACTCTATTTCCTAAGCATCTTTATGGGTGCTACGGCTTCTCTTTTGAAAAATGCATATCAATGCTCATAAACTCCTCTTTGCAATACAATTCTTAAAAATTATCATTGCCCTTTGAAAAGTTCTACAAATCAAGGGGAAAATAGGGATGTTTCAGAAAGAAAAGATCATAGCTACATATGTAGAATTCCCACATCCGGATCCCATATTGAGATGGTGTGGTAGTTGGCCTCTCAAAATCTAGAGGCGCTTTGCCGCGATGAAGGTTATAAGACAACTATGGGTTGTGGATGTAATTTCCCTACTACTGACTTCTTCCATTATGCATTGTAACTTTGATAGTAAATCTTCTACATGCCCTTTTGACATTTCTAATTGGCTTATCCAATGTAATTGATCTTGTGCATGTAGACTTAACAAATCTTTCATCACCACTAATCCATCACTTCTAATTTTCAATCCTTATAAAATGACAGGAACTCTTTTGGACTTGTTTCAACACTTCAAGGAGGACATTCACATCTATACCCCTTAGGTTATGTTATCTTTGCTTAATGCAATTTATGACATGTTCAACCTTCAACATTAGTCAGCAATCCATTTTTTGTAATCTCCTCTCAAGATTGGAGTTGAACATATTTGGGCAACACACCATATTCCCTTTTAAACTTACATCAATCTTTAAGAAACAACGATCTCCTCTCCTTCCAAAAAAAATGTGATTTTGTTCTTTCTGGCTGATTTTTATTCCATGATATCTTGTTCTTCTGATGAATTTAGCTTGGCTCCAAAGTGGGTCCGGCTAAAAAATTTAGTTTTCGAACAATTAACATCTCAAAGTGGCCTACTGAAATGTCTGACATTAACTGGATTCAAATTTGATCACTGTTCTGCCATTAAAACTTATTTTAAAATATTTCCACATCACTGTGAAAACTGTGTCAAGATGCCTATTGTCTAGCTTTAAAAACTGATCAAATCACCTGATCATGCCCTGAAATTGAAAACACTACATCTATGCTCCACATTCTTGCATCCTGTCAGATCTCGTCTCATGATGAATTCAGGGTCAAAATAAATTGACCATCAAATTCACCCCTTTAGAATTACCTACACCAACATGTCAGAATACCATAAACTGGGTTTGGATTTGGCTCAGAAAACTAGGAAAATGAGCACATGGGGAAACAAAAATTGGGACGTTGGCTCTATGTCACAAGATGAATATGAATATGTGATTTAGGCTCATGACGAATAACTGGGTGCAAATGGTGAATGTTCAAAGTGGGCTACTTGGATTTTGCAGATTGAGGCAATTGCAGAAAAGTGATTTTCGCAAATGAAATTGGCCTGGAAAAGTGTGTATATGGATTTGTCAAGACTTGTAAACTGACACACTTGAAGTATTTTTAGTGGAAAACATAGAGGTATAATCTATTCAATCTCACCAATCATGGATTAGGAGTTATAATTTCTCGAACAGAGGTTCCAATCAATCTGCAAATACTGACACCAGTAAAACTTTAGAAATTCCATTTGGAATCGCATTTGAAAACTAATCAAACAGATTCGTCGAGAGCTAAAGCTTGAAACATGACAAGTCTTTGACACTTACAATGCAATGCAATAGGAATTTCAACATTTGGATCAACTGGTAAAAAGTTACAACACATCAAATAAGGCTTCCCAAAATTTTGAATATTTTGCAAAAACATGAAAATAGTGACTGACCAACTTCGAGGGATTCAAAACCTAGTCAGACGAAGTCAAAATGACTCAAAATCTGAAACATAGGTTCTTGGGTATGGATACTAGATAATCTCAAAGTGGCAAGCCATGACACATTTTTGGGTGCGAGATATTCAAATGCAAACACAGCCTCCTGTCGCTGTCTGACACTAGGGGTAAAATGCAGATTTGAAATGCACTCAAAACAAGACTTCGCAGAATGGTTCAGAATGATGCTTTAACTTCATGGAACACTTAGACGCACTAAATAAAAGGTGCTAGAAGCATAAAACATCTCATAGGGTTCAAAGGTACAACTGGGTACATAAGCTTCACAAAGCATTTATAGACCTCAAATTTCTCAATGGTGCTCAAAATGTGGGCTACAATTTTTAGCGCCAATAGAGAAAACAAAAAATGGAGGAAGAAATAAAAATAAATGGAGATGAGAAGAAGAAATGAGAGTAGGATTAGAAGGAAAGTGTGACCAACACATCTCTCACCCTAGGTTCACTAACATGATTAGATGATGATAATCATGTTGGAAATATAAGATAGGCTAGGTTACTGAGAGGGGAGGGGTGAATCAGGAACCAATAAAACTTAATCTTAATTCACCAATTAACCCTTCATATGTATTTTAATCTAATTGCATGCATAAAAAATGAAAGCATTAAAAACTTCATAACACTTTGACACATAATATGGTAACCCATAAACCTTCCAAATAGAAAGTAAAATTGGGGTAGGGATGATAGCCACAAGCTTTAGTACTGTAGTATAAAGTTGGCCTATTAAGGCTTACAATGATCTTCCCTATTAGGAGCAATAAGGACTGTTAAGTCAATCTTGCAAAAGGACTTACAAACATACAATGAAGTATGCACTTAGTGAAGAGATTTAAAAAATACTATTAAGTCTACCTTGTGGAAGGATTTAACTATTCCATTTGTTAGGATGAAACAGTGGTTGAACTTTGATCTATAACTTTGATTTGCTAAACAAGATTCCTTTTTAATGATCACCTTACTATGATAGATAAATCTTTACTACTCCTACTTCTTGTAGCCTTTTCACTTTTTACTTCTAATTCTTATATATGCATACTTCTTATCTCTATATATTATTCTTTGGATGTGATACATATATAGCAATCCAAATTACAATTCATCAAAGTTAGCTACAATACTAGTTTCTCCAAAATATACAAAGTTGGCCTAAGGACTAGTACTCGGGTTCTGAAGACAAACTCAGTAAGGTTCTAACACTCAACAACAATTTTCAATGCTTGGCATCATCATGCACTCAGTAGATGTAGAATCTAATCTCATACTAATCACTTTCAACTAGTCTAAATTTGGTTTGTATTGGTAACTTAGTGAACATTGTGAAACTCAGCATATAAACTAAATTACTTGGTTGATACTACATTGCTTGGTCAAGACTATCACTGTGAGCTTGGTATAAACTAAATCACTTGGTTTACATTGCATATCTCAATCAACTCTAGATTCACATCATTGAAGCTATGAACTTGGTAAACATTAGAGAACTCAGTTTGTACTGAGAAACTCATTAAACACTATGAAGCTTGGTTTACACTAATAATCACCAACTTGGTAGATACTGCTCATTGCAAACTAAATATTGTTCTTGGAACTCGGTAGCAACTGTAGAACTTAGTAGAGCTTGAATTAATTGGTTAATGTACTATAAACTACAAGATAAGATTGGTAGCTACAAATCATTTGATTAAGTGTGTGTGTGTGTGTCATTAATAAACAAACTTGACTATAATGTCAACATATCAAACTAAGTTGATATCATCCCTAAGCAAGATCACCACCAAGAATAAGCACATAAAGAGTTTGGAGAAAAGTCTTATGGATGTAACTAAATAGCTATAAGGAAAATTAATATTTAAATCTCTAGATCCTAATTTAGAGGATAGAGGCAAGGCTATGATTCAAGTATTTGATGCTGAATTCACAAATTTATCAAAGATAGAAATAACTCAACCACAAGTTAAACATGATGTGCAAATGTTTGACACTATATGTGAGAACATCAGAAATGATTTAGAAGCTCTTGATGAGTGCATCAAGGACTTAAGAAGGTTTGAACTTTAAGGCAAGACATTATATTCCAAATGTGCCATGTCCTTTAAATTCACCACGGACATTGATGATAAACTGAGGAAAAAATTAGGTGAAGTGAAAGCATTGGTAGATTGAATGAACAAACCTAGTGTAAATATTCTAGGAATTAAAACATAGATTAGTAAGACTTATGATTAAATAAGTCTATTAGAAGTAAGAAAGGAAAGGATTATAAAGAGGTTCTCACTTTTGAGAGAACATCTATCTATGAAGATAACCATAATTGAGTAGAAATTAGAGGATTGCCTAACAACAAAATCATCATTTCACAAGTTCATTTACTAAGACTTGAATGTAGTGGAGATTGCATCTTATGTGATGTGTTCTCTCCTCAACATTTTAAAGAGAGTAAAAGGCTCATGGAAGAAAAGAATGAAGACTCTAATAGTTAGTTTTGTAGATACATTTCTCACTTATTAGCCTAGTGCAGAGGTATTAAACAAAATTTTTAACATGTAAATAAGTTTGGACACCTTTGTCATTGATGTCAAAGGGGGAGAAGAATACATAAAATTGTATGGGAGAAGAGTACAAAAAATTGTATAAAGTAATAACATATACAGAGGGGGAGAAATGTTACTTATTATTATAGTATTTTTAGGGATATAAGGAAAGATGGTTATAAGTGTAATGATCCAAAAAAAATTGTAATCTTGAAATTTAGTAAAGTTTTGAAGGACTAATTTTGAAACAATAATTGTATAACATTTTGGGACTCAACCAATTTTCCCATATGTTGCCATCAATTCTAAAGGGAGAGATTGTTGGAAATATGGATAAGTAGGATGAGTAAGAGTTTTTATTTATGGAAACATATGATTTTCCAATGAAAGGTGTTGGCTCCTGATTTAACAGTTTTGAAAATGACCAGGAAACCAGACAGATGCATCTAAGGCTAGCAAATTCCTATGACGGACACACTTGACTGTAGTCTTGGGCCAACTATAAGGCTAGACCCTTCTTCTTCTTCAGGCTCAACAAAACCTAGGTAGGTGGACCTATAGATTCTTTATATGGTACCAATTATCAGAGCATATACTGATTCTAATATAAAGTAGATAAAACCCTTATTTCTACTATTAACTCATGTAATAACACAGATCTATAGTAGCAAATTGCAACTCTATGATATTCACAAGCTGAGCGAGGGCATTACATTTAGGTTCTTCAACATAAAATGATGATTTGAATTTTGATTTTATTTTATGTGGGTGGGGAAAGCGGATGAAAACCAAGTATAGACAACAAACTAATGATCCTATAGCTGATTAGTGCCTGATCCATTGGGCAATTCATGAATCTCCCTCATACATTTTGGATATTTGATACTAATTCATATATTCAAATATATGATCTATCCATTCACCTTGTAAATAGACATCAATGTTCAACTTTAATCTCATTCTTACCTGATATCCTCCTCAATAAACCTGCAACCCTGTTGAATCTCTGAAGCATTTACAAAATTCCTTGAATTACAAGCAACAATGAAGCAACATACAACCTTAAAGGACTACAACTATGACCTAGGCTCTTTGTTCGAAGATCATAAAACATTACAACTCATTGAGAATCGAGACAAGATTTAACATGAAACTCACATCTACTATTCTTTGTATTGATTTCCTTGAAATAATACATGAAAATGCATGAAATTGACTCATAAACAACCTAATAAACTAGACTATACAATGAGAAAATGTTGTCATATAAGAGAGAAAATGGCGGGAATGAGAAACTGATGGGATGGAAAGTGGGTATCACAACCAAAGAAAAAGCTTCATGGTCTAGAACTAGCACATCCCAAATCTTTCCATTTGGATTTCACCAATTCCAGGGCCAATTCTACTAAGAGTTTTCATTCCAGATAAAATTTCCAATATTTTCCAACCCCTACAATGAATGAATGAAAGAAAGATATAGCAAGAAGTGAATTCTCAGATCTATTATGCAGCTGACATCTGTCCACTTGGAATTCAATCCCTTACAACTAAAAAACCTCTCTCCTCTTTCCACACATTGATCTGATTTGGTTTCATCATTGCTTTGTAATTGATTTGTAAAATATCTATTGTTCAATGATGAAAACCCTTTCGAGTCACCAAAATCTGATCTAGCTTATGAAATGTTGGTGAAATCCTAATTCAATTGACTTGAAAGTGGTTACATTCAGCCCCAAACTACATTTTCATTATCTTTTATTGATCTTGTAACTGCATTTTCAATTTTGGCTCATTCCAATGAGAAGGCCACAAATTTCACATTTCTGGCTATAACTTGAACCCATGAATTCTTGTGTAGAAATGAACTCCATAATCAGAAAGTTCATCTTCTCACAATTCTAGTGATATATAATATCACATATTTTTCCTTCCAGAAACTCCTTAAAACTCCATTTGAAAATTGCCCCTCTGGTAGAACACTCAGCTGAGTCTGCAATTCTGATTTTAAATTTTCAAAAATTTAAAATTGCCTAAAGTTTGAACTTTAGAGAAAATGCCCCTTTTGACATTAAAACTCCTGCATGTATATTTGAAAAACTATTTTAAAACCACAATTTAAAATCATTTTAATTTTTTCTATATGTCTCAAATTTTGGGTCCACCCAAGTTTTACCGAGCACCACGTGGTGCTTCGGTATTGGTTGACCACTTACTAGTCAGCTTGCATATGATAGCCACATCACCATCTACCTCGGGCCTATGCCACATGTCACCTTCCTGCACTCATGCATGACTTAACCAGTGTGCATCTTCATTAAGTGAGATTGCATCATCTGTCAGATCGTGACATGTGTCATGATCTGAGCATCCACCTTGGTCTGAACTTATGGCACAACCTCACAATGTGTGAGACCCATCGCCATATGTCAACATGCTGCATGCCCACACTTTTTATCTATTATGCATCTCCATTTTGTGGGCATACACGCACCATAGGATTGAGACAAGTGGCAACATCTACTACATTTTCCTTTCACCCACCACATCATCACGTGCGCACATTTGTCTAAAATTTATTAGAGGTGACCTCCAAATGGCATCCACGGCCCCACCACAAGCACATTGCATACCTTTCAAAACACTGTGCCTTTGAAGACATCTTATTATAAGAGTGTTGTTCTATTTAAACAACTAAAAACCTCCTTACCCACCCAATGTGGGATATATGTTATCTCAATGGCTTTTCTCTGCATTCACTAGCCTGTAGGTCCCTTTGCACTATGGGTGTTCTTCAAGTGTGAGTGGCTTCTTTTTTAAAATTGTTGCCTCTCTCTTTAAAAATTTCTGTTGTTCTTTAACTACAGCTTTGTTCCTTCATACATGGCATGAGCTTCATCTTTTATTTTTCTTAGGGTCTCCTCCTAAAGGCATCTCCTTGGCTTAAAAATTGTGGCAGCTTCCTTCTCACATGCCCCATTCTTCATTTTTTTAGTATGTTCTTTCCTTTGATTGGCTGCCTTGCCTAGTCTGCATTTTTTGTATAACCTGGGTAATCACTGGTGCTGGTGAAGGTGTAGATAGAGAAGATCTTAGCCCTATAGGTCCTAGATCTTGTCCATACAAGGATAATCCATGGTGATGAGCTTGTGATTCTATTTGTGTATCACATGTAGGATATAGTGGATCAACTTTGAATGTTGGAGTGAAGCTTGTGCCTAGTTGTGAATGACTAGAACTAGAAAGAGGTTGTGTAGCCATCTTTCCCCATGTCCTAGGAGTTGAATTAGGTGCACAATTTTTTTCTTGTGATTTTTATTCAAATAATGGAAGAATACTTTGATCAACCAAATACTTGCGAAGATGGCCAACAACCATCTCAAATGCCTTTTGCACCTTGGATTCTTCACCTTGAATTTCTACAATTTGATCATCAGGCAAAGCACAAAATGACAAGTCATCTGGAGGAATGATGCATACATTAGTAGCAAAACCATCTTGAATGGATTTGATTTAGGAACCTTGTTTTCCAATTAAGCTTCCACCTTGTGATGATGCAACCAAGAGTCAAGTTAAAATCGGTACCATTGTTGCTTTAGCACCTGTACTGTCACCTTCACCTTCCTAGAGATGCCTTCACATATGTTGCATTTTCTTCCTATTTGCAATGTGGAATCCCCTATATTTTCTGTAGGTGTTCTTTCTATATGCTAAGCATGAGCTTCTATACATGGAAGCTCCCTTCCCTTGTGCTGGGCTTCTTCCTTTTTTCTAACATAACCAATGTGGATTGCTCTGTTCGTACTGGCAGCTTGGTCTTTTCTAATTGAAACTGTGACTTAGATTTCCCTACCTCATGCATCTCTTTATTCCACAATGTGTGGGTCTTCTTTGCCTCTCCATTGTACATCAATCCACTTTATTAATGTAATTACATTAGGAAAGTATCCCCTTGCTACTCCACTTTCAAGAAGCTCAAGTGCCTCTCTTAGTTCTCCCACTCTACAAAATCCACTTATCAATGTATGGCATGTAACTTCACTTGGTTCACATCTCTGATGCCTCATACTCAAGTAATGTGATCAAGTAGAGAAAGTGCTTTTATCAATATACCAAAAGTGTATACATTTGGTTTGATCCCAAAGCTCATCATTGTGTTTCTAAAGAAATGTTTTTCAACATAAAAAATTGTGCTTACCAAAAACATTCAGAACTACATAATAAACTTTAATAGTTGGCACGCATCCAAGCTCTTCCATTACATCCAATACATGTACTACTTCATTTTCCATTTTAGCTTGACTGTAATCATGAACCATTGTGCAGAAAATGGTTTCATCTAGTGAACAACTTCCCTAACTTTATTACGAATAACCCTCTCTTCACGAGTTAAAAGATCATCCAAATGAAAATAATCAATCAGATACTAACATTCAATGAGTCACAGTTATTTCAATCTCCCAAAATATGCACAATCCCACACCTATCAGCCTGATGCAATTAGTCAGGCCCCAAAGTGGGTCTGGCTATTTTTTTTTTTTCAAACAACTGAACTGCAAAACTGACTTATTCATCCTCCAGTGCTGATTTGAAACAAATTTGACCAATGATCTACCATTAAAAACTCATTTTGTCACTTTATTTCAACATGTCAATTTTGTGCCATGAGGTCCATTGACCGGCCTTAAAAACTGATCCAAATGCTTGATCGGGCTTTGCGATATGACACACTGATTCTTTGTTCCACATAATTTCACCTTGTTGAATCTCATCTCATGAAGAATTTGGGGTTAAAAGATAGTCCAGAACTGCCTGCAAGTAAACATGTCAGAAAACACTAAATTGGGTTTAGATTTGGCTTTGAAAATTGGGCAAATTGACACTTGGGAGAACAAAAATTGGGACGTTAGTTCTCTGTCATGAGATGAGTATGAACTTGTGAATTGGGCTTATGAAAAATAACATGACAAAAATGGCAAGCAGTCAAAGTGAGCTACTTAGAATTTGGTAAACTGGAAACACTAACAGAAAGCAATTTTTGGAAACGAAATGGACTTGGAAAAGTGTGCATACAGATTCGTTATGACTTGCAGACTAACACACTTGGACTATTTTTAGTGGAAAACATAGTGGTACAATCTTTTTGATTTCACCTATCATGAATTTTTAGTTATAATGTCACAAATAGGGGTAGTAATTAGTCTGCAAATACTGACACCAGTAAAAAGATAGAAGTTCCTCTTGGAATCGCATTCGAAAATGTATCAAACAGATTCGTCATAAGCTAAAATTTGAAACATAACAAGTCTATGATGTCTAAAATGAAACACAATAGTAATTTTAGTACTTTGGTCAATTGGGTCAAAGTTATAACTCGTTAAACAAGGCTTCCAAGAATTCTAAATATTTTGCAAAATCACAAAAATAGTAAACTACCAAATTTGAGGGATTCAAAACCTAGTCAAACAAATTCAAAATGACTCAAAATATGAAACATAGGTTCTCAACTATGGACACTAAACACTCCCAAAGCAGAAAGTCACAAAAATTTCTTAGGTGTGAGATATTGACTTGCAAACATAGCCTACCGTCCTTGTTTGACATTTAGGTGAAAATGCAGAATTGATAATTGCTCAAAACATGACTTCACAAAATGGCTCAAAATGTCAATTTAGCTTCATGAAACAAGTAGGAATACTGAATGGAAGGTGTTAGAAACATTAAAAATCTCATGGGGCTCAAAGGTATAGCTGGGCACAAACTCATTAAAAGCATTTATGAGGCTTGATTTTCTCAATGGTACTCAAAATTGGGAAGGCAATTTTGAGTCACAATAGTGGCTCTATCTAGGGATGCATGCCCCTTGGGCACATGGAAAGGATTCAGATCTTTGGAAGAAGCACACCACACACTTGAACTTCAAAAACTCTCTCAATCAACTTTATTGAAAATAGGGAAAAACTACACTACTATGTACAAGTGATGGCCCTGGGCCACCAGAAAGTTTTCAAAACTTCTTACCTTTGTCAAAAACCTGATTCTTATTTACATCTCTATGAGGTAAGCTAGAATTATCTTTCTCAATTTTACCAATTAGATTAGCATCTTGGATCATACAACTTGGCAAAACAAAATATCTTTCTTCATTCTCATAGTGCATATACAAATAAGCATTAACTTCTACATCATGCTCACTATGAAAATATATATCAACATGCTCTTGATTATACACACTGAACTGAGAATCAAAATCCAACAATGATTCATGCATGCTGATCGGAACACAAAAATTTCATATTCTACACCATTCACCAAGTTGCATCTACCAAAAACTTGCAACTTACCTTGTGTCTCTAGTTGTGAAGAATACATGAAATCTGATTGTTGCCTACTTGCAACCATGTTACTCATTGAATAAGATTTATCCTTTGCTGAAACCTCTTCACATTCTTTAAACAACAGATTAGTTATCAAACATGAAACTCATTCTGAAAGTGCTGATCTAAACTATGCTGATCACAATCATTTTCTTCATCTAACTGAATGTCAGAATAAACCTTGAACTTATGTTTACAAGACTTATCAGCATATAAAGAAAATCTATAATTTGATTGACAATATTCACTATTTTCCTCTTCATTACATGAAACATCAAAAGAAAATTCAACAAGATCAACATAAAAAGAATCTAAAATAGTATCAAACTTCGTTTCACTAACATTCCCCACATCCAACAAATTGTCATGTGCAAAGACATTTGAGGTATTGTCATCTACACCTCCAAAATTTGATAAGGATTGTTTGGATTCCACATCTCTTTCTACATCAAACTTTGGTGAAGTAACTTTATTGAATGAAGAAACATTATGATGGAAACTATGAAGATCCTTAGAAACACTTGCTTTTCAAAATCATGAGCCAACAAAATAGAGATTTCATTAGAGCTCAAGAAGACTGCTTCACAAATCTTCTCCCGACTGTGATTATCATCTAGATAACATTGAGGACTTACAATAGCAAGATCATTAGTATAACAATCTAAAAAATCAGAATTGTTACAACATTCATTCTTATCATAGCAATCACTACCTTTACTGTTGTTACATAATTCCTCAACTTCATATTTACCATAACCAAGTTTATTTTCATTTTCATATCCATCTTCCTTATGTTGATTGCAATTTCCCAATTCATTAACATTTGAATCCTTCTCTTCACATTCGAAAGACAAATGATCTTTATATATAGATTCATTATATTCATTACTACCTTGACTTTTAGCACACTCATTATCATTAGAAGATATAACATGAAATCTATAATCACCACTTTCCATCTCCTCAATGAATCTTTCAATTTGCAAAAACCTTTGTAATCTTATAGGTGCTGGCCAATTGACTGAATTAGGTACTTAACATCAAGGAAAACACTAGGCAAGATAGATTCCTCAAGTCTACAATGAAAAGGTATCTTGCTGATTACTGATTTAAGCCTTAAATAACATTGTTCAGCACTTAAACCCTGAGAATTTCCTACCTCAATTCTTATAAGATTGACAATCCTTTTTTAGACCAATCTATTCAACATAGCAATGTTATTATTCATAGTTTCTAAACTCTCAAAATTTGGAAAACTAATGTCAAATCTAAGATCTAATTCCATTGATTGTTGTGAAGTTTGATGCTCCTGATGGAGGTTTTTGGGATGGAGTCTCTGAGAAGCGTTGGCTGCCGGCTGGGCTAGGGTTTTTCCCCTAGCCTGTTCTTGGTGTTTGATCTTTACTATTTTTCTGTTCTGTTTGGATTGTTAGCTACTGGACATAATTTGCGTCGGTATTTTTGGAGATCTTCTGTAGTCAATTTTGGATTGGGGGTTTTATTTTTTGCATGGTAGGGCCTGGGATTTCTTCTCCATTGGTGAGAACAGATGGTTCTTCTCCAACTATGCATGCAATGCGATCTGAATCATTTTATTCAGGGGAGAGCTCCAAGCTGAAAAAATTTAATGGTTGTCTTTCGTGTAGCCATGATTGCCTTATTCTGGTTATTCCTCCAACAGCTGTAATGGAGGACATTGATTATTGGACCAAGCATGCTTTGATATGAAAATTTCTTGGAATTCGGATTTCCCTATCCGCTCTTAAGGCCTGGAGCTGCCGCTCTTGGTAGGTGGAAGGTGATATGGAAATTATGTTGGCAGGGAATAGTTATTTTTTTGTTGTATTCTCTTGCATGTCTGATCGTGATCGTGTTTTTGAAGGAGGCCCTTATTTCTACAACAATGTGGGGTTATTTGTCAAACCTTGGCATTCAGGTTTTAATTCTGCTGAGGATCTCCCTTCAACAGTGCCAGTTTGGGTTCGCTTGCCTCGTCTTCCCTTGGAATTTTGGCGTGAAGACATCCTTCGACAAATTGCTGCTTTTTTGGGGAAGTAAGTTGTGATCGCACATCAAACCCTCGATAAAAAGGTTATTTCTTTTGCTAGAATTTGTGTTGAAATTAATTTGAATAACCCATTACCAGATTCTTTGGAAATTTGTCTGGGGGATTCTTCTTGGCTGCAACAGTTAGATTATGAATCCCTCCCTTTTCATTGCTGGATTTGTCATGAGTATGGTCATTTAATGTGGCAGTGCCCCCGTAACTCAAGTTTCAAAGGAGTGGATTGATCTACAGCTAGAAATGCTGGTGGTTTGGCAGATACTACAGGGAAAGGACAATCTCAAATGGTTAATACTACCAAGGGGATGAATCCACAAGATGCTATAGGTAAGGGTAAGGCTCCAATGTAGGATAAGGATGGATTTACCCCTATTCATCCTTGAGCTAAGGGACGTGGTCAAAAGAGGCCTTTGAAAGAAAGATTATCTAATTCAGGTTTTAACCGTTTTGAGGTGCTGGATAGTATGGTTCTAGAGGAGGGTATTCCTCCTCCTATCTCTTCTGATCCAACTTGCCCAGATGAGAGATCTGTTCCTAATGATGCTTGTGGGGCATCTCAAGTTGTAGTATATTAGAATTGTGAGGTTCCTGTAGCTCCTGTGACAGTGGCTCTGGTGACTCCTACAGTGTTGGAAGATGATGATGTTGTTTTGGCTAACTTGGTTAAGGATGTGCTACCATCAGGTAAGGGCAAGGGATCTCCTCTCCCCTTAGGGTTGCTGCCTCGACCCTTTAAGCGGGCTTCTTCTTCTCCCCCTCTAAGGAGTGGGCACAAAACAGACCAAGAGAATATTAAACTCATAGGAGATATATTGATTGAGTCTAGTTCAGTGAAACCTTTGGATTCTCATTTTCCCAAATCTACCCAATGATGATTATTCTCTCATGGAATGTAAGGGGGTTGAATAACATCCCTAGACAAAAGGCTATTCATAACTTGGTGGTTGATCAT
Organism: Cupressus sempervirens; assembly: GCA_028749045.1. NCBI lineage: Eukaryota > Viridiplantae > Streptophyta > Pinopsida > Cupressales > Cupressaceae > Cupressus > Cupressus sempervirens. The sequence goes on from CM053792.1 coordinate 241,542,503, forward strand.
AGTCCTGATGTTTTTTGTATCCAAGAGACTAAGCTCTCTGTGGAGTCTATGGTCCAACATGCCTCTAGTATTTGGTCTCGTGGCCAATGCCAGTGTGTTGGGGCAACAGGCAGTGCTGGTGGTTTAGCTATATTTTGGGATCCTCAAAAAATTTCTCCTCTTGGCTGGATGTCTTCTCGCTCAACTCTCTCTATGGTAGCTTCTGCTCTAGACTCAGGAGAGGTAATCATGGTTACTAATGTGTATGCACCTATTGATCTTGTGGGAAAGGAGGAACTTTGGGAACATATTCAATATGTTAGAAATTGTCATCCTTATCATCCTTGGGTGTTAGCAGGGGACTTCAATTCAGTTTTAAGTCTGGAAGAGAAGCATGGTGGTTTGGCTAGATTGGGGCCTTCTTCTTCTCTTCTTCGGCAACACATATCTCTTTTGCATCTCTTTGATGTTAAGCCTTCTAATGGCCTCTATACCTGGAATAATCACAGGACTGGTGTTGCTACTATCTCAGAACGCCTAGATAGATTTCTTGTTTCTTGCTTCTGGCTTAGTGGCACCCTTACTATCTCTTCATAAATCCTTGATTGGAGGGGTTCAGATCATTGGCCAATCAAATTTTTTGCTATAGGGGCTTATGTTTTGAAGCATCCTCCTTTTAAGTTCCAGTTGATGTGGCTTCGTGACTCCTCTCTTCATGATTTTGTTTTTTGTTGGTAGAAAGATGGTGCCCCTACATATGGTACTGCAATGTTCTCATTTTCTAAAAGGCTTCAATATGTTAAAAGGCAGCTCAAGATATGGAATAGGGAATGCTTTGGGAATCTTCACTTTATGAAGAGGCTTGCTCAAGAAAATCTTGATGTCATCACAAGGGAGATTAGAGATCGAGGTTTCTCGGAGGATCTTGGCCAGGCTGAATCCCTTGCTTCTAGAGCTATAGAAGAATGGGAACTTCGAGAAGAAATTTTTTGGAAGCAAAAGGCTCAAGTTGATTGGCTCCAGGAAGGTGATCGAAACACTGCCTTTTTCCATAAAATAGTACAATCTCACTGAAATCAGAGCACTATCTCTTCTTTGGTTAATTCTCAAGGTATCCAACTGAATTCCTTGCCAGCTTTGTTCCAGGAGGCTATTTCATACTTCTCTACCCTCTTCTCTGAGGACTCTCCTCCTGCTGATAATGAAGAAAATATTATTTTGTCTTGTATTCCTTCCCTTATCACTCAGGAAATGAATGATTATCTCATGCATCCTATCTCTTTGGAAGAGCTGGAGGCGGTGGTCTTTGGCATGCCTAAGTGGAAGGCTCCTGGTCCTGATGGTTTTCCAGTTGAATTCTTTTAGGAATTTTGGGACATCATTAATCATGATTTTTTGGAGGTGGTTAAAGAATCCTATGCTAGCAAGTAGATGCTTCGAGCTTTGAACTCTACATTCTTGACTCTTATTCCTAAGAGAGAGGGTGCTAATCAATTGGAGTTTTTTAGACCAATTGCCTTATGTAATGTGGTCTACAAAGTTATTACTAAGATGATTGCTGAGAGACTGAAAAGGTGGCTTCCCATTATTATCTCAGAAGAATAAGGTGGTTTTGTCACTGGAAGACAAATTTTGGATGGGGTGGTTATTACTACTGAGGCTATTCACTCTATGGCTACTTCAGGGGAGAGAGTCATGTTTGTTAAGCTGGATATGGCTAAGGCCTATGATAGAGTTAAATGGAGCTTCCTAAGGAGTATTCTTCTTTCTTTTGGATTTAGCTCTGACTGGGTGAGTTGGATTATGAGTTGCGTTACTTCTGCCTCTTTTTCTATTCTTATTAATGGTCAACCTTCACAACTATTTGGTGCTTCTAGAGGCCTCTACCAGGGTGACCCTCTCTCCCCATATCTATTCATCATCATGGCTAAAGGCTTGGGAAAATTCATTAAGCATCAGGTGTCCTAGAATTCTATTCAAGGCTGGCGGTGGGGTAATGGCTTACCTTCTCTTTCGCATCTTTAATTTGTTGATGATTCTTCTCTTGCCGGTCTTGCTAGGATCAAGGAAGCTGAAGCCTTCTGACATGCTTTGGATGTTTATTTGGCAGCTTCAGGCCAGAAAGTTAATGACCATAAATCTTTCATTTACTTTTTTAACACTCCTAATTCTATTCAGCACAGGATTGTTGGTATCCTATGGTTTCAGATAGGTTCACTTCCTTTGACTTATCTTGGCATTCCTATTGTTGTTTCCAGGCAGCCACGTCTCTTTTGGCAAAATTTGATTACCAAGCTTCAGGATAAGGTAAATCATTAAACTCATAGATGGCTTTCTACTGCTGCCCGGGTTACTCTTCTTCAAGCTGTTATCCAAGCTCTTCCTACTTATAGAAGCATGGTTCATGCTGCACCTACTTACTTTCTCAAGGAGTTTGATGCTCTTTCTTGACAATTCCTTTGGAGTGGTAATTTGTGTAGTACTAAATGGATCTTGGTTAATTGGGAAACTATTTGTAGGCCTAAAAAGGAGGGTGGTCTTGGTCTTCATTCTGCTCTATTGAGTAGACAAGCTTTGGCTGCTAAACTTTATTGGCGATGGTGCTCTGGACAGCATCAACTTTGGGCTCGTATTATCACTCATAAATATTTTCATGGTGCTGATCCTTGCTCTGTTTCTGCACTTCCTCTTGAAGGTCGTGGCTCAATGGTTTGGCATACTTTGAAGACAGGTGCGATGTTGGTGAAGAGGGGTCTGTTCTAGATATGTAAATGAGGTTCTCAGGCTTTGTTTTGGTCTGATGCTTGGGATGGATTCCCTTCCATTTTATCCATATACCATCATCTTCAGCCTCTTTGTGACTCTTTTCTGGCCGCTGGATGGGATAAAGTGGCTCATTACAAGACTCCTTATGAATTGGGACCTGTTGTTGGTTATAGATGGAAGCATTCCTCTGATTGGCCTCCTAGAGGTACAAACATGGATCGTCAGGAGCTTTCTCAAATTTTGGCCTCTAGAGAGTGTTCCTCTTTGCTTGGTCCAGCTGTATTGGCTTGGGGCGGTACCTTGTCTAGTAAATATCATGTCTCTGCTAGGTATCAGGAGATAACTAGACAATTATTTGGGGATGCTGAGGTCCCTTGGTGGAAGCAAGTCTGGAATAAAGTTTCTTGGTCCAAGTGCAATTTTTTCATGTGGCTAGTGGCTCACAACCATTGTCTTACCTAGGATAATCTTTGTAAACATGGATTTCAGGGCCCCTCTTATTGTGTTTTGTGTGGTAATGGAGAGGAGTTTGTCTCCCATCTGTTCTTCCATTGCTCCTATTCTACTCAGATATGGCACCTTTGGTGGAGCGCTTGGAGTTGCTCTTGTTGGCATGCTTCCTCTTTGCCTGAGTTCTAGGCTCGCTTGGGTAGTGCTCCCTCCAAGTCTTCGTCTCTCCATGCTGCTTGGATTGCTGGCCCATCTTTCATGCTTTGGCATATCTGGTTGGAGAGGAATCGTCGCATATTCCAAGATGTTCGTCTTGGTGTTTTGCATCTTTGGTGGAAAATATCACATTCTCTCTAGGAAACTATTCTTGTGAAGTGTGAGCTTGATGGGGGTGTGGATCCGGTTGATCTTGCTATCTATAATCGCCTCAATTTTCATCTGCAGGATGGGGTTGCGACTCATAGATTTCCTTCTATGTCCAGGAAGCTTCACCATCAGAGGAAGGGTCAGGTTAACCGAGATGGGCACTGAACTCCTCCTCCCTGTGGAGTTCTGAAAATTAACACTGATGGTTCTTCTCGTGGGAATCCTGGTCTAGCCGATATTGGCAGAGTGGCTCGTTGTAGTTCTGGGAATGTTAAATTTTTCTTCTCAATTCATAAGGGTGATTATACTAACAATCTCATGGAAGCTCAGGCTATATTATATGCTCTGGAACAGTGTTGCTTGTGGGGATGGAGTAAGATTATTTGTGAGTCTGATTCCCAGGTGGTGGTGAACATGCTTTCTTCACAAGAGCTTGAGGATGTTAGTTGGCAGCTGGCCACTGTTGTTAAGCAGATTCTTTTCTTCTCTTCCTCTTTTCAGTTCATTAGGTTCAAGTATATTCTGTGAGAATGGAATAGACCTGCTGATTGTTTAGCCAAATGGGCTTCTAGTCATGATCCGGGTTGGAATATTAGGGATAGGGGGCAACTGTCCTTTGAGATGGTGCAAGAATTTGATGATCTTGTTGCTCAGGATCGATCTCCTTGTTGAGCTCTCCTTGTTGTATTCCTTTCTGTCTTAATAAACTTTTACCCCTCTTTTTGCAAAAAAAAAAAAAAAAAAGATCTGATTCCATTATAAAACAAAATTTCTACATCTTCCTTCTAGTGCTGAAAATTGTTGAATAGAGGCACTAATTCTAACATTTGATTTACATAAAAAGAAAACATGAAAATAAAAATACCTCAAGTGCTGATACAAACTTCGATCTACTGATTTGGCATAGGTGTAAGACTGAAACTCTTTACACTACTAATCAAACTTTATAGAGCCGCCACCTCTTTGCAAGAGGAATAAAATAATCACTCTTGTGATCTACTTTTACACTTCACTTTCTTATAACAACAGAATGCAAAAAAAACTTTAAGAAATTATCAAGAATTTAAAACTTCCTTTTCAAGATACTATCAAAAGCTTCAGATCTGCCCATACAACTAAAAATCCTTCAAATTTTGCAATGAGAATCAAACTAGGAACATATTGGTACAGATATTTGAGAGTCGCCACTCACTTATGTAAGAAATAAAACATAATTTTTCACTTCAAAAATCTTAACTAGACCTTCAATGTAGGAGAAACTTGTAGATCATTATCATCTTGAAAAGAATTTACTCTTTATAAATCGATTCTTGACTCTGAACTTTCTCAATAGCACTTGTTAAAATGGAATCAATTGAAGGTAGACCTATAACAGTCATACAACACAATTTACATCCAATTTCACAACATGTTGTTGTCCATGAATAAAACTTCACTGGCAAACATAAAACATCAATAGAGAAATGGTAAACACCTCACACAACCCTGTTGTTGTAACATATCCTTCCTATTATATTGAATCTTCCTCAAACTCTCAAGGTTTGTCTACCATTTAGATTCAATACAACTCCCTAGTAGAGTCACCATTTTGTTGGCTGACTTGGATGGGAAAAAACCCAACTAAGAATAGGATTCAAAATATTCAACTTATATTAGAGATTCTTGTCCTTTTCACAATGAATTACTTCATAGCTTCCCTAATAGAGTTGTCATTTTGTTGGCTGACTCAGATGGGCAAAAACCCAACTGAGAAAAGGACTTGAAATATTCAACTTATTCCAGAGATTCTTGTCCTTTTCATAGTGAATTACTTCATAGCTTCCCAAGTAGAGTCACCATTTTTTTGGCTGACTCAGATGGGAAAAAACCCAACTGAGAAAAGGACTTGAAATATTCAACTTATACCAGAGATTCTTGTCCTTTTCACGGTGAATTACTTCACAACTTCCCCAGTAAAGTCATCATTTTGTTGGCTCCTAATTTAACAGCTTTAAAAATGACCAAGAAACCAAACAAATGCATATAAGGCTAGCAAATTCGTATGATAGATACACTTGACTACAGTCTTGGGCCAACTATAAGGCTAGACCCTTCTTCTTCTTCAAGCTCTGCAAAACCTAGGCAGGTGGACCTATAGATTCTTTATATGGTACCAGTTATCAAAGCATATATTGAATCCAATATAATGTAGATAAAACCTTTATTTCTCCTATTAACTCATGTAATAACATAGATCTACAGTAGAAAATTACAACTCTATGATATTCACAAGCTGAGTGAGGGCATTACATTTAGGTTCTTCAACATAAAATGTAAAGATGATTTGAATTTTGATTTGATTTTATGTGGGTGGGGAAAGGAGATGAAAACCAAGTATAGACAACAAACTAATGACCCTATAGCTGATTAGTGCCTGATCCATTGGGCAATTCATGAATCTCCCTTATGCATTTTTGATATCAAATACTAATTCATATATTCAGATATATGATCTATCTATTCACCTTGTAAATAGACATCAATGTTCAATTTAAATCTCATTCTTACCTGATATCCTCTTCAAAAAACCTGCAACTCTATTGAATCTCTGAAGCATTTACATAATTCCTTGAATTACAAGCACCAATGAAGCAACATACAACCTTAAAGGGCTGCAACTATGACCTATGCTCTTTGTTCAAAGATCATAAAACATTACAACTCACTGAGAATGGAGACAAGATTTAACATGAAACTCACATATATTGTTCTTTGTATTGATTTCCTTGAAATAATACATGAAAATGCATGAAATTGACTCATAAACAACCTAATAAACCAGACTATACAATGAGAAAATGCTGTCATACAAGAGAGAAAATGGCAGGAATGAGAAATTGATGGGATGGAAAGGGGGTATCACAGCCAAAACAAAAGCTTCATGGTCTAGAACCAGCACATCCCAAATCTTTCAATTCAGATTTCACCAATTCTAGAGCCAATTCTGCTAAGTGTTTTCATTCCAAAGAAACTTTCCAATATTTTCCAACCCCTACAATTAATGAAAGAAAGAAAGATATAGCAAGAAGTGAATTCCTAGATCTGTTATGCAACTAACATCTGTCCACTTGGAATTCAATCCCTTACAACTGAAAAACCTTTGTCCTCTTTCCACACATTGATCTGATTTGGTTTCACCATTGCTTTGTAAGTGATTTGCAAAATATTTCTTGTTCAATGATGAAAACCCTTTTGAGTCACCAAAATCTGATCTGCCTTAGTAAATGTTGGTGAAATCCTAATTCAATTGACTTGAAAGTGGTTACATTTGGCCCTAAACTACATTTTAACTGTCTCTTACTGATCTTTTAACTACATTTTCAATTTTGGCTCGTTCCAATGAGAAGGCCCCAAATTTTAGATTTCTGGCTATAACTTGAACCCATGAATTCCTATGTAGAAATAAACTCCATAATTAGAAAGTTCATCTTCTAACTATTCTGGCGATATATAATATCACATATTTCACCTTCCAGAAACTCCGTAAATCTTAATTTGAAGATTGCCCCTCTAGTAGAACACTCAGCTGAGTTTGCAATTCTAATTTTAAATTTTCAAAAATTTAAAATTGCCTAAAGTTTGAACTTTAGAGAAAATGCTCCTTTTGACATTAAAACTCCTGCAAGTATATTTGGAAAACTATTTTAAAACCACAATTTAAAATCATTTTAATTTTTTCTATATGTCTCAAATTTTGGGTCAACCCAAGTTTAACTGAGTGCCACATGGGGCTTTGTTATGGGTTGACACCTAACTAGTCGGCTTGCATATCATAGCCATGTCACCATCTGCCCTGAGCCCATGCCACATGTCACCTTCCTACACTCCCACATGACTTAACTAGTCTACATCTTCATTAAGCAAGATTGCATTGCCCATTAGATCATGACACGTGTCATGATTTGAGCATCCACTTTGGTCTAAACTTGTCGCACCACCTCACAACGTGTGACCTATCACCATGTTTCGACATCCCGCATGCCCATCCCTTTTATCTAGTGTGGATCTCCATTTTGTGGGAATGCACACACTGTAGGATCAGGACATGTGGTGACATTTGGTGTGTTTTCCTTTTACCTACCACATCATCACATGCACACGTTTGTCTAAAATTTATTAGAGGTGACCTCCAACTAGTATCCATGGCCCCACCACAAGCGCATTGCATGCCTTCCAAAAGAATGTTCCTTTGAAGACATCTTATTATAGGAGTGTTGTTCTATTTAAACAACTAAAAACCTCCTTACCCACCCAATGTGGGATATATGTTATCTCAATGGCTTTTCTCTGCATTCACCGACCTGTAGGTCCCTTCGCACCATGGATGTTCTTCAAGTGTGAGTGGCTCCTTTTTAAAAACTGTTGCCTCTCTCTTTAAAAATTTTCCCTATGCTTTAACTGTGGCTTTGTTTGTTCATACATGGTGTGAGCTTCATCTTTTCTTTTATGCAGGGTCTCCTCTTGATGGCATCTCCTTGGCTTAAAAACTATGGCAACTTCCTTCTCACATGCCCCATTCTTCATTTTTTTAGTGTGTTCTTTCTTTTGATTGGCTACCTTGCCTAGTTTGCATTTTTTGTATAACATGGGTAATCACTAGTGTTGGTGAAGGTGCAGATAGAGAAGATCTTAGCCCTATAGGTCCTAGATCTTTTCCATACAAGGATAATCCATGGTGATGAGCTTGTGATTCAATTTGTGTATCATGTGTAGGATATAGTGGATCGGCTTTGAATGCTGGAGTGAAGCTTGTGCCTATTCGTGAATGACTAGAACTAGAAAGAGGTTGTGCAGCCATCTTTCTGCATGTCCCAAGAGTTGAATCAGGTGCACCATTTTTTTCTTGTGGTTTTTATTCAAATAATGGAAGAATACTTTGATCAACCAAATACTTGTGAAGATGGCCAACAACCATCTCCAATGCCTTTTGCACCTTGGATGCTTCACCTTAAATTTCTACAATTCGGTCATTAAGAAAAGAAAAAAATTACAAGTCATCTGGAGGAATGATATGTACATTAGCAACAAAACCATCTTGAATGGATTTGATTTAGGAACCTTGTTTTCCAATTAAGCTTCAAGCTTGTGATGATGCAGGCAAGAGTTGAGTTAAATTCGGTGCCATTGTTGCTTTAGCACCTGTACTGTCACCTTCACCTTCCTATAGCTACCTTCACATATGTTGTGCTTTCTTCCTATTTACAATGTGGACTCCCCTTCATTTTGGATTTTCTTCATGTCCCTTGTATTTTTTGTGGGTCTTTTTTCTATATGCTAAGCATGAGCTTCTATACATAGAAGCTCCCTTCCCTTGCACTGGGCTTCTTCCATTTTCCTAACATAGCCAATGTGGATTGCTCTGTTTGTATTGGTAGCTTGGTCTTTTTAAATTGAAACTATGAATTCCAATCTTTTTAGATTTCCCTACCTCACATGTCTCTTTATTCCATAATGTGTGGGTCTTCTTTGCCTCTCCATTGTACATCAATCCACTTTATTAATGTAATTACATCAGGAAAGTATCCCCTTGCTACTCCACTTTCAAGAAGCTCAAGTGCCTCTCTTAGTTCTCCCATTCTACAAAATCCACTTATCAATGTATGGTATGTAACTTCACTTGGTTCACATCCATAATGCCTCATACTCAAGTAATGTGATCAAGGAGACAAAGTGCTTTTATCAATATACCAAAAGTGTATACATTTGGTTTGATCCCAAATCTCATCATTGTGTTTCTAAAGAAATGTTTTGAAACATTTCTTTTTTGTGCTTAACAAAAACATTTAGAACTACATAATAAAATTTAAGAGTTGGCATGCATCGAAGCTCTTCCATAACATCCAATACATGTACTATTTCATCTGCCATTTTAGTCTGACTGTAATCACGAACCATTGTACAAAAGATGGTTTCATATAGTGCACAACTTCCCTAACTTTATTACGAATAACCCTCTCTTCGTGAGTTAAAAGATCATCCAACTGACAATAATCAATACAATACTAACATTCAATGAGTCATAGTTATTTCAACCTCCCAAAATATGCACAATCCTGCACCTATTAGCCTAATGCAATTAGTCGAGCCCCAAAGTGGGTCCGGTTAAAAAAAAAATTGTTTTCAAACAACTAAACTGTAAAACTGACTTATTCATCCTCCAATGTTAATTTGAAAAAAAATCAACCAATGATCTGCCATTAAAAACTCATTTTATCACTTTATTTCAACTTTTCAATTTCGTTCCAAGAGGTCCATTAACCCACCTTAAAAGTTGATCCAAACACTTGATCGGACTCTGAAATCTAATACACTGATTCTTTGTTCCACATGCTTTCACCCTGTCAAATCTCATCTCATGAAAAATTTGGGGTCCAAAGATATTCACTATCAAAGTGACGCTTTCAGAACTGCCTACAAGTAAACACGTCAGAAAACACTAAATTGGGTTTGGGTTTGGCTTTGAAAATTGAGCAAATTGGCACTTCGGAGAACAAAAGCTAGGACATTAGTTCTTTTTCATGAGATGAGTATGAACCTGTGATTTGGGCTTATGACGAATAATAGGATGCAAATGGCAAGCGGTCAACGTGAGGTACTTAGAATTTGGTAAACTGGAAACACTAACAGAAAGCAATTTTTTGAAACAGAATGGACTTGGAAAAGTGTGAATATGGATTTGTTATGACTTGCAAACTAACACACTTGGAGTATTTTTAGTGGAAAAAATGGTGGTACAATCCATTTGACTTCACCTATCACAAATTTTGAGGCACAATGTCACAAACAGGGTTACTAATCAATCTGCAAATACTGACACTAGTAAAAAGATAGAAATTCCATTTGGAATCACGTTTGAAAACATATCAAACGGATTCGTCATAACCTGAAACTTGAAACATAACAAGTCTATGATATCTACAATGCAATGCAATAGGAATTTTAGCACTTTGGTCAACTAGGTCAAAGTTATAACTTGTCAAACATGGCTTTCCAAAATTCTAAATATTTTGCAAAATCACGAAAACAGTAAACTACCAACTTTGAGGGATTAAAAACCTAGTCAAATGGATTTGAAATGACTCAAAATATTGAACATAGGTTCTCAGCTATGGACACTATACATTCCCAAAGCAGCAAGTCACAAAACATTTCTGGCTGCGAGATATTGACTTGCAAACATAGCCTCCTGTCGTTGTTTGACATTTAGATGAAAATGCAGAATTCACAATTTCTCAAAACAAGACTTCACAAAATGGCTCAGAACGTGAATTTAGCTTCATGAAAGAAGTAGGTATACTAAATGGAAGGTGTTAGAAACATTAAACACCTCATGGGGCTCAAAGGTACAGCTGTGTACAAACTCATTAAAAGCATTTATGAGGCTTGATTTTCTCAATGGTACTCAAAATCGGGAAGGCAATTTTGAGTCCCAACAAAATGCAAAATGTATATTTGAAGGTTGTATGGTTAGAAATAGATAATTGTGTAAGTGATATATAGTTTTAATAAATAGTGTAGATTTAGTTTTTGATATTGTGAAGTCTAAAATTAAATTTGGAACATGTACAATTAGGTATGGATGGTATAGATACTCATGATGATGTGGTCAAGAGCATAGATCGGTATGGGTAGTACATAACAAGTTACAGGTTAATTTGTAGTAAAGGCATTGAATAGAGCATAAAAAAGTATGATAGAAAAGATTTAATTATGGGTTGAGGAATTGTTTTGGGAACAAAATAATTTCTTGAATAATTAGGGAGGACATCCTAGATGTTAACCCTAAGTTAGCATGAGCTAATTCTTTATTTAGCAAAACATGTGAAAGCATCATGTGAACTGGACATAGTTTTATAAAGAGGAAAGGTATAAGTAAGAAAACATTATTTGTGAAATGGGTGGTGTGATGTGAACTATGATTATGATACATGAACTTATGTGAATACTATGTGATGAAAATTCTAATGAAAGATTAGAGATATGAAAAGTATATCAATTAGTAGTAAGGAGGCTTTTGTGTCTGTCTCTTTTGTATTAAGGCACTATATTTGATAATTGCATGATTGGATAGTGGGCTCTTCTTCCATTCATTTATAATTGTATTACCAGCTCCTAATAGGGTTAAGGCTTTTAACATGACCTAGTCCTCTAAAGAGGATCAAGACACTATATATATTTCATAGACTCCTAACAGGGTCAATATCCTTAACATGATTATTTTGTTTAGTGGATCATTCTATGGGTGCCATCCCCATTGGGGTTTTCCCTTTGCCAGGGTTTCCCTAGTTAGTAAAATATCCAATGTTATGAGTTCTCTTTATGTATGTATTTTTTTACTATTCAACATTGTTGGTTTAATTTAATATGCATATTATAATGCAATTAACAATATTTAGTTATGGGTAAGATTTTTTGGAATACAAATTCACCCCCCACCCCCTCTCAGTATTATCTATTTCTAACAATCCTAATTATTCCTTCTATTGTAAAAAAGAGTGTCAAAATAGATGTACCTTAGAGTAAATTAGATTTCTTATTTATACCCTTATATAATATTCTATACCTTTATTATAGGGTTGTGTAGATGAGTCTTCTAGGGATTGAGTTCAACCCATCTTTCCCAATCCTATGGGTCTCTTTGTGTTTATGATCTTGAGATAAATTGGGACTCACTTGGACATGATATATTTATTGTAGATTGCATGGTCATAACATAAAATTTACTAAAGAGTTTGTTTTCATAGTTACACCTAAAATTCAAAATTTTCATTTAATTTCATTTATTAAATTTAGCATTAAAGTGAAATAATAACTAAATTAGTAGAGTGATTATTGATGAAAGTCAAGGTAAGTGTTCTCAAAATACTTCCAGTTATACTCCACCACCTTGATTTCATTTATTAAATTTAGTGTTGAAGTGAAATAATAACTAAATTAGTATAGTGATTATTGATGAAAGTCAAGGTAAGAGTTCCCAAAATACTTATAGTTATACCCCACTATTGACATTGAGTCAAGTTTGTGAGCTCATTGAATAGTCTACAGTCTTTTACATGTAATTTAGTAGCCACCAAGCTCTATAGTTCCTACTAAGTATTCTAGTGGTTACCAAGGGAATTTAGTTAGTGTGAAGTGAAACAGTTCAAACTGAGAAGAATCAGGTAGTTTGAAGTCCAACAGTTTAACTCAAGCACTTCAGTGGTTACCATGCTTTGTAGTTTCTACTAAGCTAGTAGTTCATTTAAAGAAAAGTTATTGTTAATCGAGCTATATGATGATTAGTGTTTGCAGAGTGTAGTTATGGTAAACATGTAATTTAGTTTATACCGAGTTACACAGTATCTACCAAGTCACTAGTGCAGATTGAGTTCAAGACTACATTGAAGTGATTAGTATGGACTAAGCTTCTATTTCTACCAAATGCATGATGATGTTGAGTAGTTATAGTGGATGTTGAGTATCGGAAATTCACCAAGTCAGTATTTAGAACCCAAGTATCTACATATGGGGCGACTTTGTAATATTGGTGTTAACTTGTATATTGGTGGAATTTGTAATTGTGTAAATTGGATTGATATATATGTAATGTATTGTATCATATCGAAGGTAGTATGAATGTGAAGTTAATGTGAAAAGAAGCATGTCAATGTGAATCAGTAGTCGACAAAGTGTATTATAAGGCCATATCAGTAAAGGAGTAGTAGAGTCATATCTATCACATAAAGGTGATCAATACTTCAAAGAATCTCTATCAGCAATTTAGTTGTAAGTCAGAGATCTACTATTTCATTCTAGTAGGTGAATCAATCCAAATCCTTTAACAAGGTAGACTTAATAGTCTTTTCTCAAATCTCTTAATAGAGTGCATACTTAATTGTGTTTTTTACAAACACCTTTAACAAGGTGGACCTAGCAGTCCTAATTGATCCTAATAGGGTAGATCATTAGAAGAGATCATTGTATGCCTTAATAGGCCATATTTATGTTTTAGTATTGAAGTATTGTGGGTATCATTCCCATCCCAGTTTTACTTTCTATTTCAAAGGTTTTTGGGTCACCAAATTATTGTGTTCAAGTGTTATGAATATTTTATTTTTTCAGTTTCTCATGCATGTAGTTAGGTCTGATTTGATGAACTAAATGGTAATTGGATTATTGCAATTAAGATCTAAATTTGGTAAAGTTTTTGAGGTTACTAATTCACCCCTCCCCTCTCAGTAACCTCGCTAGTCTTGAATATTTCCAACAATTGGTATCAGAGCTTTGTGGTTCTTAGGATAAAGTTTGACAACTTGAGCAAAGATCAAAGACAATGGAGATATTTAGACTTGACAAAGCCATTGAAAATGAAAAGTTGGATCTAGAGATGGCCATTGCACAACTCAATAAAGATAAGGAGAAACTTTCTTAGTCCATGAAAAGAAGGAAGGAACATCCAAATCAAATGAATGATCATCAGTACATTGAAGAAATAATTGAAGACTTTTTCCCTTCAAGCTGTTTAGATGAAGAAAATGATGCAATCAAAGAACTCTTAGAGAAGAATGGTTCCCTGCAATAATAAGTAAGAAAGCTCAAAAGAGAACAAGAAATTTAGTTAGTAAGGCTATGTGAAATCTTGGAACAAAGCAACAAGATGAAAGAAGAAATGGATGGAAGAAACAATGAGATCCAAAACCAATCCCTTCAAAATGTAGATCTTATGATCAAATCTCCAATGCAAATGAGGAAATCAAGAGCTAAAGATAGATCAATAAAAGACTATGAAATGATCTAAATTTGGAAAGAAAAATAAATGAAAGAATAAGAAATGAGCTGAGATCTAAAAAATAAAATTAGTGAAGGATTGAAAAATGACCTAAACACTGAAAAGAAAATCAATGAAAGAATGATGAAATCTCAAGTAGACATGAATTAATTGAATTAGCTAAATGAGCAGAATCTCTATAGACAAAAGGGTAAAGCAAGAATTGGATACAAAGAAGGTGGTGAATCCTCCAAACAAGGTGTTCAAAGGAATCAAAGACCTACTTGCAATCACTATGGTAAGATAGGTCATACATAAAATAGATGTTGGAGTAATGGTAAATGCTATAATTGCAATCAGGATGGTCATAGGGCTAATTAATGCAAAGAGAAACCAAAAGTTGAAGGCAAGTGTCACAAATATTAGAAACAAGGTCACAAGGCATCAGATTGTAGAACTAAGTCATTCAATACAACAAAGCAAATTGTGAAAGCAATATTCAATTGGGACTACAACACTTGATGTAGATCTCATTATTGTGGAGAATATGGACACATTGGCATGAATTTTGTTAAACATCACACAAGGAAAATAGATACCACCATAAGATGTTTTACTTATACCTGTATATGAGGATTAGTAATGCAAATAACACTAAATATCAAATCAAAAGTATTCACAAAATTAAATAAGTGTAACTTCAAGATAGACTAAGATGAGCTCTCAATTGAGAATATGAGCCATTAATGGGCTCTCCCAATGAGAAGCTCTCTTGTTGAGTAGCTTTGTCTAATTAGATAAGATGTATGCTCGATTCTCCAAAGGCTTCAATGGTGTTCTTGATGGATTTTGGCTTGGGTGAATGGATTTGATGTAAAATGGCTTCTCAAAAATGGCATTATGGCTTTACTTCATGATCAAAATGGCATTACTTTGTTACTATGGGTGGTTGTGTTAAAATGGCTTGGGAGAGGATTCCTTAAATAGGCAAAGGGCTTGAGGGATCAAGGGTTAGGATGCAAGGATGGGAGAAAGCTTATGGAAGGTTTAGATTGAATGAGAGGAGAGCACATGGATTGTGCTTCCTTAAAACCAATTAGGGATTGACACATGTCATAAGGTCATTGGTTAGAGAAAGAGGGGACAAAGAAGGCTCAAAGCTCATAAAGACCCTCATAATGGCTTGTAAGAGCAATGAATGGGCTTTCAAGAGTCATTTATGGCTTTGTGGGCTTCATAAAGTTTTATGGTTGGGATATTTGTGAGAGAGTTGAGATATTTTGAGTTGGGCTGGATTAAGAAAGTCTTAAGCTTGACTTAGGAATGTGCAAATGATTAAGGCTTGGATTAGGCTTGGGTTAAGATTAGATTAGGCTTGTTAGAGATGGGCAAGTGGATGGCATTTAATGAGGGTGGGTAAAGGAGGAGATATTTTTTGGCTTTGGCTTGGGTTAGCAAGTCTTAACCCATGTTTAGGGAATGTGACAAGGTTGGGGGGGATTAGGATTAGGGTCAAAGATAAGGATTGACATCTTCTAGAAGAGTCTAGGCTTTGGATGAGGATGAAGACTTTCTAGAAGAGTCTAGAACTTCCTAGGATGAGGATAAATAAGGTTTTTAGGAAATAAATAAAGTTTTATTTATTTCAAGGGTTTGGGTTGAGGAGATATTTATTAAAATATTTTTAATAAATATGAGGATTAATATTTAATCTTAATTAAATATTTTGAGTTGGGATTAGGGGTAGGAAACGATGGGATTAGCCTTTAATCAAAATTAAAGAAGGATTAGAAGATTTTGGAAGAGGTTAGTGGTCTTAAGGAAATTGGCCAAGTTTTGGGCAAAAAATAAATAAATTATTTGTTTTGGATTTTTTGGTCAATTTATTAATTAAATAATTAATAAATAAGGAAATAATGTTTAAATAAGATTTAAACATTTTTGGGAGGGATTCCTTAATTAAATATTTTAAATTAAGATAAAGGGATTTAATGGCATAAAAATAAATTAATTAATTAAATAATTAATTAATTAATAAATGATGATGTCATCGGGGACTTTTTTAGAAAATAAAAATACTTTATTTTCTAAAGGATTTTAAGTGTCTATAGTACAGAACTTGGTCATCTAGCCAAGAATTGAATGAATACAGGTAGAGTTCAAGATGAAAAGAAAGAAAAAGTAGATAACATTCGAAAGTAGATGAGGTAGCAATGAATTCCTAAATCTATCGAGAAAGCTAGTTTAAGCAATGAGGTCATGTCACTCAAGAAGTGGGTGAGTCCACCATTTTCAACTAAGTTCTTAAGGAAGAACTGGAACTGTGCTATCAAGATCGCATTCAAACAGTTCCAAATTGATAGTTGACAAAGATCCAAATTAGTATTCAAGATACAAAAGGATCATCAAGTGAGATTAGTATCAATTATCACCAAGTTGACTTCTCTATCAAGCAAAGTTGGGTCATGGACTCTACTGAGAAAAGTTGGGAGTAACAAGAACATGTTTGATTATCGAGTTAAAAAACCTTCACCAAGTAATTAATTGAATAGTGGATGATAACCTATCATGCATAATGATGTCATCATAGCTACCTTCATACCGAGAATTAATGGCAAGATTTAAATAAAAAGAACGAAATCAAATTCATTTTCATGGAGAATTCTAAGTGTTATTATGAACAAGTGAATTATAGAGTGACCAAGTGACTTTGAGTGAAATTTGCAGATAAATTCTTCAAAGTTTTTCACATCCTACCAAGTAGCCATGGCAACATCAAGCAACAATAGCAAGGCAAGGAAAGGGTCAGAGATGTTGGTCCAAGGAGTTGAATGGAAAGCTCCTAATTTCAAACTTGTGCTAGTGGTTGTTGAAACCCTTGACCCAACTGGAGTGCAATTGTAGATCCTCCTAAGGTACTACTCATTAACAAAATTCAAACTAATTTTAAGTGTGCAATTCAAGAAATCAAAACCCTAGAGATGGATGATGCCCTAAGTGGATTGTGTGTGAATGGTGTTCTCAAACCCAAACATAAACATTTGGAAGAAAAGGGTTTAACCCACATTCCTCGCCTGCCCCAAAGTTTCTAAATCAAATGGATTAGATACATCCTAAGACAAGCTCACAATGGTTAGTTATGGCTTGAGAAACCAATTTTGATCACTAAGAAGATGATTCATCATATCACTAGCCTTCCCATGCTCTCCAAGGCCAAAACCACTAAAACCGTAGGTTAGGTGGAGTTAGAAAAGAAAACCCTAGCTAAGTGGGATGATAGAGGTATGAAGATTAGTAGTGTAATTGATGCATAACTAAAAGTTGGCATAAATGTGATAGCTCACAAGATCTATAGTTCTAGCCATCTAAATATGTGTCATGTGAAGCAGTAGACTTGGCATACAAGGTCATGAAGAACAATTTGTCCTATGACTTGGCATATTTTTTGTTGAAGCAGTTTGACAAAAACATGAAAATTATAAGGACCTCCAAAAACAACCCTTGCAAATTTAGTTCATTGTTGACTTGTTTATTTTTCTATGTTCAAAAGTTTTTCCCTTCAAAAGGCATGGTAGTATGGAGAAAAGATGTGCTAGTGTTATGTCAGATTAATGAATATATTGCGGAAATGGGAGAAAATTTTGTTAGCATAATGGATAACTATTTTTATGTCTTCAAAGAAAAAATAAATAATAGATTTAGGATACCCAAGAAATTAGTTGAAGATTACAAAGATGATGTGTGTTTCATTGTAGATTGTGACAGAGTCTACATTTAGGTACTGAAACCCATAATTGTATGGGTAAAACCTCTTCCCTATGAGGTAAACATAGATGAAGCCAAAGACATTATTGAATCCTTGATTAATGAACCTATTGATCAAAATGCACCACATTTTGGAACATATGATGAGGCTAAGACAAGGATAGAGCCTGAAATCAAGCTTCCACAGGTGGTTAACAAAGGTAAGAGGAGGATAACAAAACTAAAATCTAGCACACCTCTTATGTTAACTTAGGGAAAAGGAGAAGATGTTGATGAAGCAAAGGATGAAGAGAAGTCATAAAAGGAAGAAGAGACAGTGAAGAAGAAAGGCAAGGTGATCATCACCAAGCCATCCACTGCAGTGTTCACCAAAAGATCAAGGAAGAAAGGTAGTGAAATTGTCTTTAGCAAACCTCCTCCCACCTTCCAAGAAAACTAAAACAATTGGAAGAAGATGTAGGCATTACCAACTTCAAATCCTTGAAGTATGAAACCAGGATAGAGGCTAAAAAGAAACAAGTTGAAGAACTCATGTTAACCAAGATGCAAAAATGGAAGTACTTACTTGATCATATAGCCTCCCAAATCTCTAATGAATTATTAGAGAAAATAAAGGCAAGATGGGACTTTTCTATACAAACAAAAAATTTTATCTATGCACAAACCCTGAGGTAATTCCTACCAAGCATGACAGATGCTGAGGTAAAAGAGTCCATAAAGAAAAATGAAGATAAGATGACTCTTAGATTTAATACTTGTTTATTTTTGATAAAGGATACAGAGCATGTAGTTAAGAATTCCACAAGTATGAGAAAGAATTTTTATCACTTGCATAAACAAAGTGACTTCCTAGTAGAGGTCAAGGATGATGATAGTGATGATGAGGAAGAAGAAACATACCGAGCCAACACATTTTGACAATGAAGAAGTTAAAGAAGATAAAGAGGAAGAAGCTATCAAGTAAGACAAAGAAGATGATGAGGAGACTTATCCTATGAAGATAATAGCCACAATCATTGCCTCACTTCCTTACTCTCTAGGTAAACTTACAACATCATCAAGCTCAGAGATAGCTTCAACAAGTTTGATTATGGCCACAATAGATACATCAAATGTCCAATCACTCTTTGCTCCCTCACAACTCAACACATCACTGATAGAAGTGTCTACCACTTCATCTACTGAGGTGCAACCTCCTTCTTATTCAGCTCCTGATTTAGCATGATCAAGCATGAGTACAATGGCTTCTACAATTTTGTTTTCTTTATTAGTAAGTACTTCAGTTTTGAATTCTACAATTTTGGATTCTACAATTTTGGCTACTACAGTTTTGAATACTTCTATAAGTACTTCAATTTTGGATTCATCAAGCATTCCAGTCAGTATTCCATCTGTTGGCACTATATCAATTTTCACTGCTAATCCTACTATCTCTACTATTGTTTCCATTCTAGATTCAAAGGCAATAAGTACAAGGACAATTGAACCTAAGGCTCAAATGAGTACAAGATTTTTGAGTAGAGGTAAGGAGATAGAGGAGGATGTAGACCTAGATGACAAGATTGAGATTCCCAAATGGGATTTTGATAATATCACTACAGATCAAATGCATATAGCTGGTCAAAATAGAAGAAATTGAGAGAGGAGAGAGATAGGGAACACAAAATCATAGATGATGCCAAGAAAATTTTGATTGAGGTGATAGGTGTTGAAGTTGATAATTCTCAACACATTTTGTTTCAATTAGAAGGGACAATCCAGAGGTTTAATGAGGAATCTAGTGGTCAAGATAAATTAACTGAGAAAGTACAAAAGAAATTTGATAATAAAGTGCTTGAGCACATTGCTCAACAAATTGCTATTCGACAAGTAGAGCTTTCATCAATTTTGACCAATCTTGAAACCTCTTGCACAAATGTAACATCACTTTTTGGAAAGTTGTGTAATGTTACCGAGTTCACAAAGGAAATAAAGGTAAACTAAAAAAGATTGATGAAGATCTAAAGGCTAGTGCACAACAGTTGCAACTTGACCCTAGTTCAAGCTCTATACATCATATGAAGATCAGATTCTTGTCAGATATGTAGGCAGAGTTGTTGAGAGAAGAAGCAAGGATCCAGTCTACATTGATAGATGTTCAGAATATGATACTGCCCATCATGGATATAATGTAGAAGCATATTTTTCATTCAAAAATATTGATCCATGACAACAACTTCTCCATTGTAGATCACATGATAGAACTATCTGTAGAAGTTCAAGTTGCTCTACATACATGCAAAGTTTTGCAAGAGAACTAGGATAAGACTTTAGCACTTATACTTAAGGTACATTCTGATTTTATTTCTCATATCGGTGTCTCCATGTAAATAAGTTTTGAATAAATATTTGGCATTATTTTCAAAAAGGGGGAGAGACACTTAATATGTTATATAGGGAGAGACAATATGTTATATAGGGAGAGATAGTAGTTATGCTATGTATATTATATGGGGGAGAATCATGCAAAGGCAGAAAGCATATATAGCATAGAATTTGTAGATATAGTATAATGTATATACTTACAAAGACAAATTTTGAAAAATCTCAAAAATAGTATACCATACCAAGCTAGTATCACATTGTGATGTATATAAGTTTTGGCTGATAAGTGTTTTTGTCACTAATGCCAAAGGTGGAGATTGTTGACATTTGGTCAAGTTTGTTATTAGTGAAAACACTCATTCAAATTTTGTATGGCTACTGAGCTCATTGAGTAGTCTATAGTATTTTTCATGTAATTTAGTAGCCATTAAGCTCTATAGTTCCTATCGAGCATTCCGGTGGTTACCAAGGGAATTCAATTAGTGTGAAGTGCAATAGTTTAAATTGAGCAGAATCAAGAAGTGTGAAGTCCAATAGTTCAACTCAAGCACTTCAACGGTTACCAAACTTTACAATTTCTACCAAGCTAGCAGTTCATACAAAGCAAAGTTAGTGTTAACCGAGTTGTATGATGATTAGTGTTTATCGAGTGTAGTCATGGTAAAAATGTAATTTGGTTTATACCAAGTTACACAGTATCTACCAAGTCACCAATGTAGACTGAGTTCAAAACTACATTGAAGTGATTAGTATGGATTGAGCTTCTACTTCTACCAAATGCATGACAATGTTGAGTAGTGGCAGTGGATGCCGAGTATCAGAACTTCACCAAGTCAGTCTTCAGAACTTAAGTATCTACATATGGGCTAACTTTGTAATATTGGTGTTAACTTGTATATTGGCTGACTTTTTAATTATGCAAATTAGATTGATATATATGTAATGTATTGTGTCATATCCAAGGTAGTATGAATGTGTGAAGTTAATGTGAAAAGAAGCATGGGAATGTGAATCGGTAGTAGACAAAGTGTATTGTAAGGCATATCAATAAAGGAGAGGTAGAGTCATATCTATCACATAAATGTGATTAGTACTTCAAAGAATCTCTATCAACAATTCAGCTGTAAGTCAAAGATCTACTATTTCATTCTAATAGGTGAATTAGTCAAAATCCTTTAACAAGGTAGACTTAATAGTCTTTTCTCAAATATCTTATTAGAGTGCATACTTCATTATGTGTTTTACAAATACCTCTAACAAGGTGGACCTAGTAGTCCTAATTGCTCCTAATAGGGAAGATCATCAAAAGTGATCATTGTATGCCTTAACAAGCCAACTTTATGCTGTAGTATTGAAGTTTTGTGGGTATCATCCCCAACCCAATTTTACTTTCTATTTGGAAGGTTTTTGGGTCACCAAATTATTGTGTTCAAGTGTTATGAATATTTTATATTTTTAGTTTCTCATGCATGTAGTTAGGTCTAATTTGATGAACTAAATGGTAACTGGATTATTGCAATTAAGATCTAAGTTTGTTAATGTTTTTGAGATTACTAATTCACCCCTCCCCTCTCAATAACCTAGCTAGTCTTGAATATTTCCAACACCCACAACCTTATTTCACAACATCATCAAGACTACACATAAAAAACTAGTACAAAAATATAATTAATACATAAGAATAGTTTGATCTTAATTTATAACTAATTTCAAATTTTTTCAATTTTATTTGTGGATTTGTAAAAGTCCAAAGCCTTATATATTATATTAATAAAAATAAAATAAGAGTAAAAAGTATCCATTAAAGTGGGCACTGGTAGTAAAGAATGAAGTAAGAAAACCTCCAGTCTTGCTTGAGACAAAGTCTAATACAAAGTACGAAATTGAAAGGGGCATACCCAAATTTCCTATCAAATAAGTGATATTTCTCTCTAAATTCTTCTAGAGATAGTATTTGATTAATATGATTCCTTGAATTTATAAGAAGACTCCTTAGAAGTGATGAAATTGGTGTCATTTAAGAAATTTCTAGAATTCATCCGATTATACTTCCTGTTTAAGATATCTCCATCCTTACACTGCAAAAATATTTTTTAGCCAAGGTCAAAGCTAATAGAAACCATATCTCATAATATTTATTTAGAAAGAAGAGGAAAATTATTTCTTGGTTCTTTGTTACTTGGAAGCCCAGTAACTAGATTATAGATTTGTGTTTAATTGAAATAAGAATTTGACATTACAATCTTTATTTTCAAGTTTTTATATTCTCTTAATATTATTAAATTGGGTATTTTATCATTCTAGATATTAAGTTTAATATCTAAATATTTAAAATTAATTTTCATAAGAAGTTTATCTCCTTTGATAGCTTTTTGGTTTTCATAATTTAAAATCTGATTTACTTATTCATTGTATTTAGCAAGCTTCTATTTTAATTCATGCCTAGGATGCACCATTTGAAATTTGTAGTTGCTTTCTAGTGGGGTAGTTAGATTTGTTATCAGATATAATGTTTAATTTGCCATCCTAATATACATATATTTTCAACATCAACCCCAACATTTTCTAAAATGTCAGCTTGTTTATAACCTTCCCTATATATGTGTTGGATTTCAATCAATTCTAATTTTCCTGATAATGTTAGTGTCTTTTCTAATCTTGAATTGAGTTCCCAATTTAGGGTAACATTTTTCCTTATTGCATTTAGAATGTTTTGGAAATCACCTTCAATAATTAGTTGTTTGATTTCTAGATCCAAACTCAAACTCAACCCTTCTATAAGTGTCTCCATTTCAACTATATTTTTAGTAGTCTCCATTAGGTATTTAACATGTTTTACTATCCTTTCATTATTGTCATTTTTGATTATGCATCCAATACCTACATTCTAGTGTTTCCTCTCAATGCACAATTAAAATTCAATTTTGAACAACCTTTTGGTGGAGGACTCCATTTACAATTAGCTTTAGCTGATTTGTCTACTTTAGTGTACATCATTGGAGGGTTGATTAGATTATAACAAATTTTCTTCATTTTTGCATTGCAAGTAACAACTTATTTCATTTTTTTATTAGTTTGGTGATCCTCTTTATGTCTTTACATAATCAAGCATGTTGTTGTTGTAGTAGTAGAAAGATCAATTCCTTTGATAGAGATATAAGATAAATTAGTATTTTATTTGTATTTTTTTTAAAGATGATGTTATGTGGAATGTGATCTTAATGCTTGTTTCAAGGACTTGTGACTCTATATAATGAATATGTCTCTATTGTGAATAAAAATTATTATTATTTAGGTGTTGCTAGTGGTTATTCTATTATATGTCATTATGTGTAGATTCACACACACACACACACACACACACACACACACACACACACACACACACACACACATACATCTATACACACAGACACATATATACATGTATGTATGTAAGTAAGTATGTATGTATGTACATGTATATGCATATATTATGAATGTATAGACATATACCATATATGTTATATAGAGGTCCAAAAAATTCTAGAGAAGATGTAAACTATGCACGTATGAAATAAACTAATATCATACCCAAATATATCCACTTGAAAGTCAAAGGAATCTTGTGATATATTTCCATCCCCTAGTAGGAAATGGCTATATTAGGGTGGGTTTGTGTAGGATCATGGTGTGTCAAAAGGTGGCGATTTGAAAATTATGTAGTTTTGAAATGCCTCAAAGAATTTCAAAATCTATTTTACTTTTTTGCCCACCCATCCTTATACTAAATGACAAAAATTTAAACCTTTATAAGACCTACTATATTTTTTGATACCAACCCTATATGGTCAACTTTAGAATTTCCTAAAAATGTGTTTTTGGCCTGTTCTTGTGTGTTATTTTAATTCAAACATGTAGCCTACGATTTTTTTTTTTAGATTGATGAAATGAAAAGGGTTTCTTAAGAATGTTCTTATATTTCCATAAATCTAAGGTTTTTCAAATTATGAGTTTAGTAAATAATTATTCCATATTTTCTAGTGGAGTTACGTATAAAATGTTGATTGACACACTGCTTGAAAAATGACTATAACTTTCAAATGGTACAACATATTTGAAATCCAAAAGATGCATCACATTCTCTACTTCTTCTACTATAAGGGAAAAAAAATTAAATTTTGTAGAGATTTGAATTAGTTGCTCAGTTGTCAAACATGAGAGTTTTTTAATTACAAAAAAAGAGAGTAGAAAATGCATAATTAATTATTTATTTAGAATAAATATATCCAAAAATATGTGTCACAACCAAGCATGAGTGTACTTCTTATATCTAGAATATTGTTGAAAAATATGATCATTTGATTTTGATTAAGGTGGTCGGACATACATTTGCTTCTTATTTTTGTCCTAGAATTTTTATACTATTGCATTAAATTTAAAAATTTTGATCAATCAAATTTTCTTAATTTTTTCTTTTCAAATAATGCCTAGTAGTTTAGAAACTGAATTCAATTTCCTAGAGATTCTTTTTTCTCAACTTTTTTATATAAACTTTATAACAAGTAGAAAATTGCACATCAATTTGACATTACCCTCATTTTCTAATTTTTTATTGTCACGTAAGAGAATAGTTTGGTTGACCATGATCCTACACATACCCAGGTGCTTTGTTGCATGTTTATAAATAATAAAAGCACTAAAACCCAATCCATGATTTGATTAACATGATATATGACCCCACCAATAAACAATAGTTCATTATCAACCCCAAACATTATATAACCAACATATCAAAACCATCTAATGAACTCCATAATTTTCTAGATATCAAGAACACATAGAAGATAACTATGAGTATAGCAGTAAAAATGAACTAATACAAAATTTTATGTTCCTCTAATTAAAAAAATAATACAAGTGCAATGAACTCTATAATCCCTAACTAGAACAAAGTACACCTTCTATTCAATATCAAAACTATACTATTGAACTTTTTCTTGTTGGCATTCACAAGTGGGAAGATTTACTTTTGAGAGGTGGGGTGAATCAGAAGTAACAAACTTTAACCTCTAAAACTTTTAACTAAAATCAACACATGCATGTAACATATCTAATTAACATGAAAGTAAAAGCATGCATGAAAAGAGAAAACACAATATTTGATCACCCAGAAACCCTCCAAAATGAGAATGTAAAACTAGGGTGGGGATGACACCCACAACTTATCACTATAGCAATATGTAACTTGTCAAGGCTACAAAGTTTGACCATCATCAATGGTCTACCCTGTGAGAGGCCTACCCTGTTAAAGGCTTCAACACCCTGTTAAAAGTGACTTGTCTAAAGGATTTACAAACATTCACTTGGAATGTCACCCTATTAAAGGATTTACAATATGGTTGTTAAACCAACCTATCTTCATAGGATTTTCATTCTCCTAATACAATGCTAGAAAGTATAGTAGAATGTGTTGACCTGATGACTTACAATCTTTAATTGTTGATTT
This sequence comes from Cupressus sempervirens, assembly GCA_028749045.1. Taxonomy (NCBI): domain Eukaryota; kingdom Viridiplantae; phylum Streptophyta; class Pinopsida; order Cupressales; family Cupressaceae; genus Cupressus; species Cupressus sempervirens. Next base: position 241,568,467 of record CM053792.1, read on the forward strand.
TAGATCCTTATTCTATCCAATTTGGTCTAATCCTTGTTGATCTAATATGATATTGTACGAAGTGCTTATGCTCTGTTATGATGTTAATTGATACTACAATGCTATCCTTCTTCTAAGTCTTTCCACCCCTTCAAACTTCACTAGTATTCACTCCTTGCATGTATTCTTCTTCTAGCATACTCTGTCATGCATCCTCATACAATTTTACACACTACTAAATTATGGGGTTTCGACCTCCTTAAAAAAATTTCACAACTTGGGGTTAGGTATGAATCTATGATTGCGATTCATCCATTTTCCCACTCAAATCTTTCCATTTTTTTGATTGGTTGCATGTTCTTTCCATTTTTCTAATTGGTTGCATGTTGATTGCAGAGGGAATGAAATAGATTTGATCTTATCTTTTAATCCTTTGAGATTCATCATATGTCATCTCAAAAATGGTTTACATCTTAGTTTGTGAAGGCACAAACTCTTATGCTGATTCTATGTTACTCAACACTTGTTGATTACTAATGCTCGACACATATAGGAATTCTATCTTACTCAGCTCCTATAGAAATATAGTCTTGCTTGGAACCTATAGAAATTTTTTCTTGCTTGGCACCTATAGAAATTCTATCTTTCTCAGAACCTATAGAAATTTTGTCTTGCTTTTCACCTATAGAAATTCTATCTTGCTTGACGCATATAGTTTACTTAGCACATATACTGGCTCAACATCTATTAGTCACTCAACATCTGAATGACTCGGGACTTGTTGAATTTTTGGCTTGGGACATACTGTGACTCAGCATCTATATTATACTCGACATCAACTAAGAAAATTTCTTAAGTGTGTTGACACTCAATTGTCAAAACCAATCTGAGACCAACAATCTCCCCCTTTGACATGAGTGTCAAAAACACTTAACTAAACATTATAAATCCATCCTCTTTGAGTACATATGTTCAAAACTTCAAAAAATTTCAAAAAGTTTTGTGAAGGAGTTTATACCTCAAAATTTGTAACTAACCGTGAGCTGATGTGCCTTAGCTATCTCCAAAACTTATCATGATGGATTTGTCTCAAGCTAATTCTGATATTCTTTATCTCTACCTTGCCTTGTCATTCTTTCTCTATCTACTCTGTACTGACTCCCCCTTTTACACATCTTCCCTTGCAGTTATTGTATCCTTTTGGTGTTTCTCAAAATTTATCTCCTTATCTCCCCCTTTAGTTTTATCTCCCCATTTTTATTATATTCTCCCCCTTTTTGATACTTATGTCAAAGGGTTCTATAAATTAATTGAACAATTTTCCAAAAAGGATTTATTTACCTCCATTATTATTTGAAGAGTAGCATATGAGTTGTCTAGTGGAATTTCCAATGACTTAAGTTGGATGGCTATCTCTGCTGCAAGGTGAACTAGACCTTCTAATGTTGAAAGATTGGGGTCTTTCTTTAAAACATTCTCAACATAGACAAGTTCTTTCTACAAAAATTTCATGTGTGGGGTGATGGCAAATTAAATCTATACTAACTTGGCCTTTATATTTGCCTCATCTACTATTATCATAGCTAATTCCTTCTGAGTGTGAAGCATAGTTTGAAAATACTTCTTACTTTGAGATGGATCTTTGGGTAACTGCATGCCTGATATTTTCAGGTTCCTCTCCAAGCTCATTATTTGCTAGCTGGTCTCTTGTGTGAAAATTGATGGGTCACACAATTTTGAGTATAATGAGAATATGTTCTCAAGTACTACTTTTACCTTTTTAATCTTCTCGGCTAGCTCCACCTAAGATAGTACAATCTCACTTGATATTCTTTCATTCACTTTCATTTGGAATTTCTTTTTTGACCATTCTAACAATTTGGCATTAGTATCAAGGTTTTCTTTCTATGCCTGGTCCACTATACTAGATAGTTGTTCCATGATTGGCTTGGTTTCATTAGGTATTTGTAAGCTAAATGAATATAAAAAGATTTCTTTTATTTCAATCAAAGCTTTCCTTTGTTTATACTCATTTTTTAGTATCTCCTATTTCTTTTTCTTCTCTAGTGCCTCTTGTACTTCATTTATCTAATCTATATTCATGGTTTCATAGTCATACTTAGGAATGACTATCTCTTCATCAAGAGTAGGGTCTCCATAGTGAATTACCCTTGCAACCTTTGTAGAGCTCAATCCTAGTGCTGAAATTTGTAGTGGCATAGCAATAGTGCTTGGCTTTTGAGGCATTGTTGGAGTCCCTATTATAGGCAAATTTATCAATTTTTGTATTGCCTCTTGCTCCTTCTCCTTTGGGGTCTCCTCCTCTATTCTTCCTTGATAAATTATTGTGATCTTTGTGGGTGTACCTTGTTCTTGTGTTGTAGAGACAAAGGTATATATCTCTCCTATTTTCTCTTTTGCTTGCTCCTTGGTAGTTGTAGTGACTGCGACTATGGAGTCAACCTTAGCTTATAGATCTTGTGCAGCCTGCTCTTGGGGTTGTCCACTTGTAGATATAGGGATATGAAAAGGTGGTTCTTGTGGATTCACATTATCCCTTGTGATGCCTTCTACTACCTTTCTTAGTTCTTCCACACTCACCAAGATTGGATTTGTACACAATTGTGCTTGTAGTGTAGTCTGGTGAAGAATCTTTTTAAGGTCCTCTACAGTCAATGGATTTATGTTCTAACCAAAAGTGTGAAGAACATCTTTTATATTCATTGTATCTGCAGGTGTGGGAGTTACATGTGGAGGACTTGGAGGTGGCAATTGTGTATCTTACACACTCTATTCTTGTTGTTGCTCCTCAGTAGTCGCCATTTTTTCTATCCTTGGTTGTGTTTGCTCCATTATGTCATCCACCTTATCCTTCTCACCTTCTTCTTCATTATGATTTTCCTCTTCTTCTTCATTATTTCTTCTCTCAAAGTTATCAAACTCTCCTTCTTTCACAGTTGTGAGGCCATAGATTAACTTCCACATTTGAGTGGACTTCTTCACAACATCTTCAATTTTATTTTGTAGAATATTAAAGGTTCTATACTTGGGTGCAAATTTTCTCCCATGCTTCTTATTTGCATTACTAATTTTCCCTTTAGTGAATTTAGGAATTACTCGAGCCAATTTTGACTCTCTTATTTCTTCTTCCATATCGAGGCAATAATGCCAATTATTTTTGACAATGCAATATAACTCCTTAGGTATTGTATTGTCAAGTCCAAGTGGAGTATTCTTGAACTTGGCCATTATAGTGTAGACTGACTCTTCCACTATCTTATGCTCTTTTCTACTTAACTTAATAAAGTCAATGCCTTTTAAACTAGATCAGTCTGCATTATCTCTAATGTTATCACAAATATTTTCTAAGTCAGACTTAGTGGTGTGACTTACCACTGTGAATTGTCCATTGTCATTAGAGTCTATTCTTTCTTCATATGATTCAAGAGATGCAACATACTTTCTTCTTAGCTTCTTCTTCACTAAACCTTCCTATTTAATAGTCTTCTTCTTTTCCTACTCCTTGGCCTCTTTTGCAACTCTTGTATTTTCCCTTGTGGTAGGCTTTTCTGGGCTTGGCTTTGCTGTCTTCTTGCCTTTGGGCTGAGCTATAGGCTATTTTTGGTCTTTCCTCTTATTTGGCTCTAGCTTAGGTACATCCTCATCTTGCTCTTCCTCCTTGGCACCTTCTTCCTCTTTTGCATCTTCTCCCATGCCTTGTGTCAATTCTAGTGGCTCTTGCCCCTATTCTTCTTCTTCTTCATCTTCTTCATCTTCTTCCTTTGCTTCTATTGTGCCTTCACCAAATTTAGCCTTAAGCTTTTTGACCAATTTGTCCTTTTTCTTTAGGGTTGAATCAATTTTCAATTCCATTTCAACTTTTGACTTAACAACATCAAAAGTTCCAAAAGGTTTTGCACTTTTATCAACTTCTTCTACAAGTAGAGCAGTTATTGCTATAGATGCCTCATCAATATTGATTTCATATCCAAGTGGCCTCAACCATCTTACCCTTGGTACTATAGCTTGAATGTATGTATAATCAATATTCACTAGGAAACAAATGTCATTAATGTGTTGCTCAACCAATGAAATGGGTATCCTTACCCTCTGTTTCATAGACTTCTTAAAGTCTTCAAAGTAGCCGGTCATTATAGTCTCAAAATTTGTCCCCATCTACTCTATATATTCATTGACTTGTACTATTATTGACCTATTTTTTTTCCAACTTACCTTTCCAAAAGAGGGGAATTCATTCTGAACATAGAAGAATGTGCATATCAAAAATGCCCCAAATTTACATTGAGCACCCTTGGACCTTCTTATGGCTACCAAATTTTCCATAATTTGTTGTAATTGCAATTCTGCTCTGATCATAAGTGTGATCCTTTCTAACAATTTTGTATCCAATGTCTACTACAATGCAAGGCACACTGTTAAGTCATCTTGATTGGTAGAATTTATGTGATATGATCTTGACATCAAATTCTACAAGAGGGTCTTTGATTGTGTCAATTTTCATCCCTCTCTTGTTCCACTTTGCCCTAGTATTCTTCTCTATGGCTTCTTTAGAGTCACTCATTAGGGTTTTTGGCCATTCTAGGGTTGGATACCTGGTTACCCTATGTATGATTCCTTTGGATATTTTTATTGGTCCACCCTCCAACCATAGGCTTCCATCATGGATTCTACTTAGCACAATTCTTACCCATTTCATTTTAAATACTACAGGGAAATCTAGAGCATGGGTTAAGCCTTTCCTCTCAATAATTTAAAACTCTTCCTTCAAAACTGCATTCTCACAAAGTTTATTGTATGTCTCCCTAATCTCCATGTCACCAACACCACCAATCTTATAGTTATAACACCTCCTAACATCTTGTACCATCACAACTTTGGGCAGAATTGTGGATAAGCTCTAGCACAATCATTTTTGTATGCAACTTTAGGAATCATTACTAACCAATTGAACCTCAAATGACTCCTTGTCTTGGGGTTTCCTAGAACTAGATGCCATAACTTCAAACTACGGTTTTAATATGAAGAAATTTCATAACTACATAGCTCAGCACTAGTGAAAATACCTTGAATCGATGAAATGATGTTGAATCTCAACTGGAATCTTCACAAATGCTGCAATCTCTACTTGGAAACCATTTTTGTGCTCTTCTTACTCTTGCTCTATGTTTGTGATGATGAAAAATGATCAAAAAATAAAACTAATACTCTTCAATACCTAGCATTAAATGCTTAGTGCTTATACAATTATCCACTCAGCTCCTTAAGCAATTTTATTTCACTCAGCTTCCATTGATTTTCCAATTACTCAACATACATAGGAGTTTTCCTTACTTGGCTTCAATAAGAATTTCCCTTCACTTGGCATCCACTACTAACTCAATTTCTACTGACGTTTGCAGACAACTCAGCATAAACTAGGACTTTACTCGACATCTGAAGGCAATTTTCCTTGCTTGGCAACCATGTGAAAAATTTGAAATTATAACCTTGCATCTTCATTCATGCAAATCTTTCCATTTTAGTACTTACTTATCTTGAAATTGATGTATAATAAAGAATTGTATTTTAGTTCCACACACCTTCTTCTGCCTAGTTGGATGAACTGTGACCACTTGACCTTTTAGGTGAATTGATCCCTCCATTTGATGTGCTACTTCCATCTTTTCTTTTCCATGTTCTATTCATTTCTCCTCTAACATGCTCAACATCTACCTTCCTTTTTCCTTTGTTGAACTCAAAGTTGGGTGCCTTTGACCTTGTTGGGGAATTCTTGCTGATGTGATCAGTCTTCAAACAACTAAAGCATGTAGCTTGGCTCAACCATCTGTTGTAGCTTCCACTAAAATTTGTTCTTATGCAATTTTCATGGATGTATCCATAATCTTGATAGTAGTGATAGTTGTGCCTAGTGTTGTAGTCCCAATTATAGGAATTTTCATGACTTCTTCCCTTATTTGATGATCATGTAGGCTTGGATCTGCATTCATAAGCTTTGTGTCCATACTTCATGCAATTGTGGTAGTGACCTTCAAATATTGGTGTCTTGATGGTTCTAGTCCTATAGTCATGTCCGTGATGACACTACTTATTGCACTTATGACAATGACCTATGTTTTTAGGTTTGTCATGTTGATTGGCATTCTTTCTCTTGTACACATTAGAGGTATTTCCTTTTTACCACAAAAATGACTAGTAGGTTAGGTTTTCTTACCTTTGTTATTTCTTTCTTCTATAGTCTTAGATGACTCTCCTTTTTTAGTACTAATGTATCCTAGTCCTGAAGTGTCATTGTTGGATCTTGGTGATTTTAGTAGCTATTCAAAGTACTTGATGGCTTCATTAGGTTTGTTGAATATTTTTGCAATTTCTTTCTCTCTTCTCAAGTCATTTTGTAGTTGCTCATTTTGCATCTTTAGTGTGGAGATCTCAATGTCCTTGGCATTTAGCTCATGATGGGCATTCACAATTTGGCTTAGGGTATCTCACTACAAGTTGGAAACTCTTTCAAGTTTAGTTGACTTCTCCTCCAATTTTTTGGCTAGATTTCTCTTGTCATCCTCTTGCATATCTCTATCTTCAATAGCTCTCTTCTTCTATTCATTCACTTCACAAAGCATTATGGCTTGAGATTCTTGCTCAATCTTGAGAGTTTTGATTTCTTCTACTTGAGCTCTATTCTTCTCCATTAGGTCTACAATTTCTACATCAAACTCCTTGGAATATCCATTGGCAAACACTTTTGAGGTGTCAATCTCCTTATACTATGTATCATTCTTAGCTATGGTGATTTCTCTTCTTCTCTTTAGGGAATTCCTCAATTCTTCCCTAGCTTCTTCCAAAGAATGTAGAATGAGATTTATTTCAATCTCCTAATTCTCTATGATCTTCCCAAGCTTGTAGAATTCTATTTCTAGATCTTTTCTTCAAGCTATGAGGCTTCTCCTTGTAAGAACTAGGCTTTGATACTAATTGTTGGAATTCACAAGTGGAAAGATTTACTTCAGAGGGGGGGTGAATCAGAAGTAACAACCTTTAACCTCTAAAACTTTTAACTAAAATAAACACATGCATGTAACATATCTAATTAACATGAAAGTAAAACCATGCATGAAAATAAACAACACAATATTTGATCTCCTAGAAACCCTCCAAAATGGGAAGGTAAAACTAGGGTGGGGATGAGACCCACAAATTATCACTATGGCAGTATGTAACTTGTCAATGTTACAAAGATTGACCATCATCAATGGTTTGACCTATGAGAGGCCTACCCTATTATAGGCTTTAACACCCTCTTAAAATTGACCTATCTAAAGGATTTACAATATGGCTATTAAACCAACCTATCTTCATAGGATTTTCATTCTCCTAATACAATGGCTAGAAAGTATACTAAAATGTGTTGACCTGATGACTTATAATATTTAATTGCTTATTTTAGATCCTTATTATATCCAATTTGGTCTAATCCTCCTTGATCTAATATGACTTTGTATGAAGTGTTGATGCTCTGTTTTGATGTTAATTGATACTGCAATGCTATCCTTCTTCTAAGTCTTTCCACCACTTCAAACTTTGCTAGTATTCACTCCTTGCATGTATTCTTCTTCTAGCATAATCTATCATGCATCCTCATACACTTCCAAACACTACTAAATTATGGGGTTTCAACCTCCTTAAAAAGGTTTCATGACTTAGGGTTAAGTATGAATCTACAATTGAGATTCATCCATTTTTCCCACTCAAATCTTTCCATTTTTTTGATTGGTAGCATGTTGATTACATAGGGAATGAAATAGATTTGATCTTATCTTTTAATCCTTTGAGATTCATCATATGTCAAATCAAAAATGGTTTACATCTTAGTTTGTGAAGGCACAAACTCTTATGTTGATTTTGTGTTACTGGAAACTTACTGATTATTGATGCTCGACACATATAGGAATTCTGTCTTACTCAGGTCCTATAGAAATTGAATCTTACTCAAAACCTATAGAATATTTGTCTTGCTCAAGACCTATAGAAATTATTTCTTTCTCAACACCTATAGAAATTCTATCTTTCTTGGCACCTATAGAAATTTTTTCTTGCTCGAAACATATAGTTTACTTGGCACATATACTGGCTCGACATCTAGTAGTCACTGGACATCTGAATGACTTAGCACTTGTTTAATTTATGGATCAGCACATATTATGACTCGACATATATATTATACTTGTCATCAACTAAGAAAATTTCTTAAGTGTGTTGACACTCAATTGTCAAAACCAATCTAAGACCAACAATTTTGTATAGCAGAAACCTTTGATACTTTAATTCAATAACCAATAGGTACACAACTAAAACTACCAACAACTAACTAATACCACTACTAAACAACCAATGTCATTAAATTATTAGTATAATTTTTTGACATCAATTATAATAATGCAAACATCTCAATATGTCTAACATTGACAATCCCTATAAAAACACTATGTTAAATGAAAATCTCTCAAACTTCATTTCCATGGACAAGTCCCTAACAATCTATTTAACACATAAATTTATGCCTTGAAATTTAATTTAAATGAACTAAGTTGACCAAAATTGTTAGGGAGAAAAAAAATACCAAACCAATCTCAACTTTAAAAAATCTAACTTTGATTTTCTTGTATGAATTATTTCTAGTGCCTCTTGTCAAATTATTTTTTCCTAATCTAACATGGATACATCCATTTTATTTAAGGAAACACATTTATTTCTATAATTTTTAAGATATATATATATATATATAGGATGTCTACAAGAGATTTTTTATTTATATGATAATAGATAATTGGAGTATGTATGGAATAACATGTAATAGTCATGTTGAATGAACTAAAATTATTAACAATTAGAATTTTTTACTTATTCATTTGTTCAATTCATTATTTCTGGTAAAATATGGACAACAATCAAAAAATAAATTTTTATTAAACAAAGCTCCTTATACCCATAAAACATTGTATGTTGGAACAAAATCATAAAATGTATCTTGAATAAAGTCATTTAGGCTTACAAATAATCTATATGAACATAAAATGTCTCACATCCATAATACAATTTACATATGTTAAGAAATGCCATATAGAAATATAATATAAATTGTGTACATCTTATGTTTGACCTATATTGAGATGTCATAATAGTGTACATTGTAAATTTGTCTTAAGTATGTCCTAGATTTATGATTGGTGGTAAATCATTAAATACAATTTCAATATCTTTTCTAATTTGGGCCAAAAAATATTTGGTGTGGCTAACATATGTATGAGTGGATATCTATATAAATGAAGAAGGTATTTTTTATTTGAGGTGTGATGAGAGAGTGGAGTAATATTTGATAGTCATAGTGCAATTTTTTGAAGTACCCGATGGTGATGTATGTGATTTGAAGATAATTTTGAAATATTTGATTAGGTCAAGAAGGGCTTTCCATATGGTATTGCTACAGATCAAATAGTGGAAAATAGTGAGAATATAAAAAATCACATCAATTGTTGAATGTGACATCTGATACAAATGGTATAAATAGATCTCATGCATATTTAGGTTCAATCCTATTTGTTTATGTTTTGTCTATAAAACATATTTTTTTATTGCATATCTATTTTATAAGGATAGGTAGCCTAACTAAGAGTAAGCCAAATAATAGTGAGAAAGATAGGAACAAGCCAAATAATAGTGAGAAAGATAGGAACAAGCCATTATTAGCTCCAACTAATGATGTAACTAAGGATACTATGATTAAATGTGAAAGAGTCATGTCATTTTTATGTTGTCATTGATGTCAAAGTCTTAGTTGGCTAGACATTATGTTAATTTCCTAAAGTATCATATCAATTGATTGATGAAGGATATTTGAAGAAAGTATGATGATGACACAGTTGATAAGTATGGTACTCAATGGTAACTTTAATAAGTTAGACATCGATAATGTAATATTGGTTTGATTATTTTATAATCATGTAATTTTGTGATGTAATGATAAAGTTTATGAATTCACCAATCTATGCAAGCTAAATTGAATAACAAGGTAAAAGATGAAGTACATTATTTCCTAAAATACATAATATTAACTGAGTAAATCATGTTTACATTGAGTGATGTATTGACCAAGTGAAATATAATGTTAAATGAGTATGATCTGGAAGAACAAGTTTAAAATGATGGAATTTGAGGCCAAATTATGGCTGAAATAGAGAACATTTGAGAAGATCAAAGGTGCAAGTCAAAGTTTATTATAAGATCAATGATTGGAGAAATATAGTGATGGTCTAATGATTAAGATTGAAACGTGATAATGGTGAGTACAAATTTTAATGAAATTTCTATATTCTAAGTGACTAAGTACAATGAATCTAAGAACTATGGATATGGTTAAGAAACAAAATATATAAGAATCTAGAAGTAGATATTTTACTATTTAAGGAGATGTTCAATTTTTTTTGGGTTATTGACTATATTTTTGTTGATCAAAATTGTTAAGTTGGAGACTTGTGGGAAGAAGAAGAAGAAAAGAAGCAAGGTAAACCAAGTAGAGAAGAAGGAAGATTAAGTAGAGTTTGAAAAAAGTGAAAGTTTGAAGAAGTGAATTAGCTACATAGAGATCAAGCAGAGACGAAACAAGGAAGAATTAGGAAAATAGAGATTTTAACAAGAAGGGTAATGCTAATCTTATAGATCATTTAACAGTTACTTTCTTATCATTGTAGAAGAAAAATATTTTAACCGAATATACCTAACAAGTGTATGAAATCTTATATGGTAGTATCAATTAGTGATGTTTGAAAGTCCTTCAGAGTAGGCCACTCTTTAGAAAGGATCAAGAAGTGATTAGGTCTAGATGATGTTTATGCTAAAACCCTCTAACCAAGTCACATAAAAAATGTGCATATAAACCTTTAACAAGATTGGCTTCTAGAAAAGCTCACTTTAAAAGAGTGAAAATTATTTGGGTTGTCGGTCCTGGGTGGTTCCCTTTATAAGGTTTCCATATTTTAATCATGAGGGCAATTGCGTGAATATTTTTATGTTGCAAGCTTTTTTTTATGGTATCAACTTAAAAGTGCAACCTAGTAACCACTAGATAAAGATAAGTTATATTCATGATACTTGGTAATAACAAAAATAGTGAGATAATAGTTTGGAGTAAATTAATTGTAATATTGAATTGTTGACAATTGACTAATAGTGATATGTAATTTTTGTCATTTATGGTAACACATGATGTACATGATTACAAGAAACCTCAAAAATAAAGATATATAGTGTTTGGTAAGCAAAGAATTGTCTAAGTATAGAATTTGGTTTACAACATTATATTGTTTTATTTATAACTTGTTGCTAACATCATATTATGACTAGTAAAGTTAGATGGAGATAGTATACATGTTGGTAATGATGTGTATAACCTAGGAAGTTAGTAGAATCTATACAAAACATAGTTAATCATGTTTGAAGTGAAATGGGACAATGGAATTGAAGGAAAGGATTATTTTGTTTACAAGATAATTACTTGTCCAATTAGGACTGACATCCTAGATGTTTATTCTTAGTTGGAAAAGTAGATTATGGTCTTAACCAACCTAAAAAAAATTTGTGTAAAGGCATGGTATCTATGCAAGGGACATTTTACGATAAGGTGTGTGAAAGTGAAGCAAGAAGTGTGACTTGTAAGATTGAGAATATATGCGAACTTTTGTGATCAGGCAATATATGTGAAGTTTTATGTGAGCTATCTTGTGATTTGAGATCGAGATGAAGATTAGAGATCAATAAAGGAAGAAGATATAACAACTATTCTAGAAGTTTGATTACTTGTTTTGGTAGTGATCTCTTCTTGTAATTGGAAGTACATGTTTGGGCAGTGAGCTCATCTTGAATCTAGTATACCACAACTCCCAATAGGGATGGAATCTCCTAATAGGGACTCCTTATACTAAATTTTCTCATTGACTCCTAACAAGGTCCATCCTCTAACAAGGAACTTATATATTAGTATATTATCTAGTGGGTATCATCCCCACTGGGGTTTTCCATTGGCATAAGAAGGAACTTTATTGTTTTGTTATGCATGGTGATGTAGGAGCATCCAGTGGTGTAAGGGAAACCCTATATCACCCAAAAATATGCTTAGAGATAGTTTTTGTTTAATGTGTTTTTATTTATGGATACCCATTTGAGTCAAATAAAGGTTCCAACTCTCATAGTTCCACTATTAGTTTTTTGGGTTAGAGTTTTAAAGCACCTTGCAATACATGTAAATGTAGAAAAGGGGTTATTTTGTAATTGAGCCAAAATTATTCTGAGTTAGAGGGTGTAACTTGGAGGTATGATTATACTTTTAATTTAAAGGGCTCCAAAAAAAGAATCAGGTCAAAAGACTTTATGGTTAGAAAGTTATTGTAGTTTTAATTTTCTTGGAGACCTCCTAAGAGCACTTCAAAGTTAGATTTGGGGCACTAAATGGCCTTGTATAGGACCAAAAAATGGGGAATGAGAAAAGCTCCTTAAAGGGTTCTAGAAAGCTTCAAGAGCTTTCCATAAATGTAAATAGTTCGCCAATCAGAGTCCCAATTCAAAAGTTATGCCTCCCAGAAGTTGGACTACCATTTCTAGATTCTTCTAATTTTACACCGACTTCTAATGTGACTTCTAGAACCTTCTATTTTAGAAGTGGATGCCAAATGGAATATTCTAGAATTTATTCATAATCCTAAACCATTTGGGGCTTATTTACGAACACTTCTGAGATTGTAAAGGCAGTTCTCAATGAAGTTAGAGAGAAGGTACTGTGTGGAGGATTTCTTTCTCTAGAATCATACTATTGTAAGCCCATAAAGAATTTTTCATTGATAATAATATTTCCCTTTTCCTGTGTGTTCATTTTGGTCTTTGGTTGTGTCTCCGTCAAATGGTCTTAGAGTAGATTTTCTTGAGTGTGTAGACAGAGCGCTAATTGTGATGTAGTTTGCATTAGGACTGTGTGGTTGTGGGTTTGAGACAAGAAGATGCCTCCATGAAGGGAATGTGGTGGAAGGGCCAAAGTTGTTACTCCTAAGGATAGAGCCCTATAGAGACAAGTTCAAGCATTGTAGGAGAAGATCTGTAGAGGACTAAATCTTGCTATAGGTAATGAAAGTTAGGAAGAAAATGAAGAAGAAGAAAATATTGGACAAGAAGGGGAAGGTGAAGTGGAAGTCCTAAATTAGGCAGAGGAGAAACTTTTTAGAGCCATTTCTAAGCTTGTAAAAAGACCTAAAAATTAGGTGGGTATGTTTTCAGGAACTCTAAACCCTGATGAGTTGATCAATTGGATCAATAAACTAGAAGAGTATTTTGAGTATGAGGATATTAGGGACCCAAAGAGGGTTAAGTTTGCAAAGGCCATGCCAAAATTTGGTGACAAGAGATTTAGCTAGAAAGGAATAGAAGAGGAAAGGAGAAAATCACAAAGTGGGATTGCATGGTGGACAAACTACAGAAGCAGTTCATTCCTGTTGATTACAAGCTTGATTTGTTCAAGAAAATGCAAGGGTTAAAGCAAGAAAGAAAATTTGTCTAGGAATATATAGAGGAATTTTAGCAACTTATTATTAGGGTAGGGAATGCAAAAGCTAATAAGGAGAAGGTTGCCCATTATCTCAGTGGGTTATGACCTAGCATTCAGGAAGAGTTAAGTTTGGTTAGAATGACTAGCATTGAAGAGGCATACTAGTTTTCCCTATAAGCTGAAGAGAAGCTAAACAAAAGATTTGAAAAAAGGCAAAGAGGGTGCAGTCAAGGAGGAAGGGGTGGTGGTAGGTCATTTAGAGGCCAAAATGAGACCTAGAAGAAAAATGAAGATGTGGGTACCAGCAGGAACTAGATGAATGAGGATTTCAATTGCTCTTATGACCAAAACATTGGAGATCAGAGAGGAAGAGGTAAAGGATGTGGAAAAGGATCAAGAAGAGGAGGCTTCTATGGTACCTATTTTCATTGCAATGAAGAAGGTCATCGTGCTTTTGAATGCCCTCAACAACAAGGAAGGATAGATAGGAGAGCTAATGGTCAAGCAAGGGTTGCTCATGTGGATGAGGATGCATAGTCATCACATTCAGAGGATGCAAAAAGAGGAGAGGTTCTTGTAAATGAAAGGGTCTTACTAAGTGGTGAGATAGAACTTGGACAAAGGAGGCATTTGTTTTGTACTAGGTGCAAGTGTGAGAATAAGTGTTGTGATGTGATTATTGATGGTGGAAGCACTGACAACCTGGTGTCTAAGGAGATCATCTCTAAGATAAAGCTCAAGAGGGAGAAACACCCCCAACCCTATCAGATTTCTTGGGTGAAGGATGATCATAAGGTCTTGGTCAGTAAACAATGTTTGGTGAAGTATAAGATTAGGAGTTACCATGATGGCGTTCTCTGTGACATTAATCCAATGGATGTCTGCCATTTATTGTTGGGAAGACTGTGGCAATTTGATAGGCATGTTGTACATGATGGTCATGCGAATACATACTCTCTAACAAAGGATGGGATTTGCCACAAATTGAAGCCCTTGATAAAGGAAGGTGAAAAGGTATGCAACAGTGCTAGGATATGTCTTGTTAATTTTTTGGATGGTATGAAACATCAACAAATGTGTTATGTTTTGATTCCTAGATAAGATAAGGAAGGTAGTAGTGAAATTCCACCTAAAGTTTCAGGCCTATTAAGTGAGTATGGAGAAGTCATCTCTGATAATGTTCTAGAAGGGTTGCCACTAGTAAGGCAAATTAGTCATTAGATAGATTTAATCCCTGGAGCTAGTTTTCCTAATAGGGTTGCTCATAGGATGACACTTATTGAAACAAAGGAGCTAAACATACAAGTTTAGGAGCTATTGAGGAAGGGTTTGATTCAAGAGAGCCTAAGTCAATGTGCAATACCTATAGTACTAGTACTAAAGAAGGATGGAGAGTGGAGAATGTGCACAAACTCTTTAGCTATAAAATGAATAACCATCAAGTATCAATTTCCTTTGCTAAGATTGGATAATCTTATGGACTGCTTGAGTGGAGCTCAGTACTTCACAAAGATAGATCTCAAGAGTGGATATCATCAGATATGGATACAAGAGAGAGATGAGTGGAAGAATGTATTCAAGACCAAGGAGGGTCTATATGAGTGGTTAGTCATGCCCTTTGGGCTGACCAACAAGCCAAGCACCTTCATGCAGCTTATGAATGAGGTACTAAAGAAATTATTGGGAAAATTTGTTATTGTCTATTTGGATGATATTTTAATTTTTAGCAAGACTTTGGATGAACACTTATTGCAGATTCATAGTGTCCTTGAAAGGTTGAGGGAAGAGAAAATGTTGATTAATTTGAACAAATGTAGCTATGTAAAAAAAGAGTTAGTCTACTTGGGATTTGTTGTATCATCTGAAGGTCTCAAAATGGATCTAGAGAAGGTAAAGGCCATCTTGGAATGGCTTACTCCAAGGTTTGCTACTGATGTGAGATCATTTCATGGTTTAGTTAGTTTTTATAGGAAGTTCATTAAGAATTTCAGTCACATATGTGCACCCCTGACTGAAACAATAAGGGGAGATAAGAAAGAGTTCAAGTGGACTACAATAGCTTCAAAGAGTTTTGAATTGTTGAAGAAGAAGGTGATAGAACAATTTGTGTTGGCACTTCCTAATTTCAAGCTATTGGGCTATATTGAGCCAAGAAGGTAAGCCTATTGCATATTTTAGCAAAAAATTGAATGATGCAAAGAAGAAGTATTTTGTTTATGATCAAGAGTTCTATGCAATCGTTCAAGCCTTAAAGAAATGGAGGCATTATTTATTCCCAAAAGATTTTGTCTTGTATATTGATCACTAGGCATTGTAGTACCTAAATAGCCAAGGTAAATTGAACTAGAGACATTTGAAATGGGTAGTGTTCATGCAGAGCTATACATTTGTGTTGAAACATAGAAGTGGAAGGTCTAATAGGGTTGCAGATGCATTGAGTATGAGACAATTGTTGCTAGCAGTAATGTAGGTTGAAGTGGTTGGGTTTGATGAACTCAAGAATCTATACCCTAAGGATACTAATTTTGCTGAAGCATGGAAGGCTTGTAAAGAACCTATTATTGTAGATAGAGCTGGGTGGCTAGATTATTTGATTTAGGATGATATGTTTTTCAAGGGTAGTCAATTGTGTATTCCAAGGAGTTCCATGAGGGAAAATTTGATCAAGGAGAAACACAATGGGGGGATGGTAAGACACTTTTCTTGACATAAGACCATTGCCATTGTTAGAGAACATTATTTTTGGCCTCAAATGTCACAGGATGTGAAGAAGTTTGTACAGAGTTATCAAGTATGTCAAATAGCCAAAGGATTTAGTCATAATACTAGACTCTATCAACCATTGCCTATTCCATCGAAGCCATGGGAGGACATAACTATGAATTTTGTTCTTGGATTGTTGAGGACACAAAGGGGTAATGGCTCAGTGTTTGTGGTGGTTGATAGGTTCTCCAAGATGGTATGTTTCATTCCATGCCACAAGACTCATGATGCGATACATATTGTAGATTTGTTTTTCAGAGAGGTGGTGAGACTACATGGTCTCCCAAAGAGTATTGTTTACTATAGAGATACTAAATTTGTGGGGTATTTCTGGAGGACTTTGTGGAAGAAGTTGAGGATAGAATTGAAGTTTAGTTCTACACATCATCTGTAGACTGATGGACAAATCGAAGTGGTAAATAGAAGTCTGAGCAATTTGGTAAGGTGTTTAGTGGGAGATAAGCCCAAGGGATGGGATTTGATTCTACCAAAAATAGAGTTTTCTTACAATAATTTTGTAAATAGGAGTATTGGTAGATCACCATTCCAAATTGTATATGGAAGTAACCCAAGGACTGCACAAGAATTAAGGAAGATGGAGCAAGGGGAGAGAACAAGTGCCAAGGTAGAAGAATTTGTTGAACATATAAGGAGCCTACATGAGTAGGTCCATGCACACATCACCAAGATGAATCAATAGTATAAAGCTAGGGCAGATCAAAGGAGGAGACATAAGGAGTTCCAAGTAGGGGACTTGGTTATGGTACACTTATGAAAGGAACGATTTATAGTGGGTACTTACAACAAGCTGAAGATGAAGAAATTTGGCCCCTGCAAAATTTTGAAGAAACATGACTTGAGAAATGCATATGAGGTGGAGTTTCCATATGGGATTCAAATTTCTCCTATCTTCAACATTGCAAACTTAATAGAATATCATGATGATGGTGCAGATGAGGGGTTGATGCTGGAGCCATGTCCAATTCCTACTTCTAAGAAGGAGGAGATAGAAGATATTCTAGATAGTCATGTGGGTAGGAGTACTAGAATTAGGTAGTATGAAGAGTACCTAGTGAAGTGGAAAGGACGATCAATAGAGGAATAAACTTGGATATTAGCAATGGAGGTTTCCCATTTGGGTTTTCCTCTACCATAAAATAATAGGGTCACTTTTCAATCTACCTTGGGTGTCGAATGCAGGAGCATCTAGTGGTGTAAGGGCAATCTTGTATCCCCCAAAAATATTCTTAGAGATATTTTTTGTTTAATGTTTTTCTATTTTTGGATACCCATTTGAGTCAAATAATGGTTCCAACTCTCAAAGTTCCACTATTAGTTTTTTGGGTTAAAGTTCTTAAGCACCTTGGGATACGTATAAATGTGGAAAAGGGGTTATTTTGTAATTATGAGAAAATTATGATGAGTTAGAGGGTTTAAGTTGGAGGGATTATTATAATTGTAATTTAAAGTGCTCCAAAATAGGAATCAAGTCAAAAGGCTTTATAGTTAGAAAGTTATTATAGTTTTAATTTTCCTGGAGACCTCCTAAGAGTGCTTCAAAGTTAGATTTGGGTCACTAAACAGCATTGTATGGGGAAGAAAAATAGGGGAAAAGAAAAGCTCCTCCATAAGGTTGTAGAGAACTTTGAGAGCTTTCCAAAAATGTAAACATTTTTTCAATCGAAGTCTTGGTTCAAAAGTTATGCCTCCCAGAAGTTGGACTACCATTTTTGGATTCTGCTAATTTTATACCAACTTGTGATGTGAATATCAGGATTTAACTGTGTGATTTTGAGTCAAACTCAATGACCCGTGTTTCATGAGTAGGGATTCAACATGAATCCATCTCTCATGAGAATAAATGGAACATTTAGCACTCATTGGATCTAGGTGATGCTCACAAGGGTGAAGCCTCGGGACTTCCTAGGGCTTCACCCTTGTGAGCATCACCTAGATCCAATGAGTGCTAAATGTTCCATTTATTCTCATGAGAGATGGATTCATGTTGAATCCCTACTCATGAAACACAGGTCATTGAGTTTGACTCAAAATCACACAGTTAAATCCTGATATTCACATCACAATTTGACTTGTTGTGGAAATTATCTCCTATTTATACAGACTTCTAACATGACTTCTAGAACCTTCTGTTTGGGTAGTAGATGCCCAATGGAATATTCTAGAATTTATTCCTAACCCTAAACCATTTGGGGCTTATTTAAGAACACTTCTGGCATTGTAAAAGTAGTTCTCAATGGAGTTAGAGAGAAAGTACTGTGTGGAGGATTTCTTTCTCTAGAATCATACTATTGTAAGCCCATAGGACATTTTTCATTGATAATAATATTTCCCTTTTCCTATGTGT
Organism: Cupressus sempervirens; assembly: GCA_028749045.1. Lineage (NCBI taxonomy): Eukaryota > Viridiplantae > Streptophyta > Pinopsida > Cupressales > Cupressaceae > Cupressus > Cupressus sempervirens. The sequence continues at coordinate 241,587,177 of CM053792.1, forward strand.
TCATTTTGGTCTTTGGTTGTGTCTCCATCACATTGTCTAAAGTAAAATATAATATTTGATTAGCAACTAAAGTTTTTAGATTATTGATTCACCCACCCCCACCTCCCCCCCCACCCCCAAAAGTAATCCCTATATCCAAAAATTTGTATCAGAGTGCAGTTACTTTGAAGATGCTTAACAGCTTCAGTAAAATCCCTATGGATATAGAACAATTGATGAAGAACCTTGAAGAAGCTCTTGAAAAAATTAATCTCCTTACTGAAGAAAGAGATAAGCTAAAAGATAGATATGAAGACTCCAAAGTATACATTGGTCAATTGAAAGGAAAGATTGAACATCTCAAATCAAGCCTGAAACTATTGAATCTCAAACTAGTGGTGATGATTATTCAAAGTTAAAGATAGAGTAGAAGATCTTGAAGCATGAATTGAAGACTACAAATCTAAAGTTGACTTTGAGAAATGATCCTAGAAAATTTGAATCTAATTTGAAGACTGAAAATGTAGATCTAAGAGAAAATTTGGCAAGAAAAAATCTAAGTTTGAAACATTGAAAGAAGATAATGAAGAACTTCATATGTACAGTACCATTTTGAAAGGTGAATTAACTCAATACAAGTAGCAACTTGAGAAGCTCCATTCTACCAGAGAAAATCTTGATGATTCAATGTCAATATAGAGACCTACTTATGATAAGACTAGTTTTGGTTATCTAATTAACATGTCTATGAAGAAACTTGAGATTAGATTAGACCCAAAATAAAAAGACAAATACGATGATAAGATTGAATCTAGTCAATCTTCTAAAAAATCCAAAGAAATTGAGGGAAAAAAGGAAGTTGAAATTTTGGATGAACCAAAGCATGTGGAATCTCCTATGAAAACTAGGTATGAATTTAGAGGTAAGTGCTTTTCATGTAATGAAGTGGGTCATATGAAAAGAGATTGTACTAATAAGTCATTTAATCATGTTAAAGACTTTTATTGTCATAACTGTCATGGTATGGGTCATAATGCAATTGATTGTTGGAAACCTAAGTATGATAATGATAGAAAAAATAGTAGAATTTTTAGAAATAACCCTATAGATAGAAGAAGATCAAATGGAAGAACATCAAGGGAAGGAAGATCTTATGAAGATATAAGATAGATTTTGTGTTATAATTGTAACAACTTAGGATACATTGCTTGGAATTTTCATGCACCTGATGATCAACAAAATCCTAGAAGTAGAGTACCTATATGTCAGTTATGCAAAAACCTTGAACACACAACAAAGTATTGTAGAATGGATAGAAACTTTAGAGATAGAAGGAACAATGGAAAAAACTTTAGGAACAAAAGGAATGATGGAAAGAATTTTAGAAATGATAGAAGGAACTCCATAACTAATAGAGACTATGAGGAACACATAAACATTGTTAGTGAACTTCAAGAAGAACTCAATGAGGCTTTTGTAAAAGGCGTAGATATCTCAAAGGAAAAGCTAGATGATGACAAGACAAGAAGATCAAAGTTAGATGTTGAGTTTGATTCAACTAAGTTGAATTAAGCTTGTTCATAGCATTAGAATTTGAGAATTTCATCCAAAAAATGAATTAGAGGTAGAAAATATTGGAAAAGATGTATTTAATTATGTTTAGATGGTATCTAAGCTTTCTTGTAATTTGGATCTCATCTGAACAAGTTATGAAGGAATTCAAAGTTACTGGTATTACAAAAAAGGGTTAATTCTATAACAGAAGATGCAAAGTATGTTTTTTAGAGAATTTCATGATGTGAAGAGTTGAGGGGGTTTTTCATGATGAAAGGAGGCTATAGTAAACCTCAAGTAGCATTTGAAGATCAGACAGATGATCTTAAGTAGTTATTTGATTACAGATCATAATTGATAGCTTTTTCATGTTTGCAAAGTGTGCAATTAATGAAAGTTCAAGTTGATGGTCTAAATGGATAATAAAATTTATTTTCACTTCATTGTGAACACATTCAAAGTGAATAGCACTCAGAAGTGATTTGTTAAGGAAATTTCTAAGAAAACCCTATTTTTGGAAAGAAGTATTTTGTCATTTTTCTACAAATTTATTCAATTAAAGTTCATAATTGATAAAATCATGGATATGTCAGTGGTACATAATTTTGAGAATAATGATAGACCTAATTTAAAATTTTTTTTCATAAAACCTACTAAAGGAAACACTAATTCAACATTGTCTATCACTCTAAACAACGTATTATATCTTGAAGATGTAGGAAGTTATTTGAATAGTAAGTTTGAATTTGTTGGTAGTGAATTCATGAACAAAGATATGGAATTGGTTGTCAATCACAACATGACTATGAAGCCCAAATTTGAACATCTAAGGGAATTAGACTTGTTCAAGTATCACTTCTACCATGAGTTAGATACAAATGAGTGGACATAGATCATAATTATGGATGCAAGACAATGTAGTTGATATTTCTACTGACCTTATTCATGAGGTAACTAGTCTTAGTAAACAAGGTAGTGTACCTATAGGTGAGCAATTGGTCAAGAAGAAAGTTGAAAGTTATACTAAAGTAATTTATATTGGAAAGACTATGGTGATCGACACCATCAAGAAAGATGATGTGAGCTTTTTGAGTAGAATTTTTGCCTATTTTGTTTGTGCAAGTTCAAAGATTGATGAACTTTTAACAAATTCATCTATGCAACATATAAGATATGTTTAGGGAAAGAGCAAGTGAATCTTAGTGAAATAATGAGAATGCAACTCCTAGAAAACCTAAAAAATTTCAAGAGAACAAAGAATGGTGTGTTTAGATTCCAATCATTGATCAATCAGATATTCTTTCATGTACTTAAAAGATTTCCTTATCTATTAGTCATAGACATAATGAGAGGTGACAAATGCACAATGGAGAAGGTTACAAAAGTATGTAGAAGGCATCCTGTGGATAAGATATTAGACAACGGTAACTTGATAATGAGAACATTTCAGAATGAAATGAAACAAAGATTTAGAATTGCACCTACAATTGTGGATAGATTTAAGGATGAAATTTGTATTTTGGTTGATATAGATTATACCTATATTCAAGTGGTGGAACCTAGGGAAACATTTTTTGATCCATTGGGTTATGAATTAAATGATGATATAGTAGTTGGTTATATTGATTTATTGTTGAATTCAAATAGAGATAAAGTAAAATATAGATTTGGTACATATTATGAGATCACATAGTCAGCTTATTAGGCATTTGTGGAGAAGGTATCACACAAGAAAGTAGATTCTATAATGAAGAAGGTGCTATTAGAGGCCAGAATGATAGAGAGTGAAATGAGGCCCTAAGACAAATGATGAAGGAAGGAATATTGAACATTCAACCTTTGTTAGTATTTTTTTTAGAGACATCTTCGAAATAGAGCATTTTGTATGTAGCAGTATTAGATGTTCAGTCCAATGAACCAAAAAGAAAATCTGAAAGATTAGTGGAACCAATAACTACTAAGACCAAGAGAGTGAAACAACAGGCCACTAGACTAGGAAAAAGATAGAAAACATTGTTGACAATTGATTCTAGTGATGAAGAAGATGAGGAATAAGAGATCAAGAAAACAAAGAAAGTGACTCCATCAAAGGAAGCAATAGGCAAAGCTCAACAACCTTGGAAGCTGAAGATAGAGAGGATCAACATAGCTATTGCTAATGAAGGTAACTTTATTTAGATGAACAAGTTTTATGATTTGTATAGCAATTTTGAAAAGGATCAGATTGATATATCTACTATGAGATATATCATAGCAAAAAATATTAAATTAAAGGATCTTGAGAGAATAATTAACTAGAAAGTCTACGAGAGACTCATTTAGAAGAAGGCTCCTGCAAGAGAAGAAGATCTATAACTTTGGAAGTCTATGCTTGGAACTATTTGAAAGAATAATGATGAAGAATAAATTAAAAGATTGTTTAATAACCTCACATCATACTTAAGGAAAAAATTAAGACCATTTCTATTTATGGTTGGTGAAAAGGATAAACTAAAAAGTGAGACTTTAGTAGTAATCAATCAAATGTTGATAGAGTCAAAGGCAACATCTTCTCTAGCACCTAGAACCTTGAAAGTGTTAGTGAGTGATGACATTATGAAAATTGATCAAACTATTGTTACCATTAACATTGATGATACTGGTCCATTTGGTGGTTCTAAACCTAATGAACTAGACATCGAGAATATTGAGGAAAAATTTAGATAGATTGAAGAAGAGAAAAGGTTACTTGAAGAAGAAAAGAAGAAAATAGAAGAGGACAAGAAGAAATTGCTTGAGGAAGAAAAGAAAAGAAAGGAAGAAGAGGAAAAGAGAAGATTTGTAGAAGAAGAGATGAGGAAGACAATAGAGGAATATGAGAATAATAAATTAGAAGAGAAGAGAGTAAAGAAAAGAGAGGAAAGAGAAAAGAAAGAAGAAGAAGAGAGAAGAACAAAAGAGGTAGCGAAGAAACAAAGGGAGGATGATACTAAACCATCTAGTTCATCCACTCCACTCTCTCTTGCCAATTTAGCTACTAATGATAATGATCAAATAGATATGATCTCATCCTTGACAAAGCTTATTGAGAAGAACAAAAAAGTGAAGAGTTTACAAAGAACCTTAATGGAAGTTATTGATAGACTCCATAGTACCTTGGCAATACAATAAACTAAATTAGATCTTGAACAGAGGGCACAAGTAGTGCTGAAATCATTGATGAAGAGTTTACCAATTTGTTGAATATTATTGAGGCAAAGGCACAAATTTCCCATGATGCTAACTTGTTTAACACCATTTATCAAAACATCAAGAATGATTTGATTAATCTTGATACTTGTATAAATAAACCTCATAAATGCTAATAGGATGGGAAGAATTTGTATGTCAAGTGTACCTTATCATACAAGTTGACTAAAGGAATTGATAGTCAGATAGAAGGAAAGTTGAGTGAGCTAGAGGCTTTATGTAGCTCTAGATAGAGTATCCATCTTGCAAAGTAGATGATTTTGAAGGACAAGTGACCAGTATTCATAGTGACATCAAGAAACTAGAACTTCGAAAGGAACAAAGTGTCAAGAGGATATCATATTTCAAAGAAATTATTGCTCTAAAATTATCTTTTATTGAGAAGTAGTTAGAGGAATGTGTCAAGGCCAAGGATTCATATACTAACTTCTTGTATTTAGATCTTAATGTAGTTGAGATTGCATCATATGCTTTATGTGTAATACTCACCTCAACTAAATCTACCAAGGAAACATATACTAAGAGTATGGATAATTTGAAGGAAAAATTTGATGATTGCATGAAGATCATATCAACATAAGGAAAGAAAACATTTTTGGATAGTTTTTGGATAGATTTCTAACATTCTAACCTTTGTCATTAATTTCTAGGGGGGATAAATTGCAAAAAATTGGCAGCTGCAAAAATTAGGGAATAGAAAATTGGGAGAAGTTGTAGAATATTGTAACATATATTGTAAGGGGGAGCATATGTAAAGTTGGAAAAATAATAATAGATTATAATAGATTAGATGTAGGTTTTGTCACGTAGCCAATTTTCCCTATATTGTTGCAATCAATGAAAAAGGGGGAGATTGTTGACAATTGGCTAATAGTGATATGTAATTTTTGTCATTTATGGAAACACATGATGTACATGATTACTAGAAACCATGAAAATTAAGATACTTAGTGTTTGGTAATAAAAAAATTGTCTAAGTATAGAATTTGGTTTATAGTAGTATATTATTTTGTTTATAACTTGTTGCTAATGTTATATTATGAATAGAAAAGTTAGATGGAGATAGTATAAATGTTGTTGATGATGTGCAAAACCACAAAAGATAGTATGGACTATACAGAATAGAGTTAATCATGTTTTAAGTGAAACATGATAGCATAATTGAAGGAAAGGATTCTTTTGTTTACAAGGTAATTACTTTTTCAATTAGGGCCAATGTTCTAGATCTTTACTCTCAGTTGTAAAAGTAGACTACAGTCTAAGTCGACCCAATAGAAATTTTTGTAAAGGAATGGTATTTATGCAAGGGTCATTTTGTGATAACATGTGTGAAAGCAAAGCAAGAAGTGTGAATTGTAAGATTGAGAATATATGTGAAGTTTTATATGAGATATTTTGTGATTTGAGATTCAGCTGAAGATTAGAGATCAGTCAAGGAAAAGATATAGTATGTATTCTAGAAGTCTGATTACTTGTTTGGGCAATGAGCTCTTTTTGTAATTGGAAGTGCATGTTTGGGTAGTGGGCTCATCTTGTAGCTACTATACCACAACTCCAAATAGGGTTAAAATTCTCCTAACAGACATTCAAAGTCTCGTAACAAAGACTCCTTATACTAAATTTTCTCATTGACTCCTAACAAGGTCCATCCTCTAACAAGGAACTTATATATCAATATCATTCACACCAGGGTTTTCCCTTGGCTAGGGTTTCCCTAGTTAGCAAAATATGGTGTTATGAGTTATCTCTGTGCATTGTTACTATTACTATTTAGAATTAATTTATTATTTTTTTATGCCTGGTCTAAAGTAAGAAATTATATCCAGTTGGTGACTAAAGTTTGTAGATTACTAATTCATCCCCCCTCTCAATAATCCCTATTTCTAACAGTTCTCTTTATAGCATTTCCATATTTAATCATGGGGTCAATTGTGTTAATGTTCTTATGTTGCAAGTTTTTTTTTATGGTATCAACTTAATAGTGCAACTCACTAACCACTAGGTAAAAGATATATTATATTCATGATACTCAGTAATAACAGAAATAGTGAGATAACAGTCTAGAGTAGATTAATTATAATATTGAATTGTGATGTTGAATGAGATCATTGAGTTATTAATGTTGATTTTTATGATGTTTAATTAGTACTCAATTTTTTAAAGTCCTATAGGATAACTAGATATAACTAATCCACCCCACTCTCAATTATCTAACAATTGGTATTAGAGTATATTTCTTAGAGGAAGACAATTGAAAGAACTTGAGCTAAAGATCTAAAGATGTAGAAGAGAGAGGTACCTATTGGGACTCAAAATTGAAGCCCCGATTTTGAGTACCATTGAGAATTTAAGCCCTATAAATTCTTTTAAATGCATGTGTACCCAGCTGTCCATTTGAGGCCAATGAGGTTTTTAATAGTTATAACACCATCCATTTAGTACATCCATGTGTTCCATGAAGATAAATTGTCATTCTGAGCCATTTCGTGAAGTTATGTTTTGAGCTATTGTCAAATCTTCATTTTCACCTAAGTGTCAAATAGCAACAGGAGGCCTTGATTGCAACTGAATACCTTGTACCCAGTAATGTTTAATGACTCATCACTTTGGGAGTATTTATCATCAGTATCTGAGAGCATATGTTTCATATTTTGAGTCATTTTGGATCTGTTTGACTAGGTTTTGAATCCTTCAAAGTTGGTCATTTATTGATGTCATGTTGATGCAATTTGTTTTGAATTCTAGGAAGCCCTATTTGACTAGTTATAACTTTGACCCAGTTGACCAAAATGATGAAATTCCTTTTGCATTACATTTTAGAGGTCAAAGAATTTCTACATTCCTAATTTTAGTTTATGAAAAATCTATTTGATCAGTTTTCAAATGCAATTCTATTTGCAATTTATGAAGTTTCATTGGTGTTATAAAGTGCAAATTTGTTAGAACTCTTGTTCATGATGTCATATCTTGAAATCCATGATAGATGAGATCAAATGGATTTTACCACTATGATGTAATTTGAAAATACTTTGAGTGTGCCAATTTTCAAATCTTGATGAATCCATTTGCACACTTTCCCAAGTCATTTATATTTGCAAAAAAAGTTTTTTTGTCAGTGATTCCAGTCTGCAAATTTTGAGTAGCCCACTTTGACTGCTTTCCAAATGCATCATGTTATTTGTCATGGTCCCTAATTTCAGATTTATGTTTTCCTCATGATAATGAACCAATTCCTTAGTTTTCATCTCCCCAAGTGTTACTTTACCCAATTTTTAAAGTCAAATCCGAATGCGATTTGTTGTTTTCTAACATGTTTACTTGTAGGTAATTTTGAAAGGGCAACTTTAACAATCAATATCTTTTGACTGAGAATTTTTCATGAGATGAGATTCTACAAGGTAGGAGTGTGTAGAACAAAGAATTAGTCAATTTTTAAAGCTAGTCAAAGGACCTCCTGGCATAAAATCAACAAGTTTCAAATTTCAAATCTTGATGAATCCATTTGCACACTTTCCCAAGTCATTTATATTTGCAAAAAAAGTTTTTTTGTCAGTGATTCCAGTCTGCAAATTTTGAGTAGCCCACTTTGACTGCTTTCCAAATGCATCATGTTATTTGTCATGGTCCCTAATTTCAGATTTATGTTTTCCTCATGATAATGAACCAATTCCTTAGTTTTCATCTCCCCAAGTGTTACTTTACCCAGTTTTTAAAGTCAAATCCGAATGCGATTTGTTGTTTTCTAACATGTTTACTTGTAGGTAATTTTGAAAGGGCAACTTTAACAATCAATATCTTTTGACTGAGAATTTTTCATGAGATGAGATTCTACAAGGTAGGAGTGTGTAGAACAAAGAATTAGTCAATTTTTAAAGCTAGTCAAAGGACCTCCTGGCATAAAATCAACAAGTTTCAAATAGATGATAAAATAAGTTTTAAATGATTGTTTAGTGGTCAAATTTGATTTTCATCAAGATGATGGACTCAGTGCATTAGTTTGAAGGATTAGTTGTTTGAAAATGATTTTTTTTTAGTCAGACCCACTTAGGAATCCATGCACAACAAGAAGGGGACATGGCATAAGGAAAGCATAATTAGCAAAGAGGCAGCCCATGCCAAGAATTGCCAAATGGAGTCCACGTGCATAGAAAGAGGGCGAAGCCACAATGTAGATAAATGGAATGTGTCAAGGGATGCCATTGAAAATTTGGTAATAATAGGATTAGGACCAACTAGCTACATTGCATCAATTTATGTAGCTCATGCTAATTTTTTAAACTTGTCGTATTTGAAGGTTATCACAAAGGTGGCATGCCACATGATCAGTTAATGACAATGATAGAAGTTGAAAATATCCCTAGATTTCTTGATGGTATTACAGCTCTTGATTTGATGGATAGGATGAAAAGAAAAGCTGAATGTTGGGGGGCTAAACTTATTTATGAAGATGTGGAATATGCTAATATCAAGAAGTAGTCCATGTTTTTAACATAATGCATAGATCTGCATGTATAACACATCCACAACATGAAAAAATGTAGAACATAGAGAAAACTACCTTGAAAAATGTTTATCCCACATTGCCAAAGTGGGGAACTTTTTCCATCTTTAAATACTAAAGAACTAAGAGTGCTTGTTGTCTTTAAGAAAGGAACCTTTTTGAAAGGTAATAGCTACTTGGTGGGCCCAACCTAGATGATGTGCTAAGCTGGAGGTGATGACCATAACATAATTTTTAACATGCACACTGACAGAGATGTTGACGTGGAGCAAATAACACCAGATCACACTGCGTGGAAAATTTGATAACCGTCGCTACATCACCAAAAGAAAGATGCACAGTGGTTAACATGGTGACATATCAACTACTTAGGTGGCATGTTGACATGGAGTGAGGTGGTGATGACATGTGTGGCTAGGTGGTGGTGATCATGCAATGACATGGAGTTAGTAAGAAGAGATGCTGAAAAAGTTCACTAGAATTTGGTGGTCGCTATGTCGCCACCAAAAAATGGGAGGATTTTCTGGTAGTGACATGGCGACTTGCCAAAAAATCCAAAAAATTGGCAAGTGTTTTGTGGGGCCCACTTGAGCTCATTAGAAAATCAAATGCCAACACATGGCATCACTTGAATTGCCAAGGGAGATATAAGGATATATTTTTAAAAATTAATGTCTTTATCAGTTCTAAGGCATTTAGTTAAGAATTTAAAATATTTGGTTTTAAATAATGAATTTTCTATAGTTTGAACTATAGAAAATTTTTATATTTTTCAAATTGATCTTTTAATTGCAAAACCATAAGTGCAAGCCTAATTTTCAGAGGGGTGTAACTGGGGGAGTTTTTCACTGAAATGGGCACTCCAACATACCATCAGAATCGAGAAGAGATGAGCTATCCATTTTTGCATCAAATTTTATACACATGCTCTCATAGGCCATTCTTAGTAGAACGAGAAATTTTCATCATGGAGCATCAGTATTTAGTTGGGATGCATTTGATTTTCTTGGTTGGCTCAGTGATGGGGACACAACAGAAAAGGGAAATTGTATTAACTAAAAAATAAGCTAGTACATTTAGTACAGAGAAAATAAACTTCAAAACATGCCCTAAGGGCTTAGAATAGCATAAATGTGGAGATAATTTCTCCTTTTAGTACCTCCTCTCAAACTCCACTCTGAACTGCCTTTTACAATGCCAAAAATCTCCTTAAATAGACCTCGGAGGGTTAAGGACTAGGAGTACATTCTAGAAAGTGCTAGTAGGCATCCATCGACCAAATAGAAGGTTCTAGAAGCTACGTTAGAAGTCGACGCAAATCTAGAAGAATCCAAAAATGGTAACCGAACTTTCAGGAGGCATAACTTTTGAACTATAGCTTTGATTGACGAACCATTTACATTTTCGAAAAGCTCCTGAAGTGCTCTATAGCCCTATGGACTAGCTTCACTCGTCCCCCATTTTCAGCCCTTTTCAAGGTCATTTAATGCCCGTAACCTGACTTTGAAGCATTCTTAGGAGGTCTCCACAACTCGAAAAACTGCAATAACTTTCAAACCGTGGGGCCTATTGACCTGATTCTTTTTTTGGAATGCTCTAAATTACAATTACATTCATCTAGCCAATTTACACCTCCTACATCACCAAAATGATGGCTCAATTACATACTCCTATTTTTTTGGGATTTACACGAACACTGATAGAGGAACTATGAGAGTTGGAACCTTTATTTAACCCAAATGGGTATCCAAAAATGAAAACACATGAAATAGAAACTAACTCTAAGTATATTTTTTTTTTGGGTGACACAGGATTGCCCTTATACCTCTAGATGCTCCTGCATCAAACACCCAGGGTAGATTGAAAAGTGACCCTGTCACTTTATGAATGGTAGAGGAAATCCCAAGTGGGAAACCTCAGTTGCTGAAATCCAAGTTGAGTTCTCAATCAATCGTCCTTTCCATTTGACCAAATACTCTTCATACTGCCTATTTCTGGTACTCCTACCCACACGATGATCTAGAATGTCTTCTATCTCCTCCTTCTTAGAAGCAAGAATTGGACATGGCTCTAACACCAGCTCCTCATCTGCACCATCATCATGATACTCTGTTAAATCTGCAATGTTGAAAATGGGAGAAATGTGAATACCATCTAGTAGCTCCACTTCATATGCATTTCCTGAGTCATGTTTCTTCAAAATTTTGCAAGGGACAAATTTCTTCATTTTCAGCTTGTTGTAAGTACCGGCTAGAAATCTTTCTTTTCGTAAGTGCACCATGACTAGATCCCCTACTTGGAATTCCTTATGTCTTCTCCTTTGATCAGCCCTAGATTTATACTCTTGATTCATCTTGGTAATGTGTGCTTGAACCTCCTCATGTAGACGCTTGATATGTTCAGCAAATTCCTTAGCTTCAGCACTTGTCCTCTCTCCTTGTTCTATCTTCCTCAATTCTGGTGTAGTCCTTGGGCTATTCCCATATACAATTTGGAATGGTGATTTTCTAGTACTCCTATTTATAGAGTTATTGTAAGAAAACTCTGCTTGTGGTAGAATCAAATCCCATCCCTTGGGCTTATCCCCAACTAAACATATTAGCAAATTGCCAAGACTTCTATTTACCACTTCTATTTGGCCATTAGTTTGTGGGTGATGCGTGGAACTAAATTTCAAGTCGGTTCTTAACTTTTTCCACAATGTACTCCAGAATACCCCACAAATTTAGTATCTCTATCAGAAACTATACTCCTTGGAAGTCCATGTAGTCTTACCACCTCTTTGAAAAACAAGTCTGCAATATGGATAGCATCATGAGTTTTGTGGCATGGAATGAAATGTGCCATTTTGGAGAACCTATCAACCACCATGAATACTGAGTCATTACCCCTTTGTGTCCTTGGCAATCCAAGAACAAAATCCATACTTATGTCCTCCCATGGCCTTGATGGAACAGGCAATGGCTGATATAGGCCAGTATCATCACTAAACCCCTTGGCAACTTGACAAACCTGGCAACTCTGTACAAACTTCTTCACATCCTATGAAATTTGAGGCCAAAAATAATGTTGTTTAAGAATGGAAATGGTCTTATCTTGACCAAAATGTCCTGTCATCCCTCCACTGCATTTCTCCTTAATCAGATTTTCCCTCATGGAACTCCTTGGAATGCACAATTGACTATCTTTGAACAACATGTCATCCTGAATCAAATAGTCTAACCACTTGGTTCTATCTACAACAACAGGTTCTTTACAAGCTTTCCATGCTTGAGAAAAATTAGGATCCTCGAGGTACAATTTCTTGAGTTCATCAAACCCAACTACTTCAACCTGCATTACTGTAAGCAACAACTATCTCCTACTTAGTGCATCTGCAACCCTATTAGATTTTCCACTTCTATGCTTCAACACAAATTTATAGCTCTGTAAGAACTCTACCCACTTCATATGCTTCTGATTCAATTTACCTTGGCTATTTAGGTACTGTAATTCCTGGTGATCAGTATACAAAACAAATTCCTTTGGCAATAAATAATACTCCATTTCTTTAAGGCCTAAACTATTGCATAGAACTCTTGATCATAAACAGAATACTTCTTCTTTGCATCATTCAATTTCTCACTAAAATATGCAATAGGCTTACCTTCTTGGCTTAATACAGCTCCAATAGCACTGCTACTGGCATCACAATCCACCTGGAAAACCTTTCTAAAATCTGGAAGTGCCAACACAGGCTGTTCTATCACCTTCTTCTTCAGCAATTCAAAACTTCTTGCAGCTGCTGCAGTCCATTTGAACTCTTTTCTATCCCCTCTTATTGTATCAGTTAGGGGTGCACATATGCCACTAAATTTTTTAATAAACTTCTTGTAAAAATTAACCAGACCATGAAATGATCTTACCTCAGTACCAGACCTTGGAGTAGGCCATTCCAAGATGGCTTTTACCTTCTTTGGATCCATTTTCAGACCTTCAGGTGATATAACAAACCCCAAATAGACTAACTCCATTTTTGAAAAGATACACTTCTGTAGATTAATTAACAGTTTCTCTTCCCTTAGCCTTAAAAGGACACTACGAATATACAGTAAATGTTCTTCCAAATCTTGCTGAAAATTAAAATATCATCCAAATAAACAATAACAAATTTTCTCAAGAACTTCTTAAGTACCTCATTCATGAGCCACATGAAGGTGCTTGGGGCGTTCGTCAATCCATAGGGCATGACTAACCACTCATAAAGACCCTCCTTGGTCTTGAAGGCTATTTTCCACTCATCTCCTTCTCAAATTTATATTTGGTGATAACCACTCTTCAGATCTATCTTTGTGAAGTACTGAGCTCCACTCAAGCAGTCCATAAGATCATCCATCCTTGGCAAAGGAAACTAGTACTTGATGGTTATCCTATTTATAGCGCAAGAACCTGTACACATCCTCCACTCTCCATCCTTCTTTGGTGCGAGTACTACAGGTAGTGCACATGGACTCAGGCTCTCTTGAATCAAGCCCTTCCTTAATAGCTCCTGAACCTATCTATTTAGATCCTCTGTTTTAGTAGGAGTCATCCTATGAGCAGCCTCGTTAGGCAAACTAGCTCCTAGAATCAGATCTATCTGATGACTGATTTGCCTTACTGGTGGCAATCCATCTGGAACATTATCAGAGATAATATCTCCAAATTCCAATAGTAAATCTAAAACTTCAAGTGGTATTTCACTACTACCTTCTTTATCTTTCCTAGGAATCAAAGCATAGCACAAATGCTGATGTTTCATGCCATCTAAAAACATCCTTCTATGAACAAGACAAATCCTAGCACTGCTACATACCTTTTCACCTTCCTTTTTCATGGGCTTCAATTTGTGGTGAACTCCATCCTTTGTTAGAGAGTATGTGTTTGCATGCCCATCATGTACTGCATGTCTATCAGACTGCCGTGGTCTACCCAACAGTAGATGGCAAACATCCATTGGAATAAAATCACAAAGAACTTCATCATGGTAACTCCCAATTTTGAATTTCACTAAACATTGTTCACTTACTAGGACCTTATGATCATCTTTTACCCAAGCAATCCGATAGGGCTAGGGATGTTTCTCTCTCTTGAGCTTCAGCTTAGAGACCATCTCTTCTGATACCAAGTTATCAGTGCTACCACCATCAATGATCACATCACAACATTTATCCTCACACTTGCATCTGGTATGGAACAAACTCCTCTGTTGTCCTAGTTCAATCTCACCACTTAGTAGGACTCTTTCATTTACCAAGGTCTCTCCTCTTTCTACATGCTCTAAATGTGATGATTGTGCATCCTCATCCACATGAGCAACCCTAGCTTGGCCCTCAGCTCTCCTATCTGTCCTTCCTTGTTGTTGAGGGCATTCAAAGGCACGATGACCTTCTTCCTTGTAATGGAAATAGGTACCACGGAAGCCACCTTTTCCTTTTCCATGTCCTCTACCTCTTCCTCTCTAATTTCTAAAGTCTTGATCATGGGAGTGGTTGAAACCCTCATTCCTTTGGCTCCTGCTAGTACCCACATCTTCATTTTTCTTTTGGGTTTCATTGCGGCCTCGAGATGATCTACCGCTTCCCCTTCCTCCTTGACCATGCCCTCTTTGTCTTCCTTCAAACCTTTTATTCAGCTTTTCTTCAACTCATATTGAAAACTGATATCTCTCTTCAATGCTGGTCATTCTTACTAGACTTAATTCCTCCTAGATGCTAGGTCGCAACCCACTGATATAACAAGCAACCTTCTCCTTATTTACTTCTATATGCCCTGCTCTAATCAAGAGTCGATAAAATTTCTCTGTATATTCTTGGACTGATCTTCCTGCTTGCTTTAACCCATGCATCTTCTTAAACAAATCAAGTTAATAGTCCACAGGAATGAACTGCTTCTTCAATTTGTCCACCATGCGATCCCATCTTGTGATCTTCTCCTTTCCTCTTCTGTTTCTTTCCAATTGGACCTCTTGCCACTAGATTTTGGCATGGACTTTCAATTTGGCCTTTGCAAACTTAACCCTATCTAAGTCCCTGATATCCTCATACTCAAAGTATTCTTCCAGTTCATTGATCCAATCGATCAACTCATCTAGTTTCAAATTTCCTGAAAATACACCCACTTCAATTGTAGGTCTTTTCCCAAACTTAGTAATGTCCCTAAAAAGCCTTTCCTCTACATGATTCAGAACTTCCGCGTCAAATTCCTCTTTTGGTCCCATTTCTTCTTCTTCATTGTCATCCTCACTGTAGTCACCTGCGGCAACATTTGCTCCTCTACGAAGCTCCTCTTGCAATGTCTGTACCTGCCTTTGGAGGGCTCTAACCTCCTCAAGATTAATAGCTCTGGCCCTTCTACCACACTCTCTTCATGGAGGCATCTTCTAACTCGAACCCACAACCACATAGTCCTGGTGCAAACTGCCTCACAGTCGGCACTCTATCTACACACTCAGGAAAACCAACTCTGATACCACTTGATGGGGACACAACCCAAGAACAGAATAGACACAATAGAAAAGGGAAATTTTATTAACTAAAAAATAAGCTAGTACATTCAGTACAAAGAAAATAAACTTCAAAACATGCGCTAAGGGCTTACAATAGCATAAATGTGGAGATAATTTCTCCTTTCAGTACCTCCTCTTAAACTCCACTCCGAACTGCCTTTTACAATGCCAGAAATCTCCTTAAATAGACCCTAAAGGGTTAAGGACTAGGAGTACATTTTAGAAAGTGCTAGTAGGCATCCACTAACAAAATAGAAGGTTCCAAAAGTTGCGTTAGAAGTTGACGCAAATCTAGAAGAATCTAGAAACGGTAACCAAACTTTCAGGAGGCATAACTTTTGAACCGTAGCTCCGATTGACAAACCATTTACATTTTTAGAAAGCTCTCGAAGTGCTCTATAGCCCTCTGGACTAGTTTCACTCGTCCCCCATTTTTTAGCCCTTTTCAAGGTCATTTAATGCCCCTAACTTGACTTTGAAGCATTCTTAGGAGGTCTCCACAACCCGAAAAATTGCAATAACTTTCAAACCGTGGGGCCTTTTGACCTGATTCTTTTTTTGGAATGCTCTAAATTACAGTTACATTCATCTAGCCAATTTACACCTCCTAGTTCACCAAAATGATGGCTCAATTACATACTCTTATTTTTTCAAGATTTACATGAACACTGATAGTGGAACTGTGAGAGTTGGAACCTTTATTTGACCCAAATGGGTATCCAAAAATGAAAACACATGAAACAAAAACTAAGTCTAAGTATTTTTTTTTTTGGGTGACACAGCATTGCCCTTATACCTTTGGATGCTCCTGCATCACTCAGTTTGTCAAAATTTGACACATAATGATGAATTTTGCATCAAGTATTTCAAAATTTACTTGCTTTTTGATGGAACTTCTCAAAAAAAATTTCTTTTGCAATTAGTTATGATTTCCATCAAAATATCTAAAATATTTCATGCTTTTGGGGAGGCCAAATGATGAGGATTTGATATGCAATTGTAAAGAGAAATTAGAAAGATTCTTTTCACTTCTTGAGGAGGTTTTTCAAGTGGACACATGTTAGATGCAAAATAGATCTGGGAATTCCTTCCTCCTATAACATTCTCTTTCTTTCTCATTGTAGAGGTTTCAGGTTTTGGAGAAAAACTACTCCCTGCTGTGATACCATTCTTTGGTTCCAATTTTGATGTATTCCCATCACTATGAAACCACAATTTCCTTCAACAAATTTCTCTTGTATGAACTATAGTAGGAAAGATAATACAACAAGTTTAGATCTATTAGGTGCTTCTATGTTTTGATTTCATGCATATGAAATTATTATTTCAAGGAAATCAATAGAAAGGACAATAGGTGTTGAGCTTCATTTTAAAAATTGTCTCCTTTATCAGTAATTTTCAATGTTTTATGATGTTTTAACAAAGAGCCTAGGTCATAGTTGCAATCCTTTAAGGCTATATGTTGTTTCATTGTTGCTTATAATTCAAGGAGTTATGTAAATGCTTCTGGGAAATCAACAGGGTTGCAAGTTTGTTGAGGAGGATATCAGGTAAGAATGCGATTTAGATTGAACATAGATGTCTATTTACAAGGTGAATGGATAGATCAAATATCTGAAGATACGAATATGTCTCAAGTATCGATATGTATATGATTGATTCATGGAATTGCCCCATAGATAAGGCACTGATTAGCTATAGGAGCATTTGTTCTTACTACTTCATATTTGGGGTTTTTTCTGAAATCAACATCATTAATCAAATGTTTTCCCCCTTTCATGTTGAAGAGCTGAAAATTCTAACCCTCACTTAGCTTATGAATTGCATTGTTTTGCATTTAGCTACTATGGATCTATGTTATTGCATGAGTTAATAGGAGAAATAAGGGTTAAATTGTTTGATTATAGATTCAAGAATATGTTTAGCATTGGTACCATATAGATTGAATCTGAGGTCCACCCACCTAGATTTTGCAGAGCCTGAAGTAGAAGAAGGGTCTAGCCTTATAGTTGGCCCAGCGTCTGAAAAGATGTGTTAAGGATGGGAGTTAGCTACTGCTAGATGTGTCTTGTTCTCATTGGGGTAATTTGAAACCTATAGCACTTTAAAACACCAAAAAAATGGAAACTTTATTGGGGAAGGTTGCATATAGAAAGAACAAAAATCTCTAGCATGAAACAAATTGGATAAAGCAAATCTATAGTAAGATGTGTTTCCATTTTCCTTGTTGAAGTTTCATGTCCCCCAGTATCCTTATTCATTGATAGTAGTAGTTTGATTGAATTAATAATTTTTAGTATCAAAGTCATTTGGCATTTTGATAAGTTACTGTTAAAATTCAGATTTAATGTTATGTTCTTTCACTTTGTCAAGAGTGTGAAATTCCCACATTATTGAATAAAGTTTTCAAAAACATGTTCTAAATTCTCAACCAGCTTGTTATGTTTTGCAAGTTTGGTAAATCTTTTATCACTAAGTGAGTGGCAACTCAAAGTTACATCTCTGCACTAGTCCTTCATCAATGTGAAGGTATTTTGAAGGATGCAAGAGTTAGAAAGAAGATTTGAAGAATGCAATTTGAGTTCTTGACAATGGGTGAAAGAATTAGGTGAGATGTAGTGCAAATTTTAATAAATCTAGATAAGATTTAAATCTACTATTATTCGTAGCATTGAAGTAGTTGTAGGCATCATTATTGAAAGGTAGTTTCCACTTTCATGTGATTTCATTTCCATGAAAGTAAGCTTTACAAAAGTTTCTCTGTCAAATGGTTTTCAGCATTAAATAGGAGAATGGTTTAACACATTTCAACATACTTTATGAGAGATAGATTTAGCAAAGTGTTCTTACATTTTGAAGTATGTTTGAATATCTAAATTGGTAGAAAGAATTCAAGATCTGCTACAATTAATGAATTCTAAGAGTATTTATGATGAATGAGTTTTAAGTTTGAAGGTTGTCAAGTTTCCTTTCATCTAGTATGCATCCTGTTAGTGAAATTTCTAGATCTATTTCTACCAAGCAGTATATGCCACTAAATTTCAATGGCATTCACAGTTTCCCAAATGCTATTCCTAATGATGTTAGAAATAAATTGTCTAAGTTTGGTGGGAACCATCTTGTTTCAACTAGTCATCATGTTAAGTTGTTCAGTGATTTGATGGATGACTATGAGATTTCTCATGAGGACATGCACATGAAGTTATTTGTTCAAACTTTGGAAGGTGATGCTAGAGACTGGTTTTCTTTTCTACCAGAATTTTATGTTTCATCTTGGGGTGAGTTGCATTCCACCTTCATGGAGTGATTTGGAGAAAGAGTAAGCATATCTAATTCTTATGATAAATTCTTGAAGTTTCATGTTAAGTGTAATGAACTTGTGCCTCAATTCAATATCAGATTTGTAAAAGTTTTGAATAAGATCACCAAGAGTTATAGACCCAATGTTCAAATTTGTTTAGCTATGTACTTTGATGCATTTGACAAGAAAATGAATTATCTACTAAGGGATAAAGAACCTAGGACATTATATCAAGCTTTTATGACTAGTATAGAGATTGCCAACAATCTGAAATATGGATTGACTAGAAGTCATTTTGCTAGAAATGTGTGCCATTATAATGTGTTTGAAAGAAAGGATGAATGTGGTGTTGATGCTTCAATTTGAAATCAGCTTATCAATACCTCTATTGTAATGAATAATTAGATTGAAATTTCAAATAAGAATGTGTGTGTAGAGAAGAATGACTCTATTGCAAATGAAGACATATATGCTCATGATGTTACAATAGTAAGATGTATTTCAAAATTTGATAGAAATGAGCAATGTGATGATGTTATAGATAAAAGATTAGCTACAATATTGAGTTCTTGTAATTCTAATTGTGTACATGATGATGTTGCTAATCTTTATAGACATGAAATTGCTACACCTAGATCTCAGTATTATGCAAGTGATGAGGCTGAAAGTTATGTCCTTGGTCATGAATTTGATATTGCTGATCCGACGTGCCATGGAGAGATAACACAAGATAAAGAGTGTGAATCACATTTATCTCAGTCATAGTCAAAAGAATAGAGAGAACATGTTTGTAATGTTTCAGTAGTGGATGGTAAGGTGGATTCACTTGATTAATCAGATATGCAAGAAATGGTTTCTCTTATTCATAGATTGCATCATGTTGAGAATGTTATAAAATTTGAAGTTGAAAGATATTCATCTCAATATTAGAATGAAGAAGTTGAAAGTCATGTTTCAAGTGATGACAATAAAGTTTCTCATCTAATATATATTCAAGAGGCATCATGTGAAGATAATGATGAGAGTTGCTTCTCAAGTCAACAAGTGGAAAGAAATAGTACATGTGTGTCTTCACATGAATTTGATGCAAATTGGGAAGGAGAAAGCAATGACGGAAGTGAATATTCTTAAGTGAGTGAATCAGCTTGAGGTATAAAGTTGTGAAGAAGAGTTGCCTAAACAATATGAGGATAAAAAGATTGTTTATAAAGATAAATTGATTATTTTTGTAGATGAATGTTGTGAAGATGCAAGTATTAATAATCAAGAGTACATAATTTTTCTTGGGATTAATGCATCAACACCTATTGATAAGATAAAAGGTGATTGGTTTGCAAGACATTTGAATCATCTAAATCAAGACAATGAAAGTAACATTGATCTATTTTCTACATGCTTCGCTGATGGAGTAGAAAGTGAGTCTTCATATGGTTCTGATTTTTCTTCACATGCTGAAAGTCTCCATGAAGATGAAATGGGTAATGGTTTTAAAATGTATACTAATTTTTTATATGATGAAGATCTTGATGATGATTAGCCCAATTTTTGTCAAAATGTTCAAAGAGGGTCATTGCATGGAGTTATCAATCCTTTGTTTGAAGAGCACATGGAAGTTTTAGATTTAGTTGATAATGAGTTTAATAATGATACCTTATCCTACTGCTATGAGAGATCAGATTGTTCTTCTTCCAAGTTTGATAGTGATTATGAGGATGATGTTACATCTCATAATATGGATGACAAGGTGTTTGATGAAGGTGTTATTGAAAATCAACATGCACCTTGTAATGAATTTTATGATGAATATTCTAATGTGATGATTAATCCACTTGCTAATTTCAAAGAATCTTTTGGAGATCCTAGATTAGTTTCAAATGTTGACATTGATGACATGTGTGAGTGCAAATCTGATTGCTCATTTGAATACCATCTGGTTATGCATAAGAATACACAATTTCAAGGTATGTGTGATCCCTTTGCCCATGTTGAATATGAAGCTTTCATATTCAAGATTGATAGCATGTAATATTCATTTAATGAAAAGGATTTTCAGTTTGAGATTGATAGTTGTGATCATGCTGATCAGAACTTTCATAATGAGCAAGTGGTTGAAAGTGGAGCTATTTTTTATACGCATTATGAAAGTGAAGGTGTAGATTTAGTTTTGCTAAATGGTGTGTTTCAAGATGTTAATCTGATTGGAAAGACTAATATTAATAATATTTCCAGGTTACCTCATGATAATGTAGACGAAATTCATATATATGATAGAGGTAAAAGTTCTTGTTGAAGTTTGGTGGCCCGGGGCCATCATTTCTACATAGCAAGAGTAGTTTTCTTGCTTTCAATAAGTTGTTCAAGAGAATGTTTTTGTTGTTTTGGGAATGGTCTACTTCTTCCAAAGATTTTAATCCTTTTCATGCCCATAAGGGACATGCATCCCCAAATAGAGCCACTATTGGGACTCAAAATTGAAGCCCCAATTTGGAGTACTATTGATAATTTAAGCCCTATAAACGCTTTTAAATGCATGTGTACCCAACTGTCTGTTTGAGGCCCATGAGGTGTTTAATGGTTCTAAAACTATACATTGAGAATTTCCATGTGTTCCATGAAGATAAATTATCATTCCAAGCCCTTTTGTGAAGTTATGTGTTGAGCAATTGTCAAATCTACATTTTCACCTAAGTGTCAAACAACGACAGGAGGCCTTGTTTGCAACTGAATATCTTGCACCCAATAATGTTTCATGACTCACTACTTTGGGAGTATTTAATGTCCATACCTAAGAGCTTATGTTTTAGATTTTGAGTCATTTCAAATCTATTTGACTAGGTTTTGAATCCCTCAAAGTTGGTCATTTATTGATGTCATGCTGATGCAATTTGTTCTAAATTATGGGAAGCCCTGTTTGAATTGTTATAACTTCAATCTAGCTAACCAAAATGATGAAATTCCTTTTGTGTTGCATTTTAGAGGTCGTAGAATTTCTAATTTCTTGATTTGTGTTTATGAAAATTTTGGTTGATTAGTTTTCAAACATGATTCTGTTTGCAATTTATGAAGTTTCATTGGTGTTATAAAGTGCAAATTTGTCGAAACCCCTATTCGTGATGTCATATCTTAAAATCTATGATAAATGAGATTGAATGGATTGTACCACTATGTTTTACTCTAAAAATACTTTGAGTGTGCCAATTTTCAAATCTTAACGAATCCATTTGCACACTTTCCTAGGTCAATTCTATTTGCAAAAAATGTTTTTCTATTAGTGTTTCCAGTCTGCAAATTCTGAGTAGCTTGCTTTGACCACTTGCCAAATGCGTCTAGTTGTTTTTCATGATCCCTAATCATAGATTTATGTTGTCCTCATCACAATGAACCAATTTCTCAATTTTTGTCTCCCTAAGTATTAGGTTACCTAGTTTTTAAAGCCAAATCCAAATGCAATTTTTTGTTTTCTAAGATGTTTACTTGTAGGTAATTTTGAAAGGGCAACCTTAACAGTCAATATCTTTTGACTGAGAATTTTTCATAAGATGAGATTCGATAGGGTAGGAGTGTGTAAAACAAAAAATTAGTATGTTTGATTCCAAAGCTTGGTCAGGTGTTTGTGTCAGTTTTTAAAACTAGTCAAATAAACTCCTGGCATGAAATCAACAAGTTTCAAGTAGATGATAAAATAAGTTTTAAATTATCATTCAGCGGTCAAATTTGATTTTCATCTAGATGATGCACTCAGTGCATCAGTTTGAAGGATTAGTTGTTTGAAAACAAAATTATTTTTAGTCAAACCCACTTCGGGGCCAAACTAAATGATATCAAACTGATAAGGTATATTGGAGAATAAAAATCTTCTATATGAGAGGTTCATAATGATTTTAATCATTACAAATTCCATCATGGACACACTTCATTCATGAATTTTATGAAGAAGAGATTATTCACAAACCTTTATATCTCATGAATTTCCTAGAAAGTTACATCAAAAGAGAACAAGAGTTCACCTATTCATGTTGAAATTCGTAACACACTTTTGGAACCATATTTTTCTTATGATCTTTTTGCCTCATTATCCAAAAGTGACTTTCAAGATGCCGACACTTCTGGGCAACTTTCAAACATGAATGTTATGTCATTGCCAAATAGTTGGAATAGTGGGAAAGGAGTAATTGAACACGTCCAGGCATAAGACTCAGAGGACCAAAGCATCTATGCTTCCTGAAAGATGCTAGAAGTGGTCTCTCCATGTCTAAACCATGTGCTTAAAATGGACCTTAATCATAGTCATTTGTAACAAAAGAGGTAGCTTCAGCTCCAGAAGGAAAAGTGAAGGATGAAGTAGTTGTGCGGGTTGCTAGACCCCAAGCATCATATTCACATTGCAAGCTATTTACAAATAAACTTTGCATAATTGATTCAGTGATCGATATTGTGGAATGAGTTGAGTTGAATTACCTAGACTAATCTCTACTCAGAAAGGACCTCCCAAGCACTAGAATAGGCAGCCACAAGGCCAATTTTGAGTAGCAAGTGAAAATGGTAGGGGATTTTCAAAGCCAAAGGGTAGGTAGCAAATAGGGAGCTCTATGCAACACTACAAAGAACAAGACCATGCTAAAAGGGGGCTCTAAATCTAGAGGAAGGCATTTTGTTTGAAAAAGCCTTTTCTAAGGCATATGAGGACTTAGAGGCAGAATGGAAGCCATCCAAGTCAGTAGAGATAGGAATCCATGCATAGCAAGAAGGGGACATGGCATAAGGAAAGTGTAATTGGCAAAGAGGAAGCCCATGCCAAGAGCTACCAAACGGAGTCCATGTGCATAGAAAGAGAGGGAAGCCATAGTGAAAATAAATGGAATATGTTAAAGGATGCCATTAAAAATTTGGTAATAATAGGATTAGGTCCAGCTAGCTACACTACATCAATCTATGCAGCTCATGCTAATATGAAACCTTCTATATTTGAGGGCTATCACAAAGGTGGCGTGCCACATCAGTTAATGACAACAATAGAAGTTGAAAACTTCCCTGGATTTCTTGATGCTCTTGCAAGTGCTGATTTGATGGACAGGATAAAAAGACAAGTTGAACATTGGGAGGCTAAACTTATTTATGATGACATGGAATATGTTGATATTAGGAAGCAATCCTTGTTTTTGACATAATGCACAGATCTGCAAGTATAAAATGTCTACAACATGTGAAAATGTAGAACAAAGAGCAAAATACCATGAAAAACATTCATCCCACATTGCCAAAGTGGGGAAATTTTTCTATCTTTAAATACTAAAGCACTAAGAGTACTTTTTTTCTTTAAGAGAGGTGCCTTTTGGAAAGGTAATAGTTGCTCGGTGGGCCTAATCTAGATGACATGCTAAGCTAGAGAGGATGACTATAACATAATTTTGAACATGCATGCTGACAAAGATGCTAACGTGGACCAAATAACACCAGATTGCACCACATGGAAAATCTAACAATAGTCACTACGTTGCTAAGGGAAAGATGCATTGTGGTTAACTTGGCAACACAGTCACTGCTTAGGTGGCATGGTGATGTGGAGTGAGGTGGCAACGATGTGTGTGGCTAGGTGGCAGTGATCATGTAATAATGTGGCATCAGTAAGTAGAGATGTTGAAAAACTTCACCAAAATTTGGTGGTCGCTATGTCACCATCAAAAAATGGAGGATTTTCTAGTAGTGACATGGCAACCTACTAGAAAATCCAAAAAATTGGCAAGTGAGCTGTGGCGCCCACCTGAGTTGCCAGGGGAGATATAAGGATATATTTTTTTTAAATAACATATTTTTTAGTTCTAAGGCATTCAGTTGAGAATTTAAAATATTTGGCTTTAAAAAATGAATTTTCTATAGTTTTAACTATAATTTTTTTTATATTTTTCAAATTGATATTTTAATTGCAAAACCATAAGTGGAAGCATGATTTTTAGAGGGGCGTAACTAGGGGAGTTTTTCACCAAAATGGGCACTTCAATATACCGTCGGAACTAGGAAGAGGTGAGCTATCCATTTATGACATTAGTTTTTACATGGGTGCTCACTGTTTTAGTCTATAAGGAAATTTGTGATTTCTAGGGAATTCTTAGCAGAATGGGCAATTTTCATCTTGGAGCATCATAATTCAATTGGGATGCATTTGATTTGCTTAGTTGGCTAAGTTTGTCAAAATTTGACACATAATGATGAATTTTGCTTCAAGTATTTCACAATGTGCTTGCTTTTTGATGGAACTTCTTAGAAATTTTTTCTTTTGCAATTAGTTATGATTTCCAACAAAATATCTGAAATATTTCATGCTGTTGCGGAGGCCAAATGATGAGGATTTGATATGTAGTTTCAAAGAGAGGTTAGAGAGATTCTTTTCACTTCTTGAGGAGGTTTTTCAAGTGGACACATGTCAGATATAGAATAGATCTGGGAATTCCTTCCTCCTATATCATTCTCTTTCTTTCTCATTGTAGAGGTTGCAGCTTTTGGAGAAAAACTACTCATTAAGATGATACCAATTTTTGGTTCTAGTTTTGATGTATTCCCATCACTGTGAAACCATAATTTCCTTCAACAAATTTGTCTTGTATGAATAGCAGTAGGAAAGATAATATAGAAATTTCAAGTCTATTAGGAGCTTCTATGTTTTTATTTCATGCATATGAATGTATTATTTCAAGGAAATCAATACAAAGAGTAGCAAGATTTGAGTTTCATTTTAAATCTTGTATCCTTTATCAGTAATTTTTAATGTTTTATGATCTTTGAACAAAGAGCCTAGGTCATAGTTGTAGTTCCTTAAGGTTGTATGTTGTTTCATTGTTGCTTATAATTCAAAGAGTTATGTAAATGCTTCTGGGAAATCAATAGGGTTACATGTTTATTGAGGAGGATATCAAGTAAGAATGAGATTTAGATTGAACATAGATGTCTATTTACAAAGTGAATGGATAGATCAAATATCTAAAGATATGAATATGTCTCAGGTATCCATATGTATATGATTGATTCATGGAATTGCCCAATAGGTAAGGCACTAATCAACTACAGGATCATTTGTTTTTTCGGCTGCATATTTCAGGTTTTTGCTGAAATCAACATCATTAATCAAATGTTTTCCCCCTTTCATGTTGAAGAGCTTAAAAGTCTAACCCTCACTCAGCTTATGAATTGCATTGTTTTGCATTTAGCTACTATAGATCTATGTTATTGTATTATTTAATGGAGAAATATGGGTTAAATCTATTAATTATAGATTCAAGAATATGTTTAGCATTGGTACCATATAGATTGAATTTTAAGTCCACCTACCTAGGTTTTGCAGAGCCTGAAGTAGAAGAAGAATCTAGCCTTATAGTTGGTCCAGTGTCTTAAAATATATGTTAAGGATGGGAGTTAGCTACCCCTAGATGTGTCTTGTTCTCATCGGGGCAATTTGAAACCTGTAGCATTTTAAAACACCAACAAAATGATGACTCTATTAGGGAAGGTTGCATACAGAAAGAATCCAAATCTCTAGCATGAAACAGATTGGATAAAGAAAATATATAGTAAGATGTGCTTTCATTTTCCTTGCTAAAGTTTCATGTCCCCTAGTATCCTTATTCATTGAAAACATTAGCTTGACTGAGTTGAAAGTTTGAAGGATGTCAAGTTTCCTTTCATCTAGTATGTAGCCTATCTATGAAATTACTAGATCTATTTCTACCAAGCGATATATGCCATTAAATTTCAATGGAATTTATGGTTTACCAAATTTTATTCTTAATGATGTTAGAAATAAGTTGCCTAAGTTTGGTGGGAACCATCTTGTTTTATCTAGTCATCATATTGAGTGGTTTAATTATTTGATGGGTGACTATGAGATTGTTCATGAGGACATGCACATGAAGTTATTTTTTCAAACTTTGGAAGGTGATGCTAGAGACTTGTTTTCTTTTCTACTAACATGTTCTATTTTATCTTGGGGTGAGTTGCATTCCATCGTCATGGAGCAATTTGGAGAAAGTGTAAGCATATCTGATTCTTATGATAAGTTCTTAAAGATTCATGTTAAGTGTGATGAACTTGTGCCTCAATTCAATATCAAATTTGCAAATGTTTTGAATAAGATCCCTGAGAGTTATAGGCATGATGGTAAAAATTTTTTAACTATGTACTTTGATGCATTTGACAAGAAAATGAATTATCTACTAAGGGATAAAGAACCTAGGACATTATATCAAGCTTTTATGACTACTATAGAGATTGATAACAATTTAAAATACAGATTGACTAGAAGTCATTTTGCTAGAAATGTGTGCTAGTATAATGTGTTTGAAAGAAAGGATGAATGTGGTGTTGATGTTTCAATTTCAAATTAGATTATCAATACCCCTACTGTAATGAATACTCAGATTGAAATTTCAAATCAGAATGTGTGCGTAGAGAAGAATGAGTCTATTGCAAATGAAGACATATATGTTCATGATGTTACAACAATAAGATGTATTTTAGACTTTGATAGTAATGAGAAATGTGATGATATTATAGATCAAAGATTAGCTAGAGTAGCGAGTTCTTGTAATTCTAATTATGTACATGATGATGTTGCGAATGTTTATAGACATGAAATTTTTGCACCTAGATCTTAGTCTTGTGCAAGTGACGAGGTTGAAATTTATGCCTCTGGTCATGAATTTGATATTTCTGATCCAACATGCCATGGAGAGATAACACAAGATGAAGAGTTAATCACATTTATCTCAATCACAGTTAGAAGAATAGAGCACACTTGTTTGTAATGTTTTAGCAGTGGATGGTAAGGTGGATTCACTTTATCAGTCAGACATACAAGAAATGATTTCTCTTATTCATAGATTGGTTTACAAGACATTTGAATCATCTATATCAAGATAGTGAAAGTAACATTGATCTATTTTCTACATGCTTTGTTGGAGTAGAAAGTGAGTCTTCTTATGGTTCTAATTTCTCTTCAAATGCTGAAAATCTCCATGAAGATGAAATGGGTAATTATTTTAAAATGTATACTAATGCTTTATATGATGAAGATCTTGATGATGATCAGCTCAATTTTTGTCAAAATGTTCAAAGAGGGTCATTGCATGGAGTTAAGAATCCTTTGTTTGAAGAGCACATGGAAGTTTTACATTTAGTTGATAATGAATTTAATGATAATACCTTATCCTAGTACTATGAGAGATCAAATTGTTCTTCATCCCATTTTGATAGTGATTATGAGGATGATGTTACATGTCATAATATGGATGGCAAGGTGTTTGATGAAGGTGTTATTGAAAATCAGTATGCACCTTGTAATGAATTTGATGATGAATATTCTAATGTGATTACTAATCCACTTGCTGATTTTAGAGAATCATTTGGAGATCCCAAATTAGTTTTAGATGTTGACATTGATGACATGTGTGAGTAAAAATCTAATTGCTCATTTGAATACCATTCGTTATGCATAAGGATACACAATTTAAAGGTATGTGTGATCCCTTTCCCCATGTTGAATATGAAGCTTTCGTATTCAAGACTGATAGCATGCAATATTCATTTAATGAAAAGAATTTTCAGTTTGAGATTGATAGTTGTGAGCATGTTGATCAAAATTTTCATAATGAGAAAGTGATTGAAAGTGAAGCTAGTTTTTATACTCATTATGAAAGTGAAGGTGTAGATTTAGTTTTGCTAAGTGGTGTGTTTCAAGATGTTAATCTGATTGGCAAGACTAATATTAATAATATTTCTATTTTACCTCATGAGAATGTAGATGAAAATCAGATTTATGATAGAAGTAAAAGTTTTTGTTGAAGTTTGGTGGCCCGGGCCCATCATTTGTACATAGTAAAAGTAGTTTTCTTTCTTTTAATAAGCTATTCGAGAGAAATTTTTTGTTGTTTTTGGAATGATCTACTTCTTCCAAAGATCTAATGCATACCCAGACAAAGCTACTATTGGGACTCAAAATTTAAGCCCTGATGTTGAGTACCATTAAGAATTTAAGCCCTTTAAACACTTTTAAATACATGTGTACCCAGCTGTCTGTTTGAGGTCCATGAGGTGTTTAATATTTTTAACACCATCCATTTAGTATGTCCATGTGTTCCATGAAGATAAATTGTCATTCTGAGCCATTTCGTGAAGTTATGTTTTGAGCAATTGTCAAATCGACATTTTCACCTAAGTGTCAAACAACGACATGAGGCCTTAATTGACACTGAATATCTTGCACCTAGTAATGTTTCATGACTCACTACTTTGGGAGTATTTAATTTCCATACCTAAGAGCCTATGTTTTAAATTTTGAGTCATTTCAAATCCGTTTTACTAGGTTTTGAATCCCTCAAATTTGGTCATTTATTGATGTCATGCTGATGCAATTTGTTCTGAATTTTGGGAAGCCCTATTTGACTTGTTATAACTTTGACCCAATTGACCAAAATGATGAAATTCCTTTTGCGTTGCATTTTAGAGGTTAGAAACTTCTACGTTCCTTATTTGAGTTTATGATGAATCTGTTTGATCAGTTTTCAAACATTATTCTGTTTGCAATTTATGAAGTTTCATTGCTGTTATAAAGTACAAATTTGTCAGAACCCCTATTCATGATGTCGTATCTTGAAATCTATGATAGATGGATTGAATGGATTGTACCACTATGTTGTACTCTAAAAATGCTTTGAGTATGCCAATTTTTAGATCTTGATGAATCCATTTGCACACTTTCCCAGGTCAATTCTATTTGCAAAAAAATGTTTTTCTACCAATGTTTCTAGTCTACAAATTCTGAGTAGCTCATTTTGGCCGCTTGCCAAATGCATCTTGTTATTTTTCATGAGCCCTAGTCACATATTTATGTTTTCCTCATGAGAGTGAACCAATGCCTTAGTTTTCATCTCACCAAGTGTCAGTTTACCTAGTTTTTAAAGCCAAATCATAATGCGATTTGTTTTTTCTAAGATGTTTAGTTGTAGGTAATTTTGAAAGGGAAACTTTAACAGTCAATATCTTTTGATTGAAAATTCATCATGAGATGAGATTCGATAGGGCAGGAGTGTGCAGAACAGAGAATCTGTATGTTTGATTCTAGAGCCCAATCAGGTGTTTGTGTTAGTTTTTAAAGCCAGCCAAAGGACCTCCTAGCACAAAATTGAAAAGTTTCAAGTAGATGATAAAATAAGTTTTAAATGATCGTTTAGTGGTCAAATTTAATTTTCATCAAGATGATGGACTCAGTGCGTTAGTATGAAGGATCACTTATTTCAAAATGAATTTTTTTTTAATCTGACCAACTTCAGGGCCCAACTAAATGATATCAAACTGATAAGGTATATTGGAGAATAAAAATCTTCTAAAGGAGAGGGTTATAATGATTTTATTCATTACAAATTCTAGTATGGATGCACTTCATTCATGAAGTTTATGAAGAAGAGATTATTGACAAAAATTTATATCTCATGAATTTCCTAGAAAGTTACATAAGAAGAGAACAAGAGATCACCTGTTCATGTTGAAATTCGTAACACACTTTTGGAACCATATTTGTCTAATGATCTTTCTGCCCCATCATCCAAAAGTGACTTTCAAGGTATGAACACTTCTAGGTAACTTTCAAACATGATTGTTATGTCACTGTCAAATAGTGGGAATAGAGGGAAAGGAGTAATTAAACACACCTAGGCATCAGACTCAGAGGACCAGACCATCTATGCTTCCTAAAAGATGTCAAAAGTGGTCTATCCATGTCTAAACCCTATGCTTGAAATGGATTTAAATCATAGTCATTTGTAACAAAAGAAGTAGCTTCAGCTCCAAAAGGAAAAGTGAAGGTTGAATTAGTTGCACGGGTTGCTAGATCCCAAGCATCATATTCACATTGCAAGCCATTTACAAATAAACTTTGCATAATTATTGCAGTGATCAGTATTGTGGAACGAGTTGAGTTGAATTACCTAGACTAATGTTTGCTCAAAAAGGACCTCCCAAGCACTAGAATAGGTAGCCACAATACTAGTTCTGAATGTGAACACTTTAAAAAAAAGGTTATGAGTGTTTTGATTAGAGGCACGTTGACCACTCAAAAGAAAGGAGCACTGAAGGTAGGAGGTGATGTATGTGAAGGGGAGCAACAAATAAGAAGAAGCCATGAGCAGCAAAGGAAAATGGGAGGGGATTTTCAAAGCCAAAGGGAAGGCAGCAAATAGGGAGCTCTATGCAATGGTGAAAAGAACAAGACCATGCTAAAAAGGGGCTCTGAATTAGGAGGAAGGCATTTTGTTTAAAAAAGCCTTTTCTAAGGCATATGAGGACATAGAGGCAGAATGGAAGCTGTCCAAGTCAGTAGAGATAGGAATTCACTCATAGAAAAAAGGGGACATGGCATAAGGAAAGTGTAATTGGCAAAGAGGCAACCCACAACAAGAGTTGCCAAAGGGAGTCAATGTGTGTAGAAAGAGGGGGAAGCCATAACACAGATAAATATAATGTGTCAAGGGATGGCATTGAAAATTTTGTATTAATAGGATCAGGTCTAGCTGGCTATACTACATCAATCTATGCAACTTGTGTTAATTTGAAACCTATCATATTTGAGGGTTATCACAAAGGTGATGTGCCACGCTATCAATTAATGACAATGAAAAAATTTGAAAACTTCCTTGAATTTCTTGATGGTATTACATGTCCTAATTTGATGTATGGGATTAAAAGGCAAGCTAAACTTATTTATGAAGATGTGGAATATATTGATGTTAGGAAGCAGTCCACATTTTTGACGTAATGTGTAAATTTGCAGGTATAAAACATCCATGGCATGCAAAAATGTACAATAGAGAGTAAAATATCATGAAAAATGTTTACCCCACATTGCCAAAGTGGGGAACTTTTTCTATCTTTAAATACTAAAGCTTTAAGAGTGCTTGTTGTCTTTAAGAGAGGTGCCTTTTGGAAAGGTAATAGCTACTTGGTGGGTCCAACCCAGATGATGTGTTGAGCTAGAGGTGATGGCCATGACATAATTTTGAACATGTACACTTACATAGATGCTGATGTGGACCAAATAACACTAGATCATGCCACGTGGAAAATCTGACGACCGTCACCACATCATCAAGGGAAAGATGTGCGGTAGTTAACTTGGTGACATAGTGACTGCTTAGGTCGGTGGTGACATGGAGTGAGGTGGAGATGATGTTTGTGGCTAGGTGGTGGTAATCATGCAATGATGTGGTGTTGGTAAGCAAAGATGTCCAGAAAGTTTGCCAAAATCTGGTGGTCGCTTTGTTGCCACCAAAAAATGGGAGGACTTTTCGGCAGTGACATGGCAACCTGTTAGAAAATTTAAAAAAATGGAAAGTGCATTGTGGGGCCCACCTAAATTCATTGGAAAATCAAAGGTTGACAAATGGCATCACCTGAATTGCTAGGGGAGATATAAGGATATACATTTTTAAAGTAATGGCTTTTTCAATTATGAGGCATTTAGTAGAGAATTTAAAATATTTGGCTTTAAATAATGAATTTTCTATAGTTCAAACTATAGAACATTTTTATATTTTTCAAATTGATCTTTTAATTGCAAAACCATAAGTGGAAGCTTGATTTTTAAAGGGGCGTAACTAGGGGAGTTTTTCACCAAAATGGGCACTCCAATATATTGTCAGAACCGGGAAGAGACAAGCTATTCATTTTTTACATCAGTTTCTACATAGGTTCTCACCAATTCAGTTTATAAGAAAATTTGTGATTTCCAGGGCATTCTTAGCAGAATAGGTAGTTTTCATCATGGAGCATTAGAATTCAGTTGGGATGCATTTGATTTGATTCGTTGGCTTAGTTTGTCAAAATTTGACACATAATGATGAATTTTACTTCAAGTATTTCACAATTTTCTTGCTTTTTGATGGAACTTCTCAGAAATTTTTTCTTTTGCAATTAGTTATGATTTCCATCCAAATATTTGAAATATTTCATGGTTTTGGGGAGGCCAAATGATGAGGATTTGATATGTAGTTGTAAAGAGAGATTAAAGAGATTCTTTTCACTTCTTGGTGAGGTTTTCCAAGTGGACACATGTCAAATATAGAATAGATCTGAGAATTCCTTCCTCCTATATCATTCTCTCTCTTTCTCATTGTAGATGGTCTAGTTTTTGGAGAGAAACTACTCAGTGATGTGATACCATTTTTTAGTTCCAGTTTTGATGTATTCTCATCACCGTGACACCACAATTTCCTTCAACAAATTTCTCTTGTATGAACAATAGTAGGAAAGATAATACAACAAGTTCAGATCTATTAGGTGCTTCTATGTTTTGATTTCATGCATATGAATGTATTATTTCAAGGAAATGAATTCAAAGAACAACAAGTGTTGAGTTTCATTTTAAATCTTGTCTCCTTTATTGGTAATTTTCAATGTTTTATGATCTTTGAACAAAGAGCCTAGGTCATAGTTGCAGTCCCCTAAGGCTGTATGTTGTTTCATTGTTGCTTATAATTCAAGGAGTTATATAAATTCTTTTGGGAAATCAACAGGGTTGCAAGTTTATTGAGGAGGATATCAGCTAAGAATGAGATTTGGATTGAACATAGATGTCTATTTACAAGGTGAATGGATAGATCAAATATCTAAAGATATGAATATGTCTCAGGTATCCATATGTATATGATTGATTCATGGAATTTCCCAATAGATAAGGTACTAATCAACTATAGGATCATTTGTTCTTATTGCTGCATATTTTGGGTTTTTGCTGAAATCAACATCATTAATCAAATGTTTTCCCCCTTTCATGTTGAAGAGCTAAAATGTCTAACCCTCACTTAGGTTATGAATTGCATTATTTTGCATTTAGCTACTATAGATCTATGTTATTGCATGAGTTAATAGGAGAAATAAGGGTTAAATCTATTGATTATAGATTCAACAATATGTTTAGCACTGGTACCATATAGATTGAATTTGAGGTGTACCCGCCTAGGTTCTGTAGACCCTGAAGTAGAAGAAGGGTCTAGCCTTATAGTTGGCCCAATGTTTGAAAAGATGTGTTAAGGATGGGAGTTAGCTACCCCTAGATGTGTCTTGTTCCCATCGGGGTAATTTGAAACTTGTAGCATTTTAAAACACAAACAGTACCAAAGCTGAACATAGAGGATTTCTCCTCATAAAAAAAATGAGGTTATATATATCTAGAATTGTTGATAATGCTATATATTGGCTAGATAATGAAAACACTAACCTTCACTTCCAATGACCTTGGAACAAATGGTTGTGAAGAAAGGTCATAATAGTCTAATGATTGTAATTGCATCTTCCCTTAACAACCTTGAGTTTGATGATGTTAAGAACTATTATAATGCTAAAAAATGTGGTACAAACTCACACTTGTACATAGTGAAGATCCAAATGTGATTAGGGATAATGATAAAAGTTTAAGTGGTAAGTATGATGGCATGATAATGGAAGAAGGTGAGAGTATAGAATGTGAACCAAATCAAAGAAGTTGTTAGTGCAATTAGATCTACTACTACTAGAGGAGTTATTAGTGATTCTATTATCATAAGTAAAGTTCTTAGAACTCTTCCACCCATCTATCCTATGAGATTTTCCACAATTCAAGAGGTTTGAGATATGCCTAGTAATGATTTGACACTTGAAAATTTAGATGGTTAGTTGGCTACATTTAAGTTGAGAAATTATTATTATATTAATTTGGTTACACTTGGAAATTATTTTATGTCTTCACTAACCATTGGAAATTAAAAGAAATAGAAGAGTAGTAAAGATGAAACTGAATCTAAATCTAAAGATGATATGGATAATATTGAAGCATTGATAGCAAGGAGATTATAAAGAGAAAAAGGTAAATTCAAAGGTAGATTAGCCCTAATATGTTTTAAGTGCAATTAAGTTGGTAATTTTACAGCTACTTGTCCTAACATAAGTAAGAATGATAGAAATGACAAGAAATATCACAAGTATATGAAGAACAAGGATTACAAACATAAAGGAAATATATCATGCTACATTACAAAAGA
Source organism: Cupressus sempervirens (assembly GCA_028749045.1). Lineage (NCBI taxonomy): Eukaryota > Viridiplantae > Streptophyta > Pinopsida > Cupressales > Cupressaceae > Cupressus > Cupressus sempervirens. Next base: position 241,622,324 of record CM053792.1, read on the forward strand.
GGAGTACACCAAGTAAAGTTTTGATGATAAGCAAGAAGCAATTGAGATGGTGCATGTCATTTTCAAGGAAGATCGAATGTAGAAAGGTATGAATATGAAAAAAACCTTATTTCACATGTTAGAAAGAATGATACTTGGATCATAGATAGTGGATGCTCACATCACATGAATGGTGACATAAGTAAGTTTGAAAAATTTGAAGAAATTGATGATGGTGGAACTGTTAAGCTAGGTAATGATGTTTGATGTCCAATAAAAGGTAGATGATGATTCATGTTGAATGATAAAATCAGATGTGATCATTCTTACTATGTACAAGGACTAAAATACAATCTTTTGAGTGTTTATTAGTTCAATAATTTAAGTCATAAGGTGGAGCTTCAGAATAGAAAAGATAAAATCTTTGATGATGAAGGAGATCTGATAGGAATTGGAGTTACTAAAAAAGGTAATCTATTTTATCTCGATCCTACTATTGATACATACATGTTTGCTAAAGTTAAGGGTCATTTCATGGGTATGTGCAAGATCATGGTGTGCCAAAAAAGTGGCAATGTGAAAAAAATAGAGTTTGAAGATGTCTAAAAGTGCTTCAAAATCTGCTATGACTTTTTTTCACCTATCTAGGTACCAAACTTGGAAAGTAAGGCCCAAGGCTTATTGGATATCTAATTTGATATCGAATATTTGATATTATTGGATATTCGATCTAATATCGGATATTCGATAAAAAATATATTACTATAACATAATATTATTATAATAATATAATAATTATAATTATACTATAATATAATAATATTATTATTATATTATAATAGTATAATATATTATAAATTATAATAATATAATATAATATATTATAATAATAATATAATAATTATAATTATACTATAATGAAATAATAATAATATTATATTATAATAGTATAATATATTATGTAATATTATATAATATAATATTATTATTATAATATAATAATAATAATTATACTATAATATATTAATAATAATAATATTATATTATATTGTAAAATATATTATAAATTATAATATTATAATATAAAATATAATATAATATAATATAATAATAAAAAAGTAATATATTATAATACATCTAGCATTATATTATAGCTAGCAGTATATTCCAAAATCGAATATTCAATATTGTATCCAATATAATATCGGATATCCAATACCTGTGACTCAATATATAAAAAATGACAGACCCGTGGGCTTATATTTGGCTTATTTCGACACAAATATTTGAGGGCAAGGATTGATCATATATAAAGGGTTTTTTTTTTTTAAAATCATTTTAAATGTAAATTTAATAGATTTTATCATGATTTTGTTAGTTTTAGTTGAATCTAGGGTTTTTTTGAAAAAAATTGTTAAAATTAAAGTTTTTTTAATATATATTACGTTTTACAATTCAATAGGAATGGCTAATCAAAATGATGACACTGAGGTAAGGAATAATATTCCTTGTAACCCCCCACCAAACGATGTAGTGCCCCCACAAAAATGTCCACCAAATGATCCTCTACCCCCTCAAAACCCTCCTCAAATCGAGGATTTGATAAATGAAAATCTCACCGAATTGAGGGGTTTGCGAAGAACATATAATAATGAATCTGCATTGGCTCCTATGTTATCCATGTTAAAAACCATAGTAGATAACATTGAGACCCTCACGAACAAACAAAATGTCACTCTTCATTGGTGTGATGAAATGCACGAGATGTTTGATGATGGTTTGGACTATGATGAGGTTGCAGCCCCCAATATAACCAAAGAGGATTTGGCTAGCCATTTTGCGAACCCAAAAATGGGTATACCAATCGAACCAAAAAAATCTAAACTATCAATTAAATGGTGCACAAATGACACCATACTTGCAAACTTTTGAGATCATTGGTGGATGGTTTTGGATATCCCTTCACATAAAAATTTAGATGTGTCATTTCATTTCCTTAGGAAATTATATGCATAATTTGTGTTGAAACTTAAAGTGAACTATTGGAGCATGAAGCCAAATATGGGTGTAGGACTAGGAGCTCCTCATGATAGACCCTCTTCCCAGTAGAAGAAAGCTGGCACCTTTGTCCCTCCAACTAATATCTCCCCCCCTCCTCGAGTGCAGCATCCTCATATTATGGTAGAGGCTAGCTCTCAGACCATCAGAGCCATTCATAGGCTGAGTAGCCTAATGATATCTCAGGCTAGGTTAGTCCTGCCTCCTCATGTTGATGATGTTGGGGCTAGTTCATCATCGACTAGCTCATCACACATTTGTGTACCTCACACTTGCATTACATACAATAATATTTTCCTGGGTCCCATAGGTGATCTTGTTGAGTATCATTTTGTATTAGATGAGGATACACTAGACACATGCGAAGAGGATATATACCCTGATGCAAGAGAGGAAGGGAATACAGAGGTATGGACTCCTTTGGTGTCAGTACATGTATACATTTTTTTTTTATGACATATGTAATTTAAAGTTAATTTTTATAATAGAGTAATTTTAATTTTTAAGCCATACTGACTTATACATGATTGTGATCTTCATTCATATTTAGTTGATGACCAAGGAGGAGCTCAGACAGATTGATGATGCCACACTCTCGGCCATTTCATTTGGCCTTGAGACATCTATGGTACATTATGTTGTGTTCATATTGTTTTTTCTATTTTATATTGTAGCATATATGGTTGCTAATCTTTTTTTTAATCTTGTAGACCATACCACCTATCCTAGGGGGACAAAGTGCGAGGGATGACCTAGCATGCATTGACAAAGGAAAGGTAATTAGGTGCTTTCTATTTGATTAAATATCAATTCATTCTTGTAAAATGTTTGTGGTAATGAAATTTAATTACATTATTTATTCTATATAGGGCATGGCTATTGGTGATGAACCTATATAGATTCCACATTGTAGATGATCACGCATTTCCATTTGCACCAAGAGCCCCATTGTATGTATAAGTATCATTTATTTTTTATTTTCCTTATCTTCATAAATAAATTCAAAACTGATTTTTGTGATATCAACAACTGTTATTTTGTATCTCATAGGTGACTCCTAGTGCACATGAGGTTTGACGGGAGAGTTATGTAGATTTGATGATGCAACCACTCTATCCTGAGGAGCCTACAATAGTAAGTTGTAGTTTGAATTCATGATTAAATATGTTATAAATTTAGCATGCTATGAATTCTAATGTTATAGTTCAAGTTGTAGATTCATCTAACAAATGTATTTGAACATACACAACCCACAATCAGCAAGGTAGAAGCATTGCCAAGGGCATACGAGAGGACTCCTGATCAGCGTCGGAGGTTGGCGAGAGAGGTATTTATTATGAAATTTTAATAGTATAAATCTTTACAAAAAATATCATTATGCATTTGAGTAATTCAATGTTAGATACAAAGAATCATATAAATTTAGTAGTCTAACTTTGGGTTTTCCTTTTTTGTTTATGTGGGAGGCATCTGATCCACCTAGTGTAGTGAAGAGGCTGCATTTTGATCATCCACCAGCACCCTAGGATAGTATAGTTGTCATAGGATGCATCATGAGACATTTTGAGATGGCATATGCCACATTGTATATAGAAACATTAATGTTATACACGTTCTGATGGCATGATCAACCACATTTTGTATATGGATCTATGTATTTTGATATATATTTGAGTATTTTGTCTATGGATACATGATCTTTGATATATATTTGTGTAAAATTTTGTCCATGGATACATGTATTTTGATATATATTTTTGTTATTTATGTGCACAATGATATACATATTAATTTAGTATCTAGTATTGTTCAATTTATCATGGATCATGTGTATTGTTCATGTTTATGGCATATCATTAATTTTGATTATGTTTGTTATATTCGATTCAAATGCAATAATTTTTTAATAACATTTTAACAACCTTTATTATCAAATTTGGATTCAATGTTTAATTTGAAGTGCTATCATGACATAAACACACTTGTTAATCTCCTACACAAGGTTCAAATAACCCCAAATCTGATTTTAAACTCCACCTTCAACCTTGAAACTAACTCTTGGCTTCAAATCTAATCTCAACATAGTTAAGGACTCCACTCCTCAACCATGGATCCTATTCCCAACCATAAAGTCATTCCTAGATTCATAATCTTTGATAACTAGCACTTCACTCTTTTACTATCCTCATACTACAACTTTTCAATTTCAACATAACCTCAAAATATCTCAACTTAAGAGACTTGATTGGACGGTTCATTGATAGCCCTCACAAGCTCTGAGTTATGACCCTCAGAAGATCAACCTCAAAATGCACTTAGAGCACCTTGGAGACTCCTCAGTATGGGGTGGCTATGGATGATGGATGCTCTCCATGGCTGAAACAAGGGTGGTACTAGGCTTCACCTACCCACCCAAAGTTAATGGCACTGATGATTTGATGCCAAGATCAGTAGTTTTAGAGTTATGCTCTAGTGCACCTATGAACTGAAGCACACTGTGAGTTTTGGCATCAAGTGAGATCGCTGTGCCAAATCCAAATGGAATGTGATCTCTCAAAAGTGAGATAGGTTATTTTAGGTATCATAATCACCATCCTGTAGAATTTGACATTTCATCAATAGCCTTCACGAGCTCCAAGTTATGACCCTCGGAATATCGACCTCAAAATGCACTTAGAACACCTTGGAGACTCCTCGGTATGGGGTGGCTGTGGATGATGGATGCTCTTTGTGGCCAAAAAAAGGGTGTCACTAGGGTTCACTTGTCCACCTAGAGCTAATGGCACTAATGATTTGATGCCAAGATTAGCAGTTTCAGAGTTACAGTCCAGTGCACCTATGAATTGAGGAACACTACGAGTTTTGACATCGAGCAAGATCGCTATGCCGAATCCAAATGGAATGTGATCTCTCAAAAATTAGATAGGTTATTCTAGGTATCAGCATCACCGTCTTGTAGAATTTGATGTTTCATTGATGTGTTGAATCCAAATGGAATGTGATCTCTCGAAGGGGGTCATAGGATGACCTACGACCCCCTTTGACACATTCCATGATGACATATGTCCTTAGGGGTCCCAAGACCCCTACAAACATAATAGAATCATTCATATGGGTTGAAGGGGGTCATCGGGTGACCTATGACCCCTTTTGACCCATTACATGACAATAACATATTAGAAACATTCATATGGGTCAAAGGGGGTCATAGGTCTTCGACCCATTACATGATGACATGTCCCTAGGGGTCCTAAGACCCCTAGGGACATATTAAAATTATTCATATGGGTTGAAGGATGTCATAGGGTGACCTATGACCCATTTCAACCCATTACATGATGACATATGTCCCTAGGGGTCTTAGGACCCCTGAGAAAATATAAGAATCTTTCATATGGGTTGAAGGGGGTCATAGGGTGAGATGACATATGTCCCTAGGGGTCCTAAGACCTGTAGGGACATATTAGAAATATTCATATGGGTTGAAAGGGGTCATAAAATTACCTATGACCCCTTTCAACACATTCCATGATGACATATGTCTTTAGGGGTCCTAGGACCCCTAGGGCTAGGGACATATTAGAATCATTCATATGGGTTGAAGGGGATCATACGGTGACCAATGAACCCTTTTGATCCATTCGATGATGACATATGTTTGTAGGGGTCCTAGGACCCCTAGGGACATATTAGAATTGTTCATATAGGTCAAAACGGCTAATAGGGTGACATATGACCCCCTTCAACCCATTACATGATGACATATGTCCCTAGGGTTCCTAGGACCACCAGGGACATATTAAAATCATTCATATGGGTCAAAAGGGATCATAGGGTGACCTATGATCCCTTTTGACACATTCCATGATGACATATGTCCTTAGGGGTCCTAGGACCCCTAGGGACATACTAGAATTGTTCATATGGGTTGAAGGGGGTCATAGGGTGACCTATAACCCGCTTCAACCCATTACATGATGATATATGTCCCTATGGGTCCTAGGACCCCTAGGGACATATTAGAATCATTCATATGGATTAAAGGGGGTCATAGGGTGACCTATGACCCCGTTCGAACTATTACTTGATGACATGTGTCTCTAGGGGTCCTAGGACCCCTAGGGAAATATTAGAATTGTTCATATGGGTCGAAGGGGGTCATAGGGTGACCTATTACCCTTTTTGACCCATTATATGATGACATATGTGCATAGGGGTCATAGGACCCCTAGAAACATATTAGTATCATTCATATGGGTCAAAGGGGGTCATAGGGTGACTTATGACCCCTTTCGACCCATTACATGATGACATATGTCCCTAGGGTTCCTAGGACTCTTAGGGACATATTATAATTGTTCATATGGGTTGAAGGGGGTCATAGGTCACCTCAACCCATTTCATGATGATACATGTGGACCCTTAGGGACATATGTCATCATGGAATGGGTCAAAAGGGGTATGACCCATATGAACGATATGTCATCATGTAATGGGTCGAAGGGGGTCATAGGGTCGAAGGGGATTATAGGATGACCTATTGCCCCCTTCAACCCATGACATGATGACATATGTCCCTAAGGCTCTTAGGACCCCTAGGGATATATTATAATCATTCATATGGGTCGAAGGGGGTCATAGGGTGACCTGTGACCCCTTTCAACCCATTATATGATGATATATGTCCCTAGGGGTCCGAACATATTAGAATCATTCATATGAGTCAAAGGGGTCATAGGATGATCTATCACCCCCTTCAATGCATTCCATGATGGCATATATCCCTAGTCATCCTAGGAGCCCTAGGGACATATTAGAATTGTTCGTATGGGTCGAAGGGGTTTATAGGTTGACCTATGACCCCTCTTGACCCATTACATGATGATATATGTCCCTAGGGGTCCTAGGACCCTTAGGGACATATTAGAATTGTTCATATGGGTTGAAGGGGGTCATAGGTCACCTTTCAACCCATTCTGTGATGACATATGTCCCTAGGGGTCCTAGGACCCCTAGGGATATATTAGAATCATTCATATGGGTCAAAGGGGGTCTTAGGATGACTTATGACCTCCTTCAACACATTCCATGACAATGTATATCCATATGAACCCTAGGGACCCATTGGGAATGCGTCGAAAGGGGTTAGTAAGGGTCCTAGGGACATATGTTGTCATGAAATGCATCAAAATGATGCATTTTACAACAATATTATATTCAATAATTATATAATATTGTATATTTTAATATTATAATAATATATTATTAGCTTATATAACAATAATAATCATATATGTTACTAGATTATAGATTTAATAATAATAATAACCATATATATTATTATATATAATAATTTAGTCATATAATACTACTATATATATTTAATAATAATAATATATATCATATATATCATTATATTATATTTAGTTATAATAATAATAATTATATTTATAACTAGATTATATTTATTAATAATAAGCATACATATTACTATACTATAATAATATATAATAATAATAATATTAATGTCCACACTTTCCCGAAATAAATTTCCCTCTAAAACAGTCTAAAGTTTCCCTCTTAAATTTATTTCCTCTTAAAGTTTTCTCCCTCCAAATTTAAAATTGAAAAAATTCCCCTCTCTCAAATTTCCCTCCAAATTGGTGTGGAAAATTGTCGGGCCTAATTGGATGTCCAATTTCATATCGGATATCCGATGAGGCCTAGTATTTACCAAGCCTATTTGATCAACCCAAAAAACATGTTTGAGAAGGGTTTCAATGACACTCAAATTTCACATAGCCATCTGACAATGTTATTTTGATCGAAATTGAATGAAATGAAAATGGTTTTTTTATATCACTCTCAAGATTCCATCGATATAATTGCTATCAAATTCTCAGCTCAATAAGTATTTATTAGTTATTTTTCAATGAAGATTATTGTAAAGTGTTGATTGACATACTCATTGAAAAATAGCTATAACTTTCAAATGATATAACATATTTTAAATCCAAATATTGCGTCACATTCTATGCTTCATCTAGCATAAGAAAACATAAATTTGATAAAATTTTCTATTAGTTAAGGTGGTCAGATACAAGAGTTTTTTTTTCTGAAAAAGTTTTAGTAGAAAATTCACATCCGAGCATGAGTCTAATTTTTATATCTATAATTATATTAAAAAAATATTATCATTTGATTTTGATTAAGGTGGTTAGACATACGCCTACTTTTTATTTTTGCCTTGAAAATTTTGTAGTACTACATTAAAATCCAAACTTTTGACCAATCAATTATTTTTTTCTCTAGATAAGGCCTAGTAGTTTATAAACTGCATTCAATTTCCTACAAATTATTTTCTTACATCTTTTTGATATAAATTCCATAACCATTTTAAAATTATGTGTCAATTTGGCATAACCCTAATTTTCTGATTTTTCACTACCACTTAAGGCCATAGTTTGGTGCACCATGATCCTGCACATACCCTCATGTAAACTTTGAGAATATAGTGAAGGTAAGTAGAAATAAAAGAGTTAGAGGCTAATTGAATCTACATAAATTTGAGAATTCTATTTGAAAAGAATGCCATATCGGTAAGATGAAAAATTAACATTTTAAATAATATCACACACTTCCAATGATATTTTATAACTTGTACATACTGATTTTTCTAGACCAATGAGAGCTGAAAGTTACTATGGCACCAGATACTTCATATTTTTTTTTTGATGATTACACTAGGATGATGACTATCATGTTCATGAAGGTAAAATCACATGCTCTTGATATGTTCAAATGGTATAAGGAAAGTGTTGAGAAAGAAATGGTAAACATTTGAAATTTCTAAGATTTGATAGATTTGGTGAATTTATGTCTGTTGAATTCACTAACTATTATGTTGAGAATGGTATCAAAAGATAGTTATATGCACTATGATATCCACAACAAAATGGTATTACTAAGAGAAGAAATATATCAATTGTGGATTGTGTGAGGATATTGCTGATTGAAAAAGTTGTTTCTTAGATGGTCTAGAGAGAAGCTATAAGCAATATTGTCTATATTCTCAATTGAGTTTAGTTGAAGAGAAGAATAAACAAGAAACCCTATGAAATAGGGTATAGTCATACACCTAATCATACTTCTAATGTTATTTATTTCAAGATATTTGGAAGTAGGTGTTACATTCATAAGGATGAAAGCAATGATAAATTAGATTCAAAAGTAGATGAAGGTATTTTCCTTGGATATTCATCTAATAGATAATATAAATGTTTCAACAAAGCTACTAACTAACGAAGGTATGCTCTATTACCATTGATGAAGGGCCACACTATCATGCCTTGAATTTAACAAGGAAAAACACAACCAACAAATTTTTTTTGAAAGGTAAACTAAAGGGTAATATTTATATAGGCCTATACTTCATTATGAATACCTTATCAAACTATGAGGTGTCTGGAATATAAGAATTCATGTTTTCTCAAGAATCTTAGAATTTTCTTATTTGATCATTGGGTTTGGGGATAATAAATTTAAATGTGGAAGAATTGTCTCCATTCGAAATTTTGTGTTCCAAGCTTCTATGGGAAGCCAATTTGTCTTCTAGCATTCGTTGGGATTCTAGGTTGTAACATAAAAGCTAGATGATATGATTTCATTATGAATCCACATCTAAATCGAGAAGTAAGACTTTACATATATGGGTGTTAAGTACCTATTGCATATCAATGTAGTTGCAATAATTCTATCATTTACGAATGTGGCTATGTTTACAAAAGTCCTAGATGTTCTGAATTTAAGTCATATGACCTTACTTGTTACATTCTATATGCAATACTATTATGGTACAATTATTACTATTTTAATGAGATACTTACATTTCATCCTTTATTATTTTTTGACTAAATTGATGTTTTTTGCCTAGATATTATAAATCAAGTCTTAATTATTTATTCACCAAATTTCTCTAATGTGTTACCATCTAATAACTCATCTATCCATAATTAATATTCCCATTTTTAATTACTAAATTTTAATAATTCTTGGATGATCTATAACTAAAGATACCCTAACAATTCCCATGTCCCAACTAAGAGCCATACTCAAATTATATATATATATATATATATATATATATATATATATATATATATATATATATATATATATATATATCAAAGTGGTGTACCTATTAACTAATATTTTTACATGTCCTAACTAACATATCATTTCTCCATGTCATATATGTTGGAAATATTCAAGACTATGCTAGGTTACTAAGAGGGGAGGGGTGAATTAGTAACCTCAAAAACTTTACCAAACTCAAATCTTAATTGCAATAATCCAATTACCATTTAGTTCATTAAATCATATATAACTGCATGCATGAGAATATGAAAACATAAAACATTTATAACACTTTAACACAATAATTTTGGTGACCCAAAAATCTTCTAAATAGAAAGTAAAACTGCGGTGAGGATGATACCCACAAAACTTCAATATTGTAGTATAAAGTTGGCCTATTAAGGATTACAATGATCACTTCTTATGACCTACCTTGTTAGGAGCAATTAGGACTACTAGGTCCACCTTGTTAGAGGTTTTACAAACACACAATGAAGTATGCACTCTGTTAAGAGATTTGACAAAAGATTGTTATGTCTACCTTGTTAAAGGATTTAGACTAGTTCACCTGTTAAGATGAAATAGTAGATCTCTAACTTACAACTAGATTGCTGATAGAGATTCTCTGAAGTACTGATCACCTTTATGTGATAGATATGACACTACTGCTGTTTTTTGGATATGGCCTTCAATACACTTTGTCTGCTTCTGATTCACATTCACATGCATCTATTTCACATTATTTCCACACTTCCATATTTCCATATTTTTCCATAGTTGGATATGATACAATACATTACATATATATATATATATATATATATATACATACATACATATATATATATATGCATACATACATACATACATACATACATACATACATACATACATACATACATACATACATACATACATACATACATACATACATACATACATACATACATACATACATACATATATATATATATATATATATATATATATATATATATCAATCCAATTTACAAAATTACAAAGTCGGCCAATATACAAGTTAACACCAATATTACAAAGTCAACCCAAATGTAGATACTTGGGTTCTAAAGGCTGACTTGGTGATGTTCTAATACTCAACGTCCACTATCACTACTTGGCATCATCATGCATTCAATAGAAGTAGAAGTTTAGTCTGTACTAATCATCTTAGAGTAGTCTCAAACTCGATCTACACTAGTGACTCAGTAGATACTGTGTAACTTGGTATAAATTGAATTACTCATTTACCATGATTGCACTCGGTAAATACTAATCATCACATAGCTCGGTTAACACTAACTTTTCTTTACATGAACTACTAGCTCGGTAGAAATTACAAATCTTGGTAACCACTAAAATGCTTGGGTTGAACTACTAGACTTCACACTGCCTACTTTTTCTTGGTTTGAACTATTGCACTTCACACTAACTAAGTTCCCTTGGTAACCATAGGAATGCTCGGTAGGAACTGTAGAGCTTGATGGCTATTGAATTACATGGCAAACATTGTAGACTATTCAATGAGCTTGGTAACCATACCGAATTTGAATAAGTGTTGTCACTAATAACAAACTTGACTGAATGTCAATAATATATTACTTTCACACATAATAGATTACACATTACTTATAGCATGCTATGTTCATTGGTTGTATGTTGTGGGAAAGATTAAGTATATTACATTATTTAATATACAGATATATAAAAGCTCTTTTTGCCTCTTAAAACTATGTATTTTATTTATATAAAAGAAAATAATTATAATAATTATAAAATAAGGATAATGAGCATCACATTCCCTAAACCCAAAATTTATTTATATTCCTACTAACTAATACTTCCATGACCTCAACATTAACCCAAGCCCTAAGGTATTTACAAACCAACCTACCTAAAGCAATAAACAATCACCCTAATACTAATTCTATTTAATTATATTAATATTTGAATAACAACCTTTCTAACAATGTATGAAGTACCTTTGATGTGAGTAGAAATAACATGCCATATCGTATTCCATACTAAAAAAAAATCACATATACCATCTATCTAAATCTTTATTTCCATCTACCCACCACTATATTTCCTCATTAATTTTTTTTGTTTTTATAATCTTTATGATTAAAATTCCCTTCTAATATCCTAATTGCTAACACCTAATACAATCTTATTCATCCTAAATGAATATTATCAACTATTTTGTTTAAATAAATCTATCCCAAATAATACTTATGCCATACCTACAACTTACCACTAACTATCCCCAAAATATTTCCCCCATCCTCAAACACACCAAAAATTACTATTATAGCTACCTTTATACCATACTCCAAAACATTACTAAGTAACCCATCCTAAACTTTCTCTCTACCCACTTCCACTTTACAAGATTTTCCAATGCTAAAATAGTAAAATGAAATAAATTAACACATGACTTCCTAATAACTCTACTCCCCTAATGCCTAAGGCTATCCTCTCTCCCCAGGTGCTAAATATTCCCAAATGGGTGCTCCCTTCTAAGCACTAAGGTGCAGCTGCCTAACACTTGCTTTGCTGACTATGTTAGCACAAAGACCAAGCCCCCCTTTCCCTTCCATACTTGTCCAAATGTCTTGTCAAGGCTATGGGGACCACAAAGGTTTAAACATTACTCTTTCCCCTTTTTAAAAGAAAGTTGTCACCTAGGGAGGGTTATGACTTATGTTAGACCATGGTCAACTCTAAGCCATAATTTGCATGCACTTAAAATAGGCTGACAAGAGGATGGGGATGCCTAGAGGGTCTTTATTAATATTTGTTTTTTGTTTTTGATGAGAGCACTTTATCCACTCTCTTTTTCCTCCATAGGTGGATAATATTTTATATATTTTTAAATGGGAGTAGACATGCTATTATCACTAGATAGTTATTTATATAGGATTGTTCCTTGACTCTTACATAGGCATGATTTTCCTAATAGTACCCTATATGGAAGATCCTAGGTTATTGATCTATAATATAAGGTGGATTTTCTCTCTTCCTCATACAATTTCCAGAGAGTTGAATATCCACACATAGGCTTATTAACTTCTACATTTACTTGGTGCTAAATTCCTACTTGGTTATTCACCTCTATTCAATAGCTAGGATATTAATCTTATCTTTTTGGCTATAGTTTTGATGCTCACATATAAGTACCAATTAATGGAATTTATTCTAAGGCTAGGTTTATTACATGTAATGCTATTGAAACAAAATAAAGTATGAATGTTTAGATCGAATAAAGTATTTTAAAAAAAAACTACTAACTCCAATACTTTTAATCTACAATGAAAGAAAATCTTAAAATGATATTATCCTTCAACTCATTACATTATAAAAAATTCTTTGCATGATCAACATAATTAAACAAATTACAATTCCTTCATAGTATCTCATGGCTTGAAAATTAATATAGGTTCACATATACTTGATACTTTCCAATGACCTTTAAATATAATGGAGTTTCTATCTAATATTAGCTCTTTTTTTACATGAAATGATTTTTTTTTCCTTATTACTCAACTATGATAAGAATACAATCTTTCTCCTATAAAAACAACTATATGCAAAATCTCAATTTTCACTTTACACCTCTACAAAAATGTACAATAGGAAGTAACTCCCTTTCACATTTCAACAACACAATAATGGAAAAATCTATATCACAATACATCATGAGGTGACATGGAGTAGATTTATCTCTTCACAAACACTTGGTTCTTCAACATTGCCCAAGGGTGAAACCCTAATATCTTCAATGGAATCCATCTTCACAAAATCAAAAACACAAAAATAATCTAGGAACTATGGAGGTTCACCTCCCATCCTAGGCTTCTATGAAGCTAACCATTGAGCAGGGGAAACAATATTCAAAATGGGTTTCATTCCAATCTTACAAATGCATAAAAATCACATTAAAAAATTTGAACAATCCCATCCCAAGGCTATTTTAGAATGGTTCACCAATGGAACCTTGAGCATAGAGTGAAGGTGTGCTTTCAAAAAGGATACTTGCCATATCATTCCATATCTACAATAATAATTTTCAAGCCCTTTCGGGACTTTCACAAATCAACAATTTGCATGCCCTTTCGAGGCTTGCACAAACTTCCTCCGAACATACCACCATCAGTTATAGCTTCCTTGAAGCCCATACTCCATAAAATTTCTTGTTACACCATCTTTCACTTATCAACCTCAAAGAAAGATATGAATGAATATAGCATACAATGGAGCCCATACTCCAAGGTTCTGAACTATATTTCAAGCTCAATTAAGTCCTTCACCCTAGATGTCTCTTCCCTTCCCAAAGGGTAAGTGAAGCCCTCACACCCATAACAACACTCACGCACAAAATCATGGAAACTCGAAAAAAAACAAGAGAACAATGGAAATCCAAACTTCATGCTCATCACAACACAACACGACATGATACAAGGTGAGACCACACATTTTCTTACAATGCCATTCTCTATACCTACATACTCTTGAATGGAATACTGAGATTCAACTTCAAAATGGAAGAAGTTAACTACATGGTAAGAACACCAACCTTGAAATTCCTTTCTAAAATGGAAACAAAAGTTTGTTGAAGAGCTCCCTCCCTATTTCCAAACTCTAATAGTCTCTAAAATTAGAGAGTGGGTGAACACCCCACTAGTTTGTCCAAGACTCTCTGAAAAGGCCTTACCACTAACTATTTTAGCATAAACACCAGGCCACTTTGTTTTACAAACTTGTCTCCCTCTAAGTTTTCTATTTTTGACTTAGTGGAAACATGGAAAATAGCTCATGTGACAACTGTATTTTCGAATTGATGGAAGAAGGCATTGGTAAAGGGGAGCCCTAGATTATCTAGTCACTATAATTGTCAAAATTAGGTCCCTAACATGTTATACTATCATATGGGTAGCTTATTTTCACGTAATAGACACTTTGGGACCACCTAATGACCCTTCAAAACCCTAGTCAAGTATAAATTCGCATTTCTTTTGGTAATGACCCATCCTAGCCCTTGTAAAGTGGGTTTACTTAATCATTACCAAGGTAATTAGTTTTAGGGTAAAATGTCGCCATGACCAAAACCCTAAGTGATATGTCATTAACACAAAAAATCCAAAAGTGTCAAGTGACACTAAAAGAACATTCCACATCATCATGGCATGTCCCTAATGCATCTTAATGATTAAAAATTGTATACATAAGAAAGCTCACATTTAGGAAATAAAATACATCACAATGAGGCTTTTGAATCTTCCAAAGATTTGCCTTGGCTAAACCATGTTCACATAGGTTTGGACCTTGTTTCCCCCAAAATTTTCCATGTTTCCACTTCCTGCATACTAAACTCAAGTATTAGTAGTCCAAGGAGGTCATATAAAATACATATCATAAATGCATATAAATTCAAATGTTACATATTCCATATTAACATAATTCAAATAAATTTATTCTCCTAAACATTTCCAATAAATCATTCAAATTGTTAGAATATCAAAATTTGCATATCATAAATCACCATAATCAAATTAACCTTTTGCATCACATCATTATCTAATTTCTATCCTATCATATGTAAAGTTGCATTCATATTTGTTCGATCATCCCATTCACAATATTAGGTTCTTAGTACATATCATAAATGCAAAAAACTACTGTAAATGTAAAAAATAAGCCACTATCCTTCTAAGTCTTGAATAATGTTAAAATATCCAAATCCTAAATATCAAAATGCAAGTTACATGCCTCCACTTGACATTGAAATTTCACATTACAATATTTCTACAATTTCAACTTCTATCAAAGCAGTTGAAAAAGGTTAGAACATGAACAAAATCATTAATTATATCATTTAGGCCTCATTGTGCAAACATAAGTGCAGATCATCAAAATGTAGATATTAAAATAACTCAACCCTATAGTCCCAAAAGTATATCAAAACATCAATTTAAAAGTATCATAATGCAATATGTTTGACAGATCAAATGAGGCCTCACACACACCACACTTACCAACTTACAAGAAGATCACAAAAATATGAAGACAATGAGAACATAAAATGCTTCACAAAGCATGCTTTTGTTATACTTGAAAATCCTTACAATATTCTCCAAATGAGATAACTCCAAAATCTTACAATATAAGAGAGTTTCCACACTAAGAGATTTCACCTCCAAAGTTTGCTTACAAGATATTACATCATGAGAGCTTATACTTGAAGAGCTTCTACTTGAAGAGCTTATGCTTGAAGAGCTTCTACTTGAAGAGCTTAGACTTGAATATCTTGATTACAAATGATCATAAACCTTTCTCAAATAGGAACTTCCAACCAAAGACATTACAAACATAGCTAATGTGGGATAAAAGGTAAATACAACTACATTAAAACAAATATTAAATTCCCACCCAAATACAACTAAGCACCACCATGAAGCCCAATTAGAAAATTACATTTCTTTTGTGGACCACAACAAATATTAAATGCATGATTTAAGGAACTTTCCACAAACTTCTAAGATGCCACCTTCACACTTTGATAAATGGAATGGCAACTAGTTTCTTATTTTCTATTTACACCACCTATACACCTTGAAAATAGAAATTCCTCTTTTCATCCTTTTTTCTATTTTCTATTTTCTATTTTTTATTATTTATTATTTTTACTCTAATTTTCATCACTTTCTCTCTCCAATTTTTTTAAAAAAATTTAAATTTTGATCACACCCACTTTTTACGATGCAATATGCTCCTACATCAGACAACCATTGTAGGAATTTTTTTGTTGATATTAATTTAGAAAATGAAGTTGCTAACAATGAAATTTTATTTTCTCCTCTTCCAACACCTAGCTGGAACAAGTATCTACTATTGATAATTCTCCTCTATAATGAACTCTGCCCAACTATAAATCTCACCCTCCTCCAATCTTGCTAAACTCCATACCAATTTTCCTTTCCATACCACACATCACTAACAAGATCATCATATAAACTATCATCAATATCTTTCAAATTCATTTCATATTCAACATCCCATGATTCATAAACATTTACCTCTTTCACATCTTCATCTTTTATTTCTTCTTCCATGTCTTCAATAGGCCAAGTAACGACTTCAATTGTTTGACTTCCAACCAAGGAATTGTATGAATCCTCTACTATTGTAGTCTTCAAATCATCTTCATCTTCTTCTAGCTCACAAATCTTGTTTTCTTCATGCTCTTCCTCTTCTCTTTCATCTTCTTCAACTTTAGGTTCACAAATAATTTCCTCTTCATAATCTTGCTCTTCTTTTGTAGCACATGTGTGATACTCCACTAGATCTTCTTTCTTTTCTGCATACAAAGAATTATCAACATCTCTTTTCTGGTAACACACTCTTCTCTTCCACAACTCAACTTATACTTCATTCACTTGCTTCTACAGATCAACTCACAATGCCTCTTGATTTCTTTATCTAGTCTTCTCAAGCTTAGAAATCCTCAGAATCCATCCAATCACAAAAGTCATCTTCTTTGTTCTCTTCTCCATGATCAAGTCTATATAAGAAAAACTTTGTGCAATATAAGAACCTCATGCAAACTACCTCACAATCAATGATTTGTCTACACACTTAGCTGAAATCATGATTCTCATGCAAATTGTCTCATAGTTGGTGATCTATCTACATAATCAAGAAATCCTTCTTGACAAACTTCACCTAACCCAAGGTCTTGGTGCAAACTACCTCACATTTGGCAATTTGTCCACATGTTCATGAACTCCCACTCTGATACAACTGATGATGGTACAATCAGATACCACGTATAAAGGACTACATCACCCTTACCAACTCACAACCAAGATCACAATAATATGAAGATAAAGATAAGATAAAATTCTTCACAAAGCATTCTTTTATTATACTTGAAAATTCTTACAATATTCTCCAAATGAGAGAACTCCAAACTCTTATAATATAAGAGAGCTTTCACATTAAGAGCTTTCACCTCCAAAGCTTTCTTAGAAGATATTACACCATGAGAGTTTATACTTTAAGAGCTTGCACTTGAAGAGCTTACACTCAAAGAGCTTCTACTTGAAGAGCTTATACTTGAAGAGCTTATGCTTGAAGCAATTCTACTTGAAGACCTTACAATTGAAGAGCTTGATTACAAATGTTTATAAGCCTTGCTTAAATAGGAACTTCCAACCCAAGACATTGCAAACACAACCAATGTGGGATAAAATTTAAATATAACTACATTAAAACAAATATTAAATTACCACCCAAATACAACTAAGCACCACCATGTGGCCCAAAGAGTTTTTATTTGAAGAGCTTATCCTTGAAGAGCTTGATTACAAATGATCATAAGCCTGGCTTATATAGGCACTTACCACCCAAGATATTACAAAAACAACCAATGTGGAATAAAAGGTAAATACAACTACCTTAAAACAAATATTAAATTCCCACCCAAATACAACTAAGCATCACCATGTGGCCCAATTAGAAAATTACATTTCCTTTATGGATCACAACAAATATTAAATGCATGATTTAAGGAACTTTCCAAAAAATTCTAAGATTCCACCTACACAATTTGTCAAATGGAATGATAACTATTTATCTATTTATGCCACCTATGCACCTTGAAAATATAAATTCCTCTTTTATCTTTTTTCTATATATATCTTAAATTTTTCCTCTAATTTTCATCACTTTTCTCTCTCCTCTAGTTTTTTTCTTTAAATTTTTTACCTTATAATTTTGATCACACCCCCTTTTTGTGATACAAGATGCTCCTGCATCAGACACCCACGGTAGGAAAAAAATTGTGATTATGGATTCAGAAAATGAAATAGCAATTGTAAGCCGCTTTTGTCTTCTCTTCCAACACCTCACTGGAAAAAGTATTTGATGTTGATATATTTCCTTATTTCTTCTTTTCCAACACCTAGCTAGAACAAGTGTTTGCTTCTGAAAACACTCCTTTGCATAAACTTTTTCAAAGTATAACTCTCATCCCCCTCCAATTCAGAAACACCAAACCAATCATCCTTACCATACCACACATCACTAACAAGATCCTCATATAAACCATTATCATTATCTTTCAAATTCATCTCAAATTTAGCATCCCATAATTTGTAAGTATTTACCTCTTTCATGTCATCAAAAATGCATGTAATTGCTTCACTTGCTTGATCTCCAACTAAGGAACTATACTTTTCCTCCATTGTTGTAGTCTTTAAATCATCTTTTTCTAATTTGGGCTCATGAATCTTGTCATCTTGATGCTCTTCCTCTTCTCTTTCATCTTCTTCAACTTCAGGTTCACAAATATTTTCCTCTTCATCCTCTTGCTCTTCCACTAGATCATCTTTCTTTTTTGCATCCAAAGAATTATCAACATCTCTTTTCTGGTAATACACTTTTCTCTTCTGTAACTTAGCTTCTAATTCATTCACTTGCTTCTGCAAATCAACTTGCAATGCTTCTAGATTTCTTTCTTTAATCTTCTCAAGCCTAGGAATCCTCATAATCCATCCAATAAAAAAAGTCATCTTCTTCTTTCTCTTCTCAATGATCAAGTCTATATAAGACAAACTTTGTCCAATAAAGAACCTCATGTAAATTGCCTCACAATTGGTGATCTTTCTACACACTTAGCTGAAATCATGATTCTCATGCAATCTACCTCATAGTCAGTGATTTGTCTACACACTCAAGAACTTCTTCTTGAAAATCTTCACCTAACCTAAGGTCTTGGTGCAAACTGTCTCACATTCAAGGATTTGTCCACATGCTTTGGAAGTACCTCTCTGATACCACTAATGAATGGTTGCTCCACCCTTACTAATTGAAAACTAAGAAAATAACAATATGGAGACAAAGAGAAGGTAAAATGCTTCACAAAGCCTACTTTTATTATACTTGAAAATCCTTACAATATTCTCCAAATGAGAGAACTCCAAATTCTTACAATATGAGAGAGCTTCCAAAAAGAAAGCTTCCGAACCAAGAGCTTCCAACTAGCTTGCATACCAAGAGCTTCTACAAGAAGAGCTTCACAAAGAAGAAACTTTCCAACTAAGATCTTATACACTAGATTACTTCACCTCCAAAGCTTCTATATATAATTAAATATAATTATATATAATTATATATGTGTGTCTATGTGTGTGTGTCTGTGTGTGTAAGGGAATTTATGATATATAATTATATTTATAATTTAAGTCTTTATATTTAATATAAATTTAAATTGATTATGTTATCATGCTATTGAGATATTATAATTTATACATGGTGGAGATAAGCTATTTTTCTTATACCTTAATCAATGGTATTAGTGCAAGATCGATATGTTTCCTTCTTTCTTCTTTCCCAATACCTAGTTGGAACAAGTGTCTATTGTTGAAAATACTCTTCCGTAATGAACTTTGCCCAAGTATAACTCTCATCCTCCTCCAATTCAGCAACACCAAACCAGTCTTCCTTTCCAAACCACACATAAACCATCATTATTATCTTTCAAATTCATCATCCCATAATTTTTAAGAATTTACCTCTTTGACATATTTATCTTTGCTTGCCTCTTTCATGTCATCAACAATGCATGTAACTACTTCACTTGCTTGATCTCCAACTAAGGAACTCCTTTCATCTTGCATCAAAAAAAAAACTGGGCATCTTGAATTTTTTTTTTAAAAAAATAATGTAGGAGAGAGAAGGTGATGAAAATTACAGTAAAAATAATTTAAAAATTTAAAATTTAAAAAAATGAGAAAAAAAAGAATTTCTATTTTCAAGGTGCATAGGTGGCATAAATAGAAAAATAGTTGTCATTCCATCTATTGAAGTGTGTAGGTGGCATGTTAGAAGTTTGTGGAAAGTTCCTTAAATCATGCATTTAATATTTGCTGTGATCCACAAAAGAAATGTAATTTTCTAATTGGGCCTCATGGTGGTGCTTAGTTGTATTTGGGTGGGAGTTTATGTTAGAAATGCTTTAGAATAACTAGGGGGGGGTGTGTGAATCAGTTATTCAAGGTCCAAATGTCCTAATAAAACTTTTTCACTAAGTATAGTGAACCCATTAAACTAACCATGCATCCAAGCTAAACATTCTTCTTAGAAAGTTACTGATAAATCAACATGCAGAAATAAACATGAAAGATCAATACATAACACAGTGATTTACATGGAAACCCAATTTGGGAAAAACCACTAGTAACATGGTACTCCTTTCTCACTCTTCTGAAGTGATGCCTTGGGAAAGGTTTGTCCTATTAAAGGCTACAAAACACACTATTAAATGTGACCTAGTTAAGGGGTTTCAACCACCCTGTTAGAAGTGGGCCTGGTTAAAGGATTTACAAAATGGCTATTAAACCAAGCTAAGTCCATAGTATTTTTCCCTAATTGATACAATTGCTAGAGAGTAACAATAATAGCTTTTGATCTAATACAACTCACAACATAACTTGTAGATTTTAGATCTCAATTCAATTCACAAATTTTCTTGGCTTTTAGTCTTTGCAGCTCTAACAACTTGTCCTCCTTTCAGGCTTTATCTCCTTGAGTCTTCATGGTCACCTATCAAAGTAGAGTCTCTATACTCTATTCATTCCTCTTTATGCCTTCTCCTTGACACCACACACTCTCTCTAACCACTCTTTCTTGTTGACCTATAACTCCTTAAGTAGAAGTCTGGAATACTTTTCCTGCTCTAATCTTCTTTCTCTTATTTTGGGTTCAAAAGGATTAGGTAAGATACAATGTATCTTCCCCTTATCTTGTCTCTTCTAGGAACATCTTGTAGAATCCACCCACATTCACCAAAAAATGGTTAAACTAGAATTCTATGCCACTAGCTCAACATCCTTATCTTCCATCTGGTTCACAAAATTTGAGGTAATAAACTTGTTGGCTTTGATCTGAAAAATCTTTGACTTTTCAAATAATGCAGAAGCTCAACATTATTGACTTTTTGATTCTTAGCACATACTGTGTTACTCAACACCTACTATGTTACTCAACACCTAATATGTTACTCAACACCTATTATGGATTCACTTAGCATCAACTAAGTTTTGCTGATGCTCGACACCTATTACATTTTTGTCTAGCTCAGTACCTGAACCTGCTCAGCACCTTCTATTTCACTCAGCACACATTAGATTTTACATTTTCTTGGCACTTACTAATAATATGCTCGGCATGAACTAACTTCCTTGACACCCACTAATGAATTTAGTCAAGCTTTGCAGATAGTTTTGTTACAACTTATTCTTCTAGAGTTTCTAAGTGTGGCCAACCTTTGTATCTTGAAGTGTATTATCAATACATCATTTTACCATTGTCTTAACTGATCCTTGTACTTCATTGCAAAACCATAACTCAAGCTTTCCCTTAGGTACTTTTGTTACATCTTATTGATTAAATCCTCTTCATCAATCAACTAAGTGATAGTACTTGGATCTTATAAGAAATTGTCATTCCAACAAATAGCAGGTTTGGCATTAGTGAAAAAATAATGATTGAAAACATTCTTTATCAATCATCTCCCTTCTTCAATAATGATCTTTTCAATCAAATTTCAATGGTTTAATATTTATTTTACGGTAGTTCTATTTATCTTTTATCCCACATTGGTTGTGTTTTTAATATCTTTAGTTAAAAGTGCCTATTTAAGAAAGGCTTATGATCATTTGTAATCAAGCCCTTCGAGTATAAGCTCTTCAACTATAAGCTCTTCAAGGATAGGCTCTTCAAGTAGAAACTCTTGGTGTTCAAACAAGTTGGAGGCTCTTAGTGTGGAAGCTCTCTTATATTGTAAGAATTTGAAATTCTCTTATTTCAAGAATATTGTCAGGATTTTCAAGTATAATAAAAGCATGCTTTATGAAGAATTTTGTCATGTCTTTGTCTTCATATTGTTGTGATCTTGCTTGTGAATTAGTAAGGTTGGAGTGAGCCTTCATTAGTGGTATTAGAGTGGGAGTTCCTAAGAATGTGGATGGATCATCAAATGTGAGGTAGTTTGCACCAGGACCTTGGGTTGGGTGAAGTTGGTCAAGAATAAGTTCTTGATTGTGTAGACAGATCACCTATTATGAGGCAATTTGCATTAAGATTGTGATTTCAGCTAAGTGTGTAGACATACCACTAATTATGAGGTAGTTTGCACAAGGTGTTTGTATTGCACAAAGTTTTTCTTATATAGACTTGATCATGGAGAAGAGAAAGAAGATGATGAATTTTGTTATTGGATGGATTCTGAGCATTCCTAGACTTCATAAAGTTAGAGCAAGAAAAAAAAATCTATTACGAGTTGCATTCTTTGATTTGCAAAAGTAAGTGAATGAATTAGATGCTGAGTTGCAAAAGAGAAGAGTGTGTCACCAGAAAATAGATGTTGACAATTCCTTGGATACAGAAAAGTAAAAATATCTAGTGGAGTATCACACGTGTGGTACAAAAGAAGAGCCATAGGATGAAGATGAAATGATTTGTGAACCTAAAGTTGAAGAAGATGAAAGAGAAGAGGAAGAGCATGAAGATGAATAGATTTGTGAGCCAAAATTAGATGAAGATGATTTAAAGACTGTAACAATGGAGGAAGAGTACAATGCCTTACTTGGAGATCAAGCAAGCAAAGTGGTTACATGCCTTGTTGAAGACATGGAAGAAACAAATAAAGATGAATATGTGAAAGAGGTAAATTTTTTTGAGCCATGGAATGTTGAATATGAAATGAGTTTGAAAGATATTTATGATGGTTTACATGAGGATCTTTTTAGTGATGTGTGATATGAGAAGGAAGATTGGTATGGCATTGTTGAGTTTATTTCACATTGGTTGTGTTTGTAATATCTTGAGTTAGAAGTTCCTATTTAAGAAAGGCTTATGATCATTTGTAATCGAGCTCTTCAAGTGAAATTTCTTCAAGTCTAAGCTCTTTTAGTGAAGCTTCAAGGTGTGACCTCTTCTTATATATAAGATTCAAAGGTGAAGGAGCTTAGTGTATAAGATCCTACTTGGAAAGTTTCTTCTTGGTGAATCTTTTCAAGTAGAAGCTCTTGATGTGCAAGCTATTTGGAAGCTCTTAGTGTGGAAGATCTCTTATATTGTAAGAATTTGGAGTTCTCTCATTTGGAGAATATTCTAAGGATTTTTAAGTATAATAAAAGCATGCTTTACAAATCATTTTGTCATCTCTTTGTCTCCATATTTTTGTGATCTTGGTTGTGAGTTGGTAAGGGTGGTGTGGCCTTTCATTAGAATAAAAAAAAGTACCTCATTCATAAGTTGCATGAAGGTGCTTGGTGCATTGTTCATTCCAAAGGGCATAACTAAACACTCATATAGACCATCCTTTGTCTTGAATGTAGTCTTCCACTCATCTCCCTCTAATATCTATATTTGGTGATAGCCACTTTTGTGATCTAGCTTTGTGAAGTACTGAGCTCCACTCAAGTAGTCCATAAGATCATCCATCCTTGGGAAAGGAAATTGGTACTTTATGGTTATTTTATTTATAGCCTGAGAGTCTGTACACATTATCCACTCTCCATCCTTCTTTGGTGCCAACACTATAGGTACTACAGATGGACTCAAGCTCTCGCAAATTAAACCTTTCCTCAATAGCTCCTAAACTTGTTTGTTTAGCTCCTCAATCTTAGTAGGAGTCATCCTATGAGTAGCATTGTTAGGAAAACTAGCTTCAAGTACTAGATCTATTTGATGAATGATTTTCCTTATTGGTAGCAACCCTTCTGGAACATTATCTAAGATGACATCTCCATACTTACTTAATAGACCTAAAACCTCAAGTGGAACTTCACTACTACCTTCCTTATCCTTTATAGGAATTAAAGCATAACACATATGTTGATGCTTCATGTCATCTAGAAATTTTCTTTCATCAACAAGACATACCCTAGCACTATTGCATACCTTTTCACCCTACTTTATCAAGGGCTTCATTTATAACAAAAGAGATGAATTTTATTATCCCCCCCAAAAAAAAATACTTATGAATATTCTAATCAAATATAAGAGATATGATTAATAAGTATCTAACTTGAGCTCATATGTATTTAACTGGTGACATTGTAATTTAAGTATGGTGGAGATATTATAGTTTATTAAATATAATAACAATATGACAAAGAAAAGGGGTATGATCAAAATTTCTTTAAAAAAAATTATAATTATTTAATTATATATATAATTTAAATATAATTATATATAAGAAATTGCACTATGTATAAATTATCTCCTTCCTTGATTATAAGTGTTGATATAAGCAAGGTTCATGAGCATTTGTAATCAAGCACTTCAAGTGTAAACTCTTGTAGTGAATCTCTCATGGTGTAATCTCTTATAAGAAATCTTGGAGGTGAAAGTTCTCATGGTGGAAGCTCTTGGTGTGGAGTTCTCTTATGTTGAAGCATTTGTAAACTTCTTTTGTAAGAAGTCATATCTATGATATCATCTTGTTGATGTTGTAAAGATTTTCAAATATAATAAATGAATGCTTTGTGAAGCATTTTATCTTCTTTGTCTCCATATTGTTATGATTTTGGTTGTGAGTTGGTAAGGGTGGTTTGGACCTTCAACAAATCTGACAATATAATAAATTAATTAATCTACTTTTATTTTATTTTAATTAATAAATATCTCTTATATCTATGAAAATTTAAATTAAGACAAGCATTTAAGGACTATCTTTTAGTGTTGCCTAAAAATGGTATCCAGAATTCCAAATTCTTACAATATAAGAGAGCTTCCACACTAAGAGCTTCCAACTAGCTTGCACATCAAGAGGTTCTACAAGTAGAAGTTCCCAACTAAGAAAAGCTTCACCAAGAAGAAACTTCCTCTAAAGATCTCACACACTAAGATCTTTCACCTCCAAGATTCCTTACAAGAGATTACACCATGAGAGTTTCACTAGAATAACTTACACTTGAAGAGCTTCTACTTGAAGATCTTGATTACAAATGATCATAAACCTTGCTTAAATAAGCACTTACCATCAAAGATGTTACAAACACCACCAATGTGGGATAAAAGATAAACACAACTATCTTGAAAAAAATATTAAATTCCCACCCAAATACAAATTAATTTTTATCCCATTATGCTTTCAAGTACCTTCATAAAAATTAAGAGTTTATAAGGTACAAAATTATTCTTTTGTTGTTTTGCAAGGGAAATGAATTTGTATGGTGTTGCTGAGTTTATTTTTCTATTTATGATCATAAACTCTTAACAAATTAGTGCAACCTTCTCCTTGTTGTGACTTAAATAATAAGTGGAAGGTTGGATAATCCCCAAAGTAGATGTCCTAGCCCCCAACAAATAACCACACATCGAAAGAAAAATAACAATGCAAGATTTGAAGCCAAATCACAATAAATTATAAATAGATATAACTAATTACATGCAATGTGTTGGGGTCTAAGGTCTTCCTAATTACAAACAAATGCAATAGTAATTACAGTAATAGTTATGCAAGATCCATCAAGATCCAACCCAAACACTAGCTAGTCTAGATCCATACTCTAGTAGGAACTTACAAGGAAGATCCAACTTGTGCTCACAAGCCCACCAAGCAACCTCTTTATTTCTAAACCACAGTCACTAGCTCTTCTCACAAATTCATAACTCCACCACAATCCTTCTATAAACTGCCTCACATTTGGCACTCTATCCATAGACTCAAGAAGACTTTTCTCCTTTGGTTCCTCCTCCGCAAACTTCTACTAAGAAGAGATCACACCTTGAAGCTTGATTACAAATTCTCATATGCCTTGCTTAAATAGGTACTTACCATCCAAGATGTTACAAACACAACCAATTTGGGTTAAAAGGTAAATACAACTACCTTAAAAAAAATATTAAATTCCCACCCAAATAAAACTAAGTACTACCATGTGGCCCAATTAGAAAATTACACTTCTTTTGTGGATCACAACAAATATTAAATCATGATTTAAGGAACTTTCTACAAACATCTAAAATTCCACCTACACACCTTGATAAATAGAATGACAACTATTTTTCTTTCTATTTTTGTCACTTTCTCTCTCCTCCAATTTTTTCTTTTAATAATTTTTATCACACCCCCTTTTTCTTGATGCAAGATGCTCCTACATAGAACACCCATGGTAGGAAAAATTTTGTGGATATGAATTCACAAAATGAAGTAGTTGACAATGACATTTTTTTTCTTCTATTCTAACACCTAGCTAGAACAAGTATCTGCTCCTGATATATTTCCTTCTTCCTTCTTTTCCAACACCTAGTTGGAACAAGTGTCTTCTATTAAAAATTCTCCTCTGCAATGAACTCTATCCAAGTATAAATCACATCCTCCTACAATCTTGTTTAACTAAATACACCTATAATAAACTCAACAACACCATACCAATCTTCCTTTCCACACCGCACATCAAGAAAAAGATCCTCATGCAAACCATCATCATCTTTCAAATACATCTCAAGGACAATATCCCATGATTTGTATGAATTTACCTCTTTCACATCTTCATCTTTGATTTCTTCTTCCATGTCTTCAACAAGGAAAGTAACTACTTCACTTGTTTGACATCCAACCAAGGCATTATACTCTTCCTCTATTATTGTTTTCTTCCAATCATCTTCATCTACTTCTAGCTCACAAATCTCATCATCTTGATGCTCATCCTATTTTGTTTCATCTTCTTCAACTTTAGGTTAACAAATATTTTCATCTTCATTATCTTGCTCTTCCACTAGATCATCTTTCTTTTCTACATCCAAAAAATTATCAACATCTCTTTTCTGGTAATGTGCTCTTCTCTTCCATAACTTAGCTTCTAATTCATTCACTTGCTTTTGCAAATCAACTTGAAAATCCTCTTGATTTATTGGGATAATTTTATCAAGTCTAGGAATCCTTAGAATCTATCCAATCACAAAAGTCACCTTCTTCTTTCTCTTCTCCATGTTCAATTCTTCATAAGTCAAATATTGTACAACACAAGTACCTCATGAAAACTGCCTCACAATCAATGATCTATCTACACAATCAAGAATTTATTCTCGACAAACTTCACCCAACCCAAGATCCTAGTGCAAACTACCTCACATTTGGTGATCTATCCATACACTTAGGAACTCCTACTCTAATACCACTAATGAAGGGCCAAACCACCCTTATTGACCCACAACAAAAATCACAACAATATGGAGATAGAGAAGATAAAGTGCTTTGCAAAGCATTCTTTTATTATACTTAAAAATCATTACAACCTCAAAAAGAATTTTACAAATGCTTCAACATAAGAGAATTCCCAAATAAGATCTTCCATAAGAATGGTCTTCACACCAAGAGAACTTCCACAAGAAAGAGCTTATACTTGAAAAGCTTCTACTTGAAGAACTTACACTTCAAGAGCTTTACTGCAAGACATTACACTTGAAGAGCTTATCCTTGAAGAGATTGATTATAACTCATTAGTGGTATTAGAGTGGGACTAGTATAAGAGTGGGAGTTCCTAAGCATGTGGATAGATCACCAAAAGTGAGGCAATTTGCACCAGGACCTTGGGTTGGGTGAATTTTGTCAACAATAAGTTCTTGAGTATGTAGACATATCATTAACTATGAGGTAGTTTGCATGATGATCATGGTTTCAACTAAGTGTGTAGATAGATCATCGACTGTGAGGTAGTTTGCACAAGGTGTTTGTATTGCATGAAGTTTGTCTTATATAGACTTGATCATGGAGAAGAGAAAGAAGATGATGAATTTTGTTATTGGATGGATTTTGAGGATTCCTAGACTTGAGAAAGTTAGAGAAAGAAATCAAGAGGCATTACGAGTTGCATTCTTTGATATGAAAAAGCAAGTGAATAAATTAGAAGCTGAGTTATAGAAGAGAAAAGTGCATCACCAAAAAATAGATCTTGAAAATTCCTTAGATATAGAAAAGAAAAAAAATATAGTCGAGTATCACACATATGGTACAAAAGAAGAGCAAGAGGATGAAGAGGAAATGATTTGTGAACCTAAAGTTGAAGAAGGTGAAAGAGAAGAGGAAGAGCATGAAGATGACCAGATTTTTGACCCAAAAATAGATGAAGATGATTTAAAGACTACAATTATTTGGATAATCATTGCAATATGATAAAATAGAAAATCCTCTTTTCTCCTTTTTTTCTATTTTTTAATTTTTATTTATTTTTTATTCTATTTTTGTCACTTTCTCTCCCTACATTTCTTTTTCTTTTTCTAATATTTTCAATCATACCCCCTTTTTCATGATGCAAGATGCTCCTACATCAGACACCCATTATAGGAAAAAATTTGTGGGCATGAATTCACAAAGTGAAGTAGCTGATAATGACATTTTTTTCTTCTCTTCCAACACCTAGCTGGAACAAGTATGTGTTCCCAATATATTTCCTTCTTCCTTCTTTTCCAACACCTAGCTGGAACAAGTGTCTACTAGCTTTGAATTCTCCTCATCAATGAACTCTATCCAAGTATGAATCACATCCTTCTCCAATCTTGTTGAATTAAATACACTTGTAATAAACTCAACAACACTATACCAATCTTCCTTTCCATACCACACATCAAGAAAAAGATCCTCATGCAAACCATCATCATCTTTCAAATTGATCTCAAAGACAATATCCCATATTTCATAAGAATTTACCTCATTCACATCTTAATCTTTGATTTTTTCTTCCATGTCTTCAACAATGAAAATAACTGCTTCACTTGTTTGATATCCAACTAAGGCATTATAGTCTTCCTCTATTGTTGCAATCTTCCAATCATCTTCATCTACTTTTGACTCACAAATCTTGTCATCTTAATGCTCATTATATTCTCTTTCATCTTCATCCTCTTTCTCTTCCACTAGATCATCTTTCTTTTCTACATCTAGAGAATTATCATCTCTTTTCTAGTAATGCAGACCTCTCTTTTATAACTCATCTTCTAATTTATTCACTTGCCTCTACAAATCAACTCACAAAGCCCCTTGATTTCTTGCTCTAATTTTCTCAAGCTTAGGAATCCTCAGAATCCATCCAATAACAAAATTCATCTTCTTCTTTCTCTTCTCCATAATCAAGTCTATATAAGACAAATTTTGTGCAACACAAGCACCTCATGTAAACTATCACAATTAATGATCTGTCTACGTACTTAGCTAAAATCATGATCCTTGTGCAATCTACCTCATAGTTGGTGATCTGTCTATACACTCAAGAACTTATTCTTGAAAATCTTCATGTAACCCAAGGACTTGGTGCAAATTACCTCACATTCAATGGTCTATCCACACACTCAGGAACTCTAGCTCTAATACCATTGATGAAGGGCCACACCACCCTTACCAACTCACAACCAAAATCACAACAATATGGAGACAAATGTAAGATAAAATACTTTGCAAACCATGTTTTTTTTATACTTAAAAAGCCTTACAACATCAACAAGAAGTTTACAACTACTTCAAAATAAGAGAACTCCCAAATAATATCTTCCATAAGAAGGTTCTTCACACCAAGAGAAATTCCACAAGGAAGAGCTTATACTTGAAGAACTTACACTTGAAGAGTCTTACTACAAGAGATTACACTTGAAGAGCTTATACTTGAAGAGCTTGATTACAAATGATCATAAGCCTTGCTTAGATATCCACTTACCATCAAAGATGTTACAAACACAACCAATGTGGGATAAAAGGTAAATACATCTACCTTAAAAACAAATATTAAATTCCCACCCAAATACAACTAAGCACCACCATGTGGCCCGATTAGAAAATTACATTCCTTTTGTGGATCACAACAAATATTAAATGCATGGTTTAAAAAACTTTCCACAAACTTTTAAAATACCACCTACACACATCGATAAATGGAATGACAACTATTTTTCTTATTTTTTCTATTTATGTGGCCTATGCTCCTTGAAAATAGAAAATCCTCTTTTCTATTTTTTATTTTCTATTTATTTTTCTTTCTACTTTCATCACTTTCTCTCTCCTCCATTTTTTAAAAAATAATTTTGATCACACCCCCTTTTTGGTCAATTAGTAAGGTTGTGATTTACTAGTACTCACATTCACAGAATTATTTTATGAAAATTATTCTTGTGGTAGAATCAAATCCCAACCCTTGGGCTTATCTCCTACTAAACACCTCAGTAAATTGTCCAGACTTCTATTTACTACTTCTGTTTGTCCATCAATCTATGGATGATGTGCAGAACTAAACTTCAATTCTATCTTCAAATTCTTCCACAAAGTCCTCTAGGAATACCCAAGAAATTTAGTATCTCTATCAAAAATAATTTTTTTGGGAGATCATGTAGCCTCACCACCTCTTTGAAAAACAAATTCACAATATGTACTACATCAAGAATCTTGTGGTATGGAATGAAATGTTCCATCTTGTAGAACCTATCAACCACCACAAATACTAAGTCATTACCCTTTTGTGTCTTTGGCAATCTAAGAACAAAATCCATACTTATGTCCTCCCAAGGCTTCAATGGAATAGAAAATGGCTGATAGAGTCCATTAGTTTGACTAAATCCTTTGGCTATTTGACATACTTGACAACTCTGCACAAACTTCTTCACATCCTACCATCCCCCCACTATGCTTCTCCTTAATCAATTTTTCTACACAATTGACTTCCCTTGAACAACGTACCATCCTAAATCATGTAATCTAGCCACTTGGTCATGTCTAGAGTAACAATTTCTTTACAAGCCTTCCAAGCCTCTATAAAGTTAGGATCCTCAATGTATAGATTCTTGAGTTCATCAAACCCAACCACTTCAACCTGCATTACTAATACAGGTCACTTTGTCACCTTCTTCTTTAGCAATTCAAAACTCCTTGCAGCTCTTGTAGTCCACTTGAACTCTTTTCTATCTCCCCTCATTGTTTCAATTAGGGGTGCACACATACTACTAAAATTCCTAATGAGTTTCCTTTAAAAACTATCTGAACTCTAGAATGACCTTACCTTAGTGGCAGACTTTGGAGTAGGCTATTCTAGGATGACCTTCACCTTCTCTAGGTCTATTTTGTGACCTTCAATTGATACAACAAACCCCAAATAGACTAAATCCCTTTGGATAAAGCTACACTTCTTTAAATTAATCAACAATTTCTCTTCCCTCAACCTTTCAAGGACACTACAAATGTGCAATAAATGTTCATCAAAAGACTTACTGAAAATCAAAATATCATCCAAATAGGTAATTACAAATTTCCCAAAAAATTTCTTTAGTACCTCATTCATAAGCGCCATGAAGGTGCTTGGTGTATTGGTTAGTCCAAAGGGCATGTCTAACCACTCATGTAGACCCTCCTTGCTCTAGAATGCAGTCTTCCACTCACCTCCCTCTCATATCTATATCTGGTGATAGTCACTCTTGAGATCTATCTTCGTGAAGTATTGAGCTCTACTCAAGCAATCCATAAGATCATTCATATTTGGCAAAGGAAATTGGTACTTGATGGTTATTTTATTTATAGCCTGGGAGTCTATACACATTCTCCACTCTCCATCATTCTTTGGTGCTAGCACTGTAGGTACTACACATGGACTCAGGCTCTCCCTAATTAAACCTTTCCTCAACAACTCTTGGACTTGTTTTTTTAGCTCCTCAGTCTCAGTAGGATTCATCTTATGAGTAGCCTTGTTAGGAAAACTAGCTCTAGGGACTAAATCTATTTGATGACTGATTTGCCTTATTGGTAGAAACCCTTCTAGAACATTATCTGAGATGACATCTCCATACTACTTAATAGACCTGAAACTTCAAGTGGAACTTCACTACTACCTTCCTTATCCTTTTTAGGAATTAAAGCATAACACATATGTTGATGCTTCATGCCATGCAAAAATTTTCTTCCATCAACAAGACATACCCTAGCACTACTACATACCTTTTCAACCTCCTTTATAAAGGGCTTCAATTTGTGGCAAACTCCATCCTTTGTTAGAGAGTATGTATTTGCATGACCATCATGTATAACATGTCTATCAAATTGCCATGGCTTTCCCAAAAATAAATGGAAGACATCCATTGGGATGATGTCATAGAGAGCCTTGTCATGGTAACTCCCAATCTTGAACTTTACCAAACATTGCTCACTAACTAGGACCTTATGATCATCTTGCACCCAAGCAATCCAATAAAGATGGGGGTGTTTCTTACTCTTGAGCTTTATCTTTGAGACTATCTCCTCTAACACCAAGTTGTTAGTGCTTCCACCATCAACAATCACATTACAACATTCACCCTCACACTTGCACTTAGTATGAAACAAACTCCTCCTTTTTCCAGGTTTAGTCTCACCACTTAGTAAGACCCTTTAATTAACTATAACCTCTCTTCTTTTAGCATCATCTAAATGTGATGATTATGCATCATCATCCATGAGCAACACTTTCTTAACCATTAGCTCTCCTATCTGTCCTTCCTTAGCATTGAGGGCATTTGTAGGCATGATGACCTTCTTAATTGCATTGAAAATAGGTACCATGAAAGCCTTCTCTTCCTAAACCTTTTTCATTTCATGTAACTCTTCCTCTTTGATCTCCAAATTTTTGATCATGGGAGTAGTTGAAAGCCTCATTCCTTTGGTTTTAGCTAGTACCCACATCTTCATTTTTCTTCTAGTTCTCATTTTGGCCTCCAAATGACCTACCACTGCCCCTTTCCTCCTTGATTGCACCCTCTTTTCCTTCCATCAATATTTTTATTTAGCTTCTCCTCAACTCACAAGGTCAACTAGTATGCCTCTTCAATGCTATTCATTCTAACTAGACTTAACTCCTAAATGCTAGGTCTTAACCCATTAAGGTAATGGGCATCAGAGCATACCTTCATTAGTGGTACCCAAATAATAAACTTAGCAACACCATATAAATATTCAAGAGTTATCCTTTAAGAGTTTATAATTGTTAAGTGGTATCAAAGTGTACGTTAATTTTTTTATCGCCCTTAATTGTTATCTGGTAAACACCCTAACTAACAGATACCTTAACTCTTAATTTTATTCTTAGGGTATCTGATAAATATTAAGGTTCTTTAATTAATGTCTTCTTGAAAATTACATTTCTTTTGTGGATCACAACAAATATTAAATGCATTATTTAAGGAACTTTCCAAAAATTTCTAAGATGTTACCTACACACCTTGAAAATAGAAATTCCTCTTTCTCTCCTCTTTTTCTCTTAATTGTTAAATTATCCCTTCATCCATACCCCTAACTCACTCTGATACCTGATAAGGGTATGCTCTGATACCACTAATGAAGGGCCACTTTTCCCTTACTAACTCATAATCAAGAGCACAACAATATGGAGACAAAGAGATGAAAAAATGCTTCAAAGCATGATTTATTAATACTTGAAATTCATTACAATATTCTCCAAATGAGAGAACTCCAAACTCTTCCAACTAGCTTGTACACCAAGAGCTTCTACAAGAAGAACTTCCCAACTAAGATCTTACACATTAAAATTCTTCACTTTCAAAGCTTCTATAATAGAAGAGATCACACCTTGAGAGCTTCACTACAAGAGCTTACACTCAAAGAGCTTGATTAAAAATGATCAAAAGCCTTGCTTAAATAGGAACTTCTAACTCAAGATATTACAAAAACAACCAATATGGGATAAAAGGTAAATAAAACTACCCTAAAATAAATATTAAACTCCCATCGAAATACAACTAAGCACCATCATGTGGACCAACTAAAAATTACATTTCATTTGTGGATCACAACAAATATTAAATGCATGATTTAAGGAACTTTCCAAAAACTTCTAAAATGTCACCTACACACTTTGATAAATTGAATGACAACTATTTTTTTATTTATGCGACCTATGCACCTTGAAAATAGAAATTCCTCTTTTCTCCTTTGTTCTCCTTTTTAAAGAAAAATTCCTCTAATTTTCTTCACTTTCTCTCCTCTCCAATTTATTTTTTTAAAATTTTGATCATGCCACTTTTTTTTGATGCAAGATGCTCTTGCATCAAACACCCATGGTAGAAAAAATTTTGTGGATATGGATTCACAAAATGAAGTAGCCACTACTGCCATTTTTTTTCTTCCAACACATAGCTAGTACAAGTATCCTCTGTCGATATATTTCCTTCGTTCTTCTTTTCCAACACCTAGCTAGAACAAGTGTCTCCTGCTAAAAATATTCCTCTACAATGAACTTTGTCCAAGTATCACTTTCGCCCTCCTCCAATCTTGTTGAATTAAATACACCTGTAATAAAATCAATAATTCCATACCAATCTTCCTTCCCAAACCACATATCACTAAAAAGATCTTCATGCAAAATATCATCAATATCTTTCAAACTCATCTCAAAGACAACATACCATGATTTGTAAGAATTTACCTCCTTGAAATATTAATCATCTTCGCTTGCCTCTTTCATGTCATCAACAATACATGTAACTGCTTCACTTGCTCGATCTCCAACTAAGGCACTATACTCTTCCTCCATTGATGTAGTCTTTAAATCATCTTCATCTACTTTTGGGTTACAAATATGATCATTTTCATGCTCTTCCTCTTCTCTTTCATCTTCTTCAACTTTAGGTTCACAAATCATTTCCTCTTCATCCTCTTGCTCTTCTTCTATACCACATGTATGATACTCTACTAGATCTTCTTTCTTTTTTGTTTCTAAGGAATTTTCAACCTCTACTTTTTGGTGACACGCTCTTCTCTTCTACAACTCAACTTCTAATTCATTCACTAGCTTTTGCAAATGAAAGAATGCAACTTGTAATGCCTCTTGATTTCTTCCTCTAACTTTCTCAATTCTAGAAATCCTTAGAATCCATCTAATAAAAAAAGTCATTGTCTTCTTTCTCTGCTCCATGGTCAAGTCTATTTAAGAAAAACTTCATGCAGTACAAGAACCTTATGAAAAATGCCTCACAATCAGCAATCTATCTACACACTTAAGTGAAATCATGATCCTCATGTAAACTGCCTCATAGTTGGTGATCTTTCTACACAATCAAAGTGCAAGCGAAGATGAATATGTCAAAGAGGTAAATTTCTATGAATTATGGGATGCTAAATTTGAGATGAATATGAAAGATGATGATGGTTTCCATGAGGATCTTGTTAGTGATGTGGGGTATTGAAAGAAATATTGGTATGGTGTTGTTGAAGCTTTGTATTGGTATTGAAAGAAAGATTGGTATTGGTATGGTGTGGTATGTCTGGGAGAAGGTACTATGAGAAGGATTTTCCCTAGAATCTAATAATATTGTAAGGCCATAGGGCATGTCGTGGAATCTATTTTTTTTATACTGAATGTAATAGCATATCACTTCTGATAATAATATTCCCATTTTCCTATTGTGCTCATTTTGGTCTTGGATTGTGCCCTCTCCAAGTGGTATCAAAGCTAGAGTACTTGAGCATGTGGATAGATCATTGAATGTGAGGTAGTTTACACTAGGACCTTGGGTTAGGTGAAAATTTTCAAGAAGTTCTTGAATGTGTAGATAGATGACTAACTATGAGGTAGATTGCACGAGGACTATGATTTCAGCTAAGTGTGTAGACAAATCACTGATTGTGAGGCAGTTTGCATGAGGTGCTTGTATTACACAAATTTTTTCTTATATAGACCTAATGATGGAGAAGAGAAAGAAGAATATGACTTTTGTTATTGGATGGATTATGAGGATTCCTAGGCTTGAGAAGATTAGAGAAAGAAATCAAGAGGCATTGCGAGTTCATTTGTAGAAGCAAGTGAATGAATTAGAAGCTGACTTGCATAAGAGAAGAGTGTATCACCAAAAAAATAGATGTTGACAATTCCTTGGATATGAAAAAGAAATAAAATCTAGTGGAGTATCACACATGTGGCACAAAAGAAGAGCAAGAGGATTAAGAGGAAATGATTTATGAACCTAAAGTTGAAGAAGATGAAAGAGAAGAGGAAGAGCATCAAGATGATTTGAAGACTAAAATAATGGAGTAAGATTAAAATTCCTTAGTTGGAGATCAAGTAAGTGAAGTAGTTACTTGCATTGTTGACAACATCAAAGAGGCAAGTGAAGCTGAATATGAGATGAATTTGAAATATAATGATGATGGTTTATATGAGGATCTTGTTAGTGATGTGTGGTATGGAAAGGAAGATTGGTTTGGTTTTGCTGAATTGGAGGAGGATGAGAGTTATACTTGGACAAAGTTCATTCTAGAGGAGTATTTTTAGTAGCAGACACTTGTTCTAGCTAGGTGTTGGAAAAGAAGAAAGAAGGAAAAATATTGATGAAAGATACTTATTCTAGATAGGTGTTGGAAAAGAAGAAAGAAGGAAATATATCAATGGTGGATACATTCATAGAGTCCTTCAAAGGTTGAGGGAAGAGAAATTATTGACTAATTTGAAGATGTGTAGCTTTTTCAAAAGAAAGTTAGTCTATTTGGGCTTTTTTGTATTAGCTAAAGGTCTCAAAATAGATCCAAATAAGGTGAAGGTCATCTTGGAATGGCCTACTCCAAGGTTTGCCATTGAGGTAAGGTCATTCCATGCTCTAGCTAGTTTTTATAGCAAGTTCATTATGAAGTTTAGTAGTATATGTGCACCCCTAACTCAAATAATGAGGGGAGATAGAAAAGAGTTCAGGTGGACTATAGAAACTATAAGGATTTTTGAATTACTAAAGAAGAAGGTGAGAAAAAAACCTATATTTGCACTTCTTAATTTCAAAAAAGTGTTCCAAGTGGATTACAATGCTAGTCGTAGTGTGATTGGGGTTGTGTTGAGCTAGAAAGGTAAGACTATTGCCTATTTCAATAAAAAATTGGATGATGCAAAGAAGAAGTATTCTATTTATGATCAGGAGTTCTATGCAATAGTTAAAACCTTAAAGAAATTGAGGTATTATTTGTTGCCAAAGAATTTATTTTGTATACTAATATTAGGCAGTTTATAGTAGGATTGTGGTGGAGTTGTGAATTTGTGAGAAGAGTTAGTCATTGTGGCTTAGAAACAAGGAGGTTTCTTGGTGTGCTTGTGGGCACAAGTTGGATCTTCATTGGATGTTTCTACTAGAGTATGGATCTATACTAGCTAATTTTGGGTTTTATCTTGAGGGATCAAGCACCTTGTGTAAATTGCCTCACAATCAATTATTTGTCTACACACTTAGTTGAAATCTTGATCCTCATCCAAACCATCATCAATATCTTTCAAATTCATCTCAAAGACATCCCATGATTCATAAGAATTTACCTCTTTGACATATTCATCATCTTCTCTTGCCTCTTTCATATCATAAAAAATGCATGTAATTGCTTCACTTACTTAATCTCCAAATAAGGCATTGTACTCTTCCTCCATTGCTATAGTCTTTAAATCATCTTCATCTACTTCTAGCTCATAAATTTAGTCATCTTCACCCTTTCCTCTTATCTTTCATCTTCTTTGACTTCAAGTTCACAAATCATTTCCTCTTCATCCTCTTTCTCTTCTTTTATACCACATGTGTGATACTCCACTAGATCTTCTTTCTTTTCCATATCCAAGGAATTTTCAACATCTATTTTTTGGTGACACACTCTTCTCTTCTACAACTCAACTTCTAATTCATTCACTTGCTTCTACAAATCAAAGAATGCAACTTGTAATGCCTCTTGATTTCTTTCTCTAACTTTCTCAAGTCTAGGAATCCTCAAAATCTATCCAATAAAAAAATTCATCATCCTCTCCCCTTGCTCCATCTTTCTAACCTCTGGTGCATTCCTTGGACTACTCCCATACACAATTTGGAATGATGATTTACCAGTACTCCTATTCACATAATTATTTTAAGAAAACTCTACTTGTGGTAGAATCAAATCCCATCCCTTGGGCTTATCCCTTGCTAGATAGCTTAGAAAATTGTCCAGACTTCTATTTACTATTTTTTTTGTTCATCAGTCTATGGATGATGTGTAGAACTAGACTTCAATTCTATCTTCAACTTCTTCCCCAAAGTCCTCTAGAAATACCCAACAGATTTAGTATTTCTATTAGAAACAATACTTTTTGGGAGACCATGTTGTTGGAAATGATTGAAAAGATCATGAGGGAGATTGTTGGAAATGATTGAAGAGATCATACACAAAAAGTAATGGAACTAGTAAAGAATGTTCTCAACCATTGTTTTGTCATTGATGTCAAACTTGCTACTTGAAGGAATGACAATTTCTTTAGTGATCCAAATATTATCAAATGGTCAATTGACAAGAAGGAGGCAATCAATAAGATGTAACTAGAACACCTAGAGAAAGGTTGAAGTTATGATGTTACAATGAAGTACAAAGATCAGCTAAGCCATTGATGAAAAAATGTATTGATGACATACTTTAAGACACAAAGAATGGGCACACTAAAACACACCAAAGATGTAAGGTTTTAGCTAAGTCATTTGTAAAGTAAAACTAAGTTTATTAGAGAGAGAGCCGAGCAAGCTAGTTAGTGCTGAATAGATTCCTAGTTGAAGTCGAGCAAGTTCAACTTTAGTATGTGCCAAGTGAATATCAAGTGCAGAGTAAAGAAACAAGTGCCGAGTCAAGATATCAAGTGCCAAGTAAAGATTAGATGCCGAGCGAAGATCAGGTGTCGAGCAGGATTCAAGTGCCGAGTAACACAAAAGGTGCCGAGCATTAGTAAACCAATAATGCCGAGTTGCTACTTTATTTCAAAGATCAAAGATTTACTAGATCTGAGCTGACAAGGTTGTTATCTAGAATTTTGTGAATCAAATAGAAGATAAGAGTAATGAGATGGTGGCATAGAACACCATGTGAAACATTTTTGGAGAATACAACTGGACTTTAGACAAAGTGTCTAGATAAGAACAAGATATGGGGTGGATACATTATTTCCTACCTAATATATTTGAAACCCTAAAGTTGGAGAGGGAAAATCGAGCAGGTAAGGCAATCTAGATTTCTATTTAAGGAGTCATAAAGCTACAAAGTAAATAGAGGAGTAGGTCAAGCACGAAAGCATAAAGTGTTAAAAGAGGCACTAAGGAGTAAGAGAGCATAGTTACTCTGCTTCAATAGATGACCATAGACATGGTTGCATTGGTATGATGAGTAATAAGATTGAAGGAGATGAAGCTTGAGACGAAAAACTGTCAGAGCTGAAGTGATTAAAAGCCAAGCAAAGGATTAAACTGAAGTGTGATTTGAAATCTAAAAAATATGTTGTAAGTTGTATCAGATCAAAAAGCTATTATTTTTACTCTCTAGCAATTGTAATAGTTAGTTTAAATCCTATGGACTTAGGTTGGTTTAATAGCCATGTTGTAAATCCTTTAACAATGTGACATTCCAAGAGAATGTTCTAAAGTCCTTTGACCAGGCCCATTCCTAACAGTATGGTGAAATCCTCTAATAAGGTCACATTTAACAGTGTGTTGTAAGCCTTTAACAAGGTAGGCTTTTAACAGAGCATCACTTTAGAAGAGTGAGAATTAAGTAGCATGTTACTGGTGGTTTTTCCCAAATTGGGTTTCCACATAAATCACTATGTCATGTGTTGATCTTGCACATT
The DNA here is from genome assembly GCA_028749045.1 of Cupressus sempervirens. NCBI lineage: Eukaryota > Viridiplantae > Streptophyta > Pinopsida > Cupressales > Cupressaceae > Cupressus > Cupressus sempervirens. The sequence continues at coordinate 241,663,159 of CM053792.1, forward strand.
TTATCCCTGCATGTTGGTTTGTTGTAACTTGCTAAGATGATTGATTTAAGCTTGGATGGATGAAAAGTTTATGTGCTCACTATAATTTGAGAAAAATTATTATTAGGGCATTTAGACCTTGGATAACTAATTCAACACCCCCCCCGCCCCCCCCACCTCTCAGTTATTCTAAAGAATTCTAACAATTGGTATTAGAGCTTTGTTGTTGACTTAGTTTAAAGGGGCTAGAAGCAGAAAAAGATCAAAATGCCTAAGAGAGAAGTTCCCAAGATCAACAAAGAGAACTTTGTTGCATGGCAAAGTTTGATGAAGCTACATCTTGGATCCATAGGAGATTATGCCCAAAATTCAATTGTTACTGAACATGTTGATCCAACTGGTACTCTTACTATAGAAGATTTGAAAAACAAATAGGAACACAATCAGACAATGTTGGACATTGCTTCAATACTCAACTATGCTGAATTTTATGATATCAAAGGATGTGACACTACATTCAAAATGTGGAAAGACCTATCATACATCTATGGAGGAGATCAGAATGTCCAAAGAGAAAAAAGAGAAAGCCTTAGAGGAAAGTTTGATGATATGAAAATGGAGGAAAGTGAGAATGTTGCTCAGTATGGCACTAGAATAAAGGAAGTGGTAAGTGCAATAAGATGTTTGAGTGGTCAATTGGATGAAGATACTATTAATAGTAATTTTTTAAGAACCTTGCTCCCTATCTATGCTATTAGAGTATCAGCAATACAAGAAATAAGATGTGTACTAGGAAACAATCTAAGTTTTGAAGGTATAGTGGGTAGACTCATTGCATTTGAGTTATCTAACTTTGACAACTACAAACCTAAGAATGTTGAATCTACTTTCAAAGCCAAGCTATCACTGAAAGATGTTGAACAGGTGAAATCAAAGAAAGGAAGAAAAATGAAACATGTATCCAGTGACAGTAGCACTAATGAGGAAGATGTGGAACAATTGGAAGCATTACTAGCTAGAAGATTTCACAGAGGCAAAGGGAAATTCAAAGGTAAGATGCCTATCATTTGTTTCAACTTCAATGAAGTAGGACATATTGCTACTAGATGTACATAGAAAAAGGATTACAAGGAAGGCAAAAAGTACAAATATAGAAGAGAAGATGATAAGAGAGATTACAAAGACAAAGGCAAGAAGTGTTATATTGTTGAATAGAACTCTGATGATAATGATGATGAAGTTGTTTATGTAGCCATGAAGGACCAATCTGATGAAGAAGAACCTACAGCATTGGTAACATGTATGAACAAGAATGACAGATGGATCATAAACAATGGATGCTCACATCACATGATAGGAGACAAAAGTAAGTTTGTTAACTTTATATAGTATGATGAAAATAGTGTTAGATTTGGTAATGATTCTCCATGTCAAATAAAAGGAAAAGGCTCCATTAAGCTTACAAAGAAAATTTCATGTGATAATGCATACTATGTTGAAGGATTAAACTACAATTTGTTGATTGTCTCACAGTTAGGCAATGTAGGATGGAAAGTAGAATTTGGAAACAAAACTACAAAAATCTATGATACTGATGGTAAACTGATAGGAAAAGGAGATCAAACAAGAAGTAATCTATTTTACCTTGAAATGGATGATGTTTCTTGTTTTGTTGCAAAATTTGATGATGAATGGTTATGGCATAGAAGGCTATGTCATGTCAACTTTGACAATCTAGTCAATATCAGTAAAATGAAGAAAGTCAGAGGGGTTTACCTAAATTGAAGAAGCCTGACAATATCATGTGCAAACAATGTCAGCTAAGAAAGATGACAAAGTCAAGTTTCAAAAGTAAAAACTATACATCTAAAGAAGTACTTGAGTTAGTCCATACTGACTTATGTGGTCCAATGGAAGTACAAAGCTACAAAGGAGATAAATATATAATGTTTGTTGATGACTATTCCAGGATGATGACTGTTATGTTCTTAAAGAAAAAATTTGATGCTTTTCAAATGTTTAAGTGGTATGTGGCTAGAGTTGAAAAGGAAACAGGAAAGAGTTTGAAATGCATGAGATCAAACAGAGGTGGTGAATTCACATCAAATAAATTTGAGATATTTTGTAATGAAAAAGGAATCAAGAGACAAACGTCAGCTCCTAGAACTCCCCACAGAATGGAATTGCTAAAAAAAGAAATAGATCTGTGATTGACTGTGCCAGAATATTAATGATGGAAAAGACTGTTGCTTTAAAATATTGGAGAGAAGCTATAAGTGTAACTATTCATACACTGAACCAAGTACAAGTCAAGAGAGGTACAAATACAACACCTTTTGAATTATGGTATGGTCACTCACCCAATGTAAAACATATCAAAGTATTTGGTTGCAAATACTTTATCCTTAAAGATGCTAGAAATAGAAAATTTGATGCAAAAAGTGATGAAGGCATATTCCTTGGTTACTCCACTAGAATTAAAGCATATAAGTGTTTGAATACTAAGACTAAAAAAATTGTGGAAAGTGCAAATGTAAACTTTGATGAGCATACATAAGTCCAAGTTAAAGAACCAAAGAGAATGAATGAATACAGAACCTTTGTGTATTCTCATGAAGGAATGCCTATTAATGAGGATGCTATCAATCAAATTGGGATTCAACAACAAATTTCAGTTTCAACCGAATCACAACCAGTGAATGTCGAGTTACATTTAGAAGCCGAGTTTCAGAATGAAGAAAATACACAATCTGATCTTGAAGTCAGTACACATGAAAGAGATGAAGAAAAACCTGACAACTCAGTACATAGTGACCTTGAATCTAAATGATCAAACATGGAAACAAGGACAAAACTAAGATTATCCAAATATGTAAAAAGGCATCACCCTGCTGAACAGATAATTGGTGACAAAGATGCAAGACCAATGACAAGGAATAGACTAAGACATGAATCATGTCTGATCAGAAAATTTGAACCTAAGATAGTATATGGTGCATTACAAGATGATGACTGGTATAAAGCTATGGAAGAAGAGATTGATCAAATAAAGAAGAACAAAACCTTGAGTTTGGTTCCCAAACCAGTTGACAAGAATGTGATTGGCACCAAGTGGATATTCAGAAACAAGCTAGATGAGAATGGAAAGATTAATAGAAACAAAGCTAGACTAGTATGAAAGGGTTATGCTCAAGAACAAGGATTAGACTATGGGAAAACATTCACTCCTGTTGCTAGAATGGAAGGAGTAAGAACTGTATTTGCATATGTTGCATATAAAGGTTTTAAAGTCTATCAGATGGATGTAAAGTCTACTTTTTTAAATGGTATATTGGAAGAGGAAGTCTATATTGAACAATCAAAGGGATTTTTTGATGAGAACAATAGGGATATAGTTTGTAAATTACATAAAGCACTCTATGGTCTGAAACAAGCACCTAGAGCATGGTATGAGAGCCTTCACAAATATCTAGTGCAAATAGGATTTGAAAGAACTGATGATAATAGCAACATGTACATCAAATCAAAAGAAGGTAAGGATATTATTGTATCTGAAATCTTTGTGGATGACATAATTTTTGGAGGAAAGGAAGTGCTTTGCAAAGGCTTTGCTAATTAAATGAAACATGAGTTTGAGATGTCTATGTTTGGAGAGATCAATTTTTTTGTTGGTTTGCAAGTACATCAACTAAAACATGGTATATTTGTGACACAATCAAACTACATCAAAGAGATACTTAAAACATTTGGATTGCAGGAATCCAAACTAGTTAGCACACCAATGACAACAAGAAATAAGCTATCCAAAAATGATGTATCAGTTGAAGTCAATCAAAAAATGTACAGATCCATAATTGAAAAACTACAATATTTTGTACATAGTAGACCAGACATAGCATTAGTAGTTGGAATAGTGGCTAGATTCTCTACTAATCCCAAAGAAAATCATCTGATAGTAGTAGAAAGAATGATGAGGTATCTTAAAGGAACTGATAACTTTGGTTTATATTACAAAAAGAATGAGAAGTTTGAGGTCAATGCATATATAGATGCAAATTGGGGAGGCAACATTGATGACAGAAAAAGTACAAGTGGAGGTGTATTATTTTTAGGTAAACGGCTAGTTACTTGGACTAGCAAGAAACAAACATGCACATCCTAGTCTACTGTAGAATTAGAAAATGTGGCAGTAGCAGTCAATTGCACAAACATTGTGTGGCTCACACATCTATTGAAAGGAATGAAGGAAGAGGTAACCAAACTTGTGATATTGTATTGTGATAATACAAGTGCTATAAACATATCCAAAAATCCAGTAATGCATGCAAAAACCAAGCACATTGCAATCAAGTATCACTATGTCAGAGAATTGGTAGAAGACAAACAAGTGAAATTGGAGTACATTCATACAAAGGAACAAACTATAGATATCTTCATAAAATCATTGCCCAAGGCTACTTATGAATATCTTAGAGGCAAGTTGGGGGTAATGCCCCTAACTCAAGCAGTGTCAAGCAACAAGGAAGCTGCCCTGCATCAATAGGAACAAATCATTGAAATATCAGAAGAATGATGCGGAGGATGACAGCAAAAGAAAAAACTCCAAATCAGTCAAAAGCATGGTGGAAGAGGTAGAAGACATTAGACCCAAATCTTATATTTTGCATGATAAAGATGCTACATCTTTGGCATTTATGTCAAAGAGGGAGATATATGCAAAAACTGATCAATACAAAGCAAGAGGGAGATATATATGAAAGAGAGAGAGAGATATATGAGATCAGTAGCAAGAATGCAGCAGTCAAGAAAGAAGCAGAAATGTATATAATTTTGGTGGTAACTAAGTTGATGAATTGATCAGTTTTCTTTTCCATCAATTCCAAAGAGAGAGATTGTTGCAAATGATTGAAAAGATCATGAGGGAGATTGTTGGAAATGATTGAAGAGATCATACATAAAAAGTAATGGAACTGGTAAAGAATGTTCTCAATCATTGTTTTGTCATTGATGTCAAACTTACTACTTGAAGGAATGATAATTGCTTTAGTGATCTAAATATTATCAAATGGTTGATTGACAAGGAGGCAATCAATAAGATGTAACTAGAACACCTAGAGAAAGGTTGAAGTTATGATGTTACAATGAAGTAAAAAGATTAGCTAAGCCATTGATGAAATAGTGTATTGATGACATACTCTAAGACACAGAGAATGGGCACACTAAAGCACACCAAAGATGTAAGGTTTTCGCTAAGTCATTTGTAAAGTCTAACTAAGTTTATTAGAGAGAGAGCTAAGCAAGCTAGTTAGTGCCGAAAAAATTCCTAGTTGAAGTTGACCAAGTTCAAATTTAGTATGTGCTGAGTGAATATCAAGTGCCAAGTGAAGAAACAAGTGCCAAGTCAAGATATCAAGTGTTGAGTAAAGATCAGATGTCGAGCGAAGATCAGGTGTCGAGTAACACAAAAGGTGTCGAGCATTAGTAAACCAATAATGTCGAGTTGTTGCATTATTTCAAAGATCAAAGATTTACCAGATCTAATCCAAAAAGGTTCTTATCTAGAATTCTATGAATCAAATAGAAGATAAGAGTAATGACCTGGTCAAACAGAACACCATATAAAATATTTTTGGACAATACAACTAGACTTTAGATGAAGTCTCTAGATAAGAGCAAGATATGGGGTGGATACATTGTTTCCTACCTAATCTATTTGAAACCCTAAAGTTGGAGAGGGAGAATTGAGTGGGTAAGGCAATCCGGATTTCTATTTAAGGATTCATAAGGCTATGAAGCAAATAGGCGAGTAGGTCAAGCATGAAAGCATAAAGTGCTAAAAGAGGTACTAAGGAGTAAGAGAGCACAATTACTCTGCTTCAATAGATAACCACAGATATGGTTGCATTGGTATGATGAGTAAGAAGACTCAAGGAGATGAAGCTTGAGATGACAAGCTGTCAGAGCTGAAGTGATTAAAAGCCAAGAAAAGGATTGAACTGAAGTGTGATCTGAAATCTACAAAATATGTTATAAGTTGTATTAGATCAAAAATTTATTATTGTTACTCTCTAGAAATTGTAATAGTTAGTTTAAATCCTCTGGACTTAGGTTGGTTTAATATCCATGTTGTAAATCCTTTAACAAGGTGACATTCCAAGAGAATGTTCTAAAGTCCTTTGACTAGGCCCATTCCTAATAGTATGGTGAAATCCTCTAACAAGATCACATTTAACAGTGTGTTGTAAGCATTTAACAGGGCATCACTTTAGAAGAGTGAGAATTAAGTAGCATGTTATTGGTGGTTTCTCCCAAATTGGGTTTCCACATAAATCACTATGTCATGTGTTGATCTTGCATGTTTTATCCCTGCATGTTGATTTTCTGTAAATTGCTAAGATGATTGATTTAAGCTTGGATGGATGAAAAGTTTATGTGCTCACTATAATTTGAGAAAAAGTATTATTAGGGCATTTAGACCTTGGATAACTGATTCACCTCCCCCCCCCACTTTCAGCTATTCTAAAGAATTCTAACACATGTATCCTCACCACCTCTCTAAAAAACAAATCTACAATATGTACTGCATCACGAGTCTTGTAGCATGGAATGAAATGTGCCATCTTGGGGAACCTGTCAACCACCACAAATAATAAGTCATTATAGATAATAAATAGAAGCTTGATTATCCTTGAAGAACTTACACTTGAAGAGCTTCTACTTGAAGATTTTATCCTTGAAGAGCTTATACTTCAAGAGCTTACACTTTTTAGAGCTTATACTTGAAGAGCTTACTGATTCACAAACAAGAACACAACAATATGGAGACAAAGAGAAGATAAAATACTTTTAAAAACATGCTTTTATTATACTTTAAAGTCCTTACAATATTCTCCAAATGAGAGAATTCTAAATTCTTACAATATAAGAGAGTTTCCACACCAAGAGCTTCCAACAAGCTTGCACACCAAAAGCTTCTACTAGAAGAACTTCCCAAATAAGATCTTACACATTAAGATCCTTCACCTCCAAAGCTTCTATACAAGAAGAGATTAAATGATGAGAGCTTCACTACAAGAGCATACACTTGAAGAGCTTGCACTTAAAGAGCTTATACTTCAAGAGCTTGATTACAAATTATCTTAAGCCTTGCTTATATAGGCACTTCGATCTCAAGATATTAAAAACACAACCAATGTGGGATAAAAGGTAAATATAACTACCTTAAAAAAAATGTTAAATTCCCACCCAAATATAACTAAGCACCACCATGTGGCCCAATTATAAAATTACATTTCTTTTGTGGATCACAACAAATATGAAATGCATGATTTAAGAAATTTTCCACAAACTTCTAAGATGCCACCTACACACCTCAATAAATGAAATGACAATCATTTTCTTATTTTTCTATTTATGCCACCGATGCACCTTGAAAATAGAAATTCCTCTTTTTCTCCTTTTTCTATTTTCTTATTTTTAAATTCTTTTTCCTTTAATTTTCATCACTTTCTCTCTCCTTCATTTAAAATAATAAAAAATTTCAAGATGCCCACTTTTATTTTATTTTTGATGCAAGATGCCCCTACATTAGACACCCATGGTAGGAAAATTTTGTGGAAATGACTTCACAAAATGAATCTACTAACAATGACATTTTTTTCTCCTCCAAAGAATTATCAACATCTTTTTTCTAGTAGCATACTCTTCTCTTCTGCAACTTAGCCTCTAATTCATTCACTTGCTTCTACAAATCAACTTGCAATGCCTCTTGATTTCTCTTTCTAATCTTCTCAAGCCTAAGAATCCTCAGAATCCATCCAATCAAAAAAGCCATCTTCTTTCTCTTCTCTATGATCAATTTTGTATAAGAAAAACTTCATGCAATAGAAGCACCTTGTGCAAACTACCTCACAATCAGCGATCTATGTACACAATTAGCTGAAATCACAATCCTCATGCAAACTATCTCATAGTCAGTGATCTATCTACACACTCAAGAACTTATTCTTGAAAAATTTCACCCAACCCAAGGTCCTAATGCAAACTGCCTCATGTTTGGTGATTTGTCCACATGGTTAGGAACTTCTTCTCTGATACCACTGATGAAGGTACACTCCGATAGCACTAAAAAAGGGCCAAACCACCCTTACCAAATCACAACAAAAAAAAAACAATACGGATACAAAGAGAAGATAAAATGCTTCAAAAATCATGCTTTTATTATACGTAAAAAGCCTTACAACATGAACAAGTAGTTTACAAATGCTTCAACATAAGAGAACTCCCAAATAATATCTTCCACAAGAAGAGTCGTCACATCAAGAGAACTTCCACAAGGAAGATCTTATACTTGAAGAGCTTCTACTTGAAGAAGGGTATGATACCATTGATGAAGGGCCACACCACCCTTATAGACTCACAACAAAGAAGACAACAATATGGAGACAAAGAGATGACAAAATGATTGAAAGTGAAAATGTAAATATTGATGAATTTGGAGATAAGATTAAAAAGGAACCTAAAGATTGAAAAAAAGGAACCTAAAGATTAATGGTGTGGAAAGAAAAAAGGACCTAAAGATTAAAAAAAAATTGTATGTGTATGAAGATATACCTAATGCACTTCCCTAGTTACAATAGAGAGCTATTGAATCACAATATACTTTATACAAGAAGAAAACAATATGACTTGTTGGTGGTTTTACACTACCAAGAAACAAAATACTTGATACCAAGATGGTGAAGGTCAAAATGACCCAAAGATTAGCTACTTCCCATGATCAGCTAAACGTCTTTAGATCTGGACCCAACTTCAACAAAATCATAAAGATTTTTTGCTTTTTGACTCTACAAAACCAAGGTTGCTGCATCTTAGGGAAAAAGATTTAAAAGTTGATAAAACTTTCACATTTCATTCATTCAATGACATTTTATTACAAGTATCATCCCCTACAACAGATTGGTCATAATTCTTCTTAGATTTACAAGTAATCTTGAGTAAAAACAACTAACTATAACTCATAGATCAAATGCAAATAATTATTGATCGGCTATAATATTCTTCATGCATTTAAAGTAAAATTTATTTTAATTTTAATATTGAGCTTGATTCTTATCCATGATTTCTTCATATGCAAACTAAAATTATTGATTAGTGCCTCATCCATTGGGATTTAAAGTCTATCCAACTATTTGACCTAATTGACTACATTACAATCAATTTAATCAACAATTCTCCCTAAAAATCATTCTTATGCATATCCTTACTACTGGTTGGAAATCCTACCATACCACTAAAGCATTTACTTAACTCATTGAATTAAGAGAAATAGTGATGTAATATACAACCTATCTTAGTTACATTAAATTGAACAAACTTTGAAAATTATGTAACATTGAAATAAAACTCAAAATAACTCAAAACAAGACACCATGATCCTTGAAAATTAATGTATTCTTAGATTTGTAGAGAAAATACATCATAGAACTTGCATCAAGGATTGGACTGAATGAAACTTAACAAAACTTAAAGTTATATAATGACTCAAACACTTTCTCTAGCCTTGGAATCTCACTTGTATATTATGAGATGCAACAAGCTTCATGGTTAGAGAGACCTAACAACTATCCTTAAGATAGAAATATATTTACAATGTTACTATCACAAAAGATAAAAATTATGCAAAGAAAGATTTAACATCATGAATATTATTTTATGGGGACCACTTTTTGTTGGCATTAAGTCATGTTTTCTATTAGTGACAAAACTTATTAAAATTTTCTATGGTTACTGAGATCTTTGATTAGTCTCTAGTGTTTGCCATGTAATTCAGTGGTTACCAAGTTTCACAATTTCTACTAAGCATTCCAATGGTTACCAAGTGAATTCAGGTAGTGTGAAGCCCAACAGTTTAGACTAACTAGTTTAGTGCTTACCAAGTAGTTCAATGCTTACTGAGCAATTTAGTGGTTACCAAGCTTTGTAGTGTCTACCGAGTCATCAATTCTTGTGAAGCAAAGTTAGTGTTAACTAAGTGATGGGATTATTAGTGTTTACTGAGTGTAGGAATGGTAAAAATGGAATTTAGTTTCTACCAAGTGACATAGTATCTACTAAGTCACCAATGTTTACTCAGTTCAAAACTATGTTGAAGTGATTAGTATGGACCGAGCCTCTACATCTATTGAGTGCATGACAATGCTAAGTAATGATAGTGGATGTTGAGCATCAAAAATTCACCAAATCAATTGTACAACCCAAGTTTCTACATTTGGGCCAACTTAGTAATATTGGTGTTAGCTTGTGTATTGGCCGACCTTATAATTATGTGAATTGGGTTGGTATATATGTAATGTATTGTATCATACCCAAGTGTAATATTTTTCAAGTGATTTTGAGAAGAGTGATTGTGAATGAAATGAAATGATTTGAAGGTGAATTAGTAGTAGATTAAAGTGTATTGCAAGGTCATATCAAGAGAAGCAATGTTACATCTATCACATAGAGGTGACCAGTACTTCAAGGATCTTAATCAAAAATTTAGTTGTAACTCAAATCTACTATTTCATCCTAATAGGTGATTCAACTTCAAAACCTTTAACAGGGTAGACTTAATAGTCTTTTCTTAAATCTGTTTACTGAGTGCATACTTCATTATATATTTGTAAAACTTTTAACAAGGTGGACCTAGCAGTCCTAATTGCTCCTAATAGGGCAGATCATCAGAAGTGATCATTGTAGGCCTTAACAAGCCAACTTTATACTATAGTATTGAAGTTTTGTGGGTATCATCCCCACCCTAGTTTTACTTTCTATTTGGAAGGTTTCTAGGTCACCAAATATTGTGTTCAAAGTGTTTTATGCTTTTAGTTTCTCATGCATGTAGTAGATTAGATCTATTGATGATAATTGGATTATATTATTAAGTGTTGAATTTGTCAAAAGAGGTTACTGATTCACCCCTTCCCTCTCAGTAACCTAGCTAGTCTTGAATATTTCCAAAAATTGGTATCAAAGCTTTGTGGTTCTCAAGATAAAGTTTGACAGCTTGAGCAAAGATCAAGGACAATGGAGATATTTAGACTTGACAAAGCTAGTGACAATGAAAAGCTAGATCTAGAGATGGCCATAGCTCAACTCAACAAAGCAAAAGAGCATCTTTCTCAATCTCTAAAAGGAAGGAAGGAACTTACAAATTAGATGAATTACCACCACTATGTTGAAGAAAAGATTGAAGATTTTCTCCCCTCAAGTAGTTCAAATGAAGCAAGTGATGTAATCAAATAACTCCTAGAAAAGAATGGTTCCCTATAAGAAGAAGTAAGAAAATTAAAAATAGAACAATAAATTCAGTCATTAAGATTGTGTGAAATCTTAGAATAGAGAAATAAAGCTAAAGAAGACTTGGAGGTAAGGAACAATGAAATTCAAAATCAATCCCTTTAGCAAGAAAGTCTTATCAATCAGCTCTCCCATGCAAATGAAGAAATCATGAGTTTGAGACCTAAAAATGAAAGGTTAAGGAATGACTTAAACATTGAAAAGAAAATCAATGACAGGATGAAAGTTTATCTAAATTTTGAAAAGAAATTCAATGAAAGAATAATGAAATCCCAAGTAGAGATGGATCAATTAAATTAGCAAAGTGAGCAGAATCTTTATAAGAAAAAGGACAAAGTTGGACTTGGATACAAAGAAGAAGGTGAATCCTCCAAACAAGGTGCTCAAAGGAATCAAAGACCTACTTGCAATTACTATGGTAAGATAGGTCATACATCAAATAAATGTTGGAGTAATGGAAAGGAAAAATTCAATGGAAAATGCTACAATTGTATTCAGCATGGTCATAAAGCTAATGAATGCAAATAAAAACCAAAGTTTGCAGGAAAGTGTCACAAATGCAAGAAACAAGGTCACAAGGCATCTGAATTTAGATGTAAGACATTCAATCCAATTGAAGAATTTGTAAAGGAAATATTTGGTTGGTATTACAACACTTGGTGTAGATTTCATTACTATGGAGAATATGGACACATTGGTATGAATTGTACTAGACATCACATGAGAAGAAAGTATACTACCATAAGATGTTACACATGTACTAAACTTGGTCATATAGCTAAGAATTGGTTGAATATAGGAAGAGTTGAAGATGAAAAGAAAGAAAAAGCTGATAACATCAAGAACTAGATGAAACAACAATGGATTCCTAAATCTACCAAGCAAGCTAGTTTAAGTGATGATAGTTAGGTCACTCAAGAAGTGGGTGACTCCACCATTTCCAATTAAGTTCTTAAGGAAGAACTGGAATTGTATTTTTAAAGTCACATCTTAAATAGTTCCAATTAAAAGGAAGCAAAAGATCCAAATTAGTATTCCAGATAGAAGGGAATCACAAAATTTCAACATCAGTAATCATCGAGCGATGTTGGGCCATGGACTGTACCGAGTGAAGTCAGGAGTAACAAAGTTTTGTTTGGTTGTCGAGTTACAAGTTTTTATTGATAAATCTATATAGATAGTGGATGATAGGCTATCACATAATATGTCATTATGGCTCTCATCATACCAAGCATTAATGGGAATTTTTTAATCAAAAGGCAAGAAATCGACTTCATTTCCATCGTGAATTCAACATATTGAGAATAGAGTGATTTGCAGAGCATAAAAGTGATCTTGAATAGAAATTGCAACAAAAATTTTGAAGAATTTTCTCAGCTTACGGAGTGATCACTGCATCCAATAGTAGCAATGGAAAGGAAAAGAAAGGATCTAAAATGTTGGTGTGAGGTGTTGAGTGGAAAAATCCAAATTTCAAATTGGTGTCAATGATCGTAGAAACCCTCGACCTGAATGGAGCTCAGTCACAAATACAACCCAAGATACTTCTTATTAATGACATTCAAAAACATTTTAAATGTGCAATTTAGGAGATAGGAACCCTTGAAATGGATAGTGCCCTAAGTGAACTTTGTGTGGAGGGAATTCTTAAACCCGAGCATAAACACTTAGAAGAGAAAGGCTTAACCCATATTCCTCACTTGCCACAAAATTTTCAAATCAAATGGATTAGGTATATCTTGAGCCGAGTTCATAATGATCAATTGTGGTTAGAATAGCCAGTTTTAATAACAAAGAAAATGATTCATCATATTACTGGTCTCCCAATGCTTACCAAAGCCAAAGTCACAAAAACCCTAGGTTAGGATGAGCTACAGAAGAAAACCCTAGCCAAGTGGGATGGTAGAGGAATGAAAATTAGTAGTGTATCACACATAGAACTCAAATTTGGCATTCATGTGGTAGCTAATAAGATTTATAGCTCAATTCAACTAAATAGTGTGTTGTATGAAGCAATTGACCTAGCTTACAAGGTTGTTAAGAAGAATTTGGCATATGACCTAGTAAATTTAATGTTGAAATAGGTAAACAAGAATATGGAAAGCATTAGGACTTCAAAGAATAACCCATGCAAGTTTGGTTCACTGTTGACATGTTTGTTCTTCTATGTTAAAAGTTTTTCCCCTCTAAGGGCATAGTTGTATGGAGAAAAGGCATGCCAGTCTTATACCATTATAGCTGAAATAGGCAAAAATTTTGATAACATCATGGATAATTATTTTGAAGCTTTCAAGGAAAAGATGAATAAAAAGTTTAGGATACCATAAAAGTTGGTTGGAGATTATAAGGATGATGTTTGTTTTATGGTTGATAGTGATAGAGTATACATCTAGGCAGTAAGGCATAGAATAGTGTGGGTAAAACCTCTTCCTTATGAGGTTAATATTGATGAGGAAAAAAAAAAATTGAAGCCCTAGTAAATGAGCCTATAGATCCAAAAGCACCTCTCTTTGGAACCTATGATGAAGCTAAAGTAAGAATAGAACTTGAGATCAAGCTTCCACAAGTAGTGAACAAGGGAAAGAGGAGGATAGCAGAATTAAAAACAACAAGTACCCCTCTTATTACTAAGGGAAAAGGTGAAGATGAGGAGGAATTTGAGAATGAAGAGGAATAAAAAAAGGAATAAGAGCCTGCAAGGAAGAAATGCAAGGTGATTATCACCAAGCCACCCAAGCCTTTCGTTGAAATTTTCACAAGAAGATTCAAGAAGAAAGGTGGTAGTGAAGTTGTGTTTAGTAAGACCCCTCTCACCTTCTAGGAAAGACTAAAAAGAATGGAAGAAGGTGCTCAGATAACCAATTTCAAAGCATTAAATTATAAAACTAGAACAGAGGCTGAAAAGATATAGATTGAGGAGCTGTACTAACGAAGATGAGAAAATGGAAGTATTCCCCTGATTAGATAGCACCTCAAATCTCTAATGAGCTATTAGGAAGATTAAAGCCAAGATGGGACACAACCAAGAAAATAGCAAAAGACATCTATGAGAAAACTCTGAGAAAGTTGTTATCGAGCATTACCAATGCTGAGGTAAAAGAATCTATCAAGAAAAATGAAGAAAAGATGACTCTAAGATTTCATACTTGTTTAATCTTGTTGAAAGACATAGAGCATATACTTATTAATTCTATAGCAAAGTAAAGATCCTATTGAAATCAAAGATGATGACAGTGACAGTGATGAAGAAAATGAAGAAGACTCCACTCCATGTGTTACAATTGATGCTAAAGAATATCAAGAATTGATGAAGGATGATGAAGAAGAAAAGTAGGAAAAAGATGAAGAGGAACCTAGACAAGAAGAAGAAGAAAGTGATCTAGTTAAGATAGCAGTGGTTGTCATAGCCTCCCTTCCTCACTCTCCAGCAAAAATTGCAATATCATCAAGCATAGAGACAACTTTAGCAAGATTGATTGTGACCACAACAAATACATCAGATGTCCAATCACTCTTTGCTCCCTCTTAGCTCAAAGTATCACTAATGGAAGTGTCTACCACTTCATCTACTAAGTTTTAGCCTTCCTCTTCTTCAATTCTTGAGTTAGGATCATTAGTAGTAAGTATAGTTTCTAGTTCTATAGTTTTGGATTTTTCAATTTTGACTACTTCAGTTTTGCATGCTCCAGTAAGTTCTAAAATTGTGCATACTTCTATTAGTATTCCACCTGTAAATACTTTAATTTTGGGAAGTTTTTCAAGTACATTAGTTTTGGATTCTTTTAGTACTCTAGTAAGTAATCCATCAGTAGGCACTATACAAGTTTTTACTACTTGCCCTACTCTTTCCACTATTGTTTCTATTTCAAAATCTATAGCATTAATGTCAGAAGTTGAACCAAAGACACAACTAAAGCTTTTGATTAGTGGAAAGGAAATAGAGGAAGAAATAGATCTAGATAAGGATATTGAGATTCCCAAGTTGGATTTTGACAATGCTACTGTAGAACAAATGAGATTAGTCAGTCAACTTCTTGAATAGAAAGCCAAGAAGAAGCAACTAAGAGAAGAGAGAGATAGAGAATTCAGAATCATTGAGAGTGCTAAAAATATTTTGACAGAGGCTATAGGTATTCATGTTGATTCTTTTCAACACATTTTATTACAACTAGAAGAGGTAGTTAGAAAATTCAATGAGGATTCTAGTGGCAAAGATAAGCTAATGGAGAAAGCAGAGAAGAAGTTTGACAATAAAGTGCTTGAGCACATTGCTCAACAAATAGCTATTTAGTAAGTAGAACTTTCTTCAGTTTTGCAAAATCTAGAATCCTCTTATAAAAATGTAACATCTCTTTTTGCTAAGTTATGTGATGCTACTAAGAATACAAAAGAAATAAAGAGAAAATTGAATAATATTGATGAGGATATGAAGGCTAGTGCACAGAAGTTGCAGCTTGACCCTAGTTCAAGCTCTATACAACACATGAAGATTAGAGTCTTATTAGATATGCAAGAAAAGTTATTGAGAGAGGAAGGAAGGATCTGGTCTACACTCATAGACATCCAGAGCATGATCCTTCTTATCATGGATACAATGTAGAAGCACATTACTTATTCTAAAACATTGATCCATGACAATAACTTTTCAATTGCAGATCATATGCTTGAACTCTCTACAAAAGTCCAAGTTGCACTTCAAACCTACAAAATTTTGGAAGAAAACTAGGACAAGACCTTAACTCTTATTCTTAAGGTACATTCTGATTTTCTCTCACATTTTGGTGTCTCTATATAAGTATGTTGTGTATAAATCTTTGGCATTATTGTCAAAAATGGGGAGCAAGACATGTATATATTTAAAGAGGAGAGATATTTGTATATACACTCAATATGTTATTATGCTTGATATGATATGTACATTGTATGGGGGAGATATATGAAAAATTTATATATAGAAAAGTTACAAAGAAATTTTTTGAAAAATCTCAAAAATAAAATATCAACATTCCATATCAAGTTAGTATCAGATTATCTTGTACATAAGTTTTGGCTAATAAGTCTTTCTGTCACTAATGCCAAAGAGGGAGATTGTTGGCATGAAGTTATGTTTCTTATTAGTGACAACACTTATTTAGATTTTGTATCATTACTAAGCTCTTCGATTAGTCTCCAGTGTTTTCCATATAATTTAGTGGTTACCAAGTTTCACATTTTCTATTGAGCATTCCAATGGTTACCACGTGAATTCTAGCAATATGAAGTCCAATAGTATAGACTGAGTAGTTCAATGCTTACCAAGAATTTCAATGCTTACCGAGTAGTTTAGTTGTTACCAAGCTTTGTAGTGTCTCTTGATTCATCAGTTCTTGTGAAGAAAATTTAGTGTTAACCAAGTGATGGGATGATTAGTGTTTATTCAGTGCAAGCATGGTAAACATGGAATCTAGTTTCTACCAAGTGACATAGTATCTAACAAGTCACCATAGTTCACCAAGTTTGAAACTATATTGAAGCGATTAGTATGGACTGAGCCTCTATTTCTATCAAGTGCATGATGATGCAGAGTAATGACAGTGGATGTCGAGTATTAGAAATTCACCAAGTTAGTTTCAAAACCTGAGTTTCTACATTTGGGCTGACTTAGTAATATTGGTATTAACTTTTGTATTGGCCAAACTTGTAATTATGTGAATTGGGTTGGTATATATGTAATGTATTGTATCATACCCAAGTGTAATGTTTTTCAAGTGATTTTGAGAAGAGTGATTGTGAAAGAAATGAAATCATGTGAAGGTGAATCAACAGTAGATTAAAGTGTATTGCAAGGTCATATCAGAAGTAGCAAAGTTACATCTATCATATAGAGGTGATTAGTATTTCAAGCATCTTAATCAAAAATTTAGTTGTAAGTCAGATCTACTATTTTATCCTAATAGGTGATTTAGCTTCAAATCCTTTAACAAGGTAGACTTAGTAGTCTTTTCTTATTCCTGGAGAAGCTCCATGGTTTTGATGCAGGGATAACCAAAGTTATGGTGGATTCCTAGAAAAATGGGAGAGTCAAAATTGATGAGGTCTCCCAGCAAGTCAATGCGAAATTGATAGCCCAAGTTGGTGAAATTCCCCTGGAAGGGACCAATTTTTTCAAAGATAAGAAAATGTTGACAAATTCCATCAAAGTTTTTCCAAAGGATGAAAAGGAGCTGAATAAGCCCATCAAGGTGGAGACGTACTACAAGATGGAGTCAATCAAAAAGCTATGGAGGTATGTTGTCAAGATCATTATGGAGTATATTTCCCTGGACCCAAAATTTGATAGGATAAGAATGCATCATTTTGTCTTGCTTAATCACTTTAGGCATAAAATAAAAATTTATTTTCCTTTCTATCTTTTTACCTCCATGAGCAAGGGTATCGAGGGTTTTAAGAGAAAAGTCACTACTAATCTAGCCCTTCATGAGGGATTACTCCTCCTAGTTTATGAGTATCTAAAGGCTCAAACCAGGGGAAAATCCCTTGGTGATGTTGGGTGTGCTTCTGAGGAAACTAGGAGCTCAAAATTTGAGGAAGTGCAGAGCATAAAATTGGAGGAAGATGAGTCCAAATCCAAAGAAGAAAGGAAACCCTCTACCTGCATCCCCTACAAAAACAGCCCAAGAAGTTTACCCCTCATTCCCCCTAAGCCTGAGCATCAAGAGGTGGAGGAGGATAGTGGGGATGAAGACAAAATTGATTCAAAGGAAGAGAAGAAGGAAGAGGGTGATGAGAAGGAGGAGAAGAAGGGGAGGGCTAGTGAAAAGGAGGAGGAGGATTTTGCCGACGTGTCGAGGAATCTAAAGAAAAGGAAAGTTGAAGAGGCCTTTGACATTAAAGACTAGATTACTTAGATTCCTAGCCCTAGCCCCACTTCTCCCCCAATTATAAACATTTTGGAAAAAGAGAGTAGGGAGGTGGTAATGAAAAATAGGAGGAGGTCTTGGAGGAATTTTAATTTGAATAAAGTCAAATTGGGGATTGTCAGGAAGCCTTTGAATATTCAAGTGATGGAGGATATTGATGGAAAAACCCATTATGAGGATTTCATTGATCCTGGTCTGGTTTTGATTTCAAATAATGCTAGGGAAACTAGGCTTAACCTTTTGAACAATGCTAGGAATAGCATGATAGAAAATTTCTTGTCTATCAAGTGGTTGTTCCATGAAATTGAAGAACTCAAGAGGAGAAAAAGCTAAGAAGGTGACCAAAATAGAGGTAGTGACTATGGGAACACTAAAGAGGATAGAAGCTAGGATGGAAGCCAATCACATATCTACATCCAAGATCACAGGGCCAACCAAGAGGATATAATCACAAAGGTTGAGAAAAGAGTCCAAAGGATGGAGTTCTTCCACCACAACCTATCAAGTTAGGTGATCGTCACCTTGAATACCCTAAATGAAATATTAATGGCCTGGGTGAATCATTGATTAGTGCTAGATTTGGTGGGGAAATTCTGGAGAAGGCCAACCTCGACAATGGGTAGGCTAAGGATTATCTGAAAGAGACAAGGGATTAGGTGGATGCTCAGAACCAGGACCAAGAGGATGTAGAAAATAGGAAGACCATTGAAGCTATAGAATCCTTTTAGGTTCTTAATAAAAAGAAGTAATAGTTAGGTTGTTTCTCTTTCCTAGTATAGTTGGTTCTTTTTTTATCTAGTTTTACTGGTTTTTCGTTCCTGGCCGTGGGCTAGTTTTATGGTTGGCTTTTGCTAAACTGCTTCATTTATGTTGGACTCTACTAAATACTTCTATTTTTTATACGTTGTAATACTTTTAGGTTTTAGGATCCCTGTAAAATCTATTTTACTTAATCACAAATAGTCTTTTCTTAAATCTGTTTACCAAGTGCATACTTCATTTTATGTTTGTAAAACCTCTAACGAGGTAGACTAGTAGTCCTAATTGCTCCTAATAGGGTAGATCATTAGAAGTGATCATTGCAAGCCTTAATATGCCAACTTTATACTATAGTATTGAAGTTTTGTGGGTATCATCCCCACCCCAGTTTTACTTTCTATTTGGAAGGTTTCTGGGTCACCAAATATTATCTTCAAAGTGTTTTATGCTTTTAGTTTCTCATGCATGAAATAGATTAGATCTATTGATGATAATTGGATTATATTATTAAGTTTTGAATTTTTCAATAGTTATAATCGATTCTCCTATTGCCATGTCATCACTTTAGACTTGTGTGCTCATTACTACAATTGATTGTTCCTCTTTGTCTTCTTTCGCTTGAATTGATGTATCATGTGCTTGCATCTCATCTTGGTCCATTTCCACTTCATCAGTTTCTCCAATCACTAACTATTTTGAGTGCACAAAATCTTCCACCCATTTATTAAATTTTTTATGATTGGGCCAATCAAAACTCAAAAAATCTAATTTCTTCTTGATCCCAAAATCTCCCAACTTATTGATTTCAACACATTTTTCTCTAATAGAATTGTAGAGTAATTGAAATTATAAAAAATTCTTTAGTTGCCATTTCCCATAGCAGATGCCATTTTTTCCTTATAACCCCATTTATTTTGAGGCATAATAAATATCTAATTCTTTGCCTGACTCCTACTTTTCTTTTAATTGATCTATTTTTCTAAGTGCATGGGGAAAAAGTTCAAATTTCTCAATAAGATATTGTCAAAAAAAAAATTATAATCCTCTTCTATACTACGACTCTCTTCTCATCAAAATTAGATAAATCATTAGTCATGTCAAAAGTTTTTTCTATCTATTCACAAGACAAAATAATAACTAGAAGATAGAAAAAAGTGACATCCTTGTACTTGCTACCCATTTACTCATAATGGGCTTTAAAGCATCTTCACCACTCTTTATTTCATTCCACATATCCATTATTTTTATCAATTGTTCATAAAATGTTGGCTATTCAATCTTATCTTCTAGATACAAGATTGTTTTCTTGATTTTATCTTCATATAAGTGATTCAAATCTACATGTAAGGCCCAAATTTTATTCTTATCTTCTTCAAATTCCTCAACAGTGTAAAATTCTAGCCTCTATGGGGTATTAGGTAGCTCTACAATTGGAGTTGACTTAAATGGCTCAATTGGAAGATGAGGATAAGCAATCCTAGGTTGACCAAATTATCCTACCTTTCTCTTTCCAAGTTGTTTATCCATCTAGGCCACTTGAGCTTATAGCTTATGTATCCTATTTGACCTCTCCATATATGATTTGAGCATCTCTTTAAACTTATCATTAAGCTTAAGGAATTTTCTTTTATACTCTGTTGCAACAAAAACTCTAAAGTCCACCATTTCCCTGGTCATCTAGGATACTTTCTCATTGTCCACTTCCTCTGCCCTATAGACCATGAGGCTATTTGTATGCTTAGAATCTAAAACTTTGTGTATCCTAGTATTATCTATTTTTCCAATGGACCATATCACCAATGCCTAGCTATCATTACTATACTTCAATCCTTTGTGTGCCTGAAAGATCTCTTCCTCAGTTTTAAACTAAGTGCCCTTTGTCTTCCTTACAACATCAAAAATCATGGCATTGGCAATGTCCAATTTAGGTAAGATCAAAATTCTTGAATCCTTTAATAATTGTCTTCCCCTTTAGGGGTCATTTGTGCAAAATCTTCCATGAAGTTAGTTTTAACTTCCTCTTTAATTTTAGAGTCCTTTTTATTAGGTTGATGTGCTTTGATTAGACTACACTTAATCTCAAAATCATCAATATTTCTTCTCCATAAAAATTGGGTGAAGTTCTAAATTTTACAAAAATTTCATCATCAATAAATTTTTTGTAGCATGTGCTATCATAAGATCTATTTCCTTACCTTTATAATCTCCAATAGTGAGATCAAGTGATAGTATAGGAGGTTCTTTGGGTACTCCTTCAATATCTGTAGTTGTGACCACAATATCCCTCTCCCCTCCAATTTTTTTCAACTATTCTCTCAAGGATATTTCATCATCTATCCTGAGTGGAGTCTAGGTAGGTGAGTATTATTCAACATTAGAAGATGATCCTAGCTCCAACTTTTGTCTATTGGGAGCATGTGTGTCAGGTGGGCTCTTAGACCTTGGTCTTTTATATGGTGGAATATATTGCACATTCTTGGGTATTACATACCTGACTCTTTTCTGCAATGTATACTACCCCAGGGTCAAAATCATTATTCTTTCCATCCTTCTCTCCACCTCAATGGCCTTGTCTAGGTATGCTTGTGTCATAATTTCTTTCTTCCCATTCAATGTTTGCATAATTATAGCAAAGTTATTCATTAGCATATCTATTTTCATACCCCCAATATTTTCTATTGGCTAGGGGATCATAATCTAGCTCAAAAGCATTTATAAAATCTAGGACTTTACCATAAACTATCCATTTTTCCTTCCTAAGCTCTTGTTCCTACAATGAGAACCTATTTCTAACTATGTCCTTAGGAAAGTATATATTTTTATTTTGAATTTTAGCCATAATATTTTCTTTGAAGAGGTCATAAAATCCCTCCGAGTCTATAAAATGGGCATGGGACTGAGCCATTTGATATCTATTCAGAGATTTCTCCAAAATTTTCCAACCCTTTTTGACAAATACCAAATTATGAACAATAGTAAGCTATGGAAAGAATGTACCTTTAGATTTACCTAGCAAATATCTCTCCTCAATTGACTTAATTTTCCACTACAATTTAGCAATCCCTATTTTTAAAGGCATTTGATATGGTAGCGCATGTAGTTTTCCTAAAATGTCATAAACTCTAAAAATAATGGACACAACACATGGGATGATATCTCCCCAATTATGGCTCAACATCAACCCTTTAGCATGGTCTTTAGGTCTAATCAATTATATTAGAGGTTGTGGTATCCTAGGGTTGTCCCCTATTAACAACATTCAGAGCCTAGAAGAAAAATATCTGTCAAACCTAACAAAATTGGCATTAGTTACCTCCCATATCATATATGCACTCCATAATTGAACAAGGAGCTTCTCTCCATCTCTCTCCAATTCTAGTTTCATCTCCTTATAGAGAAAGGTAACTTCCTTGTATAAGCATATATACATTAGCATGGAGTACTGGCAGAAGGGCTTATTAACCTTAGCCTTTGCAATTGCTATCAAGCCATTATGAATCTCCTCTATTATGTGAGTAGAAAAATTGAAAATTAAACTCATTCCATATTGAAAATTTTGAGCAATAATGAAAACAATGGAGCCTAGGATGTGATCTTTTTCATCCATACTAAAGATCTTGCAAAGAGAAAAATACAAGGCATGTGCCCTAGGGTTGAAATACTTTCTCAATAGAGGCTCGAGGGCATTTTGTGTAACCAAGGCCAATGATCCATTTTTTACAAAATGCTCCTGCAATGGTCATCCCCCTAGATATATTCTTTGTACATCATACCTAGCTTGGAGGCCTTCCTTATGTATTTTTTCATGAATTGCATGCTTAGTGTTTAATCTAAAACCTTCTATGATAAGTTCTAGTGAAACCTGTTGAGATGTCATTTTGCATGATGCTTAATGACAATAATCCTTTCAAACTCCTCTCTTGAAAATTTTATCTAGGATCAACTCCAAGGTTTTGAGTGATCTTATGAACTACTGGAATCTATTCAATTGAAGATAAATGTATTTGTTCATAGGGAGGCCTTTTCTAGTTCAAACAATTTGGATAAGATATAGAATCTTTTAACTATCTCAAAAGAATAAAACACACAATTTTATTTTTTATTTTATTTTTTTGTATTTTTCTATTTTTTAATGAATGCAATCTAACAGTGAAACTATATGAATTCCTAAATTAACCAAGTGTTTGTAAAAGAAAATAAAATCGATAGGGTAACAAGAAGTTTAATCAAATAACATGAAAAGTAAATTCCTAATGGACATAAACTATAGAAACACTTTGCAAGGCCACACAAAGTGCACCCATGCAAGACAAAAAAAATGTAGAAACAAGATGATGATATTTTCTTCAACTAATTACACTAGCAAAATTTGGAGACCCATAGAAAACAACAAAATTAAAAGATCACACAACCAAAACAAAACAATAAAACTATTAGCTCATTTATAGTTCATGAAAATACAATCACAATATATAACATACTTAGGCAAGAATCAATACACTCCAAATGTGAGCACCAACAACATATATTATAGCATCAAAATAATGGTGGCCTGGAATACATATTACATTCTTGAATTTTTAAGAAATCTTCTCCTCAATTTGTGTTGAGAGTAAGAGATATCTTTATGCAAACATATGCTTATAAACTAATAAAACAAATATATTTATGTACAAACTAACTATCTAACTGGTGCTTAGTAGGACTCCATCCATATTTATATCATTAATTGGATGAATGAGCCTTTATATATCTTAAAAAAAGAAAGCATGAGAAAATAATAAGAAGAAAGCTTTTAGATGATGTAGGAGTGTCTGGACATGCCAAAAATAGAAGCTCCATCTTCACTAGGTGTCTATAGGAGTTAAGTTGTTGTCAAAATGTGTTTCCGATGCATGAAAAGCTCTAAATTTAGAACTAACAATTAACTATTGGAACCCCTCTAAATTATTCAAAATCTTTTGGAATACCATTGAAAAAGTGCACCTATACAATTGGTGCACCTACACACCTCAGAAGTAGGGTTAAAAAAATGCAAAATTTCACTGAGTGTCAAAATTGAAATTTTGGCTTCTAGGTTTTGTTCTCCTTTATACTAGAGCTATGTTTGGGTATTTTCCCTTAAATTTCTCAATGATCTTAGTGACTTGAGCATAAGTTACAAGCATGAAACTTTATGGTTGAATCATATAGAAGCAAAGCCAAAGGATGAGAAGAGACTGTCGAGGGGGCATAAATAACTTTCAGGTATGGGACCTTCCCGTCAAATCATGGAGGACATGTAAAGTTGGAAGTCTTAGGCTAAAGGAATTTCAAGCATTTTATAAGTATATCTTAGCATATATCAAGAAAGTACAGATGCAATCAGTCACAAGGCCAGTCAAAACTAATTATCACTGCCAAATCAATATAAAAAGGGGAAACAGAGGTATGACTATCACAAACAATAGAGATATGACTACTATGAGTAGCAAGGGCAAAGTAGACATGATCTAAAGAGTAGACATTTTGAGGATAGACAGAGAGCAATCAAACATTCATTGGAGACACAACTAAGGTACAAATGAAGAGCATAGAGGATACTCTAGCTAAAGAGTAGATATATAATATTGATGGAGACAAATTCACTATATATGCTATCATAAAGACCACTGACACAACATGTAATAGCTAGTCAAATGGAGTAGATTTGAGCAGCACGAAAAGACAAAATAAAATCATTTTTTTATATATACTAATTCTGTTTGCTTCATGTGCAGATTGAAGACTAATTTTTGCTGCAGCAATATACAATTCTAGCTATGTCATGCCAAGCTTATACTACAGTGAATTTTAAAAGCAATATTTAGCGAACATGTGTTGGTGAGTGTCACGAGCCCATGCTCAAACCTCACCAACGAACATTCTTTCAGCATATGTTTTACAAAGATCCAAAGTTCTATTTTGTCAATGAAGAAACTATGTTCTAAATCTGAATAATAGTGTACAGCATATTTTGTTGTCATAGTGAAATATTAATCAAAGAGTGTATCACAACCATTATAATGGAGATAATTTTCAACAATGGTAGTGGAAATGCGAAAGTCTGAAGAAACAAATTTTTTGATACAGAGTAAATTTATGTGGTTACAAATTAAAGGAAAGCATGGCAAGTGAAAGGTAGACAAAGAAAATGGTAGAAAGTAATGACAATCAAAGTGTTGATAGTACATTAATTTTGCTAGCAGAATATAGACTTAGAACAATTTCATTTGCTGAGGTGAGGTTACATTCTGAGAATTCACAACTTGCTGAAACTGGAGATTTTATGGATCATAAGATTTCCAAAGACATTAATTCCTCTAAGAAAAATGCAGAGTTTTCTACATATATTGAGGGTGACAAGAGATCATAAATTTTTTATAAACTACACCATGAAATTTGGGACCAAACTTAACAAGAAAATGTTCAAATTTTAGCAGAATATGGTAGCTACAACTAATGAAATAAGCATTAATCATCAGATTTCATGGCAAAAAATTCAGCAAGCAAACACCCACAATGAGGAATCAAATTTATTTATTTTTTCCTTTTTTACAACCAGCAATACCTCATACAATATTATTAATACTAACATTATGAAGGATAAGGAGTAACTTACAGCTAGCCAACACAAGGATCTATCCAACATAGTAAACCCATAAAGATCCAAACCCTCATGGAAGAGATTCATGGCATTCAAATGAGAAAAGCATTCATGGCAGTCGTCTAGCATAAAATGGCAGTTTCCAGCCAAGAAATCTCAGAATGAAGCCGCTTAGTATGAAGAAAGTAAAGCTTTCAAACCCATTCTAAGAAGTTTTGAGCATAGCAAGGCATTTATTTATGCCAAGGATCCAAAGAGAGTATACAGAAAAACTAACATCTAGCTTAAAACTCCAATAGGAAAATTGACCATAGCAAATATAGCATAAAACCCACACTGAAAATTGTGCCCAGACTGAAAGTAAAAGTTTTCCATCAAAAAAGGGAAAATTTGCATCATATATGGCATCCAAAATGCCTAGTAATGACATGAATCCGTTGCCAAAGGAATACTGGTGCCATGATTAAAATGCCCAAGAACACGTGGTTAAAATATGGCATCCAAGAACTCAGATCCAAGCTACCAACTATAGAATATAAGAAAAAGTCATGCCCAATAGCAATACAATGAGTAGAATCCATGGCCATGTAGGAAATAAAATCATGCTAGCAAATGGAGAGAAATTATAGACCTTCATCTATGACGGCTAGGGTTTGAAAAAAAACCCTTATCTCTTCCTTATTACATTTTTTGGTGAACAAGACACAAAAAACAAACAAATGCCTTTTACCTTGGCTTGAACATATTTCACATTATGCCCTTTGCTATATTGCAATTGCATTTCGGGTCCAAACCATAAACTATGGTCATGCATTTTATGAGACTCTATTTTTACTAGTTTTATGTGTATGAAATGGATGATATTGTATCAATTATCATTTTATACATATAAAACTAATATAGTTTTATAATTTATTAAATTCTTCTACCTTTATTAATATTGATATGTTAAAAATTGATAAATAAAAGATAAACATATTAATATTAATAAACATAAAAGAATTAATTCCCTTTATTGTACTTAATATTAATGTGTTTATAAATAAAAAATAATAATAAAAGATAAACATGTTAATATTAAATATAATAAAAAGATTTAATTGTAAAATTAATAAAATCAAGTGGTTATAATAAAACCATTGATTTTATTATTTAAAGGGAATTATATGAGTTTAATGCCTAAAAGCAAGGAACTTTTAGTAGAGCAAAGAGGACGTTCAGTTAACAGGGGATATTTTTGAGGTCTAGTACAACTCCAATTTCACATGCATATTTATGGGTTATTTGATGATATTTTTAGTAGTCCATGGAGCAGTTACGATTAGTTATGCATGCAGTTCAGATTGAGGGCTTATTTTATGCATAGATTGCATAATTTGGAGCAGTTTCACATGCTATATTTGTGGGTTACTTAATGCATCCGAGTTTGAGTTTTTGTGCATGATTTGGAGGAGCTAGAGGTAGTTTTCAAGTTATCCATCAGTTGGGCAGTTGGTTGAGAGCAATTTTTAGAGGCTTCTTCATAGTTTTCATCATTTGTGGGTGATTTTTACTAGGCATGATTTTGGAATCTGAGTTAGGGTTATTTTTCTATATATTGTACTTTCACCTCATTATGAGAGACCTTCTTTTGGATTTGGATTTTTGCACATTTTAGATTTTGAGTTCATTGCAAGGGCATTTGTAGCAGAGATTATTTTTCCAGCATTGATTATAGAATTTTAGCGCTTCCTTCTCATAGATTCCTATGCAATTTTGTGAATTTCTTACTTTAATGTTGTGTTCACCTTCATTTTAGTTACATTCCTAGTTGCATATTTGAATCGTGATACATGTGATTGCAGGTCTATGTTTGTGATTATTATTTTCTTGTAGAAAATTGATGAAACATAGGTATCCCTTTCAAAGTAGGAGATCCCAGTCCTTACATAGAAACACTTTTGTGATTACATGTCTGTCTGAGTATTGTGAATCAATTGTCTTTCATAGTTCATGCTGAAGTGGTCAAAGTTACATTCAAAACCATTGGTGTATCACCTCATTTAGATTAGTTTTCATTATTCATTCATTCATTTCTTACCCTTATCTCAAGCACAATTTAGGATTAGGTGATCATAATTTAGGAACCAGACTAGCTTTCAGAGATTCTTCTCTTGTTTTAGGACAACCCACCACCCGAGAGAGTTTCGATTATTTTAGCAAGATAGCTAGATTTTACATCTTGCTATAGGCACAATCTTGATTGACAATAGGGAGAGGGGTAGCTGATCCTTTATCTACACAAAATGTGACTTTAGGCCCATGTGGCTTAGGTGGAAACTGACTTCAATCCTCCTGTTAAGGTTGATTAGTTGGAGTATGTATGATTTTGTCTCCCACTAATTCAGTGCCCATTAGAATGAAATCAAAATTAGATATCTTGAAGACATCAATCCCCTAAACATATTGCTCATATATACATTGTTGCATTTCATCCTTAGAGGTTGTAGACTGAATGGGTTGCTTAGGAATAGATGGTAGTGTGATTGTGGAGTTTCTTCTCTACTCTGATTCCATAGCTGGAGTAAGATGGATCCTTTGGTTCAAAAGGAAAGTTATCCTCTTCATCCTCATCATCCACTTCTTCCTCTCCATCCTTTGGGATAGACTCTAGTACTAATAGGAAAGGAATCACTCTCCTAATGACCTTTTGTCTCTTCTTGACTAGATTCTTAATCTTTCTTCTCCTAGGAGTGGAAGGGGAGGCTTGCACCTCTTGTCGAGTTAGAGACACCTTTTGTAATTTTTGCATGCCAAAATAAATGATCTATTAGGAGAATGAATAAAAAAAAAAACATTAGTTAAAACACATGTATCGAATGTTCACAGAATAAAAGAGACAAACTAATGCTTGCTTGAGTTTTGCAACTTAAGGCAGCCAATAGATCAAGCCGTCAAGCAACCTCTACAGCTAAAAAAAGGCACCCATGAGAAGCTTTGTTGTTGTGCTCTCCTAAACAAAATGATGTAGTGAATCTCTTGAATGTGAATGTGCAAATGTGAGTGATGAAGTTATGAACATAAACTACATGAGATGAAGAAAACCTTAAGAAATGGCTATGGAGAAAGCCATACTTGAAGGCATTCAAAGTGAGAATATGAAATGCAATGAAGAAACTAACTAGATATGCAAGCTACACTAACATGGAAGTGAAATGGAGATGCAATGTATAAGTAAACTAGATGAACAATGCAAATGAAAACTAAAACCAACTACCAAATGGTTAGTATGCGACCTAGAAATCACTATGCAAGCTCTAATCTCAAACTACTATGAAAGCTCAAATCTCAAACCAACATGATAACAATGCAATAATGGGAGATATGAAAATGCTTGAGATAAGGCCTCTATTTATAGGCTTGACAGAGGGCTTGGTGAGGTGGCATCTATGTGGCATCCACATAGTGCCACAAGGAGACACATAAGCAAGCCATGCAAGTGGTCAACATTCAAAGTTTTCTCACACATGTGTGAGCAAACTTGAGAGGAAGAGTTAGAGACAAGAGTGCAAGAGGAGTGTGGAAGCATGTCTTCTCACACATGTGTGAGAACACACTTAGGATAATGAGGGGGATTAGGAAAGTGATTAGGATGATTAAGTGGGATTAAATGAGGAATCGGCTTAAGAGGATGAAAGTGATGGGTGTAGACTAGGTTTTAGGCTAGGTTTAAGATTTAATTTAATCATAGGTTTAGAGGAATTAATGAGATGGAGGGATTTGAATAAATAGAATTTATTTTAAAGGGGAATTCATGGAGGGATCATGTATTAAATAAATTTAACACATTTTGGGGGGGGGGGGGGGGGTGGTATTTAAATTTAATTTAAATACACTAGGCAAGTGAGCTTATTTAATTAAATAGGTAGAAGAATATGATAAATATAATTAATTATAATGTCAAGGGCATTATTAAATTAATTAATATAGTCTTTGGGACAATTTTAAGTTTCTACATTTTGCCCCTATTTGATGTGATGTCAGGATGGCATCATATCAAAGAAAAGAAAATATAGGTTGCCTCAGAGAAAGATAGGAGTCCTAAGAATTGTGTCAAAGTGACAACAAGGGAGGAGGGTGCCCCCTCGAGGAAATGGGCTGAAAAAGGGGTTTTTTTTCCCCCATTTTCTCAAAAATTGACATGGGAAGGAAAAGAGAAAGAGAAAAAGGCTCACAAGAAGACCTTGCATGACTTGCTGGTAAGACTAGAATGAAGTAGGGTGAATTGGATAATGATTAATCTAAATGCATCTTAACTACATGAATGCATGAGATTCAGTTGTGTTCATATGGGAGAGCACACCTTAGTTTGATATTGCAAGATGGTTTATGCATCAAATTCTATACAAGCATAGATGAAAAGATTCCTTTGTGTGGACTAGACTCTCGACACAATAGATGTAGTATTCAAAGTCATGATGGAACAAATGACATATACACACTGGAGAGGTTTGGGCACACCCAAAGTCCTGTTAGGGATATTGGTGGAATGTGTGCTAACCCGTTGCCCCTAGTGAGAAATGCATAACCATAACTCTAAATCAGCATAGATGTGCTAAAAATTAATGAAAATAGAGCATATTGCAAAGTGACATGTGTAATCAAGGTAAACCATTCAAATGATACCAATATATTGAAGATCAAGGCACACTTGGGAAGGCTACTGCTGATACACAAAGATAAAATCAACAAAAAGACCTTATGACCAAGTAGTCATTTAGTCCACAATTCTTGCCATGAACTTGATTTTGATAGTGAAATTTGTTAAGCCTGTGTAGGAAGAATTCATCCTATAAGGCAAAAAATGATTGTTTGATTGAATTGTATTCAATTTTTTTTGTGATTGTTCATTAGCAATAGTGTGAAAGGAACAATGTTCTTAAATCATTTATTTTGAGTGTGAATTTGTGTAAGTTTGTTTGCAATCACTATTTGATAAGCTTAGTTTGATGCGGTGAAGCTTAGTGTCATGAGATAAATAGAAGAATTTGGATAAGATATGATAAGATGAATGGAATTGGAATGGAAGGGGAATGTGAGAGAGAAAGTGATAAATGTCCTATAGAGGAAATTTTGTTTAATGGAAGACTAGAAAGTTGATCGAGGTATATGCAAATAGATGGAAAAATGAAGCAACTGATTATGGAAATGATTTGAATAAAATGATTAGAAGAAGGGAATATGGTTAGATTAGAGGAGAAATGAATTGAGTGAATGAAGTGGAAGAAGTAAAAATTGATGGAAGGTGGAATGGATTAGAACCAATGACAAGGGATAACCAAGGAATGGTAAATGGATGGGTAGGGTGGGGATATCGGAATGGGGGAATAATAAATGGGTGGGAGGAATGGTGAAAGGAATATGGGGGACCAAAGGATATGGTATCAAAAAATTCAGAGCCAAGGACCATGTTTCAAAGGAGTTCAAATGCCCCATACCAAGGATAGGAAAATGGAAGGAAATATGGTGGGAAAGGATGCATGAAAAATGGAAAGGTGGAACTTAGGCTAGAATATGGAGGAAGAGAAGGCATGTGTTCTTCCAAAGCATGTATGAACATTTTGGTATTGTGCCTCCAATAGTGATCATGAGCATGGGTATGAAAATGGAATGAATAAGGGATATGGGAGGGAAGGTATGGAAAATGGGTAATGATATGGATAAAATGTGGGTATGAAATGGATGAGATGGAAGGGATAACTAAGATCAAGGACATATGAAAGAGGGATGGAATTATATAGGAGTATGGATGGAAAATGGATGAACATGACAAGGATTAAGGAATGCAAGATATGGATAGCATGTCAAGATCAAATATATGGAAGAATTATGGGAATATATAGGATAATGTATGGATAGTGAGAAAGGGATATGGAAAGTGCGTATGCATAGATGAAAGGAAAGTGAAAGTCAAGATCAAAGATGGAAAAGGATAATGAATGGTAGATGGAAGTATGGAAGATATGTAAGGCAATGTGGTATGGATGGAGCTTTCCCCCAGTGTAGAGTGCAAGTGGAAGAGGAAAAGTAAATGGATGGATAAGTGGATGTGGAAGACAATGGATAGAAAGGGAGGACTCAAGCATCTAGATACATGGATGTTATTCCTTTATTTTCTATTTTTTTTATTTTCAAGGGATTTTGACTATTTTCTCATAGATTTTGGTAGGGTAGTGAATGGAGGATGAAGTGGGTTGGGAAATGGAGGTCAAGGACTTATGAAAAGGTTTGGATTAAGGGGGTGGAGTGTGTGGGAGGAAGACATGATTGATGGATGCTAGGTTGGAAGACTTGTGAATGGGTGGATGAAGGAGGCAAAAATATCATCATTGGTACACACCTTGAAGGGTGATGGAAAGGAGGGAATTGTGGAGGATATGTGGGAGAGAGTTTGGATTTTAGGATATAGGGATCCAAAATGGATGAAGGAGATGATGAATTTAGGATGGTGGATTTTGGGGCATAAGGACCCAAAATGGAGATTGAAGCTATAAGTTTGGATGAGTTTTGAATGAAGGAAGCCTTTGGATTAGTAGAGTTGGATGTCATTTTGAATCTTTCTTTGAGATTCATTGCTACATTAAGAAGCTTTGGGATCTACAAAAATTTTACATTTTTGATTTTTAGCTGTTGTGGCATTTTGATTTTTCTTTGGATCATATTTTTATTTTCTTGGAAATGTCTTTAAGAGGGGACATGTTGATCCTTGGGCTTTTGTGGATTTTTGGCTTTATTCACTTTTTCTTTGGCATCCAATTTGCTTCCACTGGCCATGGTATGGGTGCATGAAGATAAATAGGGTGGAGAGCATATGGATGGTGAACATTGGAAGGATTTCAAGAATGTATGCCTTTTTTGATCTTTACTAGGACCATGAGGAGATGAAGTGGAAGAATTGGATATCGTGGACGGATGTATGAAAGGACCTAAAATGGAAGGAAGAGATGAAGGGTTTGGCGGTGGAACATAAGGACCCAAAATGGAAGGAAGGGAGGAAGGAATGGGAATATGGATATAAGGTCCCAAAATGGACTTGGAAGATGAAGGATGGGAACATTTGGGTTTGGAAGGAGGAATTTTGGAGTTGGAAGAAGTGGAAGGTATACCAACATCGTGAGACATTATTTCTTTAATGGGATACTTATTATTTTCAACACAAGATGCGAGTCTAGGTATATGGGGTTCATGAGTGGATTGGATAGGTGTGATAGGATCATGTGGAGGACTAGGATTGCAAGGGGGATTATGAGGGATAAGAGGATCTTGAGATGGAGTGGTGTCATGAAATGCAAATGAAGGGGTGCTTTGATCTTGACTTAAAAGAGGATCATGTAGTGGAATGTGTGGATCATGAGATGGAATAGGATCATGAGATGGAGTGGAGGGGATGGAACCATGAGATGGAGTGATTTGATCTTGAAATGGAGGAGTATGAGTGGATGGAGTGGAATGAACTTTTGTATGAAGTGGAGGATCTACGGATGCTAACTCATGAGAGGGAGTGGAATCAGTAAGATTATAGAACATGGAATGTCATGATCTTGATTAGGAAGGGAATCATGAGATGGACTAGGAGGGATAAATGAATCTTGAGGGATAGGGGAATGATGGTATGGAGAAATTCTTGGATCTAAAGGAGAAGAGGAATCTATAATGTCATGCTTTGGAGGAAGGTCTTGATATGGAATTGGGGGTATGACTTTGGGTGATTGGCACACTTTATCTTGTTCTTTACATAGCCAAGAATAATGAGATATAACCCCTATGAGGTGGGGATGATGTTTTTGGAGGATTTGGATTATGTGAATGTGGAACTA
Organism: Cupressus sempervirens; assembly: GCA_028749045.1. Classification (NCBI taxonomy): domain Eukaryota; kingdom Viridiplantae; phylum Streptophyta; class Pinopsida; order Cupressales; family Cupressaceae; genus Cupressus; species Cupressus sempervirens. The sequence goes on from CM053792.1 coordinate 241,696,617, forward strand.
TAGGTAGGGGATTGGGTTGATGGTTTTTGATATCTAGCTCAAAGTCTGGGAAATTGCATGGAGGGTTGGGGTTGGGTGGGACATGAGGACTATGGTCCTTGAAACATGGGGGAGGAGGACACATGGCATGGAAGGTGGACTTTTTCTACTGATTTTCTAGGCTCAAGATAGAGTTCTTTTGTTCCTCAATTCATTTTGCCATGACAATCTTGTTTGAGGCATTGTGTAGGCTATGAATGGAATCATATGTGGTTGAAGGATAATGAGGTGGAATTCCCTTGTCAAAGTGAGAAGAATAATGAACATGAGATGGATTAGAATTGGATATAAAGTTATGAGAATTGATTTGGTTGAATGAGATGTATAACTCCATATTGCCTTTGAAGATCGTCAACTATTTGATGAAGCCAATTTGGATCCATAAATGTTAGATGAAGAGTAACAAAAGATTCGATGATGGATGAAATATGAACTTAGGACTAGGAGAAATTTTGGACTTTGTGTTGATTTGATTCAAACTAAATTTGACCTGATAAGGATTGGACTTGATTTAATTGAATTTGATATTGATTGGATTAGGGTTTGATTTGATTTAATAAAAACCCTATGATACTGCCAACAAGTGAATGTGGGATTTGAATGAAAGTACAATGTTCATGACAATGCTCCTATGTCCAAAGTAGAAGATTTTATGAAGATTAAATTAGAAGAATATTTGAATAGATGAAGAAAAATTGATTGATTTTGAATTGAAGATGTAAATGGATTGACTTAGGAATTGATTAGAAAAGAATGAATTTGACAAGCGATTGGATTAAGAATCATGAGGATGAATCATTGAATGAGGGAATTGGATATTGATGTGGATTATGAACCACGATTAGGATGAAGATTATGGATTTGATTGAATGATTAAGAAAATGAGGAAATGATTTGGATGAATAGAGATGGTTAAGATTTTGAGAAAAAATGTGAATGATTAAGAACATGATTAAGAAAAGAGATGCATGATGATGTTGAGATGGATGGATAGAAGAAGTGATGGAGAAAATAAGAGCTTCTTTTTGTTGTTTTTAAATATTTTTTTCTATTTTGAACTTTTATGATGTTTTTGGATTTTTTGAAACTTAACATGCAAATCATAAAATGAAATATATATACAAGAAAAAACTTAGATGGTTGGTCCCCTTCAAATGGGGAGATTTTTGAACATTCAAGCATGTAGAACACACCAACAAACCTATAAGGCTTTGACTAGGATATACAAGCTCAACTAGGGGTGTCCTCGATATACACAAGGTATGTGAGGCCCAAATCTATAGGTGAAAGAAAATAATGCCACACAAACAAGGGGAGATGGTAACCCAAATCTCCTCCTTCACTTCCCAAAGGTATAAAGTTCTTTGGGGCTTAGCCAAAAGTGACAATAGTTTGCTTCCAAGAGAAGTTTCTTTCGATTGACCTCCTGATATTTATATTGCATCAGAACACTGGAGTTGAGGTCATCCCAAGGGGTGATGAAATCCCCAAGTAGGCCTCCTAAACAAGAAAAAGAAAAAACAAGACCACTTATTTCTTGTGCACCCAAGATCACTCGAAGGCACGAGGGCAGATAATAGATAAGTGGCCTTGGGGTCTTAAAAGACACTTGTTCTTTCCCCAATGAAGCTTTAGATTTTCTATCTACTTTGAAGACACTCATGATTAAAGCATGCAATGTTCCTTCCAACTTGAAATGTCACCAACATAAATAAAAGTGTGGATTAATCAACAAGAAAGTAAATTGAGCATGCATAAATAAAATTCTGAAAAAGAAAGATGATGAAAATAAAATCAATTTCCTTTATGGGATTTAAGAGTGTGTGACTTTATTTTAAGCACCAAATCCAAATGTGTTCTAGCCTAGGCATTCATGTCAATTTTAAGCTCCAATTTCAAATTTTCTCTAGCCTAGGCATACATGTCCATTATCCTTTAAAGCATTTAAGAGGGTATGACTTCCTTTTTTAAGCACCAATTCCAAATATTTTCTAACCTAGGCATACATGTCATTCAAGAGAGTGTGAGTTCATTTTAAGCACCAAATCTAAATGTTTGCTACCCTAAACATACATTCTAATAAAGATGTGAGTAAATTCCCTTAAATACATTCAAGATTGTATGCAAAAATTTTCCTTAGGCACTCAAGAGTATGTTTGGGGGTTTACTTATTAATTTGCAGCATTCATTCAAAGGAAAATGATTAAACCATGCAAGTTCATTAACTCCTAAATCTAAAATGATTAAAATCACTAAAAATTTCTTTAGTGATGAGAATCACTATTGGTTGGTTTTAGGTCTTCCACAGTCAATTTCCTGCATGGAAAAGCATTAGCAAATTCTACAAACCACCAGTTAGCAAATGATAATGATTAAAAATTCACAACTCTATCAAAAAGTGTAGATGACAGAATAACTTTAAAAAAAAGGCAGAGACGACAATCTGCAAAGACACTAATCTGCGGAGATGACAATCTACAAAGATGACAATCTGTGGAGATGAAAATCTGTGGAGACAACAAAACTATGGAGACGATAGAATAGAATTTAAAAAAAAAAAAACATGTGGAGATGCCAATCTGTGCAAACGCTAATCTATGTAGATGTCAATTATAGAGATGACAAAGTGCAAATGACACTGCATTCAATGTAGATGACAAAGTGAGGTTCCAATGACAGATTATGAATTTTTTTATAGATTTTTGAATTAAAAATAGGGATGTGGGTCCCACTAGGCATGCCAAAATGTATGTTAGAAGAAATGACCTGTTTGGAGCATGAATAAACAAACAAACATTAGTTAAAACACATGTATCAAATGCTCATAAAATAAAAGAGACAAACTAATGCTTGCTTGAGTTTTGCAACTCAAGTCAACCAAAAAATCAAGCCTTCAAGCAACTTCTACAGCTCAACAAAGGCACCCATGAGAGGCCTTGTTGGTGTGTTAGGATGTGAAGTATGTTTGGTGTGCTCTCCCAAACACAACAATGTAGTGAATCTCTTGAATGTGAATGTGCAAATGTGAGTGATGAAGTTATGAACATAAACTACATGAGATGAAGAACACCTCAAGAAATGGCTATGGAGAAAGCCATACTTGAAGGAATTCAAAGTGAGAATATGAAATGCAACAAAAAAACTAACTAGATATGCAAGCTACAATAACATGAAGTGAAATGGAGATGTAATGCATAAATAAACTAGATGAACAATGCAAATGAAAACTAAAACTAGCTACCAAATGGTTAGTATGCAACCTAGAAATCACCATGCAAGCTCTAATCTCAAACTACTATGAAAGTTCAAATCTCAAACCAACATGATAACAATGCAATAATGGGAGATATGAAATTTTTTGAGACAAGGCCTCTATTTATAGGCTTGAGGGAGGGCTTGGTGAGGTGGTGTTAGATTGTGGTGACTGATTAGGAAAGTACTGTATATACTTCATAAATAGTGGGGTTCGAGTAGTAGCCAACATGGTAGCTGACATATTATGGCCAACATATGGACGACATATTATAACCCTAAAGCAGTTTAATACTTGTATAAAAGGGCTTAGGGTTGGGTATTTTTCATAAGGTTGTGATGCGAAATTGGTTCTTGTAGCGTTATTAAGCTGTAAGGTATTACAGATTGTAATCAGGTTGTAATCACTGGATTGTAATAAGATCAGACTTGTTGTTTGGTGGATGTAGCCCAAGGATTGGGTGAACCACGTTAAATCTTGGTGCCTTGTGTTCATTTTTGTGTGTTCTATTATTTTTTCTATTATTGGTTATATTTGCATGTAGTTTTTATTTTTTTCCGTGGTTTATCCTAACAAGTGGTATCAGAGCCTAGTTGTCTTTCAGTTATCCTCTGCAGGAAAGTCTCATGGTTAAGTGGGAGTCTCACAGTTGAGTGGGAGTGATGGAAGATGAGGGTAAGTTGAGGGTTGATAGGTTTAATGGGCAGAACTTCCAGTTATGGAAGATGCAAATGGAAGACTATTTATATCAGAAGGATTTATGGAAGCCGTTGGAAGGAAAAGCCAAGAATCAGGGAACTATGTCAGAGGCTGAATGGGATCTTTTGGATAGAAAGGCACTCGAAAGAATTCGGTTATGCTTGGCACCATCGATGGCATTTAATATTACAAAAGCAAAGACGACGAGAGATTTGATGAAAACCCTAGCAACACTGTATGAAAAGCCCTCCGCTTGAAACAAGGTATTTCTCATGAAGCGTTTATTTAATATGAAAATGGCAGAAGGTGGATCTATTGTAGATCATTTAAATGAGTTTAATACTATTACTAGTCAATTATCTTCTGTGGGTATCAATTTTGATGAAGAAATTAGGGCTCTCTTGATTTTGTGTTCTTTGCCTGAAAGTTGGAATGGCTTGGTAATGGCAGTGAGTAATTCTATTCTTGGATCTAGTACCCTAAAATATGATGATGTGATCGGTGTTATTTTAAGTGAGGAAACTCATAGGAAATCCTCAAGTGGATCTACATCAAGAAGTGCTTTGAATGCACAAAGCAGGGGCAGAACGAGTGAAAGAGGAAGTAACTCTGGAAATTGTGGGAAATCAAGAGGAAAGTCAAAGGGGAGGAGGTCTCAATCGAGAGGACCAAATGATTGTTGGTACTGTGGGAAACCAGGGCACAAAAAGAAAGATTGCTGGAATCAAAAGAAAAATGAAGGAGATAAATCAGATGGAGACAAGGAGGCAAATGTGGTAAGTAACAAATCCAAAGAGGATGCTTTGCTTCTGTCTTTAGATAGTGTTGATGATTCATGGGTTTTAGATTCCGGTGCTTCATTTCATGCTACACCTCATAGAGGTTATTTCATTGATTATGTCAAAGGGGATTTTGGGCTTGTTTATTTGGGGGATAATGAACCTTGTCAGATTGTTGGAAAGGGAAAAATTAAGATTAAGTTGCAGAATGGGAATCATTGGCTACTACATGAGGTAAGACATGTTCCAAAACTAAGTAGAAATTTAATTTCAGCAGGGCAACTCGATGATGAGGGTTGTGTAGTTACTTTTAATGATAAAAATTGGAAGGTTTCAAAAGGTTCCCTTGCAGTAGCAAAAGGTGTGAAAGTAGGCACCTTATATCTTTGTACAGGTCATATTGTTCCTTCTACTTTGATTGTTTCAGAGAAAAATGAATATTCAGGAATAATTACTGCAGTTGAGCAGGGAGAACAAATAGCTACTGTAGATTCTGATATAGCACTGTGGCACAATAGACTTGGGCACATGAGTGAGAAAGGTATGAAAGTACTTAATTCAAGAAATTTTTTACCAGGTCTAAAATGTGTGAATATGGGTTTTTGTGAAAGTTGTGTGTATGGAAAACAAAAGAGAGTGAGTTTTGTAAAGACAGGGAAGGAAAACAAAAAGGAGAAATTAGAGCTTGTGCATACAGATGTATAGGGACTAGCTCAGGTATCTTCCCTTGGTGACTCTCATTATTATGTTACATTTATTGATGATGCAACTAGAAAAGTATGGGTTTATTTCCTTAGACAGAAATCTAATGTATTTCAAACTTTTAAGAAATGGAAATGCTTGGTTGAAAATGAGACTGGTAAGAAATTAAAATGTCTCAGATCTGATAATGGTGGTGAGTATCGTAGTCATGAATTTGAAGATTATTGCTCCACTAATGGTGTTTGTAGACAAAAAAATTGTTACAAGGACTCCACAGGAAAATGGAGTGGCTGAATGCATGAAGAGGACTATAATGGAGTGCGCAAGGAGCATGAGGTTGCATGTTGGGTTGCCCTTACACATGTGGATGGAGGCTATTAATACTACACTATATTTGATTAATAGAGGTCCCTCTACTCCTTTGGGCTGTGGTATTCTAGAGGAAGCATGGACTGGTAAGAAGGTGAGTTATTCTTTTCTCAAGACCTTCGATTGTGAAGCTTTTGCTCATATAGACTCTGAAAATAGAACCAAGCTAGAAGCTAAATCAAAGAAATGTGTCTTTGTTGGATATGGAATTAATGAATTTGGCTATAGGCTTTGGGATTTTGAAAATCTTAAAATTATTAGAAGTCGGGATGTCATATTCAATGAGAAAGTGTTGTACAAAGATCTATTGCAGCAACATGAGAAGAAAGAAGATGATTATGTAGTGCTGGATGATACTCCAAAAGTTGATGTTCCAACCATTCCTCATGATGTGCAACAACTGCAACAAAAAATACCACACACACCAGTAAATGTTAGATGGTCAACAAGGCAAATTAGACCTCCACAAAGGTTTTCTCCCTCTTTGTATTCTATTTTACCTACTGATGCTGGTGAACCTGAAAGTTATGATGAAGTTGTGCAGGTGGATACTAAGATTCAGTGGGAGTCTGTAATGAACGATGAAATGGACTCTTTGCTGAAAAATAAGACATGGGATTTGTGCAAGTTGCCTGCAGGTAAAAAGGCTTTACAGAATAAATGGGTTTACAGGTTGAAAGAAGAGGAAGGAGGTAAGAAAAGATTTAAGGCCAGGTTAGTTGTAAAAGGATTTGCACAGAAAAAGGGAATTGATTTTGATGAGATATTTTCTCCTGTTGTTAAAATGACTTCTATTCGTACTGTTTTAAGTCTTTTGGCTACTGAAGATTTGCATTTAGAGCAGATGGATGTTAAAATAGCCTTTCTTCATGGTGATTTGGATGAAGAAATATATATGGCTCAGCCACAGGGTTTTGAGGTCAAAGGTAAGGAGAACTTAGTGTGCAAATTGAAGAAAAGTTTATATGGCTTGAAGCAAGCACCTCGGCAATGGTATCTGAAATTTGATAGTTTTATGCATGAGCATGGATATAATAGGTGTCATTCAAATTACTATGTTTATTTTAAGAGTTTGGATGATGATAGCTATATTATTTTATGTCTATATGTTGATGATATGCTTATAGCTGGGTCTAACATGCATCATATTAAGGGGCCAAAATGCTAGTTAGCACATGCATTTGCTATGAAGGATTTGGGGGCAGCAAAAAAAATCCTTGGTATGAAGATTTGTAGACATAGGAAAAATAGAACATTGACACTATCTCAAGATGATTATGTTGAGAAGGTGTTGCAGCGTTTCTCTATGGAGAATGCTAAAGCTGTCAGCACACCTTTACCTAGTCATTTGAAATTGACTAAGGAGATGTGTCCCAAGACACAGGAAGAGGAGGATAAGATGTCCAAGGTACCCTATGCTTCAGCTGTAGGAAGCTTGATGTATGTTATGGTATGCACTAGGCCAGATATTGCACATGCAGTGGGAGTCATTAGCAGGTATATGAGTCATCCAGGATTTGAGCATTGGAATGCTATCAAGTGGATTCTTAGATATTTGAGAGGAACATCCAATAAGTGTTTACACTTTGGGGGATCTACTACTAATTTATAGGGCTATGTTGACTTAGAGCTGGGGATATTGATACTAGGCGGAGTACTATAGGTTATGTCTTTACTGTTGGTGGGGCAGCCATGAGCAAGGTTTCTAGGTTACAGAAGATTAATGCTCTCTCCACTACAAAGGTAGAGTATGTTGCTGCTACAGAGGCAGCCAAGGAGATGATATGGCTTCAGTTCTTCTTGGAAGAATTGGGACATCCTCAGAAGGATAATTATTTGTTCAGAGATAGTCAGAGTGCCATTCATCTTGCTAAGAATTCAGCTCTGCATTCTAAGACGAAAAACATACAGTTGTGGTACCATTTCGTTCAGTCAGTTTTGGAGGATGGACAATTAAAGCTGGAGAAGATACATACCAATGACAATCCAATAGATATGTTGACAAAGGTTGTAACAAGGGAGAAGTTGAACTCCTCTTCAGCTTTGGTTGGTCTTTTAGACTGAACATGACTAAAAGAGCAGTAGAGTCCAGGATGGTTTGATCCAGTAGGAGCCCCATGTGGTAGTGGTATTGCTACAGGATCAGTCTCCAAGTGGGAGATTGTTGTTTAGTGTGGAGCCTGATCAGTCCCCAAGTGGGAGATTGTTAGATTGTGGTGACTGATCAGGAAAGTACTGTACATACTTCATAAAAGGGTCGACAAGGTAGCCGACATGGTAGCCGACATATTATGGCCGACATATGGCCGACATATTATAACCCTAAAGCGGTTTAATAATTGTATAAAAGGGCTTAGGGTTGGGTATTTTTCATAAGGTTGTGATGCAAAATTGGTTCTTGCGGCAGTATTTAACTGTAAGGGATTACGGATTGTAATCAGGTTGTAATCACTGGATTGTAATAAGATCAAACTTGTTGTTTGGTGGACATAGCCCAGGGATTGGGTGAACCACGTTAAATCTTGGTGCCTTGTGTTCATTTTTGTGTGTTCTATTATTTTTTCTGTTATTGGTTATATTTGCATGTAGTTTTTATTTCTGTCCGTGGTTTATCCTAACAGGTGGCATCTATGTGGAATCCACATAGTGCCACAAGGAGACACATAAGCAAGCCATGCAAGTGATCAACATTCAAAGATTGCTCACACATGTGAGCAAACTTAAGAGGAAGATTGGGAGACAAGAGTGTAAGAGGAGTGAGGAAGCATGCCTTCTCACACATGTGTGAGCACACACTTAGGCTAATGAGGGGGATTAGGAAAGTGATTAGGATGATTAAGTTGGATTAAATGAGGAATAGGTTTGAGAGGATGAAAGTGATGGGTGTAGACTAGGTTTTATGCTAGGTTTAAGATCAAATTAAAAAGGATTTAATTTAATCATAGGTTTAGAGGAATTAACGAGATGGAGGGATTTAAAAAAATAGAATTTATTTAAAAGGGAAATTCATGGAGGGATCATGTATTAAATAAATTTAAATACACTGGGCAAGTGAACTTATTTAATTAAATAAATTTAATTAAATAGGTAGAAGAATATGACAAATATAATTAATTAATAAATAATTAATTATAATGTCAAGGGAAATATTAAATAAATTAATATAGTCTTTAGGACAATTTTAAGTGTCTACACTTTTGTTTCAACTTCTCATTGGCCTTGTTCAGTTTGTAGCACTTAAGGATTGTCTTGGACTTTTGTGGCTTCCACATTCTTTGACCCTTTTACATTTTCTTCTCTTGGCTATGGAGATGCTTGAGTTGCTTCCTCTACTAGCTACACTTGCTAGGGAGAATTTCTCTTCATCTTTGCTTTACCTTTCTAAGCCCTATAATATCCAACTTATCTGTCAAGTTGGTGTACTTTTTCTAGCCTCACAAGGGACTAATCTATAAATGTGGTTACTATGACTTTAGCTCCTCAAGCTTTTGTTGGGAAATCTTGAGCGTGAAAATTTACCACTTAAGGAATTAGATCAAGTTTGAAAGGTCTCTTGATCTAATCCTTTGTTAGTTTAATAATGTACTTGGCGCTAGGATTAATGTTTGAGTTTTCTTCCTTATCAACCTCAACATTCATGATATCTTGGTCACCAATCTTGTCCCTATTGAACAATAGATTGAGAACATCCTCTGTATCATATTGCATGATCTTCAATGGGATATTTATTTTTAAGGCATTTCTTGCTAGATAGAGATTCATCCTACAATAATCCCTTATTTAGATATCATAGTCATCTACTATGTTCATCTAGTGATTCTCGATTGCATCTTCATGTTGAAATGTCTTGCCAACTAGATATTGCACTCTCCCAATGTTAACAAAATAGAAGTGAGGAGAGTTATATTCCTCTAGGGGATACTAATCCATTTGGGCTCGAAAGATGGAATATCTCATCTCTGTGCCACACTAAATGGTCCTATAGTAATAGGCTATAAACATTTTATTTTATGCTACTTCCTTACTCTATCATATGCAAACAAGAGTTGTTGAACGGTCTCTAGTAGAATGAGTCTATCACTGGGATACCTAGGGAGCTTTTTGAGATTGATCATTGTAACTACTACCCTCAAATAGGTGATTTTTTGGTATTGGATGTAGTAGATTCCAACCTTTGAAATCTTAGTCATTGCCTCTTAGACATCCTCTTCACATAATCTCCCTTAATGAATTGGATTATTGCAAATATAAATGCATCATTTACTATCCTATATTCCTTGCTATGCTCTAGAAGCTTATTCTTCACTAGCTGAGGATATAATATATAGGGCCATGTGTTTGCATCTTGCATGCTACCCTTTTTATAGAGCCCTAGATAATTTTTTGCCTTTGTTGCTAACAAGTACACCAAATGTTAGAAATAGGGATTACTAAGAGGGGGGTGAATCAGTAATATACAAAATTTTAGTTGCCAACTAGATATTATTACTTACTTTAAACCATTCATAACAAAGAAATAAAGTAATGTTGAATAATAATAGTAACATTACAAAAGATAACTCATAACACCATATTTTGTTAACTAGGGAAACCCTGGCCAAGGGAAAACCCCAGTGGGGATAATACCCACTAGATAATATACTAATATATAAGTTCCTTGTTAAAGGATGGACCCTATTCAGAGTCAATGAGTAAATTTAGTATGAGGAGTCCCTATTAGGAGACTTTGAATCCTTGTTAGGAGATTCGAACCCTATTAGAAGTTGTAGTACAATGTGTGCAAGAGGAGCTCACTAGCCAAACATGCAATTTCAACTACAAGAAGAGCTCATTGCTCAGACAAATAGTTTACTATTATTTTCTTCTTTCCTTGAATGACCTCTAATCTTTAGTTCAATCTCATATCACCAAATGACTTCACATATATTTCTTTCACATATAGTCACAATTTGCAATCCATACTTGCACTTTTCTTCCACATAATATCAACATAGCACACTTCTTATTGCAAGAAGTCCTTTGCATAAATACTATGTCTTATACACAAATTACTATTGGGTTGGCTAAGACCACAATTCACTTTTAGAATAAACATCTAGGATGTCGGCCCTAATTGGACAAGTAATTGTTTGTAAACAAAATAATTCTTTCTTTCAATTTCACTATCTTGCATCATCAAAACATGATTATCTCTATTCCACATAGTCCATACAAAATTTTGAGGTTATACACATCATCACCAACATGTATACTATCTCCATGTAACTTTTCTAGTCATAATATGATGTTTGCAATATGTTATAAAAAAAAACAATACATTGCTGTAAACAAATTCTATACTTAGACAATTTTATTATTACTAAACACTAAGTATCTTTTTTTCTGTAGTTTCTTGTCAACATATACATCATGTGTTGCCATTAATGAAAACAATTACATATCACAATTAGCCAATTGTCAACAATCTCTCCCTTTGGCATTGATGGCAACAAAATTGAGAAAATTGGCTAATTGACAAATAATTAACATAAACAACATATAAACATTACATCTATTACAACTTGTTCAACTTTACATATATGCTCCCCTTTACAATATAATTTATACTTTTATAATCTTCACATGTATTTCTCCCTATTTTATCCCTCCCAACAATATCTCCTTTTGTCATGTATACAACTTTCACAACTCTCCCCCTTTAACATCAATAACAATGGTCAAAATGCCAAGTTACTATCCAAAAATTGTCAAAACTTTATGTCGAAATGATTTTCATGCAATCATCAAAAATATTCTTTCGATTGTCCATACCTTTGTTCCATGTTTGATGCAGGAGCATCCTTAGAGTAAGGGCAACCTTACATCACCCAAAAATATTATATTTTCAATCTTTTCTATTTTAATAAGGACTTGTAGATAGGGTGGTTACTATTTATGGGAATTTGCTATTTTTAGTAAGTTTTTCATATGAGCTTGAAATGTTATCATTGTCTATAGGAAAGTTCATTTTAGACATATAAGCCTACCATTAAAATAGCATTCCTCTTGCTTATGTATTAGAGAAGTTATTGCAGATTTTTGGTGGAAAATTTTGTAGAAAAATATTTAGGCTCACCGTTGGAGGCCTTAGAGTGCCTACATGCGGTTTGAAAACTCGACAAAAGGGTGTTAGGACCATTTTGAGCCTGTATATGAGGAGTTGACATTTCCAAAAAGTGATTATAATAGCCAATCAGAGAAACGATTTGTGAGTTGTGGCCTTCCAAATTTGGGCTACCCAAATTTTAAAAAATAATTGTTAGAGATGTATTTGGCTGACTCTATATGTTTTGTTAGGGTTTTTCAGCCCTAGGTATTAAGTTTGAGAATCTAGAACCTTCCAGGGTGGTATAAAACTATATATTTAAGAAAGGCTAGAACATTGTCGAGAAAATCTCAGGGTGATAGTTCACAACTTGTCTTGAAAATTATTGTACTGAAGGTACCCATATGGGTTAGCATATTGTACTTATGAATTCTATAATTCTGTATCTATGGCACAAATAATAAGTCCATATTTTGTTCTTGCATTTTCTATTGTTTCGTTTTTTCTATTATGATTTTATGGTATTAAGGGGAGCACCCTGCACCAAGTGGTATTAGAGCAAGAGTTCTTAAGTGTGTATATAGATTTCTAACTATGAGGTAGTTTGCACCGTGAATATGGTTTGGGCTGATCATGTAGACAGATCATTGATTATGAGACAGTTTGCATTAGGGCTTTAGTAAAAGTGCAAATAAATGCCTCCATGAAGAGAGTGTGGTGGAAGAGTTTTAGGTGTTACACTTGAAGGTTTTATGGCCATCCAAAGATAGATGCAAGCATTAGAAGAAAAAATACGCAAAGGAATAAATCTTCTTATAATAGATGAAAGTGAGGATGAGGAAAAAGTAGAAGAAAATGTCAGAGCAGAGGTAATTCTAAACCCAGAGGAAGAGAGGCTTTTTAGTAACATCTCCAAGATTGGAAGAAGACCTAAGTTTGAAGTTCCCACAATTTTGGAAAATCTTAATCCATAGGAAATGATCGATTGGATCAATGAAATGGAGAATTAATTTAAGATCATGATAGGGTAAAATTTGTGAAGGCAAAACTGAAGGGACATGCTAAGATTTGGTGGTAGGAGGTTCAATTTGAGCGAAATAGAAAGGGAAATGATAAAATCGCTAGATGGGAATGAATCATAACTAAACTAAAGCTATAATTCATTCTTGTGGATTGTGAGGTTGATGTGTTGAAGTAAATGCAAGGATCGAAGCAAGTGGGAAAATTTATTCAAGAGTATAGTGAAGAATTCTACCAAGTTCTCATTAGAACTAGCCATGCAAAAGCTGATAAGGAGAAAGTCACCCATTATCTTATTAGTTTAAGGCCAAGCATTTAGGATGAGATGAGTCTAGTTTGAATGAGTAGTATTTAGGAGGCATATCCATTTTCTCTAAGAGTTAAGGGGAAACTAAACAATAAGTTTGACAATAAGAATAGTGGAAGAGGTTGTGGTGGAAGATCTAGTGGATGATCTTATGGTGGTCGTAATGATGATCAAAAGAACAAGGATGAGGCTAGAAGTAGTAGTTAGAACTAGAGGGAAAAAGTTCTAATCATTTCCATTATTAAAACAATAGAGATCAAAGAGGAAGAGGTAGAGGACAAGGATCTGGAAGATGAGGCTTCAGTGAGAAATGTTTTCACTACAGAGAAGAAGGGCATATAGAATTTGAATGTACCTAGTGACAAGGAAGGATATATTGAAGAATAGAAGGCTAGGCCAGAGTTTCACATGTTGATGAAGATGCTAAATCCTCACATTCTAAAGATGCCAAAAGAGGAGAAGTCTTAGTTAACCAAAGAGTCCTATTGAGTGGTGAGAATGAACCTAAGCAAAGAAGGAGCTTGTTTTGCACAAGGTGTAGATGTGAAGATAAGTATTGTGATATGATCATTGATGATGGAAGTACTAACAATTTGGTGTTAGAAATGATGGTCACCAAGTTGAAGTTAAAGAGGTAGAAACACCCGCATCCATACCATATTTCTTGGCTACAAGTGTAGAAGCTTAAAAATGGTTCGCATCTACAGTTTGATCAAAATGAAGCTCCTTATGACATATAGTGCAATTTTTGAAAGAAAAATTCTTCATCTCATTCTAACTAGTCCTCATCTCATCTCTTAGTTCTTCTTTCATTCATATCTTCATTCACCACCATGACCATATATTCTAATACACCAAATCATCTTCATCTTACATTCTTGCATTCTTACATCATCCTACATTGTCTATCAACTTTCTAGGGGTTTCCACCTTGTCCAGCCTTAGTCTAGCCTTTGTTTGACCAAATTTTGAAAAAATGTGACCATTTTTGACTAATTTCACTCATTCTCTAACCTCTTTCCACCATTTTGGGCACTCACACAAAGTTTCAGGTCATTCTGAGTCCAATCGAGCTGTTTCTAGCCCCCAGAGCCTTCTAGGGCACAGTCTACACTTTTAGGGTGCAGTTGGGCTTCCCAAGTGCACCATAGGTGCACTTGCTACTGTTGTAGTGTACTTGGTCTTACCAAGTACACACTAGGTGCATGTGGGTGTGTTTTGGGTGCACTTGGCGTAGTAGGATGCCCAGAATTGCTCAAGGAGACCCTATGTTGCACTTCGAAGGCCATAACTTTTGCATTTGAACTCTGATTTACAAACCGTCAGTTGTGTTGGATTCATATCTTCATTGTGAAAAAAATGAGATATCAGTTTTTTTATTTGGTCACTATCTTGAGTGTTAACCATTGAAAATAATCTTGGGCCCCTAAATCAACATCACTTCTTCATACTAATTCATCCCATTTTATCATTCTACTAATTTCGATCTTTTGGCCAACTTGATCATATCTCAACAATTTCTATTATCATTTGTATCCTATTTTACATCTATTTCATGTCATTTCAAAATCATTTCATATCAAGTCAAAACCATTTCAAATCAACTTAGAATCACCCAAAATTAGTCCTAATCATCATGAAACATGTTAAACATCCCAAATCTCTCATCATCTATCCAATCCTAGGCATTTTTGTGGATTTGAATGCCTTGAAAACTTATCAGTCTATCAAATCTTATTAATATTACCTTAGTACTATCATGGCTCTTAGTGCTAGGTCAAACTATCATTCATGTCATCTAATCTTTGACATCATTGAGTCTGTCACTATCAGATCATGGCATTATCAACCATTTTAATAATGTTGATAGTTCCCATCAATGTTATTGTGATCAACCATATCAATCAATCTTGATCCTGTAGCATTTTAAAATGGCAGTTAAATGTTACATATCTTTAATTCATGTCATGTGTCCTTGGCATGTTATCAATTTTGATCAAATGATTAATTTTACCATGGCTTTGGTCTATCCATCTTCATCGTATTCAATCTATATTATCATCACACTTGATCAAAGGATACTATCACACTTATTTAATCAAATTGGCCAATCATCTACTAATTTTCTCTATAGGATTAAATAACCCATAATTTATTCCTATGTCATTTCACTAATGATTCTTCTTAACTAACCTTCTAAATTAATTGATATTGCATTAATTAATCGGTTCACCATCTGCAAACCATGAAAATTATCAATTTCCTATGTCATATTTTCCACCATTAATTTCATTTTCACTAATTCCTATTTGTGTGGAATAATGGATTTTTAATTCAAATATTCTACATAATATTGACATCATCATGACAAATGGGTGTGACACCTCATGGATTCCCCTTTGACACTTGGCTAAGATATGTCATAATCCAAGATTCTTATTCTCTTATGCACATCTATATTTGGCTTCCTTTGTCATAGATTCTTGGCTTTAAGTGGGCTTGAGGTGTCATATGATGCGTCATAGATTCTCAACCATATTTAGCCTTGTTTGACTTCCAAGCATCATAGAATCCTACACTTGGCATCTTGCATCTTATGCATCATGGATTCTCAAAGGAATCTTGTGCCAAGTCACATATCTAAGAATGAAATATCCAATGCTCTCACCTTGTGTATTGATTATAAAATGAGCACTCTTTCTCTCATTTTCAGTCCCTAGTTTTCTCACATTTTTTCAATCTTGCTCTCACATTCAAATCACAACTTCAAGTATTCTCAGAGCACCATCATTATCATAGCTTTTTCTTCAACATTGTGGGCACTATAGGAAATTTGGAGCTACATCACATGGAGAAGAAAGAAGGACATGGGAGCTACAAATGAAAGAGGGAGTTTTAGATTTTCTTTCTTGCTTTAATACATTTTGCTTTCATGGTAGACTAGAGGGTGTCAATGTATGATTATTGATTTTTTGATTTGCTCATAGTATGTTAGACATTTGCCCATTTTCTAGGTCCTATAGCAAGATGACCAAAAATTCATGGTCAATGAGTAGTGCTCAGTGAAGTTCAAGATTGGAAGCTAGTAGGATGAGGTACTATGTGATATCATACCTATGGACATATATCATATGTTGTTGGTTACACTATGGCAGTTTGATAGGCATGCTATACATAATGGGTGAGAAAATACCTATACTCCAACTAAGGATGGAGTGAAACATAAGTTGAAGCCATTGAAGGATAAAGAAGAAAAGGTATATAGTGCTGCTATAATATGTTTTGTTGATGGAAAAGAGTTTCCTAAACGTATGAATCATGAGCATATGTGTTTTGCTATAATTCCTAAAGATAGTAAAGAAGAAATAGAGGAGGTACCTACAAAATTTGAAAATATGTTGGGAAAGTTTTTTGATATTGTATCAGGTAATGTACCTAATGGATTGCCCCCAATGAAGAAGATCAATTACTAGATGGATTCAGTTCTAGGAGCTAGTTTGTCAAACAAGATAGTGCACAGAATGACACCGGCAAAAAGTGAAGAGTTGAATAGGCAAGTTCATGAGTTGTTGCAGAAGGGATTGATTCAAGAGAGTTTGAATCCATGTGTTGTACCATCAGTATTAGCACCAAAGAAGAATGGAGAATGGAGGATGTGCATATATTCTTGTAATATCAACAAGATCACAATAAAGTATAGATTGTCATTGCCAAGGATGGATGGTATTATGGACTATTCAACTAAGGCTAAGTATTTCAAAAAGATAGATTTGAAGAGTGGGTACCATCAAATTTGTCTCAAAGAGGTTGATGAGTGGAGGACTATTTTCAAGACAAGGGAAGGACTATATGAGTGGTTAGTCATGCCTTTTGGGATAACTAATGCACTAAGCACTTTCATGAGGCTCATGAATGAGGTACTAAAGGAGTTTTGAGGAAAGTTTGTCATTATTTACTTAGATGATATATTGATCTTTAGTAAGACATTGGAAAAGAATTTGATTCATATTCACAAGGTGTTTGATAAGTTCAGGGAAGAAAAGTTGTTTATAAACTTGAAGAAGTGCAGTTTTGTAAAGAAGGAATTGGTGTACTTGGGATTTGTAGTTTTAGAAAAAGGTCTAAAAATGGACCTAGAGAAGATGAAGACTATCCTCAAATGGCCTACTCCAAGGAGTGCAATAGAGCTAAGATCTTTTCATGAACTAGCTAGATTTTAAAGAAAATTCACAAGAGGTTTTAGTAGTATTTGTGGACCCTTGACTAAAACAATGAGAGGAGATAGGAAAGAGTTTAAGTGGATTGTAGGAGCAGATACGAGTTTTAATCTGTTGAAATAGAAATTTATTGAGAAGTACTAACAACAGGAGCTATTTTGAGCCAAGAAAGTAGACATGTTGGTTATTTCAGTAAGAAATTGAATGATGCAAAAATAAAATATTCTATTTATGATCAGGAATTTTATGCTATAGTTCAAGCATTGAATAAGTGGAGACACTATCTTATTCCTAAGGAGTTTGTTTTTTATATTGATCATCTTATAATAGTCAAGGAAAATTGAACCAAAAGCATTTAAAGTGGGTTGAGTTTTTGCAAAGTTATATATTTGTTTTGAAACACAAGAGTGGGAAGTCTAACAAATTTGTAGATGCTCTTAGTAGAACACAAATTTTGCTAATAGAAATGTAGATAGAGGTGGTTGGGTTCAAGGAACTCAATACTTTCTATCCAAATGATCTTGATTTTGGCGAAGCATGGAAGGCTTGTATAGAGCCTATTACACTTGACAGGACAAAGTGCCTAGAATTTATGATCTAGGATAGTATGTTGTTCAAAGGAGGCTAGTTGTACATTTCCAAAAGATCAATGAGAGAATCTCATCAAGGAGAAACATAGTGGAGGATTGGCTGGGCATTTTGGTAGAGATAAAACCATTGCTTTGGTTGCTGAAAATTATTATTGGCCACAGTTGTAGCAAGACATGATGAAGTTTGTAAGAAAGTTGTAGAGTTTGTTAGATGGCGAAAGGAGTGAAATAGAATATAAGGCTATATCAATCATTACCTATACTAGAGAAGCCATGGGAGGATTTCAACCTAGATTTTTTTCTTCTATTATCGAGGACACAGTGCAGGTATGATTCTATTTTTATGGTGGTTAACAGGTTTTCAAAGATGGCACATTTTATTCCTTGCAAGAAGACTTGTGATGTTGTTCATGTAGTAGAGTTGTTTTTTAGAGAAGTGGTGAGATTACATGATCTACCAAAGAGTATAGTTTCAAATAGAGATACAAAATTTGTTGGGTATTTCTAGCATACATTGTGGAAAAATTTGAAGATAGATTTGAAGTTCAATTCATCACATCATCCACAGACTGATGGACAGACACAAAGTGTGAATCACAGTTTGGGAAACTTGCCGAGATGCTTGGTTAGAGATAAACCAAAAGGATGGGATATGATTTTACCATAGGTAAAATTTGCATATAATAATTCTATCAATAGGAGTATTGGTAAATCACTATTCTAGATTTTATATGGGAGTAGTCCAAGAAATGCTTCTGACTTAAGGGAGTTGGATAAAGGAGAGATAAGTAGTACTAAAGCAAAAGATTTTTTTGAACATTAGAAGAATGTCCATGAGGAGGTGAGGAAGCATATCATAAAGATGAATACACAATATAAGGCTAAGGAAGATGTGAAAAAGAGATATAAGGAATTTAAAATTGAAGATGAAGCCATGGTTCATTTGAGAAAGGAACATTTTCCAGTGAGTACATACAATAAGCTAAAGATGAAGAATTTTGGACCATGCAAGATAGTGAAAAGGCATGATTCTAAAAATTCATATGAAGTGGAGTTGCCTACTGAATTGAATATTTCACTAGTATTTAATATTTTAGATTTGGAAGAGTGTTATGAAGGAGGTGATGGGGATGAAGTTGCAGAAGCATAGTGGAGAATTCTAGTAGCTAGTTTGGCTACAAAGGAGATTGAGGAGATATTAGATAGTAATGATGTTGGCAAAAGTACCAAAAAAAATTTATGAGGAATATTTGGTCGAATGGAAAGGGAGCCCAATTAAGCATTCATCATGGCTAGAAAAGAAGGAGGTTAACCATCTTGTTTTTCCTTTGAAAACTTGAGATGTAACATGGTCACTTCTCAAATTACCCTAGATGTCTAATGCAAGAGCATCCTAGGTGTAAGGGAATCTTACATCACCCAAAAATATTTTATTTTTAGTCTTTTCTATTTTAATAAGGACTTGTAGATAGAGTGTTTTTATTTATGGGAACTTGCTATTTTTAGTAAGTTTGTCATATGAGCTCAAAATGTTCTCATTTTCTATAGGAAAGTTCATTTTAGAGATATAAGCCTACCATAAAAATCTCATTGCTCTAGCTTAAGTATCATAGAACTTATTGCATATTTTTGGTGGAAAATTTTGTAGAAAATTCTTCGTGCTCATTGTTGGAATTAGGTCCAAAAAGTCAACAAAAGGGCACTAACACCATTCCAATCCTGTAGATCATGAGCTAGTGTTTTTGAAAAGTGGTTATAATAGCCAATTAGAGCAACAATTCATGAGTTATAGCCTTTCAAATTTGGGCTACCAAAAATTTCTAAAATAATTGTCAAAGATGTATTTGGTTGACTCTATATGTTTGGTTAGGGTCGGTCAGCCCTAGATATCAAGTTTGAGCATCTAGAACCTTCCTGGGTGGCATAAAATTGCCTATTTAAGAAAGGCTTGAACATTGTCTAGAAAAGGTTGGGCTGACAATTCGCAACTTGTCTTGCAAATTATTGTACTGAAGGCGCCCATGGGGGTTAGCATATTGTACCTATTAATTCTATAACTCCACATTTGCAACATAAATAAGAAGTCCATATTTTTTTCTCATATTTGCTATTGTTTCTTTGTTTTTGTTATGAGTTTATGGTATTAAGGGGAGCACCCTGCATCAATATCTCTTTGGTAGATTTAGCTGATGTGAGAATTGCACAAAAAACATATGATGCAATCTCAACTGCATTGATATCTAAATACAAAAAGTTTGAATATGTGTCCTTGGCCTTGACACATTCCTCTAGTTGCTTCTTAACAAAAGATAACTTTAGAGCAATGGATTATTTGAAATCAGATGTTCTCTTCAAAATATGCTCTTTTTGAAGTTCCAATTTCCTGATGTTATTGTGAACACTAGCAACTTGACTCTCAAAATCATCTAGTTTGTTGGATGGATGTTGGATTTGACTGCATAGAGCCTCTAGCTCACTCATCTTTGACTCTATATGACTATCCAAGTCTTTAAATACCTTGTATGATGAGTTACAATTAAAATACAAAGTTTTCCCTTCTTGCTAACATTTTTGAAGTTCTTTTATACATGTATCATGTTTGACTAAGTCATTCTTGATATTTTGGCAGATGGTGCTAAACAAGTTAGCATCATGTAAAATTTGAGTATTTGCCTCTGTAACATTCAACAAATTTGTAAACTCTTCATTGGAAGACTTTAGCACTACTTGTGCTCTCTATTTGAGATCTAACTCAATATGATGTACTATCAAAGTATTGTGCAATCTATTTATTACTTCCATTAAAGTTTTTTACGAACTTTTCATAGTTTTGATCTTTTGTATGAGTTTGGATAGGGATGAGATTAGATTTTTTTGATCATCAACATTAGTAGCCAAACTAGCAAGAGATAGTGGAGTAGATGAACTAGATGGTTTAGTCCCATCCTCCATCTGTTTCTTTGTTGTTTCTTTAGTTCTTCTTACTTCCTCTTCTTTCTTTTCCTTTTCCTCTCTTTCTTGATTCTCTTATGATCTTTTCATCTCTTCTTCCTCTTTTTTCCTTTTTTTCTTCTTCTTCTACAATCCTTCTTTTATCTTCATCTTCCTTTCTTTTTCTTTCTTCCTCAAGAAATTTTTGGTTTCTTCTATCTTCTTCTTTTCTCCTTCTAGTAGTCTCTTTTCTTCATCAATTTTCTTCACCTTTTCTTTAATATCTGCAATATCTAGTTCATTTGGCTCAGAACCACCAAATGGATTGTTGTCATCAATGTTAATAGTAACATTGGTTTGATCAATCTGCATAGTATCACCACTTACTGACACTTCCAAGGTTCTAGGAGTTGGAGGAGATGTTGCCTATTACTATATCATCATCTTACTAATAGCTGTTGAAGTCTCCTTTCTCAACTTATCCTTTTCTCCAACCATCAATAAAAATAGCCTCAATTTATTCCTCAGATATGGTGTGAGGTTATTCAATAGTCCTTTTATTTCATCTTCATCATCAGTCTTGCAGATAGTCATCAGCATAGATTTCTAAAGTTCAAGGTCTTCTTCTCTTGCAAGAGTCTTCTTATTTATAAGTCTCTCATAGAATTTCTTGTTCACTACTCCTTCAATATTTTTTAGACTTAGATTATTTTCTACGATATATCATACAGTAGATATATCAATTTGATCCTTCTCAAAATTATTATATAAGTTATAAAACTTATTCATCTAAACAAAGTTCCCCTCATTGGCAATCATTGTGTTAATATTCTCAATCTTCAGCTTCCAAGGTTGTTGAGCTTTTCCTATTGCTTGCTTAGGTGGAATCACCTTTTCAACTTATTTGGTTTCTTGTTCCTCCTCTTTTTCATCACTAGACTCAATTGTCAACAATTTTTTCTACCTATTACTTGATCCGGTGGCTATCTATTTGACTCTCTTAGTCTTTAAAGATACTACTTCCACTAATTTCTTTGATTTTATTTTCTCCTCATTGGGTTGAACATTGGATACTGCCACATATGGTATGCTCTACTACGAAGTTGTCTCAACAACTAATACTTACAAGGGTTGTATGTTCAATACACCTCGCTTTAATGTTTGTCTCACAACCTCATATTCACTCTTTTTCATGCTAGCCTATGATAATGCCTTCTTCATTATTGATTCAACCTTTTTATGTGATGCTTTCTCCAAGGTTGCTTGATGAGCATGCTGTGTGATCTGATAATAGGTGCAAAATCTATATTCTTCTTTGTCTTTCTTTGAATTTAACAACAAATCAATATAACCAATTACAACATCATCATTCAATTCATAGCTCAAAGGATCTAAAAATGTCTCCTGAGGTTCCACTACTTGAATATAAGTATGATCTATATGAACTTGAATACATATATCCTCCTCGAATCTATCCATAATTGCTAGTGAAATCCTAAATCTTTGTTTCATCTCATTCTAAAAAATCCTCATAATTAGGTTTCTATTATCCAATATCTTGTCTATAGGGTGTCTTCTGTATACGTCTATGATCTTCTCCATAGTACATCTCTCACTACTCATTATAGCTATTACTGATAAGTAGGGAAATCTCTTCAATAGATGGAAGAATATGTGATTTATAAATTACTAGAATCTAAACACACCATTCTTTGTCCTCTAAATCTTTTCAAGGTTTTCCAAGAGTTGCATTCTTAGTATTTCACTCAGATTTACTTGCTCTTTCTCAACACATATTTTATAAGCTACATATATAAATCTTGCTAAAAGTTCATCTATCTTAGAACTTGTACAAATTGAATAAGTAATAATTCTACTAAGAAATCTCACATCATATTGCTTGGTGGAGCTGATTATCATAGCTTTTCCATTTTCTTCTTAACCATCTTCTCACCTATAGGTACACTGCCTTATTTGGTAAGAGAAATTACCTCATGAATAAGGTCAATAGAGATGTCTACTATATTATTTTGCATCCATAGTTTTCCATCATATATCCTACTCAATATGATTTGAGTCCATTCATCTATATCTAAGTCATGGTAGAAATGATACTTAAACAAGTCAAGTTCCTTTAAGTGTTCAAATCTAGGCTTCATAGTTGTGTTGAGGTTAAAGACAAGTTCCATATCCTTATTCATATATTCATTGCCAATTGATTAAAATTTTCAATTCAAAAATTTTTCTATATCTTCAAGGTAAACTACATTGTTTAGAGTGATACACAATGTAGAGTTAGGGTTTCCTTCATTAGGTTTTATGGAAACAATCTCAAACTTTGGTCTATCCTCATTCTTAACATTATGTACTAACAACATATCCATAATCTTTATCAATATAAATTTTTGTTGAGAAAATTTGTAAAAAAGAGATAAAATACCTCTTTTTGAAAATAGGGGTTGCTTTGAAATCCCTTCTGACAAGTAACCTCTAAATGCTCTTTACTTTGAATGTGTTCACAATGAAGTAAAATCAATTTTGTACTGCATTTATCTGTTAATTTGAACTTACATTAATTGCATACTTGTGCAAATATAAAAAAATTGTTACTTACATTCTACAATTAGTTAACTCTTCAAGATCTTCTATCCAATATTTGGATGTCACCTATTGTTTACTATAGCCTCCTTCCATCATGACAAGAATCCTCAAGCATTTGCATCACAAAATTCTATACAAAAATATACTTTTCATCTTTTTCTATAGAATTAATCTTTACTATAATACCAGTAACTTTGAATTCCATTATAAGTTCTTTAGATGAGCTCCAAATCACAAGTGAGCTTAGGTACCATCTAAACATAACAAGATACACCTTTTCTCAACTTCGTTACCTCTAATTTTGTCTCTAACTGAAGTTCTCAAATTCTGATGTTGTAAACAAGCTTAATTCATCCTAATTGAATCAAACTCAATGACTAACTTTTATTGTCTTATCTCATCATCATCTAACTTTTCTTTTGAAATATTTTTTCCATTCATGAATGCTTCATCAAGTTCTTCTCGAAGTTCACTCACAATGTTTCTTTGTTCTTCATTGTTTTTGCTAGTTTTAGAGTTCCTTTCATGGTTCCTTCTATTGTTCCTTTTGTTCCCAAAGTTTCTTCCATTCTTCCTTCTATCTCCAAAGTTTCTATCCATTCTACAATACTTCACGATATGTTTAAAGTTGTTGCATAACTGACATATAGGTCCTCTACTTCTAGAATTCTGTTGATCATCAGGTGCATGATGATTCTAAGCAATGTGTCCTAAGTTTTCACATTTATAACACATGATCTATCTTCTATCTTCATAATATCTTCCATCTCTCAATGTTCTTTCATTATATCTTCTTCTATCTATAGGGTTAGTATATCTAGACATTCTACTATTTCTCCTATCATTATCATACTTAGGTTTCCTACAATTAATTGCATTATGATCTATACCATGAAAATTATGACAATAAAAGTCCTTAACATGATTGAATGACTTATTAGTACAATCTTTATTACATAAAAAACACTTACCTCTAAATTCATACCTAGTTGCCTTAGGAGTTTCCACTTGCTTTGGTTCATCCAAGATTTCAACTTCCTTGTTTTGCTCAACTTCTTTAGGTATCTTAGATGATTGACAAGATTCAATCTTGTCATTGGATTTGTCTTTTTCTTTCAGATCTGATCTAATCTTAGGTTTCTTCACAATAATGTTAATTAGATAGCCAAGACTAGTCTTATCATAAGGTCTTTGTATAGACATTGAATCATCAAGCTTTTCTCTGCTAGAATAAAGTTCCTCAAGCTGCTATTTACACTGTGTCAATTCCCCTTTCACAATAGTATTGTACTTAAGGAGTTCTTCATGATCTTCTTTTAATGTTTCAAGTTCAAATGTTTTCTTTTCTAGGCTTTCTGTCAGATTTGTATTTTCAATCTTCAAATTAGATTCAATTTTTCTAGGATCATTTTTCAAAGTCAACTTCAGATTTGAAATCTTTAATTCATGCTTCAAGATCTTGTACTTTTTCTTCAACTTTGAATAGTCATCATCACTACTTCTAGATTTAGTAGATTGAGGCTTGGATTTTAGATGTTCAATCTTTTCCTTAACCTAACCAATATATACTTTGCAATCTTCATATATATCCTTTAGCTCATCTCTTTCTTTAGTAAAGAGATCAATTTGTTCAAGAGCTTCTTCAAGGTTCTTTGTCAACTGTTTCATATCCATAGGGATCTTACTTAAGCTACTAAGCCCCTTCAAAGTAACTATGCTCTAATACTAATTGTTAGAAATAGGGATTACTGAGAGGGCATGGGGTGAATCAGTAATCTAAAAACTTGAGTTGCCAACTAGATATTATTACTTACTTTAAACCATGCATAAAAAATTAATAAAGTAATGTTGAATAGTAATAGTAATAATGCACAAACATAACTCATAACACCATATTCTGTTAACTAGGGAAACCCTATCCAAGGGAAAACCCTAGTGGGGATGATACCCACTAGATAATATACTGATATATAAGTTCCCTTTTAGAGGATGGACCCTATTAGGAGTCAATGAGAAAATTTAGTATAAAGATTTCCTATTAGGAGATTCCAACCCTCTTAGGAGTTGTGCCAACCCTGTTCAGAGTTGTACTACAATGTATGCAAGAAGAGCCCACTACCCAAACATGCAATTTCAACTACAAGAAGACCTCACTACTCAAACAAATAGTTTACTATCATTTTCTTCTTTCCTTGGTTGATCTCTAATCTTTAGCTCAATATCAGATCACCAAATGACTTTGCATATATGTTTTTTGCATATAGTCACAATTCACAATTCATACTTGCACTTCACTTCCACATAATATCAAGACAACACACTTCTTATCGAAAGAAGTCCTTTGCATAAATACCATGCCTTTGCACAAATTCTAATAGGTTGAGTAAGACCACAAATCACTTTTAGAGTAAACATATAGGATGTCGACCCTAATTGGACAAGTAATTATCTTGTAAACAAAATAATCCTTTCCTTCAATTCCACTATCTTGTTTCACTTCAAACACGATTAACTCTATTCCATATAGTCTGTACTAACTTCCTATGTTATTCACATAATTGTGAACATGTATTCCATCTCCATCTAACTTTTGTAGTCATAATATTATGTCTACAACATGTTATAAACAAAAAAAAACATTGTTGTAAACAAATTCTACACTTAGAAAATTTTCTTATTACCAAACACTAAGTAGCTCTATTTTGGTGGTTTTCTATCAGCATGTACATCATGTGTTTCCATTAATAACAATAATTACATTAGCCAATTTTCAACACCAAATATGAACTCATGTAGAATTTATGGTTATTCTTAATCGTCACCAATTACTCACCCAAGTTTTCACTAAGAATGGAAGCCCAATTAATCAACATCTTTTCCATCTTGGTAGTCTCAAAAAAATGCACTATCCATATGTTCAAATGTCCTAACATTAGAAATCCCATGAATCTACTCAAGAGTATGATAGAATTTCCAATATCTTCTTTCATGTAGCCTCTTGTCATATCCACTTTATCTACTTTTCACCCTAAAGGATTTTTCTCGATATGTTAATCTGATGAATTGATCTAGCCTCAGAAGATGGAACACCTTCTCTATGTTATTAGGTCAAAGATCCAAGATGATCTCTCCAGTTATGCTCTTGATGACCCTTTCTTTAGGAACATAGTTTTTGGTGAGTGCCATAATCAGTTCTAAAGATTGCACTAATACTAGATATGATGCTACACTGACAAGTCCTGAATAGATCATAGTAGATATCATCAAAGACCTTTCTATTAGATTGCTACACAATGCCAAGAATGCACTCAAGTCTGTGTGACCAAGTTCAATGTCTTGAATCCCTGAATAATCATCTTGAAAGAACGACTTTGTCGGAACACCTTGAAACTTGAACTATGAGCTTAGGGACCATCTTTGCAATAAGGGAGGACAATGAAGATGACATTAAATCTACATAAAAATAATGTCCATTAGTCTAGAGTGGAAGAGAAATCAATAAAAACTAACCCTAATACTGATATGAACAAAACCTAAAAACCTAATTGCTCAAAAACATCTTTAAAACCTAATTTTACCCCTAGAATGCAAAAAAAATTGACACCTAATGCACCTCTTAGGTGCACTAGGTATGCATAATCCTTGTTTAAACATTGATATATGGGGTCCATAGTAGTGCATCTCATGGGGTGCCTTGATGGACACCTTATGATACAATTAGCACAAAAAGGGAATTTTTTATTTAAGGGTGTGCAATAGTGCACCTAATTAGGTGCACTACTACACACCTTTGATTGGTGTTTTGTTACATTTTTTAAGGGTAAAAACTACAAAGTTGTGTCACCTTTTAGGCTAACTTATCAGAACAACTGAATTTGAGTATTTCTATCCAAAAATCAATTTTTTTCAAACACATGATCTAGATAAATTCATTCTAGATAAGTTATATATGGTCTTACACTTTTCCAATTTGAAATGTCTATTAAATGCATGATTTATACTAGTTTGTATCCAATTACTAAAGAAATATAATTATTTCAAAAAATTAACATTTCAATAACTCTTACAATTTTTCATGATATTTTTTTAGTAACATACAAACACCATTTTATAGAGCTCAAAGTCAAGAATATTCTCATATAGAGTTTATAGTGTTTTTATTAGATATAGTATATTGTAATTAAAAAATTCTACAAGAACTTATCTAGAAATTCAAAAAGATGTTAGTTTTGAGAAAGAAAAAAATATTAAACCATATTTAAAAAAATTAAAAATTATATGACATTCTAGAGGAGAGAGTCCTCTTCAAGAGTGTGTAGTATTTCTTTTGGTTAGAATAGACTTTTTTTCAAAAGTGTGGTGGGACATGAAAACTATTGATTTTAGGTGAGTTGAATTTTGAATCATTATAATAGAGACAAGATAGGTCTAAAGTAAATTTTTATATTTAATTGTTCTAGCTATATATGTTATATATAACATAGTTGGAGCTCAAGTAGAAATAAGTTTATCTCCATATAGTTTTAAGGTGGGAACTAAACCCTTAATTTTTAGCATTTTTTCAGCAACTAAAAAAGCATTTATAAAAATTACAAAAATATATCAATTATTATTTCAAATAATTACTAAAAATTATAATTCTAAACTTCCTCCATTTCTACATTTTTCATTAGTTTACTTCATTTTCAAATTCTAAATAATAATACCAATTTTATGTCATTAAAGGTGAACATTTATAGTTTGTTAGCCTTTTACTTTACAAAAGGGTGACATAGGTTTGTGCTTTTACCCTTAAAGTTTTCTTAGACTTTTAGTTTTTTTAAGGTTTTTTGGATTGAGAAAAAGATATGCAGTTGCACACCTACTACACACCTATACTTAGTGTTTATTTATTTTAGTATGAGTGTAGGTGAACGAGCAAAGATGGAGGCACAGTACCATACCTGGTGAGTTTTGCAGGTGCAATCAAAGATGCTCGGAGGAGGAAAAAAGACAAGCGAGGAGGTAAGGGGAGTGCTTGGGTTATATAGACTTAGGACCTAGTGCACACCTTGGTGTTGTGTAGCTGTGTTGATGTGCATGACCAAGGGGTGATGCCTTTTAAAGTGATTTGGTACACAAGTGCAACTAGGGAGGTGCACTGGTGTGCCTTTATCTTGCAAAAAAATGACTTCTCCCCCTAGATTTTTAATTTTTAGAATCTAGGTTTTCTAGTCAAGGCCCAAACTTGACTAGAAAACCTAAATAAAACCCTAAAAATACTCAAACCCTAGACTAGAAATCCAAAAAGCCCAAAAATAAAGTAGGGTGTCCCCATTTCTAGGCAAAATGGAGCATGCATTGTGAAACCACAACAAATAGCCTTGACAAAAAGGAAGAAATGAAAAAATCATTTCTTAATCAACAAAAACTCCTTCAACATGTGTCCAACACCAACTGAATCATGAACATTCCAAGTTTATTTTGAATCACTTTATAGTCAAACCCTCATAATCTCAAATCTCCAAGTTTAATGTGTGTCCAGTGTATTTATTTCCTTTGACATCTTAGAATGTAGTCTATCAAAGAAAATTGATAGCTTGGAAACAATCGTCCACCTCGTCTGATCCATTCATCGAGAATCTTCACAAAAGTTGTTTATCAATCCTTTGTCTATCCAGATGAGAGAATCAGTTCTCATGGCTCTTGGCAGGTTATCACTTTCTTCATTTGAAGTCTTAGATAACCTTTTGAATAATAGCTTCTTATAGCTTGCAATGTCACCATTTTAATTCTTTGAAGAAGTAATTATTTTGATAGTGGATAGCTTATTTTGAGTGCATATCCTCATAGCTAGATTATATTTCTCAAACTTTGTAGAATCCTTCATTCTTAACATCTTTCTTTCTTTTATTATTATTTTCTTTTTGTACCCTGACCATGCTTAGACAGTGTAGTCAAAACATTGGTGTCATTTCTCATATTTGGTCCTTTGTGAACATCCCTTCTATTCCTCTTTTAAGAACATTTGGAAACTCTCATGCCAAACAATGATCTTAACAATTCCTTCAAGAAGACCTTTCTACTTGAACTAGTGGGGTTTGGACTATCCCTTGCTACCTTAAACCTTGGTTCAAAAATACCTTAAGATAATTGATCTTTAAATTTTCAAAGTGTTGAGAACTTGTCAATCTAAAATTATAAATTCAAGACTGAAAGTCCCCTATTACTACAAGTAATAACCATTCCTTAGTTGGTATCAGAAATAAAATCATAACAATGTTTTAACAAAGAAATACCTCTCCCCAAAAATTAGAACCAAAAGAATCGTTAGTAAGATATGTCAAGATAAAATCTTGAGTGCACCTACCCCCTGGACTGATGCAACTTTGAAAAAAAACACACAAATGAAAGAAAACACGCAATC
Source organism: Cupressus sempervirens (assembly GCA_028749045.1). Lineage (NCBI taxonomy): Eukaryota > Viridiplantae > Streptophyta > Pinopsida > Cupressales > Cupressaceae > Cupressus > Cupressus sempervirens. Next base: position 241,726,615 of record CM053792.1, read on the forward strand.
AAAAAGAAACACACTTGCAAAAATAAATTTTTTTTTTTGTGTCTTTTAGGCTTCAAAGTAATGCTTCAAGAATTTCCCATTGACTAGCAATGGAACCAATTCCCTCTCTAAGTAACTCAACCTAAAAGTATTTTCTTCTAGAATTTTTGTGATCTTCAAAGGACCAATTCAGAAGCATCGATACTTAGTGTGGCTACCCGACTTTTCTTTTTCCTTGTCCCATAGTAGATCAAGGTTAGATATTCTAAAAGAATTTATCATGGCCCTCTTGTCAAACCACCTCTTGATGACAGCTTGATGTTTGACCATATGTTCCAAAGCAACTATCGACTTTTCATCCATCTCTAAAAGATTTATCAATCTAATTTGTACTCTGTTAGCATCTTCAACATGCCCACTCATGAATTTGAAAATAGGAATTTTGAGGTTAAGTGGGAATACTGGTTCTTGTCCATAGACAAGAAAATATAGAGATGTCACCAAAGCATTCTTGACCTTGACTTGATCTTTCCATAGAGCACATTTGAGTTTTGTATGCCAATCTTTAGGATTCTCCTTTAACAAACATCTTTTTACTATGATCAAATTCTTATTAGTAGACTCAGCTACACCATTTCCTTGTGGATATTAAATTGAAGAGAACTTGATAATAACCTAATTTTCCAATGCCCACTGTGTTAGGAATACTAATGCAAATCTGATCTTTTATCACACACTAGGGAGAATGACATCCCAAATCTAGTAACAATGTGTCCTTTCAAGAAGTTCATAACCACCTTAGCTATGCAATTTTTGAACATCTTTGCTTCTATCCAATTCGTATAGTAATCAATAGCTATGATAATGAAAGTGTTCCCAGTTGATGATGGTGGGTTCACTAGACCAATAAAATCCAGCCCCCACTTTGCAAAGGGGTGTATTTTGAACACTAGTTGTAATGGCATTGAAAGATGTCTTTCTCTATTAGTAGTAATCTAACATATATGGAAAGTACACACATGTTCAAAAGTATCTTTGAATATCATGGGCTAGAAATCACCCAATCTCAAAATCATATGAGTAGTTGCTTTTGTCAAACCATGCCTTGTACCATACTTATTGTGAAATCGATCCAAAACTTCTTTTACTTCCTCACATCCCAAGAATTTTAAGTAGATCCCTTCATAGTTCCTTTTGTATAATTTTTTGTCATGCAACATGTAGATTTCACACTTCATTTTGAGCCCCCTATGCTGTGAACTATTCATCCAATTGGGGTACTAATTTTGTAAAAGATAGTAAACAATATCCTAGTACCAAACATTTATTATTACACCCTAATCAATATCAACTTGAGATACTACAGTCCTTTTCTAATCTTCAATATTTGTTTCATCATCAAATCTTAATTTATTTTTTTGTCCTTGATCTCGTTATCTACAATCATTTTTTATAATCCTTGGCCTCTTACCAACTTCATGGGTTGAATTTCTAAATCAAATTCTTGAAGGATTGCCATCCATTTCCCTCATCTTTCACTGAGTACATTTTGCATCAATAATGTCTTAACCATTGGATCAGGCACAATCACATATACCATACTCCTTAGTATATAATGGAAGAATTTCTTTACCACTTTAATTAGATCAAAAGACTATTTATTAAGGTTGGAATAATTTAACTTGGAATTTTTCAAAGGGCAACTCATAAAGGCAACGGGCATTTCATCTTCCTTCTCCTTCTTCTATGTTAGAATCCCAACACATGAGTTTTTTGAAGAAAAAGAGTATATTTTGAAAGGTAATCCATAATCTAGACTCACTAGCACTGGGGCCATGGAGATGGCCATTTTGATATCCTCAAATGATTTCTTTATCTTTGGAACCCATTCTATTTTTACTCCCTTTTTGAGTAAATCATTAAGCAAACAAATAATCTCTGCAAATCTGCATATGAATTTTCACACAAAATTTATCTTTTTGAAGAAAGACTTAAGTTCTTTTTGACTGTGAGGAGGTGATAACTTCATAATATCTTCAATTCTATTAGGATCAATGGAGATTTCTTCTTTAGAGATGATATGACCTAGGATTTCTCATTTAGTAACCCCAAATGAACATTTCTTAGGATTGAGTGATATGTCATATTTACAACATCTATTGAATACCTATCTTAAATCAGCAATATGAGTGCTTCGATCCTTTGAAAATATGGTTAAGTCATTCATGTAGATAACTATACACTTTTTTATTAATCCTTTAAAATCTTCGTGCATGGCTCATTGAAATGTAGCCTCTGCATTAATTACCACAAAAGACATTCTTTTGTAAGCAAAAGTTTCCCATTTAGTTGTGAAGGCTGTTTTTATCCTATCTTCCTCATCAACCATTTCTTGATTATATTCGAGTACCCATCCAAGAAAGACATCATCTTTGAACCATTTACAATTTTCCAAACTTCATCTAGAAGGAAAATGGTAATTGTCCTTCTGAGATGCGAGGTTCAGGTTATGAAAATCCATGCAAAGATGAATCTCTCCATTCTTTTTCTATACAGGAACTAAGTTAGCCACCCATGTAAAATGGAAAATGGGGAAGATGATCTTGCCATCAAGAAACTTCTTAACTTTCTTCATTATTAATGGTTCAATGATAGGATTAGTAGGTATTTTCCTTTGACAAAAATGTTTGGCATCTAGTTTCAATGGAATGTCATGTGTAGTAATCTTAGGATCATATGTTTTAGCTCTTCATAGCTCCAAGAAATGAAATCATTGTATTCTTCATTTAATTTGAGCATATCTTCCCTTTCCTACGTGTTTCACATCTTCCCTATCCTTACCATTCTAGGATCTTCATTAGTACCCAAATTGTATGAATCACATTCTTTGATCCCTTTTTGTTGTACCATTCTTCTGTTAATTGTTGATTCATTATGATAAAAAATACCTTGCAATTCAACCATTCCCTTAGGAATAGTGTTGGGTTTTAAATTCAACATACCATCTTCATCTTCAATTTCATCATCCTTAGCTTTGTCATTTGGAGTGTCATCAATCTCTTGCCCTTTAAAGTGGCCATTGCACATGATAAATTCAAGTATGTGTTGATCATCCTGAAAGACTTGAAAGTTTGTAATGTTGTCTGGGATAGATGGAGTAGCAACCAATTCTACTGAAAATAATTTTAGTTTTTTTCTTTCGACTAGTTGTAATGTGTTAGCTGAAATAGCAAGAGCATCTGCTACCATGTTTCTCCTCCTTGGAATTCACTTTATATTCAAAGCTTCAAAATCATTCATTAGAACCCATACTCTTTTCCTATAAGCAAGCAACCTCTTATCATTGTAGGAGTATATTGATTTCACTTGTCTTATAACCAACTAAGAATCTCCCTCAACTATGAGAGCTATGATTCCTTTCTCTAATGCAAAAATAATTCCTCAGATCAATGATTTGCATTCTACAACATTATTAGTACATCTAAACTATAATTGGTATGCTGTGTAGAAAGACTTACCTTTTAGGTTGATCAACTCAATACCTACACCAGCTCTTAGTCTACATTTGGAACCATCAAAGTGAATTGTCCAAATTGGATCTTCTTTGGTGTTTCTAACCTTATGCTTAGTCATCCTTAGATTTTCTTTCACTTGGGCCTAAAATGATTGCTTCTTAAAAATCCATTGTAGTCTTTCGTGACATGGACTTGATGTTTTTCTGTTGTTAATATTTTACATTAGAATTATACAATTTTCTTGTTTGTCTTGAATTTCCCCTATCAATTCTGTAATTTCATCCACTTTGGGCTAAGGATAGATGGCTACTGAAGTCCATCCCTAACCTTTTATGTAACATCTTCTTCTTTGAACTTTGATCATTCTGGGTGGAGGAGAAGACAAACCTTCACCATCTAAAGAGGTATCACAATATGATGCATTTAGATCTTCAATTCCCTCTTCAACCTTTTCCACAGATTTAGATATGTTTATAGGACTTTGATTTTTTGTAGGTTCATCTTTTGGAATGTTATCACTCTTCACTTCCATCATTTGTGTTAATACCTTAGCAACTACTTCTTGGCATAATGAACATTCAAACTCTAAATTGCCAACTTTATGTAACCAAAAAAATCTAGGGAGAAGTAGGATACTGGGGTCATCTTCTTCTCCTCAACATTGTAAATTAGTGACCATGTTGTCTATGAACTATGTTATGATATCATCATTTGGGATTGAGATCTTAGATTTTTAATTTTGATCATTTGATATTTTGGTCTAAGTTGTATCAAAATCCATCACTTTGTAAGAGCCCAAATCTGATTGTAAGAATGCTACTTCATTCATAGCATTGTATTTTGTAATCATTTTTTTTAACTTTGGCTCTACATCTATCTTGATTTAATTGTTCAACCCTTTCTATCGTAACCATAACTTAGTGAAATTCATAGAAAACCATCCTTGTAGGAATTTTTTCCATTCTCTACTAAGTACTAGTCTATATATTTCAAGAATATCAACCACATGTATATCGATAATATCTTGAATCTGGGGGTCAACTATCAACTATATCTAAACATCTTTCAACACACCAATGAATTTCACCTCTATTTTATCCAACTATATCACCATCCAATTAGATGGATGAGGAGTGACTCCCAACCTTTGTGCTATCAATAGTGACATAACATTACAAGAGGCCCCTAAATCAATTAGAAAATTATGAAGATTCCTCCCATATATCTGATGCTAAGCAGAAATGGGGGCATCTCAACCTTGTCTTTAAACATAGTTGACATTACCTCCAAATCATTGACTTATTGAGAAACTATCTTTTGAGGAACAATATTCATATTATGGTATGCCTTTGTATGATCAAGAGTATTCATCAGTGCCTCTTGTTAATGAGGACAATTTTTTAGCATGTCAAACATGGACATGTTGTCATTTATTCATTTCAAATCTTCCACTATGTTGTACTTTTTCAGTAGACCAAGTAGGATTCTTCATGATTGTGGGCACCTTTCCTTGATTCTAATTTTTTTTTCCTCCATACGATGACCTAATTAGTGGCAGATTATTACCCACTCTCAGATTAGGAGGATTTGGTGGTAATGTAGGAGGAATCCCATCTGCCATAGGTTCTTTTCTACTTCATAGATTGTAAGTATTTTGATTGTCATTGCAAAAGGCAAGCATCCTTTTAGGAGTAATGTTTGGTTCCTGACTAAATGGAAAAGATAATTTCTATTAGCCACTTGTTCTAGCCATGTATTTTATGTAGAACCTTAAGAATCTAGTAGCATAGCATTGAACTGTACAAGAGGGACATTGTCATTCACTTGTGAATTTTGAGTCATGTCTTGATTTCCATTGTAGTATGAACCTTCATTGTTAGATGTGTTTTGACCATCGTCATACTGATATCCACATACTGAACATTTTTGTTATTGTTATCTACAAGAATTCTTTCATTATTTGGATGAGTGTTCCATTGTCAATTTTTTCTTTGGAAGCCATTGTTATGATCATGAGGATTGAAATTGTTTCCTGCATTATTATTTCCAACATTATTGTTTTCACAAAAATTCCTTTTGTAGTTTTGACCATAGTTGTTCTTGTAAGGACCAACATTATTCCTTTGAAAGTTGTTATTATATCCTTGCAACAACCTTAAGTGAGTTAGCTCATTGTTCATTTGTGACATTGACTTCTTTATTTGACCAAACTCGAAAGAAAAACTATTGTATTCCTCAGTGGAAGTTGCTACCTTTTTCTCAAAGAAAGTAGCTTTTGCAAGTCCATATCATGGATATGTTAAAGCAGGGTTTTGTGGAATGCGTGCCTATTGTAGTGGAACTAGATTCAAAGGTATGAATTGATTGGGCATCACAGGTGCTCTGACAAGATATGTTGGCATCATTGTAATAGCTTGACCTAGAAGAATCAATCCTCCTCCATTAGGATTGGCTTGCTAAATGAAGGTAATCACTTCTACAAATACTTTGTCCAATGTGTTGATATTTTCTATAGGAAATCTTCTTAGAAAGATAGTGGTAAGATAATCCATAGCATTCAGATAAATCTGAATAGCAACTTCAATAGGTATAGTGTATGGAATTTCCAACTTGTAGTATGCCATATGAAAATGATGGTTGAAGTGAAAAACTATCTCAATTGGGTCCCTTTTGATTGATATGAATTGTTGATGTATTACAACTAGGTTGATGAAGGTTTTGAATTGTTCCAAGAACAATCTTTCAAAAGTATCCCAGTCTCCAATAAATCCAAGTGGTAGATTAATGTACCAATTAAAACAAACTTCCCCCAAAGAGTAGTAGAATAAGTGAAGAACCACATTCTCATTATCAATATTCTTTCAATTAAAAATTTCCTAGAATACCTTGATGTGATCTTCAGTAGTTTTTGTCTCTTGTTAGATGAACCTTGGGAAAAAATTCTTTGGATTCTTAGTAATATCATTGAGTACACTTGTCAAGTTGATTGGTGAGTCTACAACATTTGCAAAAAAGGCCATCGAAGGATTTGGTCGACCGATGGGTGATAGTTGAAGAGGTAGAGCTAAAGGAGATGAAAAAATATTGAATGGGGGTTGTAGAATTCAAGGTAATCCTTTATCACTATGGGGTTCATAGAAATGGGTAAGTTTGAGGAACTTATGTGCACTTGGTGAAGATTTTAAAGCTCGCTAAAATGGGGATTCTAGATTAGGATCTTCTAGTTTGCAACAATTCTGGAAAACTTGCACCTTTATAGACATACACTTTCTTGCAAAATAAGATGCACCTTGGAAGCTAGCACACCTCCACATGTATTGCACTCATAAGCTCAAAAAAATTTCTAAACTTCTAAAAAATGTAGAATTTTTAAGTTTCCAATTTTTTCTTCTATTTTGAATGTTAAGGGCCCTCCTTCTAGCACCACTTCTGTTGAGTTATCATTTTGCACAATGCTTAATAGTAGGAACCCTTTTGAACTCCTCTCTTGAAAAGCCAGTCTGGGATCAACTCCAAGGTTTTTGGCGATCTTGTCACCTGCTAGAATCTGCTCAGTTGAAGATAAATGTATTTGTTCAGAGGGAGGTCTTTGTTGGTTTGAATAATTTGGATAAGATATAGAATCTACTTACTATCTCAAAAGAATAAAACACACAAAAAGAAATATTTGTTTTTATTTTTTTGTTTTCTAATGAATGCAATCTAACAATACAACTATATGAATTCATAAATTAACCAAGTGTTTGTAAAATTAAATAATGAAGATAGGGTAAAAATAAGTTTAAGAAAATAACATGAAAGTAAATTCCTAATGAACATAAACTACAAAAAAAACACATCTGCGAGTTAAGCTTTCGAAAAGATCAGTAGGTAACCAATGAAAGTAGGAGCAACACTTCCTTAATTACACTAATGCAATCATTTATGGGAATTCAATAACCATAAGATGCTTCACTTTTCATCAAATTACAAGGCCACAGAAAGTGCATTCATGTGACATGAAAAACTATGTAGGAATCAAGATGATGATCTCTTCTTGAACTAAGTATTTCAATGGAATTTGTAGACTTGTAGCAAACACCAAAATTAAAATATTTCACAACTAGAACAACACAATAAAACTATTTGCTCAATTACACATCATGAACATACATTCACAAAATATAACACACTTAGGCAAGAATCACTACACTCCAAATCAAGCACCAATATCATATATTATTGCATCAAAACAATGGTGGCTTGGAATACATATTAAATTCCTATATTTATAGGAAATCTTCTCCTCAATTTTTGTTGAGAGTGAGAGATATCTTTATAGAAACATATGCTTCTAAACTAATAAAACAAATCTATTTATGTACAAACTAAGTATCTAACTGGTGCTTAGTAGGAATCTATCCATATTTATATAATTAATTGGATGGATGAGCCTTTACATATCTTAAAACAAAGAAATCATGAGAAAATAAGAAGAATAAAGTCTATAGATGATATAGGAGTCTCTAGACATGCCAATAATAGAAGCTCCATCTTCACTAGGTGTCTATAGGAGTTAAACTACCATCAAAATGCACTTATGATGCATGAAAAGCTCTAAATTTGGAATTAATAGTTAATTGTTAGTGCACCTATGAATTCTTCAAAATATTCTAGAATATCACTAAAAAATGGCACCTACACACATGGAACACCCATGCACGATAGAAGCAAGTTCAAAACATGAAAAATTTCACTAAGTGTCAAAATTGAAAATTTTTTATTCTGGGTTTTGTTCCCCTTTATACTAGAGCTATGTCTAGGTATTTTCCCTTAAATTTATCAATTATATTAGTGACTTGAGCTACATCTAGAAAATCTAAGGCCTCATTCTTGTCCTTAACTTTCTACCTACAGTTGCCCACCTTAATGCGGGTCTACAAAAAATCTTTGAGTTTCACATCCAACTCTAACAATAATTCTTCTATTTTGAATGCTTGTCTAATGTCATTATCATTGGAAGCTTTTTCAAAAGTTTTCTGAAATTTCTCAACTACTACCTCTATAGCTATTAACTTGTCCCTAGAATCATCTTCAAAAATGTCCAAACACACATCACTATAATGTTTCTCTGCCTCCAAAATTTTCTCTTGGGTTTGATCCTTGAGCTTGTGAATTTCCACATGTAATGTTTCCATTACTTTATTTCCATCCACAATTTTTTCTATCCAATCATCAATCTTATCTAACTCTTTTGCCATATAAACTTCCATTAACATCTAATATCTTTAGCCTTTGATTGACTCTAGTGCTTGAAATTCTTTTCCCTAGGTATTTACTTCATCCACCAAACCAAAATCTTGATTCAAAATAGCCACTAGCCTATCTGCATTATCCTCCATATATTGTGGCAACTTGATGCAGAGTAAGCACAAGGAAGCAAAAAAAATCAATCAATCTTCACTCCCAAACCTCCAAAATCCACAAAGTGCTAAGAAAGGGTTTGAATCACTTCCAAATAAGCACTACTTTGATATTACAACTCTTCAATAGGTTCAAAAACCCAACTCTCCAATCAAGACATAAATCCAACTTCTCCCTACTTGGATTAAGAATGGCCTACTACCCTCAACTTGGTTAAAGTGGGTTTTTGGTGTTCCCAACCTTCCTAACACAAATGATGGCTTGAAGAAACTTCAACATGACCCAAACAAGAAAAATCAATGATTATATCCATTGCTAACAACCCACAAAAAAAAGGCAACATTTGACCTAGTAGGAAATTAGGCCTTCTAGTTCAATTTTTCAACAATAATTCAAAAGACTTCCAAAGAATCTAGAAAAAAAAGTATAGTTTTAGGTAACCTTTTCCAAGCATTAAAAGACTCCAAAGTTTTAAAGCTTCACTCCATTCCAGCATACCTTAACCCCAACTATGCACTCAAGCCTAATTAGTAACTTTAGGCATGGTCTACAAGGAAATGGCCAAGAGATGGGTTCATGGAATCAAACCACCAACTTTAGAGTATTCTCCTGATCCAAAAAAATATGTTCTACCTTTGCACCAAGTCTCCAACTTTCTTCCTTCACATTACTTCATCAAATTGCATAAAATTTAGTCTAATACATAACAAATATTAGACCTAGAGCTTGCTCCCAAAAACATCTGTTGCAACGTCCTACTTCAAGGGTTTAGGAATATGAAAGTACATCACCATAAATTGCTCCATACCCGTTTGGAACAAATTCCAATAGTGGGATCTCAAGTTAGGGCCATTTCTTTGGCCAAACCCTAATTTGAGGGTTTCATAGGGCAGTGATCAAGAAAATTCAATATCTTGAGTTTTCTAATTGGTAGAAACTTGAAACCAAAGCCAATATTTCAAAAATTATTAGCGCTAACTAACCAATGCAAAAAAATTAACTTCCCAATCATGAAAGGCAATACTGTATGGAAAAATAAGAGAAATCCATCCTAAAACAACAGATTCTTATTGATTTCAAAGAGCAATTACAATGTTTCTTCATCTTACTTCTCCCTTCGGGTGTCTAGAGCCTTTATAGGCTATTCCAAGTGGGTAGAACCACCCCATGGTAGTTTTAGCCATTGGGGATGGGTTTTTGAAAAAGTTGTCAAAATATTGCAAAAGTTGCATTATTTTCCATTTTAACAAACCTTCTTCCTAATTCAATTCCAACCATTCCTAAATGTTTTTCTAAGGTTAAAAACACCTAAAAAAATAAAACAAACCAAAGTTCCACCTTTTTGGACCAAATGATGCCCAAGTTTATCTTAACACCTTGGGGTCTTGTATCCATTACATGGGCGGATGGCCTTAAGGAGATCTCTTAATCAATCCTAAGGCCTTATTACATTGAACAAAAAACATTTTGATTAGGTGCTCTAAAGCATAACTTTAGATTTCTTTGTGTAATATGTACACCTTTTTCCTCAAAACTTTCTTTCCATTGCTGACAAGTTTTTAATAATGGGTCTAACTATATTGTACCCTTATCCCTTCTCTCTACTGTTGTGTTCAAGGTTTCCTTGGGATTTTCATGATCTAAGGGACCAAAAACTTCACTTAAATACCCTTTTAGGATCTCATTTTGTCTCTAAAGTGTTATCAATTCTACCCCATCCTATTCCAAGAGCCTAAACACTTCTTTAATTCTCATTATGACCTTCAGCTTAGTAGCATCCAACATGGCTTTCCCAAGCATGACCTCCCTAATATAATAATCTCTTGGAGTCAATTATTCAACATATATATGTAAAGGAGGGATAGCCACTTGAGAAAATAAGTCTTGGTTCTAATCCTTTGGTAGTGACTCAGGTTTCCTTAGAACTTTAGTTAATTTCATCCTATCCTCTTCCTCAGTGGTAAATTTCTTCCTTTTGTTTATACTAACCTCTTTCCTCAAACATCTTTGCACATGCACTATCGATGATTTTCCTTTTGAGGATTAAGGTGTTTTATTGGCTATTCTCTTTCCCTTATCTCCCCTTTCTAGAGTCCTCTCTTTTTGTAAGAGATCTACACTGAGAGTCTCTATGTCTGTGGAGTCCATAGTCCTTACCTCTATGTCTTGGAAAGCTTGTTGAGGCTACTCACATATTTCCCCTTCCTCTGACACTTCATCGGTAGGTATTTGTTGTCGCTCTTCCTCCAACTCTACTTGGACTTTTCCTTCTTCATTTTTTGGAGGGAGAGGGGTAGCTAATCTTTTATCTACAAAAAATGTGACCTGAATAGGCTATGGTGGAGCTACTTCAGGCTCTTGTGGCTCAGGTGGCAACTGACTCTAATCCTTCTATTGAGGTTGATTAGTTTGAGTAACTTTGATTTTGTCTCCCACCAATTCATTGTCCAGTGACATAAAATCAAAATCTAATATATTGAAGACATCAGTCCCATCAACATCTTGCTCATCTATCCATTATTGCATTTGATTCTTAGAGGTTGTAGACTGAATGGATTTCTCAAGAATGGATGGCAACATGATTGTGGAGTTTCTTCTCCATTCTAATTTTGTGACTTGAGAAAGATGGGTTGTCTAGTTCAAAGGAAGGTTATCATATTTGTTCTCATCATCCTCTTCTTCCTCTCCTTTTTCTAGGATAGCATCTGAGATTGATGGGAAATGAATCACTCTCATAATGACCTTTTGTCTCCTCTTGACCAGATTCTTAATCTTTCTTCTCTTAGGAGTGGAGGGGGAGACTTGCACCTCTTATTGAGGTGGATACACCTCTTGTACTTTTATTTCAGCTTCTCCCTGGCCTTGTTCAACTAGTAGCACTTGAGGATTGTTTTGGGCTTGTGTGAATTCCACATTCTCTAACCCTTGTACATTTTCTTCCCATGGCTATGGAGGTTCTTGAGTTGCTTCCTCTACTGGCTCGGCTTGTTGTGGTGAAGTTATCTTCCTCTTTTCATTACCTTTCTAAGCCCTATAATATTCAACTTGTCTATCAAGTTGATGTACTATTTCTAGCATCATAGGGGATTGAGCTATAAGTGTGGGTACTACAACCTTAGCTCCTTGACCATTTTTTGGGTGGGCTTAGGCATGAAAAATTATTTCTTGAGGAATTGGATCAAGTTTGAAAGGTCTCTTAATCCAATCCTTTGTCAGTTTGATAATGTGTCTAGCCCTATGATTAATGTCTAATTTTTCTTCCTTATCAACCTTAACATTCATGATAGGTTAGTCACCAATCTTGTCTCTATTGAAAATGGATTGAGAACATCCTTCATATCCTAGTACATGATCTCCAAAGGGATCTTTAGTTTTAAGGCATTGCTTTCCAAATAGAGAGTCATCCTACAATATGTTGGTCTAACTTTTTGTGCAACAAAAGTTTTTGTTAAATTGTAGAAAAGTCAAAAATTTTATTTCTAAGTGAAACATAGGGTTTCTAGATAATCCATCCATAAAGAAAAAAACTCATGAAAACCCTATGTTCTCTTTGTTCATAAACTGCCAGGCGCAAAACTTTTGAATTTTCAAGTGAGACGAATATTCTGTCCCCTTTATTTTTTGTTCCCCCGAGATCCCCTTTTTTCTCAATCTTTCCAACTGTCAGATCCAAGTAGATCTACTGCTTTTGTTACCTCGCTATGAAGAATTGCATGCTTTTTAAGCCATGCAAGGTAGTGAGTGCTGAGTATTTTATGAGGCAGGACTGCAAAGTGAAGATACGGTGGTCAGAGATTTGTTTTCTGAATGATTTATTATGCAGGTACACGTTGCAACTACCATCCAAATAGGGAAGGGGACCCAGTAGAATATCTGAAAATAGAGCCAAAATGATGATTTTTTCGACACTTTGTCACTTCGCTATCAGAAAAATTAGACACTTCGCCGTTAGTGAAGTAGCGAGGCCATGAAAACTGAAGGGGCAGTGACGTTGCATTTTGCCGGTACCATGACTACACCAGGTGGCATGACAAGTCATAAATGCCATTGTTAGAAGCAGTTTAAATAACAGTAATAATTATCTTCTGCCCCTTGCATTTTTCAGTACAAAATTCATTAAAAATGTCAGATCTCACTACCTCGCTATCAGAAAAATTAGATACTTCACCATTAGCAAAGTAGCGAGGCCTCATGAAATTTGAAGATCAGTAGCACCTTTGGTGACATGGAAAGATAATTAGGACTACAGTAAATTTTTGACAGGCGCCAACTATGCATAGATCCATTTTCCATTAATGCCTTTTTGACCAAATGTACAAAGAGATCCTGAACATCATCTTGGAATGGAATCAACAGAGCTCGCTACCTCGCTATGCAAAATTGCATGCTTTTTTAAGCCATGCGACATAGCGAATATGAATCTGAAGACCCTGTGTAGTTTCCTCACCCTTGATTGAGTATGTGATCAACGGCTGTCATCTTATCGCTATGAAGAGTTGCAAGGGAGATAATTATAGTGACATAGTGAATAGGGCCCACCACCTTCTTTCTGAGTAAACCCAATAGCATATCATTTGATTGATTCCAAATCAGATCGACGATTGTTGCTGCTTCACTATGGAAAGATGCTTGTTTTTTATGCATAATGAAGTAGCGACATGCTGACATGTGTCCTCAAATGTCAATGGGTCCAGATACAAGTGCCATCAAGGAAAGAATGATATACGTGGTAAGTTCTCATTGGGTGAATTGACTGACATGTCAAATGCAACTCCTAGTTTTTCTCTCCGTATCACATGATCGTAGGATCTTTGAAGATCGACGGTGTAGTTTTAAACACAGAATGTAGTGCCACTCCTTGTATTAATTAGACATGAAAGCATCGTCCATGAGAAAAAATAGAGTATAATATAGAGAGATTTCATCAGTTTCATCTTACGCGAGCAAAGATTTGAAGCCATTCTTGTGCATAAGCAATTACTGAAGGAAAGTGTGCCAAAGCCTGGTAGAAATTGTGAAGTTTTCTGTTCACGGAAAGTTTGCAGAAATACAGAGGAAAAAAAAGACAAAATTCAAATAAGTAATACTTCCATAATCCTCGTAGGCTTTTCATTTCTATGAAAAATAAGTCCAAGATGCCTCCGAAGAAGGGATTTTTAGGTGCAGTAAATTATTTGGATAGGAATGTGTATGATGATTTTCTTGAGTTGCTTCCTAAGTCTACTGTAGAGACAACTCAAGTTAAGAGGTTAACCTCATTGAACCCTAAGATAAGGATAGCTAATGGACTGTATGATAAGGGTAATTGGGTTCAGGATGCTCAGACTTCTCAAATTGGTTTGAGTCTGTTCAAAAAATGGTTCGCAGAAAGGAAATTATATGCCCCTCATGCCAATATATGGAATTTTGATCTTGGGAAGCTTGTTGTTCCCAGTGTGTTTATGGATTATGACTTGCTTGAAACTGTAGCGAAAAGCTATGATCTAGCCACTAAGGTAGTGAGAAGAATGGATGGTGAGGTTTTAATTACCATTAGTCCAGAAGAAATTAGGAAGGTTTTCAGTCTGGGACCTCTCACCATGTATCATGTGCCCATTAATTTGATAGAGTTAGAAAAAGAATATATGTCCAAAAGGGATATAGTTAGACAAGGTGCATTGAAAGCCCACATAGGAAAAATTGGAAACCTACCAACAATAATATCATCTTCTAAAGAACCTTTCAAGAAATCATGCTTTAATGCCAGGGCAGTAGAAATATACAGGACCCTGTGCAGAGTCTTCAAAGAGGGTGAAGAAGACTTTATTCCAATGAGCTTCATGTATATGATCACCCAAATCTCTTCTTTCGGTGTAGAAATATTTTTTGATTTTGCATCTTACTTGGCTAATGAAATTCACAATGGATTGGTGGGGATTGCAAAGGGCAAGGTGGAAAAGGTTTGGGGTCAGTATCCCTATTGATGCATATGTTTCTTTTTAAAGGGGTTACATATTTCGATAACAAAATGGTTTTAAATAAGGAACAAGAAGGGGAGGCACTACCAGTTCAATTATGGAGTGCAAACATGACTTGGGAAGCAGAAAATGCTGGTTTTGTTAGATTTGATAGGCACTTTGCTTCTAAACTAAGATGCCTCATATTAAGTAACAATCACCCCCAAAGTTAATACTGAGGACACAGAAACACCCCAAGCTGTAGTAAATTTATAGATAACTGAAGACAATACATCACTTTCAAACCTCATGGCTACTTACTCTGAGGATGAAGAATAATTATAGAATCAGGTCCTATCTTCTTGTTAAAACAAATGAGAAGTATAATAGAAAGGGACCCACCCAGGATGTTTTGATGTGTTAGCTTCTATGTTGTTTGTTTTTGTCTTTTACTACAGACACTCGTCAGTATCTTTTAAAGGACACGTGTCACTCTCTTTAGCCCTAAGCTTGTTGCATCTCATACTATTTAAGTGAGATCCCAAGGCTAAAGAAGGGTCCGAATTCTTTTTCTTCTAAGTATTGTGCTTAGTCTAGTTTTTGGTCCAAATTTTGAAGGCAAGTTTGTAATGTGTTTCTCTATCAAATTTTTTGAAAATACATGAAGATAGAATGAACTGTGTTTATTTCTGAAGGCTATTCTGAGTTTATTGTAAAAGATGTACCATTTTCAAAGGAAATGAATACAAACTATGAACTGTCCCCATATCAGTTCTTTCTGAATTTTTTCTCCTACTCAATACTTAGGTACCTTGATGTTGTATGAGTAAAAGCTTGTACAATTGAATGCAATCTAGTTAGGTTGTATATCCATCTATCATTGTATTAATTCAATGGATTAAGTAAAAGCTTTGATGAATGTGATAAGATTCTTTAAGTATTGAAAAGGATTTTGAATGATAAGTTCTGATAAGAATTGCTGATACAATTTGTTGTAAGGCAACAAATTAGATCTTAGATTTTGCTATAGACTCTGAAACCCTAATGGATTAGGCACTGATCAAGTTATTTCAGCTGAAAGAGAAGTATCTTACAAATGGTTGTTCAAATGCATCATCAAATCAAATTTTACTTTTATTTCCTGTAGATCTTCAAAGTTGGCCAGCACTTGTTTGCATGAAATCTTTTTAGCTTCAGTTAGCCATTGTTGTTGAAATCGTCTGTAGATCTATAGAAGATTTCTTGGCCATATCTGTTTATGGGATGTGTTTGGAAAGTTAGTAAGAATTATGTATACATTTGAGGATTTTGAAATGAGAATTAGAATGAAACTAAGAATAATCCTCATACAATAGTTTCATATTTGAACCATCCCTGGGTATACCCACCCTGGTTGTGCAGAGCCAAAAGAGTAGAAAACCATTTGTGATTTTGTTGAAGTTGGGTCCAAATACCTTACATATGCAATTGTTGATAAGAATAGGCTAGTCTTTAGATTGTGTATGTACTGTCATTCTGGTATTAAGCTTTTTGTTGCTTAGTAGTTTTAGTACCATTTAAAACACCAACAAAATGATGACTCTACTGGGGAGTTGTCCAACACCTCTGTGAAAAGTACTGCAGTTTCTTTGGTCCTGCTGTGTACATGTGTTTCATGTGATCTATGTCTTGCCCGTGGTTATAGGGGAATCTTTTAGTGTCAAACCTTGAGAATTTTAAAAAAGATAGAGCCCAAGTACCATTGCTACACACTGACGTACCCAGCCTATCCAAGTGTCTTATCTAAACAAGCAAGAGTTGCAGTCTTACGACATCAGTGATTGGTCTGTCTGTGCCATATATTTTTGTTCCTAATTGTGTGTCAGTTTCTTTTGGTCAGCTAAAAGTGTCATTATATATTGTCCCAAACTAGGGTGGTGACTCAGTCAAGGTTTTGAAGCTAGTGCTTATTGAAATAAAAAGATAAATATGGCTGACAAGAGGAAAAATACAAGAGCTTACATGAGAGCCAATACCAATGTATCAATGTATACTGATTTACCCCAAGGTGGTAGGAAGAACCAAAATAAGAAAAAGACAGATCCAAATCCTACTTGGAAACCCAGAGGTAATGCATCCATCAATTCCCATTATCAACCAGTAATAGGAAGAGAGTCTTCTTTGCTTAGCTTAGAATCTGAAACTACAAGACTCTTAGGAGGCATTTTCAGTACCCCTTTACCAGATGAGAGAGTTTTTCAAGATAAGGACGTGTCTACAATGGGAGTTGCTTCATTAAGATCAGATCCTGTAGCTGATATAAATTATAGGCTAGGATTTAGGAGTTCATCTGATAATCTTTTTAATCCCAGAGTAGCCCCATATGTAGAACCAAACCTTATAGATCTAAATGACCCTGCTGATTCCAAGGAAACTTCTACAGATCCTAAAGAAGTGCACTCTGAGATAGAATTTTTGATGAAATGGATTGCTGAGGAAGAAGCTAAACACATTCATCTTGAAAAAGAGAAGGAGCAAGCCACCTTAGATGCCATAATAGAAAGAGATACTCTATTAAGAAGGATGGCTGCTTTGAAAGAGCAAAATAAAAAATTAGAAGAGAATACCACAACTCTCCATAAGGATGTTTTTGGAGATATTGATAATCTGAGAGCTAAAGTGCAAGAACAGGAGAAACACCTAAATCGAAGGCAAGAACCAGTTATTGCTCAAGTTCAAGCCTATAAACCTATTCAAGTTGATTCTATAGAACCCACTACAAAAGCTCTAGATAAAGGGAAAGGCAAGGCTATAGGAATCCAAATAAATGAGCCTCAAGCTATACCAATAAAACCTATACAACCCTCCATGTCAAAGTTAGATCTAGATCTTGAGAAGGCTCAAAAAGAGAGGGAAGATCTTGCAAAAGAACTTCAGAAGGTTGAAAATGAAGCTCAAGCTGCAAAAACTAGAAGGAAAATCCAATTCATAAAGTCTAATTCCGCATTGGCTTCATGGCCCAATTTGTCTATCCCACCTGCAAATCCTGCACCAATTAGTGCTCCCACAATTTCAACCCAGGGAATACCCCAATCTGCCCCTACCTCATCCCCAAATATTGGCACCCAAGTCCCATTTGTCCCACCACAATAGTCCCAAGCTGCTCCCCTCAGTCAAGCTAATATAGCTAGCACCTCAAATGTTCCTGGTTTCCAGAAGAATCCTATATACCTAGAAAAGTACAAACAAATATCATATGTTGGTATTCCTGGTGCCCCCCATCCCATATCATTTGATTTAAGGGATAAAGTGGTTAAGTTTTTTGGAAATAATGCTGTTACTAGTGAAGAAAATTTGAGGACTTTCATTGACATGTTGAATGATTATGAAGTTGAGCACGAAGACATGGTAATGAAATTGTTTGTGCATTCATTAACAGAGGATGCAAGGGATTGGTTCAGGAGGTTTCCTGATGACAGTATTACCTCATGGAGTGATATGGAAAAGTTGTTTAAAGAGCAGTATGGGGACAATACCAATGCGAGAATCATGTTAAACGAGTTCAACAATATCAAGAAGAATCCAAATGAGTCCACATTTGATTTCAATGTGAGATTCCAAAAGGGTATGTACAAACTTTTTCAATTCATGAGGTTAAATGAAGATGTCTGTCTCACAACCTATTTCAATGCTTTTGATAGCAAAATGGCTTATCAATTGAGGGATAAAGATTCTAAAACCTTGAGAGATGCCTATAGAGTTGCAGTAAATATAGAGAATAATAGAAAGGCATCTGGAAAACTAGGTAGGAGGGATGATCCTAAACTTTTTAACTCTAAGAACAATAATAAAAGGGAGGGTGACAGAACCCCTATAGGAAAAAAGCCCGAAGAACCCACTATAGGCCAGGTTTTAGAAATGCTCAAGAAGATGAATCCCACTAGTTTCAATAAGCCAAATGTTGCTGAAAGACCCCCTGTGAATAACAACAACTTCAATAGATAGCCTAGGATGCAGAATTATCCTTATACCACTCAGTGGAAAGATGGTAAACCAGTTCCTAACTGGACCCAAAATGTGAAGGACAAGGGTACTCCAGACCCCCCACAAAAGAACATTGTAAATATGAATGATGATGTACCATGGTGCATTATATGCCAATCACCTCATTCTGTTGATTATTGTGCTATTGCTCAGTCATTTGCCCAAGCCCAAGGAGTGCAAGTTGAAGAAGAAACTGAAGATAAAAGCCATGATGATATAAGCTACAATATGGTGAGCATGTATGATGATTTGATAGATTCTGATTCAGAAGAGCCTGAAAAATGATGTTACTAGCTAAAGAATTGCTTACCAGCTACATCATTAGCAAGTACTCTCAGATGATGAAGGGTATGATGCAGATAAGGTATGTAGTACATTTTTTGATGTGGGTCTCACAAGTCTAAGAATGCCCTCCAAGGAGGAAATTGACAAAATTACAGCCAAAATGATTTCACAAGTTCATAGCAATTATAATTTGAGAAATAGACTAATAAAAAATGATGCTGGAAAACCATCTAGTGTCTTCATCAAGGAAATCACTCATAAGATAAATGATCAAGACAAGAAAGTCCATGTAGATGTGCCTAAAATCAAGGAGAACAAGGGTAAGAAATGGGAACCAAAGAAGAAGGTTCAATTTCAGATAAGTGAAGCAACAAAACTAGTTGTGCAACCAAAGAAATCAGAACTAAATGTTGTAAAGCAAAATGCGGTGCCTACTGCTCAAAAGACTCTGACTCCAGGTACTATTGTAAAACCTACTATGGTTGAACCTGTTGATATGATATCCATGTTATCTCAAATTACTGTAAAAGTGCCCCTGTCTGAACTTTTTAGAATTGAAGAACATAAGAATAAGGCTTTGTCATGGTTGGGTGGAACAGCAAACAATAATATTATTGTTGACCAAACTATGCCCCAACAGACCCCATTAGTAATAGAGGATAGTGGTATCATATCCCAAATTCCTCAAATGTTTCTAGATGATTCCTCAGTCTAATCATAAAAGGGAAGACCCTAAAAAATTGCATGATAGACTCAGGAGCTTCCAACACTATAATGTCTTTCAAGGTAATGGAAGCCTTAGTATTGAAGGTAGATACCAAGCAAGGAAGATGCAGAGGGATGGATGCTAGAGAAGTCCCAGTCATAGGTACTATAAATGCCCTACCATTCAAATTGGCTGCATATCCTAAAGTAGAATTAACCATGTCTATCCTTGTGGTAGATATACCTCCATATTACAGAATATTACTCTCCAAAAAATGGAGTGCTGCCATGGGGGGAAGCCTACAATGTGATCTAACTTATGCCACTTTTCATATAGGGGACAAAGCTATTAGGGTAAATAGGGAACCAAGGGTTAACCACATCTTAGGTGAAGAAATTGACAAAGATACCACTTGTTTCCTAGATACTAGGATTAATGCTTTCAGGGCTGAATTAATTATTCAGGAAGTTGAAAATTTACCTGCTATCATCGAGAATGAGGTTGAATGTTGCATGAATTCACCAAAATTATGGAAAATGTTCTTTGATGGGGCTAGTTCTAAAGAGGGTGTAGGGGCAAGTGTAGTCTTTGTGTCCCCTGAAAATAATACTTTTAGGTATTCATTCACCTTGAAGTTTTCCTGCACTAATAATATTGCAGAGTATGAAGCATTGCTGCTAGTGCTCAAAATTTCCATACATCATAAGATTAAGAAATTATATGTCATAGGGGATTCTAAACTAATTATCTCTCAGATCAAAGGAACCTATTCATCAAAAAATAGGAGACTGAAACAATATAGAAATGCAGTCTGGGATCAGATAGAATTCTTTGGTGCATTTGGGATCGCATGGAGAGATAGAACACAAAATAAGATGGCTGATCTGTTGGAAAATGTAGCCATCAAGCCAAAAGAAATATCATTTGCAGAAATCTCCCAAATCAAGGTGCAAAACAGGCCTTCCATACCTAACAACATTGAAAATTGGCAAGTTTTTGAAGATGACAAGGATATTACAATTTTTTTTTTAAATGAAGACAAGTATCACAGTCAGGAGATGGATTGTAGTGGACTGATTGAAACCATAAATGGGAAGGAAACCATTTTTGGTCAAGAAATAATGCAATTAAAAACAAATAAGATGCCAAAGGGGTTAGTAGTCTTGGAAAATATTTTTGATAATCAAGACAGAGTAAAATCTAGAGTAAATGACCCCAAACCCCAGGAGTTAGAAGAAATAAACTTGGGTACTGATGAAGTTCCTAAAAGGGTTTATATTGGCCAACATTTGCCTGTTGAAATTAGGAAAACATTGATTGACCTACTTAGAAAATATAGACATGTTTTTACTTGGTCATATGATGACCTTAAGGCTTACAGGGAGGATCTTTTCCAGCATGTCATACCATTGAAGGAAAATGTAAGACCATTTAGGCAAAAACAGAGACCAATCAATCCTACCCTTGCCCCAAAAATGCAAGAAGAACTGACAAAACTGAGAGATGGTGGAATAATCAAACCAATCAGGCATTCCACCTGGGTTTCAAACCTGGTTCCTGTTAGGAAGAAGAATGGAGATATTAGGCTTTGTGTTGATTTTAGAAATTTAAACATTGCATCTCTGAAGGACAATTATGGCTTACCTAATATGGAAG
This sequence comes from Cupressus sempervirens, assembly GCA_028749045.1. Lineage (NCBI taxonomy): Eukaryota > Viridiplantae > Streptophyta > Pinopsida > Cupressales > Cupressaceae > Cupressus > Cupressus sempervirens. The sequence goes on from CM053792.1 coordinate 241,748,118, forward strand.
CCATGTTACAACAAGTGACTGGCTCTGAATTGATGTCAATGATGGATGGCTTTTCTGGATATAATCAAGTTCTAGTAAAAGAAAGTGAACAGTTCAAGACAGCCTTCACAACCCCTTGGGGAACATATGTGTATGTGAGGATGCCTTTTGGCTTGATTAATGCATGAGCTACTTTCCAAAGAGCCATGGATGTAGCATTTCATGAGTATATTGACAAATTTATGGTTGTGTACTAGGATGATCTTACAGCATATTCTAACAAGGCTGAAGATCACTGCAAACCCTTGAAAAAAATCTTTATAAAAGCCCTGGAATATGGGGTATCTTTAAACCCAAAGAAATGCACATTTGGGGTCACAGAAGGAAAGTTATTAGGACACATAGTGTCTAAGGATGGGATAAAAATAGATCCTGAGAGGGTAGTAGCTATTGACAAAGTGCCCAAACCAAAAAATGTGAAAGGAATTTAGTCCTTTTTTGGCCAGGTCAATTTTCTGAGGAGATTTGTTACCAATTTTGCTGAAATCAGTAGACCCATCTCAAAGATGCTCAAGAAATGAGCTGTTATAGATTGGAATGGTGAACCCTCACAAGCATTCCAAGATATAAAAACTACAATAAAGAATGCTCCAGTATTGAGGACCCCAGATTATGCAAAGCCCATGCATATTTTCTCTTTTGCATCATTCCATACTGTAGCTGCAGTCTTGTTACAGAAAAATCAAGAAGGATATGAGCATCCTATTGCATTTTTCAGCAAGTCACTACAGCCTGCTGAATTGAAGTATGAGATAAATGAAAAGCAAGCATATGCTTTGGTAAAAGTTGTAAAAGCTTTCAGAAGTTACTTGGTAGGTGCTACTATTATCGCTTTTGTACCTAGTGCTGCAATCAAGGATATATTCTCTCAACAGGAAGTTTCAGGCAGGAGATGTAGGTGGATCAATAGAATCCAGGAATTTAATATTGGTATACAAATAAAAAAATTAGTAAGAGGTCAAGGTTTGGCCAAACTCTTGGCTGAAACTAATCTAGAGGCAAATTAGATAAATCTGGTAAATGATGATCTCAGAACTGACTTATGTGACATGGACCCATGTGATTGGTACACCAATTTCATATATTATTTGCAACATATGGAAGCTCCTCCCCATCTTCCTGACAATGAAAAAAGGAATACTAAATTGCAAGCCATCAGGTACATAATTGTCCAAAATAACTTATGGTGGAGAAATTTTGAGGGAATCCTGTCGAAGTGTGTGGATAAAGAAAAGGTAGAAGAGAATTTGAAAGAAATGCATGCTGGAGTATGTGGAGGACACTACATGCCCAAAACTACTGCACATAAGATAATGAGGGCTAGATTCTGGTGGCCTTCTCTGTTCAAGGATGCTCAAGTTATGGTCAAAAAATGTGATCCTTGTCAGAGGTTTGCTGGAAAGCTGAAATTCTCAGGAAATACTCCATTAAAGCTAGTTGAGACTCAAACACCTTTTCAACAATGGGGTCTGGACTTCATAGGAGAGATTTTCCCCAAGTCTAGCATTGGCTATTCTTGGATTATGGTTGCTACTGATTACTTTACAAAGTGGGTAGAGGCTATCCCCACAAGAAATGTGACAAGTAAGGTGGTAAATAATTTCCTATTGAATAACATTATTTCTAGATTTGGATGTCCACAGAGAATTGTCACAGATAATTCTATGTGTTTCAGATCTGAGGAGTTCATCAAATTTTGTGATAAATATGGAATGACAAGATCATCATCTGCTCCATATCATTCACAAGGGAATGGACAAGCCGAGTCCACAAATAAGAGCCTGTTGAAGGTCATTAAGAGAACCTTGGATGATAATAAAAAGGCATGGGATTCCAAGTTACAGTTGGCAATATGGGCTGACAGAGTAACTATAAAGAAAGCAATTGGTTTAGCTCCATTTGATTTAGTGTACGAAATTCAAGCCAGAATGCCTCAGAACAACTTGATGGGACTATACAATTACATCCAGTTATATGATGAAGATACTACAGATGAAATGCAAGAAAGAATGGATGAATTGGTAGGATTGACCGAAACTAGAAGAGAAGCATCTTTGAGGAACCAAAAGTTGCAATTGCAAGTCAAAACACTTTATGACAAAAGAACTGTAAGCAGAAAATTTGAAAATGGAGACCTAGTCTTGATGTGGAATGCCAGAATTGAAGATAAAGGAAAACATGGCAAATTTGATCCTATTTGGTTAGGCCCATGTCTCATTGAGAATACTTGCGGTGAAGATTCTTATATAATCAAAGATATATCTGACAATATTCTTGAATTTCCAGTTCATGGACAGTTCTTGAAGAGGTATTTTTCTTGAAAAATACTTATTTTCTTCCATGAACAGTAGTTTTAGGGTTCCTGTCGTTTTGCTTTCTCTATAAATCCTTGTAAGTATCCTTGTGCAGTTTGGTTCCTTGTTTTTTGTGTGTTTCTTTGTGCTCTCTGAAGAAGTTGTCATCTTGCCAAATGTGAGGTCTGCTCTCCCATAGATTCTGAATTCTTGCATAGACTTAAGTAGTCTATCATCCCTAGACAGAGCCACTGTTGGTCTGACTTTTTGTGTAACAGAAGTTTTTGTTAAATTGTAGAAAAGTCAGAATTTTTATTTCTAAGTGAAACATAGGGTTTCTAGATAATCCATCCATAAAGAAAAAAACTCATGAAAACCCTATGTTCTCTCTGTTCATAAACTGTCGGGCGCGAAACTTTTGAATTTTCAAGTGAGACAAATATTCTATCCCGTTTATTTTTTGTTCCCCCGAGATCCCCTTTTTTCTCAATCTTTCCAGCCGTCAGATCCAAGCAGATCTACCACTGTCGTTACCTTGCTATGAAGAATTGCATGCTTTTTAAGGCATGCGAGGTAGCGAGTGCTGAGTATTTTACGAGGTGAGACTGCAAAGTGAAGATACGGTGGTCTGATATTTGTTTTCTAAATGATTTATTGTGTAGGTACACATTGCAACTACTATCCAAACAGGGAAGGGGACCCAGTAGTTTTTTGACGCTTTGACACTTCGCTATCGAAAAAATTAGACACTTCGCTGTTAGCAAAGTAGCGAGGCCATGAAAATTGAACGGGTGGTGACGTTGCATTTTGTCGGTATCATGACTAGGCTAGGTGGCGTAACAAGTCATAAATGTCGTTGTCAGAAGCAATTTAAATAACAGTAATAATTATCTTCTGTCCCTTGCATTTTTCGGTATAGAATTCATTAAAAATGTCAAAAATCGCTACCTCACTATCGAAAAAATTAGATACTTCACTGTTAGTGAAGTAGCGAGGCCTCGTGAAATTTAAAGATCGGCAGGACCTTTGGTGACGTGGAAAGATAATTAGGACTACAGTAAATTTTTGACAGGCACCATTTATGCATAGATCCATTTTTCATTAATGCATTTCTAACCAAATGTACAAAGAGGTCCTGAACATCAGCTTGGAATGGAATGAATGGAGCTCGCTACCTCGCTATGCAAAATTGCATGCTTTTTTAAGCCATGCGACATAGCGAATATGAATCTGAAGACCCTGTGTAGTTTCCTCACCCTTGATTGAGTATGTGATCAATGGCTGTCATCTTCTCGCTATGAAGAGTTGCAAGGGAGATAATTATAGTGACATAGTGAATAGGGCCCACCACCTTCTTTCTGAGCAAACCCAATAGCATATCATTTGATTGATTCCGAATCAGATCGACGATTGTTGCTGCTTCACTATGGTAAGATGCTTGTTTTTTATGCATAACGAAGTAGCGACATGCTGACATGTGTCCTCAGATGTCAATGGATCTAGATACAAGTGCCATCAAGGAAAGAATGATATATGTGGTAAGTTCTCATTGGGTGAATTGACTGACATGTCAAATGCAACTCCTAGTTTTTCTCTCCATATCACATGATCGTAGGATCTTTGAAGATCGACGGTGTAGTTTTAAACACAGAATGTAGTGCCACTCCTTGTATTAATTAGACATGAAAGTATCATCCATGAGAAAAAATAGAGTATAATATAGAGAGATTTCATTAGTTTCATCTTACGCGAGCAAAGATTTGAAGCCATTCTTGTTCAGAAGCAATTACTGAAGGAAAGTGTGCCAAAGCCTAGTAGAAATTGTGAAGTTTTCTGTTCGCAGAAAGTTTGCAGAAATATAGAGGAAAAAAAAGACAAAATTCAAATAAGTAATACTACCATAATCCTCATAGGCTTTTCATTTCTGTGAAAAATAAGTCCAAGATGCCTCCGAAGAAGGGATTTTTAGGTGCAGTAAATTATTTGGATAGGAATGTGCATGATGATTTTCTTGAGTTGCTTCCTAAGTCTACTATAGAGACAACACAAGTTAAGAGGTTAACCTCATTGAACCCTAGGCTAAGGATAGCTGATGGACTATATGATAAGGGTAATTGGGTTCAGGATGCTCAGACTTCTCAAACTGGTTTGAGTATGTTCAAAAAATGGTTTGCAGAAAGGAAATTATATGCCCCTCATGCCAATATATGGAATTTTGATCTTGGGAAGCTTGTTGTTCCCAGTGTGTTTATGGATTATGACCTGCTTGAAACTATAGTGAAAAGTTATGATCTAGCCACTAAGGTAGTGAGAAGAATGGATGGTGAGGTTTTAATTACCATCAGTCCAGAAGAAATTAGGAAGGTTTTCAGTCTAGGACCTCTCACCATGTATCATGTGCCCATTAATTTGATAGAGTTAGAAAAAGAATATATGTCCAAAAGGGATATAGTTAGACAAGGTGCATTGAAAGCCCACATAGGCAAAATTAGAAACCTACCAAAAATAACATCATCTTCTAAAGAACCTTTCAAGAAATCATGCTTTAATGCCATGGTAGTAGAAATATACAAGACCCTATGTAGAGTCTTTGGAGAGGGTGAAGAAGACTTTATTCCAGTGAGCTTGATGTATATGATCACCCAAATCTCTTCTTTTGGTGTAGAAATATTTTTTGATTTTGCATCTTACCTAGCTAATGAGATTCACAATGGATTGGTGGGGATTGCAAAGGGCAAGGTGGAAAAGGTTTGGGGTCAGTACTCCCTATTGATGCATATGTTTCTTTTTAAAGGGGTTACATATTTTGGTAAAGAAATGGTTTTAAATAAGGAACAAGAAGGGGAGGCACTACCAATTCAATTATGGAGTGCAGACATGACTTGGGAAGTAGAAAACACTAGTTTTGTTAGATTTGATGGGCACTTTGCTTCTAAATTAAGATGCCTCATATTAAGTAACAATCACCCCCGAAGTTAATACTGAGGACACAGAAACTCCCCAGGCTGAAGTAAATTTATAGATAACTGAAGACAACACATCACTTTCAAACCTCATGGCTACTTACTCTGAGGATGAAGAATAATTGGAGAATCAGGTCCTATCTTCTTGTTAAAACAAATGAGAAGTATAACAGAAAGGGACCCACCCAGGATGTTTTGATGTGTTAGCTTCTCTGTTGTTTGTTTTTGTATTTTACTATAGACACTCGTCAGTATCTTTTAAAGGACACGTGTCACTCTCTTTAGCCCTAAGCTTGCTGCATCTCATACTATTTAAGTGAGATCCCAAGGCTAAAGAAGGGTCCGAATTCTTTTTCTTCTAAGTATTGTGCTTAGTCTAGTTTTTGGTCCAAATTTTGAAGGCAAGTTTGTAATGTGTTTCTCTATCAAATTTTCTGAAAATACATGAAGATAGAATGAACTATGTTTATTTCTGAAGGCTGTTCTGAGTTTATTGTAAAAGATGTACCATTTTCAAAGGAAATGAATACAAACTATGAACTGTCCCCATATCAGTTCTTTCTGAATTTTGTCTCCTGCTCAATACTTAGCTACCTTGATGTTGTATGAGTAAAAGCTTGTACAATTGAATGCAATCTAGTTCGGTTGTATATCCATCTATCATTGTTGTTAATTCAATGGATTAAGTAAAAGCTTTGATGAATGTGGTAAGATTCTTTAAGTATTGAAAAGGATTTTGAATGATAAGTTCTGATAAGAATTGCTGATACAATTTGTTGTAAGGCAACAAATTAGATCTTAGATTTTGCTATAGACTCTAAAACCCCAATGGATTAGGCACTGATCAAGTTATTTCAGCTAAAAGAGAAGTGTCTTACAAATGGTTGTTCAAATGCATCATCAAATCAAATTTTACTTTTATTACCTGTAGATCTTCAAAGTTGGCCAGCACTTGTCTGCATGAAATCTTTTTAGCTTCAGTTAGCCATTGTTGTTGAAAATGTCTGCAGATCTATAGAAGATTTCTTGGCCATATCTATTTATGGGATGTGTTTGGCAAGTTAGTAAGAATTATGTATATATTTGAGGATTTTGAAATGAGAATTAGAATGAAACTAAGAATAATCCTCATACAGTAGTTTCATATTTGAACCATCCCTGGGTATACCCACCCTGGTTGTGCAGAGCCAAAAGAGTAGAAAACCATTTGTGGTTTTGTTGAAGTTGGGTCCAAATACCTTACATATGCAATTGTTGATAAGAATAGGCTAGTCTTTAGATTGTTTATGTACTATCATTCTGGTATTAAGCTTTTTGTTGCTTAGTAGTTTTAGTACCATTTAAAACACCAACACAATAATCCCTTATACGGATATTGTAGTCATCTATTGCATTCATCCAGTGATCCTCAATTGTACCTTCATGCTAAAATGTCTTTCTAGCTAGATATCGTACTCTCCCAATGTTATCAAAATAGGGGCAAGGAGATTTATATTCCTCTAGGGGATATTGACCTCATTTAGGCTCAAAAGATGGAATATCTTGTCTCTGGACCTCACTAAATGGTCCTATAATAATAGGCCATACCCATGTTATTATATGTTCCTTCCTTACTCTATCATATGTAGACAAGAGTTGTCGAGCGATCTCTAGTAGAGTGAGTCTGTCACTGGGATACCTACGAAGATTTTTGGGATTGATAATTGTACCTACTATGCTTAAATAGGTGAATTTTTAGTACAGAATGTAGTAGGGTCCAATCTCTAAAATCTTAGCTAATGCCTCCTCTAACATCCTCTTCACATAATCCCCCTCAATGAGCTAGATTATTGCAAATATAAATGCATCATTTAACATCCTATATTCCTTCCTATGCTCTAGAAGCTTCTTCTTCACTTGTTGAGGATATACTATATAGGGCCATGTGTTCACATCTTACATGCTACCCCTTTTGTAGAGCCTTGGATAATCTATCACACTTTTCGCTAACAAGTACACCAAATATGATTTCATGTAGAACTTATAATTATTCTTAACATCCACCAGTTGCTCACCCAAGTTGTCATTAAGAATGGAAGCCCAACTAATTAACATCTTTGTCAACTTGATAGTTTCAATAAAATGCACCATCCATATGTTCAAGTGTCACGACACTGGCAACCCCATGAATCTACTCAAGAGTATGATAGAATATCCAATATATTCTTTCATGTAGCCTCTTGTCATATCCACTTTACCTTCTTTTCACCCTAGAGGATTTTTCTCGATGAGGTATGAAGACTAGATGATTTTAAAAGATTCATCTATATGTTCCTTGTACCATCTTTCTACTTGGTGATACGTTAATCTAATGAATTGATCTACCCTCAAAAGATGGAACATCTTCTCTATGTTATTGGGTCAAAGATCTAGGATGATCTCTCCAGTTATGCTCTTGATGACCCTTTCATCAAGAACATAGTTTTTGGTTAGTCTCATAATCAATTCTGAAGATTGGACTAATATTGGATGTGATGCTACATTGACAAGTCCTAATCAAATCAGAGTGGATATTATCAAAGACATTTCCATTAGTTTTTGGCACAATGCCAAGAATATGCTAAAGTATATGTGACCATGTTTGGTGTCCCAGATCTCTGAATAATCATCTTGAAAGAGAAACTTCATCAAAACACCCTAAAACTTGAACACTACGGGTTTAGGGACCATCTTTGTAAAAAGTGAGGATGATGAAGAAGCCATTAAATCTACATAAAAAAAATGTCCATTAGTCCAAATTCAAAGAGAAATCAATAAAAACTAACGCTAATACTGCCATGAATAGAACCCAAAAACTTGACTACTTGAAAACATCTAAAACACCTAATTTTACCCATAGAATGTAAAAAAAAGTGCACTTGGCACACCTCTAAGGTGTGCTAGGTGTGCATAATCCTTACTTAAATAATGATATATGGGGTGTGCAGTAGCACACCTCATGGGGTGTGCTAATGTGCACCCTATGATAAACTTTGTTGGTCGTAGATTGGTTTTGACAATTGAGTGTCAACACACTTAAGAAATTTTCTAAATTGATGTGAAGTATAATAAAGATGCTGAGTCATAGTATGTACCAACCTAGAAATTAAATAGGTGCTTAGTCATTCAAATGCCAAGTAGATAGATACTACCAAGTAAGCTTCAACTAGAAAGTGACTAATAGATGCCAAGCTAGTATATGTGCCAAGTAAACTATAGGAGCTGAGAAAGACATAATTTCTATAGGTGTCGAGTAAGACAAAAAATTTATATGTTTTGAGCATCAGTAATAAAGAATTAGCATAAGAATTTATGCTCTCACAAATTGAGATGTAAATCATTTTTGAGCCGACATATGATGAATCTTGAAGGATTAAAAGATAAGATCAAATCTATTCCATTCCTTATGCAATCAACATGCAACCAATCAGAAAAAAGGAAAGATTTGAGTGGGAAAAATGGGTGAATCTCAATCATAGATTCATACCTAACCCTTAGTCTTGAAACCTTTTTAAGGAGTTTGATACCCCATAATTTAGTGTGTGTGAGAATGCATGAGAGAGTATGCAAAAAAAGAGAGAATGCATGCAAGGAGAGAATACTAATGAAGTTTGAAGGAAGTAAAAGGGGTGAAAAGACTTAGAAGAAGGAGGAAAAAATTGTAGTATTAGTTAATAGAATAGAGAATCAACACTTCATACATAATCATATTAGATCAAAGAGGATCAAATCAGTAATTGAACATTGTAAGTCATCAGGTCGATACAGTCTACTATACCTTTTAGCCATTGTATTAGGAGAATGAAAATCCTATGAACATAGGTTGGTTTAACAACCATTTTGTAAGTCCTTTAATAGGGTGAAATTACAAGTGAGTGTTTGTAAATCCTTTAGATAGGTACACCACTAATAGGGTGTCAAAGCCTTTAATAGGGTAGGCCTTTCATAGGGCAGACCATTGGTGATGGTCAAACTTTGTAACCTTGACAAGTTACATATTGTTGCAGTGATAAGTTGTGAGTGTCATTCCCACCTCAATTTTACCTTCTCATTTTAGAGGGTTTCTAGGTGATCAAATATTGTGTTGTCTATTTTCATGCCTATCTTTATTTTCATGATAATTAGATATGTTACATGAATGTGTTGATTTCAATTAAAAGTTTTAAAGTTTAAATTTTATGTACTTCTGATTCACCCCCCCCTGAGAAGTATTCTTACACTTGTGAATTCAAACAATTGGTATCATTGCCTAGTTCTTACAAGGAGAAGCCTTATAGCTTGAAGAAAAGATCTAGAAATGGATTTCTACAAGCTTGGGAAGATTATAGAGAATTAGGAGATTGAGATACATCTCATTCTACATTCTTTGGAATTGTTGGTGTTTGAAAATGTTACTAGTTTCCAATTACCCCGATGAGAATATGGTACATCTAGGGGTAGCTAACTCCCATATTCAACATACTATTTCAGACTCTAGGCCAACTATAAGGCTTGACCCTTCTTCACTTCAGGCTCTGCAAAACCTAGGCAAGTGTACCTTAGATTCAATCAATATGGTACCAGTGCAAAAACACATTCTTGAATCTATTCAAAGTAGATAAAAGCCCTTATTTCTCCTAATAACTCATGCAATAACATAGATCTATAGTAGCTAGATGCAAATCTATGAACTTCATAAGCTAAGTGAGGGCATTACATTTAGGTTCTTCAACATGAAAGGGAAAAAATGTTTGATTAATGATGTTGAATTCAAAAAAACCCCTAATACATAGTAGTAAAAAACTAATGATCCTATAGCTAATCAGTGCATAAACCATTGGGCAATTCCATGAATAAAAAACACACATATGGATATCTAATACCTATTTGTATCTTTAGATATCTGGTCTATCTATTCACCATGTCAATAGACATCTATGCTCAATCTAAACCTCATTCTTACATGATATGCCCATCAGTAAACCTGCAACCCTGTTGATTTCTCTGAAGCATTTACATAACCCCTTGAGTTATAAGTAACAATGAAACAACATATAGCCTTAAGGGACTACAAATACAACCTAAGCTCTTTGTTCAAAGATTATAAAACATTGAAGGTCATTGAGAAAGGAGTCAAGATTCAAGATGAAACTCAACTTGCTAACTATTCTTTGTATTGATTTCCTTGAAATAATACATTCATATGCATGAAATTAACTCATAAAGAACCTAATAGATCTGATCTATCTATATTTATCTTCCTACTGCTATTCATACAAGAGAAATTGCTAAAGAATGAAGGTGGAATCACATATCTGGATCTAACAAATGGTCTCACGAAAACATTGAAAATTCCAACCAACAATGGTCTCATAGTGAAAAAACTAGAACCCTTCCAATGGATGAAAGAAAGAAAGATATAGGAAGAAGATGAATTCGTGGATCTGATCTATGCCTGACATGTGTCCACTTGGAATTCCATCTTCTACTATTTCAAACCTCTTTCATCTTTCTACCATTTTGATCTGATTTTGTTTTCATCATTACTTTGTAAAAAACTTGTAAAAATCTCTGCTCAATGATGAAAACCATTCTCCAACCAAAAAATTTGAAAACCTTATGAAATGCTAGTGAAATCCCCATCTAACTGACTCAAAAGTGATCAAATTTGATCCCAACTAAATTTTCACGGTCTTTTACCCATATTCAAGTCCTTAACTTACCATAAATCAATTTTGAGCTTCAATGTCTGAAGACGGTTGCAAATTAGGAATTTGGGAGAAAACCTCCTATAGCTTGAATAGAATACTTCTTGTGCAAAAACTAATCTCAGAATCAAAAAAATTAGTTTCTCCCAGTTCCACTGATATATAACATTGCATATTTTTCTTACCAGAAACCTCTAGAATCATAGTTTGAAAATTTCCCCTCTGGTAGAAGACTCAGTTCTGCAAATTTTAATTTTTAAATTTTCAAAAAATTTAAAATTATCAAAGTCTAAACTTTAGATTAAGGCCCTTTTGAATTTAAAATTCTCAACATGTAAACCTTTTTCAGAAAAGAATTTTAAAATGAGAGCTTAAAATCATTTATCTTCCCCCTCACCCCCTTCAATTTTAGGGTCAACTCAAGTTTGACCAGGTGACATGTGGCATTGTCTGATTGGCTACTCAACCTGCACCATCTGTCAAATCACCATCTGAGTGAGCCCAATGCCATGTGTCGCATGCTCACTTGCTCACAATATTTAATTGGTCAGCGCTTTGGTTTTATGAGATTGCATCATCCATTAGATCATGACATGTGTCACAATCTAAGCACTTCCTGATTGCCATGTCATAGCTAGTTGGGACCCATGCCATGTGTCAGCATTCTACATGCCCACACTATTTAAACTTTGCAAAACTTCAAGGAAGTGAGAATGCACAAACCATTGGATCATGACACATGGCATGATCGTAGCACATCTTGCTACATCATCACACTTGTACCTTGATTCAAAATTAAGCTCTAGTTGCCTCAAGCTATTGTCCATGTGCACTTTGGGCCTACTCACCACTTGCATGCCTTTTAAAAGGCATTGTTTGTCATAGACATGATGCCTTTGTTTAGAAAGGTATTTAAACAATAAAAAGTTTTGTTTCCCAGCCAATGTGGGATAATGGTTTTAAAACCATTCTTGCCCCTACTTTGTTTTGAATGGGATGCCTTTCTTCCTCATTCACGCATGGGGCTCACTATTTTAGGCTTACCTTTTGACTGCGTGATGTCTTCTTTTACCCATGCATAAGTTCTTCCCTATTTATATGGCATCCTCTTTTTGATGTGTTGACTATTCTATTTTAGTTGCAAGATCTTTTCATTTTGTGCATACGGTTTTACCTTTATGTGCATGGAGTGCTGCTAGTAACTATGGTGTCCACTCTTCATTTTGGATGTAGGCTTCTTACTCCCCCTTTCCTCTTTAATGGCATGTGGAGCTTCCTATTTTTATGTGCTTGCAAGCTATGAGTTTCCTACCTCCAAACAACTCCCTTTGACTTGATGTTGCTTACTTCTTTGGCACGATCTACTTTCTCCATGTGGGCTCTGCCCCTGCTCTTTGACATAATACATGGGCAGTCTCCATTATAATGTGTGATCTGTTATGTTTTCTTAACCCTACTATGATTTTATCTACTTGTATCTTTGATGTAGAAAGATCCACTTAACATGGGATGGTTTGTTTTGTTCTTTGTATTGGCCGGCTCCTTTGTATTCAGACTTGGCATCCCCTTTTTAATGAGTGGATTCTCTTTTTGCTGGCAATTTATCTTCCTTTGTGCATCAGATGCCTTTTCTTTTTTTTTTAATATGCATATGGCTTCTCCCTTATAACTTCTATGCTCCTCCTTATATGGCATCTCCTTTTGTACCTAGGGCTTGCTCATGGTACTCCCCTATTTTGGAGTGTTCCTCACATGGTGTGAATTTCCCACATTAAGATTGTGGCTTCACTATTAATATTAGATGCTCCTTGAGGATTTTATGTAACTTATTGAGTATGCATTAAATCATTCACCAAATTATGATGTTGCACATCTTTCCCATATAGCATGATTCTGAATCTAGTAGGATGTCACAAATATAGAATGGAAGCATAACTCTGCAAGGAGTGCTTGTAAGTGAGGTAATGCCTAGGATTTGGATGAGCTTTAACCATGTCTATCATATTTTGATCCTTGTTTGCACCTTTGAGTTGAATGTCATATATAACTATTTCAAAATCTAGTTCACATTCACCCTAATCACTATGCCAAAGGTTGTAGAGAATAATTCGTGTACCTTGCTTTCTCATTCCACTAAATTGATACTATGAGGACAATGATGCTTCAGGGCAAGATATCTCATGTTCATTGGAGATAAGCAATTATCATAGAAAAATTTATTAGTAGATTCTTGTGATACACATTGAATCCTTGGATATCAACATGGTTCTCTTGTATATGCCATGTATTGAATCATATGAGTCGGGTCACATGTGGCCCGGTTTAAAAAAAAAATCATTTTTAGGTGATTGGCATTGTAGAGTAACCTACTAATCAATCTTATACTGATTAAAATTGAATTTGAGCATTGATTGATCATTTAAAACTCATTTCACCACTGTTCTACAAACTGTCAAATTGGTGTTAGAAGGTCCTTTGACTAGCTTTAAAAATTGACCAGAACACCTAATTGGGCTCTGAAATCTAACCCACTAATTCTCTATTCTACACACTTGAATCTTGTTCAATCTTGTCTCATGAAAAATTCTCAAAGATAAGATATTGACCATCGAAGTTGACCTCTCAGAACTGCATCCAAGAAAACAAGTCAGAAAACAGTAAATTGCATTTAGATTTGACTTTGAAAAATGGGCAAATTAACACTTGGGAAAATAAAAACCGGGGTATTGGTTTAATGTCACAAGGAGAGTATGAACTTGCAATTTGGGCTCATGATGAATAATTGGGCACAAATGGAGAGTGGTCAAAGTGGGCTACTTGTATTTTTCAGATTGGAAACAATGTCTGAAAAGTGATTTTTGCAAATAGAATTGACCTAGAAGAGTGTGCAAATGGATTCCTCAAGAATTGAAACTTGGCATACTTAAAGAATTTTTAGAGGAAAAAATAGTGGTACAATCCATTTGATCTCACCTATCATGAATTAGGAGTTATAATATCACAAATAGGGGTACCAAACAATTTGCATGTGTTGACACTAGTAAAAAGCTAGAAATTATGTTGGGAATCGCATTAAAAAATTGATCAAACAGATTTTTCATAAGCTCAAACTTGAAACATAACAAGTATCTAACCTTTAAAATGCAACAGAAAAGGAATTTTATAATTTTGGTTAACTGGGTCAAAATTATAATTCGTCAAATAGGGCATCCTAGAATTATATGCAATGTGCATCAGCATGAAAGCAGTAAATTGCCAACTTTGAGGGATTCAAAACCTAGTCAAATGGATTCAAAATGACTCCAAATATGAAACACAGGCTCTTTGGTATGGACACTAGACATTCCCAAAGTAGCAAGTCAAAAAAAATTTCTAGGTGCGAGATATTCACTTGCAAACACAACCTCTTGTTGCTGTTTGACACTTAGGTGAAAATGCAGATTTGACAAATGCTCAAAACAAGACTTCACTGAACGACTTGAAATGGAAATTTGACTTCATGAAATGTGTGCACATGCTGAATGTAGGGTGTTAGAAGCATTAAACACCTCTTAGCCCTCAAACTGACAGCCAAATACACATGCATTTAAAAACATTTAAAGGGCTTGATTTTCTCAATGGTACTCAAAATTGACCATGCAATTTTTAGTCCCAACAGTGGCTCTATCTGGGGATACAAATCCATTGAAAACATGGCAAGGATTTAGATCTCTAGAAGAAGTAGACCACACACTTGACTTCAAAAACTCCCTTGTACAACTTTATTGAAAATAGGAAACAACTACCACTACTATGTACACACGATGAGCCCCGACCATTGAACTGTCTCACAACCTTTACCTCTATCAAAAATATGATTCTCATTCCTTTCATTATGAGGTAAACTAGAAATGTTCTCTCTACCAGTCTCACCAATTAGATCAACATCTCGAAACTCAACACTTAGCAAAACTGAATATACAACTTCACTTTCACAATACATATAACAACTAGCTTCACTTTCAAACACTTGCTCATTATGAAAGTTCTGATCAGCATGCTCAAACATATCATACTGAAACTGAAACTTTCCTTTATTTAATGACTCATGCACACTATCAACTTTGAATATGAAGGCTTCATACTCAATTTGAGGAAAAGGATCATACATACCTTCAAATTGTATATCCTTGTGCATAACCATATAGTACTTGGGGGAGCAATTAGATTTATACTCACACATGTCATAAGTATCAGCATCTACAACTAATCCATAATCTTCAAATGTTTCTTCATAATCAGCAAATACATTAGTCTTCACATTAGAAAGTTCATCATAAAACTCGTTGCAAGGTGCATACTGATTTTCATTAACAATCTCATCAAACACTTTGTTATTGATATCATGAGATGCAATCTCATCAATACCTTCATCATCATACTTGGAAGAAGAATCATTTGACCTGTTATAGTAGTAAGATAATGTATCATCATTAAGATCATCCTCAACTAAACCTGAACCATCCATGTATTCTTCAAAAAGAGGATTGATAACTCCATGCAAAGCACCTTAGTAGACATTGTGACAAGTGATATGCTGATCAACATCAAACTCTTCATTATATAATGGGTTAGTGAAAAATTTAAAATCATTTCTAACATCACTATCATGGACACTTTTAGCATGTGAAGAAAAATTAGAACTACATGAAGAATCATTTTCTTCTCCATCAACAGAGCACATAGTAATTAAATCAAGGCTACTTTCATTGTCTTCATCGAGGTGATTCAAAATATCTTGCAAACCAATCATCATTAGGTGTTGATGCAGTAACCTTAGAATCATTAGTATACTGTTGGTTACTACTACATCTATCCTCAAGGCATTTATCTACAAAAGCAATCAATCTATCCTTAGAAATAATCCTTTTATTGTCATATTGTGCAAATAAATTTTCTTCACAAGCTTCAACCTCAAGCTAACTTACATAACTCTGAATAGGAAATTCACTTTCAAATTTAAGAGAAGAACTCATACTTTTACTCATGTAAGAGTACTCACTTATGTCATTACTTTCTTCCTCCCAATTTGCATTTGATTCACATGAAGATGAATAGTTTCTATCATGATCGTCTTCTTGACTTGAGCAATAAATTTTTCCATTGTCTTCACATGATTCATCTTCACAATATGTCAAATTAGCAAATTCACCTTTCTCACTTAAAAAATTAGTTCTAGCCTCTTTATCCTCATATTGAGATGAACACTTTTCTTCTTCATGATTTGTTATATTTTCAACATAGAGAAAATCATCAATAGAAGAGTGAATAACTAAACTTAAATCCTGCATATGTAATTCATAAGGTGAACTAACTTTATCTTCAGCTAATGTAATACTGGAAACATGTGCATTCAATTCAAAAAGAATGGAATCAGCTTTTCTTTGCAACAAAGAAACCTCATCTACACATGTTTCTAATTCTGAAGATTCAACAAGATTTTCTACAATAGTAGGGGTACTTATTTGTTGATCTGAATTTGAACATTCTACTTGACATTGATTTCTTCTTTGAAACTCATCTTGCAGGCAAACATTCCAAGAAAAGTGACAATTAGTTAAACCATATTTTATATTGTTTTCAATCTCCATTTCCATCATGAATGCCTGATGCAACGTCTTTAGTTCTTTATCTCTCAACAGATAGCTCATCTTCTTGTCAAATGCATCAAAGTAAATAGCTAAACACACTTGATCATCTACCTTATAACTTTCAGGAATTTCATTTAAAACCTTTGCAAATCTAATATTAAAATAAGGAACTAACTCACTATTCCTGATTTGGATAATCAAAAACTTATCAAAATAATCAGAGATGCTTACTCTTTCCCCGAACTGCTTCATGAAGGCTGAAAGTAATTCATCCCAAGATGAAATGAAACATGCTGGTAGGAAAGAAAACCAGTCTCTAGCATCACCTTCTAAAGTTTGAACAAATATATTCATGTGCATGTCCTCATGAGCAATCTCATAGTCACCCATCAAATTAGTAAACAACTCAATATGATGACTAGCTTAAACAAGATGGTTCCCACTAAACTTAGGCAAACTTTTTCTAACATCATTAGGAATGACATTCGGGAAACCATGAATAGCATTGAAACATAATGGCATATATCACTTGGTAGAAATGGATCTAGCCACTTCACTAATTGGTTGCATACTAGATGAAATGAAACTTGACATTCTTCAAAAATATGAAACTAATTCACCCATAATAGATTCCAATTTGTAATTTGCAGCAGATTTAAAAATGCCTTCTACCAATTTCAACTTCAACATACTTCAAAATATGGCAATACTTTTGCTGAATCTATTTCTCATTAAAGTATGTTGAAATTTACCAAACCAATCTCCTACTTAGTGCTGGAATTACCACTTGAAAAAGAAACTTTGTAAAGCTTACTTTCATGGAAAAAAAATTACATGAAAGTGTAAAATACCTTTAGTGTTTCTATATGAAAACAATGATTTGCTGATTGGCATAGGTGCTAGTCTGAATTCTTCACACCACTAATCAAATCCTTGTAGAGTCACCATCTCCTTAGAGAACTAAATGGAACCACTAATGTGATTCATTTTAACATTCAAATTTTTATGATAGTAGATCAAACAACACTTTGAAACTCATCAGTGAAAAATTCATATATTCTCTCTTCTTGTTTAAAATTCAACATACCTTTCAGACCTTCTTAATTCAACTAAAAAGTCTTGAAAACAATTATACGTAACCAATCTACACTAGTATAGAGATCCTTTAGAGAGTCACCATTCACAAATGTGAGAAAGATTTAAAACATATGATTCTGATGTAGGAGCATCCAGAGGTATAAGGGTAATCCTGTGTCACCCAAAATAATATACTTAGACTTAGTTTCTGTTTCATGTGTTTTCATTTTTGGACACCCATTTGTGTCAAATAAAGGTTCCAACTCTCACAGTTCCACTATCAGTGTGCTAGAAAATCCCAAAAAAAATAGGAGCATGTAATTGGGCCATCATTTTGGTGAACTAGAAGGTGTGAATTGGGTAGATGAATTTAATTGTAATTTAGAGCATTCCAGAAAAAGAATCAGGTCAAAATGCCCCACGGTTTGAAAGTTATTGCAGTGTTTCAGGTTTTGGAGACCTCCTAAGAATGCTTCAAAGTCAGGTTAGGGGCATTAAATGACCTCAAAAAGGGCTGAAAAATGGGGGATAAGTGCAACTGGTCCATAGGGCTATAGATCACTTCAAGAGCTTTCTGAAAATATAAACAGTTTGTCAATCGGAGCTATGGTTCAAAAGTTATGCCTCCCGGAAGTTCGGTTATCATTTTTGGATTCTTCTAGATTTGCACTGACTTCTAACGCAGCTTCTGGAACCTTCTATTTGGTCAGTGGATTCTTACTAGCACTTTCTAGAATGTACTCCTAGTCCTTAACCCTCCGAGGTCTATTTGAGGAGATTTCTGGCATTGTAAAAGGTAGTTCAGAGTGGAGTTTGAGAGGAGGTACTCAAAGGAGAAATTATCTCTAGATTTATGCTATTGTAAGCCGTTATGGCATGTTTTGAAGTTTATTTTCCCTGTACTATTGTACTAGCTTATTTTCTCAGTTAATATAATTTCCCCTTTTCTGTTGTGTCCATTCTGTGCTTTGGTTGTGTCACCATCAGATTCATAACATGATAGATCTGAACTGGATTGTCAACTTGTAGAACTTTGCAACTCTTTAAACACTTTGAAGAGAGAAACCACTTTAAAACAATTCTAACTCTGAATTTACCATAGTATTATGAAAACAACATTTAGTTGAACTGATTGAGGATAAAACTTGGTAACAACACAGTTTACATTCAACCTTAAAAGATATTGCTATCCTAAAAAAAGCATCACCAGGGTGCATGATATTTGAGTAAGAAAATTGGAAAAAACATCAATTAACTTACTGCTACAATTTTTTCACACACTTCTTCTATCGTATTGAATATCCTTTTAAATTCTCAAGGTTTGTCTATCACTTAGATTCAATACATTCACTAGCAGGGTCGCCATTTTTTTGGTGTTTGAAAATGGTATCAATTACCTCGATGAGAATATGGTACATCTAGGGACAGCTAACTCCCATCTTAAACATACTATTTTAGACACTGGGAAAACTATAAGGCTTGACCCTTCTTCACTTTAGGCTCTACAAAACCTAGGCAGGTGTACCTTAGATTTGATGAATATGGTACTAGTGCAAAAACACATTCCTGAATCTATTCAAAGCAGATAAAAACCCTTATTTCTCCTAATAACTCATGCAATAACACAGATCTATACTAGCTAGACAAAAATCTATGAACTTTGCAAGCTGAGTGAGGGCATTACATTTAGGTTCTTCAACATGAAAGGGAAAAAAATGTTTGATTAATAATGTAGTAAAATAATAATGATCTTTTAGCTGATTAGTGCCTTAACCATTGGGCAATTCCATGAATCAAAAACACACATATGGATACCTAATACCTATTTGTATCTTTAGATATTTTATCTATCCATTCACCTTGTAAATAGACATCTATGCTCAATCTAAACCTCATTCTTACATGATATCCCCATCAGTAAACCTGTAACCCTATTGATTTCTTTGAAGCATTTACATAACCTCTTGAGTTATAAGCAACAATGAAACAACATACAACCTTAAGGGACTGCAAATACAACCTAAGCTCTTTGTTCAAAGATTATAAAACATTGAAGGTCACTGAGAAAGGAGACAAGATTCAAGATGAAACTCAACCTGCTAACTGTTCTTTGTATTTATTTCCTTGAAATAATACATTCATATGCAAGAAATTAACTCATAAAGAACCTAATATTTAACTAGTGAGCACTTTGGTCTTGCGAGATTGCGCCATCTGTTGGATGATCTAAGCACTTCTTGCTTGAACTTACTCCTAATCTCCATGTCATAGCTAGCTAGGACCCATGCCATGTGTCAGCATTCTACATTCCCACACTATTTAAACTTCAAACAATTTTAGGAAGTGAGCATGCACCAACCATTAGATCATGACACTTGGCATGATTGTAGCACATCTCACCACATCATCACGCTTGTACCTTGATTCAAAATTAAGCTCTAGTTGCCTCCAACTATCATCCATGTGCACTTTGGGCCTACTCACCACTTGCATGCCTTTTAAAAGGCACTATCTTCTTATACACTATGCCTTTGTTTAGAAAGGTATTTAAACAATAAAAAGTTATGTTTCCAAGCCAATGTGGGATAATGGTTTTAAAACCATTCTTGCCCTTTCTCTATTTTATGTGTGATGGCTTTTTCCCCATTCATGCATGGGGCTCATTGTTTTATGCTTACCTTTTGACTATGTGATGTCTTCTTTTACCCATGCATGGGTTCTTCCCTATTTATATGGCATCCTCTTTTTGATGCATTGACTATTCTTTTTTAGCTGTAGGGTATTTTCATTTTGTGCATGCGGCTTTACCTTTGTGTGCATGGAGTGCTTCTACTAACTGTGGCATCCACTCTTCATTTTGGATGTAGGCTTCTTACTCCCCCTTTCCTCTTCAATGGAATGTGGAGCTTCCTATTTTTATGTGCCTGCAAGCTGTGAGTTTCCTACCTCCAAACGACTCCCTTTGACTTGATCCTGATTTCTTCTTTGGCACGATCTCCTTTCTTCACGTGGGCTTTGCCCTTGTTCTTTGACATAATGTGTGGTCAGTCTCCATTATAATGCATGATCTACTATGTTTTGTTAAACCTGCTACAATTTTATCTGTATGCAGCTTTGATGTAGCAAGAGCCACCTAATGTGGGATAGTTTTTTATGTTCTTTGTATTGGCTAGCTACTTTGTATTCAAACTTGGTGTCCCCTTTTTAATGAGTGGATTCTCTTTTTGTTGGCAATTTATATTCCTTTGTGCATCAGATGCCTTTTCTTTTTTTTAATATGCCTTTGGCTTCTCCCTTATAACTACTATGCCCCTCCTCATATGGCGTCTCCTTTTGTACCTACAGCTTGCTCATGGTGCTCCCCTATTTTGGAGTGTTCCTTGCATGGTGTGAATTCCCCACATTAAGATTGCGGCTTCATGATTAATGTCAGATGTTCCTTGAGGATTGTATGTAACTTCTTGAGTATGCATTAAATCATTCACCAAATTATGATGTTGCACATCTTTCCCATGTAACATGATTCTGAATCTAGTAGGATGTCACAAATATAGAATGGAAGCATAACTCCACAAGGAGTGCTTGTAAGTGAGGTAATGTCTTGGATTTGGATGAGCTTTAACCATGTCTATCATATTTTGATCCTTGTTTGCACCTCTGAGTTGAATGTCATATATAACTGTTTCAAAATCCAGTTCACATTCACCTTGATCACTATGCCAAAGGTTGTAGAGAATAATTTGTGTACCTTGTTTTCTCATTCCACTAAATTGATACTATGAGGACAATGATGCTTTAGGGCAAGATATCTCATCTTCATTGGAAATAAATAATTATCATAGCAAACTTTATCAATGGATTCTCTTGATACACATTGAACCCTTGGATATCAACATGCTTCTCTTGTATATGCCATGTATTGAATCATATCAGTCAGGTCACATGGTGGCTCAGCTAAATTTTTATTTTATTTTCAAGCAACTAACATTGCAAAGTAACATGTTGATCAATCTTCTACTAATTAAAATTAAATTCGAGCATTGATTGATCATTTAAAACTCATTTCACCACTGATCTGCAAACTGTCAAATTGGTGTTAGGAGGTTCTTTGACTTGCTTTAAAAACTAATCTAAACATCTGATTGGACTCTAAAATCTGACCCACTAATTCTCTGTTCTACACACTTGCATCTTGTTAAATCTTGTCTCATAAGAATTCTCAATCAAAAGATATTGACTGTCAAAGTTGACCTCTCAGAACTGCTTACAAGAAAACAAGTCAAAACAATAAATTGCATTCAGATTTGGCTTTGAAAACTAGGCAAATTGACACTTGGGAAAATAAAAACTAGGGCATTGGTTTACTATCATGAGGAGAGTATGAATCTAAAATTTGGGCTCATGATGAATAATTGGGTGCAAATGGAAAGTGGTCAAAGTGGGCTACTTGGATTTTGCAGATTGGAAAGAATGTTTGAAAAGTGATTTTTGTAAATGGAATTGACCTAGAAGAGTGTGCAAATGGATTCATCAAGACTTGAAACTTGGCATAGTTAATGTATTTTTAGAGGAAAACACAGTGGTATAATCCATTTGATCTCACCTATCACAAATTAGGAGTTATAACATCACGAACAGGGATACCAAACAATTTGCATGTTTGCAATCACATTTGAAAATTGATCAAACAGATTCGTCATAAGATCAAACTTGAACAACAACAAGTCTCTAACCTTTAAAATGAAATGCAAAAGGAATTTTACCATTTTGTTAAATTGGGACAAAATTATAATTCGTCAAACAGGGCATCCTAGAATTATATGCAATGTGCATTAGCATGAAAGCAGTAAACTACCAACTTTGAGGGATTCAAAACCTAGTCAAATGGATTCAAAATGGCTCAAAATCTGAAACACAGGCTCTTTGGTATGGACACTAGACATTCCCAAAGTAGCAAGTCACAAAAAATTTCTAGGTTTGAGATATTCACTTGCAAACACAGCCTTCACAAAATGACTCGAAATGGAAATTTGACTTCATGGAACATGTGGACATGCTAAATGTAGGGTGTTAGAAACATTAAAAATCTCTTAGGCCTCATACTAATAGTCAGGTACACATGCATTTAAAAGCATTTAAAGGGCTTGATTTTCTCAATGGTACTCAAAATTGACCATGCAATTTTTAGTCCCAACAGGAAGAAGCTAGGGAATAATTGAGAAAATCTCTAAAGAGAAGGAAAGAAATCACCATATCTAAGAATGATACATAGTACAAGGAGATTGACACCACAAAACTATTTTCTAATGGAGATTACAAGGAGTTTGATGCAGTAATTACGGACTTGATGGAGAATAATAGAGCTCAAGCAGAAGAAATCAGAACTCTCAAGATTGAACAAGAATCACAAGCCATGATGCTTTGTGAAGTGACTGAACAAAAGAAGAGAGCCATTGAAGATAAAGCTATGATAGAAGATGACAAGAGAAATCTTGCCAATAGATTGGAGGAGAAATTAACTAAACTTGCAAGAGTTTCCAACATGCAGCTAGACACCCTAAGCCAAATGATGAATTCCCATCACAAGGTAAATGTTAAGGACATTGAGATCTCCACACCGAAGATGCAAAATGAGAAACTTCAAAATGACTTGAGAAGAGAAAAAGAAATTGTAGAAAGCTTCAAAAAACCTAATGAAGCCATCAAGTACTTTGAACCGTTATTAAAATCACCAAGATCTGGTAATGACACTTCAGGACTAGGATACACCAGCACTGAAGAAGGAGAGTCATCAAATACTACAAAAGAAAGAAGTAAGAAAGGTAAGAACGCAAAATCCACTTGTCATTTTTGTGGTAAAAAGGGACATACCTCTAATGTGTGCAGGAAAAAAAATGCCAATCAGCATGACAAACCAAAAAACATGGGTCAATATCACAAGTGCAACAAGCAAGGTCATCAGGAACATGACTGTAGGACGAGAACCATCATGCCACCAAGATTTGAAGGTCACTACTACAATTGCAAGAAGTATGGACATAGATCCTTTTAATGTAGATCCAAGTCCACATGGTCATCAAACAAAGGGAAAATCCATGAAAATTCCTATAATTGGGACTACAACACTAGGCACAGCTATCACTATTGTCAAGAGTATGGACACATCCCTGAAAATTGCATAAGAACACATTTTAGTGGAAATTAAAGTAGATGGTTGAGCCAAACTACATGCTTCAATTATTTGAAGACTAGTCATATCAACAAGAATTTCCCAACAAGGTCAAAAGCACCCAACTCTGAGTTCAACAAAGGAAAAGGAAAAGTTGATATTGAACACATCAGAGGAAATGAATAGAACATGGAAAAGAAAAGATGGAAGTAGCACATCCAATGGAGGAATCACTTCACCTAAAAGGTCAAGTGGTCACACTTCATCCAAATAAACATAAGAAGGTGTGTGGAACTGATATACAATGCTTTATCATACATCAGTTCAAAGACAAGTAAGTATTAAAAAGGAAAGATCAGCAGGAATAAAGATGTAAAATTAAAATTTCAAAATTTTCACGTGTTGCCGAGCAAGGAAAGTTGCCTTCAGATGTTGAGTTGTCTACCAAATTCAATAGGAGATGAGTTAGAAGTGGATGTTGAGTGAAAGGAAATTCTTATTGATGTTGAGTGTTGGAAAAGTAATGGAAGCTGAGTGAAATAGAATTGCTTAAGGAGCTGAGTGGACAGTTATGTATGTACTAAGCATTTCATGCCAGGTTTTAAAGGGTATAAGGTTGAGTTTTCTAACATTTTTCACCATCACAAACATAGAGCAAGAGAAAGAAGAGAATATAAATGGTTTACAATTATAAATTGAAGCATTTACAAAGATTCCAACCAAGATTCAATATCATTCCATCGATTCATGGTATTTACACTAGTGTTGAGCTATGCATTTAAGCAATTTGTATGTCTTCAAACCCTAGTTTGAAGAAATGACATATAACTCTAGGAAACCCTAGGATAAGGAGTCATTTGAGGTTCAATTGGTTAGTAATGAAGTTAAAAAACCAAACTTTAGACCAATTCCCAAAGTGGCATACAAAAATGACCTTGTCGGAGCTTTATCCGTTATTCCACCTAAAGTTGTGATGGTGCAAGATGTTAGAAGATGTTATAAATGCAAGATAGGTGAAATAGGTGACATGTATATTAGGGAAGCATACAAAAAACTTTGTGAGAATGGGGTATTGAAGGAAGAATTTCAAATTTTTGAAAGGAAGGGCTTAACCAATACCCTAGATTTCCCTATAGTATTTAAAATAGAATGGGTAAGAATTGTGTTGAGAAAAATCCATGATGGACACCTCTGGTTGGAATATGGACCCATTATACATGGATTAATTGGGTATCCAACCCTAGAACAACCAAAAACCCTAAGGAGTGACTCTAAAGAAGCCACAGAGAAGAATACTGGGGAAAAGTGGAACAAGAGAGGGATGACAATTGACACAATCAAAGATCCTCTTCTAGAATTTGTTGTTAGGGTAATATCCCATAAATTCTATCAGTCAAGTTGACTGAACAATGTACCTTGTATTGCAGTTGACATTGGATATAGAATTTTCAAAAAGGATCATACATATGATCTAGTTGAACTGTAATTATAACTGATTATGGAGAATTTGGGAGCAATAAGGAGATCCAAGGGTGCTCAATGCAAATTTGGACAAATTTTGATATGTTTATTTTTCTATGTTCAAAATGAATTGCCCTCTTTTGGAAAGGTAAGTTGGAAAACAAATAGGTCAATAGTAGTATAGGTCAATGAATACATAGAGTAGATGTGGGAAATTTTTTTAACTATAATGACCAGTTACTTTGAAGACTTTAATAAGTCTATGAAATAGAGGCTTAGGATACCTATTTCATTAGTTGAGAAGCAAATCAATGACATTTTTTCCTTAGTGGACATTGATTTCACATATATCCAAGTAGCAAATCAAGGGTGAGATGGCTGAGGCCACTTGGATATGAAATCAACATTGATGAGGAATCTGCAGCAATCATAGCATTGCTTGCAGAGGAAGTAGATAAAAGTGCTCAACTCCTTGGAACTTATGATGTTGTTAGATCCAAGGTGGACATGGAGTTGAAAACTAATTCAACTCTAAAGAAAAAGGACAGATTGGTGAAAAAGCTTAAGGCTAGATTTGGAGAAGGGACAGTAGAAGCAGAAGGAGAAGAAGAAGAAGAACAGGGCCAGGAGCCACTTGCATTGACCCAAGGCATGGGACAAGATGTAGAAGAGGAAGAAGGTGCTGAGGAGGAAGAGCAAGCCAAGGAAGCACCTACCTAGTCTAAGCCAAAGAAGAGAAAAGCTCAAAAATAACCTGTAGCTTAGCCCAAAGGCAAGAACATGACTAAGCCAAGTCTAGCAAAGCCTACCACAAGGGCAAATACAAGAGCTACAAAAAAGGAGGCGAAGAAGTAAGAAAAGAAGAAGGCTACTAAATAGGAAGGTCCAACCAAGAAAAAGCTAAGGAGAAAGTATGTTGAACCTCTTGAATCAGATGAAGAAAGAATAGAGTCTGATGACAATGGCCAATTCAAAGTGGTAAGTTACACCACTAAGTTTGATTTAGAAAATATTTGTGATAACATTAGACATAATGCAAACTTATCAGGGTTAAAGGGCATTGACTTTAATAAGTTGACTAGAGAAGAACAAAACATAGTTGAATAATCAATCTACATTATGATGGCCAAGTTCAAGAATACTCCACTTGAACTTGACAATTCAATGCCTAAGGAGTTATATTCTATTATATAAAATAAGTGGTATTATTGCCTCAATATGGAAAAAGAAATAAGAGAGTCAACATTGTCTTGAGTAATGCTTGAACTCACTAAAGGGAGAATTAGCAAGGCAAATAAGAAGCATGGGAACAAATTTGCACCCAAGTATAGAGCATTTAGTATACTTCAAAATAAAATTGAAGATGTTGTAAAAAGTCCACTCAAATGTGGAAGTTAATCTATCACCTCACAACTGTGAAAGAAGGAGAGGCAGATCTCTTTGAAGGGAGAAATAATGAAGAAGAAGACAACAATGATAAGGAAGAAGAAGGTGAAAAAGAAAAGGAAGATGATATAATGGAGAAGGAAACACAAAAGGATGATATGGCAACTACTGAACAACAAAAAATAGAATAGTGTGTGCAAGACACACAATTGCCACCACCAAGTCCTCGACATGTAACTACCACACCTACAGATACAATAATTGTACAAGATATTCTTGAAACTTCTAGTCAAAACATAAATCCACTAACTACAAAGGACCTTAAAAAGATCCTTCACCAGACTACACTACAAGCACAACTGTGTACAAATCGAGTCTTGGTGAGTGTGGAAGAACTACAAAAGGTTGTAGCTGAAATTACAAGGGATAAGGTGAATTCACAAGAACCACCTTTTCAAATCCCAATAGCTACAAGTGGACAACCCCAAGAGAAAATTGCACAAGATGTATTAGCTAAGGTTGACTCCATAGTTGCAGTCACTACAACTATTGAGGAGCAAGCAAAGAATCAAACAAGATAGATAGATACCTCTATTCCTACAACACAAGAACAAGGTGCACCATCAAAGATCACAGTAATTGATCAAGGACGAATAGAGGAGGAAACCCCAAAGGAGAAGGAGCAAGAGACAACACAAACATTGGTAAATTTTCCTACAATAGGGACTCCAACAATGCCTCAAAAGCTGAGCACTATTTCCATGCCACTAAAAATTTCAACACCAAGCTCGAGCTCTACAAAGGTTGCAAGGGTACTTCACTATGGAGACCCTACTCTTGATGAAGAGATCGTCATTCCTAAGTATGACTACAAAACCATGAACATAGATCAGATAAATGAAGTGCAAGTGGCACTAGAGAAGAAAAAGAAATAGGAGATACTTTGAAATGAGTATAAACAAAAGCAAGCTTTGGTTGAAATAAAAGACATCTTTTTAGATGCATTTACCTTGCAAGTACCTGTAATACCCCAAAATTGGCTCATTGCCATCTCAACCAATTCTGGTCTATTTCTGATCAATCCTAAAGTCCTATGTCACTAGGAAAATTCTTATTCTACTACTTGCTACTTGACTTAATTGTCAGATGCAGAAAATGCTAATCTGCATTCATCATGCTTATTATTTAATTCCTATAGCATTTACTCATATTAGTCACATTAAACCTATTGATTAATATTTAATTTAATTACTAAGTATTTATACTTTAATTAAATTAAATTATATCTTAAGGCTAATGTACTATGGAATTATATTTATTTAATTTAATAAATGTGTCTATTTTAATTAATTAAACAAAATTATTTAATTAAATGGAGTACTTACTTCTAATTAACTAAACAAAGTTATTTAATTAAATGGGAAGCCATTCCTAATTAATTAAATGAAGTTATTTAATTAAATGAAAAAGGTAATTATGAGAACATATCTCATTTTCTTAAATTAAATATCTCACCAAAATCTCTCTTTAGTTCAAAAAAGGGAAATTTCCAGTTCACTATTGATCAAAAAGGAATTAAATTAGTTAACTCCTTTTTCTACTCAAATTAAATCAATTAACTCATTATTCTACTCAAATTAAATCAGTTAACTCCCTTTAATTTGGGAATCTTCCTTTATGACTAAACTTCACCTTTAATCCTAACCGTTGATTGAAATTGATCTCAACCATTGATGGATTCTAGGAAAGTCTATTTAAGAGACCCTCATCTCTTCATTTTGAAGGAGGTTGAATGAGAATTTGCATCGAATTACTGTAGGATTGTGAATTCATTTGAGCTCCCTACTTTCATATTCATTTTCTAGATTTAATATGCATACATTTTAGCATAGCTTTCTTTTACATGTTCTTAGATTAAACGTGCATACTCCATTCTAGATTAATCTGCATTCTCATATAGATTAGTCACATTTTCTTTCAAATCCTTCATTCTTACAGGGTCTGGTTTCTTAAACACCTTGAATCTAAGGATATCTGACAAGCAATTCCCTTTAGATAGAAGGCAATAGGTCACTTTGCTGGCTGATTTTTGGATGAACAATCCAGTGTTCATTCTGGGATGAATCCGCATACAATGATTGTGTTGAAGTGTGTGTTAGCAGAGGCTGCATTTTCACGCATACAATACCTGATGAAACCAAGCCAATTATGGAGCAACTATCTAGTATAGTGGACCAGGTACATAATGAAGACCTTGATACTAATTCAAAGCTATTAGAATAGTCTAAAAAGAGGTTCCAAACAAAGGTAAATGAATGAATATCATGTGAGATAGCACTATCTCAGGTGGAGCTGGCGAAAAAGATTGAAAAGTTAAAAGTAGTACTTGAGAACATATTCTCATTGTACTCAAAATTGTGTGACTCATCAATTTTCACACAAGAGACCAACTAAAAAATAATGAGCTTGTAGAGGAACTTGAAAATATCAAGCATGCAACTACCGAAGGATCCAACTTAGGGTGAGAAGAATTTTCAAACTACACTTCACACTCATAAGGAATTATCTATGTTAATAGTAGATGAGGGAAATATAAAAGAAAAATTGATAGAAATTCAATCTACCATAAACCCACATATGGAAGTCTTGTAGAAAGAACTGGCCTATGCTGAGAATGTTTTCAAGAAAGACCGCAATATTTCTACATTGGAAGGCCTAGCTCACCGTGTAGGAGAGACAACCATCCAACTAAATCACTTGATATTGCACTTGAAAATTGGGATGCTACTCTCAAGATAGTTATGAAGGTAAATAAATCCTTTTTGGCTAAGTATTCAATTAATGTATAGAAGCCTTTAACATAAGTATCAAAAAAGGGGGAGAATTATAATAAAAGGGGGAGTTAAAATAAAATTTTGAGGAGATCAATTTTGGGGGAGAAATAGAAAAGCCAAAAGGAAATTATAACTATAAGGGAAGATGTGTGAAAAGGGGAGTTAGAACTAAACAGATAGTACAAGATAGATTAGAGAAAGAATGATAAGGCATATCAGAATCAACATGAGACAAATCCAGATGAGAAGTTTTGGATATAGCAAAGGAACATCAACTCAGGGGGAGTTACAAATTTTGAGGTATAAAGTCCTTCGCAAAATTTTGAACAAATTTGAAATTTTGTATATATGTATTATACTCAAAGAGATTAGATTCATCATGTATAGTTAAGTGTTTTTGACACTCATGTCAAAGGGGGATATTGTTGGTCTTAGATTGGTTTTGACAATTGAGTGTCAACACACTTAAGAAATTTTCTAAGTTGATGCCAAGTCATAGTATGTGCCAAGCAAGAAATTAAATAGGTGTTGAGTCATTCAAATGCTGAGAAGATAGACAGTGCCAAGAAAGCTTCAACTACCAAGTGACTAATAGATGTAGAGCTAGTATATGTTTCGAGTAAACTATATGAGCCGAGCAAGATAGAATTTCTATAGGTGCCAAACAAGAAAAAATTTCTATATGTGATAAGCATCAGTAATTAGTAAGTTTCGAGTAACAAAGAATCACCATAAGAGTTTGTTCTCTCACAAAATGAGATGTAAATCATTTTTGAGCCGACATATATGAATCTCGAAGGATTAAAAGATAAAATCAAATCTATTTCATTCCCTATGCAATCAACATGCAAGCAATCAGAAAAATTGAAAGATTTGAGCAGGAAAAATGG
The DNA here is from genome assembly GCA_028749045.1 of Cupressus sempervirens. Lineage (NCBI taxonomy): Eukaryota > Viridiplantae > Streptophyta > Pinopsida > Cupressales > Cupressaceae > Cupressus > Cupressus sempervirens. The sequence continues at coordinate 241,778,566 of CM053792.1, forward strand.
ATGAATCTCAATTGTAGATTCATACCTAACCCTAAGTCTTGAAACCTTTTTAAGGAGGTTGAAACCCCATAGTTCAGTGTGTGTGAGAATGTATGAGAGAGTATGCAAAAAAAAAGAAGAATGCATGCAAGGAGAGAATACTAGCAAAGTTTGAAGAAAGTAAAAGGGGTGAAAAGACTTAGAAGAAGAAGGACAACATTACAGTATCAATTAATAGAATAGAGAATCAACACTTCATACAGAATCATATCAAATCAAAGAGGATCATATCAGATTGGATAGAACAAGGATCTAAAATCAGCAATTGAAGATTGTAAGTCATCAGGTCAACATATTCTACTATACTTTCTAGCCATTGTATTAGGAGAATGAAAATCCTATGAAGATAGGTTGGTTTAATAGCCATTTTGTAAATCATTTAATAGGGTGACATTCCAAGTGAGCATTTGTAAATCCTTTAGATAGGTATACCATTAATAGGGTGTTGAAGCCTTTAATAGGGTAGGCCTTTCACAGGGCAGACCATTGTTGATGGTCAAACTTTGTAACCTTGACAAGTTACATATTGTTGTAGTGATAAGTTGTGGGTGTCATCCCCACCCTAGTTTCACCTTCTCATTTTGGAGGGTTTTTGGGTGATCAAATATTGTGTTGTCTATTTTCATGCATGTCTTTATTTTCATGATAATTAGATATGTTACATGCATGTGTTGATTTCAATTAAAAGTTTTAGAGATTAAAGTTTGGTACTTCTGATTCACCCCTCCCCCCACCTCTCAGAAGTAATCTTCCCACTTGTGAATTCCAGCAACACTTAGAACAAAAAGGGAAAATTTCATTTAAGGGTGTACAACAACACACCTAATTAGGTGTGCTACTGTGCACCTTTGATTGGTGTTTTGTTACATTTTTAAAAGTTTTCTTTGATTTTTAGTTTTCTTAAAGGTTTTTTGGATTGAGAAAAAGATGCACAAGTGTGCACCTATACTTAGTCTTTTTTTTTTTATTACACTTGGTCAATTGCACAAGTGTTGTTGGAGATGATCAGAGGAGGAAAAAAGAAAAGTGAGGAGGTAAGGGGGGGTCCTCAAGTTATATAGACCCGAGACCTAGTGCACCCCTTTGTGCTATGTAGCTATGCAGATGTGCATCAGCAAGGGGTCATGCATTTTAAAGTGATTTGGCACACTAGTGCACCATTATCGTGCAAAAAAATGACTTCTCCTTCTAGATTTTTAATTTTTGAAATTAGATTTTTCTAGTTGGGACCCAGACTTGACCAAAAACACTAGATAATGTTGGAAGATTGGTTTGATGATGATATGTTACATTCATGACTATGTTTTTCATTGATGACAACATAACATATTTGATGTCTTCTATGGTATCTGATAGAAGAACAAAAAAAATATCAAGTTGGTATAGATAGATAGTTGAGAATGATAACCACTTGAGGTTTTGGGAGGTACTTCTAAGTATCTAACATATGAAGTTAACATTAGGAGCATAAAGGATAAGTCTAAAAGAAGCTATGTAAGTTTTGGCGATGTCTATTTAGAGATAGAGTTTACAAAGGCATGTTCTAGTAAACTTGTTATACCTCTCAACAGAGTTCATATCTTGAGGATTAAGGTTGAGGATCAGAGAATACATGTTGAGGATGACATGGCTAAGCTTTCTCATCATAATATTGTGTGTATGAAAAGCTATTCAAGTTTCAAGGTGTAATATTTGTGTTATTGCTAAGTGTAATGTGTTCTTAATGTGGTCTTATAATAATTAATTGAGAAGGAATAAAAATCAACTCAAGGAATTGTTTTATGGACTTGGTATAAAGAAAGGATATTTACCTTTATCATGGCATGGATATATGAAAATTGTGAATGTTTTAAAAGTAGTGAAGAGTGTGGAATATGAAGTTGAGTATAGTGTGGAAGTGAAGGAAACTTCATTGTCAAGGTTTTGCTGAGTGATCCAAGGTTTGATATTTGGATTTGAGGTTCATGACCTAGTTTACAAGGTCTAAAAATGATTGGTATAGTTGATAGAATAGAGGAAAGAATAAGAAAAGAAGAAAATAAAAGTAAACTATTTGTTTGAGTAGTGAGCTCTTCTTATAGTTGAAATTGCATGTTTGGGTAATGGGCTCTTTTTGCATACATTGTACCACAACTCCTAATAGGGACTCATTATATTAAATGTTGTAATAGACTCCTAATAGGGTCCATCCTTTAATAAGTAATATTTATATGAGTAAATCATCTTGTAGGCATCAGTCCCACCAGGGTTTTCCCTTTGATCAATGATTTCCCTAGTCAACATATTTGGTGTAATTGGCTATGTGCATCTTTGTCCAGTTAATGTTTAAGTTTGGTTAAAGAAGATAAATGTTTTAACTATTAGATAATTGATTCACCACCACCCCCCCTCTTAGTTATCTTGGTGGAATATTGTTTCTAATAGATAAAACCTTAAAAAAACTTGGATCCCAGAAAAAAGATCCAAAAAGACCAAAAATAAAGTAAGGGGTCTCCATTTCTAGGTGAAATGGGGTGTGCATTATGAAACCACAATAAATCCCTAATAAATTTATCACCCACATGGTTCTTCACAATTTTGGTAATTGGGTCATACTTTTTTGCCATTTCTGCTAGTAGATCATCATCAAAGAAGACTCCTAGAACAATCAATTCATCTAAATCAAATTCCCATACATTGTTTACTAGAGTATCAAATTTTCTTTCTGTGAACCATTTCTAGAAAATCCCTATTCCTTCAATAGACACTTCTACATCCCTTAACTAGTTTGTTTTATCATAAAAACCCTCACTAACCAATAACCTAGGGCTTTTCAGAATGAGCTCTTTTCCCCTAGCTAATTCATTCATAGACTGTGGTATTTATTCTGAGAAGTCATCATGTATCACCCTCTTCAGATAATCTACTTTCCCCAATAAATCCTTACATGGAGGCATGTTTAAAATTTACCCTAACATAATTACAATTTCTCAATTTTCCAAAAGCTTAGATGACTTACCCATTTTTCTTGATTTTTATTCTCTAAAAATCACTCAATAGTATGTCAAAACCCTTGGAAAATATTTCCCTTAGCTCTATAAATCTTTGCATTGTGAGAATTCTACAATCTTTTTGCTTAATAATGGAGAACAAGGAATTTTATTATAGCATTAAGCTCACATGAAACATCATTGATCAAAGTTAATGCTTCAATAGTTGCATTCTGTGCCATGCCATGAAGTTTGAAATCCCACTATAGATCTTCAAAAATTGGATAGTTTAGTTTGAAAACAAAAAGATTGCATTAACCCATTTTGGAAATGGCCATGCATCAACAAGGTGCTTCCTTACATTTCATAATGTTCGAGCACTTTCATGTTGCAAGAAAGTGTTGAACATCGATCTTCTGAAGATCAAGGATCATGAAAATCCTTATAAATTTATAAGTCCAACTTCAAAATTTTGGGCCCACTAGTACAATCACTTTCCAGCTCAACAAATACATAGACCACTCCACCAATCATTATGTACCATGTCATCATGTTTTCCAACTCGGCATGACTAGGCGACCCTTTCCATGATTGGCCTCACTTATCCACATGGTAATAGGGTGCTTCCTTATCCACATGGCAATAGGGTGCTTCCCCACTTTAGCTAAAGTTCATTCACCTTCATAAAGTAGTAAAGCACCTTGTATTGATCTTTTAAAGATCAACGGTTTCATATATCTTACTTGTTGTACAATCTAGTCAGCATAAGTAGCCAATAGAATATGCTACTTTTTCCAACATATCTCACATTTGCCAACTATTTCATCACCTTTTTAAAACTGGGATGTATGACCTCACCGAGTACATGTATTGCTAGGGCACTTTTCCACATTAGTTAAACTTCACACATCTTTTCATTATAGTAATTTGTCTACTGTAGATCTCTCAAAGATTGTTGATGCAATGTTATAATACAAAAAGGTAACCCCATTGCTCAGCTTGACCAATGAGATGGCTTGAAATTCCCAACCTACTTTTAAAACTATCTAAAAATTCTCAAAATTTTATGACACCTTTGATTTTTTGTGGAACACTTAGAAGATAATTTCACAAAGAGCTACATGGAAATCAAGTGCTTCCCTACATTTTCTAAAGGTTAAGAAAATTCTCGATCTAGACAAGTGCTCATCATTGATCTTCCAAAGATCAATGGTTATCAAATGCAAACCTTGTAGTTGTTAAAACACTTTAGGAAAGTGTTAAATAATTAACAAAGGTAAAACCATAGTTAAGAAAAGGGTTAAGAACAAAGGATATTTAATTTTTGGGAAAGTAATTCTAAAATAAATATGGGAAAAGGTAAAGATAAAACCTTAGGGTAACAAGCTTCCCACACAATTTTTATAATACACTATTTTCTAAAATCTTTGAAAACTAGGGCACATAACAAGGGTTTCATGAAATTTTAATAATTTCATCTAGGTTTTAACACATGTCACATTTTAAACATAGGACTATTGGTATTTTCACTAGAGTGTAACAAAACTATACAAGGTGAAAAACTAGGCCAACACAACCCAAGAAGGATGTTGAACCCTATTGGTAAAAATATTTTTTCTTTTGATTATGACCCTTGAATACCCAAGTTTGGAACAATATTTGGTTACAAATGTTGAAAAGAAACTTACAAATAAACAAAATTTTCTTTGAATTGATAGGTACAACTCCCTACGCAAGATCTTCAGTGAATTATGTTTTCTTCCTACACTAATTTTGGGGTATGTTCTTGACCTGAGAATAGAAGAGGTATAACCAAGCCAGACCTAACAAGAATCTAACTCAAGCAAATAGACATTTCGAGTACCAAAATAGGTTTATGCATTCACACATCTTATGAATTCATAAAGTTTATCCAAATAATAACTAATACTAAATTAAGCTAATTTGAATCTGAATTGTGACTAATAAGCTGGAAATGCTGAAAGGATTTCCTCTTTGAATGAACAATAAAAATACCTATCACATTCATCCATTGTTTCAAAATAGGGGAAGTGAAACTCTATTCTTTCCTTGTTTTGATTCAAACAAAAGAGAAAAAAAAAAGACCTAAACTAAACAAAACTGGAACAGACAATCATTGACATAAAATACTATTCAATTGTCACTTCAACAAAAAGTACTTCTCACCAAAAAAAATTTGACCTTTCATTAATCTTTCAATTTCATACATATAAAGTTTTGAGATGACTGTTACAATGGAAGCTTAATCGGTTCATCTTTTCAAAATGACAAATGGCAATATGCATGTTTTTCACATTACAAAATTACAAAAGAAAACAAAAAGCATGCATAATATGAATCATTTATACTTCTTACCCTTTTCTATTTTTTTTGTATATGCCTTAGCAACAACTATTATTGGAATTAGCTCTTGATGCCTCAGTATGTGGATATTGGTAAACCTTAAGAGCCATTTAGAATGCTCTCTAGCCAATTCCTTCACAACATTGGACTGATTTGGTAGTTCCTCTTTGGCCATATGTATACATCCATTGAATGCCTATAGTTTAGTGATCCTTCCTTGACTATGGAAGTTTATATCTGAAAAACTATCCAGGAATCTAGAAAATTTCTACTTCATGACATTGACTCCAATAAATGCTTTTCCTTGTCCACTAGTTTGAGAGTCTATATGTAATCCCCTCATAAGTTCAAATTCTATGTCTTGTGTCTTCTTCACCTTTTCCTCTATTTCTCTAAGCCCTTTTTCTATAGAATGGATCATCTCAGTTTTAAACTACAACTTTGAAGCCACTCGAATAGAGGCTCATCTTCCTTTGGTAAGATTTTAGCTTCAACTTCTTCTTTGGCCTTCATTTGGATGACCATCTTCAAGAGGGAGATGCAATCTTTGCATTTCACCATTTCTCTAGACAGAGTATTGCTATTTGATATAATGTTATCTTTTTCTATTTCCAATCTTAAGATAACATTACCAATCTATTCCATGATTGTGACTCCTTCCAATTTGAGTTTCTCGATCCATTCTTTACCAATCTAGCCATAATGCCTATCTTCTTGGAGCTAGGAAATGAGGGCTTGCACTTCAGTGGCAATAGGATTCTAGGTTACAGACACACTAGAGATAGTTTCTAGTGGAGTGACTAGTTGCCTGATGAACTTGTTCAATTCTTCTATCTCAGCTTTCATCTTGATCTTTGCTAACTTAAGACTTTCTAATTGTCCTTCAATTACTTCATTACTTGACATCCACAAGTCAAATTTTGTGTTATCTCTAGCTTCTCCAAGATCAATTAAATTTAGAGTGAAATCATCAGGTTCCATGTCCTTGATTCTCCCTCCTTTGTTTCGCTTGGCTATTTCCATTATCGAGTTCCCTATTTTTAGATCTTGCCCAAGTATTGACAAAGTCTTTTTCTTCTTAACTTTTGTCAATGCAATCCTAGAACAAAATGTGAGAGATATAATATCTTTTGTGGAAACACTTCATCTTTTCTCTTTCTCTTTCTTTCCAAAGTATCTTCCAACCAAGAATCTATTCCTATCACTTTGGAAGCCATTCCAAGTGATTCAATATTGGACATCTTTTTCTTAACAGGAGTTATTGTTATATCAGTTGAAGAGAAAGGATTTTTTGAATCTTTAGAGATGAACCTAGAAGAAGTCTAGTCTTTCTCCACTTTTGAAGTTTTCTTCAGCACCTCATCTGACTTAGTAGACTCACTACTGCAACTCTTTTGATCCCCTAAGTCTACTATCTATATATGGGAACCACTTGGCCTCAAAAGTGAAGAACTTATTGATGGAACAGGGGTATGATGAGGAGATGAAATTGGAGTGGTATGAGGGGAAGGAACCAAGGTAGTGTGAGGATATGGAAGTGGAGTATCATGAGGGGATGGGACTAGGGTGGAGGCACTATCCTTTTTCTCTTCCATCTTCTTCTCTTTAGTACCAGCCTGGGTTCCTATGACTAGGAGATAACCATCATGACAAGTCTTAGCTATAGGGACATTTTTGTTTGGAGGTTGATCACCTCCTCCTAAAGGTTGAGCTAGCCCTTGAGTGGAAGCTATGGTCACACTTGGTGTAGCACTCTAAGATGAAGTAGGCATTGCAGTTGTTGGAGAAGCTTAGGTGGCTAGACTTTTACTCTGGCTCTTCCTAGTTGTCCACTCAATCCATTTCCTCATTCTCTTGATGATCCTAGCCATAATGATATCAAGATTCTCTTCCACAACTACATATGGCTCAAAACTTATGGGAATCCCCCTTAACTTAGTCAAATTGGTATTGTTATACATATTTTGACCATCATCCTCTAATCCTTCAACATTAAGATTGATACCATCTGTCTTTACTTGTTTCACCATGAGCTTGGTGAAAGCACGATCTTGGCTCTCCAACTCATCTTTGCAATTTGCCCAATAATCTTCTAAAATGGTGACATGCTTGATCACACTCCCAATTTTTAGCACCTCTTTTACATATCCATTTGGATCAAACATGGGTCTCACAACCTCATATTCTTCCAACTTGTACTTAGTCTCCAATGCCTTGAGCATGTTTTCGGCATTAGACTAAGACTTGACTATAAGCTCCAACCTTCATAGGGAATTCATACCCTTTTTTTCTCAAGTTTGCACTCAGCATGTTCACCTGGCTCACTTGCCTCACAATCTCTATTAGCACAATCTGATAACTTGGGTATCTAGGTAGCTTCAGAGGAAATCTGTCAAAAGCTGCAAGACATAAATACAAGAAGGATGAGAATTGAATAAAGTAGCTACCAAACTAGTTGATGGATGCCATTCCTTCTAGGCTGAACCTCCTCTCTAGACATCCTTGTATTTCCCTACAAATCCTTATTATAAATGAGTCATTAGCTCTGACATATTCTACATAGCTATTCTGTAATTGCAAGCATGGATAAAATTCATAGCTTTTCACATCATCAGGGAAGTTCCCTATTCTGGGAAGGCCTAGCCACAATTATAGAGAGGCTAACATATAAATCAAGGAAGAAGACATGTAGAAGGTATTGTAAAAATTTGTGACACTGAGGGCTCTGGACAGATGCTCCCTTACTGCATATGCCCAATCAACATAATGTGTATCTAAACAGATGATTTGTACCAAAAAGAAATATTGTTCAACAAAAGTGAGTGCTTCTACCTCACCTTTCAATTGATGCTAAAGAACCAGAATGTCTATGATCTCAAGCTTAAGATTGGTGCTGAATAGAGTCTTAGGAACCTTACTTTTAGCTCCCTATTGCTTTTGGAACTAGGACTCCATAATTTCCTTTCACCACACCATTTTCTTCAAAGAGAACTTAGACATGGCTCCTCCTACCGTCAACTTACAAAATTCTTCTTGCTCTGGAAATCAGAGGCCATTTACTATAGTTTTCTTGTAAATAAAGATTAAAACTATATGGTCAAACGAATTTTTTTTTCTAGTTTCTAGATTGTAGTGATTTATACATTTGACAATCAACTCAGGAGCTTGAACCGCCACTAGAAATCTAGCTGCTTCCACTATCCCACTTCCTTAAAGTTTTCCTATTCTAGGGTGAATTTGCTCTGTCCTTAGCCTCCATTGAAAATCTTGCATGTCAAAGAAATGAAGTGAGGTGTCTATAACATTTTGCAATATTGACTTAATTCTAGTTAGCCCATCAAAACCAACAAATCTAGTTGCCATCTTATCTAGGATAGAAGTGAATTGAAACCTTATAATTGGAAGCGGTGTAGAGAGTAGAATTTGCAAGTATATTAGCTTTGAAAATGATATATATTTCAACAACATAACAATTCAATAAAGAAAGTGGTAATTTCAAAATCTATTATGTTTCTCTCTATATAGAAATCTTTATTCACCCGTTAATCTTCAAGATCCGTGCCACATGAGTGAATTAAAGGATAAATCCATTGGATTATTAAATGTGGGAGTTTCTAACAGATTTTTCCATGTGTTTTAACTATTTGTGTTGGCCCAATGGTAACTTTCTTTTATTACATAGTTACTTTCCCATTTTTCACCAAGTTTTGGATAGTTAAGAATGAAGTACTCCGTAAGGAAATTCTGCTCAATCAGATTCTGCTTCAAATACCTTTCCAAATGTGATTAACTCATTTCCATTACTATTTTAAAGTATCATGTGATCAATTTGTGTGTTCAACATTCTTGTAGAGTTGATTTCTTACTGGATGTGAAAAATCACCTTCATGGGTTGAAAACCTGCTGAGGAGAAGGCAATTTCCATTTTTTTCCCCTTGCCTTTATTTTCACTTTATCCTTTAAGTCAATGTGTCTCTAAGCTTCAAAAAATCTCAAAAGGGCTGCAAAAATGGAAAACAAACCCACTTGTTTGTCTCTCTCACAAATTCCTTTATTGGAAAACTAACTTCATGGGTCGAAAGCTTGCTGTGAAGAAGCTACTTCAGAGTTTTTCACTAGAGGTGATTCTGGGCACTATGATGAATCTTGAGTGCCTCCCAAGGTGAAATACTATAATGTAGGGATGATCAATCCAGAAAACAACTCATTTCCTTCTTGCTTCAGCCTATAAACCTTATTTGTTGCTTGTTGCAAAAAATCTCCTTCAAGGGTTGGAAACCCACCAAGGAGAAGGCAATGTTGGATTCTCTACAAGTGTCATTTTCTTTATGTGCAAACTATGATTAAGCTATAGAAAAGTTCATCCTCAGAATTAACTTTGTGAAAATCATTATAAGATGTAAGAATCTCCATCGAATTAGGTTCTAGACTACCAAAAAACTCACAACAACAAGGAAAACCCACCTAGTTATGTAATGTGGGAGAAGAGAAAAGGTTAAAAACCTAATGGAGAAACTTTTCACTTGAGGGGAAAGAACTAGACTTGGACATACCTTGACCAAACTAAGACACAAGATCATTTTACACTTTACAAAATGGGTACAAGATGAAAAGTGGGACAACAACTAGCTCTAACTAGGGACTTGGGTTGAACATACCCAAGAAAGGAACTCAAAATTTTTGGTTTCAAAAAGAAGATAAAAGGTGGCAACACAGCAAAACACAAGCGAGGAAAAGAAAAAAAAAAAGAAAAAAAAAGGGAAAAAGATTAACTAAGAAACAAAAAAGAAGCTAAGCCTAACTATAATACAATATAGGGGTTACTTGTTCTCAATTTCTAATTTGATAAAGCTTCAGATCCTGACCATTATAGGTTAGAGGTAGTACTTCACCATCTTCATATGCCAACTTGAAAGAATTATTTTCAAATGCCTAATGAATTCTAAATGGGCCTTTCCATAAAGTATCAAACTTCTTATGCATTCCTTTTGGAGTGCTTCATTTATCCTAGAGTAGCACACTGTCTCCAACCATGAGTTTTTGGGGCCTTACTTTCTTATCAAATAGATCCTTCACTCACATTTGATTTTGTGTAATGTGATCTACAATTTCTTCCCTTTCCTCTTCAAGTTTTCTCAGGTACAAAATCCTCTCTAGACCATCTTTATAAACATCATCTTCGATCACTATTCTAAGTTTATTTGTCACTAATTCCAGAGGTAAGTGGAGATTAGCCTTAGTCCTATAAACTAATTCAAAAGGAGATATGTCGATTTCCCTTTTAGGTGTCACTCTATCTACCCAGAGTGCTTGATCAATTTTTTTGTGCCAAGTCTTTTGATTATTTGAAACCAATTTCTCAACAATAGTCATCAAGTTCTTGTTACTAGACTCAGCTTGACCATTTCCTTGAGGGAAATAATCAGATGAATGACTAATGGTGATCCCATACTCAAAGAAAAAATTGGTAATTTTAATTGAAGAAAAATAAGATGCATTGTCCATCACTAATTTAATGGGAATGTCAAACCTAACCAATATGTTCTCCTTTATGAATTCACATACCACTTTAGAAGTAGTTTTCTTGGTAGCTTTAGCTTCTATCCACTTAGTGAAGTAGTCAGTGGTAGTTATTACATATTGATGACTGGCACTAGATGCAAGACTAATCAGACCAATAAAATTGGGACCCCATTGTTGAAAAGGTCCTTCAATGATTACAGGTCTCAACGACACAACAACTAGTTGAGGGCACCTAGAGAACATCTTGCACTTCTTGTATTTTGCTACCTAGGAATAGGAATCTTTAAAAATTCTAGGCTAGTAATAGCACTACCTTATATTTTAAAAGCTATGACTAAAGATGAGAAATATCCTCCACAAACCTCATCATGAAATGTTCTCAATAGCATTTCTTTCTGTTGTTTGTCTACACACCTAAGAAAAGTGTCGTCAATGGCTTTTTTGAATAATTTACCATCCCAAATCACATACTTAGCTACTTTCAATTAAAGATATCTTTTCTGTCTCCTAGTTAGGCCTTCTAGAAATTCACCATATGTTAGTAGATAAGAAATATTCTCAAACCATTAATCATAGAGGCGTATAACTAAAACCAATTGCTTCTCCCTCGATTCTTATGATTCTTTAGTGATCTTGTTTTCTACAATCACCTTGCATAGAGAATTTCCCCTTATTAGTTTGGTAGGCTTGATTACTATATCATATTCCTATATTTTTTCTACCCATGTTCCTCTAACATTACAACCCACATCCTAATGTATCAACACACTCTTTACTGCTACATCTGGGACAAAGACTATAGAATGTGAATGCAAGATATAGAATCAAATTTTTTGAGTGCATTGACCACCGCAGAAGCATGCTTTTCAATCTACAAATATATTAGTTCATGATTCTTCAAAGGTATGCTCATGAAAGCTATTGGGGCTTGTACCCCTTCATCATTTTCTTGTATAAGTATTGCCAATAAAGTATGTTCAGAAGCATAACAATAAATGTTGAAATCTTGTTTATAATTTGGGTGACTTAAAACTAGGGCATTAGCAATAGTAGTCTTTATATCATGAAAGGCCCACTTTCCCACCTCATTCCATTTGAAAGTTGAATTCCCTTTCATCATATCCACTATATGCTTAGTGGTTTCTGTGAAATCAAGCACAAACCTTATGAGGAAATTCACCTACCCAAAGAAAGATTTAACTCCCGATTTATTTGTAGGCAAGCTTAATCTTTGAATGGCTTCCAACCATTTAGGGTCAATTCTAATGCCCTCTTGGGACACTATATGACCTAGGAGTTTTCCCTTTGTCACATAGAAAATTGATTTCTTAGGATTAAGAGAGATTCCATGTTCTCGGCATCTTTGTAAAAATTTCTTCAAATCTTCCATATGATCTTTCCTCTTTTTTGAGAATATGGTGAGATCATCTAGGTATATAACTATGATTCGGTCCTTTAGATCAGTGAATGTCTTCCTCATACATCTTTGGAATGTAGCACCAGCATTGATAAGCCCAAAGGGCATTCTGTGATACACAAATTTACCCCAAGGAGTGGTGAATGTCATCTTATGTCGATCCTTCTCTTCTACTTTGACCTAATTGTAACTTGAAAACCTGTCAAACATAGACATCATTTTAGATCCTACCACCATTTGTAGTAAGTAATCCATATTAGGAAGAGTGAAGCTATCTTTTAGAGACACCTACTTTAAATTATGAAAATCAACACAAATCCTTATCTCTCCATTCTTCTTTTTGATGGGTACTATATTAGCTATCCAAGTGGAATGATGAATGGGATAAATGATCCTTGCCTTCAAAATTTTTTCTACCTCTCAAAAAATAGCATCCAAGACCTTAGGATTATAAATTGGATCGAACTTAAGTGGAATTTGATGTTTTACCTTCCCATCCCTATAGCTTTTCAGATCCTCATAACTCCAAGAAAAAATGAATAAATTTCTTGCAACTTCTTTCTCTTTAGGTGAACAACATTTCCCAATATTAATCATTTTGGGATTATGAGTATCTCCAATGTTTACTCCCTCATATTCACCCATGGTAGGCCCCTTTTCTGCTCTCTTTTGCTTTATGTAAGGATCATGTCTATTAAACAATTTTTCCAAAGCCACAAAATATGGAGGAATAATACTAACTCTTGATAGAACTTCTCCATTTTGATTATGTTTCCTATTTACATCAAATCTTTCATGATCACTTCCATTGGATTCATGCTCAAAAATAGACTTATCATTCTCCAAGAATAGCTACAAACTCTTATCATCCTTGAAGACTTGCCAAGATTCTACATTATCTGGAATAGCAAATCGATACACAATTTTAATCTGATACTTTTTGTCTTTGAAGTTTAGATGAGGAAGTAATAGGGAGGTGGAGACTACAAGGGAATTAGCCTTAGTGTTCATCTCCCTTAGAACTATTTCAATAGAGAAGCCTTCTAGGCCTTCTATCTCATCACAAACTCTGTTTCTATAATTCTTTATCTTATGGTTTTTTACAGAATATTGTCCTTTTAATTGTTTTACAATAAGCTCTGCATCACCTTGAGCTTTTAGGATCTTTATCCCTCTCTTTTTTTCTTTTTTTATCCCCAGTAATAAGGCCTCATACTCTACAATATTATTTGTATTCCCAAATTCTAATTTGAAGGCCATGGGTTCAGGTTCCTTTTTCAGGGATATCAACACTACATCTACTCTAGATCTTGAAGAGGCACAATTTTCATCAAATTTGAGTGTCCATATGATTGATGCATGTTTATTTTCATTAGAAACTCTCTCACTTTGATTTTCATCTCTTTGTTCATCCAAAACCTCTTTAGTAAGAAACATGTAGTTGTTGAATTCCAACTCTTGATATAGGATTTGAGTTTTAGGACCATCTGATTTCAAGACTATAAAATTTAGCTTTTCTTCAGGTTCTAATTTGGCTTTCTTATTCCTAATAGGTATCACTGCCTGAGACCAATCTAGCTTTATTTCTCCTCCTAAGTCTTGACAATAGATTCTACTTAAAAGAAGTCCATAGCTCACTAGAATATTAGCTACTAGAATGGTCAATAAGAGCTTCTTTTCTAGATGTGAAGCTAAGGCTACTCGAGCATCTTTAATCTATCCAAGTAAGGGAAGTTGTTTAGCATCCATAGAATAACATCTCCCATGCACTTTAATAAGGTTGAGACTCGAGGCTTTGGCTACAGAATAACGCATAACATTATCTGATGCACCCAAATCTATTATACAATTGTTGAGTTTACATCCATTGATATATAATGATATATAAAAAGGGTCAAGATTTTTCCCTGGAGATATTGCTAAGACTATAGCATCTTCTTGATTAAATAGACCAAATATCAAGGTTTCATCTTCTTTTTCAATTGTCACACTATGATTTAAATCTGATGTGTTTCCTTTACACCAATCTACCAGTCTCTTTAACTTAGAAGGGTGTGACTTCAAATAATCTATAGAGGAAATTTGAATTTTTGATTCTTCACAGAATTGAATGAAATCAAAAAGTGTTTTATCCTTACCCATTTGTGAAGTATATGCTTCTTGATCAAAATGTACATTGCTCATCAAAGGACTGGAGTCATTTTTGTGAGCATGACTAGAAGATTGATTCTTCAACCTTTGGCCTTGGGTAAGCACCATGTATGAAGTTGCTTTGATAGTTAGATAGAATTCACCTTTTGGTTCAAAATCTAATTTGTATTATAAAAATAATTTTCTAGAGTCACCATTTAAATAGGAATCAGGTTTTGAACAAGGAGTTGCATTGTTCAATTCATTAGTAGATAATAATTGCATCGTACGAGCGGTCTCCAGACAACTCTCGCTATCATGATCTATGGTCAAGTGAAAAATGCACATATTTCCCTTCTTTGGTGCCACTTCAATTTGCAATCTAGGTTGTGAACCTATGAGCTATAGGAATCTACCTTCATTGTTCCTTCATGGTGATTTTTGATAATTCTGCTGATAGAAATTATTGAATTTGGGTAACTACTTCTTTACTGCTACTAGCTCATTTCACAACTTCTAAATCATCTCCTTGGATGACATGTTATTACTAGAATTTCCTTTAGTTTGAAGTTCTCATTTCCATTTTCCTGTAGAAATTAAATCATCTTCTAGTTCAATAGCCTTCTTTTGCTCATCTATTAAATCTATGGGATGTGCTCTTCTTAAATCATAATTAACATTTGGAGGCATCACACTAATAAAGAAGTCTTTCAAATTACTAGTTGTGGGTCTATCATTAGTTGGAATTCTACAAATAATCTTATTGAACTTGGTAACAAAATCTCTCATACTCATAGTGGATTTCTTTTAAATTGAAGTCAACTATGTTAATAGGGCATGTTTATCTTTTACAGTTTTTAACCTTCTCTCAAATTTAGTTCTCATTGTATCCCAGTCAATAATCAAGCCATCATCAAGATGATAAAACTAGTCTACCGCACCATCTACCAAGGTTTCCACAAATAATTTTATGATGACATCTTCATGCCTAACACCTAAGATATGCATAGTTACAAAGAAAGCTTTAATATGTTCATATGTGGTAACCTTCCCATCTCCTAAGAGTTTTGGGAAATTCTTCCTTGACCTAGCTAGGAGGGGATGATAAGCTATTAGTGCTAGTGGTCCTATTGTTGCAGCCCATGGAGTAGCCATGATTGTTCTAGTAGTATATAGTGGGAAATTAAAAATTTGAGGGGCAGTAATTGTATGTAGGGCCAATACCTAAAAAGTAGAATCCTAAGTACCAGTGTCTTGATTCTTGACAGGATAAGGTGTCTGCTCTGACTTTTATTTTCACCTTTTCACTTTGGAACATCTAAGATGGGAAAACCAAGCTCTAAAATTTTATCAAAAATGGGGTCTTGCCCACCCTGTTCCTTGGTACTTTTGAGGAACCTTTCTAGGATGCCAAGTTAGTTGTATCTCTAAGCTACTTGTCTTAATTGTCTTTCTACTCTTCATATGTCTCTCCTCTGAATAGGTCTTTCTAAAGCCTCAGCTCTTCTTTCTTCCTCTTCCAATATTTGACTAGCATTCTTGTAGTATTTAGCATTCCTCCTATGTCTCCAAACAAACATATTTAGGGATGAAATTATATCTTCTTGATCATCTTGAAAACCAAGATTAGATTGGAGCTTTGGGATAATGTTTTCATGAGGGAGTACCATTTTTCCTCATGACATAGGCTTATTTTTTCTAGCAAGAAATTGTTCATCTCCCCAGTAGAGTTGCCGAAAATATGTTGGTAAACAAATTTTTTCTTTTGATTATGACCCTTTAATACCCAAGTTTGGAACAATATTTGGTTACAAACAACTAAAAAGCCACTTCTAGATAAATAGGCTTTTCTCTGAATTGATAGGTTTAGCTCCCTATGCAAGATCTTTAGTGAATTATGTTTTCTTCCTAAACTAATTCAGGAGTATGTTCTTGACTTGAGAACAGAAGAGGTATAACCAAGCTAGACCTAAATAGAATCTAACTCAGGCGAATAGACATTTCTAAGTACCAAAACAGGTTTATGCATTGACACATCTTATGAATTCATAAAGTTTATCCAAATAATAACTAATGTTGAACTAAGCTAATTTGAATATGAATTGTGACTGATAAATTGGAAATGCCAGAAGGATTTCCTCTTTGAATGAACAATAAAAATACTATCACATTCATCCATTGTTTCAAAATAGGGGACGTGAAACTCTGTTCTTTCCTTGTTTTGATTCAAACAAAAGAAAAAAACATAAGACCTAAAATAAACCAAACTGGAACAGAAAATCATTGACATAAAATACCATTCAATTGTCTCTACAAAAAAAAGTACTTTACACCAAAAAATTTCTGACCTTTCATTAATCTTTCAATTTCATACATATAGAGTTTTGAGATGACTGTTACAATGGAAGCTTAATTGTTTCATCTTTTGAAAATGACAAATGGAAAGATGCCAATTTGTTGTATTACAAAATTACAAAAGAAAGTGACAAGGGGGTGTAATATGAATCATTTAGACTTCTTCCCCTTTTCTATTTTTGCCCTATATGCCTTAGCAACAATTATTATTGGAATTAGCTCTTCATGCCTAGGTACATGAATATTGGTATACCTTAAGAGCCATTTGGAATGCTCTCTAGCCAATTCCTTCATAGAATTGGACTCATTTGATAGTTCCTCTTTGGCCATATGTATACATCCACTGAGTGCCTATAGTTCAGTGATCCTGTCTTGAATATGGAAGTTTATATCTAACAAACTATCTAGAAATCTAGAAAAGTTCTCCATCATGACATTGACTCCAATAAGTTCTTTTCCTTGGCCACTAGTTTAAGAGTCTGTATGTAATCCCCTCATAAGTTCAAATCTTCTATCTATTTCTTCTTCACCTTTTCCTCTATTTCTCTAAGCCCTTTTTCTACAGACTAGATCATCTCAGTTTTAAACTAGATGCTTTGGAGCCACTCAAATAGAGGCTCATCTCCCTTTGGTAAGATTTTAGCTTCCACTACTTCTTTGGCCTTCATTTGGATGATCATCTTCAAGAGGGAGATGCAATCTTTGCATTTCACCCTTTCTCCAGCCAAAGTATTTCTATTTGATATAATGTTATCTTTTTCTGTTTCCAATCTTAAGATAACATTACTAATCTATTCCATGATTGTGACTCCTTCCAATTTGAGTTTCTCGATCCATTCTTTACCGATCTGGCCATAACGCCTATCTTCTTGGAGCTAGGAAATGAGGGCTTGCACTTTAGCTACAGTAGGAGTCTGGATTACAAACACACTAGAGTTAGCTACTAGTGGAGTGACTGGTTGCCTCATTAACTTGTTCAATTCTTCTATCTCAGCTTTCATCTTGATCTTTGCTAACTTAAGACTTTCTAATTGTCCTTCTATTACTTCATTACTTGACCTCCACAAACCAACTTTTGTTTCATGTATAGCTTCTCCAATATCCTTTGAATGCAGAGTGAAATCATCGAGCATCATGTCCTTGATTCTCCCTCCTTTGTTTAGCTTGGAAATTTCGATTGTCAAGTGCCCTATTTTTGGATCTTGCCCAAGTATTAATAGAGACTTTCACTTCTTAATTTTCGTCAATGTAGTCCAAGAATGAACTACAAGAGATACAATATCTTTTGTGGAAACACTTTCATCCTTTCTCTTTCTCTTCCTTTCCAAAGTATCTTCCAACCAAGAATCTACTCCTATCACATTGGGAGCCATTCCAAGTGATTCAATAGTGAACATCTTTTTCTTAACTAGAGTTATTGTTATAGCATTTGAAGAGAAAGGATATTTCAAATCTTTAGAGATGAACCTAGAAGAAGTATAGCTTTTCTCCACTTTTGAAGTTTTCTTCATTGCCTCATCTAAATTAGTAGACTTATTGCTACTACAGTTTCCATCCACTGCGTCTACTATCTATATAGGGGAACCACTTGGCCTCAGAAGTGAAGCACTTACTAATGGAACAAGGCTATGATGAGGAGATGGAATTGGAGTGGTATGAGGGGAAGGAATCATGGTAATGTGAGGATATGGAACTAGAGTAGCATGAGGGTACAAGACTAGGGTGGAGGCACTATCCATTTTCTCTTCCATCTTGTTCTCTTTAGTACTAGCTTGGGTTCCTATGACTAGGAGATAACTATCATGACAAGTCTTAGCTATAGGGACATTTTTTTTTGGAGGTTGATCACCTCCTCTTGAAGGTTGAGCTAACCCTTGAGTGGAAGCTATGGTGACACTTGGTGTAGCACTCTAAGATGAAGTAGGCATTACAGTTGCTAGAGAAGCTTGGGTGGCTGGACTTTTACTCTGACTCTTCCTAGTTGTCCAGTCAATCCATTTCCTTGTTCTCTTGATGATCCTAGCCATCATGATATCAAGATTCTCCTCCACATCTACAGATGGCTCAGAACTAATGGTAACCCCCCTTAACTTAGTCAAATAGGTATTGCTATACATATTTTGACCATCATCCTCTAATCCTACAACATTGAGATCGATACCATCTGTCTTTACTTGTTCCACTGTGAGCCTGGCAAAAGCATGATCTTGGCTCTCCAACTCATCTTTGCATTCTACCCAATAATCTTCTATAGTGGTGAGATGCTTGATCACACTTCCAATTTGTAGCACCTCTCTTGTGTATCCATTTGGATTGAACATGGTTTGACAACCTCATATTCTTCCAACTTGTACTTAGTCTCCAATGCCTTGAGGATGTTTTTGGCATCATACTGGGACTCAACTATAAACTCCAACCTTCATAGGAAATTCATACCCTTTTTTTCTCAAGCTTGCACTAAGCACATTCACCTGGATCACTTGCCTCACGATCTCTATTAGCACAATCAGATCACTTGGCTATCTAGGTAGCTTCAAAGGAAATCCATCAAAAGTTGCAAGATGCAAATACAAGAAGGATGAGAACTAAATAAAGTAGCTACCAAATTGATTGATGGCTATTATTGCTTCTAGACTAAACCTCCTCTCTCAACATCCTTAGATTTCCTTACAAATCCTCATTATAAAGGAGTCATTAACTTTGACATATTCTGCATAGCTATTTTGTGATTGCAAGCATGGATAAAATTCATAAATTTTCACATCATCAGGGAAGTTCTCTACTCTAGGAAGGCCTGGCCACAATTATAGAGATGCTAACATATAAATTAGGAAAGAAGACATGTAGAAGGTATTGTAAAACTTTGTGGCATTGAGGGCTCTAGATAGATGTTCACTTACCTCATATGCCCAATCAACATAATGTGTATCGAAACAGATGATTTGTACCAAAAAGAAATATTGTTCAACAAAATTGAGTGCTACTACCTCACCTTTCAATCAATGCAAAAGAACCAAAATGTCTACAATCTCAGGCTTGAGATTGGTGCTAAATAGAGTCTTAGGAACCTTACTTTTAGCTCCCTGTGGCTTTTGGAACCATGACCTCATAATTTCCTTTTGCCACACCATTTTCTTCAAAGAGAATTCAAACATGGCTCCTCCTACTATCAACTCAAACAATTCTTCTCGCTCTGGAGCTTGGAGGAAATTTACTACAATTTTCCTGTCAATCAAGATTAAAACTGTATGGTTAGGCAAAAAAATTTTTTTGGTGTCTAGATCATAGTGATTTATACATTTGACAATTAGCTTGAGAGCTTGAACTGCCACTGGAAATCCAACTGCTTCCACTAGCCCACTTCCTTGGAGTTTCTCTATTATAGGGTGAATTGGCTCCATCCTTAGCCTCCTTTGAAAATCTTGCATTTCAAAGAAATGGAGCAAGGTGTTTGTAACATTCTACAATGTTGACTTAATGATCTAATTTAGGACTTACAGGTATATGACTTAATCCTAACAATCAGATATAAATTCTCAATCCTTGCGGTAAATGCATGGTTATGTATCTTAAACCATTGAAATTACAAGAAGATTTATGCTTTAAACACTTTAAATTAATGATGTGTTTAATAACATAAAATGAAGAACATAACTAAAAAAAATGAGAGAAATGAAAAATAGATAGAAGAGACACAAACAATTTGATAATGGAGTTCATCTGATTAGGACTACGTCTCCAGGTTTACTTCTTAATTTGGGGACTGCTTTATTAATGTCACCAGGCAAAACATGCCTTCTTACAACATCCAAGCTTTAGCCTTTATAGTCTCTCTCTTTTACACTTGAAGATAATAACTTCATACTTACAATAATCTCTCACTCACAAACTCTCTCAAGAATTACAAAACTTCTCCCAAGAGGAAATTTTTGTTCCAAGCTCTAATTGAAGAATGCCTTTACAAAATGACTACACCCCTTTTAATACATGATTTTATCCAAAAATGGCTTAAACCCATATAACCATCACCATAATTGCATAGCCCAATTTGAAATAACAAAATAACCCCCTTAACTCCCTCATAACAAATTACATTTTCATTTAACCCCTTTAGCCTTTTTATTATTTTGGCCTTTACTAATTTTTGGGGTTAAAGTTTATAACAAAACAACAAAAACTCTTATTTTAAATAATGGGTGGGTTCTTTGTTATGGCTATATAACAATTCTTCCTATAACAACAAACGTGTTATAAATAGCCCATTGGTTGGCCTTACTTTTAGGAGAGTAATGGTTGAGAGTTCAACTCCCATCAACTAATTCCTTTAATTCAAATTAAATAATTATTTTAATTTGAATTTGAATTTTTCCCTCTCTTTAAGATTTTATGATGTCATGCTAACATCATCAAAATCCACACTTTTACCTGAACTTCAAACCGTCATAACTTTCACATTTGGTCTCCGTTTTTAATGAAATGAATGCCATTAGAAAGCTTTTGACGAGCTCTTTCATTTGAAATCCATTATTGACCACTTTTGAGATGGTCTGATTTTTCCCCTTATCTAGCCCTCTAGTTTTCCTGCTGACCATAACTTTGACCAAGCATAATTTTTGCATACGAGCTCCTTTTTCACCCATTCAAGTTGCATCAGGTTCCATTCTTTGAACTCTTTGTAGTGATGTTGAATTTGAAAGATTATGAGATTATTGAATTTTTGGCCTTCTGGATCCACTTGGATCACTGCAATGTTTACTTAATTCCATTTAGCCCATCGAAACCAGTGAATCTAGTTGCCATCTTATCTGAGATAGAAGTGAATTGAAACCTTACAACTAAAAGCAGCACAAAGAGTAGGATTTGTGAGTATATTAGCTTTGAAAATGCTATACAATTCAACAACATAATAGTTCAATAAAGAAAGCGGTAATTTGAAAATTTATTATATTTCTCTCTATATAGAAATCTTAATTCACTTGTTAATCTTCAAGATCCGTGCCACACTAGTGAATTAAAGGATAAATCCATTGGATTATTAAATGTGGGAATTTCTAATGGATTTTTCCATGTCATTTCACTATTTCCATTGGCCCAATGGTAACTTTCTTTTATTATATAGTTACTTTCCCATTTTTCACAAAGTTCTACAGAATTAAGAATGGAGTACTCCATAAGGAAATATTTGCTCAATCAGATTCTGGTTGAAATACCTTTCCAAATGTGATTAACTTGTTTCCATTACCACTTTTAAGTATCTTGTGATCAATTTGTGTGCCCGACATCCTTGCAGAGTTGATTTCTTATTGGATGTGGAAAATCACCTTCATGGGTTGAAAACCTACTAAGGAGAATGTGATTTCCATTTTTTTGCCCTTGTCTTTATTTTCACTTTATCCTTTAAGTCAATGTGTCTCTAAGTTTTGAAAAATATCAAAAGGGCTACAAAAATAGAAAAGGAACCCACTTACTTTCTTTTCTCTCTCACAAATTCCTTTATCAAAAAACTGACTTCAGTGGTTGAAAGCTTGTCGTGGAGAAGCTACTTCAGATTTTTCTGCTAGAGGTGATTTTGGGCACTATGATGAATCCCAAGTGCCTCCCAAGGAAAAATACTATAATGTAGGGATGATCAATCCATAAAAAAACTCATTTCCTTCTTGCTTCAGCCTGTAAACCTTATTTGTTGCTTGTTATGAAAAATCTCCTTCAAAGGTTGGAAACCTACCAAGGAGAAGGTGATGTTGGATTCTCCACAAGCTTCATTTTCTTTATGTTGAAACTATGATTAAGCTGGAAACAAGCTTATCCTTGAAAATAACTTTGTGAAAATCATTATAAGATGTAAGAATCTCCATCAAATTAGGTTCTAGACTACCCACAAACTCACGACAACAAGGAAAAACCACCTAGTTATGTAATGTGGGGGAAGGGAAAAGGTGAAAAACTTGATGGAGAAACTTTTCACTTGAGGAGAAAGAACTAGACTTGGACATATCTCAACCAAACTAAGACACAAGATCATTTTCCACTTTGCAAAATAGGTATAGGGTGAAAAGTGGGGCAACAAACCCCAAGCAATTGAGAATAAGGCTTAGGATGAGAGACCTAAACCTAAAAACATGTTAGATAAATAATCATTTACATGAACAAATTATTGGAGATAGGAGGGTTGGATTAATGACAAGTAAGTTGAAAGACAATACATGTTTAATTGATGATTTTTAACCTAAGATAGTTAAGTCTGCAACTGATAACAAGGATTGAGTAAATGCTATGAATGAGGAAATTGATTAGATAGAGAAGAACAATATATGTGTATTACTACCAAGAACTACTAAAAAGAAAGCGATGAAAAGAAAATGAATTATTAGGAACAAGATGAATAAAAATGGAGAAGTGATGATAATCAAAGGGGAGTAGTTTGCAAAGGTTATGCCCAAGAAGAAGGAATAGATTGCGGTGAGACGTTTGCACCTCTGGAAATATTGGTAGGAGTAAGAGTAGTCTTGGTCTATGCTACTTACACAAATTTCAAAGTTTATCTAATGGATGTGAGATCTACAATTTTTAATGGAATACTTGAGGAAGAAATCTACATAGAACAACTACAAGGAGTTGTTAAACTTTATCAAATGAACATTGTTTACAAGTTGAACAACAAACTATATATTCTAAAGCAAGCACTAAGAGCATGGTATGAAAGGTTATATTCTTATCTGATTAAAATTGGATTTTCTAGAACAAGTGAGAACAATAATCTATATTTGAAAAGTGAATCTAGAAATATGGTGTTGATTGCTGAAATGTTGGTGGAGGACATTTTATTTAATGGAAATGACTTACTATGTAAATCATTTTTTGATCAAATGAGTAAAGAGTTTGAGATATATGTTTGGTGAGATCAATTTTTCATATGATTACAAGTTCATCAAATGAATGATGGTATATATGTGACTCGGTGTAAAAATATAAAGGAAATATTGAAAACATTTGGAGTGGATAAGTCAAGACCAGTTAATACACCCATGGCGATTGAAGTGAAATTGTCAAAAGAAGATACCACTATTGATCCAAATGAAATTCAATATAGAACAATGATTGGTAAATTGCAATATATTGTGCATACTAGGTTAAATATTGCACATGTTATTGGAATTGTTCCTAGATTTTCCTCTAATCATAAGGAAACA
Organism: Cupressus sempervirens; assembly: GCA_028749045.1. Lineage (NCBI taxonomy): Eukaryota > Viridiplantae > Streptophyta > Pinopsida > Cupressales > Cupressaceae > Cupressus > Cupressus sempervirens. Next base: position 241,802,553 of record CM053792.1, read on the forward strand.
CAATCACAGTTGCCAAGAGATATTCATATATCTTAAAGGGACTAAATATTTTGGATTATAGTATAAACAAGATGGTGAATTTACTCTTAAGGTCTATACTGATGTTGATTGGGCTTGTAATGTTGATTATAGAAAAAGCATAAGTGATGGAGCTTTGTTCTTAGGAGAATAATTGAGAACATGGTTGAGAAAGAAAGAAAGTTGTATTTCACAATCTATTACTGAAGTTGAGTATGTCACTACTACAATTAATTGTTCCAATATTGTCTAGATTAACTAATTATTGGAAGAAATACAATAAGAGATAACTAAATCCATTATCATTTATCTTGAAAAGACTAATACAATAAATATATCAAAGAGTCTAGTGGTGCATGCAAAGATAAAGAATATATCAATCAATTATCTCCAATTGAGGAAGAAAGTACAAGATAAACATGTTAGGCTTATATACATAAAGTCTAACGAAAAAATTGAAGACATATTTACTAAGATATTACCTAGTGATGCTTTTGACTATCAAAGAGGTAAACTAGGGGTCCATCCCCTATCCAAAATTCACTAAGTGAAGATACTTATTGCATCAATTCATGGATGAACAGAAATATCATTTTGGAGTTGATATAGAAGTTCACAATTTAGGAGAAACTATAAATTTGTGGGTATATAAAGGATCATGGTGGGACAAACTATACCATTAAGTGGTAGTGTAAAATTAACAAATCATATACATGTAAATTAGATGTGCAATTTTTAAATAGTAATGAAGTTTATATTAAAAAGTTGCAAGAATAGAATCCATACAAAATTAAATGTAGTTTTTTAACTACTAGGTCTTATCTAAAAATAATTTAAGCTAATTGGTCAAAAATATATATTTTAATATAGTGGTACAAAAATTTCAAAACCAAAATAAGTATTGTATGTCTAACCACCATAGTAATAACCAAATAATAATTATTTTTTATAAGATTCTAGATATTAGAAGTAGACTCATACTTGAATGTGATGCATATATTTGGGTATTTTTATTCCAATGAAATAATTAATTATGAATTTTCTACTATTTTTAGGAAAAAAAAGGCTTGTATTTGACCACCTTAACTAATTTAAATCATTATCAAATTTAATTTGATTTTTTATTGTATTGGATGAAGCAAAGAATGTGAAACATCTTTCATATTTCAAAATTCTTTTACCATTTGAAATTATAGTTATTTTTCAATCAATATGTAAATCAACACTTGATAAGTATCTTCATTTAAAAATAGGTATTAAATACTTATTGAACTAATATTTTGATAACAATTATATGGCTCCAAAGATGACAATGTCCTCAAGAAACCCTTTTAATTTTGGTAAATTTCATCACCTTAGAAGTTGTCAGATACCTTGTCGAAGTATACAACACCCGTAAATGTTGCAAATTCATGGTTTTTGAGTTGACCAAGAAGACTTGGTGATTACTGGGCCTAATTAGATACCTGATATATTGGGTATCTGACTAGATCTGGTATGTGATATATCTAATACCTGAAATATCCAATACCAGATATTGGTACTCAAATGAACATTTTCTACAAAAAATTGTTAGTTATATAAAAATATGTATGTTATAAATTTTATTATATAGAATATATTATAGAAGATAGTATGTAAATATATATATAATTGATTATAGTATCTTTTGCATTATAAAATATAGTATAGTAATTATTTAAATTTTTTAATAGAATGGGTGGAAATGCATCATATGGTACCCTATGATCCCTTTTAACACATTCAATGATACCATATGTTCCTAGGAGTCCTATGACCCCTAGGAACATATTTATTCATTTTAATGGGTTGAAAGGGGTCATAGGGTCACAGGGTACCCTGTGACCCCCTTTCACCCACTCAATGATATCATATACTCATAGGGATATGAACTGTAAGAAGAAATTATATTTTTTATAATGGTTTGAAAGTGATGTAGAGAAAATCACCACAATCCAAAACTTCACCTTCGTCAACTAAACTCATTAGAGACTCTAGATTTCCATGCCACATTCTCGACAACTTCATTTTTTCCCTATATCTAAGAATGATAACCTCGCATTATGCTCCATAGTTGACCACATATTCATAACTCACAAATATCCCCATCGTGAGCTCCTTCACTACATGATACACAACTATGTGTATTAGAACTAAGATGGTCCCATCACCATCTTGGTCACATTTGGTCCAAGCTTGAACATTGTGTTATATTTCACCACCCTCATCCACTGCCAAGATTGAACCATGCCACCACCCTTTCCATTATCAGAGATTGAAAATAATTACGTTCCCTCTATATTATGTTCAATTCTCCCTCATCAAGCTTAGACAAGACTATCATTTTCTTCCTTCAAATCAAGTACCAAAAACATTGAGTCATCTCCTACCCTTTTCATCTCATCATTATCAGTTTGTATTATAGGACTCTCTTCCAACTCAACCTAAACTCCTAATTCTATCCATGACCTTCTCTATTGTCAATTACAACTCCTCTCCCCTTCTTATCTATCATGATTAAATTCAAAAAATGGAATATATATACATCCACATCAATCCACTCTACTCTCTTCTCATAGGGCTTTTTGAATATCAAGTTCTTCTTCTCTTGAAACCTGAGCCTTCTCCACTATCCATTTCCACTTTCATTACCTAAAATAGTTTGTATACATGTTACTCATGCCAGATTATGTAACAATTCTTGTAGAACCATCCCCAGAATTAAAATTTCCATCTTCTCCATTACTAAAACAACAAAAATTGAGTTTCCTCCTCGTATTATCAGTTCAAAACAAGAGCTATTTTATCATCTTTCTCTTAATTTCCATAATAGATTCTTCCCCCTTTACAAACCACTGTAAAAATTTGATAGACATTGGGTGGGGGGGCATGAAGGAATCTCACAAACCCAAACATGTTCATTACTCCATCATCCCAATTGGGATTGTCACAAGGAAAGAATCCCCTCAACAATAATATCATAACAGTGAACACACATAGAGATAGAAGGACGATTATGAAATCAAAACACTAACTTCATTAATCACAATATTAAACTCAAAATGTCTACATAACATGCATGGCTCTCTTGTGGCCTTCTCTACTTTCTTGTATACTGAGAAATTAATTCTTCTTTAACTTCCCTCTATACCTTTTCTATCTTATTGGTTACATTCTTATATCTTTTTGAAGATATTCTAGGGTAGTTGCTATAACTATCCTTCTACCCAATTTTTTCACATAACCTATTTTAAATACATAATGCCATCTTTAAACTATTATAATTCTAAACCATTAAAATATTTCCTAATATGGTTTCACAAAAATCTAAATGGTTTAGATATTACAACATAATGAACCTTGTCATAATGATCGAAGGTTGAGAAGCCTCCACACTATACTCCCTAACTTAAAACATTTCCATGTTCCATGGAAATGTTATTGTGAGAAGTTGGAAAGAAATTATTTTTCCTTTTTGTCTTCTAGACGAGATCAATGCCTTCAATGCTTCCTCTGTTTCTTTCAAATTACTTCTATCAATGGATTTTATGCTACTTTCCTTCAATGGTGCTTCTACCATTGCATAGTCCACTCTTCCATGCTACTTCACAACTTGTGTCCCTCACTTGGGAGTCCTTTCATGCCTCTCTCTCCAAAACTATTGGCAATGCACATAACCATCTCCTGTGGCCTTTTGTAGACTTTCATGTCCACCTATTGTAGCTAAATTAACTGACACCAATATGCAACCACAAACTTCACACCAAAAACCCACCATACTTCCTAGTGTAGCCTCTACCTACATGCTTAGAATCCTCTAAGAACTAAATACCACTTTGATGAAGATAAAATCATCATGATCCCAAAATTCACCTTCGTCAACTAAAGTCATTAGATATTCTACATTTCAATGCCTCGTTCCTAACAAATTCATTTTTCTCCCCATATCTAAGAATGATAAACTCGCGTTATACTCCATAGTTGACCATTAATTTATAACTAACCAGTATCTCCATCACAGGCTCCTTTGATATATGATAAATAACCAAGTGTATTGGAACTGAGATGGTCCCATCCCCATCTTGGCCACATTTGTTCCATCCCCATCCTTGGGTTCTACTAATAGTGGATTCTAGAAGGAAAGATATGCTTACATGGCCTTGCCATAGAAATATCATTTATCAATTATTTAGTTAGCATCCTATCCTTGTAGGTAAGCATTGTATCTATTTAGAATCATGTAAGTTCTTTCTGAAACCTAGATTCACAATTTGAATTGTATCCATATGGATGTACCTGAATATGTAATTATTCATATTTACCATTGTACATTATACCATTTCATTTTTGTGATGCAAGATATCCATATTATTCAACATGTACATTGAGATCATGACTCTTAAAATGAATAATATCTACTTAAAGTTAAGGGTTCTATATGATGGTGTGATAAGTAACAATCATGCTAAGGAAACCAACTATTGATTACATCCTATTTCTAATATAGAAATATCACACCTTCACACTTATAATTTTGACTATACTATCTATTAGAGACACCATAATCCAAGATATTATTCACAATCTAAACAAATCTTAATATTACACTTGTCTTCACATTCAAGATATTGTTCTATATAGTTCACTTTGTCACATTTTGGATATTTATTATATGCCCATTGACTATTATCATTTTCCACACTAACTAGGTACTATACTTTTATGACATCCCAACCCTTCTACTTGATCATTATTTCACTAGAACTTCATAGTGGGGTAACCATTCACATCCTAATGATCCTCTCCTATTTGTTATTTTTATCAATTTAAGAGCATTGTGCCCATCAAAAGGGAAACTAGGTTCAAGGGGAATTCATGGATTTTACTTAAACATGAACTATCATTATAATTTATGAATTCACTAAATCCTTTTAGACATTGGTATGTCCCAAAATTATCTTTTATGTGTGACATGATCATGGTTCATAGAGATCTTATAGCTACCGTGGTATTATACGGCTTCCTCATTAACTTGTTATTTAAGGATTTTAGTTTGGCATGCTCAACAATAACTCATATTTTAACCCTTTAAATTTTTCAAGATATTAGAATTTATGACTAAATAATATTATTCATTAAGGTCTACAATTTACCTTTTCTTTCACAAAGACATTATCTATAATGGCTTGATTATCGTAGGAGAGTATCATCTCTTTTGCAATGAGATATATTTTTACTATATTATTATATACTTGTGTTGTTATTACAACTCATTTTCTATCATTAATCATTTAAGATCAATTAGCCCTGAGGGGTATACCTAAGGGTGCTATTTTCTCAATTGACTCCCTCATAGAATCTACTAGCTTGAAAGATGAGTTCATTGAAGTTCTTCTTTTCTGAAGGTACATTTAAATTGTAAATTCATTCATGGACTCACTAATGTCTAGTGTTGCATAACCTGGCTCTGATACCAGAATGTCATGCCCTAAATTTAATAAGGCAAAACACAACCATCAATTTTTTTTAATTATATTCTTATACTGACTTACACATGTTACAACTAAGCTAGCACAAAGTTAGGTAGTTTTTGGATAAACCAATTCCACATACATGGTTAAGAGTTATGTTCAATAGATCGTATGAGTGATCATAAATCAATCATTGTTTTGAAGTGAACTCATAATTCAGCTATTTTTCATAGAGTAATACTTTTATCAGACATGAGTCACCTTAACATTCTACCTAGGTCTTAGGTAACCCTGAATAAAAAAAAAAATTTCGAATGCCCTAAGATGTAGATGAATTATTATTGATTCTAGTTGGTCATGATGTCAGATGATCTATTTCCTTTGATTCTCTAGAGCCACATCAAAATTAGTTATAGTTGTGAATTCAATTGCCTTTATTTAGGGTCCATCACTGGTTATGTTTGAGAAGAATGACATGCAAGGTTTTAAGAAGCATAGGTTCATAGGTCTCATTCTTTGTCATAAGGATAAAATCTCTTTGAATTGTTGATATATTCTAGTTTCAACCCTACATAGAGGAATTTTTAACTGTACTTAACCATTTTGAGTTTTATATCATTAGATCTTATCTCATAACAAGAGTCACATTAGGTTTGTTTCATTGTCATAACCTTATTACAAAATTTTAGGACAGTTTACTAGAGAACCAATATATGCTTAAGGAACACTCTATCCAATTTCAAACATAACCTAATGGATCTAGGTGAAACATTAATCTCTTATGGTTAAATTAATTCTAACATTAAATTCATCATCTAACATAACCTTATATCATCTATCAAGATATCTATACTATTATAACCTATACCACCCTCTAACCATAACATAAGAACTTTACTAACCAAATGAACCATACTTAAATATTCACGATGCTTCATTAAGTCATACAAATAATGTAACATTTGATAACCTTACCCTATCATTAATTGCACATAGAAAACATAGACTGACAAGCTACATATACTAGCATGCTTATTGACCCTTATTACATACTAACTAACTAATACTTTATTTCTACCCTTACAATTTCAAATTGACGTATATTCTATCAAGTTTGATATCCTACTAATATCTTCAATCAAATCCAAAATTTACTTTACACATGACATTTAATGACATAAAAATCAAACCTCAACACCTGCACAATTTGATATGCCCATTATAATATACATTCAATCCTATTTAGTAACGCTTATCTACCAATATTGCTTTACTAATTAGATATTATAATATACTTATGCAACTATGTTCCATAACTAAATCAGAATCTTTAAAAAAAAAAATTATTACAGCTACTAATTATGTATAATTAAACACAATACTATCATATAATTCTAACTCTTCCACCCCTAACTCTCAACCTATCTTGCTATACTACACCTACCATAAATACTATATTAATTTGAAAAAAAAATTGTTAGAAACCCCTAAAGAATTAACATAATCCTAAGCCATAATATTATCCCTAAACCATTACTACCAATTCCCACACACATGTTATTTATTTACTTACATCATACATGAACATAAACAACAAAATATGTCATAGAAAAATTATTCAAAAATAAACAATCATCACATACCCCAAACTTCTATCAGCTACCCATTTTAATCTTTTACATATAACATGAAATAGAAAACAATTAAATAAGATAACTTAATTAATGTCCCACCACCCATTTACCCCTAACATCTATAGGTTACTATAACAACTTAAACATAATATGTTACCTACACACCCACTTTTCCTTTATTAAGAATTTCTCACATGTTTAAACTCCCCCTGGGTCTTCCCTTTTTACTCCCTTCACTCCTAGTCAAATTCCATGCTTGGGGTTATGTGTTCCCTCCTAATCCTCCTTCCAAGGTGATGTGAGCTTCCTCTTATCACCTTCCATAGTGCCTAAAAGAAAGGATTAGGAAAACAAACAAATGTAAAAGCTAGTTTTGTTTCTTTCCAAGGTGGGAAGCTTAATACAAGTTGGGACTGACATATGTCAATAAAGGCACCATTTTCCATGTGATTTCCAAGGCTATATGAAGGGATGTTGATGCCGAGGGTGGTGGTGGGGACCTCCTATCCTCCTAACCCATTTATAATTCCACCTTATACATGCTCTATTCTTGAGAAGATGGCCGCCTAGGTAGTGGGGATTCAACCATAATGGAGTTGACATAGATGATATTATTATATTTATTTTTCTTGTTCAAGTTTAGGATTTTTTCCAATACTTTATTTTATTTTATTTATTCTTTCCTTGTACCATATTTTGATTGTATATTTCTATATGTCACCTTAGAAATCTAGTGACTTTAAAAATGATTTATGAGTCTAGTGTAAACCATTTTATATTACAACCCCCTAAGCCTTATAGGTCCTTATTAGGATTAACAAGCAGATTCCGTTTATTATTTTATTGGTCTGTAATCTTGGGGAAGGAATTATTACTCTCCCCATACATTTTCCAGAGGCATAATATCCACCTACAGGCTTTTCTTCTTATGGCTTTCAACTATGTATTCATTTTTAAGCTAATCTCCCTTTAATCCTACCATGGTATCTTAGTGAATAGGTTTGAGGGTGTGATGGTGTTATCTCACCTAAGAATTATTTAGAACTCAAAAACCAATTGATCTAATTTTCATACACATGAAATAAACTATCAAGTATGATAACTTACTTCCATTACATAATATATATATACACACACACACAATACAACCATTTATGTATTGAATTAAATCAACTACATAAAACGGGATGTAATCACTCTGAAATATTTACACCAACTAAATTATAAAAGAAGTGTTTCATTTACATGGTTCTCCACATTACATCAAATCACCAAATATGAAAACTTACAATGCATATTTCCTTGCAAGTAACTATATACAACTTCTCAAATTTTCCTTACTCGTTTTCAACAATATACCATGATAACCACAACTCTTTCACATCAAAATGAAAGAACGATGGAGACTTGAAATCACAACACATTTGGGATGACATGGAACATTGGTCTCTCTTTACACACTTGATTAATTCAACTCTGTCAAGGGTGAAACCCTAATGTGTTCAAGAATCCCATCTTCACAAAACCTGCACACACACACAAACTAGGAACCATGGAGGCTCACCTCCCATCCTAGGCCTCAAAAGGGCCACCCACCAAGCAAGGGAAATAAGGAACAAATGGTTGCACAACTTCAACTCACATATCATGCATAAGCATAACAACACAACTCAACACAACACCACATGATACAACCCATCCCAAGGCTTGCACAAAGATTCAACAATAGAATCAAGAAATAGGGTGAAGGTGGGCTCTCACCATGAGGATAATGTCAAACCATGAACCACATATATTCACATTTTCTCACAAGTAATATACCCTTTCAAGGTTTAACAATGCCTTCCCTTTTCATACACCTCCTTATACCTCCCAAGAATGCAAGTAATCATGAAGTCCATACTCCATTGAAACACATCAAAATCATCTCCACACATGGGAGAGTTTCTCAACTACATGGGTGAGCCCAACTAACTGCTTCACCCAACCATCTCTTCCCTCCCAAGGGTAAGTGATGCTTCACACCCATGTTACACAAGTAGACAACATGAACAAAATAAGATTCAAGGAAGAAATCTCATAAAACTTCTCACATTCAACACACATACAACAAGATTCTTCACAAAACCACATCTACACCACATCAAATCTACAATGCAATGGAGGAACACCATATGAAATCTACAATGCAATGAAGAAACACCATGGATCATGGATACCAACCTCACTCCAAGAAATGTCAAATGAAAGTTGTTGTAGAGCTCCTTATCCTCCTTCCTTCAAAACCCTAAGTGTCCCTAAAATTAGAGAGTGGGTAAGTGGGTTTCTAATTTGGTCCATCCTCTATATAAGAATCCCATTTTCGGATTCAATAAAAAAATCATTCTTTTTGAGGTCTCCTAAGTCTTCTAGTCATTCTAGTGGTCAATTTTAGCCCCCTAACTTGAAGTATTACCATGGATAAGGTTTATTTTCATCACAAATACACCTTGGAGCTACTTTTTGGCCCTCATAATGCTAGGTCAAGGCCAAATTTAAATTTTCCTATGGTGGTAACCATTGTTTCCCTTACTAAGTCAAGGAAAAATGTCTAATCCTTAATTAAGGAATTTAACTTGAGATAAGGTGGCCAGATGATCTATCTTTAGAGAACATGTCATTTTTCACATAATGAGTACAAGTGTCAAGTGACACACACCAAATTTACTACACATCACACATGACATGTTCTAAATCTACTCATGAAATATAGACTACACACATACATCCCACGTTTACAAAATAAACAGATTACTATGAGGTTTATGAATATTCTAAAGATTCACCTTGGTAGTGTCATATTAACATGTGTTTATTTCCATAGTTCCTTTCTTGCAGACTAACTCGAGCATTAGTAGTCCAATGAAAAGTCACATATACAATACATATGAAAGTAATAGTACATTCTAATTTCACTATTCCACAATTCACATATAACACATTTCATAATTAACTTCCTATTCTCCATCATTTGTTTATAAAACATTTAATCATTAAACCTCAAAAATCTGCATATCACATTAAATCATACACCATCATGATCAAATTAACATTTATTTTCATATCAGATTAAATCATAGATCATCATAATCATCATATCATAATCTAATTTTATCATGTCATAAAACTGCATCGATATGTGTTTGACCATTCCATTCACAATATTAGGTTCATAGTACATATCATAGATGCAAAATACTACTTTAAATGTCAAAATCAATAGATAAAATAACTTATAGTCCTTCTAAGTCTTGAATAATTTCAAAATGTCCAAATCCCATATATCAAGAGCAAGTAACATACCCCAGCTTAACATTTCATTACAAACATTTCTGCAATTTAGCTTCTATCAAAGCAATAAAAAAGGGTTAGTACATGAATGGAATCATTACTTATATCATTTAGGTCTTAATGTGTAGACATAAGGGTAGAATATCAAAATGCAAATATTAAAATAACATAACCCTATTGTCTCAAAAGTATATCAAAACATCAAATTAGAAGTATTATAATGCATTTATGTCATTTATACTGTGATAGATCGGGTGAGGCCTCACACTTATTACCTGACATCATTTTCATACATGTTACCCCTACCAAAATGTGTAGTGATTCATGTAGAACTATCCCCAAACTTAAAATTGTCATCTTTCCCATTACTAGAACAATACAATTGGGTTTTCTTCTCCCATTATTGGTTCAAAATAAGAACTAGTTTATTGGCTTCCTACCAATTTCCATAACCATTTCTTCCCCCTTTACAAATGACTATCAAAATCTGATAGACATGGAGGCATGAAGGAATCTTAGAGACCCAAATAGGTTAATGGCTTCATCATTCCAATAGGGATTGTTATAAAGAAAGAATCCCTTCAAAAATAATATCATAACACCAAACACACATAGCGATAGAAGAAAAATTATGGGAAAAAAAACTAACTTCATTAATCAAAATATTAAACTCAAAATGTCTACTTAATGTGCATGGCTCTCTAGCTATAGGCCAGAGAGATGATCCTTCTCTACCTTCTTGCACATCAAGAAAAAAATTCTTCAGTAACTTCCCTATTGGACTAACCACCAATGTTCCCCTTCAAGATTTGTGACATGGCTTAACTGCCTCCTATGTTCTATAAGTATAGTGGTTGTATCAGGCATTGACAAGTTGATCTTTTGTTGTGACAATAACTCTAGATTATAACAAGTGGTATCAGAGCTTGGTGACAGGTTCAAATCTCCTTAGGTAACACTAGGGAGTATTGTTGGACTAACCACCAATGTTCCCCTTCAAGATCTGTGACATGGCTTAACTACCTCCTATGTTCTATAAGTCTAATAGTTGTATCAGGAATAGACAAGTCGATCTTTTGGTGTAATGACAACTCTAGATTGTAACATTCCATCTATCCCTTTTCTATCTTATCTACATTCTTATCTCTTTTTAAAGAGATTCTAGGGTAGTTTCTATAATTATCCCTCTACCTAAATTTTTCACATAACCCATTTTAAATACATAATGCAATCTTTAAACCATTATAATTCTAAACCATTAAACCATTTCCTAATATGGTTTGACAAAACTCTAAATGGTTTAGATATTACAACGTAATGAACCTTGTCATAATGATCCAAGGTTGAGGTGTCTACACACTAGAAAGGATTCATAGGGGATCTTATAATCTCTTTTGATCAATTTAATAATAACATATGTTCCTAGTGGTCCTAGAACTATTAGGAGTTCATATGTTGTCATCTAATGGGTTGAAAGGGGTTATAGGGTACCTTATGACCCCTTTCAACCTATTCCATAATAACATACATCCCTAGGGGTCCTACGATCCCTATGGTCATATTATATTCGTTCTAATGGGTCAAAAGGGGTCATGTGTTTATTGGAAATTAAGAGAGTAACTAAGAGGGGAGGGATAAATTAGTTATCACAAAAAATAATTGCCTGTCCCTAGATTTCAAATCAAACTCTTCACTAATAATAAAATAATTTTTCTAGCTTGGTTAAAACTAAGCACTTTTTGTAACTTAGTTAATAAATAAATATTATGAATATTGATAAGTTTTAACCTTTAGTAACTTAGTTGAAAAAACATAAAGCATAAATAAAATAACATGAGCACAAATGACACCAATATTTAACGTAGAAACCCAGTTTGGGAAAACCTCCATGCAACTAGTCACAATATTTTTTAGTCTTCTGAAGTGAGACCTATTAGGATCCAACTCTATTAAAGGTTACAATACATAATTTTAAGTATGACCTTGTAAGAAGATTTAGTTCACCTTGTTTGGAGTACCTGGTTAGGGGTCTTCAAACACTTCAATCTTGAAATGTCGCCTTGTAAAGGATTTGCAAACTTATTATTAAGTCAACTCTATTAAGAAATTTCTTCACTACTAGAATGGTTAGAAGGTAAAAATAATTTGATCTTATTTATGAAGGAACTTCTTTAGTATATTCAAATCTTTGTTCTAGCTTGACCTCTAGATCCTTTGTGATCAAAATATTATTGATGCTTATCTTCCACACTTTCCTTCTCTACCTTTTCCGTCAATCACTTAATAATCTTATTCCATGTTCTACACATCCACATGTTATTCTCATTACTTGACATTTATTTTATATTATAAGCCTTGTCAAGTCAGTTTGAATACCCTTCTAGATACTCATTAAACATCCAAATATTTTCCCTTAATTAGTTAATTAATAGACATGCATAATCTTCTAAAACTAAGTCAATAACAAGATTGAATGCTTGGTTAATAGTAGAAGTACTTGATGCTCAACCACTCAATTAATATTGGAAGCTAGATATTCTTCATTTCTTCACTGCTCAATTAACACTAAATGCCCTTCATTGCCCAACTTTTTGATCGACACTAAATATGCTTGGTTAATAGTGCAAGTTCTTCATCATTTGGCTAATACTATAATTTGTGTAACACAAATGGAAACGTAAAATTTGAAGAATTTTTTCCAACAAACTTCCTCCTTAGCATTGATGACAACACAACATGTCAACATACAATGATAAAAGTATGAGCAGTTTGATAATATCCTTACTTTTATTTTGATTCTCATCCATACCAACTCCCTCTATGATTCTACCTAGATTTTTCTTAGGAACTTACAAATGAATTTTCCCTCTTAGAATTATCATCACTTTTTTGTGCACATTTTTCATTATTCTCCCTCTTTTCTACAAATCACATCATCTAAATATTTTCCTTCTAAGATACAAAACTCTCCCTCTTGGACATCAAATTCCAAAGGATACATAGCCTGAAGTGTTGGAAATGAAAATGAGTAACTGAGAGGGGAGGGGTGAATCAGTTACTAAAAAAAAATATTCCTGATCCCTTAATATGTCAACACAACTTTAAACCAAATTATTTTTGGAACTTGATTAACAATGAATATTCTTTTGTAACTTGGTTAACATCAGATTTAAAATTGTCACTCGGTTAGCATATAGGTAATTAAACCTTAAGATATTTAATGTGTTTAACCATAATGACTTAGTTGTAGAAGCATAAAGGAAATAAAATGAACACAAGAGACACCAAGATTTAACGTGGAAACCTAATTTGGGAAAACCACCAATAGCAACTAGTTAATATTTTTCACTATTCTAAAGTGAGCCCTATTAGGAGCCAACCCTATTGAAGGTTACAAAACACACTATTAGGTGTGACCTTGGTAGAGGATTTAATTTACCCTATTAGGAGTGTCATTGTTAGGGTCTTTAGAAACTTCAATCTAGAAATTCCACCTCGTTAGAGGATTTTCTAAATACCTATTAGGCTAACTCTATTAGGAGATTTGATTCATTACTACAATTATTAAAGAGTAACAATTAGTTGACTTTATTGTTGATGCAACTAACTTTTTTTATTTAGATCTATGTTCTAGCTTTATTACTTGTTCCTCCTTGATCATAATGTTCTTTGCAGCTCTATCAACTTAAATACTCTATCCTCTTACAAATATCCTTCCAAATTTGCTTCGTTAATTCATCTTCTTTTTAATTCCACACTTCAATCCTCAGCCTGACCTTTCATATATATAATGCATCTTGTCAATTCAGCTTGAATAATTTATTAATCAAACAATTATCATCCCTTAAATAGTCATGTATTAGCCAATAAATTTATTAGACTTAATATGCAGATGATCGACTAATATAGAATTGAATACTCAATTAACATAGAGGTCATAATGTTAACCAACCCAACTCGGTTAACACTAACTTCATCCTAACTTTCCTTTGATGACTAACTAAGATTGGTTAATATTAGCTTTGAACTTGGTTATAACTAAATGGTCAGCATATATAGGAAACTGTCTTTGATGCATGAGTGAGCTCGACTATCACTGATTGCTCGATAAAGGCTTGAAATTTTGTGTAACAACAAAGACTACATACAATTGAATAATTGTTTTCAATAGTATCCATCTTTGACATTGATGGAAACACAATATGTTATAATTGTTAGGATTAAACCACTAATAGAAATAACTATTACATGCAAATATATACAAAATAAGAAAATATTAAAATGCATGGAAGAGAACACAAGACACCAAGATTTAACATGGTTCACCCAAACCTTGGGCTCCATCCACCAAACAACAAGTCAAATATTATTATGATCTATTAATTATAACTTGATTACAATCTATAATCCCTTATAGCTCAATACTATTGTAAGAAGCAATTTTCACATCACACCTTATAGAAAAATTCCTAAGCCTAAGCCCTTTTATATAAGTCTTTTTGCCATTTCAGAGTTATAGTTAATTGCAATATGTCAGCCCAAAATTACCAATAAAATAGGGCCCAAAAATTTTTTCTAGGGTGATGCCCTGAACCCTAAAGAATTATGAAATAGGTACAGTACTTCTTTGATCAATCACCACAAATTGACAATCTCCCACTTAGGGAGTAATCATGCTCCACACTAGATAACAATCTCCCACCTAGAGACTGATCCTGTAGCATTACCACTACCACATGAGGCTCCCACCAGATCAAACCACCCTAGACTCACCCGTTCTTTTATTCTTTTTAGTCTAGAAGACCAATTAAAGCTGAAGAGGACATCAACTTCTCCCTTGTCACTACCATTGTAAACATATTTTTTGGATTGTCATATGTATGTATCTTGTCCCATCTTTAACTGTCCATAATCCAAAATTGGCTAAATGAAATGGTACTACAACTAATGGTGTTTTGTCTTTGAATGCAAAGCTGAATTCTTTGCAAGATGAATGGCACTTTGACTATTTGCAAAAAACTATCCTTATGAATGTGTCCCAATTATTCCAAGAAGAACTAAAGCCATATCATTTCCTAGGTTGCCTCTGTAGCAAAAACATACTCTGCCTCTGTAGTGGATAAAGCATTCACCTTCTATAATCTAGAAATGTAGCTCACTACTACCCAACCAATAGTAAATACATAACCTTTAGTACTCTGCTTGGTATCAATATCCCATGCCAAATCTGAGTTAACATATCCTTGTAAATGAGTAGTAGAGCCCCCAAAATGTAGATAGTTACTTCTCAACTATTTTAGAATCTATTTTGTTGGAGTTCTTACTAGTAAGGTGTTAGATTGTGGTGATTGATCAGGAAAGTATTGTACATTTTTCATAAATTTTTGGGCCATGGCCAATGTTGCGGCTGACATATGGCCAACATATGGCCAACATGTTGTAACCCTAAAGCGGCACAAAATTACTTGCATAAAGGGCTCAGGGTTAGGTATTTTCATTAAGTTGTGATGCAAAATTGGTTCTTGTGGTGGTATTGAGTTGTAAGGGATTACAAATTGTAATTAGATTATAATCACTAGATTGTAATAATATTGGACTTGCTATTTGCTGGACATAGCCTAGGGATTGGGTGAACCATGTTAAATCTTGGTGCCTTGTATTCTTTTTTGTGTGATCTATTATTTTCTATTATTGGTTATATTTGCATGTAATTGTTATTTTCTATTCGTTTGGGTGAACCAAGTTAAATCTTCATGCCTTGTGTTATTTTTTGTGTGATCTATTATTATTTTTTATTCGTTATATTTGCATGTAATTTTAATTTTCTATCTGTGGTTTAATCCTAACATAAGGAACTTATTAGGTTGGTTTAAACCTAATCTTAGGAAGCATAAGATAGGGACACACCTAACGATGAGCTAAATCCTATATTTAGCAATGCTAAATCTTAGTTTTGGGCCAACATTAATAGTCATAAGGGCTCACTTCACTTTAGGCTATACAGGGCCAAGGCAGGCTAGCCTTAGGGATTGATCTTATTAACTTGAACACTCTTCTCTAAACACTATCCCCTATAGTAGAGATGGTCAATATTCTTCTATGATTTGTTGATAAATTTCTTGATCATAGTAGCTAACTACAACTAGAAAGTAACTACAAATAAGGAATGACCAACACTTTTAGTTCTTAGTATATAAACTGGTAAATTGATATTCAATTAAAGATTTGGATCTCAGTATAACCTAGGTATGTAATAGAAAAACATGTAATCTCTAAGTTGACTAGTCCTTTATTCATTGGGTATCAACTAAATATTAACATACACATGGACACCTAAAGTATACTCATATATCTAGGAATCTAATCTATCTATCAAGCTTGCAAATAGACATCAATCTTCATAAAACTTTTCATACTTACTATAATATCCTCTTGGTGAAACTTGCAACCTTGTCAAGGTAAATAAGAATTTACTTGGCTCTTAGTTCCAGCAACAAACCTATCCAGACATACAACCTTAAAGGATTGCAAATGAGTTTAAGCTCTTTCTTCTTAAACATAAAATATTGCAGATAACAAAGGAAGAAGATGAGAATCAGAATGAAACTAAGAAAATGAATCTTTGTAATAATCTCCTTGAAACTGATACATCATTTGTATGTCAAAACTCAAAAAATACAAAATGAATGATTGTATTAGCTAATGTTTAGAAGAAAAATACACTACTATTGTTCATAACAAAGGAAAATACTACAATGATCTCATAGTAGTTAGGAAATTCTCCAACCCTGGAACCCCTCTAGTCTCACAATAATGAGAAAATCTCAAAAATTGGAACCCGTACAAAGAGTAGAGAAGAAATATTTATAGAGAAGAAGAAGTTTTTGGATCTACAATCTAATTCTAACATGTGTCCTACTGAAATTATCTTCATCTTGATATTGTTAAAACTGATCCTCTTCACCTGCCGATGATCAAAATCATAAATACTATTGTAGAAACATCTGATATATCCCTTCAAAGTAATAAAAAAAAATCCTCTAAAGAAATATCAAATACACATCATAATATGTGTTGGAACTTCAAATCTAATCTTTGTTTTTCATGCTTTTCTTTTGCCATGAAATTCAACTATAGTGTCACCAAACACTTCATTGCTTCCAATTGCCTTTAAAACATTCAATTCTACCTTTACAACTACTCAGGGAACTTGATCACATCAAAATCTAATCTAATCTTGATATTGTTTCATTTGAAAACATCAAATCAACATTTGCACTAAGGATGCCCCAAAATTATAAAACCTCCTATAGCTGCTTCCAGTGAATACCTATATAAAAACCAACTGCAAAAATGGAAAATTCATCTCTTGCTAATTCCAATGGTATAAAACATTGTATATTTCAAATGAAAGAAATACCTTTGAGTTGTATTTGAAATTTTAGGCCTTGGGCCATGAACAGAGTTTAAAATGAAAATTTTAAATAAACTATATAGTATAAACTATATAAAATCTTAAATTTATTTAAAAATTTAAACATTTGAATTTTGATGCGTTGAATATCTCTGAACTTTATTTTTTATTCCTTTTCCATTTCTCCAATCCACATGTGCCAAGTGTCAGTTTTTATTTGACCATCACCATTCAGGCAAGCCCACATCCATTTTCCTCATTTGAAATATATGAGATATTTGAGATTTGTGCCTGTACAATATTATGACATCCTAATTCTTAACATCTTACTTATTCAAATTCCATGCCCCAATCCTACAATAACTAGGATTGATCATTTAATTAATCTTTCAAATTATAGCTTTGTCGTGACATCTTATGGCATTTTATTTTCCTTCCTGATGACATGACCACTTCATTTTTCATAGCATCGTAATGCTTTGAAATTCATTCCACAATATTATGAATTTCATAGCATCTTAAACATTTTGTTTTACATCCCCAACCTTATGCCAATAGGTCCCAATCGTAATATCATAGGGCACTTTATTCTACTTCTTGATCTCACACCATATTGCAACATCGGAGCTCCTTAATTTGAAATCCCCAACCCTATGATTGCCTCCCAAAAATTTGCCACATGTCACTCCATGTGTGGATTGACAAGTCAAAAGTTTCTTTGTCACCCCTACTTGACCTCTATAGACCCCTCCAAATATGTCCTCAGCTAATGTCTAAGAAGTTTCCTTAATGACAATTTGGTCTTTAAGTAATGTGACATTTAAAGGTATTAGCCATCCAAATCATTCCCAATGTGGGATAAAACCACAAAACCTCCATTGTTCTTTCTCTTCATCACTACTTTGCTCTAGTCATGGTTCCCTTACCTCCTCTTATGCCTAAGATATCCATGAGCTTCAGAATACAATTGCATGTGGCTCAAAGGTGAAAGTCCTCATCACCATAGACCCTTAAGAAGACCTCAACATCACTTGCAAATGGCTCCCACATCCATCTTTACTATGCTCAGCCCCTATTTCTACCATGGGCATTGCTCCTCCTCTAATTTCCTTTTCCTGTGGAGCTTTTGTTCCCTGCACTTTTGTGGGTGCTGCCTACTTCCAACAACTTCTCCCAACACATGGAGTTATTCAAAAGCTATAGGTTTCTCTTCCTTCTTCCAATGACTTCTCCCCCTAAGTTGTGGCCTCTCCACATTCTCCTTTAGCACTAGAAATTGTGTAGTTTTTTCCTTCTTACATGGAGGTGGGTGCTCAAATCATTCTAACATGGAGTCCCATCTCCTTTATCAATGTCATTGAGTTGTCTTCATTTGTGGACGTGGGTGTCTTACTTCACCATGGACTGCTCTATTGTAGATGCTCAATACCAATAGTAGATGCCCTACTCTTCAGCATTGGTTTCCTATAGCTCCTACCATGAATGACACAATTCCTTGACACCATGGAGACCTTGAATGTTGTTGTAAATTCACTTTTCGATGTCCCCATATGTGATTGTAATTCACAAAAATTGAACGAAGAGATGCAAAACTCAAATATTCATGGGATTCCTATCAAACTTGAATTGTTATTTATGTCTGGAAATATATAAATATGCATTGATTTGAACCATCACTATGAGAAAATATGCCTCCTTCATTTCTTGAAACTTATCACATGTTGAAAAGAGTGACACATGAGCACCATGTTATTGCAAGGAAGACATGAACTGAGAAATTCACTAATCCTCCTTATTGGATTTGTCAAAATGTGTATTGACCCCTCACTACTCTATTTTCACCATGACAATATCACTTTGATAAGGCTCGGCAGTTCATTTCTCAATTTAAAATTCACACTTCCCACTCTACCCGTACTACCTTCCTTCAAAACTCATGGAATCTCACTACTTTTGACCTCCTACACATATTGACTAAAAAGTTTCCATGGTTTGATCATCTAACAAAGCTATCCTACAGTGTTTATCATTGAAATATTCTTGATGACATCAATTTGGCTGGTGCTTCTTTCAAAAATGAAAGTTCTAATAACATCCTTGACTTCTAATTTAAGTCAGAGTAGGATCTATTCGTATTTACTTTGTTTTTCATTAAAACATTGTATAGTCAAACAAATGGCCCCTTGCACTTATTGAACTCCTTCATCATTCACAAAGTGTCTAATCCTAAAATTTATTGAACTCAAATGATGATAATGCATATGGTGAAACATTGTAACAATTAAAATCATTACCATTTCACCTTTAAAATCTTCAACTTGCACATAGTTTCATCAGTCTAATAGAATCAGTCGGGCCCCAAAGTGGATCTAGCTAATTTATTTTATTTTAGAACAACTGATTCATGGAATTGATCTACTAAGATCTCCTCAAATCGACTGAAATCAAAATTGAGCATTGAATCATCATTTAAAACTCAATTCATCATTTATTTGCAAACTATGATTCATTGATAGGAAGGCCTATAGTCTGGCCTTAAAAGCTAACCCAAAAAGATAATTGGGCTTCTGAAAACTGAAATGTTGATAGTTTGTTTCTCATTCTTGTATCTTGTTAGATTTCATCACATGATGATACCTGGGTCAAAAGATATTGATCATCAAAGTTTCCTGGTAAAAAACTATTTGTAAACAAATATGTTAGGAAACAAGAAAATGCATTTGGATTTGGATTCAAAAACTGGGCAAACAAATCCTTGAAGGCTTCAAAATTGGGGAGTTAGTTCATTTCCATGAGGAGAAAGTAATTTTATTATTTGGGCTCATGAAAAATAATAGGACACGTTTGGAAAGTGCATGAAGTGGGCTACTCAAAATTGCAGGACTAGAAACATTAGTAGAAAAGTGTTTTTTGCAAATGGAATGCCCCTAGGAAAATGTGTAGATAGATTCATGGAGGTTTAAAAACTTGCACGCTAGAAGTATTTTTAGAGTAGAATTTAATGGTACAATCCATTTTATCTTATCTATTACAGATTTAGAGTTATAAGATCTTAAATAGGGGTACCAACCAATCTACATTTCATGACACTAGTAAAAAGTTATAAATTGCATTCAGAATCGCGTTTGAAAACTAATCAAATGGATTCATTATACACTAAGATCTAGAGCATAGAAAGTGTGTGATCTTTAGAATGAAATACAAAAAATAATTTCTCATTAGGGTCAACTAGGTCAAAGTTATAATCGATTAAACTTGGCTTCCTAGATTTCTGAGAAATATGCATCAGCATGACAAAGATAAGTAACCAACTTCCAAGGATTCAAAACCTAGTCAAAACATATCAAAATGAACTAAAAATTTAAACATGGGTTCATTGATATGTATAATAAATACTACCAAAGTGACAAGTCATGAAACATCACCAGGTATGAGATATTTCAATTCAAACTAGGCCTCCTGTCGCTATTTGACACTTAGGCAAAAGTGTAGAAATGAACACTACTCAAAAAAAAACTTCGCAGAATGATTCAAAATGTTAGTTTATAATTATAGAATGCATAGAAATAATTAATTCAATGTGTTATAAACATAAATCACCTCTTAGACCTTAAAATGATAGCTAGGTACACAAGCAAGAAAATGCATTTATAAGGCTCAAAGGGACACAAAATTTTGGAATGGTACTCAAAATGGGAACAAAATTTTGAGTCCTATCAAATTTAACTACATTCCAATTCTCAAGCCCTAGATGACTCATATACCTAATAATGACTCCCACTACATGTGAAATGTTTAGCCTTGCACATACTATAGTATAGATTAAGCTTCCTATAGCTGAAGCATAAGGTACCTTAGATATCATTGTTAAAAATATGGAATAATGAGAGGGGGGTTAAATCAGTATTCTATAATTTTTTTTTACCAATTGGATATTAGTTATTACTTTGAACCATGTATAAGAAAGTAAATAGGTAATGCTAAATAGTAAGAGTAATCATGCAAACAGAGAACTCATAACACCATATTTGTTAACTAGGAAGACCTTGGCCAAGGGAAAACCTTGACGAGAATGATGCCCACAAAGATATACTAATATATATATATATATATATATATATATATATATATATATATATATATATATATATATATATATATATATATATATATATATATATATATATATATATATATATATATATATTCCTTGTTAGAGGATGGACCCTACTAGGAGTCTATAAAAACATTCAATAAATAAGAGTCCTTGTTAGGAGACTTTGAATCCCTATTAGAAGGTTCCAACCCTGTTAGGATTTGTGGTACATTGTATGCAAGAAGAGCTCATTGCCCAAACATGCACTTTAAACTACAAGAAGAGCTGATTGCTGAAACAAGTAATTTATCCTCTAAGTTCCTAATGTATAGAATTATAGATGTTGTACCTTCTTTTAACTAACCTTTGACCTCAACTCGATCTTGGATCAAAAAATTAGGTTATCAAAAACTTGTCTTTGAATATGATACAAAACTTCACATTTGTATCTTTCATATGTAGCTTCACAATAATTTTGTAAGATTTCTTTGCATAAATACCATGCCTTTTGACAAATTACTTCTAGGTTAGATAAGACCAAAATAAAATTTCCAACTTAGAGTAAATATCTAGTATGCCATCCCTAGTTAATCAAGTAATTATTTTGCAAACAAATTAATTCCTTTACCTTTCATTTTGTTGTTTTGTAAA
Organism: Cupressus sempervirens; assembly: GCA_028749045.1. NCBI lineage: Eukaryota > Viridiplantae > Streptophyta > Pinopsida > Cupressales > Cupressaceae > Cupressus > Cupressus sempervirens. The sequence goes on from CM053792.1 coordinate 241,825,188, forward strand.
TCTTAAATATCTCTTTTCTATACTATTTGTATCAATTTCCATGGTTATACACATCATCATCAACATGTATACTATTTCCATATATCTTCTCTCTCAAAAATAACATCGTATAAACAAGTTGTACTTCAAATATTATTTTCTATTCTTGTCTGATAAACACATAACTGCATTCACTAGAACTTGAATAATAAGTGTTAGAGTTAGTATTCCTATAAACATTGTTAACCATATGTTTATCTCACTTCATTCTTCCTCCATGTAACCTTTCTAGTCATAATATGATGTTGGAAATAGGTTGCATACAAAACAATAGACTATTGTAAACCATTTTCATATTTAGACAATTTTATGAATGCCAAAAAGCTAAGTATCTTTATTTCCAAGGTTTACTACAAGCATGTACATCATGTGTTTCCATTAATGAAAAAATTTACATATTGACATATAGCCAATTGTCAAAAATCTTCCAATTTGGCATTGATGGCAACAAAGTAGGGAAGATTGGCTAAGTATCAAAACTTTTCCAAAAGCTACAACATTACTATACTTACCATCCATTGCAAATTCTTCATCTTCATGTATTACAAATGCTCCATCTTCATTTATTAAAAAATTTCTCCCTTTAGATATGACTATAAAATTCCTAAATTACTTAAAATTTTCTCACACAACTTCTCCCCCTTTGACATTAATGACAAAGGTTAGAATGTCCAAAATTGTCAAAAAAGTTCTGTCTAACTGCTACCTCAAGCTGATATCATCTTCATACAATCATCAAAATTTTCCTTTAGAATGTCCATAGATTTCTCCCATGAGTCTTTGACTACTTTGGTAGTAGTGAGAATTGTGCATAAGGCATATGATGTAATCTCAACCGCATTAAGGTTAGAATATGTCATGTCCCCTATTCAAATAATTAAAAAAAAATAAACTTTGTTAAGGCAGGCAGGCTCCAAAAAAGTGAAATTTCGGAAAAAGGGGCTAATCTTTGGAAACAAATGGACTAATAAATAAAAATTATTATTAAATTATATTTTATTAACCCCTCTTAGATGTGAGTTAGGGTTATGCCCTCTTTAAAAGGGGTTTGGAGGCATTTTGGGCTCATTCTACATCTTGATTCTTGCTAATTTTCTTGTTGTTCTTCAGAGGCTGCCAAACCTGTGGAGAAGGAGACCCAAGAATGGGAGTTTTCAAGTTTCTAGGAAGGCTAAGTATGGGAGTTTGAAGCCATTCCATGTGCATGCTCATACAAAGTTTGCCTTTGTGCGGAATAGTGCCGATTTGGGTGTTTTCGGGGTTGTTTTTGGTTTGAGTTTGGGTTTTTAGTTGAGTGTTTCATATCATTTTGGTTTGCTGCTGTATTTCAGACTTTATGATGTTAAAATAGAGCTGAATATATGTATTGGGTCATGATTAAACTTCTGAGATAGTTTATGAGTGTTTTGTGGTGTTTCCAGGATTTTTTGTGTTAATTTTGGGAGCCTGATTGAGCATAGTTTTGACCTACATTTGTGAGTTGTTGTTTAAAGGCTATACAAATATGGAAATATCATTTTTTAGGCTGTTATGCTGCTGAAATTTCTATAAAAATTTCCATTTTCAAATTTATTAATAATTTGTGAAGTTGTGAAGTTTTTGGCACTAATTTGGACATACCCGATTTGGGTTTTATCGAGAAATTGGTAGATCTTTGTAATATTGGTTGTTTGATTTTAAAGTTCTGATTTGAGGCTAGAAATATCATAAAAAATCAGTAAAGGGACATTTCATTGGTATCAGAGCCATGATCTTGCCAGCCTGAGGGTTTGTAGAAGTTGCATGTCAGTTTTAACAACTACCCAGATCTTGCATGTCAAGTTTTGATAACTACCCAGATCTTGCATGTCATATTTTATGATTGCATGCAACTAAGTGAAAGAGAAAAAAGATATTCGCAGCGAGAAAAGAAAAAAGAAATTTTGATCAAACCCCCAGTTGAAAGCAAAAGTACAAAATCCAAGGAAGAAAAAAGTATGGCTGATCCAGATGAGATGGCAAAGAAATTCTTCCAAGACATCCAAAATACTCAGAAGCAAACAGTGGATGGTTTGGCGAAAACTAGAGAGGCTTTGCGAATATTGACAGAAAAATTACAAGGAATTGCATCTATTAATGAGAAAGGGAGCACTTCAGAGGAGCCAAGAAATGGGAGATCCACACCATCTAAATCAACAAAATCTATTTTTTTGCCTGCAAATGAGCCACCAGTACCAAATCTAGCCATTAATCCAGTGGAAGAGGTTACAGGTAATTTGATTACATTAAGAGCTACTTACAATGGCTTAGATGATGACTTTCGTAGTTCAGTTCCTTTTAGAGAATATGTGGATATGATGAACGCTTTGATGCCCAAGAAAGAGAACAGGAGGGAGCATGACACAAGTGGAAGAGAGCTCAAAAATAAAATAAGCAATTTTACAGCACCTACTTTTGATGGAACAAATAAAATTTCAGCTAGAGCATGGCTACAAAAATTACAAACTTTCTTCACACTTAACCCCATGAAAGAGAGTGATGCTATTCAATTTGCAAGTCTACACTTGGAAGATGCAGCCTATGATTGGTGGTATCATGGAATGACTACTCAAGGTCACGATCAGGTAACTACATTTGAAGATTTCAGTCAAAGGGTGATAGATAGATTTGACCTCAAGGATGATGAAGAGTACTTTAAAGAATTGTCAAAGTTGAAGCAAACCAAATCAATTAATGAGTATATAGAAGAATTTCAAAAAGTGGCTATTATGGTACCTGATATGAGTGAAAAGAGGATCATTTATCTTTTTCTTGATGGTTTAGAAGATTCTATTAAGGGTTTGGTTAAGGCCTTCTCACCCTCAACCTTACAGGAAGCTATCAAAAGAAGCTTGCAACTTGAAACTTGCGTGCCTATGAAATCAATCACTAATCAAAAACCCCCAAATCTTTGGCAACATAAGGGAAATTTTTAGAAAAAGACTTTCCCAACACTACCACCAAAATATGTGACAAATGTGGCAAAAAAGAAGGTAGATGAAGAGACTAGGAGTGAATTACGAAGGAAAAAGCTTTGTTTTACTTGTAGAGAACCATGGGTTCCAGGACACAGATGTTTGGGGAAAGGTCAAGTGCACTATATTGAAGTTGCTTCAGAATCTGATTCAGATGAGCATGAGGAATTTCATGATACTAAGGAGGAGGTAGAAGAAGAGAAAGTAAAAGAAATCAGCAAGGATGGCACTTTAGCAGCATTATCAGGAGTCCCAAGATACCATCCCTTCTGAATTCGAGGGGTACTAGCAGGGCAAAGGTTGACTGTTCTTCTTGATAGTGGGGCAACTCACAATTTTATTGATGAGGGATTTGTCATGAAAAGAGGGCTTAAAGCAGAAGATTTTGAGGGATTCAATGTTACTGTAGCTGATGGATTCACTATGCCTTGCACACGGTTGGTGAAACAACTCAAGATGACCTTAGGAGATTATGAGTTATGTGATGACTTCTATGTGGTTGGTATTGGGGAGACAGATCTTGTATTGGGTGTTCAATGGTTGCACTCTATCGGAGGCTATTACATGAACCATCAAACTATGGAGTTTAAATTTCATTCCAATGGGAAAGAAGTCATATTGAGAGGGTTATTGAATGGAGCACCTAAGGCGGTCTCTCCAAAGAGGATGGAGAGGACTTTTTGAAGAGGACAAGTAACATGGGCAGCAGGAGTCATAATCCAACCAACAAGCTCTCCAAAGAATCAAGGTAATTTCCATTTTGAAATTCAAAATATTCTTGATAAGCATAGTATAGTTTTCAATGATTTGCCTCCAAGATTACCACCAGATAGAGGTTTTGAGCATGTTATAGAGTTAGAACAGGGTGCCAAACCAGTTATAACAACCCCATACCGCCATCCAAGAGGTTATAAGGAAGAAATTGAAAAAACTATTAAAGAACTCCTGGACATGGGATTCATAAGGCCTAGCTCTAGTCCATTTGCATCATCTATGGTACTTGTCAAGAAAAAGGATGGTACAATGAGAATGTGTATAGACTACAAGGCTCTAAACAAGAAGACCATAAAAAATAGGTATCCCATACCACGCATAGATGAACTCATTGATGAGTTACATGGTGCTGTATACTTCTCAAAAATTGACTTAAGATCAGGCTACCATCAAATCTGAATGAGGAGTGAAGATGTGGAAAAGACTGCTTTCAGATGTCACTATGGGCACTTTGAATTTCTTGTTATGCCATTTGGACTCACTAATGCACATGCAACATTCCAATCTTGTATGAATAAGGTATTCAGTTAGCATCTTCAAAAATTTGTTTTCGTATTTTTTGATGATATCTTGATATACAGTAAAACATGGGAAGAGCATCTAAAGCACATAGACACTGTTTTGGGAATCTTGGAGCAGCAATCCTTCTATGCTAAGCTATCTAAACGTGAGTTTGGTTTGACAGAGATCCTATATTTGGGACATATTATAAGCTCTAAAGGAGTACAGGTTGATCAACAAAAAATCTAGGCAATTTTGGATTGGCCTCCACCCACTAATCTTACATAGTTGAGAGGTTTCTTCGGGTTGTGTAGCTACTATAGGAGATTTGCCAAGGGATTTTCTCAGCTTGCTGCCCCCTTGACTGATTTGACAAAGAAAGGAGCTTTTGTTTGGACAGAAGAGGCACAAAAAACATTTGATAAGCTTAAGGAGGTAATGAGTTTATGCCCTGTGCTTGCAATTCGAGATTTCTCTTTACCTTTTGTTGTTGAATGTGATGCTTCGGGAGAAGGTATAGGGGCTGTCCTAACTCAAAGGGGACATCCAATAGCATTTGAGAGTTGAAAATTAAATCAATCAGAGAAAGGGTACTCCATCTATGATAAGGAAATGTTGGCAATCATGCATGCACTTCATAAGTTTAGACAATATTTGGTATGTGGGAGATTCATTGTAAAGACAGACCATAATAGCCTCAGGTTCTTCTTGAACCAAAGGGATTTGAATGATCGTCAACCAAAATGGGTAAGAAAATTGCAAGCTTATGATTTTGATATTGAATACATGAAAGGAAAGAATAATGTGGTTGCTGATGCTCTCTCAAGAAAGCCCACTTTGTGTTCCTTATCATCTATCTCTGCTGATTAGAAAGTCTCCATAATTTTAGAGTATGCTAAAGATTCATTTTTCACCAAGATTTGGGATAAGTTAGTGGATGATAACAGGTACAAGGTTGTTGATGAATTGATTTATTACAAGAACAAAATCTTCTTAGTGCCAGGGTCAAAAACTAAGGAGGGATATTGAGGGCCTTTCATGACACACCTTTGGCTGGTCACCAGGGATACTTCAAGACATACAGGCAAATTCGAGAGTGGTTTTCATGGAAGGGTATGAAGGAGGATGTCCTTAAACACATTAAGGAATGTATGGTATGCCAACAAAGCAAGAGTGAGCAAAATTTTCCTGCAGGGTTGTTGCAGCCACTTCCTATTCCCGAACAAAAATGGGAAAGTATTTCCATGGATTTCATCACTGGGTTGCCCAAGGTTCAAGGTAAGGATTGCATATATGTGGTGGTAGATAGACTAACTAAGTATGCACATTTCTTTCCTATCACATCTGATTTCAAGGCATCACAAGTGGCCGAATTGTTCTTCAAGGAAATTTTTAGATTACATGGTTTGCCTAGAAACATTGTTAGTGACCGGGACAGTAGATTCCTCAGCTCTTTTTGGAAGGAACTCTTTCATTTGGCAGGAATTGAACTCACTCCCAGTACTAGCTATCACCCTCAAACAGATGGACAAACAGAGATAGTTAATAAATGGATAGAAGGATATTTGAGGAACTATGTTTCAAATCAACAACATGCTTGGGTGAAATGGTTACACCTAGGGGAGTATTGTTACAATACATCTCATCACATATCTATTGGTATGCCTCCTTTTTGTGCTCTTTATGGTTATGATGCCCTTTTCTTTGTTGATCTAATACTTTCCGACAGTAGGGTACCCGTAGCAAGTGATTTTATCAAGCAAAGCCAAGACATAATAAGGTCCCTCAAGGATAATCTAGAACATGCACAAAACCAACAAAAGATATATGCTGACAGGAAAAGGATTGAAAGATCTTTTGATGTGGGAGATTTGGTATTTTTTAGGTTGCAGCCATATAAGAAAAGCACCTTGAAGAGAAGTGGGGCAGAGAAACTCAAGCCAAGGTTCTATGGGCCTTATAAAATCATCAAGAAGGTAGGAGAGGTAGCTTATGAATTGGAGCTCCCACCAAACAGAAAAATACATAATATTTTTCATGTATCTTTCTTAAAGAAGGTTCTAGGCCAGCAACCATAGTATCTACAGAATTACCACCTCTTGATGATGAAGGGAAATTAGTTTTGATACCAGAAGAGATTTTGGATACAAGAGAGAAAAGGTTGAGAAATAGGAGCATCATAGAGCATTTGGTCAAATGGAAAGGATTACCACTAGAGGATGCAACTTGGGAAGGAGCACATATTCTTGAGAATTCCAACCTTCATTTCTTGAGGACAAGCAATATTTGGGAGGGGAGGACTTGTCATGTCCCCTATTCAAATAATTAAAAAAAAATAAACTTTGTTAAGGCAGGCATGCTCCAAAAAGGTAAAATTTCAGAAAAAGGGGCTAATCTTTGGAAACCAATGGACTAATAAATAAAAATTATTATTAAATTATATTTTATTAACCCCTCTTGGACATGAGTTAAGGTTATGCCCTCTTTAAAATGGGTTTGGAGGCATTTTGGGCTCATTCTACATCTTGATTCTTGCTAATTTTCTTGTTGTTCTTCAGAGGCTGCCAAACCTGTGGAGAAGGAGACCCAAGAATGGGAGTTTTCAGGTTTTCAGGAAGGCTAAGGATGGGAGTTTGAAGCCATTCCATGTGCATGCTCATGCAGAGTTTGCCTTTGTGCGGAATAGTGCCGATTTGGGTGTTTTCGGGGTTGTTTTTGGTTTGAGTTTGGGTTTTCAGTTGAGTGTTTCATATCAGTTTGGTTTGCTACTGTATTTCAAACTTTATGATGTTAAAATAGGGCTGAATATATGTATTGGGTCATGATTCAACTTTTGAGATAGTTTATGAGTGTTTTGTGGTGTTTCCGGGCATTTTTTGTGTTAATTTCGGGAGCCCGATTGAGCATAGTTTTGCCCTACATTTGTGAGCTGTTGTGTAAAGGCTATAAAAATCTGGAAATGTCATTTTTTAGACTGTTATGCTGCTGAAATTTCTGTAAAAATGTCCATTTTCAGATTTATTAACAATTTTTGAAGTTGTGAAGTTTTTGGCACTAATTTGGACATACCCGATTTGGGTTTTATCGGGAAATTGGCAGATCTTTGTAATATTGGTTGTTTGATTTTAAAGTTCTGATTTGAGGCTGGAAATATCATAAAAAATCAGTAAAGGGACATTTCAGAATATATAAAATTAGAATAGGTGTCCTTTTCTTTAACACATTGCTCTAATTATCTCTCAATGGCTGATAATTTTAGAGCTATAGATTCTCTAAAACCTAATAATCTTCTTAAAATTTTCTCTTTTTAATCTTGTAGTTTCCTAATGACAATATGAACATTGACAACTTGTCCTTCAAAATCATCAACTCTACTAGAGGTTGTTATAATTGACTTGTTAGAGCTTCCATCTTACTTAGCTTCCCTTCCACCTTATTATCCAAATCTTTAGTTAACCTGTCAGATAAAGTACATTTGATGTACAATAAATTTCCATCTTGTTGAAATCTTTGGAGTTCCTTGATATATGTATCAAGGCTCAACAAATTATTCTTTATGTTATGACAAATAGTGCTAAAAATATTATCATCATGAGAAATTTGGGCCTTAGACTCTACAAAATTTAACAAATTTGTAAATTCATCATCAAAAGATTTTACTACTACTTTGGCTCTCTATTTGGGGTTTTGTTTTATATGTTTGGCTGCCAAAATGCTACGCAATCTATTAGTCACCTCCATTAGTGTCCTTTATAGACTCTTGACTTTCTTGTTCTTCTCAATCAATTTTGTCAAAGATGAGATCAAGTGAGATTGATCATCATCATAACTTGTAAGCTCAGCAAGAGATAGTGGAGTGGATGAGCTAGATGCTTTAGTCTTATCTTCCTTTTGTTTCTTCTCTACTATCTCCCATTTTCTCTCTCTTTTTCTTCCTTTTTCTATTTTTCCTTCCTTTCCTATTCTTTCTTTTCTTCTTGTAGCTTCTTCTCTTCCTCAAGCAACTTTAGCTTGGCTTCTCAACCTTTTTATTTTCCTCTTCTAACTATTTTTCTCTTCTTCAATCACTTTTAACTAATCTTGAATGTTTTCAAAATGGAATCCAAGCTGATCAAAACTTACAAAAGGATCATCTTCAATATTAATAGTAATATTTGTTTGATCAATTTGCATTGTATCACCACTTACTAACACTTTTTAAGTTTTCTCTGTAGTGGTAGATGTTGTCTTTAGCTCAAACATCATCTTGTCGATGGTTACAGTTGTTTCACTTCTTATAACATTCTTCTCACCTCCCATGAACAAAAATGGCTTCATCTTACTTCATAAGTTAGGTGCTAGATTGTTCATCAATTTCCTAATTTCTTCATCATCATCAATTTTGCACATAGTTCTTATCATGTATTTTTGAAGTTCCATATCTTCTTCACAAATTGGTGCCTTCTTTACTATAAGTCTATCATAGACTTTTTGATTCACAATGCCTTCAATGTCATCAACTTTTAAATTGTTAAGAATCATATATCTCATAGTAGAGGTATCAATCAGCTCTTTCTCAATATCATTGTACAAATCATAAAACCTATTCATTTGCAAAAAGTTCCCCTCATTGGAAATTTCTATGTTAATCTTTTCTATCTTCAGTTTCTAGGGTTTCCTTGTTTTACCTACTAGTTGCTTAGAAGCAATAACTTTTTTATGTTATCTAACTTATTTTTCTCTTCTTCTTCCATGCTAGAATATGCAATTGTTAACAATGTTTTCTTCCTTTTCTTAGGTCTAGTAGCTTGTTGCTTAATTCTTTTTTACTTTTGATTCTCAACATCTACTAGGCTTTTGGACTTCCTTTTGGGTTCACTTGGTTGCTCAACTGATAGAACAAAATATGGGATGCTTTTCTCTGTAGGAGTCATTTCAATGGATATACCTAATGCTTGAAAAAATAATCATGGTGGAATGTACAACATACATTGTTCATTAGTTTACTTCATTCCAGAGATTGTTTTTTTGACTATCTATGATTCTCTTTATGTCATATCGACCTCAAACAATGCTTTATTCACCATAGTCTCATCCTTCTTATGAGACACTTTTTCTAAATATGTCTAGTAAGTTGACTAAGTTATCTCTTCATATGAGGTTCTATCCTTTCCAAAGTTCAACAATGGATTAATGTAACTAATAGCTACATCATCACTCAATCATCATCACTCAATTCATAACCTAAGGGTTCAAGAAATATTTCCCTTGGTTCTACTTCTTCAACTTAACTTAGATCTATATCTGTAGAACCAAAATCAGTATGCAAAGAACATTAACAAAATAAAGTAAACATTCACAAACCAAAAACTAAATTCACATATATGCTTAGACAAAGAAAGAAAACAAGAAGTGCAAACCTCACAAGAAAGAGCACTCCATGCTTTCTTGATTCTATAGATGAGTCCTTTTGTTGTGGATGTATGCTCAAAATGCTCAAAAGCTGCTTCAATGGAGGTGGGTAATGGCAAATTGGTAGCTTTGTGAGCTCTCAATTTGGCATTATAAGGGTATGGTTGATGGCTTTGGTTCTCAAAATAGCATGGTAACTTTAGCTCAAAGATTGTTGATGAAATGGCTTGGGATGGGATTCAATTTATAGGCTAAGGGGTAGAGAGATGGAGGGCTTAGATGCAAGGATGGATGAAGGCTTAAGGAGGGCTAAGATGCACTCAAAGGAGAGCACATGGATTGTTCTTGTTTAGCACCAATGGGAAGGTGAAACTTGTCACAAGGAGGATGAGTGTGAGAGGGTAGGGTTAAGGGTTGGTTAAGGGCATGATGAGTGGGGTTGAGTATGTAAGAGGGATGTAAGAGGAATGAGTGTGGAAGAGAGAAGAGTGTGGAAGATGGGTGTAAGAGTCATGAGTGGGCTTGTAAGAGTCTTTATGTTTTGTAAGAGCACTCATGACTTAGTGGTTGGGTTTTTTTGAGGGGAGACTTTGGTTTGGATTAGGAAAGTCTTAAACTTGTTTAAGGAATGTGACAACATTAGGGGGTGGATTAGGCTTGGGTTTAGGATTAGATTAGGGATGTTAGAGATGTGCAAGTGGATGGCATTAATGAGGGTGGGTGAGTTAGTGGCTAAGCTTGGTTAGTATGGGTGGATGGGGTGGATTAGGCTAAATGGAGGATTAGAGATAGGTTAGGGGTTTTTGAATTTGAGGATTTTATTTATCAAATAGATTTATTTAATAAATGGGGATTTTTGGAATTAGATAGAAGAATAGGATTTAATTGATAAATAATAGATTATTTGATTTATCAATTAGGACTATAGATGATTAATTAAATTAATCAACTAGGGGATAATAAAGGATTAATTAAATAAGAATTTAATTAATGATGCCTTTAGAGATGGCTAAATTAGATTACCAAAGTAGTGTAATCAAATTTAGGTGTCTACATTTTGCCCCTCTTTGACATAGTGTTGAGACAACACTATTTCAAAGAAGTTTGAATGAAGACAACATGAGGAAGATGTTTTAACAACAATGTTGCCCCAGTCTTGGATAAGAAGAGGAGAGACTAGACTTAGATGATGCCCCCTCAAGAAGGCGGCAGGGAGAGAAATGAGGCTTGACGACCTCTTGAAAAGTACAAGAAATTGAGACGAGCTGAGACGCTGGTTGGTGAAGAGAAGGGGCTGAATTAGCTCAAACTCTCACTATGGGAGAATGATAAAGGGAAATCAGAGGCACAATAGTAAAGCAAGCTTAAGACTTTCCAAGATTGGGGGGGGGAGATGGAGGAGCGGAGCACTATAAAAGGAATCCATTGAAGCTTTTTGAGCGGGGGGATACTTCAAAGAGAAGTACCACCATGTAGTTGAGCAGTAGATTTGCTATAGGATTGTTGGTTAATTGCCAAGGTTACCAAGAACATCAAGGCCTTTTCACCAACCGTCCAGAGGACTGACGAACTGACTCAAAACAAACACACAAGGATTGCCCCAGTATCACACATGAATCCCAGAGGAAGCGGCGTGGAAATGACACTAGGTAACCCACAAGCAGAAAAAGAAAACAAGCAAAAGACCTGATCAAGACCTTACGCTCTAATTGCCCCATTCACAGCATACCATGATATGGAAGATCATGGCAACCTTGAGGAGGGAACAAGGAGATTGCTTGGAAAAGATATTTCAAGACCCAAAAGGGAAGATCCCAAATCAAAAGAAAGTGAAAATCCAAAAGAGAACTGTTTTCCAACGAGATGGGTAGGATGAGGTACCAACGGACCAAGATCAGACATGAGGAAAGCTATATCCTGCAAAAATCTATCAGAGAGCACCTAAGCTGATGGATCTGGATGAGTGATGCGTCTAGCAAGCTGAACTAAGAAGGATAACACTTTGGTGATAGGAGATCTAGCTAAAGGATGCATTGGAATATCTAACCAAGGTGTGCAATGTGTGCAAGATGTTGACCAAGGATGAACTAACATGAAAGCCGAATAGATACAATGATACTAAGCTAAAGAGGATGTATAAGCTGACAGACCAAGATATGTTACAAATGTACAAGTTTGTTCATGTTTTGGTTTTTTTGTGAGATGGAAATTTTTGTGAAGGATGGGATGTCTATAATAGTTGATAGGTGGATAGGTAGATGGTTTGTGAAAAGCTTAAGGAAAATGGGATTCTGTGTGTGCATGTGATAGGATACAGGCTAGGATACAAGATTATTTACAAGCTGGAATATGGTACAAGCTTTGGACAAGATTCAAATATATACAAGGTATGGTACAAGATTTACAAGGTAATATACAAGCTTTGGTACAAGATTTACAAGCTATACAGGAGGTATTGACAAGCTCCATCAGATTTGGATATTTGATTGGAACACCAAGGGAATAAGCAAGTGTTTTATGGGATGGTGGGTGGATGGATGAGGGATAGGATAGTGATAGATAATGGATTATTCTTTAGCACACAAGGCACCTGAATTACCAGGTTTTCACCAAGGTACCTATCCAAGGCGCTTGAATTGCCAAGTTTTCACCATTCGACGCTTATTTCTCTTTACTATTTTTTTCTTGTATTTTTCAAAAGCTGGGTATACCAAGGATCTTCAAGCATAGAACTTCTTGAGATGAATGATGTTAGTGGGATCATTCAAGAGTTCTCCTTCTGGTGTAGATAATTGATAGGCTCCGGAGCCAAAGGAGGCAGTAACCACATAGGGACCAAGCCATGTAGGTTCAAACTTGCCTTTCTTTTCTCGATCTGTTTGGACTTTCATATTTTCTTTGAGGACCATATCACCTGGCTGAAAGTGTCGTGGGAGCACCTTCTTGTTGAAATTCCTTTTGAGACGAGTTTGGTAGACCATGAGATGGTCATAGGCTTGTTGTCTCTTCTCGTCTAAGAGATCTAGCTGGGTGAGTCGAGCTACTCTGTATTCTTCATCTGAGATTTGCCCTCGCAAAGATATGCATAGTGAGGGAAGTTCAACTTCTATAGGTAATACCGCTTCGGCACCATAGACTAGGGAGTATGGAGTTGTGCCTATGGATGTACGAAAGGAAGTTCGATAGCCCATAGAGCCGGATTTATTTGAAGGTGCCAATCACGGCCGGAATCATTGACAACTTTCTTTAGGATTTTGAAGAGGGTTTTATTAGTTGCCTCTGCCTGGCCATTACCTTGTGGGAAATATGGGCTAGAAAAGCGGTGATGGATGCGGAGGGAAGTGCATAATTCTTCCATGTTGAGATTTTCAAAGTTACCTCCGTGGTCAGTGAAGATGGTGGATGGGATGCCAAAGCGGCAAACAATGTGGTACAAGATGAACTTGGAGACTTGAACTCCTGTAGCTGAGACTAGGGGGACTGGTTCCACCCACTTAGTGAAATAGTCTGTAGCTGTTATTATCCATTTATGTCCATCAGATGAGAGAGGGGTGATAGTTCCAACTAGATCAAGGCGCCAACAAGCGAAAGGCCAAGGTGGTGCAATAGGTTGTAGATCCTGTGCTAGAGCGTGCACAAGATTTGCATGCTGCTGACATGGGAGACATTTTCTGACAAAGTCACAAGAGTCTTCTTCAATGGTAGGCCAATAGTAGCCTGCTCTAAGGATTTGTCATGCTAGGAAAATACCACTCGTGTGGGCACCACAAAGTCCAGAATGTACTTCTTTTAATGCCATTGCAGCCTCATTTTCATCTAAACATTGAGAGAGAGTATCGTGATAACCCCGACGATATAGGGTATTGGCTATGATAACATAGCGGGATGATTTTCGGATGAGGTTCTGTCGTTGGGTGCGTGTGAGGTGAGGGGATATGATACCATCATTAAGGTAAGCATGAATTTCATGGTACCAAGGGGATTGGGGACCAACCAAGATACAAACACGGTTTGAATCCTCATTCGCATAAGCGGGTGTGAGGAGCTGCTCAACTAAAAATTCATACTACGTAGCATCTTGGGGAATTTCCAAGAGCGAGCCAATAGTGGCCATGGCATCTGCTGCCTTATTCTGCATTCGAGGTACTTGTGTAAACTGAAGCTTTGTAAAATGTTGGGTCAGCTGATCAACTAGCTCTTTGTAGGGTAATAGCTTTTCATCTTTGGTTTGATATCCATTTAAGACTTGTTTGATGATGAGCTGGGAATCGCCAAAGATTTCTAACTCAGTGATATTCCATTCTGCAGCTATCTTTAATCCTGCTACAAGAGCTTCATATTCTGCTATATTGTTGGTGCTAGGGAATTGTAGCTTGAAGGCTTTTGGAATGTAATCTCCTTGAGGTGTAACTAATAATATTCCTGCCCCTGATCCATGAGAGGTGTATGAGCCATCAAAATAAAGCTTCCATGGGGGCTGTTCTTCAATTAGGTAGATATGCTCATCTGGAAATTCTATGAGCAAAGGATATGCATCTACTAGAGGTGCATCAGCTAGGTGATCTGCTATAGCTTGCCCTTTGATTGCCTTTCTGTCCACATACTGGATGTCAAACTCACTTAGTAGCATAACCCATTTGGCCAAACGGCCTGTAAGTGCTGTTCTGGAGAGCATATACTTGAGAGGGTCAATCTTGGAGACTAGTTGGATGGTATGACTTAGCATGTAGTGGCGAAGCTTTTGAGTTGAGAAAATAATTGCCAAACAAGCTTTTTCCATAGGAGTGTAATTGATTTCATAACCAACTAGAGTTCTACTGATATAGTAGATGGCTCTCTCTCTGCTATAATCATCATGTTGTGCTAGAAGTGCCCCTAGAGCAGTAGGTGTTGCTGATATATACAAGATCAAGGGACGACTAGGAACTGGTGGAACCAAGATAGGGGGATTGGTGAGATACTGCTTGAGCTGATCAAAGCTGCACTGACATAAAAGATCCCACTTGAAGTTCTCATTCTTCTTTAGCAAGTGTGAAAATGGTGTACACTTATCTGCAAGTTGGGAGATGAACCGCCGAACAGATTGAAGTTTCCCCTAAAGAGAGCGAAGCTGTCGTAGTGTCTGGGGAGGAGGCATGTCTAAGATAGCCTTGACCTTTTTGGGGTCGATCTCTATACCTCGTTTAGAAACTATGAAGCCTAGAAGCTTGCCAGATGTGACCCCAAAGACACACTTCTTGGGATTTAGCATGAGATGATATTGGGCCAACCTATCAAAGACTTTTTCCAGGTCAGCAAGATGATCCATGAAGGTGTGAGATTTGACTAGGATATCGTCCACATAATCTTCCAAAATGCTATGGATAAGATCATGGAAAATGGTTGTCATAGCTCTTTGATAGGTAGCCCCAGCATTCTTTAGGCCAAAAGGCATCATGGTGTAGCAAAAGGTTCCCCAAGGGGTAGTGAATGCTATCTTATGCTGGTCCTCTTCTGCAATCTTGATCTAATTATACCCGGAAAATCCATCCATAAGGGATAGAATTTCATGTCCAGCTGTGAGATCTACAATCATATCTATGTTGGGCAAGGGAAAATCATCCTTTGGAAAAGCTTTGTTAAGATCTCTAAAATCAGTGCAGATTCTGATGTCACCGGAAGGCTTAGTGACAGGGACCATGTTGGAGATCCATTCTGAGTAGTCAATAGGTCAGATAACCTTAGAAGCTAACATTCTTTCTAGTTCAGCTTTGACTAGTAATGCCACCTTGGGGTGCATTTTTCTAAGCTTTTGTCTGACGGGCTTGATCTTTGGATCGACTGCAAGATGATGAACTACAAGCTTTGGATCAAGTCCTGGCATGTCCTGATATGACCATGCAAATCGGCCAATGTTCTCTCGTAAAACCTCAAAGAGGAGGTCAGCTTAGTCTTGTGATAGGGATGCAGCAATGTGAACAATTCTAGGGATCTCTGAAGAACCAATGTTGACTTCTCTAGTATCCTCTATTAGAATAGAAGACACCTTTGGTCGATTATCTTGAGGAGGCAATACTAAATCCTCATTTTCTGCTTGTGGCTCTGGATTTTCTTTCTGAGGGGTTCTCTTTGCTGCCTTAGCTAGTCTCGGTTTTACCTTAGTTCCAGTTTTGGGTGTATTGAAACTAGGTTGGGGATTTTCTCCAAAATACCCCGTGGGATCTAGCTTGTAGATGTAGGCAGAATCAGGCTTTGTCTTCTTCTGAGGAGTTTCGGCTCCCATGAATCTTAGAAGTGCTTCCTCTGATGCGAACTCATCAATATGTATGACACTTGGTTGGTCCCAATCTATGAGTTGTGGATGAGAAAGTGGTAGGTCAATGAGATGGATGGATAGTTCTTGGAGAACAGAGTCTCTTAGGAAGATTTGGTCTGGGATATCATCGTAGACTCTCTTTTCAACTTCCTCAGGAATGTCTTCGATTTCGACAAGGTCGTGGTGGATGTTCGAAAAAGTGTGACCATTCTCGTTGGTGCCCCCAGTTGTGGGTATGCCAAAGCCAAGACTTGACTTTATTTCCCAATCATGTGCTTCGATGGGACATTGCATGCCCCTTTCTTCTGGTCCTAGTCCACCTCCTTGATAGTTCCATTTTTCAGTGACAAGCTTACGTTGTTGGGGATACTTCTGGCTGAAGTGATCAAGGTGTGCTTGATTTCTTGGAGGTGCATCCTTATGTAGCCAATTGTTGATATCTGGAGTGAGCTCCTCATGAAGAGGGGTTTTTGAGGACACAAAGGTGGTTGGGCCAAACTGTTTGTATCAAGGATGTGGAATCTCCTTAGCTTTGTGATATGTTGGCCGTCCATGGGTATGTGGATCAAGTGGGATTGCTCCGACAGCAAATGCATCTGATAGACTATATTCTCCACAACCTTTGTTGTTGATCTTTACAGTAGATAGGGTGGAGGCAATGATGGTTTCTGCGTCATTACAAGTGTGGGATGAGCTGGCGATGGCTATGCCGATGTCTATTCCAGGGCAATGGTTTGTATATGAAGCTTCAACCGCATTGCAGTAAGCAAAGGGTTCTGGATCGGCATGGATGGTTACCTCAGTGTCTTGATGCGGAAATTTGATGCACTGATGGTAGGTGGATGGAACGGCCTTCATAGCATGAATCCATGGGCGACCGAGGAGGATGTTAAATGGTAGGTTTAGATCAACAACATGGCAAACTGTCTCTTGAATGACTGGCCCAACCTTGATTGGTAGCAAAATAGTCCCTTCTGTGGTCCTTTCCAAGTTGTCATAAGCTTTGATGGTGATAACCTCACTGATCATATCTGCCTCAGTATACCCAGCTTGTTTTATGAATTTTAGGGTGCAAATGTTCAAGGCTGATCCATTATCTATCATTACTCTTTTCACAGCAAAATTGGATACCATGATGGCTATGCGAAGTGGAAGGGTGTGATTTGGCTCAACCGTGGGTATGTCGGTGGGTTTGAAAGATAGGGCACATGAGGATGAAAGGTGTCCAACAAGATTACAAAAATCAGTAGCATTGATATCAGAAGGGACACAGGATTCTATGAGAGCACTGTCAAGGATGTCTTTGTACATAGGACTAGTGCGGAGAAGGTCTAAAATGGATATTTGGGCTGGCATGTTCCCAAGGTGTTCCAAGATATTGTACCAACTTTTTGATGGAGCTGATGGTGTTGATGAAACTAGTGGGCCTGCGATGTTAAATCGCGCTCTTCGAGTGGTGACCGCACACTCATTGTCTGGTCCTCGGATATTGATAACATTGACAGAAAGCTATTTCTTAGATATACAACCTATAAGGCTACCATAGTCTATATAGGATGAAGTGTGGTCATTGTTCTTCCCATGTTGTTGGTTTGGCTGGCGGTTGTTGGTGTTGTTTTGGATAGGTGCTTTTCCAAGATTTTGGTTGTTGTGTGGAGGAAAAGCATTTTGATAAATCTGTAAGCTTGCATTGGGAGAGGTTTGGGAACCAACAGTGATTTCCTTCCGATCAATGAGGTCTTGCACATAGTCTTTCAGTTTCATGCATCTGAGGGTGGTGTGACCGTTTACCCTATGGAACTTGCAATACTCATTGTCCTTGTACCATGCAGCTTTGGATTGGCTTGGATCAATTTGCTGGGTAGGAGGAAATTTGATGAGGTTTTCCTTAGCCAATTTCCCAAAAATAAAATCCAATGGCTCACCAAGGGGTGTATAGTTTCTAGGTGCAGGTTGGAATCTGGGCTTTTGCCCTATAGCTACATTGATGGCATTAGCTTGATTGTTAGACCCTTGAAAGTTGGGTCTTGTATTGTGGTTTTGATAGCTTTGGTTATTTCATTGTTGGTAATTGGTAGCTTGTTGGTTGTTTGTTTGATATGGTGGGTTAGACTGGTTTTGAGAAGGACCAACGATATTCACATGTCTGGTGTCAGTAACCCCATCTGTTGCAACATGCTTGTTTTTGTTCCAATACCTAGACTTTTCATTGGAATGTGATTGATTTTGGTTGGCCTCTTTGTAAATCTTTACCACACCATCTTTGATGAGTCCTTGCTCAAGGATCATTCCTTTCTCTTTGATATCCTTATAGGTCTGCAAACAGTTCATGGTCATGTGGTGAGCCAAGCTGGGATGTGCATTATCAATAAACATTTTCACCACATGGCGTTCTGGCAAGGTGCAGGATATGCGGGTGGTAAGGGTTTGCCATCTTTGCAGGTATTCGACAAGGCTTTCTCCACCTTTTTGCTTGGTGTGGACAAGATCAACTATTGATAGCTCTGTTTCAACAAGATGGGCATATTGGGCTACAAATGCCTCAGATAATTCAGCAAAGTTTTTAATTGTGCCATAGGGGATTCTATAAAACCATTCAAGAGCTGGTCTAGCCAACCTTTTGGGAAAAAGGCACAAGAGGAAGACATCATTGTATGCCACATCCTGGAAATGCATGTAAAATTCTTTGATATGTGTGACAGGGTCTCCTTTTCCTCTGAATTTTTCAAATTTAGGTACCTCAAAGTGTTTGGGAAATGGTGTCGTGGTAATGGCTCTGTCAAATGGGTAAGGACACACATTCTCAAACTTGAATGTCTTTGGATCATTCCCTTCTTGGATGGCTTTCAGAGCTATCTTCATTTGCTCCCACTCTGAATTGATAGGTGATGGTTGGGGTGCCCCCAATGTAGGAGTGCCTTGGGGTAGGTATGTGCTGGATGGGGCCATTGAATATGGATGGTTATGAGGGATTTTCTGATAGGGATTGTACATTGTTTGGGCAGTTGCATGGTGGATGACGGGTTGTTGAGGGGGAGGTGGCGCATATTGTTGCATGTGCTGCCAGGCTTGCTATTGATATGGGATTTGAGGTTGGGATTGAGGAACATAAGCTGGCTGTGGGGTAAATGGATTGCTTTGTGGAGGTAAGGTATAAGATGGTTGTGAGGCTTGGGGAAAGGATCAGAGGGCTTGTGGGGTTTGACCAATGTATGTGGGTTGTGCCCCCATTTGGGATGGCATCTGCAAATAATTGGTGGTTGGCTGGGGTGGTGGATTACCTCCTAGAAGTGGCATTGAAAAGTAGTTGGTAATTGGAGGTAATGGATTAGTTGGTGGTGGAGGTGGTGGGAATTGAAAGCTTGGGAATGGAACTGATGGGGTTTGATAGCTTTGTGGCTGGATTTGGAAGCTTGGTAGAGTGGTGGTGGGAGCTAGGGTCACTTGGGACCTTGGTAGAAGATTGGCAGTAGCTTGTGGGTTTTGATAGCTTTGTGGAGTGAAGGTAGTAGCTTGTGGATTTGTGGCTGGTGGTATTGAGCTCCCAAGACCTAATGGAAATGATGGGATTGTGCTTTGGGCTATGGTCAACAAGCTGGGGGCGATGAAAGGTTGATTACTTGGCCCCATGGGTGGCATCCCTGTTGTATATTGCTGAGGTTGGCCAAA
The DNA here is from genome assembly GCA_028749045.1 of Cupressus sempervirens. Classification (NCBI taxonomy): domain Eukaryota; kingdom Viridiplantae; phylum Streptophyta; class Pinopsida; order Cupressales; family Cupressaceae; genus Cupressus; species Cupressus sempervirens. The sequence goes on from CM053792.1 coordinate 241,844,850, forward strand.
GATGCTAGCACTAATTTGGGAGATGGGTAGATTTGGAAGGCTAGGTGTGGGAGCAGCAGCAATAGTGAAGGGGGTGAACGGTGAGATGTTTTGGGTAAAGGGGGTTTGGAGTGGAGAGGTATGAACCAAGGATGGAGTGGTGGTGGCTGGGTTGGCTTGCGGCATGGAGATTTCAACTTGGGTGGATGATGGTATGTTTGGGTCTATTGGGTCATATGGATTGGCTGGAGGCTCTTCTTTTGGAATATATTGAGGATAATTTGGATCATAAGAGCCTATGGGTGGTGGAAGCTACCCAAACAATGGGTGAGATGGATCTGATAATGGAGGGGGTCTTCCAAAGTCAAAGGTTCCTACATTGTCCCTTCAAAAATTAGCCATGATTGTCTCTTTGTTTTTGTCTATAATGGCGTTTACCAATACTGCATTTCTTGGTTGGTTCATGAAAGCTTCAATTTCAGTAGGTGATGGCATAGCTTGCTCTGGGCTAAAGGATGGCTGAGTTCTCAAGGGGGGTGAGGCTGTTCGATCCAAATGATAGGGCTCCATTGTTTCTTTCTTCTTGGCTAAGCGAGTGACGGGTGGCATGAAAAATGCTCCTAGGGATGAGATGCAATAATGATGATGGATGCAAAAGGGGGAAGGCTTTTCTATGCAAATGATTTCCTAGGTTGAGGCAAAGCTATATGACAAAACCTAAGGAGGATTGGGTTGGGGATTCTAACTTCAAAGATATGTTGTCAAAGTACAAAAGGTCTACTTTCCTATGTGCAAGCTTGGTGGTGATTGTGTCAACTTAAGGATAGACTGATGATCCTTTAGGAAGAACATGAGATTGACCACTTGCGAATCCCAACCTTTATCTCAAGGTGATGAGGGATAACAAGTGACAAAGCTAGATTACCCTAGACAAAGCTCTGTCAAAGGGATAACCTTGGTGAGATTGGTGGATTTGGAAGATTTTAGGAATGGCAAACTTTTAGCAAGGTGACAACAATTTTGAAAGCTTAGATGTGCAGATTTTTGATTACTAGCTAGATGGTATGATTCTAAATGAGATGGATGAGCTAATAATGCTTAAGGGGATAAGCTAAGATGGCTGGCTTTTCTACAAAGATGACTCTAGAGTGAAGCTTATCCAAGAAGATGTGGAGAAACAAGGGTGTCTAATCATAGAAATCATGCCTAGTTGGTAAGGCATAAGCAGGATTAACTCCTGGATGTTGGCTAAATTTGATGGTGCGCTCTAACCAGGCCTCTTGAAGTGCTTTGTCGGTAGCTTTTTCCTCTGCTTTGTGGAGTTTGGAAATTCATGGGCTTGGTGTTATTTCTTTTCTCTTGGCTGAAAGTTCTTGGTATGCTAGAGATGGCTTGAGTTTGACCTTGTGAAACTTCTGTTTGGGTTTGGGTTGTTCCGACATAAATTCCTGAATTTGCTTGGCTTTGGGAAAAATCTCAGTTGTTTTGCTTCAACTTGTTCAACTTCCAAAATAGGCAGTGACTACGCTAAGTGTGCCCTAAGCTAGGATTGACCAAGTTTGGCAAACATTCATTCAACAAGTAAAATAAAAACAAGCAATAGATAGGAACACCTAGATAGAAGTTTGTGGTTCTCAGAATGTGGTACTTGCGCCAAGGAGTGTGTATGTTCTACAAATGTTTCGATCAGTCACTCCAAACACATTAACATCCTAGATGGTTTTCTGCAAGGCAGAAAATTGGTTTAGCTAGGGAGTCCTTGATATACGCAAGGTACGTGAGGCCCAAATCCATAGATGAGACCAAAAGGATGTCACACAGCCGAGAGGAGCGGTAACCCACTTCTCCTCTTTCACTTCTCAAGGGTATAAAGTTCCTTGAGGCTTAGCCCGAATGAAAAAATCTTGATCCCAAGAGAGGTGTCTTTCGATTCACCTCCCGATTCTTATACTCCGCCGGAACGCTGGAGTTGAGGTCGTCCAAGGGGTGATGAAATCCCCAAGCAGGCCTCCTAAAAAAGAAAAAAGGTTTTGGATCCTAATCTTATGCACCCAAGATGGCCTCGAAAGACGACAAGGGGAGAGAAGACTCGGATGACCTTGGGCTAAAAAACACGCTTGTTCTTTTACCAACTGACTCTTATGTGTTCTAATCTAGACTTTGCAAGCACTCGTGTTTAAGAGACAATGTTCAATTCCAACTTGAAGCACCAACAAAAGTAAATTGATCGAAGAATGCAAACAATAAGAAGAGTTAGGGTCAACAAAAGCAAACTCGCGCGCCCGGAGGCCCTCCACGTCAAGTATCAATTAATTTTCTTTAAGGCATTCAAGATTGAGTGTGAGTTTGTTTTAAGCCCAAAACAAAAGTGTGTGAGATTCAATTTCAAGCGCGTGCCCGGAGGCTCTCCACGTCAGTTGTTGTTCAATTTTAGTGCCCAAACTTGAAGTGTGATCGATTTAATCTAGAGTTTTGGCCATTTAAGAATTTTGATAAAGTTAAAGCAAACGTTCAAAGACCAAGTGAGTGAGTTAGATTGTGGAACATTTAACACCTTTTTCAAGTAGACCCATCCCCATAAATGGCGCTGAGATTGCAACCAATGGTTAATATTTGATGGGTGATTAGAAAAGAGGTGAGTCCAAGGAACTACTCAAATTGATTTTTGTAAATTTGTATTTTAACTTAACAAAGTTTCTTAAATGTCCAAAAATCAAACTTTACCTAGATTGCATGTGAAAAAGAGATTTGTAATGGTTAATTGATCCTTGGCACTCAAGATTGGATTTTTTTGTTTTAAGCATGCATTCCAAAGAAAGTTGATTTTAATCCATGACATTCAAGAGTGTGTTTTTGAGCAACATTCATTCAATGAAAAATGTGTTTAACCATTCAAGTTCATTTTTTTTTTTAGCAACATGCATTCAAAGACAAATGGTTAAACATTCAAGTTCATTTTTTAGCAACATGAAAACTTGCAAGAAACATGGTTAGTGGTTCCATATGTGCTCCAACTTGCAATGAGACAAAAAAAAGCAATTTAGTTAGTTAGCCAAAATCTTCAAAAATGAGAGCTTAACTATGGGAAAAAATTTTTTAACTTTTTTTGTTGTTTTTTCTACGCGTAAAAATGCTTAAAATGGTCTAAATATGAAGATTCTTAAATATGAAGACGCTTAAATACAGAGACGCCAAAATACGAAGAGGACAAAACAGATTTGCAGCACAGAACACAGGTGAGACGCCGATTTGCGCAGATGCAGATTTTCGCAGACGACGATTTTCGCAGACGCGGATTTTTGCAGATGTCGATTTTCGCAGATGTCAATTTTCGCAGACGTCAATTTTTGTAGATGCGGATTTTCACAGATGTCGATTTGCGCAGATGCGGATTTTCGTAGAAATCGATTTTCACAGACAGAACAGGTTGCAGACGCCAAAACTGCACCAAAAAAGCTAAAAAATGCGATTTTTTTTTTTTAGATGGTATTTCTTCTTCCTAAGTGCATTCTTTAACCTGCAAAAACAAGCAAAAAACTCTCACAAAACACTCAAACAACAAAAAACATTAGATGGTTAGAAAAATGACATATAGATGAAAATAGATGATTAAATGACCCATAGTGGGGTCCCACCGAGCGTGCCAAAATGTAGAACCAGAATTAGTATGCAAAGAACATTAACAAAATAAAGTAAACATTCACAAACCAAAAACTAAATTCACATATATGCTTAGACAAAGAAAGCAAACAAGAAGTGCAAACCTCACAAGAAAGAGCACTCCATGCTTTCTTGATTCTGTAGATGAGTCCTTTTGTTGTGGATGTATGCTCAAAATGCTCAAAAGCTGCTTCAATGGAGGTGGGTAATGGCAAATTGGTAGCTTTGTGAGCTCTCAATTTGGCATTATAAGGGTATGGTTGATGGCTTTGGTTCTCAAAATAGCATGGTAACTTTAGCTCAAAGATTGTTGATGAAATGGCTTGGGATGGGATTCAATTTATAGGCTAAGGGGTAGAGAGATGGAGGGCTTAGATGCAAGGATGGATGAAGGCTTAAGGAGGGCTAAGATGCACTCAAAGGAGAGCACATGGATTGTGCTTGTTTAGCACCAATGGGAAGGTGACACTTGTCACAAGGAGGATGAGTGTGAGAGGGTAGGGTTAAGGGTTGGTTAAGGGCATGATGAGTGGGGTTGAGTATGTAAGAGGGATGTAAGAGGAATGAGTGTGGAAGAGGGAAGATTGTGGAAGATGGGTGTAAGAGTCATGAGTGGGCTTGTAAGAGTCTTTATGTTTTGTAAGAGCACTCATGACTTAGTGGTTGGGTTTTTTTGAGGGGAGACTTTGGTTTGGATTAGGAAAGTCTTAAACTTGTTTAAGGAATGTGACAACATTAGGGGGTGGATTAGGCTTGGGTTTAGGATTAGATTAGGGATGTTAGAGATGTGCAAGTGGATGACATTAATGAGGGTGGGTGAGTTAGTGGCTAAGCTTGGTTAGTATGGGTGGATGGGGTGGATTAGGCTAAATGGAGGATTAGAGATAGGTTAGGGGTTTTTGAATTTGAGGATTTCATTTATCAAATAGATTTATTTAATAAATGGGGATTTTTGGAATTAGATAGAAGAATAGGATTTAATTGATAAATAATAGATTATTTGATTTATCAATTAGGACTATAGATGATTAATTAAATTAATCAACTAGGGGATAATAAAGGATTAATTAAATAAGAATTTAATTAATGATGCCTTTAGAGATGGCTAAATTAGATTACCAAAGCAGTGTAATCAAATTTAGGTGTCTACAATATCTACCATAAAGCATATGTCATCCTTAAATCTATCAATAGTTGCTAGTACAATTTTGAATCTTTTTTTCTTTTCATTTCAAATTTTTCTCATAATCAAACTACCACTATCCAAGATTCTATCTGTAGGATGCCTTCTACATACATCTATTATCTTATCCATAGTACATCTTCCACTTTTCATGATCTCAGTAACTGATGGAAATGGAAATATTTTAAGTACTTGAAAGGAAATATGAATGATTAGTGACTAAAATCTAAATATTCCATTCTTAGTTCTCTTAATCTTCTCAAGATTCTCAAGGAGTTGTCTCTCAAAATCTTACTCAAATTTACTTGTTCTTTCTCAAATCAATTTTTGTAGGCTGCATAGATAAAGCCTACTGATAATGCATCACTCTTAGAACTTACACAAATAGAATATGAAATGATCTTGCTCAAGAATCTTGCATCATGGTGTCTAATGGTGTTGATCACCATTTCCTTTCCATTAAAAACTGCTTTAGTATTGAGTTCAACTTTCTTCTTGACTAATTTCTCATCAATGGGTACACTGCCTTGTTTAATAAGACCAATAACCTTAGAAATAAGGTTGAAAAAAATGTCAACTACATTATCTCCCATCCAAAAATTCCCATTATGAATTATTCTTAATATAATTTGAGTCCATTCTACAGTATAAAGTTTATGGTAGAAGTAATATCTGAATAAATCTAAATCTTTTAGATTTTAAAATCTGGGCTTTATAGTGATATCATGGTTGAAAAAAAAATCCATATCCTTGTTCATATGTTCACATCCAATAGTTTCAAACTTGCTAGACAAGTAACTTCCTATTTCTTGTAAGTAAACTCTATTGTTTAGAGTTGTTAATAGAGCTAAATTAAGGATTCCTTCTAAGGGTTTCATAGGGACAACCTTCAATTTGGGTCTTTTAATATTCTCATCAACATTGTGAACTACTGTCATAGCCATGATTTCATCAAATAGAAATTTATCGAAGAAATTTTATGCAAAAAATGATAATATACCTTTTTCAAAGTAAGGTTTTGCTCAAAATCTCTTTGACAAATTGCTTGTAAGTGTTGTAAGCTTCTAAGATGATTGTAATGTGGAAACAATCAAGTTCTTACTCTATTTATTTATCCAACTTGAACTTTCATTAATTGTGTACTTTGCTAAATCATAAAAAGGTATTAATTTCATTTTGAAATCAAATATGTACTCAAAATCATTTGTTAGATCTTCAAAAGCTACTAGAGCTTAACCATAACTTCCTTTCATCATGACAATGCTCCACAAAAAATTTCTCCGTGAAATTTTCTATGAAAACATAGGTTTCACCTTTTGTTATAGAATAGACTTTATCTATTGTAATAATAACTCTTATTTCCTTCATAACTTGTTCTGATTAGCTCCAAATTACAAGAAAGCTTAGCTACAATCTAAACTCATCTAGATATATCTTTTCTCAACCTTGCTACTCATAGTTCGATCTCTAAACAAAGTTTCAAATTCTAGTGTTGGGAACAATCTTAATTCAACTTGGTTGAATCAAACTTGATTACTAACTTCAATCTTCCTTTCTCTACATCAAATTACTTTTCCTTAGATCCAATAGTTAATCCCTTTACAAATGTCTCATCAAATTCTTCTTGAAGTTCACTAACTACATTTCTATGATCTTCATTATCTTTCTTAGTTTTGAAGTTACTTTCATGATTCCTTCTGTTATCATTGAATTTTCTTTCATTGTTCCTTTTGTAAAATACTTCTCAATATGTCTAAAGTAATTTCATAACTGATATACTAAAGTTTTAATTCTAGGATTCTATTGATCAATAGGTGCTTGACAATTCTGGGCTATGTGTCCAAAGTTGTTACACTTATAACACACAATCTTCTTTCTTTCTTGATAAGGTATTCTTTCTCTTGATGTCCTCTCATTAGTATTTCTAGACATTCTATTATTCCTTTTATCATTATCATATTTAGGTTTCTTACAATCAATTTCTATATGACCAATACCATAAAAATTATGACAATAAAAAGTTGTAACATGATTGAATGACTTTTTTGCACAATCTCTTTTCATATGACCTATTTTATTACATTGAAAACACTTACCTCAAAATTCTTACCTAGTTTCTTTAGGAGATTCAAATTCCTTAGGTTCATCCAATTTCTTAGTTTCCTTGTCTTGTCCAACTTCTTTAGGTTTATCAAAAGATTAACTGGATTCAATCTTATAATTAGATTTATCTTTTTCTTTCATATCTGACCCACTTTCAGTTTTTTTCATAGGAATGTTAAATAGGTAACCAAGACTAGTCTTACCATAAGTAGGTCTTTGTACTGACATTTGTTCATCAATATTTACTTTACTAGAATAAATATTTTCAAGTTGTACATTGCTTTGAGTTAGTTCACCTTTCACAATAGTGTTTTACTTTTAAAGTTCTTGATTTTCTTTTAGTGCTTCAGGTTCAGATGTCCTCTTTGCTAGATTGGCTCTAATATCTAAATTTTCTATATTTAAATTAGAATCAACTTTGTTAGGATCATTCTTCAAGCTCAACTTTAGATTGGTAATCTTAAATTCATGCTTCAAGATCTTGTTCTCTATCAGCTTTGAATATTCATCATCACCAATTTTAGATTTAGTAGATTTAGGCTTGGATTTGAGATGTCCAATCTTGTCCTTTAGGGCCTATTTGGTGAGCGGAATAGGGATACGTATTCCAAAAATTTTGAATTCTTTGTTTGGATGCACCAAAATGGGATTGGAATACGAAGCAAAAATGGAATACGTATTCCATTTTTGTCCCAAAAATGGGGTTTTGCAATTCCTCCAAAATAGGTGGTATTGGAATATGTATTCCTATTCCATTTTTTTTAATTTTAGAAAACATAAATTTTTAGGTCTGCAAATTCCCATCAAATATTTGATGAACCAAATGAAGAATAGGAATACGTTCTATTCCAGAATACATATTCTGGAATACATATTCTAGAATATGTATTCCAGAATACATTCTGGAATACATATTCTAGAATATGTATTCCAGAATACGTATTCTGGAATACATATTCTAGAATATGTATTCTAGAATACATATTCCAGAATACATATTCCTATTCCGCTGACCAAACGTGCCCTTAGTTTTCCAATGTACAATTTGGAATCTTCATATCTATTTATCAATTTATCTCTATCATCAGTAAGGATATTCCTCTTCAAGGTTCTTCACCAACTATTCCATATCCATAGGGATCCTACTCAAGTTTTTAAGCATCTTCTGAGTAACTACCCTCTAATACCAATTATTAGAAATAAGAAATACTAAGAGGGGGGTGAATTAGTATTTTACAAACTTTTGTTACCAACTAGTTATTATTTAGTATTTTGACCCATACATAAGAAAGTAAATAAGTAATGTTGAATAGTAAGAGTAACCATGCATAAAGAGAACTCATAACACCATATTTTGTTAACTAGGGAAACCTTGGCCAAGGGAAAACCCCAGTGGGAATGATACCCACAAAGATATACTGATATATATTCCTTGTTAGAAGATGGACCTTGTTAGGAGTCTATAAACTCATTCATTATATAAGAGTCTCTATTAGGAGATTCCAACCTTGTTAGGAGTTGTGGTACACTGTATGCAAGAAGAGCCCACTTCCCAAACAAGTAATTTATCCTCTAAGTTCCTCAAGTACAAAAGTATAGATGTTGTATCTTCTTTTAGCTGACCTCTAGCCTCAGCTCAATCTTGGATCACAAAATCAAGTTATCAAAAACTTACTTTTGCACATGATACAAAACTTCTCATTCGTATCTTTCATACATAACTTCACAATAATTTTGCAACATGTCTTTGCACAAATACCATGCATTTTCACAAATTGCTACTAGGTTGGCTAGGACCATGATAGACTTTCCAACTTAGAGTAAACATCTAGAATATCATCTCTAATTGGTCAAATAATTATTTTGCAAACAAAATAATTTCTTTACCTTTCATTCCACTATTCTGTAAATCTAAAATATCTCTTTTCCATATTATTTGTACTAATGTCCATGGCTATAAAAATCATCATCAACATGTATACTATTTCCATATATCTTCTCTCTCAAAAATAATATTGTATAAACAAGTTATACTTGAAATATTGTTCTTTGTTCCTACCTAATAAACAGATAATTACATTCATTAGAACTTGAATAACAAGTGTGAGTGTTAGTATTCCTACAAGAAATGTTAACCACATGTTCAACTTACTTCATTCTCCCTCCATGTAACCTTTCTAGTCATAATATGATGTCAGCAATAGGTTGCATACAAAATAATACACTATTGCAAACCATTTTTGTACTTAGCCAATTTTTTGAGTACCAAAAAGCTAAGTATCTTTATTTTCAAGGTTTACTATGAGTATGTACATCATGTGTTTCTATCAATGAAAAAATTTACATATCTACATGGAGCCAATTTTCAACAATCTTATCCTCCTCTTCTTGTGTGTTTGGACACATCTCCTTAGTCAACTTCAAGAGACCAAGTAAAGGTGTGCTAACAACTTTAGCATTCTCCATAGAGAAACATTGCAACACCTTCACAATATAATCAACCTAAGATAATTTAAATTTTTTATTACTTCTATCTCTACAAATATTCATACCAAGGATTTGTTTTGCTGTCCCTAAATTTTCCATAGCAATTGCATGTGCTAGTCGTCATTTCAACCCCTTAATGCGAACCATGTTAGACCCAAATAAAAGCATATCATCAATATATAAACATAAAATAATGTAGTTGTAATCATCCAACCTCTTAAAGTAAACACAATGATCTAAATGACACCTACTATATCCATGCTCATGCATAAAAATGTCAAATTTTAGATACCATTACCGAGGTGCTTGCTTCAAGCCATATAAACTTTTCTTCAATCTGCACACTAAGTTCTCCTTACCTTTGACCTCATATCCCTATGGTTGGTCCATATATATCTCTTCATCCATAGCTCCATGGAGAAAGGCTATTTTAACATCAAGCTACTCCAAATCAAAATCTTTAGTAGCCACAATACTTAAAATAGTATGAATAGAAATCATTTTAACAACATGAGAGAATATCTCTTCAAAATCAATGCCCTTTTTCTATGAAAATCCTTTTACAAATAACCTGGATTTAAATATTTTATTGCCTCCATCCACTTATTTCAACCTATAAACCCATTTATTCTATAATTCCCATTTACCTGTAGGCAACTTGCATAAATCCCAAGTCTTATTTTCATCAAGGAGTCCATTTCATCTTCCATAGTAGACTCCAACTAAATCTTAGTATCCACTTGCATAGGTTCATCATAACATTTAGGTTCACCAACATCTATTAGTAAAATAGAGTACAAAGAAGGTAAAAATCTTTTTGGAGGTCTACCTAGCCTTGTTGACTGCCTAACATTCACTAGTGTGTGTGGTATTTGTTGTTGTGGTTGTTGCACATCATGAGGAATCACTAGAACATCATCTAGCACTACACAATCAACTTCTTTCTTCTCATATTGCTACAATAGATCTTTGTACAACACTTTCTCATTGAATATGACATCCCCTCCTTTTATAATTTTATGATTTTCAAAATCCCAAAGCCTATAACCTAATTCATCAATGTCATATCCAAAAAACATACATCTCTTTGACTTAGCTTCCAATTTGGTTGTATTTTTAGAATCTATATGACAAAATTCATCACAACTGAAGGTCTTGAGAAAAGAATAACTCACCTTCTTACCAGTTCATGCTTCCTCTGGAATACCATAGCCCAAAGGAGTAGAGTGACCTCTATTAATCAAATATAAAATAGTATTGACACCCTTTGGCCACATGTTTAAGGGAAACCCAACATGTAACCTCATGCTCCTTGCATGCTCCATTATTGCCCAATTCATGCGTACAACCACCCCATTTTCCTTTGGAGTCCTTGGAAAAATTTGTTATCTATGAATACCATTAGTGGAGAAATAATCTTCAAATTCATGACTACAATACTTACCACCATTATCAGATCTAAGATATTTTAACTTCTTATCAGTCTCATTTTCAAATAAGCATTACCATTTCTTAAAAGTTTGAAATACATCAAATTTTATCTAAGGAAATAAACCCATACTTTTATAGTTGCATCATCAATAAATGTAACATAATAGTGAGAGCCACCAAGGGAAGATACTTGATATAGTCCCCATACATCTATATACACAAGCTTTAATCTCTCACTTTTCTTTTCCTTCCCACTCTTGACAAAACTCCCTATCTTTTATTTTTCATACACAAAACTTTCACACAAATCCATATTTTAACACATTTTAGATGTGGTAAAATATTCTTTAAATGAATTAATTTCATACATTTCTCACTCATGTGCCCAAGTCTATTTTTCCACAACATTGTGTCAAAATGTACAACAACTATTTGTTCTCCTTGCTCTACTGTAGCAACTATTCCTGAAGATTCATTTTTCTCTAAGAAAATCAAAGTAAAAGAAATAGTATGACCTATAAAAAGACATAAGGTGCTTTCTTTTAAACCTTTTGATACTAAAAGGGAACCTTTTGAAACCTTCCAATTTTTATCATTAAAAGTAACTACATAACCCTCATTACTGAGTTTCCCTTCTAAACATAAATTCCTACTCAACCTTGGAACATGTCTTACCTAATGTAGTAGCCAATGATTCCCATTCTACAAATTAATCTTAACTTTTCCATTTCCAACAATCTAAAAAGGTTCATTATCCCCAAAATAAACAAGCCCAAAATCCCCTTGGACATAATCAATAAAATAACCTCTATGACGTGTAGCATGAAATAAAGTACTAGAATCTAAAACCCATGAATCATCAACATTTTCTAAATATAGAAGAAAAGCCTCCACTTTGGATTTGTTACTTACCACATTTTACTCCTTGTTCCCTTCTCTCTTATCTCCTTCATTGTTCTTTCAAGCCCACCAATCTTTCTTCTTATGCCCTAGTTTCCCATAGTACCAACAATCTCTCAGTCCTCTAGATTGAGATCTCTTCCCCTTTGACTTTTTTCTCAATTTCCCATGTTTTCCAAAATTATTTCCTCTTTTAGTCATTCTACTTCTTCTTTGTGCATTCAAAGGACTTCTTGATGTAGATCCACCTAAAGTTTTCCTATGAGTTTTCTCACTCAAAATAACACCGATCACATCATCACATTTTAGGGTATTAGATCCATAAACAGAATTATTCACAACTATTACCAAGCCATTCCAACTTTCAAGCAAAGAACATGTTATGCAAAATCAAGATAACCCTAATTTCTTCATGAAAATTAATACCCATAGAAGATAACTGACTAGTAACAGTATTAAACTCATTTAAATGATCTGCAACAAATCTACCTTCTATCATTTTCATATTAAATAAATGCTTCATGATAAATACCTTATTTGAAGTAGAGGGGTTTTCATCCAATTTTTCTAGGGTTTCATCAACTCTTACATCATCTTCACTTTTGTAATCTTAAATGTCATTGATGATGCTAGGCATAATCAAATTCTTCCAACTATCTTTTTGTCTAAAAGATCTCAGTCCATAATTTTCATAGTTCCCTAGTTCTTGGGTTTTCCTTCCAACAACTTCCATAATTCTTTTGATAAAGATAGTCCTCCATTTGTATTTTCTATAACTAAAAATTATTCTTATTAAACTTGTCAACCTTCAACTTACCCTTGTCTTCCATAGCTCTTGCTCAATTGTGAGATTCCCACTCAACCATGAGAATCCCACTCAATAATGAGATTTTCCTATAGAGGATAACTAAAAAAACAACCTTTTTATAATACCACTTATTAGGATTATACCATAGACATAAATAATAATTACATGCAAATATAAACAATATTAGAAAATATTGAATCACATAGAAGAGAACACAAGACACCAAGATTTAACATAGTTCACCCAAAGCCTAGGCTACGTCGACCAAACAACTACTCCAATATTATTATGATCTTGTAATTACAACTTGATTACGATTTGTAATCCCTTATAGCTCAAAACCATTGTAAGAAGCAATTTTTGCATCACACCTTATGGGAAAATTCCTAATCCTAAACCCTTTTATAGAAGTATTTTTTTCACTTTAGGGTTATAATTAATTACAATATGTTGGCCCAAAATTACTGATAAAATATTAGTGATAAAATAGGTCTTGATAAAATAGGGTCCAAAGAATTATGAAGTATGTATAGTACTTCTATGATCAGTTACAAAAACTAATAATAATATAAAGAAATTTTAGAGAAAAATAGAAGTAAGAATAATATCATTACTTTCATTCTGATTCTCATCCATGAGAACTCCCTCTATCAATGAGAACTCCCTTTGACATCAATCTTTCCCTCTAGAATGAATTTTTCTAACATCTCTAATTTCTCTGACTACACTCTCTCCCTCTGACATTCTGATACAAAATTTCTCTAATATGATAGAAAAATCTCACTCTTTGACATCTCATGCCAAAGACAACATACAATGGATTTTTTGTGTACCTAATATACTAATTCATATGCAATTTATTCTGATAATATTGTATCAACTTGATCAATCTTTAAATTCTCGATTGATGCATCACTCATCTTTTTTTAGTAAGATTTAGATAGGGGAATGACCCCTAGCTTAACTCTTCGATACAAAAATGCATCCTTAGGTAATGCCTTGGTGAATATGTCTACAATTTGTTCTTTTGTATTCACATATTCCAATCTCACCTCTTTTTCTTGCACTAATTCTCTTAGAAAATGATATTTTGTTACAATGTGCTTTGTCTTGGTATGCATCAATAAATTTTTGGATATGTTAATTGCACTAATGTTATCATAGAACATAACTAATAAATCCTTGATTTCTTCCTTCTCACCTAACAATAGTTGCTTGAACCAAATGATGCTGGAACAATTAACTTCTACTACAACATATTCTACTTTTGTTGTACACTAAGAGATGCAATTTTGTTTCTTTCTTGTCCAAGACACTAGCCTCTTTCCAAGAAAGAATTCTCCATCACTATTTATTTTCTTGTCATCAATACTTCCTACCCAATTAACATCAGTGAAGAATTTTGATTCCAAGTTAGCTTCCTTCTTATATCACAAGCCATAATCTTTAGTTCCTTATAGTTATCTCACAATTTTTTTTATTGCCATCATATGATTTTCCTTTAGATTGGCAAAAAATCTTGCCACCATACTAATTGCTAATGTAATATCAAGTCTTGAGTGTACTACATATTGAAGTTTTCCAATCATTGATCTATATGTAGTCTAATCTACCTCTTTGGAATCATCATTTTGGAAAGCTTACATCTAATAAACATAGGTGTTCCAACTGGTCTAGAATCCTCCATTATAAATTTCTTCAATAACTCTTTGATGTACTTTGATTCAATAATGTAGATGTTGTCATGACCCTGATAGTTCTACATCAGATACCTTGGATTCTGAGGATAGTTTACTTTTTAGGATAATTTGGTACTTGTTGAAGTTATTGTGATTCAGGCATCATTACATTTATCATAATGAGAATTCAGACATTACTAAAATTTGATTCTCAGAACAGATGTTTTAATACTTTCAGTATTGTGTTTTATGTAGAATTTTATTATCTGTATCAATTTCGATTAAGGAATGAAATTCTAAATAATGAATTAATGTTAGTATGGTTTTAGACTTACTTTTTTCTGATTCATACTTTTAGACTTATATTGAGGTGGCATTAAATTTTATCAGCACCTTGTATCTGTTATTGCTGGATTTAAGTATATATATATATATATATATAATTATAGAAGTGTATAAATAAATATATATGTATATATAAATATAAGTGTATTAGTATAAAATAATTATATATATATATATATATATATATATATATATATATATATATATATATATATATATATATATATATATATATATATATATATATATATATCAATTAGCACCATTTATTATGTCAGTGGAATTAATAGTATCTAGTATTAATGTTAATATTAATGTATATGTTAATTTTAATATTAATGTTAGCTAGTATTGATGTTAATGTTACCTCTAGTTTTACCGCCAAAAGATTTAAATTCAAATCCACGGCCTATTCAACGGTTAGCCTAAAAAATTGTTATTTTAATGCCCTGACTTGCCAAAGTTTCTCTTCCGTCAGATTTTAGATGGATCGACGGTCGGCGCGATCTCGTCATCAGAAGTTGTATGGGAGATAGCATCAGCGACATAGCGCCCGTGCGCCACATGTCCTGGCGGGGCTACATTTCATGCCATCAGAAGCAGTTAGGGTGGGGGGACTAGCAAACCAATAGGAGGATGCCATGTATTAGCGGGCCCGGTGAATCAATAGGAGCGGAGGGTTACGGGAGGTCGAGTTCGTGACTGTCAGATGAGAAAAGATCAACGGTAGGCACCATGTTGCCTTAGTGAAGCTACAAGATTTTTACCATGGCAACATCGCGCCCGATTGACACGTGTTGGTGGGGTCAGGTCTCGCCGGATGCATCATTGAGGTGGCGCCGATTTGGATGGAGCCCAATCACAGGAAAGAGAGTCCACGGCGAATCAGAAATAACCCCGTGTGTTGAGTCAGAACACAAATTTATCGAGGGGCCAAATTTCTTGATACGACCAGCGCATTAAGGGGTGGATTCTCCACCATCAGATCTACAAAAATCTAGGGTCGGTGCTATCTCGCTATGGAGGAACTGCATGGATTTTACAATAGCAAGTTAGCACTCGGAAGACACGTGTCCTCACAGTTTGGTTTTCGATGTGGTGATTAGCTAACGGCCAGCGGTTAGATGATAAGGTTGGCGCGGTTAGTTCGTAGGTGATCAACTGCGGAGGGACTCTCCAGGTGGCAAGACAAAGGATTACGATTGGCCTGCGTGGCCTAGTCGGCATATAAGAAATCGGGTCGACTAATAGGCCAATTTGATTCATGAACCAAGATGTAGAGGTGATCGACGTATCTTGCGATCTGATCTTCGCGATCATTTTTGACCTACTAGGAATGAATGCAGGACATAAGGACACTCCACCCATCCGGTCGATCCATCTACCATGTCAGGGAATGTTGTGGCGCCGTTTCTATCTTCTCCAAGCTCTTCTCAGAAAGAAATGAGATTTCTCGGTATGCAGGCCAGGATTTCAATCCAAATCCCCGATTGGATTCTCAAGATGGGAAGTTAATGCCAATAGGTAAGAAGTGAATGTAACGTGGAAGTCTTCAGTTGTGCCTGATCTATAAAGGTAGTTTCATGATCTATTTTGAAGGTCGATTCTTTCTGATTTTCTCTGCTACTGCTTGCAGACTTGCAGTGTAAAACCCCTTCATCTCTAAGCCATGTAATAGCCTGTATCATCTCTTTCAGCCATCAGTGTGAATGTGCATCACTTTGCCTCCCATTGGTGTATTGTTGAGATCAATGATCTGCATACTGTATCTATCTTTGGCCTATCAGATAATACATAAGTGAAATCTCCTTTTCCTAGTGTCATTCAGTTGGTTTTTTCTGATCTGTATGTGATTATTGATCGATATAAGTCTGGATGTGTATGACTTTTGTATGTTATTCTGGTTTTGTAGTATATATATGGGCAGGAATGAGTCTGAACACTCTGTTTTGGTGCATCACCGCCTTAGATTAGACTAGGTAGATTTGCTTTGACGCTCTCTTTCTCCCTTTCCCTTCTGAGAATAGATAGATGCGCCCTGACAGTAAGAGGAAGCCGGCCTTCTCCGGAGACTCAACCTCATAGTTCAAGTCCCACAGCTTGGAGGTTGTTTCCATGTTTCGCTAGGTTTTCCTCGTGCATAGGCCTTGGACAAGGGTGCAAACCTAAGTGACAACAGTTAATATTAATACATATCTATTGTTAACTAAGTTAGTACCCAAACTAACCTATCGCATGGATTAAACTATGTCTAAACCTAAACTGGAAATGTAGCCTAAGTTTATCAACGCAAAGTTTGAATTTGGCAATGTTGGACTGGGCATTGGCGGTCGAGTTAGTGGGTTTTAATGTTGGTAGGTTTATCGAGTAGCGAGCTTGTAGTCCTATTGCTAAGTGTTGAAGGAAGCTTAGGAAGTGGGGTTTGGGGATAAGCTCACAGTAATGAGCATCACTTTGCATGTCTAAACTAGTTTTGTTGGGAGATAGTTGTAAATTGATCAGTCCCCCATTGTTGGATTCCAGTAGAGGCAACATGAAACCTCTATTTAATAGGTTTCTCGACGCAAATTTTTGGAAATGGTTAGGCATGAAGGATATTTTGACTCACTCCAGCTCTATAAGCTCTCACAAATTCATAATCCTCATTCTTCTGTCGTTGCATGGTTGTATTTCATAGTTTTTGGTATTGAGAAAAGATTTTGTGGGTTTGGGAACTTGGGTTGCGAGTTTGAGTTAGAGGACTCTTCGGGCAACGTTTCTTGAGCATCATTCTGCACTTTCATAGGCATGGGGCTTTTCCTTAACTCTTTTCTATAGCCATTATTATGTTTCATTTAGATTTGTGAATATTGAATGTCAAAATTTGTTATGTGAAAAAAAAAAAAAACCAGAATCGGGTGTGTGAATGAAATACTCTGTGTTGTGTGTTGCAATTGGGTTTATGATAAATATTTAGGGGAAATTTCTCACCCTACTCTCTCTCTCTCAGTTTATTATTGCATTGTAAATTTGGTTAGCATATTTACAAATGGTTATCAATGTTGATTATTGTCTATAAACATCCAAGCATGGATATATGTTGGATTCAGCATTGTATGTTTCTAAACTTTGCATACACCCATACTTGCATGTGTAGTAGGGAGATATTAATTTGGGTTTTTTATTCAAGTATTTGGGTTCTACCCAACCATGCGTTCTCATCCGAGTTGAGCCAGTGAGAAGCATATACTTGAAGCAGTGAACATGTATGTACATTTGTAAAACTTGAGGGAATATGGCTTCCTTAGAGCCAAGTTCTGAGAGAACCCATTTCTCAAGTTCACAGGTTTGTGTGACTCAGCCATGGCCATGAGTTCACAGAGATATTTAAGACACGACTAAAGACACCAACCTAAGTTTGGGTTTGGTTCCGTTCTCGGTTATGGTCGAGGGTTATGGACAAGATGTTTAATAACCATTATGTAGTAAATAGTAATTTTACTGAGCTATGCTTGTGAACAAAGATATAGTCATTAAGTCAAACAAAAAAAATGTGTAACCGTGTGCAAAATATTGGTGTCAATCAAGAGCATGATTATGGGGTTTTGAATTTTGCAGTGCACAACAAGTCTTCAATGAATAGGAACAGATGTGTCTTTGTTCTTAACGGGTTTTCAATGTGTTAAAAATCTAAGCATTGCCTTTTATTCTTATAGTTATAAGAGTCGATGTTTTGTCAAAAGTGTTTGATGTTTTTAGTTTAGAAATAATAGCATAAAGTTTTATTCGATATTTGTAAACCTTAGATATGCTAATATCTAGGATGGAAGAGGCATGTTGTTAAATTGGAATTAGGGGCACTATGTGGGTCGCAGTTTTAAATAGTAAGGTGTTGTTTTTAAAAAAAAAAAATTGTTGAAATTAGATTTTGTAATTATTTGGTAACAGTAAATTATAAAAACTAATAATGGAAAAGATTATGCATCTATTTTAATTCTAACTTTAAATTATTAAGGTTTTATATATGTTTTGGTATATGTAAGTGAGTACGTATATGTATATATATAAATAATGTCATGTATATATATATGTAAGTATTTATTTATATGTATCAACATATATGTATTTCCTTACAAATTGAATTGTTAGAATTATCATAGGTACGTAATTTTGAGATTATGGTGATTACTTGTTTCGGAAATGGAAATTGATTAATGTTTACATTCTGATGTTAGTTAGTAATAGTATATGTGGATAGTTTTATTATTGGTATTTTAAAATGAAATGTATATTTAGTGAATCTTGGAAAATTCAATATTTTACTATTTAATTAGAATATCGTTGATTTGTAGTTTGAAAGTCTTGGTTTCTTGTGAAAACTAAAAGGGCTATTTTGGTAATATGAATTGTGAAGTATATGAAAGGATACAAAATGGTTTCATTTGGTTTCATATGATATTTCTTTTGCTAACTGAATTGTTAAACTGAAGCAAATGAAATAAATGTATTAGTTGGAATTGGAAAATTAATCTATGTTTTTTTCGAATTATGTGTATGCTAGATTATGCAAGTGTGATCCTTTAGATTGGGTGGCTATCATAAAGCGAGTAACTTGTGGTGATAGAAATATGTTGCCAGATGCCCTCTGACACTAGTCTAGATCCTTATGGGTAAGTTTATGACAGTTAGTTAATCAAGTGGTAATATTTAAAATTTCATGGGTTGGGAATCATATAAAAAGATAAGAACATTATTGTTGCACTTGACATATTGAGTTCTACGAGTGGCTGAATGTAGATTCTTATGTTGACACCCATGGACTATTGGATCATTACCTTGTCATATTCTGTACGAGTTTATTTCTACATATCTGCGTGTAAGAAATTTTGTACTTGTTTTATAATTGAATGTGGTTAGAAAAAAATTATATTTTCAATACATCTGTTATCTGGTTTAAATGAATATAGTTTTTTTATAAAATCTAATTTGTAGGTTTGCTAGAGGTTTTATCGATTTAATTAGTGTTACTAAGCCTTGTTTGGTGTGTTGTGGTTGTGCTATTTTGGTTTTCAGGATCGAGAAAGGGTTGGTTATGGATCTAGAAGAAATGACTGTTTATATTTAGAATTCAGTATTAATTCAAATGTATTTAAAGTTGTTTTACTTCTAATAAAAGAGTATAAATATGTTATATACTCTGTTGTAATATTGTGAAATATTACATTTCTGATTATGAGTAGTTTACTGTACCTTTTGTCTAAAGGATAATTTTGTAATGGAGTTTTATTATAAAAATAAATAAATTGTTTGGTCTTATAATCTCTTATTATGTATGGATTATGGTTATATGGTTTTTGGGATGGTTAAGGTATTACATTTGGTATCAAAGCCCAAGGTTTAAACACTCAAGACTTGATAAGTTTAATTAGGGGTTTCATTATGCTTCCTACAAGATTTTAATTAAATCTCTTTTATAGGAATTCCAATATGCCTCCTATTACATGAGGAGTACGGGGATGAGGTATCCCTAATGCTGATGCCAATGCAGGCAGAGGCAGAGGTGGACGTAGAGGCCGTGGTCGAGGCCAAGGTAGAGGTCATGGCCTAGGTAGGGGTCAAGATCGTCAATGAATGCTTGATGATGAAATACCTCATGTTGAGGAGCAAGGGGGATTTCAAGCTAAAATTCTTCAGCAAATTCTTGGACATTTGGATGGGATTGAAGCTAGGAATAATATTCCTGGTGGGGGAGAAAATGCTCAAGGTATACAGATTACCAATGCCAATCAAGTTGTAGTAGTAGATCCTATTATTAGGACTCAGCTAAGAGACATATCTAAGCTCAAAGTTCCATATTTTAATGGAACTAAAGCTGGTAATGCAGCTGAAGCCTGGCTTCTAAACATCGAAAGATGTTTTATTCTGCATGATTATCACACTAATGTGAAGGTTCGATGGACTACAATGCAGTTAAGGTCTTTTTCATCTATTTGGTGGGAAATGGAATTAGAACACCTTGGACTTCATATTTCTCAAGTCACTTGGGAATTGTTCTTAGAGAGGTTCTAGGAAAGATTCATGTCTAAGTATTGATAGCAAACTAGATCTAAGAAATTCTTTAACATTTTTCAAGGTAATTTAACAATGGAAATGTACGAAAGAAAATTCTTTCAGCTTAAGAAGTATTTTGGTTGGAATGAAGGTGATAAACCTTTAGTGCAGCACTTTATTAGGGGTTTAAATCCTAGGATTGGTGAGGAAGTAAGAACTTTCAAACCTAAAACAATTAAGGAAGTTGCTGATCAGGCTAAGCTTGCTGAAATGAAAAATGGTTTTTCAACCAAGAGTGTTGTTAACCCACCTATTCCAAGTAGTAGTAAAAGTCAAAAATTCTTCAGGGATGATTCTAAGGAAGCACCTAGTGGCTATGGTAGTAAATCTCAAAAGTGGAAATTCAACAAATTTACCAAATCAAACAAGGGGTTTAAGGTCCCTAAACTACCTAAATCCATTAAGCCTGTTGAAAGTGTTAAATAGAGTTTTACACCGCCACAAGAAAATTCCTCACAGGATAAGAGCACTAAAAGAGGAGCAGAATGTTGGCATTGTGGGCAGTTGGGTCATTTACAATGGAATTTTCCTCTTAAAGGCAATAATCAGGGTAGATCAAGAGCATTGGGTTTTGAGGCTACTATTGGAGATTCTAGAAGGAACCACCGTATTTTTGCTACTGTGGATCATAATCAAGAAGAACATTAGAACATGGTGATTGAGGCTAAAGTTACTTATCAAGGCACAAAAGTTTCCATTTTATTTGACTCAGATGCCACTGATTCTTTCATTTCTACCAATTTGGTTAAACATTGTAATATTCCTGTGAGAAAGGCTAAGTTGGCATGGCAAGTTGAGTTAGCTTCTGGATATAAGGTAGAAACTGGGCTGATTGCGGTAGATTGTGAAATTCATCTTAGGGAATTTACCACTATAGTGAACCTTAAAGTTATTCCTTTAGGAACCTATGATATAATTTTAGGAATGGATTGGTTGGATCAGCACCAAGCTGTCATTGATTGCAGCAAAAATATTATTAAATGCATTGATGATAATGGAGCAAATAGATTCATAACAAGAATTCAGAGACCTATATCTATTAGAACTATTTCCGCTAAATAAATTCAAAGGTGTTTATAGAAAGGATGCAAGCTATTTTCTATTTCTATAAATGATTTTTCTAAACCTTTGGTTAATCAAACTAGTTTAGACCATTTGTTACTGAAGGAATTTTCAAATGTCTTCGTAACAGAGATTCTGGGTATTCTACCCAAGAGAGAAATAGACTTTAGGATTGACCTTGTGCCTAGAATTGAACCTGTTTCTAAAACTCCTTATCGTATGACAGCACAAGAATTGGTAGAGGTCAAAGTTCAACTTGAAGAACTTCATGGGAAAGGACTGATTAGACCAAGTGTCTCTCCTTGGGTTGCACCTTTTATCTTCGTTAAGAAGAAAGATGGATCGCTTAGACTATGTATTGATTATAGGCAGTTAAATAAAATTACTATCAAGAATAGGTATCTATTGCCTAGAATTGATGATTTATTTGATCAAGTTAAGGGTGCTAAAGTGTTCTCTAAAATTGATCTTAAATTTGGGTACCATTAGCTAAGAATTCAAGAAGCTGATATTCATAAGACATCATTTCAAACTAGGTATGGGCATTACAAATTTATTGTTGTACCTTTTGGTTTAACAAATGCACCATCAGTATTTATGAGTCTGATGTAGGGAGTTTTTAGAACCTTCCTTGATAGGTTTGTAGTTGTTTTTCTGGATGACATACTAGTTTATTTTAACTCCTTGGAGGAGCATGAACAACATTTGAGACAAGTTTTTGAACGTCTCCAAAGGAATAAGCTGTATGCTAATCCTGATAAGTGTGAATTTTTCAAATAAAAAATAAGTTACCTTGGACACATTATTACAAGAGATGGAATAGCTATGGATCCAACTAAAATTAGAGCTATTGTAGAGTGGCCAGCACCTACAAATGTGTTGGAAGTAAGAAGTTTTATGGGATTAGCCAGTTACTACCAAAGTTTTGTGGCTAATTTCTCAAAAATAGCACATTCTATCACTTCTCTTCAGAGAAAAGATACAAAATTTGTTTGGTCAGATAAGTGTGAAGAAGCTTTTCAGCATCTTAAAGTATGTTTGACTAGTGCACCTATATTGGCTATACCTAATCCTTGTAAAGAATTTTTGGTTTGCATAGATGCTTCTTTAGATGGATTAGGAGCAGTTTTAATGCAAGATGGTAGGGTGATTGCGTATGAATTCAAGAAACTCAAGGATCATGAGATAAACTATCCTACTCATGATTTGGAACTTGCTGCAGTAATGCATGCGTTGACCAAATGGCAACATTTTCTCCTTGGATAGAATTTTGAGTTACTTACTGATCATAGAAGTCTTCAATATATTTTCACATAGCCAAATTTGAATGCATGACAATGCAGATGGATGGAATTTTTGTGTGAATATAACTTTGAAGTAAAATATGTACAAAGTAAGGAGAATAAGGTGGCTGATGCACTTAGTAGAAGACGTCACGAACTTTCTTTTTTAACTCTCTCAGTGGATTTGAAGGAGAAAATATTACATAATCTGATTACTAATCCTTGGTTTTTAGGTGTCAAGGCTTTGATTGATAGTGGCAGCATGTTAGAAGGCAGATTTGAAGGTTACTCTATCAGCACTGATGGATTACTGATCTATAGAGGTAGTATTTATGTTCCTGATATTGGAGAGCTATGAATTTTGGTTATGTTTGAAGCTCATAAAGTGTCCTATTCAGCACATCCTAGTGTTAAGAAAATGAATGCTGATCTTAAACAACATTACTATTGGCCAGGTATGAAGAGGGATATTGTTGATTTTGTTGCTAGATTTCTAGAATGTCAAAGGGTGAAAGTTGAACATCAACATCCTGTTGGTTTACTTTAATCTCACAGTGTGCTTAAATGGAAATGGGATACCATCTCCATTGATTTTATTGTAGGATTACCTTTATCAGTTAGGCAGCATGATTCAATCATGGTTGTAGTGGATAAGTTAACCAAAGTTGCACATTTTATTCCAGTGAGATCTTCATATAATTCTGCATCTGTAGCACATATTTATATGGAACAGATAGTAAGATTGCATGGGATTCTGAAGAAGATCATATCAGATAGGGACCCAATTTTCACATCTTCTCTTTGGAGGTCTACGCAACGTGAGCTTCATACTCAACTCAATTTCAGTTCTACATATCATCCTGAGATTCATGGGCAAACTGAGCATGTAAATTAGATTCTAGAAGACATGCTCAGGATGTACGTCATGGATATGTAGAACAGATGGGAAGAATTCTTGCATTTAGTTGAATTTGCATATAATAATGGTTATCATAGCTCTATAGGTATGGCTCCATTTCAAGCTTTGTATGGACGACCATGTAGAACACCCTTGAGCTGGGATGATTTGGAATTCTCCTAGGTCCTGAAATGCTCCAAGATATGGAACAGCAAATGAAATGAATCATGGAACACCTTGTTACAGCACAAGATAGATAGAAAAAGTATGCAAATTTGCATAGGATTGAGTGTCAGTTTGTGGTTGGGGACAAAGTATTTCTGCAGGTCAGACCTAGAAAAAGTCCTATTAGATATGGTAAAGGTTCCAAATTGTCTCCACATTTTGTGGGACCATTTGAAATCCTAGAATGAGTCGGTCCAGTTGCCTACAAACTTGCTTTGCCTCCCAGTCTATCTCAAATCCATGATGTCTTTCATGTGTCTGTATTAAGGAAATACATACCTGATATCAATCATGTTTTGAATTGGATTTCATTACAGGTAATGGATGGTCAATTGATGTTGGAACCAGTGCAGATTGTCTAGCGAAGAGAATTAAATCTTAGAGGTTGCAAGGTGGAGCAGGTAAAGGTATTATGGGATCTTAATGATGATACCTTTACAACTTGGGAAGATGTTGGGGCAGTGAAAGCTTCACATCCTCAATTGCTTTCAAGCTTTTTGAAGTAAGCCTAAGCTGGTGAGGAAGGGTGTCATGGCCTTGACAGTTCTACATTAGATACCTTGGATTCTGAGGATAGCTTAATTTTTTGGATAATTTGGTACTTGTTGAAGTTATTGTGATTCAGGCATCATTATGTTTATCATAATGAGAATTCAGACGTTACTAAAATCTTATTCTCAGAATAGATGTTTTAATACTTTCAGTATTGTGTTTTATGCAAAATTTTATTATCTGTATCAATTTCGATTCAGGAATGAAATTCTAAATAATGAATTAATGTTAGTATGGTTTCAAACTTACTTTTGTCTGATTCATACTTTCAGACTTATATTGAGGTGGCATTAAATTTTATCAGCACCTTGTATCTGTTATTGCCAAATTTAAGTATATATATATATATAATTGTACCAATGTATAAATAAATATATATGTATATATAAATATAAGTGTACTAGTATAAAATAATTATATATATATATATATACTTATCATTTAGCAACGTTTATTATGTCAGTGGAATTAATAGTATCTAGTATTAATGTTAGCTAGTATTGATGTTAATATTAATGCATATCTATTGTTAACTAAGTTAGTGCCTAAACTAACCTATCGCATGGATTAAACCATGTCTAAACCTAAACTAGAAACATAGCCTAAGTTTATCAATGCAAAGTTTGAATTTGGCAATGTTGGACTGGGCATTGGCGGCCGAGTTAGTGGGCTTTAATGCTGGCAGGTTTATCGAGTAGCGAGCTTGTACTTCTATTGCCAAGTGTTGAAGGAAGCTCAGGAAGTGGGGTTTTGGGATAAGCTTGCAAAAATGAGCATCACTTCGCATGTCTAAACTGGTTTTGTTGGGAGATAGTTGTAATTTGATCAGTCTGCCATTATTGGATTCCAGTAGAGGCAACATGAAACCTCTATTGAATAGGTTTCTTGGGGCAAATTTTTGGAAACAGTTAGCCATGAAGGATATTTTGACTCATTCTAGCTCTATAAACTCTCACAAATTCGTATTCCTCATTCTTCTGTTGTTGCATGATTGTATTTCTCAGATTTTGGTATTGAGAAAAGATTTCATGGTATCTCTGAAAAAAAAAAATGGCATCAAATGTTTGGGAACTTGGGTTGCGAGTTTGAGTTAGAGGACTCTTTGGGCAACATTTCTTGAGCATCATTCTACACTTTCAAAGGTAGGGGGATTTTCCTTAACTCTTTTCTATAGCCATTATTATGTTTCATTTAGATTTGTGAATATTGAATGTCAAAATTTGTTATGTGAAAGAAAAAAAAACCCAAAATCAGGTGTATGAATGAAATACTCTGTGTTGTGTGCTGCGATTGGGTTTATGATAAATATTCAGGGGTAATTTCTCACCCTACTCTCTCTCTCTCTCTCTCTCTCTCTCTCTCTCTCTCTCTCTCTCTCTCTCTCTCTCTCTCTCTCTCTCTCTCTCTCTCTCTCTCTCTCTCTCTCTCTCTCTCTCTCAATTTATTATTGCATTGTTAATTCGGTTAGCATATTTGCAAATGGTTATCAATGTTGATTATTGTCTATAGACATCCAAGCATGGATATATGTTGGATTCAACATTGTATGTTTCTGAACTTTGCATACACCCATACTTGCATGTGTAGTAGGGAGATATTAATTTGGGTTTGTTATTAAAGTATTTGGGTTCTACCCAACCATGCATTCTCCTTTGAGTTGAACCGGTAAGAAGCATATACTTGAAGCAGTGAACATGTATATACATGTGTAAAACTTGAGGGAATATGGCTTCCTTAGAGCTAAGTTTTGAGAGAACCCATTTCTCAAGTTCACAAGATTGTGCAACTCGGCCATGGCCACGAGTTCGTAGAGATATTTGAGATATGACTAAAGACACCAACATGAGTTTGGGTTTGGTTCTGTTCTTGGTTATGGTCGAAGGTTATGGATAAGATGTTTAATAACCATTATGTATTCAATAGTAATTTTACTGAGCTATGCTTGTGAACCAAGACATAGTCATTAAGTCAAACAAAAAAATGTGTAACCATGTGCAAAAGATTGGTGTCAATCATTAGCATGATTATGGGGTTTTGAATTTTGCAGTGCACAACTAGTCTTCAATGAATAGGAAGAGATGTGTCTTTGTTCTTAATAGGTTTTCAATGTGTTAAAAATCTAAGGATTGCCTTTTATTCTTATAGTTATAAGAGTCAATGTTTTGTTGAAAGTGTTTGATGTTTTGAGTTCAGAAATAATAGCATAAAGTTTTATTCGATATTTGTAAACCTTAGATATGCTAATATCTGGGATGGAAGAGGCATGTTGTTAAATTGGAATTAGGGGCACTGTGTGGGTCACAGTTTTAAACAATAAGGTGTTGTTTTTTTTTTAAATTATTGAAATTAGATTTTGTAATTATTTGGTAATAGTAAATTATAAAAACTAATAATGGAAAAGATTATGCATCTATTTTAATTTTGACTTTAAATTATTAAGGTTTTATATATGTTTTGGTATATGTAAGTGAGTACGTATATGTATATATATAAATAATGTCGTGTATATATATATGTAAGTATTTATTTATAGGTATCAACATATATGTATTTCCTTACAAATTGAATTGTTAGAATTTATCATAGGTATGTAATTTTGAGATTATGGTGATTACTTGTTTTGGAAACGGAAATTGATTAATGTTTACATTCTGATGTTAGTTAGTAATAGTATATGTGGATAGTTTTATTATTGGTATTTTAAAATGAAATGTATATTTAGTGAATCTTGGAAAAGTCAATATTTTACTATTTAATTAGAATATCGTTGATTTGTAGTTTGAAAGGCTTGGTTGCTTGTGAAAATTAAAAGGGTTGTTTTGGTAATATGAGTTGTGAAGTATATGAAAGGATACAAAATGGTTTCATTTGGTTTCATATGATATTTTTGTTGCTGACTCAATTGTTAAATTGAAGCAAATGAAATAAATGTATTAGTTGGAATTGGAAAATTAATCTATGTTTTCTTCCAATTATGTGTATGTTAGATTATGCAAGTGTGATCCTTTAGATTGGGTGGCTGTCATAAAGTGAGGAACTTGTCATGATAGAAATATGTTTCCAGATGCCCTTCGACACTAGTCTAGATCCTTATGGGTAAGTTTATGATAGTTAGTTAATCAAGTGGTAATATTTAAAATTTCATGGGTTGGGAATCATATAAAAAGATAAGAACATTATGGTTGCACCTGACATATTGAGTTCTACGAGTGGCTGAACATAGATTCTTATGTTAACACCCATGGACTACTGGATCATTACATTGTCATATTCTGTGTGAGTTTATTTTTACATATCTGCGTGTAAGAAATTTTGTACTTGTTTTATAATTGAATGTGGTTAGAAAAAAATTATATTTTCAGTACATCTGTTATCTGGTTTAAATGACTATAGTTTTGTGATAAAATCTAATGTGCAGGTTTGCTAGAGGTTTTATCGATTTAATTAGTGTTACTAAGCCCTGTTTGGTGTGTTGTGGTTGTGTTGTTTTGGTTTTCAGGATCGAGAAAGGGTTGGTTATGGATCTAGAAGAAATGACTGTTTATATTTAGAATTTAGTATTAATTTGAATGTATTTAAAGTTTTTGTACTTCTAATAAAAGAGTATAAATATGTTATATACTCTATTGTAATATTGTGAAATGTTACATTGCTGATTATGAGTAGTTTACTGTACCTATTGTGTAAAGGATAATTTTGTAATGGAGTTTTATTATAAAAAAAAAAATTGTTCGGGCTTATAATCTCTTATTATGTATGGATTATGGTTATATTGTTTTTGTGATGGTTAAGGTATTATAGATGCCATCCTTCTTCTGTTGAATTTGTAGGCCAACAAATAATTTAACCTCTCCAAACATTCAAATTTTAAATTCTTTACTCATTTCTTCGAAACAAAATTCCATAAGTCATCATTTCCATTGAATAATATATCATCTATAAAAAATTCTTCTAGCAATATCTCATTTTCTGGTCCTTCCTTTAGGTATAGAGTATTGTTGTCATTTGTCCTTTGAAAACCACTTCTTACCAAAGAACTATACAATCTTGCATACTAGGCTCTGGGGGTTTGTTTGACACCATAAAAAGTTTTGTGTAATCTAAAAACCATATCCCTTTTGTTAGGATCTATGAAATCTTTAGGTTGCTTAATGTAGACTTCTTCTTCTAGGATTCCATTTAGGAAAGATGACTTTACATCCATCTGATATAATTTGAATCCTTTATGTATAGCATAAGAAAGTATTGTTCTAAAACCTTCTAGTCTTCCAATAGGAGAAAATGTTTCTCCATAATCAATGCCTTCTTATTGAGCATAACCTTTGCATACTAACCTTGCCTTGTTCCTTGATACATCTCCATTTTCATTCAACTTATTTCTAAATGCTCATTTTGTGCCAATTACATTTTTGTGCTTGGGTTAAGGAACAAGAGTCCAAGTTTTGTTTTTTTTAATTTTTTCAATCTCTTCATTCATTGCCTCAATCCAACTTTCATTGTCTAATGCATCTTTAATAGTTCTAGGTTCAAACTCAGTAAGAAAACATTTACCTTTTAACTTGTTCCTTGTCATTGTGTTTTTTGACTAATCTCCAATGATTTTCTTAGGTGAATGATGCCTTCTAACATATCTAGAAAGTATAGGTTCCTTCTTTCTAGATTTTGGACTTGATTCACTTGGTTCACCAAGCTCAAAATGATCTTCTAAATCATGCTCGAGTCCCACTATCTATAACTCAATTCCTTCTAACTAAGACTTGGGTCATTTTGACTATGACTTAGGTTATACTGGCTACAACTCAAGTTGAGCAAGATATTTAGGGGACTCGAGTGGTGAAGATTATTTATTTCCAATTTCATTTTTTTGAATTTTAGGTACTGTATCATGTTCAAAGTACACAAAGTTTCTATAGATTTCAAATTCTAAACTAATTTGTTCTTCACTCATTTCTACAAACTCATCAATTTTTACATGTGCACTTTCTATCTTGTGAGTCATAAGATTCAGACATTTGTATGCTTTGTTTTTGTTGGAGTATCCTAGGAATATGCCTTCATCACTTTTCACATCAATTTTTCATTTTCTTGTTTCTTTTAAGATATACCATTTTCTTCCAAATACTTTAAAATAAAATACAATAGGTTTACAATCATACCAATAATCATAAGGTGTTTGATCTATATCTTTCTTCAACTAAACTTAGTTTAAGATATAAATTGTTGTACTAATTCCTTCCTTCCAATATTTTATTGCAACATTTTTCTCTATCATCAGTATTCTTGCACAATCCATGATGGATCTATTTCTTCTTTTGTGATGTCATTCTACTAAGGTGTATTAGGTGCATACACCTATCTTTTGATTCCTCTTTCATTACAAAATTCATTGGATTCATTTGAGATTAAATCTCCTCCTTTGTCTAACCTTAGACATTTTAGCTTCTTTCTTGTTTATTTCTCCACTCTAGCCATATACCACTTGAATTTTTGAAAGGCTTTAGTTTTATCTTTCAATTAAATCATTGTCGTCTTCCTAGAATAATCATCAACAAATTAAATGAAATAATTATCTCCACAATAGTGTTCTATGCCAATAGGTCCACAAAGATCTATGTCAACTAGCTCCAAAACTTCTTTAGAATGATAATTCTTACTTTTGAAGCTTGTCTTTCCTATCTTCCTAATTTGGCAATTTTTGCACATACTCATATAAGGTTTCTTTAGATGTGGAATGCCTCTCACTCTTTTATTCTTTCTTATGTTGACTAGGTTATCAAAATTCACATGACACAATCTCTTATACCATAACCAACTTTCCACTACTTGACCTATTTTTGGCTAGATCTAGATAGAATAGATTACCTTTTGTTTTATTGCTAGTCCTAACTAGATTTCCTTTCCCATCAAATAGCTTGGCCTTTCCATTCATGAATTCTACTTTGAATCCAATATTGTTCAAATATACCACACTATGTAGATTGTGTTTTAGTCCTTTAACTAATAAGCATTGTCACATTTGATTTCATCAGTTAATGTAATGTGACCTTTTCCTTTTACATAATAAGGTTCATCATTTCAAAATCTAACACTCCCACCATCATAGTGTTCCAAGTGCTTAAATTTTGTTTTATCACCAATCATGTGATGAGAACAACCACTATCTATGATGCATGTGTCATTATTTTTAATATGAGAAATGAAGGTTGTCTTATCATTTTCATCATCCAATTCATCTTTAATATAAATTTAAACTATTTCATCATCATCACTACTATCAGAGTTTTTAGCCATGTAACAAGATTTATTAGTTTTATCCTTGTAACCTTTGTATCTTTTCAAATATTTCTAGCCTTGATACTTGCCATGTTTCTTTTCTTCTTTGCCTTATTTGTTTGGATACCTTGCAACAACGTGTCTAATTTCTTCACAAGAAAAAAATATTAGAGGTATTTTACCTTTGTACTTTCCTTTTCCTTTAAGGAATCTTCTTGCAAGCAAGGCTTCAATGACTTCAAGGTCATCATCAAAAAGATATTCATCTTCACTATTAGACTTTTTGCTTTAAGATTTTCCACCTTTCTTTTTTAGTGATAGTTTAGCTTGAAATGAAGACTAAATGCTACAAGAGTTAGGAACATAGTTATCAAAATTGTCTAACTCAAAGCTTGTCAACCATCCTACTAGTGCATCCAAAGTTATATCATTTTTGGAATCACATCTCATTTATTAAATAGTTGAAACTCTAATTGCATAAATAGGATAAAGATTTTAGAGTTCTTGTCGACCATTTTCACATCATCAATTTTCCCTCTTGAAGCTCTAATTGTACTCACACTTTCCTTTAGTATTTCATTGTATTGTACAATTTTTTCATCTTCTCCCATTTTCATTTGATCAAACTAACCTCTTAGACTTTCTGCCCTAGCTCTCCTCACATTGTCATCTCCTCCATTGATATCTTTCATCTTGATCCACATTTCATGAGAAATAGGAAAATTTTTGACTTCATCAAATTCAACATAAGTGAGACTAGAGGAAATGCCAATCATCATTATATTGTGATTCTTCTTTTCCACAATTTGGTCCATAGTCAAAGGTCTAGCAAGTGCCATATACTTGTTCTCTAGATATTTTAGGCCCATGTCTCCAATTGTTTCCAAATCCAACTTCATGAGTTCCTACCATGCTTGGAATTTATCTCAATTTAACTTAGGTATTTCCCTTCTGTAAGACATCTTGATCTTTAGTTTAGGTCCTTGAAACCTTATCTTCAAGCACCAATAGCTTTGATACCAATTTTTGGAAATGCAAAGGAGTAACTGAGAGGGGAGGGGTAAATTAGTTGCTACAAAAACAAATCCTAGTCCCTTAAGATATCAACACAACTTTAAACCAAATCCTTCCAAGAACTCGGTTATAACTAGATATTCTATTATAACTTGGTTAACAATGGACTTAATATTATCACTCAGTTAGCACATAGATAATTAGATCTTAAGATATTTAATGTGTTTAACCATAAATAGCATATTTTAATAAGCATAAAGGAAATAACATGAACACAAGAGACACCATGATTTAACATGGAAACCCAATTTGGGAAAACCACTAATTGTAACTAGTTATTGTTTTTTTCTCTCTTCTAAAGTGAGCCTTGTTAGAGCCATCCCTATTAAATGTTACAAAATACATTGTTAGGTGTGACCCTATTATAAGATTTAATTCACCCTATTAGGAGTGACCTCAACAAGGTCTTCAGACACTTCAATCTAGAAATGCCACCTTGTTAGAGGATTTGCTAAATAACTGTTAGGCTAACTCTATTAGGAGATTTGATTCACTACTACAATTATTGGAAAGTAATAATGACTTGACTTGATTGTTGATAAACTAAATTTACTAATGTAGATCTCTATTCTAGCTTGATTACTTGATTCTACTTGATTAGAATGTGCTTTGTAGCTCTATCAACTCAGATACTCTATCCTCTTGTAGATATTTGTCCAAATTTGATTCCTTAATTCATCTTCTTTATAATTCCACACTTGAATCTTTAACTTGACCTTTGATATATATGATTCACCTTTTCAAGTCAACTTGAATACTCTTTTAATCAAACAATTATCATTCCTCAAGTCATTTTTATAAATTTATTAGACTTAATTTGCTAATAGTCAATTAATACATAATTGAGTACTCAGTTAACAAGGTTCTAATGTTAACTGACCCACCTTAATCAATATTGACTTCATGCTTACTTTCCTTTGATAACTGACTAAGCTTGGTCAATACATGCTTCACTTCACCAACCAAATGAGCTTGGTAAATACTGTCCCTAAACTTGTTTATAACTAAATGCTTAGCATCTAAAGGAAATTGTCTTCGATGCCCGAGTGAGCTTGGCTATTAGTGACTGATCAATAAAGGCTTGAAATTTTGTGTAACATCATAAACAACAAACAATTGACTAATTTTATCAACATGAACTTACTATGTACCTTTATGTACTGATTAATCTGCAATATGTTCTACATTTCACACCTGAAGTTCGAGAAACTATATCAATTTGATAGATCTTCAATGAGACTTTGTTGATGCAAAAGTATTTTGTTGTTTAAAGTGACCATCAAATAGGAGAATAACCCCTTTTTTACCTATTAGACACATTAATGCATCCTTAGGTAATGCCTTAGTAAATATGTCTTCTATTTGCACCTTTGTGTTTACATATTCCAATCTCACCACTTTGTCTTGAACAATTCCCTTGGATAATGATACTTGATTGCAATGTGTTTTATCTTTGTGTGCATCATAGAGTTTTTGGATATATTGATTGCATTTGTGTTATTAAAATTGATAACCACTAGTTCCTTAATTTCCTCCATCATTCATAACAATAATTTCTTGATCCATATAATGTTAGAACAATTTACTATTGTAGTTGTATCATCTTAAAATGGAAGAACTTCAATGTTAAGAGTGTTTAGCCCTCTGAGTAAGTTGTTTGGAGTCATGTCAAACACCTTGAATTTTTTTTCCATGGGTCTAGCTATTTTCCCGTACTCTCTCTCTCTCTCTCTCTCTCTCTCTCTCTCTCTCTCTCTCTCTCTCTCTCTCTCTCTCTCTCTCTCTCTCCCTCCCTCCATTTCTGGCCTAATTTCAACAACTTTCTCTATGAAATTGAGGACTTTTATTTTCTAGGTTAAGGATGACCTTTTAGGACAATGTCAACCTTGACCCTAACCTAGGTCACAAAAAACCTCAACCCTAACCTAGAGTAGGGTTGATCTTGTCCCTAATCCTAGGTCTCATTTTCAATTATTTGGAGATTCAAGATATTGAGGTTTAGAAAGTTTCATTTTCCCACTTCCAAGTTAGTCTTTTCAATTTTTAGAACGGTAGACTCTAAATTGCATTTAATATAGCTCCATTTCTAGGGGTTAAGGTTAATTGGGATTTAATGCTCCTATGCCATCCTTCTCTAGGAGTTTGTGCCCTAGATATCTATATAAGGAATCCTTATTCCCTCATTTTGGACATCTAGGATCTATCACACATAAATTATTATCTACTTTCTATGAGAAATTACCTAATTTTCATAAGGAGATTTTATCAAGCATTCTATCATTCAAAAATTTAGTTTTTCTATTGAAGATCAAGGATTGAAGCATTCAAGCCTTTGAAAGGATTTGGTTCAAGCATTCAAGACTCATCATTCAAATCATAGATCTATC
The DNA here is from genome assembly GCA_028749045.1 of Cupressus sempervirens. Lineage (NCBI taxonomy): Eukaryota > Viridiplantae > Streptophyta > Pinopsida > Cupressales > Cupressaceae > Cupressus > Cupressus sempervirens. The sequence continues at coordinate 241,879,269 of CM053792.1, forward strand.
CATCATGGTTGTGTGATATTCCTTCAAGATCCTTTGTTTATCTTCAAGATCTATTCATTCTCCTATCAAGGTGGATTCTGAGCATACAATCATGGAATTTTTTATTTGCATTTATTGATGTTATGTTCAAGCTTTCATATCAACATACATGTTTACATTTCAAATAAAATTGTATATCTATTGAATATCATAGCTTCATTGTTAGATTTACTTCTACTACTTGCTAGCATTCCTTATTTCAATTTCATTATTAAGGTTGATTCTAGACTAGGATTTGACCAAGGAAATCTCCTCATCTAAATAAAAAACTATTTTTCTTGGAGATATAGGTGTTGAACAAAGAATTAAAGTGTAGATTTGGATAGCCTTTTTTTCGAACTTGTGGGATCCATGAATGGAAATTTCATTGAAGTTATGTAGGTCAAGGTCGACTTTTTGAGGTACAATTGTGCCCCTCTATTTGGGTCAAGGTCAACCTCCCTTCAAAAAGACAAAAGATTTATGTGTTTACTCCATCTCAACATTTTTAATTTGAAATAGGTTTTAGAGATCCCTAAAATTGTACATAGACATCAGAAATCAACATTTTCTAGATTTATCCTACTTCAAGGTTAGTATTTATCTTTTATCTATTCAATATTTAAGAACATACTTCTCAAATATAAATAATATAGGATCTATTATTTTATTCATATTCTCCATTGCTTGATCCATTTATGCATTGATCACTTCCTTTTGGTTAATTAATTTGGATCATTCCTATTGATAATTTGGGTTGAGGATAGGACCTATTTTCTTACTATTCATTTTAATGAACCCGACACACTTACCCTATTTTATTTTGTGGAAATAGATGCCCTATTTTTTTGGAAATATGGTTAGTTAGATGTCTTGATGATTTTCATTTATGGAAACATAGATTCACCATTTCATGTATGCATTTAGAGATAGAAAATTGTCTTAGAAAGTTTATAGCAATACATAGTACATATCTGAAGAGTACTAATGATACATAGAGAGTTCCCTTATGTGTAGTTGAGGAAAGGTTTGAGATATCATCATGATGATGTTTACCAGTGTACATGTGTGTAAAAATAGTATGTTGCAAGTTATACTAAGATTAATAGTGCAGGCATTTAATAGTGTAGAAAAGAGCATTGTAGTAAACATAGTTGTATAGGTTTAGGAATTATTTTGGTTACAAAATAATTACTAAGTTATGCTGAAAAAACTATGTGTATATTTTTCCATAAGTTATTTTATATTATGTCAAGTGTGTGAACACATAAAAGCCAATAGTGTAGAGCTTAATGATCTTGTAAGGTATATGTAAAGATCTTTTCTTCCATAGATAATGGGGAAGTTGTGTGATTAGATGTGGCATGCGAACTACTGTGAGAAGTATCTATGAGTCTTATGTGATGTGAAAAATGATGTAAGATTAGAGAAAGTGTGAGTTATAGAAGAAAAGCAAGTATCGTATGTATACATATCTTGTAAAGGAATTGAATTGTATAATTTAATATTAGCACAATGGACTTTTTTTGCATACATTATAATTGTTCTACCAACTCCTAACAAGGTTGTAGCAAATCCAAATAGGGTTGAGGCTTCTAACAAGGCCTTGTCCTCTAACAAGGACTTGAGACACTATATGCAGTTCATAGAATCCTAATAGGGTCAATATCCTTAACAAAATCCTATTGTTTAGTGAATCATCTAGGGGGTATCACCCCCACTGGGGTTTTCCCTTGGCTAGGGTTTCCCTAGTTAATAAATAATGGTGTTATGAGTTCTCTATTGGTGTTTTCAAACAAGGATGGTTCAAAATTACCCCGATGAGAACAAAATACATCTAGGGGCAGCTAACTCCCATCTTCAACATACCATGTTAGACACCAAGCCAACTGTAAGGCTAGACCCTTCTTCTACTCTAGGCTCTACAGAACCTAGGCTGGTGGACTTCAAATTCAATTAATATGGTACCAATCCTAAACATATTCCTAAATGTAACAAAGCAAATAGAACCCTTATATCTCCTAATATTTATGCAATAAAAAAAATATGCAGTAGAAAAATGTAAATCTATGAAATTAACAAGCTGAGTGAGGGCATCATTTTCAGCTCTTCAACATGAAAGGGAAATGCATTCAGTTAATGATGTTGAGTTCAACAAAGCCCCAAATATTTAGCACTAAGAACTAATTGATCCTATAATTGATCAATACCTTATCCATTGGGCAATTCTACAAATCAAATACATACATATCGATACTTGAGACATACTCATATATTCAGATATCTGATCTATCCATTCACCTTATAAATAGAAATCTATCTTTATAAGAATTCTCACTACTTACTGAATATCCTCCTGATGAAACTTGTTACCTTGTCAAGGTAAATAAGAATTTACTTGGCTCTTTGTTCCAATAGAAAACTTATCTAGATATACAACCTTAAGGGATTCCAAAAGAGTTTAAGTTCTTTCTTCTTAAACACAAAACATTGCAGACAATAGAGGAAGGAGACAAGAATCAGAATGAAACTAAAGAGATTTATGCTCAATTGTATTCATTTCCTTGAAATTATACTTTCATATGATGAAATTAAAACATAAAAATGCCTAACAGATCATAACTAGTTGTATTATCTTCATTACTGATGTTCATACAAGAGAAATTGTTGAAGAAAATGTGGTGTCATAGTGATGAAAAAGAATCAAAACTGAAATCATTGGTCTCATAGATCTAAGAAAAATCAAGATTAGAACCCATATTGTATCATAGGGGTGAGTAATTTCTTCCAAAACTGGAACCAACTGGTTTCATAGTGAAACCCTTGCAATGAATTAGAGAAAGAAAGATATAGGAGAAGATGAATTCTCAAATCTACTCTATTTTTGACATGTGTCCACTTGGAAAACATCCTCAAGAAGTTAAAAGCATCTTTCTAATCTCTCTCTATAGCTACATATCAAATCCTCCATCATTTTTCCTCCCAAAAGCATAAAGTATTTCAAATATTTGATTAAAAAATAACTGATTTTGATGCCAGATCTCAGATTAAGGCAAAGGAAAAAATCAGTTAAATGGCCTCTAGAGGCAACATAAACCTTTTCAGAACCTTTTATGCTTTAGCAAGCTTCAATATCTACCCTCCAACCAATTTTTTTGCTCACTGATGAATTCTGCCCATTCTATTGAGAATGCCCTAGAAATTACCAATCTACTTATAGAGTGAACTAGTGAACATCTGTACAAAATTTGACCTCATATTTGAAAAATTCATTTCATCCTAGTTCCAACAGTATATTGGAGTCCATATTTCACCCATCAAAAACACCCTATAACTCATTTTGAAAAATATGCCCCCTGTTATGGCTCTAGTCTAAATCTTATTATTTTTTAAAAAATTCAAATATTCTAAAGTTCTTTTTTAGAAAATATCTTTCTCAATTTAAAAGACTGTATGTGCCATTTTTGAGAAAATATTTTAAAATTTTCTTTTTGGCATTTTCCATTTTTCCTCTACCAAGCTTTTTGAGTCAAACCTAACTGGGCTACTATGTGGTAGCACCTGATTGGCCCGCCTCTCTACCCAGTCAACTACCACCTCATCTCTTACTAGACTACCACATCAGCACTTGACCTAGGCCCACTACACATGGTGCCTGGGTGTATTACCGCTTTGTTTATCTCCCGAGCACTTCTAGGAAATGGTGGAGTGCCTACCATCTGGTTAAGCCAGATGTCATTATCCTGTGCATTTAGTCATCAAGCTTTCCATGTCATCACATGTCATCAAGATTTCCTTACATCATTATCTGGTTGGTCGATATCCATGGGTCCCACCAAGCGCTCGCTCTTGCCCTCAAAAGGCGGATGTCTTTAGACAAAAGGCATATAGTGTGTTTTAGTATTTAAACACTATAAGTTTTACCATCATTGGAGATGTGAGATTATTGATCTTTAGACATGGGTTCCCCCTTCATTTCATGTGGCCTCCTAATTTAGGTCTTTAACAAACCAATACTTAATGTTTTAACAAATGATTAGGCATCTTCTTTTATGTTCTACACCCCTATTTTAAAAAAACTTCCTTTGGCTATTGTATATAATGCGATCTTGCCCAGTAACTATTTCTTCTACCATATCTAAAGCCTTTCAATCTTCCATCTGAGAGATGGGTCGGGTGCCTGGAGTGCAAGAGCTTATTGTTGTCTTGCATGATTTCTCTTGTCAATGTCCACATTTTTCTTTTGAATGAGGAACCAACGGGTTAATGGAATCACAAAAAATGATCCTACATAAACTTGAAGTAGGGGAAAAATGTTGATGACAAATGAAAGAAACCCTCCTCACATGATTCCAATTTCCTTCAGCAAGCTTCCTAAAACAATAACTCCAGCAAGGTTGAGGCTACCCAAAGCAATCATCATTGCTTTTTCAATTCCACCTACTTTGTTCGTTATCAACTTCTGGGTGTCCATTAGATTTTAGCAAAATAGGTAAAACATATGATTCATCCTCCTGGTCTTCATCTACTCAAGAAACATCTAAATATGGAGTAAGCTCTTTAGTTGTAACAACACCTCCATGTGAAGCAATGTACTCTCCAATAAATTTCCATATCTCTTCCTCAATATCTTGATTGGGATCACCATCCCTAAAAACAAATGAGAATATTGATTCAAAGAAGTTCATTCCACTACCTTCTCTTCTTTTTTGCATGGAGCTCTTACCTCTTTTCTATTTCCGCCTTCCTCTATTTAACATGGTCTTCCTTGACTACCCACATGGCTTCCTCTTGCAAGGTGGCTTTTTTCTTTTAATAAGCTATGGCCTCTTCATTCATGCCAAGCTCTACTCCTCACATCTTTTGGAAATGGAGCTAGATAGGGTGCATCCCCTACCAAAGCTGTAGACTACAACTTGGCAGTATGAAGGAATCTTTCCATTCCATTTTTTGTTTGACATATCTAACTTTTCAATGTGACTTAAATTGTACAAACTAGAATCTTTGCAATTAGAGAATTGTCACTATCAATCTCTAGGCCAAGTAGATGCAATATTTCTAGTCAATTTATTTCTAGACACATCCAAGAGTGTCATAATGGGAATTTCTTTACTTGGGATAACAAAGCTACCATTGAAATGATTTCCTAAAATGTTAAAGAGATATAAGTAAGGATTGAACTCCCATAACCATGAGGGTATTTTGCCAACAATATTTTCATCAGCCAATGCCAATTGCCCTAATCAATGTTGTATTGAAATCCATGTGAAGACATGACCACCAATACTACATGAGACAAGATATGAGCCTGCTAACTGGAATTGGGGAAGACAACTTAAACTTATATTTAGACAACAATATGATAGGAACAAATATTTTTGTTGTGCAAGGTTATGAAATGAAATTTTTGCATTAAGGTTAATACAAGTAGCACCTTTCTGACTTCTTTTATAAAACGTTGACCATTTTTTGCCTATCATCACTCCTATCACTTTGGCTTCCTCTCTACCCAATATATTCTCATTCATCTTCCCATTTTCTTCACATGAGTCATCTTCAACTTTCTCCAGATTATTTGACCACCCCATTTAAGTTCATTATTTTTTCCATGAAGCTATATCAATTCATCATTTTTCTTATTCACCTTGGTATGTAAATATCTAACTTTTGCTTTCTGAAATCAATTAGGCCCCAATGTGGGTCTGGCTAAAAAAATTTCATTTTCGAACAACTAAACTGGAAAATTGGTCCATTAGTCATCTGATACAGATCCAAATCAAAATCCATCACTAAACTTCCAATTAAAACTCATTTTAACTCTTTTTTGCAACTTACCAACTTAGTGCTAGGAGGTCCTTTGACCGGCTTTAAAAATTGACTAAAAAACCTGACCAAGCTTTGAAAATCTAACACACTAATTCTTTGTTCCACATATTCTTACCCTGTTGAATTTTGTCTCATGAAAAATTCTTAGTCAAAAGATATTGAGTGTCAAAGTTGCCCTCTCAGAACTACCTACAAGAAAACATGTCAAAAACAAAACATAAAATGCGTTTAGATTTAGCTTTGAAAACTAGGAAAACTGACACTTGGGGGCACGAAAACTAGGGAATTGGTTTACCATCATGAGGACAATATAAATCTATGATTAGGGCTCATGAAAAATAACAAGATGCATTTCGAAAATGGTCAAAGTAGGCTACTCAAATTTTCACACTAGAAGCAATGTCATAAAAACATTTTTTGCAAATGGAATGGACCTAGGAAAGTGTACGTACAAATTTGTCAAGTTTTCAAAATTGGCACACTTAAAATAATTTTAGAGGAGAACATAGTGGTACAATCCATTTGATCTCATCTATCATGAATTTTCAGTTACAACATCCTAAACAGGGGTACCGACCAATCTGCACTTTATGACACCAGTAAACAATTACAAATTGCATTTGGAATCGCATTTGAAAACTAATCAAACAAATTCATCATAAGCTTAAAATTGAAACATAACATTTCTCTAACCTCTAGAATGCAATGCAAAAGGAATTTTATCATTTTGGTGAGCTGGGTCAAAGTTATAACAATGTAAACAAGGCCTCCTAGAATTCTGAACAATTAACATCAACATGACAACAATTAATGACCAACTTTGAGGAATTCAAAACCTAGACAAACTAATTTGAAATAAATCAAAATATAAAACATAGGTTCTTTGATATGGACACTAAACACTCCCAAAGTGTTGAGTCATGAAACATTACTAGGTGCAAGATAGTCAGTTGCAAACATAGGCTCCTATCACTATTTGACATGACAAAAAATGCAGATTTGAACATTGTTGACAACGAGACTTCACAGAATGACTCAAAATGATAATTTATCATCATGGAACACATAAACACACTAAATGAAAGTTTTTAGAAACATTAAATAGATTTTAGGCTTGAAATGGACAACCAGGTACATATGCATCAAAAACATTTATAGAACTTAATTTTTCAATGGTACTCAAAATCGGGGTTTCAATTTTGAGACCCAACAATGGTTTTATCTAAGGATGCATGTACCTTGTGAGCATGGCATGGATTCAAATCTCTGGGAGAAGAAAACCACACACTTGAAAGAAAAAAACTTCTCTCAAACAACTTTATTGAAAGAAAGAAACAACTACTCCTATGATGTACAAATGATGGCCTCGGACCACCAAAATTCAACAAAAGCTTTTTACCTCTATCATATATCTAGTTTTCATTAGCATTCTCATGATGTCAGCTAAAATTTTTTCTATTAGTTTCACCAATCAGATTATTATCATGAATCAACTCACTTGGCAAAACTAAATTTACATCTTCACTTTCATAATGCAAATAAAAACTAGATTCAGTCTCAACAACTGATGGGGACACAACCCAAGCACAGAATGGACACAATAGGAAAAGGGAAATTGTATTAACTATGAAAATAAGCTAGTACATTTAGTATAGAGAAAATAGACTTCATAACATGTCCTATGGGCTTAAAATAACATAAATTTGGAGATAATTTCTCGTTTTAGTACCTCCTCTCAAACTCCACTCTAAATTGCCTTTTACAATGCCAGAAATGTCCTTAAATAGACCCCGGAGGGTTAAGGACTAGGAATAAATTCTAGAAAGTGCTAGTAGGCATCCATCGGCCAAGTAGAAGGCTCCAGAAGCCGTGTTAGAAGTTGGTGCAAATCTAGAAGATTCCAAAAATGGTAACCGAACTTTCGAGAGGCATAACTTTTGAACCGTAGCTCCGATTGACGAACCATTTACATTTTCGAAAAGCTCTCGAAGCACTCTATAGCCCTATGGACCAAATTTTCTTGTCCCACATTTTTTGGCCATTTTTAGGTCATTTAATGCCCCTAACATAACTTTGAAGCATTCTTAGGAGGTCTCCAAAACCCAAAAAAATGCGATAATATTAAAACCGTGGGGCGTTTTGACCTAATTCTTTTTTTGGAATGCTCTAAATTACAATTACATTCATCTAGCCAATTTACACCTCCTAGTTCACCAAAATGATGCCTCAATTACATATTCCTATTTTTTGGCATTTACACGTATCCCAAGGTGTTCAAATACTCTATCCTAGAATACTGATAGTGGAACTGTGAGAGTTGGAACATTTATTTGACCCAAATGCATATCCAAAAATGAAAACACATGAAATAGAAACTAAGTCTAAGTACACATTTTTTTTGGGTGACACAGGATTGCCCTTATACCTCTGGATGCTCCTGCATCAGACACCTAGGGTAGATTGAAAAGTGACCCTGTCACTTTATGAATGGTAGAGGAAGTCCCAAATGGGAAACCTCAGCTACTGAAATCCAAGTTGAGTCCTTGATCGGCTGTCCTTTCCACTTGACCAAGTACTCTTCATACTGCCTATTTCTGGTACTTCTACCCACACGATGATCTAGAATATCTTCTATCTCCTCCTTCTTAGAAGTAGGAATTAGACATTGCTCTAACACCAGTTCCTCATTTGCACCATCATCATGATACTCTGTTAAATCTGCAATGTTGAAAATAGGAGAAATGTGAACACCATCTGGCAACTCCACCTCATATGCATTTCCTGAGTCATGTTTCTTCAGAATTTTGCAAGGGCAAAATTTCTTCATTTTCAGCTTGTTGTAAGTACCGACTGGAAATATTTCTTTTCGTAAGTGTACCTTGACTAGATACCCTACTTAGAATTCCTTATGTTTTCTCCTTTGATCAACCCTAGCTTTATACTCTTGATTCATCTTGGTAATGTGTGCTTGAACCTCCTCATGTAGACGCTTGATATGTTAAGAAAATTCTTCAGCTTCAACACTTGTCCTCTCCCCTTGCTCTATCTTCCTCAATTCTAGTGGAGTCCTTGGGCTACTTCCATATACAATTTGGAATGGTGATTTTCTAGTACTCCTATTTATAGAGTTATTGTAAGCAAACTCTGCTTGTGGTAGAATCAAATCCCATCCCTTGGGCTTATCCCCAACTAAACATCTCAGCAAATTGCCCAGACTTCTGTTTACTACTTCTGTTTGGCCGTCAGTATGTGGGTGATGTGTGGAACTGAATTTCAAGTTTGTTCTCAACTTCTTCCACAACCTCCTCCAGAAATACCCCACAAATTTAGTATCTTTGTCAGAAACTATACTCCTTGGAAGACCATGTAGTCTTACCACCTCTCTGAAAAAAAATCCTACAATATGGACAACATCATGAGTTTTGTGGCATGGAATGAAATGTGCCATTTTGGAGAACCTATCAACCACCACAAATACTGAGTCATTACCGCATTGTGTCCTTGGAAATCCGAGAACAAAATGCATACTTATGTCCTCCCATGGCATTGATGGAACAAGAAATTGCTGATATAGTCCAGTATTGTGACTAAATCCCTTGGCAACTTGACAAACCTGGCAACTCTGTACAAACTTCTTCACATCCTGCAAAATCTAAGGCCAAAAATAATGTTCTCTAAGAATGGCAATGGTCTTATCTAAACCAAAATGTCCTGCCATCCCTCTGCTGTGTTTCTCCTTAATCAGATTTTCCCTCATGGAACTCCTTGGAATGCACAATTGACTACCCTTGAACAACATGCCATCTTGAATCAAATAGTCTAACCACTTGGTTCTATCTATAGCAAGAGGCTCTTTACAATCTTTTCATACTTCAGCAAAATCAAGATCCTCAGGGTACAAATTCTTGAGTTCATCAAACCCAACTACTTCAACCTACATTACTGTAAGAAACAATTGTCTCCTACTTAGTGCATCTATAACCTTGTTAGATTTTCCACTTCTATGCTTCAACACAAATGTATAACTCTGCAAGAACTCTACCCAATTCATATGCCACTGATTCAATTCACCTTGGCTATTTAGGTACTGTAATGCCTAATGATCAGTATACAAAACAAATTCCTTTGGCAATAAATAATGCCTCCACTTCTTTAAGGCCTGAACTATTTCATAGAACTCTTGATAATAAACAAAATACTTCTTCTTTGTATCATTCAATTTTTCACTAAAATATGCAATAGGCTTACCTTCTTGGCTTAATACAGCCCCAATAGTGCTTCCACTAGCATCACAATCCACCTGGAACACCTTTCTAAAATTTGGAAGTGCCAACACAGGTTTTTCTATCTCCTTGTTCTTCAACAATTCACAACTTCTCACAGCTGGTGTAGTCCATTTGAACTCTTTTCTATCCCCTCTAATTGTATCAGTTAGGGGTGCACATATGCCACTAAAATTCTTAATAAAATTCATGTAAAAACTAACCAAACCATGAAATGATCTTACCTTAGTAGCAGACCTTGGAGTAGGCCATTCCAAGATGGCTTTTACCTTCTCTGGATCCATTTTGAGACCTTCAAGTGATATAACAAACCCCAAATAGACTAACTCCCTTTTTGCAAAGATACACTTCTTCAAATTAATTAACAGTTTCTCTTCCCTTAACCTTTCAAGGACACTACAAATATGCAATAAATGTTCTTCCAAAGTCTTGCTCAAAATTAAAATATCATCCAAATAGACAATAACAAATTTTCCCAAGAACTTCTTAAGTACCTCATTCATAAGCCACATGAAGGTGCTTGGGGAATTTGTCAATCCAAAAGGCATGACTAACCACTCATAAAGACCCTCCTTGGTCTTGAAGGCTATTTTCCACTCATCTCCTTCTGGTATCTGTATCTGATGATAGCCACTCTTGAGATCTATCTTTGTGATGTATTGAGCTCCACTCAAGCAGTCCATAAGATCATCCATCCTTGGCAAAGGAAACTAGTATTTGAAGGTTAGCCTATTTATAGCTTGAGAATCTGTACACATCCTCCACTCTCCATCCTTCTTTGGTGCCAATACTGCAGGTACTACACATGGACTTAGGCTCTCCCCAATCAAGCCCTTCCTCAATAGCTCCTAAACCTGTCTATTTAGCTCCTCTATTTCAGTAGGAATCATCCTGTGAGCAGCCTTGTTAGGAAAACTTGCTCCTGGAATCAGATCTATCTAATGACTAATTTTCCTTACTGGTGGTAATCCTTCTAGAACATCATTAGAGATAATATCTCCAAATTCAACTAGTAAATTTGAAACTTCAAGTGGTATTTCACTACTACCTTCTTTATCTTTCCTAGGAATCAAAGTATAGCACATACACTGATGTTTCATTCCATATAAAAAATTCCTTCCATCAATAAGACAAATCCTAGCATTGCTACATACCTTTTCACCTTCCTTTTTCATGGGCTTCAGTTTGTGGCGAACTCCATCCTTTGTTAGAGAGTATGTGTTTGCATGACCATCATGTACTACATGTCTATCAAATTGCCATGGTCTACCCAACAATAGATGGAAAACATCCATTGGAATAACATCACAGAGAACTTCATCATGGTAACTCCCAATTTTGAATTTCATGAGACATTGTCCACTTACTAGGACCTTATGATCATCTTTCACCCAAGCAATCTGATAGGGCTGAGGATGTCTCTCCCTCTTGAGCTTCAACTTAGAGACCATCTCTTCTGATACCAAGTTATCAGTGCTACCACCATCAATGATCACATCACAACATTTATCCTCGCACTTGCATCTGGTACAGAACAAACTCCTTTGTTGTCCTGGTTCAATCTCACCACTTAGTAGGACCCTTTCATTCACCAAGGTCTCTCCTCTTTTTGCATCCTCTGAATGTTATGATTGTGCATCCTCATCCACATGAGCAACCCTAGCTTGGCCCTCAGCTCTCCTATCTATCCTTCCTTGTCATTGATGGCATTCAAAGGCATGATGACCTTCTTCATTACAATGGAAATAGGTACCATGGAAGCCTCCTCTTCCTTTTCCACATCCTCTACCTCTTCCTCTCTGATTTCCAAAGTCTTGATCATGGGAGCATTTGAAACCCTCATTCCTCTGGTTCCTGCTAGTACCCACATCTTCATTTTTCTTTTGGATTTCATTTCAACCTCCAGATGACCTACCGCTTCCCCTTCCTCCTTGACCATGCCCTCTTTGTCTCCTTCAAACATCTTATTTAGCTTCTCTTCAACTCATAGGAAAAATGGGTATGCCTCTTCAATGCTAGTCATTCTTACTAGACTTAATTCCTCCTGGATGCTACGTCGCAACCCACTGATATAACGAGAAACCTTCTCCTTATTTTCTTCTACATTCCCTACTCTAATCAAAAGTCAATAAAACTCCTTTGTATATTCTTGGACTGATCTTCCTGATTTCTTTAACCCATGCATCTTCTTAAACAAATCAAGCTCGTAGTCCACAGGAATGAACTGCTTCTTTAATTTGTCCACCATGTGATCCCGCCTTGTGATCTTCTCCTTTCCTCTTTTGGTTCTTTCCAATTGAACCTCTTGCCACCAAATTTTGGCATGGCCTTTCAGTTTGGCCTTCGCAAACTTAACCCTATCTGGGTCCTTGATATACCCATACTCAAAGTATTCTTCTAGTTCATTGATCTAGTCGATCAACTCATCTGGTTTCAAATTTCCTGAAAATACACCCACATCAATTGTAATTCTTTTCCCAAATTTGGTAATGGACCTAAAAAGCCTTTCCTCTGCCTAATTCAGAACTTCCCTATCAAATTCCCCTTCTGGTCCAATTTCTTCTTCTTCATTGTCATCCTCACTTTCGTCACCTATGACAACATTTGTTCCTCTACAAAGCTCCTCCTACAATGCTTGTACCTACCTTTGGAGGGCTCTAACCTCCTTAGGATTAATAGCTCTGGCCCATCCACTATGCTCTCTTTGTGGAGGCATCTTCTTAACTCAAACCCACAACCACAGAGTCCTGGTGCAAACTGCCTCACAATCGGCGCTCTGTCTACACACTCAAGAAAACTTGCTTTGATACCACTAATGTAGTATGGCTCTGCTACCACTAAAAAAAGTATGCTCTGATACCACTTGATGGGGAAACAACCCAAGCACAAAATGGACACAACAGGAAAAGGGAAATTGTATTAATTGTGAAAATAAGCTAGTACATTCAGTATAGAGAAAATAGACTTCATAACATGCCCTATGGGCTTACAATAACATAAATCTTGAGATAATTTTTCCTTTTAGTACCTCCTCTCAAACTCCACTCCGAACTACCTTTTACAATGCCAGAAATGTCCTTAAATAGACCCCGAAGGGTTAAGGACTAGGAATACATTCTAGAAAGTGCTATTAGGCATCCACTGACCAAGTAGAAGGCTCCAAAAGCCGCATTAGAAGTTGGTGCAAATCTAGAAGATTCCAAAAATAGTAATCGAACTTCTGAGAGGCATAACTTTCTAACCGTAGCTCTGATTGATGAACCGTTTACATTTTCAAAAAGCTCTCAAAGTGTTCTATATCCCTATGGACTAGCTTTGCTCATACCCTTTTTTGTTCCTTCTTGAGGTCATTTAATGCCCCAAACCCAACTTTGAAGTATTCTTAGGAGGTTTCCAAAATTTGAAAAACTATGATAACTTTCAAACCGTGGGGCCTTTTTACCTGATTCTTTTTCTGGAATGCTCTAAATTACAATTACATTCATCTGGCCAATTTACACCTCCTAGTTCACCAAAATTATGGCTCAATTACATACTCCTATTTTTTGGCATTTACACGTATCCCAAGGTGTTCAAATGCTCTATCGTAGAACACTGATAGTGGAACTGTGAGAGTTGGAACCTTTATTTGACCCAAATGGGTATCCAAAAATGAAAACACATGAAATAGAAACTAAGTCTAAGTACACATTTTTTTGGGTGACACAGGATTGCCCTTATACCTTCTGATGCTCCTGCATCAACAACTTTCTCATTATTAAAGTTTTGATCGACATGCTCAAACATATTAGACTAAAACTAAAATTCTTCTTAATCAAATAAATCATGCATACTATCAGTCTTGAATATGAGGGCTTCATACTCAACTTGGGGAAAGGTATCACACATACCTTGAAATTGTGCATCCTTATGCATAACCGGATGATATTCAGATGAGCAATCAGATTTCTACTCACAAATGTCATCAATGTCAGCATCTAAATCTAATCTAAAATCTTCAAATGGTCCTTTGAAATCAGTAAATGAATTACTCATCACATTAGAGTATTCATCGTAAAACTCATTACAAGGTGCATGCTAATTTGAAATAACAACTTTATCAAACACCTTGTTATCCACATCATGAGATACAACATCATCATCATAATCACTATCACATCTAGAAGAAGAAAAATCTGATCTCTTATAGTAGTAGGACAATGTATCATCATTAAGATCATCTTCAACTAAATTTGAACATTCCATGTCTTCTTCAAACAATGGATTGATAACTCCATGTAATGATTCTATTTGAACTTTTTGACAAAAAATAGGTTGATCATCATCACAATCTTCATCATATAAAGCATTAGTATACACTTTGAAATCACTACCCATTTCATCTTCATGGAGAATCTCAGCATGTGAAGAAGAAAAATCAAAATCATCACAAGAAGACACACCATTAACTCCATCAACAAAGCATGTAGAATATGAGTCAATATTACTTGCAGTGTCTTCATGAAGGTGATTCAAAGATGTTGCACACCTATCATCATTTAGCTTACCAATAGGTGCTGATGCATTAATCTTAGGATCACTCATATGTTGATTATCGCTGCATGTATCTTCAAGATATTCATCTATTCAATTAGGTAGTCTATCCTTATAAATAATCTCTTTGTCTTCATATTTTGTAGACAAGTCTTCTTCACAACTTTCAACCTCAAGCTAACTTGTATAACTTTGAAATGAAATTTCACTTTCACATTTAGAGAAATAACTCATACCTCTACTTTCATAGGAATATTCATTTCCATCAATTCTTTCTTCTTCCCAATTCACATTAGATTCATATGGAGAAAAACATGTATTATCACTGTCCTCTTCTTGACTTGAGAAACAACTCTCATCATTGTCTTCACATGATGCTTCTTCATAATATATTAGATCAGAAACTTTATCTTCATCACTTGAAGCATGACTTTCAGCTTCTTCAACCTCATACTGAGATGAATATCTTGCAACTTCAAAGTTTATAAAATTCTCAACATAATGCAATCTATCAATAAGAGAAATCATTTCTAACTAATGAAGTGAATCTACCTTGTCATCCACTGCTGAAATACTACAAACATGTGCACTTTATTCATCAAGAATAGAATCATCTCCCTTTTACAACAAAGAGACTTCATGTTCACATGTTTTTACTTTTGAATTTTCAACAAAATTATCTACCACAATAGGGGTACCTACTTGTTGATCTAAATTTAAAAACTCTTCATGACATTGATTTGTCTTTTGAACATCATCTTGTCAGCAAACACTTCTAGAGAAATGACTCCTAGTTAATTTATATTTTATGTTATTTTCAATCTCTATTGCTATCATGAATGCCTGATGAAAATTCATAGGTTCTTTTTCTCTTAATAGATAACTCATCTTCTTATCAAATGCATCAGGATAAACCACTAAACATGTTTGATCATCTGGCTTATAACTTTTAGGGATCTCATTTAAAACCTTTGTAAATATGATATTGAATTCAAGAACTAACTCACCATTCTTGATTTGAATCTTTAAGACTTTATCAAAATAATTAGAGATGCTTACTCTTTCCCCAAATTACTTCATAAAGGCTGAAAGTAATTAATCCCAAGATGAAATAAAACATGCAAGTAAAAAAGAAAACTAGATTCTAGCATCACCTTCTAAAGTTTGAAAAAATAACATCATGTGCACATCCTCATGAGCAATCTCATATTCGCCCATCAAATCACTAAAAACTTGAACATGATGACTAGCTGAAACAATATGTTTCCCATTAAATTTAGGCAAACGGTTTCTAATATCATTAGGAATAACATTTTGGAAACCATAGATACCATCAAAGCATAATGGCACGTATCTCTTGGTAGAAAAAGACCTACAAACATCACTGACCAGCTGCATACTTGATGAAAGGAAACCTGTCATTCTTGAAAAACTTGACACTCATCAACAACAATTTTGATTTGTAATTTGCAAAAGGCTTATAACTTTCTACCAAATGAATCTCTTCAAACACTTCACAAAACCTTATTCAACAAGCTAAAACTTATTATGCTGAAGTGTATGAAACTTATAACACTATTCTCCTCCTAGTGGTGAAAATATCTTGATGGAGAATACATACGTATACCACTTTCTTTCATGACAAGAACATCATGAAAAATAAAATACATCAAGTGTTAATGATAAAATCACTAATTTGCTAATTGGCATAAGTGCAAACTTCAATTCTTCACACCACTGATCAAATCCTTATAGAGCCACCATCTCCTTGGGGAGAGCCAAATGAAATCACTACTATGATTCATTTTTAACATTCAAATTTCTTATGATAGTAGATCAAATAGAACACCTGAAAACTTTATCAGTCAAGAATTTATATATTCTCTCTTCTTGCCTAAATCTAATCATAAATTTTAGATCTGCATAACCAAGCTAAAAAATCTTGAAAACATTTATATAGAACCAATTTGCACTAGTACATAGATCTTTTAGAGAGTCACCACTCACAATTGTGAGAAATATTTAAAACATGATTTACAACATGACAAATTTGAACTAAATTTTCAACTTGTAGAACTTTGCAAATTATCAAACACTTAGAAGAGATAAAACATTTTTTGAAAAATTTTGACTCTAAATTTACAATAGTACTTTGAAAACAACAACTGACTAAATTGATTGAAGATGAACACTCTTAACAACACAATTTACACTCAACCTCAAAGCTACTATTGCAAAGGGATAAAAATTCACTCAGGTGCATGATTTGGAGTAAGAAAATTGAAAAGAACATCAGAGAACTTACTACTACAACTTTTTTATGCACTTCTCCTACTATATTGAATCTCCTTTTTAAATTCTCAAGGTTTTTCTACCATTCAAATTCAATACATCCCCAATAGAGCTGCCATTTTGTTGGTGTTTTCAAACAAGGATGGTTCAAAATTACCTCGATGTGAACAAAATACATCTAGCGGTAGCTAACTCCCATCTTCAACATACCATGTTAGACACAACGCCAACTATAAGGCTAAACCCTTCCTCTACTTTAGCCTCTGCAAAACCTAGGTGGGTGGACCTTACATTCAATTAATATGGTATCAGTGCTAAACATATATTCTTGAATCTAACAAAGTAGATAGAACCCTTATATCTCCTAATACTTATGAAATCACAAAAATATGCAATAGCAAATTGCAAATCTATGAAATTAACAAGATGAGTGAGGGCATCCTTTTTAGCTCTTCAACATGGAAGGGAAATACATTTGATTAATCATGTTGAGTTTAGCAAAACTCCAAATATGTAGTAGTTAGAACTAATTGATCCTATAATAGACCAGTGCCTTATCCATATGGAAATTCTATGAATCAAATACATACATATGGATACCTGAGACATACTCATATATTTAGATATTTGATCCATCCATTCACCTTATAAATAGACATCTATCTTCATATGAATTCTCACTACTTACTAAATATCCTCCTGATGAAACTTGCAACCCTGGCAAGGTAAATCAACATTTATTTGGCTCTTTGTTCCAACAGCAAACTTATCTAGACATACAACCTTAATGGATTGCAAATGAGTTTAAGCTCTTTGTTCTTAAACACAAAACATTGCAAACAACAGAGGAAGGAGACAAGAATTAGAATGAAACTAAAGAGATTTTTTCTCAATTGTATTGATTTCCTTGAAATTATACATTCATATGCATGAAATTAAAACATAGAAATGCCTAATAGTTCAGAATTATTTGTATTATCTTCATTACTACTATTCATACAAGAGAAATTGCTGAAGAAAATGTGGTGTCACAATGATGAAAACACATGAAAACTAGAACCATTGGTCTCATAGATCTAAGAAAACTCAAGATTGGAACCCACATAGTATCACAATAGTGAGTAATTTTTTCAAAAATTGGAACCAACCAGTTTCATGGTGAAAAAATGGAACCCTTACACTGAATTAGAGAAAGAAAGATATAGGAGAAGATGAATTCCTAGATTTTCTCTGTGTCTAACATTTGTCCAATTAGAAAACCTCCTGAAGAAGTTGAAAGCATCTTTTTGATCTCTCTCTATAGCTACATATCAAATCTTCCATAATTTTGCCTCCCAAAAGCATAAAGTATTTCAAATATTTGATGGAAAAATAACTAATTTTGATGCCAGATCTCAGATTAAGGCAAAGGCAAAAATTAGTTAAATGACCTCTAGGGGAAAGATAAACCTTTTTAGAACCATTTATGCTTCAAAAAGCTTCAATATCTACCCTCCAACTAATTTTGTTTCTCAATGATGAATTCTGCCCATTCTGTTCAGAATGCCTTAGAAATTACAAATCTACTTATAGAGTGAATCGATAAGCATCTGTGCCAAAATCTATCCTCATATTCACAAAATTCATCTCATCCCACTTCCAATGGTATATTGAAGGCCATATTTCACCCATCAGAAAAACCTTGTAACTCATTTCAAAAAATATGCAACCTATTATGGCTCTGGTCTAAAACTTATTATTATTTTTAAAAAATTTAAAATATTCTAAAGTTCATACTTTAGAAAATATCTTTTTCAATTTAAAAAATTGTATATGCCATTTTCGAGAAAATATTTTAAGAATTTCTTTTTGGCATTTTCCATTTCTCCCCTACCAAGCTTTTTGAGTCAAACCTGACTGGGCTACCACATGGCAACACTTGATTGGCTTGCCTATCTACCTAGTCAACTACCACCGCATCTTTGACTAGACCACCACATCAGTACTTGAACTAGGCCCACTACCACATGGCACCTAGGCACATTACCTCTTTGTTTATCTCTCAAGCACTTCCACAAAGCATTGAAGTGCCTACCATTCAATTAGGTCATGTGTCATCATCTTGTGCATTTAGTCATTGAGCTTGCCATGTCATCACACATCATCAAATGTACTTAAAATTTCCTTACATTATTATCTGTCTAGCCATCGTCCATGAGTCCCACCAAGTGCTTACTCCTGTCTCCAAAAGGTAGATGTCTTTAGACAACAAGCATATAGTGTGTTTTAGTATCTAAACACTATAAGTTTTACCATTATAGGCAATGTGGGATTATTAATCTTCAGATGTGGGTGCCCCCTTCATTTCCTGCAACCTCTTGGTTTAGGTATTTAACAAACCCATACTCAATGTTTTAATAGATGATTAGGCATCTTCTTTTATGTTTTGTGCCCCTATTTTGAAATGGCTTCCTTTGGCTATTGTATATAATACAATCTTTCCCAATAACTATTTGTTCGGCCATATCTTGAGCACTTTCAATCTTCCATTTGAGAGATGAGTCAGGTGCCTGGAGTGTAAGAGCTCGTTGTTGTCCTACATGATTTCTCTTATCAATGTCTGTATTTTTCTTTTAAATGAGGAACCAATGAGTTAATGGAATTGCAAAAAATGATCTTGCATAAACCTAAAGTAGGGGGAAAATGTTGATGGCAAATGAAAGAAACCCTCCTCGCATGATTCCAATTAACTTTAGCATGCTTCCTAAAACAATAAGTCCAACAAGGTTGAGGCCACCCAAAGCAATCACCATTTCTTTTTATGGTCCACTTGATTTTCTTGCTATCAACTTCTAGGCATCTATTAGATTGTAGTAGTACAAGTAAAATATATGATTTGTCCCCTTAGTCTTCAGCTACTCAAGAAACATCTAAATATGGAGCAAGCTCTTTAGTTATAACAACACCTCCATGTGAAGCAATGTACTCTCCAATAAACTTGCATCTCTCTTCATCAATATCTTGATTGGGATCTCCATCCCCAAAAACAAATGAGAATATTGATTCAAACAAGTTCATTCCACCACCTTTCTCTTCTTTTTTGCGTGGAGCTCTTACCTCTTTTTTGTTGCCACCTTTCTTTGTTTAACGTGTTCTTCCTTGACTGCCCAGATAGCTTCCTCTTGCAAGTCAACTTTTTTCTTTTTATAAGTTGTGGCCTCTTAATTCATGCCAAGATCTACTCATCACATCTTTTGGAAATGAAACTAGATAGGGCACATCCCTTTCCAAAGCCGTAGACTACAACTTGGTAGTATGAAGGAATCTTTCCATTCCATTTGTTGTTTGACAGATCTAACTTTTCAATGTGACTTAAATTGCACAAATTCATAATGTTTCCAATTAGGGAATTGTCACTAACCATCTCGACACCAAGTAGATGCAATATTTCTAGTCAATTAATTTCTAGATTAATCCAATAGTGTCATAATGGGAATTTCTTTACTTGGGATAAGAAGGCTGCCATTAAAATGATTTCTTGAAATGTTAAAGAGATATAAGTAAGGATTGAACCATTTTCATTAGCCAATGCCAACCACCCTAATCAATGCTATATTGAAATCCATGTGGGGACATGACCACCAATTGTAAATGAGAAAATATTTGAGCCTACTAACTAGAACTGGGCAAGCCAACTTGAACTTATATTCTGAGAACAATATGATAGGAACAAAGATTTTTGTTGTGCAAGGTTATGAAAAAAAATTTGTGCATTAAGGTTAATACAAGTAGCATCTTTCTAACTTCTTTTATAAAAAGCTGACCATTTTTCACCTATCATCACTCTCATCACTGTGGCTTCCTCTCTGCCCAATATATTCTCATTCGTCTTCCCATTGTCTTCATGAGTTATCTTCAACTTTCTCTAGATTATTTGACCACCCCATTTAAGTTCATTATTTTTTCCATGAAGCTATGTTAATTCATCATTTTTCTTATTCACCTTGGTATGCAAAAATCTTACTTCTACCTAATGAAATCAGTTGGGCCCCAACGTGGGTTTGGCTAAAAAAAAATTGTTTTCAAATAATTGAACTATTAAATTGGTCCATTAGTCATTTGATACAAATCCAAATCAAAATCCATCACTGAACTACCAATTAAAACTCATTTAAACTTTTTTTGCAACTTGCTAACTTAGTGCCAGGAGGCTTAAAAAACTAACCAAAACAACTGATCAGGCTCTAGAAATTTGACACATTGATTCTTTGTTCCACATATTCTTACCTTTTCAAATCTCATCTCATGAAAAATTATCAATCAAAATATATTGACTAACAAAATTTTGCTCTCAGAACTACCTACAATAAAGCATGTCAAAAAAAAAACGTAAATTGTGTTCAGATTTAGCTTTGAAAATTGGGCAAACTGACACTTGGGGGCATGAAAACTGGGGAATTGGTTTATTTTCATGAGTAAAATATAAATCTATGATCAGGGCTCATGACGAATAACAGGATGCATTTCAAAAATGGTCAAAGTAGGCTACTCAGATTTGCACACTAGAAGCAATGTCAAAAAAGCATTTTTTGCAAATAAAATGGACCTGAGAAAGTGTGCAGAAAAATTTGTCAAGTTTTGAAAATTGGTACACTTAAAGAATTTTTAGAGGAGAAAACAGTGGTATAATCCATTCAATCTCACCTGTCATTGATTTTGAGTTAGAACATCCCTAACAGGGGTTTTGACCAATCTGCACTTGATGACACCAATAAACAGTTACAAATTTCACTTGGAATTGCTTTTGAAAACTAATCAAATGGATTCATCATAAGCTTAAAATTGAAACATAACATGTCTTTGACCTCTAGAATGCAATGTAGAAGAAATTTTATCATTTTGGTCAACTAGGTCAAAGTTATAACAAGGCAAACAGGGCCTCCCAAAATTTTGAACAATTCACATCAGCATGACAACAATTAATGACCAACTTTGATGGATTCAAGACCTAGTCAAATAGATTTGAAGCAACTCAAAATATGAAACATAGGTTCTCTAGTATGGACACTAAACATTCCCAAAGCATCTAGTCGTTAAACATTACTGGGTGCAAGATATTCAATTGCAAACATAGGTTCCTGTCGTTGTTTGACACTTGGCAAAAAATGCAGATTTGAACATTGCTCATAACGAGACTTCACAAAATGACTCAAAATGACAATTTATCATCATGGAAAACATAAATACACTGAATGCAAGGTGTTAGAAACATTAAACCCCTCTTAGTCCTCAAATGGGCAGCCAAGTACATATGCATCAAAAGCATTTGTAGGACTTGATTTTTCAATGGTACTCAAAATTGGGGCTTCAATTTTGAGTCCCAACATTCTCTATGTGCATGGTTATATTACTATTCAAAATTTTTGGTTTACTTTCATATACAAGTTTTAAAGTAATTAACAATATTTAGTTGTGGGCAAAATTTTGTGGAATACTAATTCACCCCCCCAATATTATCTATTTATAGCAATTGATATCATAAAACAATTACTTTGAAGAGGCTTAATAGATTAAGTAAGATCTTAGTAAATATGGAACAGTTGAGGAAGAATCTTGAAGAAGGTCTTGAATAGATTGATCTTCCTACTAAAGAGAGAGATAACTTGGAAGATAGCTACAAAGATGAAAAAGTTTACATTGGCAAACTGAAAGATGAAATTGATGATCTTAAATTTGGAAAAGAACCTTTTTCCGAGATTAGTTTTAATGATGATATCAAAAATCTAAAGAAAGAGAATAAGATCTTGAAACATGTGTTGAAAATTATTGAACAAAAGTGGAGTCTTAAGATTAATGGTAATAAGAGTGAACCTGATCTAAAATATGAGAATGTAGACTTTAGATCCCAGTTGAGTCAAGTGACATCTAAATTAGATTCTATTAAGATAGAGCATATAGAGTTAGGAAAATGCAACATCATTGTGGAAGGAGAGTTGACACAAGAAAAAAAATAGTTGTGAGAAAGTTGATGAAAAAATATTTCATCAAAGACCTTCTTATGATAGGACAGACCTTGGTAATCTTCTTGGAGAGAAGTCAACAAAGACAGATGAGATTATGATAGAACCAATTGTTAGGAATAATAGTCCACCAAGATAATTGAGTGGGGGGGAGGGGGGGTGAACCAGTGATATAACTAAAAAATTTAAAAGCCTTAATTAATCTTAACCATTCAATAAACAACCATAATAAGATGCACATACACAATTACACTAGATTTGTTAACTAGGAAAATCCTTGAGCAAAGGGAAAACCCCAGTGGGAATGATTCCCACAAAGGTATATATATATATATATATTCCTTTTTAGAGGATGGACCTTGTTAGGAGTCTATAAAAAAATTCCATACATAATAGTTAGGAGATTCCAACCCTATTATGAGTTGTACAAGACAAAAGGACCCACTATCCAAATAGCCTCTAGGACAAGACCACTGAACTCACTATCCAAATGATCTCTCAACTATTCCTTGCAAAATAATTGTTTGTACTCTACTTTAACCGTTTTCCTATATCTTTTCAATTGGACCAATCACTGTCAAACCTTGTAGATTAGGTCACATACCTCAGATCCAAATAACAAACCTCAGATCTTAGAATGAGACCTTGGAAATGAAGTTCTCTTTAACCTCGCTCTGCACTGATTATCCTCACATATCAACTTGTTTCTCTTCTATTCTGCTCTTTGTGCTTCATATAATAATTCATTCATAATAAAGGAAAATGTCCTTCATTTATACCAAATCCATAAAATAATTCCTCAAGTCATCTATTATAGCTTCTCAATTAATTATAATAGGACCTCATTAAGAATACATTATACTTAGTGATAACATCAATTATTCATCATATAGATTAAATAAATTTCCATACATTTAATATTATGATGAGTGATCTTAGCCACATCATCACCAACATGTCTATTGTATGCCTGTAACATTGCTTCTCAGAATAACAACTCTGCTAAGAGATATAACAAGTTAACCAAAACATTCTTGTGTAAACTCTATCTCAAAATGGTCTTCACCAAAACTTGCATAACTTCATTAAGACTTAATATCTTATGCACTTGAGGTTAGCTTCATATAATAGACACTTATTATTATCTCTCTTTAACCTTGCTAGTGAACGAACTCAGCAATCTATTTGTACCAACTTGATCATTACCACTATTCTTCTCTCAGATATTGTAGAAAACTGCTATGTTGACATAAATGACAAACACACTCATGAATATAAAATATCATCATGATAATGATCTAATCATAATTCTAAAATAATACCACATAGAAGCATCATCAACATTCTATTAGAAACAATAGTCCACCAAGATAACTGAGAGGGAGGGGTGTGAATCAGTTATCCAACAATTAAAACATTTATCAACCTTCAAAAATCTTATCCATTCAATAAAAGTAAACAAAAATCATAACAAGATGCACATAAAAAATTACACTAGATATGTTAACTTGGGAAATCCTTGATCAGAGGGAAAATCATGGTGGCAATGATGCCCACAAGATGATGTGCTAATATAAATATACCTTGTTCGAGGATGGACCCTATTAGGAGTCTATTACAAAATTTCATACATATGAGTTCCTATTAAGAGAATTTGAATCCTTTTTAGAAGATTCAAACCCTAGTAGGAGTTGTACCAATCCTATTAGGAGTTGTAGAAGATAGAAGGACCCACTATCCAAATAGCTTTTTGGGCAAGACCACTAAACTCACTATCCAACTGATCTCTCAACTATTCCTCATAGAATAATTGTGTGTACTATAATTTAACTTTTTTCCTCTATCCTATCAATTAGACCAATCACTATCAAACCTTGTAGACTAGGTCATGAACCTCAGATCTAAGTATCCAACTACAATTCACACAATAAAACCTTGGCAATGAAGTTTCCTTCACTTCTGCTCTACTCTACTTATCTTCCCATTCCACTCTTTATGTTTGTTATAATCACTTCTTTTTCATACTCATGATAAAGGAAAATGTCCTTCCTTTATATCAAATCCATAAAATAATTCATTGAGTTAGCTATTACACCTTCTCAATTAATTATTATAGGATCACATTAAGAACATGTTACACTTAGTGATAACATTAATCTTCCATCTTGCAACTTGCAACTTGAATATATTTCCATTCATGTAACATTATGACAAGTGAATTTAAAAATGACATTACCAACATGTCTTCTTCATATCTTTAACTTTGGATTCTCAAATAACAAATCTCCTAAGAGATATAGCAAGTTTACTAGAACATGCCTCTATAAACTCTATCTCATAATAATCTTCACAAAAAATTGCATAACTTCTTCCAAAATTAATATATTATGCTTCTGACATTAGCTACATATACCAAATGTTTAGTATTATCTCTCTTTAACCTTGCTACTAAAAGTACTCAATGATCTATCCATACCAACTTGATCTTTCCATTGTTCTTCTGTCAAATAACATAGAAAACTGCTATGTTGCCATCAATGAAAAACACAATCATGAATGTAACATATCATCATAATAATGATCTAATCATGTTCCTATAATAATCCCCCATAGGAATATCATCAACATTCATGCTTCCAACAATCTCCCCTTTCGCATTGATGGCAACATAGATCAAAAACATCTAGTTCCAAGAATACCAACTACAAAAGACTATTAACCTTTCTTTTCAAATCCTCTTCATAAATCATTCTCCTATGTTGTGCTTCTCCAATTTTTTTACTTCTTCAACCTATTTTTCATGCTAAACTTCTCCCCCATTGACATCAATATCAAAGATTTTAGCAACCATCAATCTCTGCAACAACTGATTCTTACTTAGCTCAAGTGTCCAAATACACTATTCAAAAACATCATCCAAAAAGAGTCCTAGATGATTCTATCCATCATAGATACCCCCCATATAGAAAGCATCAACATTCAGTCCATACAAATAATGGTACTCTATTAAACTAGACTAATACATTCTTGCATCTTCAACTCTAATGTAGGAAGGGGCATAACCCCTAAAATACCTCGCAAATACTCAAAAGTCTCTTTGGGAAGAGGCTTAGTGAAAATATCTATAATCTTCTCTTTACTGCTTACATACTCCAATCTAATTTCCTTTTCTAAAAATTTCTCTCTTAACATGTGATACTTGATAGAAATGTCCTTAGCCTTAGAATGCAACACTAGATTCTTAGGCATATTTACTATGCTTTGTTGTTATAATGTATGACAATAGGTTCACTGAATTCTATCCTTATATCCTTTACCATCTTCTTCATCCAAATGACTTGATTATAATTTTTTGCTACTATAACATATTCTACCTCTGCTATTCTTTATGAGATATAATCTTACTTCTTTCTTAACCAAGAAACCAATCTTCCTCCAAGAAAGAAGGCTCCACCACTAGTTTTTTCTCTTTCATCTATACTATCTAACCAATTAGCATTAGTATAAGCATATAAAGTAAAATATTAGATCTTTCATACCATAATCTAAACTTTGGTGTTCCCTTTAGATATCTAAATATCCTTTCAATTGCTGCAATTAGGGTTCTCTAGGATCAACTTGAAATCTTGCAACAATTCCAACTCCATTTTCTATATCCATCCTTGTGTGAGTGAGATATTGCAATCCTCCAATCATAGATATGTTCTTCTTCTTCTCAACAGTAGGTGTATCATCCTTTGTAGATAACTTGTGTCTAGTTATCATAGGTGTTCCAACTAGTTTACATATTTCCAAACCAAACTTTTTCAATAGATCTTTCAAATGCTTAGTTTGAGAAATAAAGATTCCTTCTTTATCCTATGCAATTTATAATCCTAAGAAGCATTTTATCTCACCTATCATATTCATTTCAAATTCCTTCTTCATTTCTTCTAAAAACTTTTCACTTTCATCATCATCTCCTCCAAATATTATATCATTAAAAAATATTACCAAAATCACAAATCCATCATCTATTTCTTTCCATTGTAGATTATTGTTTTCCATACCTTTTCTAAGTCCATGTTTTGTCAAATTCTTTTCCAACCTCTCATACTAGGTTCTAGGTGCTTTCTTTAAGCCATACAATGTTTTCTTCAATTTCCATACCATGTCCTTGTCATTTGTTAAAGGAAAACCTTTAGGTTGTTCTCTATATACTTCTTCTTCAAGTTATCCATTCAAAAATGTTGACTTCACATCCATCTAACATACCTTGAATTTCTTATGTGTTGCATAGGCTAAGAATAACATTACTACTTTAATTTTTTCCATAGGAGCATAGGTTTTGTCATAGTCTACTCCTTTCTATAAGTAACCTTTACATACCAATCTTTCTTTTTTCCTTACAACTTCACCTTGTTCATTCACCTTTCTCCTTGAATAACCATTTTGTTCCTATCACATTCTTGTTTGGTGGTCTCAAGACCAATTCCCATTTCTCATTCTTCACTATTTGATCCAAATCTTCTCTCATAGCATTCTTCCAATAGTCATATTTACATGCCTTGTCTGTATTCTTTGGTTCTACTTGAGATATCAGACATAGTTCTTTATTGATTCTATTTCTTGTCATAACACCTTTATCTCTACTACCAATGATCTTCTTTGGTGGATGATTCTTTGTCATATTCTCACAAGAAGTAGGAGTTGTTATCTCAACCCTTATCTCTATTCTAGGTTCTGAACTTTTTTCCTATCTTTGCTCTCCTTCATTCTACAAATTATTGTTAGTGTCAAAGAATACTTCATCATTCATTTTAGTAACAAAATTCTCATCATCATAATTGTAGTCAACTATTCTTTCTTGTATCCTAAATTTCTCATCAACTCTTACACTTGCACTTTCAACAATAGTCTTAGTTCTTAGATTATAACATCTATAAGCTATGAATTTCAATGAATAACCAAGAAACATACCTTCATCACTTCTAGCATCAAATTTACTAACATCATCATCTCTTTTTATGGAACACTTACTTCCAAATATTCTAGAATACTTGACCTATGGTGAATGACCAAACCATAACTCATAGAGTGTCTTACTTATACCTTTTCTAATATGTACTCAATTCAAATTATATACTACGGTGTTAACTACTTCTCTCCAAAATGTCTTTGAGACATCATTATCAAATAACATCACTCTTGCTACTTCTTCTACTAACTTGTTCCTTCTTTCAATAATCCCATTCTATTTAAGAGTCTTAAACTCAACTCTTTCTTCTACTCTAGGATTGAATCTTTTGTCTTCAATTTGATTCCCATTCTACAAATCATTGCTAATAATAACTTTGACATTTTCATGGTTAGCCTTTGCATCAACAATACTTACCAAATCTATCTCTTCTAATACTTCCTCTTTCTTAACTAATCCAAGTTCATTATCTTTATCATCACAATCATACAACAATTTTTCCATAATTGCTTTAAATTCTTCATCTTCATTAGAAAGTGACCTCTTTCTAGTTTTCCTTAATCTCTTAGGGCATGTCTTCTTCATGTCTTCTTCATATCTCAATCTATCTGTACTTGTGCCTCTACCCAGAAGCTCCATGCTCAATTTTGTACACAATTCTAATCTCTCATCAAGAAGCTCCATCTTTTTGGTGTCAAAATTTCCTCCATCAAACTTAGGACTATCTTTTTTGAAATAACTCACCACTAATCTCCCAAAGCTATTAAGCTTATCCTTCAAGGACCTGATGCTCTGATACTAATTGTTAGAAATAATAGTCCACCAAGAAAACTAAGAGGGGGTGGTTAAATTAGTTATCCAATTAAAACATTTATCAAGCTTAATTAATATTAAACATTCAACCAAAGGAAACAAAAACCATACTAAGATGCACATACATAATTAAACCAGATTTGTTAACTAGGGAAACTCTTGATTAGAGGCAAGACCTCAGTGGGAATGATGCCCACAAATATATATATATATATATATATATATATATATATATATATATATATATATATATATATTCCTTGTTAGATGATGGACCCTATTAGGAGCCTATAAACATAGTAAGTACATAAGAGTCCCTATTAGGAGACTTTGAATCTCACTTAGGAGATTCCAAAACTATTAGGAGTTGTACCAACCCTGTTAGGAGTTGTAGAAGATAGAAGGACCCATTGTCCAAATAAGTTCTAGGGAAAAACCACTGAACTCACTGTCCAATTGATCTCTCAACTATTCCTTGTAGAATAATTGTTTATATAGTGCTTTAATCTCTTCCCTCTATCCTATCAACTAGACCAATCACTATCAAACCTTGTAGACTAGGTCATGAACCTTAAATCCAAATATCAAACCTTAAATCTCAAAATAAAACCTTGACAATGAAGTTCTCTCCAACTTAACTCTGATCTACTTATCCTCACATATCAACTTGTTTCTCTTCTATTCTGTTCTTCATACTTCATACAATCATTCATTAATAATAAAGGAAAATTTCCTTCCTCTATACTAAAACCATAAAAAAATTCCTTGAGTCAACTATTACACCTTCTCAATTAATAAGACATGAAGAAGACACCTTCTTCATGTCTTTAACATTTCTTCTTAGAATAACAACTATACTAAGAGATAACATGTTTATCAAAACATACTTCTATAAACTCTATCTTAGAATGCTCTTCACCAAAACTTGCATAAATTCTTCCAAAATTAATATCTTATGCATCCAAGGTTAGTTGCATATACTAGACACTTATTAGTATCTATCTTTAACCTCTCTAGTGAAAGTAATCAACAATCCATCTGTACCAACTTGATCTTTACCACTATTCTTCTACTAGATAGCACATAACACTATTATGTTGACATTAATGACAAACATACTCATGAATGTACCATATCATCCTCGTAATAATCTAATAATTTTTCTACAATACTCACCCATAGAAGTATCATAAGCATTCATACTTCCAACACAAAATTCTATAACAAAAATCTCTAAAGAAAAGTCCAAGTGGTCTAATGAAGTTAAGAGAATTAAATTGACAGGGGAATATGATGAACCTAGAACAATAGAGCAAGTTTAAGAACCTAAGAATGATTATTTATCTAAAGAAGTAAGACATTAATTCAAATGTACATGATATATATATGTAATAACATATGAAGAAAGATTACGTATGTAAGTCTTTTAAACCTATTACTAATTTATATTGTTATAATTATCATGGTTATGGACATAAGGCAATAGAATGTAAGAAACCTAAGTTTATTGATGATAATAAGAATAGTATAATGTTTAGGAATACTAGCCCTATAGGTAATGGAAGAAGTAGATCTTAGAGCACATCTAATGATGGAGAGAAACCTAATGGTGAGAGAAAGAAGTTTTTTTGTTACAAATGTAACAATCCTAGACACATTGCAAGAAATTGAAAAACACTTGAAAGTTAGAATGGAAGCAACCAGAAGAGTAATGCACTTTTATGTCACTTACGCGATAACTTTGGACACATAGAAAGATTTTTTAGAATGGATAGAGGAAACTTCAAAAATAACCCTAATCATAGAAGGAACAACAACAGGACTGGTAGAAGCGATGATAATGGAAATAATTATAGTCACAAAGAAGCAGTCAAAGAACATGTTGAGGAATTCAAAGAAGCATTTTTGATGGATTTTAATCCAGAGAGTTCACATATAGTATTGGAAGATAAATTATTTGATGAACATGATGGAAAGTTGAAGTCATAGATTGTTTATGGCTCAACCTATCTGAATTAACCTATTGCAAAAGCAACAAAGCATCAATGATTATTCTAGTTATGATGATGAGGAAGAAGAGAAAAAGAAGATGGAAGAACAAGAAAAGAGGGAGAAAGAAGAAAAATAAAATAAAAGAAAACAAGAAGAGGACAAGAAGATGAGAGAACAAGAAGTAAAGAAGAGAAAAAAAGAAGAGGAAAAGAAGAAGAAGAAGAAAGAAGTAAGGAAGAAGAAAGAAGATGCAAAGAAAGAGGCTGAAGAAAATAAGTGAGTAGAGGATCATAAGGTTAAGGCTACTATAATTTTAGTAGTGTTGGTAGCTAGAACATCAGCAACAACATCTATTCCATCTGATGATGAAGATTAGAAAGAATTAATGAGCACCCTTAGAAAGTTATTTGAGAAGAATAAAACTATTAAGTCTTTAGAGAAGACTCTTGTTGAAGACTTGGAATACATGTAGAAGATAGTTTCCACAACTATAGAAAATATAGACTTCCAAGCCAAGGAAAAAGATTTGGTGAAGATGTTTGATGGGGAATTCACAACCTTATCTCAAATAGCAATAACACAAGCACAAACAAATCATGAAGCAACCCTATTTAACATAGTGTGCACCAATGTGCACAATGATTTGGAGGCACTTAATGTAAACTTCAAGGAATTGAGAAAATGTATTGTTGATGGTCAAAATTTCTATGGATAGTGTTCGATGTCTTACACTTACCTATCAAATTTTGATGTAAATATCAAAGGCCATATGAGTGAGCTTTAGACACTCACTAGAAGATTACAACCTAAGATCATAATTGAAGATTTTGAGAATGACATTGAGAAGACCCAAAATGTTGTCAAAGACATTGAATATTAAAAGGAGAAGGTAATGAGAAGATTCTCTATTCTTGGAGAATATTTGGCACCTAAATTTTTAATTTTGTAGAGGCAATTGGAGGAATAACTCTCAACAAAGAAATCTTATGAAAAAATTTCCTACATTGACATTAGCATAGTTGAAGTGGCATCTTATGCACTTTGCACACTCATCAATATATTAGATACATTAAAAGGAAATTGGAAGAAATACTTTGATAGATTGAAAATTGATTTTCTAGATTGTATATCCAGAATGACGAGCTAATCAACAATAGGCAACAAGTTTTGTGATACAATTTTGGTACCTTTGTCATTGTTGTCAAAGGGGGAGTATTATGTAAAGGAAAATTTTCATGGATGTAAATGTATATGTAAGGGGGATCTTATCCATGTATAAATTTAAAGGAGTGACAAGGAATGTAATGATCCATCAAAACATGAATAAAATTGTTATGTTTTGACAACAATTTTTATGTAGTTACTTTTATTTGTTTTTGTTATGTATCACATCATTTTGGGACTTAGGAAATTTTCCAAAATCTTTCCATCAATGCCAAAGGAAGATATTTTTGGCAATATGCTTAGTTATATGTCTTGATGATTTTCATTTATGAAAACATACATTCAACATTTCATTTATGCATTTAGAGATAGTAAATTGTCTAAGTATTAAACAATTTGCAAAAACACTGAGTACAAATCTTAAAGAGTATGGATGATGCACAAAGAGTTAGATTATGCAAAATTGAGGAAAGGTTTGTGACATCATCATCATGATGTGTACTAGTGGGCATGTGTTTATGAACAATATGACACAAGTTACACTAAGATTAACAATACAAGAATTTAATAGTGTAGAATAGAGCATGATAGTTAGCAGAGTTGTATGACTTTAGGAATTATTTTGCAAATTATTTTGGTTGCTAAATAATTATGA
Source organism: Cupressus sempervirens (assembly GCA_028749045.1). NCBI lineage: Eukaryota > Viridiplantae > Streptophyta > Pinopsida > Cupressales > Cupressaceae > Cupressus > Cupressus sempervirens. The sequence goes on from CM053792.1 coordinate 241,911,801, forward strand.
ATTTATGTTGAGCCACCTATGTGGATATTATTCCATAATTTATTTTTATATTATGTCAAGCGTGTGAAGACATGAAGGCTGACAATGTAGATTTTTATGATTGTGCAAGGTATAAGTAAAGATCTTATCTTGTGTAGATAATAGGGAAGTTGCATGATTAGATGTGACATGCGCACTATTGTTAGAAAAATCTATAAGCCTTATGAGATGTGAAAAATGATGTAAGATCAGAACAAGTGTGAGTTATAGTAGCAAAGCAAGTATTGCATGTATACCTATCTTATAAAGGAATTGAATTGTATTATTGCATGTTCGGGCAATGGGATCTTCTTTCATACATTGTAATTATTCTACCTATTAGAGAAAAAGGATAATTTCATTTCATTTATTAAATTACCTATTCTCCCTTCTTAAGATTTCACTTTATGCATTTTTTAACTTTCTCTATTTAATAATTATTAAATAGCTTTTACCTTTAGGTTACCCTTTGTACCTTATTAGGTTACCCTTTTCGAGTTTTGATCACCTTTTATAAGGATTGATCTCTTTGTAATTATTATCTTTTTTTAATCTCTTCTTCATCTAAATATACAATTTGTGTGTTTTGTAGATCAAACCCTTGCCTCTTCTTTTCATTTTCCTCTCCATGATAGGTTTTCTATATGCAGGTATTCGTGGGCTTCATGGATTTGATTTTCATATTTTCTCAAATCCTACATGGTATCAAAGCCAGATCTGTTGTAGCTTGTTTGATATTTGGAGGAAAAGGGAGAACAAGGGTTTGACAGATTAGATTTGGAGTTTTTTTGGGTATTTCCTAAGAAAATGGGGGGTCACCTATTTTTGGAGTATTTTGAGGCTAAATAGACTTCACAGATGGATTTAGAGGGTGTCAAAACCCCCATTTCCATATAAAGTTTGTCTATTTTCTAAGACAATGTTGATCTGGGAGGCAAAATGTTTTTGCATGACAAATCCATATGGCCTTTGCACACAGTTTGAGATGGAATTTTTTTTTTAAATTACAAAAACAATGAAAAAATTAGCATTTTTGGGCTACCACAGTTATGCAATCACTAGCGGCTCTGTTATGCTTACCACAGTGGTCACCACAGCCTTCACCACTAGCAGCCTACTTAGTGACTCCACTAGCAATTCCGTAGTGGCTCCACCATAGTAGATCGCCCACCTCCCACCACCATGGCCTACCTCCCTCTGCCCAGGAACAATGATTTATAAAAGAATTTTTTTTTTTTTTTTTATTTAAAAAAAAAATTGTGCATTTCCAAGGGCCCTATTGGTTTTTTTCTCCATAACATGAGCATACAAACATAATTTATTGATCCAAAAAATGTGCCAAAAAGCTAGTTCTGAGATGAAGACATTGGTGTAGGTTTTTTTTGGTTTTGATGTAGTTTAATTACCTGCTTTGGTAGTTAAAGTCAAATGTTTAGTTTTTCACTCTGGAGGCCATATCTTGAGCATCCCATCTCCATTTTTCAAAAATGTTATATTTTTGGAAAGCTGGTTCTATCTACTTTTTAAAAATACTATAATTTCCTTCAAATTCTACTCCATTATCTATATATCATTTTTTTTTTTGTATTACACTATGGCGGATATTTTGGGTGTTTCAGTTCCAGGGATCATTTTCTCGGCATGGGATCTCTTCTTTTGGGTTGTACTATCTATTGTGTTGGCTCTTTGCCCTTTCTAATCATTTTTGATGTCATTTTTAAGAATTTTCAATGCCAATGCACTAAGATAAAGTGCCACTCCTTGCTTTTCGAAATCATTTTCATCATTGTGATTTATTTTACTTGCACTATATTATAAAGTGCCATGGGGGGGATAGTTATTTGCCTTTTAGTGCCTTCTTCCTTTTTCAAGTGAGTGTACCTTCCACAACATTAGCCCCATGATGTGTCAGTGACACATCCTTTATAAGTGTCTACATCTCTTCCTCACTCTTGATGTTCTTGGTTCTTTTTGTTTTGTACGAGATTTTTGGCCCACTTTCTCAATTGCATGTCACCTCACCCTTGTCTGCATTAAGGGGACGTTCTATTATTTCCAATGATTCCTTGGTTAATTTGAGTGAGCTATATATTTAGTATTTGATCCTATGTACTAGGTGATTACAGTGGTTGGATACCTATGCATTTCAGTGAGATAGAATATTTACCATATAGACACTCTTCTTTTCATTCCTACTTTGGTTGCAGCCTTCCTTGGTTCTATTTCAGAGGATGTTCTACAGATCAACAATTTCTTTTTTATAGTGTTTGAGGCTTCTTCATGCTTTAGTGGTTTCCTTCATGATCACTCTTTGTTCCTATTTTCTAGAACTTTCCTATAGTTGGAGGCTTTTGCAGTCCTTTACTAGATTTTTAGCTATCTCTTTTTGGAGTAGAGTTTTTCCCATTGGGCTTTCTCTATTTCTCCATTTCATAGAGATTTTTTTTGTGATTGGGTACCTCATTAGGCCTTGTTTCTAGGACCCAATTTTTATTTTAGCATTGTATTGTAGTTTCCTTGCTCTTTCTGCATTGTTTATAACTACATTGTTGCTCATCTTAAAGGGGGGTGTTAGAGAAAAAGGATAATTTCATTTAATTTATTAAATCACATTTTCTCCCTTTTCAAGATTTTGCTTTATGCATTTTTTAGCTCTCTATTTAATATTTATTTTATAATTATTAAATAAATTTCACCTTTAGATTACCCTTTGTAACTTGTTAGGTTACCCTTTTCGTGTTTCAATATCCTTTTATAAGGATTGATCTCTTTATAATTATTATCATTTTTTAATCTCTTCTTCATCTAAATGTACAATTTGCATGTTTTCAGATCAAATCATTTCCTCTTATTGTCTTTTTCTTCTCCATGATAGGTTTTCTATATGCAGGTATTCGTGGGCTTCATGGATTTGATTTGCATATTTTCTCAAATCCTACACTACCAACTCCTTATAGGATTGTATCAAATCCTAATAGGGTTGAGGCTTCTACAAAATCCTAGCCCTCTAACAAGGACTTAAGATACTATATGTAATTTTTAGCCTCCTAACAAGGTCAATATCCTTAACAGATCCTATTGTTTAGTGAATCATCTAGTGAGTATCATCCCCACCAAGATTTTTACCGTGTCTAGGGTTTCCCTAGTTAACAAATAATGGTGTTATGAGTTCTCTATGTGCATGGTTATATTTATTATTTAGTATTATTGGTTCACTTTCATATGCACAATTTAAAGTAATTAACAATATTTAATTGTGGGCAAAAGTTTATAGAATATTGATTCACCACCCCTCTTAGTATTATCTATTTCTAACATATTGTGTTTTGTAGTGCTACATTTAATTTCATATTTGTTAGGTCTTTTATTGCATTAAGATTAGATTTTGTTTCTACTCTTGCATTTTAAAATTCATATATATATATATATATATATATATATATATATATATATATATAATCAATAAAATACAAAAAAACCTTTCTCTCATTTCATTTATTATGAAGACTATGAAGATGCTTTGGTGTATGGTTATGTTCCTTATTAACCTTCTTTTTATTATGTTCATGATCTTTCATTTAATTCTCACTTATGGTTTTGTGAATTTAACCAATACTAGTCTTCCTACATTTAATTCTTTCATTAAGGATTCATGTGGTAGAATTATTATTTTTTTAGATTATGAAAAGGATTTGGTAGATGATACACCATATTCTAAACTTCCTAATCTAAATCTTATTATTCCTAATTCGATGCCTAATTTTCCATCTATTAATCCTTGTTATTCTTATGATGGAATTCAAGCCATAGTTTAGGATATAGATGTGGAAGACTTCTTTGATATACCTTCTCCTCTTATTCATGATGATATTAAAGGAAAGGGTTAAGACTATTCTATTGGAAATATAAGAGGGGTAACTGAGAGGGGAGGGGTGAATTAGTTACTACTAAAATAAATCCTAGATCCCTTAGATGTCAAGTAAAATTTAGACTGTTAAATATGATTACTATTGATACTCAGTAAGCATAACTTGGTAACTATAGAGTGTGCATTACTTAGCAGATCTTAAGATGTTATTAGTATTTTACTTGCAAGAATAAAAGAAATAACATGAACATATGACACCGGGATTTAACATGGAAACCCAATTTGGGAAAAACCACCAAATGCAACTAGTTACTATTTTTCACTCTTCTGAAGTGAGCCCTGTTAGGAGCCAACCCTGTTAAAGGTTAGAAAACACACTGTTAGGTGTGACCCTGTTAAAAGATGTAATCACCTTGTTAGGAGTGGCCTTGTAAGAGGTCTTGCAAAAATTCAATGGAATTGCTACCTTGTTAGAGGATTTACAAATGGCTATTAAACCAACTCTGTTAAGAGATTTTAGATCACTGCTACAATAGTTAGAGAATAAAAATGAAATGACCTAATTGTGATGCAACCAAATTGCTGATTACTGATCTCTATTATGGTTCATACTTGATCATTCCTAATTGAATAACACTTTTCTACTGCACAAGGATACATGCTTATCCTTCAAGTTTTCTTCCTCTCTTCTTATTTCTTCTAATTCCTTCAACTTGCATATCACACACTTTAAAATCACAACTTGACCTTTTACTTATACCTTTCAGATTGTCAAGTTGGCTCAAATACAAATTAGAATAACCAATATTCATTACCATAGTCAGCTAGAATCAATGGGTAAAATAATTAAGCTTTACATCCCAAAATAAGAAAATCCTTTGGTAGCCGACCCAGTTCAGTATAAATGGATTCTAACATGATTTCTTGTGTTAACAAATAGGAGCTTGGTTAAAACTGTGAACTTACAAAATCCCTATGGTAACCAAGTGAACTCAGTTAATACTAACTCTATTCAACTTTTCCTTCATTAATCAAGTGAGCTCGGTTAACACTCTTTTCTACATAACTTCCTTCAATGCCTGAGTGAGCTCAATAGATACTGCCTTCTGTATAGAGTAAACTTGGGAATGCTTAGTAGACTAGGAAAACTATCTCCACTGACCAAGTGATCTTGGCATGCACTTACTATCAACTAATATGACATTTGTGTAACATCAAAGACAACATACAATTAATCAATTATATCCAACAACTTCTTCTAAACTTATTATTCTTTATTATACAACTTTTTCTCATAACCATGATAAACAATTACCTCCTATAGAATCTTTACATGATATAATATGATAACTAAAAAAGGTTATAAAAGTTTAGGGCTTGGAGTTAGTGAGCATTGTATTATCTCATTCATATACCCTCTAAACTAGATTTTCATGGTATTGGTTGTTTGAAATCTCAAGTTAAGGAAGGTGATGTTAATCATCATCCTCCTCTTCATAAAATTATTTGTACACCTACTTTGGATAAATTTGATATTCATTAAGAGGTGGCTAAATAGGTTTATGTTGAATATATGAATTCAAAAAAAAAATCTTTAAACCTATACCAAAAGATATCTTATCAAAGTACAAATATCCTTTTCATTATTGTAATATGCACTTACTTGCCGATTGTAGACATTTTAGATTGTATGTTCATGAAGGAGTTACTTTAGGAATTATATCTCATTCTTAGGTAGTTTTACAATTCCTTAATAATTTTGATATAGGGAATTTCCCTCCTTCTGATATAATATAGGTTTCTTCTCCTCTTGTCTCTAGACAAGGGGGCAAGAGGTGTTTTTCAGTCTAGTCTCCTAGGATCCATTAAGCCTTTTTATTGGGCTTAGTTGGTATTCTTTCTTCCTATTTTTCTATGATTTTGTATTATAATTATAATTATTCACAGATTCTATTAAAGATATATTTTTTAGGACATTTTTTTTGCGAAGTTATCCCTTATCTTCCTCTCTAGGGGACAAGGTTCTTCCTTCTTTCTTTCTTTTTCTAGGGAAATACTTTCTTTAGCTTAGTGGTGTATGCACCCTAAAATGGTCACCTAGACTATGGGCCCCCATGATTCAATTTATCAATTTATCAAATTTCTTGAATCAATGGTTTGCAATATTTTATTAAATCAATTTAAATCAATTTAAATCAATTTCTTTGATCAAATTCAATTTGTTTTATTTCTAAGGTTGATCATTTTATCCTAAGTCTTATTTAATTAAAAGAACTTTCTCTCTTTTAATTAAATAAAATAAGTCTCCATTTAATTAAAAGAAAACATCTCTTATAATTAAATAGTTTATTCACATTTAATTAATTAAGAGAAAAAAACCTCTCTTTTAATTAAATAGTTCATCCACATTTAATTAATTAAGAGAAAAACCTCTCTTTTAATTTGATTAAATATTTCCTATTTAATTAAAAGAAATTGCTCCCTTTTAATTAAATAAAATATCCCACTTAAATCTCTTTTTGATGAAAAAGGAGTTAAAACAAATTAAAAATTAAATAAATCTTTTATCTACGCTTAATATAGGACTTATCTTCATCCTTTCTCCACTTTCTTCTCAACCACTCCACTTTTCTCATTGGTGGATCTTTAGTTCACATGGATCATTATTTCTCCACCATTGATTAAATCTTTTTTTCCTCTCAATCTAGATCATCCAATCTTCTTTATAAGGGAGAGCCCTCTCCTCATTTTAGACACCCATTATTATGCTATTGTTATGTTGCAGGTTTGGAGAATGATTTTTGAAGGAGTTTTGAATATTAAAGCTTTTGTGGAGAACTTTTATCTTCTTGTCTCATTCTCTCTTGCATGCATGGCTTCCATCATCATGATCCATACTTTGATTTTCATGTTAGCTTAGATCTTGCATTGATAGATTAGATCTTGCTTTCATAGATTAGATCTGCATTGTTATTTCTTTTTATAGATTAGATTTTATTTCTTGCATTGTTTTGCATTGTTATCATTTAGATTAGTTTTTCATTTCCATTTACATGCATATTAGATCATTGAATCTCCTTTTCTTAGTGTACTTGCATGGGCACAAACTAGGTTAGACTGAGGGCCTCCATTACAAACCCTTGCACCCCATGAATAGGGAGCTATGAGTCGCCATTCGAGACCTCATTTTTGAAAAATTTTGAATATAATGACTCATAGAAGTGTGCCCACATTTTAGGCATACATTTTTGGCACCGACCATGGGGCAACCCACCTTTGCTTGCTGAATTTTATGCAGATCTATTTGTAGACTAAAAATAAAAAATAAAAAATAAAAAAAATTCTAGATTTGAAAGATTTGATCATATCTTTTAAATGAGTGGGTATTTGAATCTACATTTTTTTTTAACAAAGTTCTATTATATCACAAAAGCTTTGGTCCAATTTTTACGTTTTTCTAAAATAATTTTTATTTTTTATGATTTTTCCTTGATTTTTCATAAAAAGTTATTTTCAGGAGTAAATTAGCATATTTTTCAAAAAATTTTACATTTTTTGAAATCTCTCTAAATTTTAAATAAATTTGGTTCTTTGTGTTTCAATTTTAGAGGTCATATCAGGGGTCAATAATTCGAGACTCAAAGAAACCCTATATTTGAAATATTTGATCATATTTTTTAGCTGAATGGTTATTTTGATCTAAATTTTTTTTTGTAAGCTTTTAATGCATTAGAGAAGCTTCGGTCCAATTTTTAGATTTTTTTGAAATATTTTCGATATTTTATGATTTTTCATTCATTTTTCATGAAAAATTATTTTTGGGAGTAAATTAACATATTTTTCAGAAAAATTTATAGTTTTGTAAGGATCTTAGAATTTTGAACAAATTTGGTTATTTGTGTTTTTATTTTAGAGGTCATATTAGGGGTCAATAATTTGATTAGCAAAAATTGGTCTATTTTGACAAAATGACTCCCTAGAGCACAAATTAAAAGATCTCTTCAAAATTTTTACATTTTTGGAAAGCTCTCTTATTTTTTATAGGGGTTACTATTCTATATTTTGAGTTTTGGATCTGAATTCATATCATGTAGATCCAATCTTTATGACTAAGTCAAAAATCAATTGAAAAAAATGGCATTTAATGAATAGCTTGCATTTAATTTTTACAATAAATCAATGCATGATGTGAGCTTTCATTTGGATTACTTGCTGATTATTATCACTCTTAAAAATCATATTTTTAGATCTAATTCTAGTTTTGCATGAGTTGACATATATTGCATATCTTGTGTTTGCTTGTGTTATTTGTTGCTTTGTTCGTTGTGAGCGAGCGATCAAGCGTAAACAAAATGGTACAACAAAGAAAAGACGCATTGCAAAAATTACCAAATATTTTGTTTTATCTCTAAAACCTTTAGATTTGGGATTAAAATTAAACCTCTCATGTGTTTGGCTTGAGTGTTTTACATGCTTTCATAAAACACATTTCAATTGATGCTCTTAATGGGAAATGAATGAACATAGATTTGCTTTCATACAAGTTTGTGTAAGTAAATGCTTGTGTTTAAAGCTTAAGTAATTCTTGGTTCCAATATCAAATATCTCATTAAGTGATTGAGGGCATGGATTCATTCCTTGTTTACATAGGGAGTTGAATGCACCACTTTGTGGACTCACTCTATGTTTACTTGGAAAGTTAAATATTCCATTGTTCAACCCTTTTTCATTTGTGAGTAGTATTGATTAGCAGTCTTAGATTACTTGTGATTGATCTAGATTTCTATCTTGAGTTATTGGACTCACTAATCCGTCGGCCCCTCATTTCCACCCCGTGGTTGCAAGATCAGTGCCACATTAAGGGGGAGGGGTCTATAGGAAAGAAGCGTTAATTGCTCCACTAGGCAACCCTTTTGTGCTTTTTGGAATTCACTTGTTTTCTAAGGTGTGGAATCACTTTGAGTTGGTGTGAAGAGTTAAATGTTCCACTTTTGGACTCACTTTGAGTTTGTGTGAATGGTTAAATGTTCCACTTTTGGACTCGCTTCACATTCTCTTGAAGGGTTAAATATTCCACTTTTGGACTCGCTTCACATTATCTTAAAGGGCTAAATGTTCCACTTTTGGACTCACTTTACATTTACTTGAAGAGTTAAGTGTTCCACCTTTAGTGCTTTGAATACTTTTGATAGTGAATTACTTAGTTTTTATTTCTAGGAGGCCTGCTTGGGGATTTCATCACCCCTTGGGATGACCTCAACTCTTGTGTTTCGACAGAGTATAAATATCAAGAGGTGAATCCAAAGACACCTCTCTTGGAAATTGAGTTTGATATCACTCTTGGCTAAGCCTCAAAGAAATTTATACCTTTGAGAAGTGAAGGAGGAGATTTGAGTTACCGTCTCCCCCCGCTGTGTGATTTTGAATTCTTCTCATCTATGGATTTGGGCCTCACATACCATGCGTATATCGAGGACTCTTTTTAGAAAGCCACGTATATCCTTGTAGACAACTTGATAAGGTGTTTTTGTTTTCTAAGTGCCTACTAAAACATTGTCAAGAACATACACAAGTAGAACCTTTAGGGAGTAGAAATACTAAGTCACTATACTTGTTCATGCGCAAGGTTTCTTTGCCCCTTGCTTAATGTTTGAAGACTGTTTGCTTGAAATCCTTGATTGCTATCTTGTGTGCTTGGTTCATGATAGAGAATCTATTGATACATCTAGTTAGATATTTAAAATGAACAAAATCTGAGTTCTTGAGCTGAGACTTTATGATCAAATAACTTTGTTATCCCATTATTTCTAGTCTCCCTAGGTTGATCCTATTTGGATTAGGCTACTTACCCCATTGTTAGAAGTCTTTTTGCACCTTAGGTTATTGTGCTTTGACCTCTTGAATTAGTAGTCATTGATTTCACAAGAGACCTTGTTTGGAGTTGGTGAGTTAGAAATTGTCCTTGTTGAGAAAGATATACACTTGGATCCTTTGATATTACACTTGGAGAGTCTTAGTAATCTCTTGTCCATTCACTTTCATAAAAAAAAATCAATTTTAATTATTTATAATTTGGGTAAATCATCCTCGTGGTCCATATGTGCTAGGGTATTCACCCAAAGTTGTGAGCACCTCTGTGGCAGTGTTGGTTTATGCCTACTGCAAAGTTCTATCTTATCACATCTCTTTTGGACAAGTTAGTGCTTTTACTATCCTAGTTTGGTACCAACATTTCTTAGGGTTATCCTATCAATTAGTACCTTTTCTTTCATGCTGGTTACAAAAAGATATCAAGTAGATCAAGGAAAGCAACCTCAAGTTGTCTTTAAACAATTAACCTTAGTTCAAACTCGTAGAAGACATAAGGGAAAGGAACCTGTGTCTATTCAATCACTTGAGAGTATTCCAAAAGTTTTGTGTGACCCTAGTAGTGATCTTATTGAGTTGAGTACACCCTTAGCATCACCTCATTTAGCTATGGATATGAGTTTTACAAGAGCGCCATACAAGAAGAATCAAAGTAGTGAGTATAATGTTGACCTTTTGAGTGGTGATCCCACTCATGGAAGTAGACCAACTTCACCTCTTATTGAGGATAGGTATTTGAATGCACATCAAAGGGATGAGAAAGGAAGACATTATGCCTATCAAGAAGAGGAAGCCCAACATGATGATCAAATTGGTGAGCCTTCTAGTGCTCATGTGAATGCAACATTTACTGGTAATCGGTTTAGACAATCAAGACTATGTACACCGCTCATGACACCTCTAGGTTATGCAAGTGGAAGGCTCAAAGCAATTGATCGTGAAAGAAAAGCCCTTCTAGAAGAAAAAGCTAAGAAAGAAGAACAATTTCAACACCTAGAGGAAGAAAGGCAAGTTATTATTGAGATGGAAAGAAAATCTCGTCAAGAAGAACAAGACTTTTTCAAGACTTCACAACTTGACAATCAATTCAACAATGTCCACATTGGTGGTAGAAACAACTCTCCCCCATATACCCCTCCCAAGACTCCACAAAGTGGGAGATATTCAAGAACATCTTCACAGTCTCTTGCTCCTAGAGGAAGGAAAGCTTCAAGACATGATTATTATAGGAGACCAACATCTCCTAGAGTTTCAAGAAAACCTTCACAACAAGCTCATCATGGCTCACAATATGGAGGTGGTAGCTCTAAATTTGAATATAATTCTGATGATTTCATGGCTATACCACAAGATCCACATTTTCAGCAACGTATGGAAGCATATATGGACCAAAATAGAGATGCATGCTTTCAACGTTTAATCAAAAAGGGTGCTAAGGTCCCTTAAAACTTTGATGTGGATAAAAAGATTCAAAAGCATGATCCTTCCATGAAAGAAGAAATTTATGAATTGAAGAAACAAATGAAGCAAATATCAGCACCCAAGAGTTCTTTTTCATTTGATTCAATTTGTCCAAATCCTTTTGATAAAAGTGTTGACATGAAAGATTTTCCTAGAAAAGTTGACATCCCCCAATATGATAAATATGATGGAAATGGGATCCAACTGATCATGTGCATCAGTTCTATACTATAAGTTTTTAGTTTCATCATGAGGACTCATATCTTATGAGATTATTTCCAAGGAGTCTTAAGGCTCAAGCCATGGAATGGTTTACCAATATAACTCCTCCTGTTAAGACATTCCCCTAGTTAATTCAAAGATTTGTTCAACACTTTTCATACAATCTTTCATGATCTGTCTCACTATTGGACTTATGTCACACAAAGCAAAATCAAGGAGAACCCTTTGTTACTTTCTTGCAAAGATGGAGACGACAGTGCTCTCGTTATTCTAGGACTATTCTTGAGAAAGAAAATATTGAAATCCTCATTAGTAATATGGTTCCTGAGATGAAGTATGAAGTTAAGAAGATGGTTTTTGAATCCTTTGATACCATGATTGAAGCTACATTTAGAATTGAGAATGTTTTGAGAGAGAAAAGTATTTTGACAAAAAATGGAAACAACAACAATAATGGTCATAATAACAACAACAAAAAGGATAAAGGAAAGAACATAAATTGGAATAAGAACAAACAAGTGGTCAATGATGGAGCTATGAATTCCTCAAACCTTAAAGACCAAGTTGTTCTCCATTTGGCTAGTGCTAGTCAACAAAGTAACAAACCAAGATATCAAGAAAGGTCTAAAGGAGAGAAACGTAACTTTACACAATTAGGTGAGACATATGAAGAGATATTCACAAAGCTCCTTGCACGTGATCTTGTGCACCCTTATGATGCTGCAAAGTTCTACATACCTGAAGTTAAGCTATGGTGGTGGGATGAGAAGGCTTATTGCAAGATTCATAATGGCATTGGACACAATATTGAAAAATGTGGGAGATTCAAGCATATTTTTCAAGATCTAATTGAGAATGGAAAACTTAAAATAGATGGACTAAATACCAATGCTGATCACATAGCATTCAAAGAGCCTTTTCCCAAGTATGAGAAAGGGGAAGCTTCCCAACCTAAGAATGGTAGGGCTGCAATCAATTATACTTATAAAAATGAAGAAAATGTTGTCAATATGCTTGAGGTTGTAGAAGAAAGTGTCAACATGATGGAAGATAAAGATCCCAATGGTTATAATTTAAATTTGAACTCTCCTACCTTTGGTGAAAAACCTATTTTGGTGCTAAGGGGTGCTCACTCTAGAGAGTCATCTCAAGGTCCCCTTGTCATTAGAGGACCCAATTCAAACCAATCAAGTAAACCTAAGCAAGCATCTTCCCAAAGTCTCAATGTTGTTACGCGAAGTCAAGGTCCCCTTGTTATCAAAGGACCTAGTTCAAACCAACCAAGTAAGCCAAACCAAGTGCAATATAAGAATGTTCCTTCAAAACCAGTGGTTAATACCAAGTCAAATTATAATCTTGTTGATCAATTGCAAAGAACTCCTGCTCATATTTCAATCTTTGAGCTTTTAGAGTTGTCTCTGAGACACAAGCAGGTCCTTGAGGATGCTTTGCACATGGCGAATGTCCCCAATAATTTAGACATTAATCAATTCCAGAACATGGTTAATCATATTTCAAGCCCTCATTATCTTTCATTTTCGAAGGAAGAAGATAAATCTTTGTGCCATCCACACAATATTGCCCTTCATATTAAGGTTATGATACATAGGACCTGTGTTAGGCGTGTGTTGATAGATGGGGGTGCTAGTCTTAATATTTGTTCTTTGAGTCTTTTAAAGACATTGGGTTATTCTGAACATGTTATTGATAGAAAAAGAAAGATTACTATCAAAACTTATGATGAGGTAGAGAGAAGTTCAAAGAGGTTGGCTATCCTTCTGGTTAGGATTGGCCTTGTGGAAAAAGATGTTTTATTCCAAATAGTTGATGCTGGACCCCTTGCATACAACATTCTGCTTGGTAGACCATGGATTCATGATATGCAAGCAGTACCATCTACTTATCATTAGTGTGTTAAGTTTCATTACAATGGAATAGAGATATGTATTCCTAGGGATAACACTTTGTCTATCAACTCGATTTCAGCAAGTGCTCATGTTCCCCTTAATAGACAAGTAGATGATTTTAATGTAGTTTTAGCTGATTGCAAGAACAAGTTTAAGTCCATAGACCTTGGCATGGGGGAATATAAACTTAACTCCCTCATTGCATTACCAGTTTCACCTAGGTCTTATAGTAAACCTTCACAAGAGATGAAACCTTCCTCTTCAGCTATGACATTATTTGACACATTTGTATAGTTGTCAGTACCTATTCAAGATGAGAAAGAAGATGTGGTTGTTAAAGATTGGATTTATAGAGAAGAGAAGTATATGCACAATGAAGATTTCACTCCTTCATCTAATGCTTATGGAAGAGGGTATTCTTTTGTTAAGAAAATGGGTTATCCTAGACATGGTCCTCTTAGTAATAGATTGGATGCTAGAGCTGAACCTCTTGATCATCAACTTTTTGGATGCAAGTCTAAGAAGTCAGTTGGCCTAGGGTATGTGGATCAAAGTAAGAATGTTGTTTCTATCCTTGATAAGTCAGACAGTGAAGAAGAACAAGAATACATACCTAATTCAGAAAAACAACAAGATATGAAGATTGGGTCCCTTCTAATAATCTCCTTTGGGGAGATTCATACAATCTGGTATCTCATGAGATAGTTGCCAATTTAGAACAAGAATGTGTGACTCTTAATAATATTGAAGCTTCCACATCCAGGCATCCCAAGCATTCATGGTGTAAGCATCCTAGTCAAGACTTTGAAATAGATTCTAATGAGTATGAATAGGATTCTTTCTCAGAATATTCCACAATTGATATAAATGTTGATGTTTTTCATACATATAGTTCTCAACCTAAGTTATTCAATGAATCATGTGTAGGATTAGAGGATTTGAACTTGCATGTTGCCTTAGTGGATGATTCTTCACTTGTGAGGATGAATCTTGATTTGGGTAGTTTAGGAAGTTACTTGATAGACCTTGAATCTTCAAACACTAGAGATATCATCCATATTCACAACCTCAAACCTGTCATTGATTTACCCCTTGTTCATCTTGACCTAATTGATTGGTCTCAATCCAATCAAGAACCTAAGCTCTTAACATTTCAAAATGATTATGAAATAGCCTGTTATTTGAATGTAATTGACCCTATAGTCTCTTCCACCAGTGAACCAGCTACTAGTATGATAGAGCCAGATATCAAGCACCTTAGTCGCAAAATAAAGAGAAAAGAAAAGAAAAAGAAAAGGAGTTCTAATGGAAAAAACCACTATGTGGTGGTGTCAGAACCAAAAAAAGTAAAAAGAAAGGATGTATCCAAGGGTGAAAACCTCTCTAAGGCACCTAAGGATGAGGTACTTGATTCTCTTCCTAGTTATTTTCAAGATAGATCTTCAGTACTTATTGAACCAACACAAGCAGTCAATTTGGGTATGGATGAAGCTCCACAAAGGGTACATTTGGATCAGTCCTTATTATCACAAGAAAAAGAAGCCTATACTAAGTTCTTACAAGAAAAGAAGATTAATTTTGCATGGACTTATTTATATATGCCAGGGTTGGACACTAATCTTATTATGCATCGCTTATCCATAGCTCCAGGTGTTAAACCAGTTAAGAAAAAATTGAGAAAAATGCATCCTCATATAGCTCTCTTAGTCAAGGCAGAATTAGAGAAACTCCTTGGTACAAAATTCATAAGAGCTATTGACTATGCCAAATGGATATCAAACATTGTACCGGTTTCAAAACATGACAAAACCATTCAAGTTTGCACAGATTTTAGAGATGTTAATAAAGCATGCCCAAAGGATGATTTTCCACTTCCTAATATAGACATGATAGTGGATATGACTGCGGGTTATGAGATTTATTCCTTAATGGATGGTTTTTTTGGATATAATCAAATTAAGATAGCTCCTGAAGACCAAGAAAAGACTGCATTTACTTGTGCATGGGGTACCTATTGTTGGAATGTTATGCCTTTTGGATTAAAAAATGCAGGAGCTACCAATCAACGAGCTATGACAACTATTTTTCATGATATGATGCATAAAAACATGGAAGATTATGTGGATGACACCTTGGCCAAGTCTAAGAAAAGAGATACACACTTAGATGATTTAGAAGTCATTCTAGATAGTATGGAACAATTTCAACTAAGGTTAAATCCTAAAAAGTGTGCATTTGGAGTCACCTTTGGCAAATTACTAGGATTCATTATTTCAGAAAAAGGGATAGAGGTGGACCTTTAAAAAGTTCAAGCAATTGTGGATATGCCACCTCCTAAAAACATTAGTCAAATGAGAAGTCTTCAAGGATGTCTTCAATCTATAAGGAGGTTTATTTCACAATTGGCAGATAGAGCTCAACATTTCAACAAGAACTTACATAAAGGAGTCAAATGTGTAAAGAATGATGAATGTCAACAAAGCATGGACCAGATCAAGAAATACTTGACAAGTCCTCCTATTTTAATGCCTCCTATCCCAAGAAAACCACTTATCCTATATGTTTCAGCAATAGAATCTTCCTTGGGGGCATTATTAGCTCAACTTGATGAACATGGGAAAGAAAGAGAAATATACTACATTAGTCGTACTATTGTTTCATATGAGGTTAATTACACCAGTATTGAGAAAGCTTGCCTCGCAGTTGTGTTTGCTTCCCAAAAGTTGCAACATTATATGCTTGCGCACACTATACACCTCATAGAAAAAATAGATCCACTCAAGTACTTACTATATAAGGCTATCCTCACAGGTAGACTGGCTAAATGGATGATGATTCTTTCAGAGTTTGACATAGAGTACATTGAGTGTAAAGCAATCAAAGGACAAGTTATAGCAAATCAATTGGTTGATTTCCCACTACAAGATGATGTACCTATTCAAGTTGATTTCCTAGATGAGCACCTCATGTATATGATTGAAAGAACATGGAAGATGTTCTTTGATGGGTCCTTTATGCAAAGTGGTTCAGGAGCTAGTGTGTTGTTTGTTTCTCCTCATGGGTACACAATTCCTAAATCTTACAAGCTATTATTTCCATGTAAAAACAATATTGCTGAATATGAAGCTTTAACAAATGGACTTAAAATGGCCATAGAATGGAGAATTACAAAGTTACACATCTATGGAGATTCACAACTGATAATCAACCAAGTCAATGATAATTGTCTAACAAAAAATGATAAATTGGTACCTTACAAGAAAATGGTTGATTCCTTGAGACTCTACTTCACATTCATCTCATTTCAACAAATCCCTTGAACATAAAATAAGGCAGCTAATGTTATGGCTACACTTTCTTCACTTCTTCAATTAGAGCAACATGAATCAAGATTTGAATTCCTGGTGGAAGATCTACATCACCCTATCTATGATTCCCAAGAAAGTCATGTGATATGTACCCTTGTTGGTCATGAGTCATCTCGTTATGGTGCCATTTACTCATACATTCGTCACAGCATTATACTTGAAACCTTTAACTGATCTGAACACAAAAACCTTATTCAAAATGCCTCTCATCATTCCCTTATCTCTGGTGATTTGTATAGGAAGGGTCTATATGGAACACTTCTTAGATGCTTAGAAAAGGATGAATCTAATCAAGCATTAGTTGACATCCATGAGGGTATCTGCGGGGGACATTCTAATGGTCTTTCCATGGCTCAAAGATTGCTTAGGGTAGGATATTATTAGCCCATAATGCAGATTGATGTAGTAGCTTTTGCAAAGTCATGTGAAAAATGTCAAAAACATGGTAACCTGATACATACTCCAAGTAGGGAGCTCATTCCTTCTATTTCTCATTGGCCATTTCCACGTTGGGCCTTTGATCTTGTTGGGCAAATTCATCCCAACTCATCATCTGGACACAAGTTTATTATCACTACTACTGATTATTTCACTAAATGGGTAGAAGCTGTCCCACTTTCTGTTGCCTCGGGTAAGACCGTTTCTCTATTTATTTTGAATCATAGTATCTGTAGATATGGAGTTCCTTCTAAGACTATCACTAACAATGGAGGTCAGTTTAAAAATAAGGACCTTAAGAAACTTTGTAAGAAGTTCAAGATAAAACAACATTGGTCCTCTGTTTATTTCCCACAAGGGAATGGTCAAGCAGAAGCATCAAACAAAACCATTCTTAAAATCTTGTATAGAACAGTTCATAAGAATGGTAAAGATTGGCATTTACAAATAAATCTAGCTTTGTGGGCCTATAGAACAAGTATTCACACTCCTACTGGGGCTACTCCTTTTGCTCTTACATATGGTACTAAAGCAATGTTACCTTTAGAGGTTGAGATTCCTTCACTTAGATTTTCTCTCAAAGGTCTCGTTATAGATGAAGAATACCATGCCATGAGACTTCAAGAGTTAGAACTTCTAGATGAGAAATGACAAGCATCATTTGACCATATGAGGGTCTATCAAAAGCATATGTCAAAAGCATTTAACAAAAAGGTTCACCCTAGAGAGTTCCAAGTGGGAGATCTTGTCCTATGTGTGAATCATAAGAATCAACAAAATAGAGATCAAAAGGGTAAGTTTAAACTTAATTGGCTTGGACCTTACATTATCACAATAGCTTTTGGTTCTAGTGCTTATTTACTATCTACAGCAAAGGGAGAGCAGCTCCCTAATCCTATAAATGTCCTGCAATTGAAGAAGTTCTATCCATAATGCCCATTCTGTCTAGAGGCATCTTTGTATATATTTATTGATCCTAAATTTTTTTTTTTTTAAATTGATATATTAGAAAAATCCAAAAAAATGATATATTATAAAAAAGTCTAAAAATTGAAAAATGTCTTGAAAAAAATGATCTTCTTAGTGACAACCTAGCAATAGGCACTTTGATGTATCTCCAAAAAAATTATATATTCCAAAAAAGAAAAAAGAAAAAAAAAAGAAAAAAGTGCCTTGGTAAAAACCTGGAAACAGGCGCCTTGGTAGCAAAAATACAAAAAATTTATAAAAAGTCCTGAACAAAAAAATAAATAAAACCCAAGTGGTGAAAACCTGGAAACGAGTGCTACTTGATGCCTTTGCACCCCTATTTCTTAGTGCATGTCCTCGACACTTAGCCTTTCTCCATCATGCCTTGTCCTTTTTGCTTTGGTTTGGAATTGGTCTTTTTCTAAGGGGCATAACTATGTTAGCTTTGGTCTCTTGGATGTGTTAGTCTTTAGGACACCTTGCAAAAGATGTTTTTCAACACCACCCCAATTGTATTTTTCAATACAACCTTTGACATCAACTATTTTTCAACACTTATTGGTTTGGTCTTACCTAGTATCATCATGTGATCTTCCCTTCTTGCAAGCATTTGATCCTTATCCTCCAAACTCAGTATTAGTTAACACACTTAAATTTTAAATGCAACACTTAATGCTTGACTTATGTCATGATTTTTTCTTTGTGTGCTGACTATTATTGATTTTTGTTGAGTGTCCTTGTCTGATAAGTCTCTCCATGATGCATCGCTAGAGGACTTGGGGCATGGGACATGTTTTTATTTATTTTTTGCTTGTGGGTGTGGTCTTGAAACTCTAGAGTGTCTCTTGTTGTCCCCTTGAAACACTTAGGAGATTTAAGGCATCATCCTTGATTGGTTTGTACAACCATTCTTATGGTCATCTTGGCATCTATGCCTTGATGCGAGCATGGTTTTGCTACATTAAATTGGGTAAGCTAACATTGAAGTCATCTTGACCTTTATGTCTTTGATGCTTATGTTAGAATCTTTCCACATTCCAATCCGATATAAATTACATTCATATCTTCATAGTTGCACTTGTGACTAGTGATGATTGTGTGATTTTTGATGTCCGTTAATAATAGCCCAATGATGAAAATAATTTCTTTTACATTCTTTAATGAATGATGAACACAAAAAATCCTATGTTACAGTTGCTCTTTTGCAAGTACACCTTTGCATTTTCATGTAGCTTGCATTATTAGACTTCATGTTAGTTTGTATTTTTAGGCTGCATTATGAGTTTTAGAGGGTTCTCCCTTCATCTTTATTGTGGACTTTTAGTCAACTATGGTCATGTTTTGATCCTCATTTCCTTATCTTCTTTCGTGATCTCAATCAAAATTTCTATCTTAAATAGTTGATTGATTTTGGGGCATTTTCTTTTCTTCTTTCCATATCTTCCAAACCTCTATCTTGCATTTTTTTTCCCTACTTTTTTTCTTCTAAATCACCTTTGGGTCATAATATTTCATGCTTGATGATCTACCTTGGTTCTATGATTCTTATATCTTTCATCTTACATCAAGAACCTTATCTTTTGTTTGATTTGATCAAAATTAGCAATTTTCTATTTCTCCTCTATCTCATTTCAATTTCGATCATGAGGGGGTAGTAATTATCAAATTCAATCTTTGATTCATCAAATTCAATCTTTGATTCAGTTTTATCAATTTTATCCCTAACTTTTTCAAGTCAAAATTTATTTGTATTCTTTGTCCTGTTGTGTTTCCAATTCAACCACACATCTAGGTTGTTTTGTGATCCCAAATCGGCCTCACACTTCAATTTCTTTCTTTGACTACATATGTTTCCAAATTGATCACACATTAGTCAAAGAGGGGCAAATGCATGCACCCTAAAATGGTCACCTAGACTATGGGTCCCCATTATTCAATTTATCAATTTATCAAATTTCTTGAATCAATGGTTTGCAATATTTTATTAAATCAATTTAAATCAATTTCCTTGATCAAATTCAATTTTTTTTATTTCCAAGGTTGATCATTTTATCCTAAGTCTTATTTAATTAAAAGAACTTGCTCTCTTTTAATTAAATAAAATAAGTCCCCATTTAATTAAAAGAAAACCTCTCTTTTAATTTAATTAAATATTTCCTATTTAATTAAAAAAAACTTACTCTCTTTTAATTAAATAAAATAATTCCCTATTTAATTAAAAGAAAACCTCTCTTTTAATTAAATAGTTCATCCACATTTAATTAATTAAGAGAAAAACCTCTCTTTTAATTTGATTAAATATTTCCTATTTAATTAAAAGAACTTGCTCCCTTTTAATTAAATAAAATATCCCACTTATCTCTTTTTGATGAAAAAGGAGTTAAAACAAATTAAAAATTAAATAAATCTTTTATCTACACTTAATATGAGACTTATCTTCATCTTTTCTCCACTTTCTTCTCAACCACTCCACTTTTCTCATTGGGGGATCTTTAGTTCACATGGATCATTATTTCTCCACCATTGATTAAATATTTTTTTCCTCTCAATCTAGATCATCCAATCTTCTTTATAAGGGAGAGCCCTCTCCTCATTTTAGACACCCATTATTATGCTATCATTATGTTGTAGGTTTGGAGAATGATTTTTGAAGGAGTTTTGAATATTAAAGATTTTGTGGAGAACTTCTATCTTCTTGTCTCATTCTCTCTTGCATGCATGGCTTCCATCATCATGATCCATACTTTGATTTTCATGTTAGCTTAGATCTTGCATTGATAGATTAGATCTTGCTTTCATAGATTAGATCTGCATTGTTATTTCTTCTCATAGATTAGATTTCATTTCTTGCATTGTTTTGCATTGTTATCATTTAGATTAGTTTTTCATTTCCATTTGAATGCATATTAGATCATTGAATCTCTTATTTTGTGGTGTACTTGCATGGGCACAAACTAGGTCAGACTGAGGGCCTCCATTACAAACCCCTGCACCCCATGAATAGGGAGCTATGAGTCACCATTCGAGACCTCATTTTTGATAAATCTTGAATATAATGACTCATAGAAGTGTGCCCACATTTTAGAGCCCTCTCCTCATTTTAGACACCCATTATTATGCTATTGTTATGTTGTAGGTTTGGAGAATGATTTTTGAAGGAGTTTTGAATATTAAAGCTTTTGTGGAGAACTTCTATCTTCTTGTCTCATTCTCTCTTTCATGCATGGCTTCCATCATCATGATCCATACTTTGATTTTCATGTTAGCTTAGATCGTGCATTGATAGATTAGATCTTGCTTTCATAGATTAGATCTACATTGTTATTTCTTTTCATAGATTAGATTTCATTTCTTGCATTTTTTTGCATTGTTATCATTTAGATTAGTTTTTCATTTTCATTTGCATGCATATTAGATCATTTAATCTCTTGTTTTGTGGTGTACTTGCATGGGCACAAACTAGGTCAGACTGAGGGCCTCCATTACAAACCCCTACACCCCATGAATAGGGAGCTCTGAGTCGCCATTCGAGACCTCATTTTTGAGAAATCTTGAATATAATGAATCATAGAAGTGTGCCCACATTTTAGGCATACAAGTGGTACTTATCTATATAAAAATATTATTTCTTCATACAAACTAATGTTTTGATTATGGATAATCTTTTTATATGAGAGGTTGTTGTCCTAGGTCAATACCTCTTATCTATGTTGCAATATATGTTCTTTAAACTCTTACCCCTACGTTGGTGTTAGAATTGTTTTTCTCATTCCAAAGATTCATTTTCCTCTTCTTCATAGGAGGCTTGGTGATTGAATCTTTGTTCTTGCTTGGTTTATCTTTGAAAGATGATATTTTATCCAAAACAACTCATATATGTTGGAGGTCTTTTTGATAATATCTCTTTCTTTGAGGATCCTTTTTACATAAGTGACATATCCTTTTCATGATTATCTATACTCTTGGATGTAGGGGTCAATATCCCTCATTAAGAATATGGTATATGATGTAGGAGCATCCAGAGGTATAAGGGCAATCCTATGTCACCCAAAAAAATGTACTTAGACTTAGTTTGTGTTTCATGTGTTTTCATTTTTGGATACCCATTTGGGTCAAATAAAGGTTTCGACTCTCATAGTTCCACTATTAGTGTTCTAGGTTAGAGTTTAATCACCTTGGGATATGTGTAAATGCTAAAAAAATAGGAGTATGTAATTGAGCCATCATTTTGGTGAACTAGAAGGTGTAAATTGGTTAGATGATTATCATTGTAATTTAGAGCATTCCAGAAAAAGAATCAAGTCAAAAGGCCCCACAGTTTCAAAGTTATTGCTATTTTTTAGTTTTTGGAGACATCCTAAGAATGCTTCAAAGTTAGGTTAGGGACATTAAATGACCTCAAATAGGGCCAAAAAATGGGGGATGAGAAAAGCTGGTCCATAGGGCTATAAAGTGCTTCAAGAGCTTTTCGAAAATGTAAATAATTCGTCAATCGAAGCTACGGTTCAAAAGTTATGCCTCCCGAAAGTTTGGTTACCATTTCTAGATTCTTCTAGATTTGCACCGACTTCTAACGCAGCTTCTGGAGCCTTCTACTTGGTCAATGGATGCCAACTAGAACTTTCTAGAATGTATTCCTAATCCTTAACCCTCCAGTGTCTATTTAAGAACATTTCTAGCATTGTAAAAGGCAGTTCAGAGTGGAGTTTGAGAGAAGGTATTGGGAGAAGAATTTATCTCTAGATTTATGTTATTGAAAGCCCTTAGGGCATGTTTTGAAGTCTATTTTCTCTGTACTAAATGTATTAGCATATTTACATAGTGAATAAAATTTTCCCTTTCTTGTTGTGTCCATTTTGTGCTTGGGTTGTGTCCCCATCAAGTGGTATTAGAGCGTACCTTTGTCAGTGGTAGCAGAGCATACCTCAATCTGTGGTATCAGAGCTAGTTTTCCTGAGTGCATAGACAAAGCACTGATTGTGAGGCAGTTTGCACTAGGACTGTTTGGTTGTGGGTTTCAGTTAAGAAGATCCCTCCATGAAAAGAGCATGGTGGAAGGGTCGGAGCTATTAATCCTAAGGAGGTTAGAGCCCTTCAAAGGCAGGTACAAGCGTTGCAAGAGGAGCTCCGTAGAGGAACAAATGTTGTTGTAGGCAATGAAAGTAAGGATGACAATGAAGAAGAAGAAATTGGACTAGAAAGGGAATTTGATGGAGAAGTTTTGAATTAGGTAGAGGAAAGGCTTTTTAGGGCCATTACTAAGTTGGGGAAAACACCTACAATTGATGTGGGTGTATTTTTAGGAAATCTAAAGTTAGATGAGTTGATCGATTGGATCAATGAAATGGAAGAGTACTTTGAGTATGAGGATATCAAGGATTTAGATAGGGTTAAGTTTGCAAAGGCCAAACTGAAAGGCCATGCCAAAATCTAGTGGCAAGAGGTTCAATTAAAAGAAATAGAAGAGGAAAGGAGAAGATCACAAGGTGGGATCGTATGGTGGACAAATTGAAGAAGCAATTCATTCTTGTTGATTATGAGCTTGATTTGTTTAAGAAGATGCATGGGTTAAAGCAAGTAGAAAAATCAGTCCAAGAATATACAAAGGAGTTTCACCAACTTCTGATTAGAGTCGAGCATGCAGAAGCAAATAAGGAGAAGGTTGCTCATTATATTAGTGGGTTGCGACCTAGCATCCAAGAAGAATTAAGTTTGGTAAGAATGACCAGCATTGAGAAGGCATACCAGTTTTCCCTATGAGTTGAAGAAAAGATAAATAAAAGGTTTGAAGGGAGACAAAGAGGGCGTGGTCAAGGAGGAAGGGGTAGTGGTAGGTCATCTAGAAGCTGAAATGAAACCCAAAAGAAAAATGAAGATGTGGGTACTAGCAGGAACTGAAGGAACAAGGGCTTCAACAACTCCCAAGATCAAGACTTTGGAAATTAGAGAGGAAGAGGTAGAGGACATGGACAAGGAAGAGGAGGTTTCTATGGTACCTATTTCCATTTCAATGAAGAAGGTCATCGTGCCTTTGAATACCCTCAACAACAAGGAAGGACAGATAGGAGAGCTGAGGGTCAAGCTAGGGTTGCTCATGTGGATGAGGATGCACAATCATCACATTCAGAGGATGCAAAAAGAGGAGAGAATTTAGTGAATGAAAGGGTCCTACTAAGTGGTGAGATTAAACTAGGACAAAGCAGGAGTTTATTCTGTACCAGGTGCAAGTGTGAGGATAAATGTTGTGATGTGATTATTGATGGTGGTAGCACTGATAACTTAGTATTAGAGGAGATGGTCTCTAAGTTGAAGCTCAAGAGGGAGAAATACCCCCAGCCCTATCGGATTGCTTGGGTGAAAGATGATCATAAGGTCTTGGTAAGTGAACAATGTTTAGTGAAATTCAAAATTGGGAGTTACCATGATGAAGTTCTCTGTGATGTTATTCCAATCAATGTTTGCCATCTATTGTTGGGAAGACTATGGTAGTTTGATAGGCATGTAGTATATGATGGTCATGCAAACACATACTCTCTAACAAAGGATGGAGTTTGCCACAAACTGAAGCCCATGAAAAAGAAAGGCAAAAAGGTATGTAGCAGTGCTAGGATTTGTCTTGTTGATGGAAGGAAGTTTTTAGATGGCATGAAACATCAGTGTATGTGCTATGCTTTGATCCCTAAGAAAGATAAAGAAGGTAGTAGTGAAATACCACTTCAAGTTTTAGATTTACTAGGTGAGTTTGGAGATATCATCTCTGATAATTTTCCAAAAGGATTGCCACTAGTAAGGAAAATCAATCATCAGATAGATTTAATTCTAGGAGCTAGTTTGCCTAACAAGGCTGCTCACAGGATGACTCCTACTGAAACTGAGGAGCTAAATAGACAGGTTCAGGAGCTATTGAGGAAGGACTTGATTTGGGAGAGCATGAGTCCATGTGCAATACCTACAGTACTAGCACCAAAGAAGGATGGAGAGTGGAGGATGTGTACAGACTCTCGAGCTATAAATAGGATAACCATCAAGAATTGGTTTCCTTTGCCAATAATGGATGATCTTATGGACTGGTTGAGTGGAGCTCAGTACTTCACAAAGATAGATCTCAAGAGTGGCTATCATTAGTTATAGACACAAGAAGGAGATGAGTGGAAAATAGCCTTCAAGACCAAGGAGGGTCTTTATGAGTGGTTAGTCATGCCCTTTGGATTGACAAATGCCCCAAGCACCTTCATGCAGCTTATGAATGAGGTACTTAAGAAATTCTTGGGAAAATTTGTTATTGTCTATTTGGATGATATTTTAATTTTCAGCAAGACTTTGGAAGAACATTTATTGCATATTCATAGTTTCCTTGAAAGGTTAAGGGAAGAGAAACTATTAATTAATCTAAAGAAGTGTATCTTTGCAAAAAGGGAGTTAGTCTACTTGGGGTTTGTTATATCGCCTGAAGGTCTCAAAATGGATCTAGAGAAGGTAAAAGCCATCTTGGAATGGCCTAATCCAAGGTCTGCTACTGAAGTGAGATTATTTCATGGTTTGGTTAGTTTTTATAGGAAATTTATAAAGAATTTTAGTGGCATATGCGCACCCTTGACTGACACAATAAGAGGGGATAGAAAAGAGTTCAAATGGATAGTGGCAGCTATGAGAAGTTTTGAATTACTAAAAAAGAAGGTGACAGAACAACCTGTGTTGGTACTTCTAGGTTTTAGAAAGGTGTTCTAGGTGGATTGTGATGCTAGTGGCAGTGCTATTGGGGCTGTATTAAGCCAAAAAGGTAAGCCTATTGCATATTTTAGTGAAAAATTGAATGATACGAAAAAGAAGTATTTTGTTTATGATCAAGAGTTCTATGCAATAGTTCAAGCCTCAAAGAAATGGAGGCATTATTTGTTGCCAAAGGAATTTGTTTTATATAATGATCACCAGGCATTATAGTATCTAAATAGCCAAGGTAAATTGAATTAGAGACATATGAAGTGGGTAGAGTTCTTGCAGAGTTATACATTTGTGTTGAAGCATAGAAGTGGAAAATCTAATAGGGTTGCAGATACATTAAGTAGGAGATAGTTGTTGCTAACAGTAATGCAGGTTGAAGTAGTTAGGTTTGATGAACTCAAGAATCTGTACCCTAAGGATCCTAATTTTGCTGAAGTGTGGAAAGCTTGTAAAGAGCCTATTGCTATAGACAGAACTAAGTGGTTAGACTAACTGATTCAAGATGGTATGTTGTTCAAGGACAGTCAATTATGCATTCCAAGGAGTTCCATGAGGGAAAATCTAATTGAGGAGAAACATAGTGGAGGGATGGCAGGACATTTTGGTCGTGATAAGACCATTGCCATTCTTAGAGAACATTATTTTTGGCTTCAGATTTCATAGGATGTGAAGAAGTTTGTACAGAATTGTCAGATTTGTCAAGTTGCCAAGGGATTTAGTCACAATACTGGACTATATTAGTCATTGCCTATTCCATCAAAGCCATGGGAAGACATAAGTATGGATTTTGTTCATGGATTGTTGAGGACACAAAGGGGTAATGACTCAGTATTTGTGGTGGTTGATAGGTTCTCCAAAATGGCACATTTCATTCCATGCCACAAAACTCATGATGTTGTCCATATTGCAGAATTGTTTTTCAGAGAAGTGGTAAGACTACATGGTCTCCCAAGGAGTATAGTTTCTGATAGAGACACTAAATTTGTTGGGTATTTCTAGAGAACATTGTGGAAAAAGTTGAGAACAGACTTGAAATTTAGTTCCACACATCACCCACAGATTAACGGCCAAACAAAAGTGGCAAACAGAAGTCTAGGCAATTTTCTAAGATGTTTAGTTGGGGATAAGCCTAAGGGATGGGATTTGATTCTACCACAAGCGGAATTTTCTTACAATAACTCTGTAAATAGGAGTACTGGAAAATCACCATTCCAAATTGTATATGAAAGTAGCCTAAGGATTGCATCAGGATTGAGGAAGATAGAGTAAGGGGAGAGGACAAGTGTTGAAGCTAAAGAATTTGCTGAACATATCAAGTGTCTACATGGGGAGGTCCAGGCACACATTACCAAGATGAATCAAGAGTATAAAGCTAGGGCTGATCAAAGGAGAAGACATAAGGAATTCCAAGTAGGGAATCTAGTCATGGTACAATTAAGAAAAGAAAGATTTCCAATCGGTACTTAGAACAAGTTGAAAATGAAGAAATTTGGCCCCTACAAAATTCTGAAGAAACATGACTTAGGAAATGCATATGAGGTGGAGTTTCCAGATGGTATTTACATTTCTCCTATTTTCAACATTACAGACTTGACAGAGTATCATGATGATGGTGCAGATGAGGAGCCGATGTTAGAGCCATGTTCAATTCCTTCTTCTAAGAAGGAGGAGATAGAAGACATTCTAGATCATCATGTGGGCAAGAGTACCAGAAATAGGTAGTATGAAGAGTATCTGGTCAAGTGGAAAGGATAGTCAACAGAGGACTCAACTTGGATTTCAACAGCTGAGGTTTCCCATTTGGGTTTTCCTCTACCATTCATAAAGTGACAAGGTCACTTTTCAATCTACCCTGGGTGTCTGATGCAAGAGCATCCAGAGGTATAAAGACAATCCTATGTCACCCAAAAAAATGTACTTAGACTTAGTTTCTATTTCATGTGTTTTCCATTTCTAGATACACATTTGGGTCAAATAAAGGTTCCAACTCTCATAGTTCCACTATTAGTGTTTTGGGTTAGAGTTTAATCACCTTGGGATATGTGTAAATGCCAAAAAAATAGGAGTATGTAATTGAGCCATAATTTTGGTGAACTAGAAGGTATAAATTGGTTGGATGATTTTCATTGTAATTTAGAGCATTCCAGAAAAAGAATCAGGTCAAAAGGCCCCATGGTTTGAAAGTTATTGTAGTTTTTCAGTTTCTGGAGACATCCTAAGAATGCTTCAAAGTCAAGTTAGGGGCATTAAATGACCTCAAAAAGGGCTAAAAATTGGGAGATGATAAAAGCTGGTCCATAGGGCTATAGAGCACTTTGAGAGCTTTCCAAAAATGTAAATGGTTTGTGAATCGGAGCTACGGTTCAAAAGTTATGCCTCTCAAAAGTTCAATTACCATTTTTGGATTCTTCTAGATTTGCGCCAACTTCTAATGCAGCTTCTAGAGCCTTCTACTTGGTCGGTGGATGCCAACTAGCACTTTCTAGAATGTATTCCTAATCCTTAACCCTCTAGTGTCTATTTTAGAACATTTCTGGCATTGTAAAGGGCAATTTAGAGTTGAGTTTGAGAGAAGGTACTGGGAGAAGAATTTATCTCCAGATTTATGCTATTGAAAGCCCTTAGGGCATGTTTTGAATTCTATTTTCTCTGTATTGAATGTATTAGCATATTTACATAGTGAATAAAATTTTTCCTTTCTTGTTGTGTCCATTTTGTGCTTGGGTTGTGTCCCCATCAAGTGGCATCAAAGCATACCTTTGTCAGTGGTAGCGGAGTGTACCTCCATCAGTATAAATTATTGTTAAATAGGATATCTTCTTTCTTTGTAAACTAGGTATTCTCTTCCTCTTATTTATCATGTCTAGTGGATAACTATGATAAGGAGGGGGTATATATAGGGTCTCCCTTGTATTATAATTTTTTTATTTATATGATAAATCTTGGAAGGTAACACGCATAAGTCGCTAAATCCTAAAGAGACACACATTTTCCAATGTTTTATATGCTAAATTCTCTGAAGGAAATAAGCATAAGTTCCCAAATCTTGAAGGGACATGCATTGCTAAATCCTCTAAATTTAATGGACACAAGTTGATAAATCTTGAAGAGATGCACATTTTTCAATTTTTCAATATGCTAAATCTTCTCAAGGCAACACACATAAGTTGCTAAATCCTATGGAGACATGCATTTCATATTCATAGTGCTACAAGAAGGTGGATCTATGGATATTCTAGAAGTTGTCAGAAGATAGAATTATAATTGCAAGCATAGTTTATGGGTGAACTATTAGGTTTGGCTACCTATTTGGCTCTCCCTCTCTTTTTGTTATTCATGGTAAGATGGGAATCTTAATGGGTGAGGTAATCACTTCTTCTTTTCTTTCAGTTTTTCTTTTATGTTAGTAGGACTAGATCATGAATATATGTTATTTATAGTGTTTCCCTTATCTTTCTTATGTAAACACTTATATTTTTATGATAGGTTTCCAAATATGATATTAATATGAGAAATATTTCTTAGCAAGGTTTCTTGTGCTAGTTGATTTGGGTTTGTTCAGTACTAACCCTTTTCTTTTATGTTGTTTTTTTTTGTTTGTTTTCACACCCTCAGACATGCATGTTGAGTTAGAATCCTTAGCCTAAGGGCTTGTGTCCTTAGATAAGTGTTATTTTATCTCATTATGAATCCACTTGGATCTCTTCTTTCCTCTCTTGTACCAAGAATTTGCATTGAGTTCATACTTTTGCTAAAGTGGGGCCTAAATGTGCCATCTTAAAATGGAAGCACTTCCATGTTAAGAGTGTTTATCCCTCTGAGTAAGTGGTCTAGGGTAATGTCAAGTGCCTTGAATGGATTTTTGAATGGATTTGGTTGTTTTCCCCTTGTTTTGCTTCTATATATATATATATATATATATATATATATATATATATTTCTAGCCTATTTCTAACAACTTTATGTATGAAATTGAGGACTTTGAATTTTTGGGTCAAGGAAGACCTTGACCTTGACCTAGGGCAAGGTCAACCTTGTCCCTAGCCCTAGCTCCCATTTCCAATTTCCAAGAGTTTTGGGATATTAGGCTTTAGAAAGTTTCATTTTCCTACTTTCAGGTTAGTTGTTTTGGCTTTTAGAATGATAGACTCTTAAATTTCCTTTAGTCTAGGTCCATTTTAATTGGGATTTAATTCTCCCATGTCATCCTTCTCTAGGAGTGTGTGCCCTATATATCTATATAAGGGAGCCTCCTTCCCTTATTTTGGACATCTAAGATCCATCACACATAAATGATTATCTACTTACTATGAGCAATTAGCTACTTTACATAAGAAGATATTATCAAGCATTTTATCATTTGAGCGTTCAAGCTTTCCTTTGAAGATCAAGGATTCAATCATTCAAGCCTTTCAAGAGATTTGGTTCAAGCATTCAAGATTCATCATTCAAACCCTAGATCTACACCCATCATGGTGGTGTGATCTTTCTTCAAGATACTTTGTTTATCTTAAAGATCTATTCATTCTCCTATCAAGGTGGATGTTGAGCATATAATCATGGAGGTTTTTATTTACATTTATTAATGTTATGTTCAAGCTTTCATATCAATATACTTGTTTACACTTCAAATACAATTTCATATCTATTGAATATCATAGCTTCATTGTTGGATTTACTTCTAATACTTGCTAGCACTCCTTATTTCAATGCCATTATTAAGGTTGATTCTAAACCAGGGTTAAACCAAGGCAAACCCGTCATCCAAAAAAAAAAACCATTTTTCTTTTAGATATAGTAATGGAATAGAGAATTAAAATGTAGATTTGGATACCCCTTTTGTCAAACTTTAAGGATCTGCGAAAGAAAATTCATCAAAGCTATGCAGGTTAGGGTCAACTTTTTGGGGTACAATTGTGCCCCTTTGTTTGGGTCAAGGTTGACCTCCCTTCAAAAAGACAAAAATATTTCTAATTTTTCTCCCTCTTGACATTTCCAGTCCAAAATAGGTTACAAAGATCTCCAAAACTATACACACACATTAGAAATCAACATTTTCTAGACTTATCCTACTTCAAGGTTAGTATCTGTCTTTTATCTATTCAATATTTAAGTAAATTAATCTATAGGATCTATTCTTTTCTTCATATTATATGTTGCTTGATCCATTTGTGCATTGATCACTTCCTTGTGGTTGATCAATTTGGATCATTCCTATTGAGAATTTGGGTTGAGGATTGGTCTCATTTTCTTCATATTCAAAAAAAACTTACTCTGCCTTTGTTGTTGATTGAGAAATACAATTTTTCTTCTTGCTAGTGCAAGATACTAATCTCTTTCCAAGAAAGAATGCTTCTCTATTGGTGCTTTTTCTGTTATGAATCTTTCTTGCTCAATCTACATTAGTAAAGGTTCTTAACTCAATATTTCCTCCTTTTTCATACCATAAACCATATTCTTTAGTTCCTTTTAGGTACCTCAAAATCCTTTTTACTACCATCATGTGATTTTCTTTAGGATTTATAGAGAATCTTGTAGCTATGCCAATTGACAATGCAATATCAAGTATGGAGTGTATCCCATATTGATGTTTCCCAATCATTGATCTATAGGTAGTCTAATTTACCACTTTTGAATCATCATTCTTTGAAATTTTATGTCAAGTAGATGTAGGTGTCCGAACTAGTTTGGAATCTTCCATTCTAAATTCTTTTAATGTTTCCATGATGTACTTTGATTCAGTGATGTATATGCCATCCTTCATTTCATGAACTTGTAGGCCAACAAAGAATTTTATCTGTCTAAACATAGACATTTCAAATTATTTCTTCATTTCTTCAGTAAATGACTTGCATAACATCTCATGTCCTCTAAATATGATATCATCCACAAATATTTCTACTAGCAATATCTTGTCCTATGGCCCTTCTTTTATATAAAAATCACTATTATCATTTATCTTTTCAAAATTGATTCTTACCAAATCTAACCATTTAGCCTTTCATACCATGCTCTAGGAGCTTGCTTCAGTCTATATAGAGATTTGTGAAGTTTATATACCATAATTCTTTTTTTTTGGGTCAATGAAACCTCTAGGTTGTTCAACATAGGCTTCTTCTTCTAGGATTCCTTATAAGAAAACTGATTTTACATCCATCTGATATACTTTGAATCCTTTTTGTACAAATTATGGTAGTAGTATTCATACTCCTTCAATTCTTTCATCAAGGGAAACCATTTCTCCATAGTCTATACATTATTCTTGTGAATATCCTTTGTATACTAGAATTTCCATATTCCTTGTTACTTCTCCTTTCCCATTTAACTTATATCTAAATATCCATTTTATGCCAATCAAATTCTTATCCTTGGGTATAGGTATAAGAGACCAATTATTGTTCTTTTCTATTTTCTCAATTTCTTCATTCATTTCCTCTATCCAACCTTCACTTTCTAAAGCATCTCTTACAGATCTAGGTTCAAATTCACTAAGAAAACATGTACCTTTTAGTGTTTCCTAGTAAATATGTCATCTGTCTCTCCTCCAATTATTTATTTAGGTGCATGATATCTTTTGACATATTTTAGAAGTCTTGGTTCTTTCTCTCTTATTTCTGAATTTGGTTCACTTGGTTCTTCATGATCTTCTACCCTTTTCTTGGGCTCCTCTAGCTGATCTAACTATAACTTAGGTACCTCTATGTATGACTTGGGTGCCTTTTGTCTATGACATAGGCTCCTCTGTCTAAACTAGTTGCAATTCAGGTTTCATTGTGTATTGCTTAGTTTCAACTATTTGTGGCTTGGGTAAAATCTTAAGGTTCCTTCTCATAGTAGACAAATGTTTTGTAGTCTTTTGATTCCCTACTTCTCATTTCTTCACTTCTTTTAGCAAAATCATTGACTAGTCAATATAATACCTTAGTAATATTTATTGAACATCTTTTAAGAATAATTCTATGGTTACACAACATCAGATGTATTACTTAAAATAGAATACTAAACTCATTTGATTTATCAATTCAGAAGCATAAAATTGAAATGGTGACTACAAAGTATATTCTCTAGTTCATCTTTAAAGTCATTACAACTAAAGCAAAGATGATTCTAAAGGAAATATATGCTTAGAAATGAAATGAAAACTAAACTTAAAATCTAAGATAGTGCTACGAATGGTAAACCCAGTTGCACACCTATGCTATAGGGAAAAACCAATGGTTCTATTACCACATGCCTACAAGAGCAACAGAGTATAATTACTTCAATAAAGCTTAAGTCTAATTCCTACTTAATCACAAGCTTAGTTCACCTTCTATGTGGGCCCCCATGGAAGAGTGACTAAATTGGAAACTCAAAGACTAAGATCTAAAAATATCATTCTTTCATTCATGAAAACATAAGTACAAGATGAAGAGAACGAAGTTGTATTTACTACTTATTGGATTAGAAATTGTATTTCCTAAACATTTTTCATGTGGAATCATGAACTTAATCTTATTTATATACAACTAGAAAAAAAAACTACCTAGAACTAATATCCTCCCATTCATGAATGTGACAACTTTTAGTTAAAAGAGAAACAACAACATTTAATGTAGGATTAAACCACATTCAAATACATAGGAACATAGGAATGAATGACCACTGAATTTCCTTCAAAACAACTATTGAATGAATTGACTCAGTCTACAACAAAAACTACCATTGATTGGAAATGACAAAGCCATTGTGAATCCTTAAAGCAGTCCATTGTCTCGATGTGATGTAGGAGCATCTTGGGTGTAAGAGCAATCTTGCATCACCCAATTTTTTTTATTTTTTTAAATTTTTTTCTATTTTAATAAGAACTAATAGATAGGGGGTTGTTATTTCTAGGAAATTTCTATTTTTAGTTATTAGCTTCCCATAAAAATCTCATTGCTCTAGCTTAAGTATTGAAGAATTTATTAAGGATTCTTGGTGGAAAACTTAGGAGAAAAATCTTGATACTCACTATTGGAGGCCTTAGATTTCCCAAATGAGGTTTGAAAACTTGACAAAAGGGTGATTCATGAAAACATAAGTACAAGATGAAGATAAAAAAAGTTGTATTTACTACTTACTACATTACAAAGTATATTTCCTAAACATTTCTCATGTGGAATCACAAACTCCATCTTATTTACATAAACTAGAAAAATAAACTACCAAGAACTAAGATCCTCCCATTCATGATTATATAAAATTTTTGTTAAAAGAGAAAAAACAACATTTAATGTAGAAGTAAACCACATTCAAATACACAAAAACATAGGAATGCATGACCAATGGATTTCCTCTAAAACAACCACTAAATGAATTGACTTGGTCTACAACAACAACTTCTAGCTAGAAATAACAAAGCCATTATGAATCTTGAAAGCACTTTTTTTTCTTGATGTGATGTTCAAGCATACTGGGTGTAAGAGCAATCTTGCATCTCCCAAAAATATTTAAATTTTCAGTCTTTCCTATTTTAATAAGGACTTGTAGATAGGGGGGTTTCTATTTCTAGGAACTTTCTATTTTTAGTAAGTTTTTCATAAAAGCTTGAAATGTTCTCATTTTCTACATGAAGGTTCAATTTAGAGTTATTAGCCTACCATAAAAATATCATTGCTCCAACTTAAGGATCAAAGAAGTTATTACAGATTTTTGGTGGAAAATTTAGGAGAAAATTCTTCAGGCTCACTATTGGAGGCCTTAGAGTGCTCGTATGAGGTTCAAAAAATTGACAAAAGTGCATTATGCAATTTTGAGCCTATACATAAGTAGTTGGCATTTCTAAAAAGTGGTTATAAAAGCCAATCAAAGCAACAATTTGAGAGTTATGGCCTTCCAAAGTTGGGCTACCTAAAACTTCTAAAATATATGTCAAAAATGTATTTGGCTGACTCTATATGTATTTTTAAGGTCTATCATCCCTAGGTATTAAGTTTGAATTTCTAAAACCTTCCTAGGTAGTATAAAATTTCCTATTTAAGAAAGGTTTGAACATTTTCTAGAATAACCCTAAGTGATAGCTCATAGCTTGTCTTGCAGATTACTGTAACGAAGGCACCACAAATAATAAGAAGTCCATATTTTGTTTTGGAATTTTCTGTTGTTTCTTTGTTTCTGTTATGAGTTTATGGTATTAAGGGGAGCACCCTTCATCAATTACTATAAGAGCTAGAATTCTTGAGTGTGTAGAAATATCATCGAATGTGAAGTAGTTCACACTAGGACTATGGTTTGGGATGAGCATGTAGAAAAATTGCTAATTATGAGGTAGTTTGCACTAGGGTTTCAATAAAAGTGTGAAAATTCCATCATCAAGAGAGCTTAGTGGAAGAGCTAAAGGTGTTACACTTGGGGTTTTAGAGTCCTCCAAAGATAAATGCAAGAATTGGAAGAACAAATGCATAGATGAATAAATATTCTTGTAAGAGATGAAATTGAGGATGAGGAAAAAGTATAAGAAAATGTTGAATTAGAGGTAGTTCTAAACCTAGAGGAAGAGAGGCTTTTTAGGGCCACCTCCAAGATTGGAAAAAGGCCTTAGTTTGAAGTTCCCACATTTTTGGGAAATCTTAACCTGGAGGAGCTGATCAATGGGATCAATGAATTGAAGCAGTACATTGAGTATGAAGATATTGAGGATCTTGATAGAGTCAATTTTATAAAGGCAAAATTGAAGGGACATGCTAGGATCTGGCAACAGGAGTTTTAGTTAGAGAGAAATAGAAAGGAAAAGGACAAAATCACTAGATAAGATCAGATGATAGCTAAACTAAAGTGAAAATTCAATCCCATGGATTATGAGCTTTATCTATTGAAGAGAAAATATGTTCAAGAGTATATCAAAGAGTTCTATCGAGTTCTCATTAGAACTAGCCATGTAGAAGCTGATAAGGAGAAAGTGGCTTGTTATCTTAATGGGTTAAGGCCAAGTATTCAAAATGAGCTAAGTCTATTTTGAATGCACAATATTGATAAGGAATACTATTTTTCCCCAATATTTGAGGAGAAATCAAGCAAGAAGTTTGACAACAAGAATAATGGAAGAGGTCACAGTGCAAGATCTGGTGGACAATCTTATGGGGGCTATAATGATGATCAGAAGAACATGGATGAGGCTGGAAGTGATAGTCAGAACTAGAGGGGAACTAATTCCAATCATTTCTATAATAATAACAATAGAGATTAGAGAGAAAGAGGAAAATGATAAGGATTTGGAAGAGGAGGCTTTCATGGGAGATGTTTTCT
Organism: Cupressus sempervirens; assembly: GCA_028749045.1. NCBI lineage: Eukaryota > Viridiplantae > Streptophyta > Pinopsida > Cupressales > Cupressaceae > Cupressus > Cupressus sempervirens. Next base: position 241,947,908 of record CM053792.1, read on the forward strand.
CTATAGAGATAAAGGGTGTAAAGCATTTGAATGCTCCCAGCACCAAGGAAGGATAGATCAAAAAATAGAAGGCTAAACTAGAGTTGCACATGTTGATGAAGATGCCAAATCATCACATTTTGAAGATGCCAAAAGAGGAGAATTCCTAGTTAACATAAGAGTCCTATTGAGTGGTGAGAATGAACCTAATCAAAGAAGGAGCTTGTTTCACACAAGGTGCAAATGTAAAGAAAAGTGTTGCAACATGATCATTGATGGTGGAATTACTGACAATCTGGTGTCAAAAATGATGGTCACAAAGTTGAAGATAAAGAGATAGAAACAACTACATCCATATCGTATTGCTTGGGTGCAAGATGACCACAAGGTCATGGTCAATGAGTAGTGTTGAGTGAAGTTAAAGATTGGAGGCTACTAGGATGAGGTACTTTGCGATATCATACCTATGGACATATGTCTATATTTTTGGGTAAGTCATGGTAGTTTGATAGGCATGTTGTACATGATGGGTGAAAAAATACCTACACTCTAACCAAGGATGAAAAATAGTTTCTCAAAGGTATGAAGCATGAGCATATGTATTTTGCTATAATTTTAAAAGATAGCAAAGAAGAAGTAGAGGAGGTACCTGCAGAAGTTGTAGATATTTTGGGAGAGTTTTCTGATAATGTATCAAATAATGTACTTGATGGATTGCCCCAATGAGGAAGATCAATCACCAAATGGATTTGGTTCCAAAAGCTAGTTTTCCAAGCAAGACAACACATAAAGTGACACCAATAGAAAGTGAAGAGTTGAACAAACAAGTTCATGAGTTCTTGCAGAAGGGATTGATTTGAGAGAGTCTAAGTCTATGTCCTATACTAGCTATATTAGCAACAAAGAAGAATGGATAATATAGGATGTGCACAAATTCTAACATTATCAACAAGATCTCAGTCAAGTACAAATTTATATTGCTAAGGATGAATGATATTATGGACTATTTGAGTGGAGCTAAGTATTTCACAAAGATAGATAGAAAGAGTGGGTATCATCAGATTCATATTAGAGAAGATGATGAGTGGAAGACTACTTTCAAGACAAGGAAAGGACTATATGGGTCGTTGGGTAAGCCTTTTGGGCTAACCAATGCACCAAGAATTTTCATGCAGATCATGAATGAGGTATTGAAGGTGTTTTTGGGTAAGTTTGTCAATTTTTAACAAGATGATATTTTTATCTTTAGTAAGACATTGGAGGAGAATTTGATTCACATTTGCAAGGTTTTTGATAATTTTGAGGGAAGAAAAGTTACTAATAAACTTGAAGAGGTGCAATTTTGTAAAGATGGAGTTGATGTACCTGGAATTTGTAGTCTCAACACAAGGTCTGAAAATGAACCTAGAGAAACTAAAGGCTTTTTTTGAATGGTCTACTCCAAGAAGTGTGACAGAGGTAAGATCTTTTCATGGACTAGCTAGATTTTGCAAAAAGTTCATAAGAGGTTTTAGTAGTATTTGTGAACCATTGACTTAAATAATGAGAAAGGATAGGAAAGAATTTAAGTGGACTGTAGGAGTAGGTGAGAGTTCTAATCTATTGAAATAGAAAGTTACTAAGCAACTTGTTTTAGCACTTCCTAATTTTAACAAGGTGTTTCAAGTAGACTGTAATGCTAGTGGTACTATAATAGGAGCTATATTGAGCTAAGAAGGTAGACCCTTTTCTTATTTTAGTGAGAAGTTGAATCGTGCAAAAATAAAATATTATCTTTATGATTAGGAATTTTATGCTATAGTTCAAGCATTGAAGAAGTGGAGACACTATCTTCTTCCTAGAGTTTGTTTTGTATATTGATCATCAAGTTTTGCAATATTTGAATAGACAAGGAAAATTAAACAAAGGCATTTGAAGTGGGTTGAGATTTTGCAGAGTTATACATTTTTTTTGAAACATGAGAGTGGGAAGTCAAAAAAAGTTGTAGATGCTCTTAGTAGAAGACAACTTTTTCTAACAAAAATGCAGATAGAGGTGGTTGGGTTCAAGGAACTCGGTGCTTTGTATCCAAAGGATATTGATTTTGGTGAAGTGTGGAAAGCTATTGCAAAAACTGTTACACTTGATAGGACAAAGTGGGTGGATTTCATGATCCAAGATAGTATGTTGTTCAAAGGAAGTCAGTTGTGCATTCCTAGAATTTCAATGAAAGAGAATCTCATCAAGGAAAAGCATAGCGAAGGATTGAGTGGACATTTTGGTAGAGATAAAACCATTGCTTTGGTTGCTAAGAATTATTACTAGCCATAGTTGTAGCAAGATGTGAAGAAGTTTGTATAGAGTTGCAGATTATGTTAGTGAAAGGAGTGAAGAAAAATACATGGTTTTATTAGTCATTATTTGTACTAGAGAAGTCATGGGAGGATGTCAACATGGATTGTTTTCTTGGATTACTAAGGATGTAGCATGATCATGATTATATTTTTGTGTTAGTTGATAGGTTTTCAAAGATGACACATTTTATTGCTTGCAAGAAGACTAGTGACATTGTTCATGTGGATGAGTTATTTTTTAGAGAAGTGGTGAGACTACATGGTCTTCTAAAGAGTATAGTTTCATATCAAGATACCAAATTTTTTGGGTATTTCTAGCACACATTGTGGAAAAAATTAAAGACAAAGTTAAAATCAGTTCATCACATCATCTACAGACTGATGGACAAATAGTGATGCAAGGAAATTAGAGCCAATCCAAAAATCTACATAATCTTCTATCAATCTTTAGGAACATATATTAGAGACTCTCAACATTTCCACATTCCTCTATAGATAATAATAATGATTCTAATCTTAACGTACACTCCATAGTCATCATTGCATAAGACCCACCATTCAATATCTATAAATTTGACCCAAGACATAGATCATTACATTATGATTTCTTCCATTACAACTTACATTGACTATCTTTTCCTCATACTAAATAAGACTTCTTTTATTGACTCTTACATCTTATTACATGAGCTCCTTCTTTACACCAAATATATCAATACCAATTAAAATATAAAATTTCACCAATCCATAGTTTATAACCATGAACAAGGCCATTTTAGGAATAATCTTTAATATCATTCACATTACCCAATACTAGCACTTGACAACCTTAATGTTTCCCTTTTTGTCTCAAACTCTTCATTACTATATTCAGATTACTTATCCATGACAACTGAGAATCATGGATGCTGAGTCTCTTCCCTCTCGTGACTCAATCCCTTCTAACTGCATATGGGGTTCCTCTTCATTTATAGGTTCCACTCTCGTATCCATGTCAAACACCTCATACCTTGTCCACCTAGCATGAAGCAATATGAAGAGATGCTTTTCCACCTTTTAATGTGATAGGTTTAGATTTAACCAATTGTGCCATCTTTTGGGTTCTTTCTACAAATATGTCAATTCCTCTTCTTTCAACCATTTATCAAATGTAATTGGACATGAAGGATTATGAAAGAGATGTTAGAAATGCTTTAAAGTAACTGACTGGGGGGGTGAATCAGTTATTCAAGGTCCAAATGTCCTATTCAAACTTTTCACTAAGTATAGTGAGCCCATTCATTCATTCATTTATCCAAGCTTTAACTTTTCTAACTAGCAAGTTACTATAAATCAACATGCAAGCGTAACACATAAGAAATCAACACATAACATAGTGATTTACGTGGAAACCCAATTTGGGAAAAACCACCAACAACATGCTACTCAATTCTCACTCTTTTGAAGTGATGCCTTATGAAAGGCTTGCCATATTAAAGGCTTTACAACACACTATTAAATGTGACCTTGTTAAAGGATTTAACCACTCTGTTAGAAGTGGGCCTAATTAGAGGACTTTAGAACATTCACTTGGAATGCCATCCTATTTAAGGATTTACAAATGGTTATTAAACCAACCTAAGTCCATAGGATTTTCATATCTACTACAATTGCTAGAAAGTATTAGAAAATCTTTGACCTAACTATAGCATACAACTCAACTTGCAGATCTCAGATCACTTCTTAGCTCATACCATTGCCTAGCCTTCAATTTTCGCAACTTTAACAGCTTGGCCTCCTTTCAATCTTAGTCTCCTTGAGTCTCCATGCTCAATGTACCAGTGCAATTATCTCTGCTTAACCACTTATAGAAGCAGAGCCTCTGTGCTCCTACTTCTCCTAGATTCCTTGTCCTTGACACCCTTCTAACTACTTTGTAATTTGATTCTTTGGTAGTAGCAACATCAGCAACATTTTCTTCTTGGTCTATGACTCCTTAAATATAAGTCTTTGACTTCTTTTCCCACTCGATTCTTCCTTCCTTTTGATTCCAATTTGTTTGGATTAGGTAGGATTCATTGTATCTAACCCATATTTTGTTTCCTCTAGAAAATTCTTGAATAATCCTTTTCAATTCACCTAAAAATGGTTTACAGAGAATTCTATGCCACCAGCTTTTCATTCTTATCTTTCGACTTGTTCACAAAATTCAAGGTAACCACTTTTTTGGCTCAAATTTGGCAAATCTTCATTATTTAAAATAATGTAGCAGCTTGGCACTATTGAAATACTGGTGCTCAGCACATATTATGTTACTCAACATCAACTGTATTTTTTTTGATACTCGGCACCTGAAGATCACTTGGCACACACTAGAATTTCCTATTACTCGGCTCCAACTGAGAATTTTCTTAGCTTCAATTAACTTGCTTAGCACCCACTAATGATCTTAGTTTAAGCTTTGCAGTCAACTTTTTTACAACTTGTTCCTTTAATGTTTCTAAGCATGACTAGCCTCTATATCTTTGGGTATGTTATCAATACATCATTTAACCATTGTCTTAATTGATCCTTGCACTTCATTACAACATCATAACTCAACCTTTCCCTTAGGTAGTCTTGTTACATCTTGTTGATCAAATCCTCTTCATCAATCAACTAAGTGATAGTACTTGGATCTTATAAGAAAATGTCATTCCTACAAATAGTAGGTTTGAAATCAATGACAAAATAATGATTGAAAACATTCTTTTAACAACAATCTTCCTACTTTGCAACATTCTCCCTCTTTGATCTTTAATAATGAGCTTTTCGACATTCTCCCTCTTTGGCATTGATGGCAAACCAAACTAATCAACCATAAGACTAAACTATTCAACCACAAGCTAACTAGGTTAGAATAGTAAGTCAAATGACAAAAATTAAATTGTGACTTCACATATCCCTCTACTATTTTGATTGCTTCATTTCTACTTCTCTCTTTTTGCTGTTGTATCCTTGTTCTTTTGTTTTTCTCCCTTTGTATTGCTCATCTTCTACTATTCTGATCAACCTATGATTATTTCTGTCAACTTCTCTCTCTATCTTCATTTGATCACATGTTGTTGATTAGTTTCTGACAACTTCTCCCTCTTTGACAAAAATGCCAAAGACACATTAGCATCTTAATATGCTAGTGTAGTTTTTGAAAGTTCATTCTATTTCTCCCTTTATCACCTTGCTTTTGACTTGTTGGGACTGAAAATTGCATGCTTCATTTTTAGTCACATTTTGAAAATTTTGGAAAATCATGTCCTAAAGTGCCTTTTATGCATGTGGTCAGTTGGTAGCTTGAGGCCTAGATGGTGTTTGAGTGGCTTAACACCTTTCATTTGACATATACATATGATCCACAATGTTATTTTGCCATCCTAAATCATTCTGTGAAGTCCCATTTTCAGCTAGTGTCAAAATTTGCAATTCTGCCCAAGTGTCAAATAGCGATCAGAGGCTCAGATTGCATTTGAATATTTTTTACCTAAGACTGTTTCATGACTAGCCACTTTGGGGATGTTTAGTATGTATAACAATGAACCTATGTTTCAATTTTCAAGTCATTTCAAATTTGTTTGACTAGGTTTTGCACCCCCAAAGTTGGTCAGTTATTGTTTTCATGCTTTTGCACTTTGCGCACATTTCTGGGAAGCCCTGTTTGATGTGCTATAACTTTGACCCAATTGATCAAATTGCTAAAATTCCTTTTGCGTCGCATTGTAAATGTCAAAGACTTTCTATGTTTCAATTTTTAAGTCTTGACGAATCTGTTTGATAGGTTTTCGAACGCGATTCCAACTGCAACTTGTATCTTTTGAATGGTGTCAGCATTTGCAGATTGTTTAGCGGCCCTATTCGTGGCTTCATAATTCCTAACCTGTGATTGGTCAAGTCAAATGGTTTGTTCCCCTGTATTGTCCACTAAAAATACAAGTGTGCCAGTTTTCAAATCTTGGCGAACCCATTTGCACACTTTTCCAGATCAGTTCCATTCACAAAAATTGTTTTCTGTCAGCATGTCCAGTTGCAAAATTCTGAGTAGCCTACTTTGAACGTCCACCATTTACGCCCAGTTATTCGTCATGAGCCAAAATTGCATAGTAATACTCACCTCATGATAGAGTTTTAACGCCCCAGTTTTCATCTCCCCATGTGCTCATTTATCCAGTTTTCCAAGCCAAATCAGAACCCAGTTTGTTGTTTTCCGACATGTTTTCATGCAGGTAATTCTAGAGGGGTAGCTTTGACAATCAATATCTTTTGACTGAAGATTCAACATGAGACGAGATCTGACAGGCTAGAAGTATGCAGAACAAAGAATCAGTATGCCAGTTTTCAGGACCCGGTCAGAGGTTTGGATCAGTTTTAAGGGCCAATCAAACAGCCTCCTGACTGAAAACTGACAAGTTACAAGACAAGGTGAATTAAGGTTTTAAATGTTGATTTAATGGTCAATCTTGGTTCTAATTAATTTGAGATAACTGATAGAGCAGTCTGAAGGTTCATTCATCTGGAAACGAATTTTTTTTTTTAGCCGGACCCACTTGGGGCCTGACTAAATTAATCAGACTAATAAGATTGGATGTGTTTGAATAAGTTCTAATGCTCTTGATTTTAAAAGTGGAAAATTAGTTGATGAAATCCTTCAAAAGAAGAACGAACTTCAGAAGTTATCTTTTGTCCATTTTAGTTCCCTGGAAAGAGTTTCAATTAAGAGTTGTAATTAATAAAAATAAAACATCTCAGAAATGTGCAATGTTACAAAGCTCCTAGTGAAATAGATGAGCTTCAGGAGCTATGTTTTGTGGGTCTAAGCTATCTTAAAAGGTTTCAAATTAAGGAATGCTCAAATTTCAAGAGATTGTCATGGGTTCCAGATCATATAAACTTGACAAGTTTTGTATATTGAAGAATGCTTTGAGCTGGTGGATTTGTCAAGTCTTTGTAGAGCGAGCTACTTGAAAAAGCCTGAGATCTACTCTTGTGACATGTGGATGAACATTAGCCTACATATGTGGAAAAATGCTCAGCTGATTATAATTAATTTCCCAACGCATACAACAAGGAGATGTTAAAATAGAAAGACACCCCATGTTAAAAACAAGAATAGTTGCAACTCACACATTATGAGCAGAGGGTCCATATCCACAGTAGAAAGATGCCATCAAAGAGAAATCCACGTACCAGTTAGCATAGTTTAGCCACAGCCAATCCAGCAAGAGTCTCACGCATTGACAAAAAAGACACCAACAACAATTATAAAAGGAGTCCATGCATTAAAAAAGGGAAAAGTCTACACACAAGGCAAAGGACGCTAAAGAAAATACAACTCACAGGAGGGAAAGTGGAATCTTCACCCCACACCAAGACATCCGCAGCCTGTGGCAAGAAAGTAGCATCCAAGAAAAGAAGAAGGGATGCAGGGGAGCCTCATAAAGCTAAAGCAACCATAAAAAGGTACCCAGGCAGCTAAAAGAGGATCACTCACGCAAGAAATTGTAGGGGATGTCTAAAGAAAAACTCAGTCAAATCACACTAAAGAAGTGAAAGAGAAAAGGAGGAGCCACTGGCAAGTAAGCACATCTACACAAATGAAAGAGAACACCCCTGCGAAAGACCAGTCCATACGCTGGAAGTAAACACAGTGCCATTGAAATAAAAGGTCTTTCATACACTGCAAAAGGCCAAAAACGTGTCACACGATGCTTGCAATATAAAATGTAGCACCAGTAATAAAAAGGAACAGCCAGCCAGCGAGAAGGATCATGCAATAGTGGAGCATCAAATTAAAGGAATGGAACTCACAGTAGAAGATCATGCATTGTACAGAGAAGGCATGTTTATCCCACATGGGTCGTGGGAGAAGTGTTTTATACCTTTAAATACAAATCTAAGCGTAATTCATAATGTCTTAAAGAGGACAGCCTTTTGTGAAGGCCAAGTGGTATGGTGGGTCCAACCCTGACGCAGGTTAAATGAGAATGATGTCAGCCGGTGGAAATCAACTGTCTATTTTAAACAGACACGCATAACAAATCTGATGATGTCAGCAGGGATAGGTGCCAGATAAGTCAATAATCCAACTAGTCGCTATGTCGCTAGCCGGAAAATCTAAGAAATTTTGGCTAGCGACTTAGCGAGTCGCCGGAAAATTTTAGGAATCCGGCGAACGATGAGATGCTCTAGATGAGAAGGAATTGCGACACGTGGCGCATCCATCGATCCTCGCTAACTCGCCAAGTGAAAGATGCACGAGATTTAGCATAGCGAGTTAGCGAGAAAATGACATGTGGCATCCATTGTGCAGGCCCAAACCAATCAGAGTGTGCCACATGGCACTTGGTCAATAGAAGTTTGACCCCGGATTCAGAGGATAAGGGAAAATTTCAAAGAAATTAAAAAATAATTTTTTAATTATTTTCTATTGGGTGTGCACGTTCAGAATTTTTTTTTAATTCAAGAGGTCATTTTTACAAAGTCTGAACATTAGAGATTTTAAAATTTTGATTTTTTTTAAAATCTTGAGTTGCAGACCTAAGCTTTTTATAGCCAGAGGGGACATTTTTCAAATGGCAATTTCAGGCGCTTCCGGTAACCAAAATATGAAGTGTTATATATCGCCGAAATCGGGAGAAGACGAACTTTCCAATTATGGAGTCAATTTCTGCACATGCATTAGTCAGTTTGAGCTACACGAGGTTTTCTATCAGGTACCTAAAGTGCCACCATATTCATACCAGGAAGTTTAGATTTGTTTTTTGTCAAGATAATGACCTGGATATTAGTAGAAGGTAATGGAAATGCAGTTAGGGTCAAATTTGTTCTGATTTACTCAGTAAAAACTCATTTTCACTGGCTTTTTCATGGGGCAATCAAATTTTTTGGCAAGTAAAGGGTTTTCATCATTAGGCAAGGATATTTTGCAAGTTTGTTACAGATTAATGATGAAACAAAATCAGATCAGAAGGGATGAAGGAAGAAAGAAGTTTTTCAATTGCACAGGATTGAATTTCAAGTGGACACTTGTCGTCTTCAAAACAGATCCAGGAATTCCTTCTTGCTATATCTATCTTTTTCTTCCACTTTGTAAGGGTTCCAGTTTTTGCACTGAGAAACCATTCTTCAGCATTTCTTCTTGTATTGAACAGCATTTTAAGTTTTGCAGATAGTTCTTTTCTGTTAGGTGATCTATGAGTTATTTTCTGTACATTTCATGTATTTGATTTCAAGGAAAACAAATAAAGGGCAGCAAAAGTTTGAAGTTCAGTTTGAATCTTGTCTCCTGATTATGGCTCTGTTATTTCTTCTAATTTGTGATCAAAGAGCATGAATTAGGTTGCATTACATTTTGAAATGTATGTTGTTAAAATGCCTTGCTTATGGAACAAAGAACCATGTAATTGCTTGATATTTGTCACAGGGTTTGCAGATTTCATGATAGGATTTTCTGAGTATGAGATTCATTCTATAGCAGATATCTATTCACAAGGTGAAAGATAGATCAGGGATCTTAATGTAGAGATACGTTTGAGGTTTCCAAGAGATGTATGGTTATGATTCATTTAATTGCCCAATAGATAAGGCACTGGTCAGAGATAGGATCATTAAGTTCTGTTGTTCATACTTGGGTCTTGCTGTTATCAACATATTAAATCAATTTTCCCTTTTATGTTGAAATCTACTCAATGTTAACCCACACTTAGCTTGCCAGTTTCATGAGTTATGTTCTTAGCTAGGTCATGCTTATGATTCCTGGTTGAGTATAGAAGAAATAAGGGTTTTATCTGCTTCATATTAGATTCAGTGTATGCTTTGACAACTGGTACCATTTAAAGAATCTATAGGTCTACCTGCCTAGGTTTTGCAGAGCCTGAAGTAGAAGAAGGGTCATGCCCTATAGTTGGCCTGGTGTCTGAATGGATGTGTTGATAATGGGAGTTAGCTGCCCCTAGATGCATCTTGTTCTCATTAGGGTAATTGGAAATGGGTAACGTTTTCAAACTCCAACATGACTAATTTGGAACTTCAACGCATCTACTACTTTAGGTATGAATCCTAAAGTAACCATCCTTTGCATCAATGTATAAAATCTTCAACATTTAGCTCATTTGATGTAGGGCATTCTTGTTTTTCTTCAAGTGGCCTTGGCTGGGGTATCACCCCTAACTTACCTCTAAGATACTCAAAAGCATCTTTAGGTAGTGCTTTTGTGAAGATGCCAGTGATCTATTCCTTTGAGCTAACATATTTCATCTTCACTTATTTGTCTTTTACCAATTCTCTTACATAGTGATACTTGATTGCAATGTGCTTGGTTTTAGCATACATTACAGGGTTCTTTGATATGTTGATAGCACTTGTATTATCACAATAAAGTATCACAAGTTTAGTTACTTCTTCCTTCATACTTCGCAACAATATTGGTGCAATTTATAGCAGCTACAACATATTCAGCTTTGGTAGTGGACTGTGAGGCACAACTTTGCTTTTTGCTAGTCCATGTAATCAACCTTTTTCCTAAGAAAAGTGCTCCTCCATTGGTACTTTTTCTATCATTAATGTTACCTCCCTAATCTGCATTAGTGTAGGATTTTAGTTCAATTTTTTCACTCCTCTTGTAGTACAAACCAAATTCATTAGTTCCTTTTAGGTATCTTAGTATTCTCTTTACTTCCATTAAGTGATTTCCTCTTGAATTTTCAAAAAATCTTGCCACTATTCCAATAGCTAATGCAATGCCTATTCTACTATGTACAACATATTTCAGCTTTCCAATTATTGATCTATACAATGTCTAATTTACTTTGGCTGACTCATCATTCTTAGACAGCTTATGTCCTATTGCCATTGGTGTGCTAACTAGTTTTGACTCTTCTAACCCAAATGTTTTGAGGATCTCCTTGATGTATTTGGATTGGATCACAAATATGCCATGCTTCAATCGATGTACTTGTAATCCAACAAAGAATTTGATTTCTCCAAACATTGACATCTTAAATTCATGTTTCATTTGATTAGCAAAATCTTTGCAAAGTACATCTTTTCCTCCAAATATTATATCATCAACAAAGATTTTTGATATCAAAATGTCTTTACCTTTTTCATCTTTGATATACAAGTTTTTGTTGTCATCTATTCTCTCAAATCCTATCTTCACAAGATATTTGTGCAATCTCTCATACCATGCTCTAGGCTCTTGGTTCAATCCATAAAGTTCCTTGTGTAGTTTGCAAACCATGTTCTTGTCATCTATGAATCCCTCTGGTTGTTTTATGTAGACTTCCTCTTCTAGTATACCGTTTATAAAAGTAGACTTAACATCCATTTGGTAGACTTTGAAACCTTTGTATGCAGCATATGCAAGCAGTGTTCTTACTCCTTCCATTCTTGCAATAGGGGAAAATGTTTCCCCATAATCTAGTCCTTCTTCTTGTGCATAATCTTTGCAAACTAGTCTGGCTTTGTTTCTTGTTATCTCACCATTCTCATCAAGTTTGTTTCTAAACACCCATTTGGTACCAATCACATTCTTATCAGTTGGTTTAGGAACCAGAGTCCATGTTTTGTTCTTCATAATTTGATCTATTTCCTCTTCCATAGCTTTATACTAATCATCATCTTGTAGTGCATCTTTCACTGTTTTAGGTTCAACCTTTCTCAATAGACATGATTCATTCATAAGCCTATTCCTTGTCATTGGTCTAGCATCCTTGTCACCAACTATTTGATCTACAGGGTGATGTCTTCTCACATACTTGGCTAACCTTAGTTCTGTCCTTCTTTCCATGTTTGATCCCTCAGCTTCAGAGTCACTTTATTCTTTTTCATTTAGCACTTCATTATTTCTCTCATGTGTACTATTTTCATAATCAAAATGTGCATTTTCTACATTCCATAGCTCAACTTCTAAATGTAGCTCGACATTCACTGGCTATGACTCGACTAATACTAAAAATTTTTGTTGACTCCCAACTTGATTTGCAACATTGTCGTCAATAGTCATTCCTTCATAGAAGTATACAAATGATCTATAATCTTTTGATTGCTTAGTTTCATCAATCTGAACTTCTACAGGCTCATCAAAATTTACATTTGCACTCTTCACAATCTTGTTAATGTTAGTGTTCAAACACTTATATGCATTACGTCTAGTGGAGTATCCAAGGAATATGCCTTCATCACTTTTTGCATCAAAATTTCCATTTCTAGTATCTTTAAAAATATAGCATTTACAACCAAATACTTTGAAATGTTTAACATTAGGTGAATGACGATACCACAATTCAAAGGGTGTTGCATTTGTACCTTTTTTGACTTGAACTCTATTCAGTGTGTAGATTGCAGTGCTTATAGCTTCTCTTTACTACTTTAGTGCAACACTTTTCTCCATCATCAAGGTTCTAGCACAATCAATCACTGAACTATTCCTTCTTTCAGCAATACCATTCTATGGTGGAGTTCTTGGTGCCAATGTTTTCCTTTTGATGCCTTTGTCATTGTAGAATATTTCAAACTCTTTTGATGTGAACTCACCTCCTATGTCTAACCTTAGGTATTTCAGGTTCTTTCCTATTTTCTTCTCAACTTTGGCCAAATACCACTTAAACATTTGAAATGCATTAGATTTTTTATTTAAAAACATAGTAGTCATCATCCTAGAATAGTCATCTACAAGTACCATTATGTATCTATCTCCTAGGTAGCTTTGCACTTCTATTAGACCACATAAGTCTGTATGGACTAACTCTAGTACTTCTTTGGAAGTGTATGTTTTGCTTTTGAAGCTAGACTTAGTCATCTTCCTTGGTTGACATTATTTTCATATTGTGTTTTCAAGTTTCTTCAATTTGGGCAACCCTCTAACCTTGTTCTTTTTGCTAATGCTAATTAGATTATCAAAGTTAATATGGAACAACTTTTTATGCCACAACCACACATCATCAAGTCTAACAACAAGACATATTGCATCTTCCATATCTAGGTAAAACAGATTACTCCTAGTTTGTTCACCTTTTCCTATCAGATTTCCATCAGTGTCATAAATCTTAGCAGTTTTGTTTCCAAATTCAACTTTGCAACCTACATTGCCTAACTATGATATAATCAACAAGTTGTAGTTCAATCCTTCAACATAGTATGCATTATTACATGAAATTTTCTCTATAAATTTAATAGAGCCCTTTCCTTTGATTTGACTTGGAGCATTATTACCAAATCTAACGCTATTTCCATCATATTGAGTAAAGGTAATGAACTTACTTTTGTCTCCTGTCATGTGATGTGAGTGTTGTCACTTTGGTTTACACCCTTGTCCAAAGCCTATGCATGAGGACAACCTAGTGAAACATGAAAACAACCTCCAAGCTGTGGGACTTGAACTATGAGGTTGAGTCTCCAGAGAAGGTTGACTTCCTCTTACTATTAGGATGCACCTAACTACTCTTAGAGAGCAAAAGGGAGAAGGAGAGCATGAAAAAAAATCTACCTAATCTAATCCAAAGAGGCGATGCACCAAAATAGAGTGTTTAGACCAATCTCTTCCCATATATGCACTATTGAACCAGAATGAAACTAAGGACATACACATTCAGACTTGCTTTAATCAAATAATCATATGCAAATCAGAAGACCAAGATGAATGACACAAGGAAAGAAAGATTCACTTATATTATCATTCATAGGCCAAGGAGATACAGTCATGCAGATCAGAGATCTCTACAAAACACCAATAAGAGGAAAAGAATTCTTGCACTTTCATACCAATGGCTAAAGGAGATAAGATAGAAAATCCTATAGTTTAAAGGCATAGGGGAATTTACACTGAGAATCTGCAAATCAATAATAGAGAAAACAGAGAAAGATCAACCTTTGCAAAATTCACAAAAATTGCCTTTATAGTTCAGGCATAACTGAGATTTTCCCTCCAAAACTATCCTACAATCACCACCATCAAGTCCTGTAGGGAACAATCATGGGAAAACCTGATCTAGATACAGATCCAGATGTAATGATTTCTAATCTTGGTTGGAACAGGGCCTTGAGAAGATAGAAATGGTGCCATTAAGCTATTCTGACCAGGTAGATGGATCAACTGGGGGCAGTGGAGTGTTCTTCTTTGTTTCACATTCCCTTTTGGTGGTTGGAAATGATCATGAAGATCAGATCACACAAGAAACCCTTGACTTCCCTAGTTCCTATCTCATGAATCAACAAGTCAACCTGGTCAACCTAACTTTGGTACCAGGATGAGCCACGTAGGCCAACAATCTTTTATCTTTTCACCACCCTACAAAATCTCCTCGAGTTAACCATGTCTTAACTTTACTAACTGTACCATTTCCTCAAACTCCAACTGCGACGGCTACAACATAACTACTAGCCTTTAACTATCAATCTTGCCTAGGCCCACAAGGAAACATGTCATCCAGGCACTATGTCACTATGTGTATCCTTTGGGCTCTTTTCTATAGCGAGATAGCACCCACCATCAATTTGAACTGATCTGACAATCGTGAAGACTCGCCACAATACTGTGCTATCTCCTTAGAACCTCTGGGCCCACAAAACACCTCAACACACTTGGAATCTGACTCATCCTAAATTGGTACCATCCCTATAGCTTTATAACACTCAACCCCACTGATCAATGTAGCGAAAGGGTGCTATGTCACTATGGTTAAAATTCTCACAGCTTTCCATAGGGAGATAGCCCCTACCATTGATCTCCATGAGATCAATGATCGTGGAAGATCTACACTTACCTTCATAAAAATTTTAATCCATGAATCCACTTGGAAACCACCTAGCACAACCTGGCATCCAACTAGCGA
Organism: Cupressus sempervirens; assembly: GCA_028749045.1. Classification (NCBI taxonomy): domain Eukaryota; kingdom Viridiplantae; phylum Streptophyta; class Pinopsida; order Cupressales; family Cupressaceae; genus Cupressus; species Cupressus sempervirens. Next base: position 241,963,062 of record CM053792.1, read on the forward strand.
CCCACAAAGAAATTGGTCCAGCAGAAACATGTGGCGGCTACTTGCTTTCCCGCATTTTTAAATTTCCTCGCATCTTGATAATGCGAGAAAGTGTCAGCCCTTGATTTGCCTACATTGGACGGTGAACATAACTTGTACTTTTTGAACCTTTGAGAATATCTACCATGACATCACTTAGGACACATGTTGCCAAACCGCTTCCCCACAATATTTAATCTCCTCACATCTTGATAATGCAGGGAAGCGCCAGCCCTCGATCCTTGAAGATCTAATGGTGATCAAAATCTATATAGGACTGTATACTTGGTCAATTGGATGGGCCAATAAGATCCACCTTTGTACTCTAACCTGCCTAACAGCTGCCACAGAAGATAAGCCACTTGTTGATACCTTCTAAGAAAGTGGGCCCATGACGTCAACTGTTCCACGCATCACCGAGGCATTATGTCACTATGGCTATATATTGTGGAACTTCCCATAGCATGATAATGCCTACCATAGATGTTCCTTAATCTAGCAGCGAGCAAGATGGGTCTGTCCTTTCAATGTATCAACCAATCAGAACTAGCCACGTGCCAATTTTCTAACAACCCTTGTTTGTGGCCCACCAAGTGAAGCAAGACCCACATTCCACACAGTAATAACTCAGCCAATGAAAAATTGAGCACTATTGACGTGTCTAAAAAATTTATCACTGATATCCAATGAGGTGTACCTGGGACCCACCTAATAACTGGCATCACCGTAGTAACATTTTTCGACTGGGCACTATGTCACTATCAGCTAGAGCAGAGATTTTTTGATAGTGCCATGGTGCCCATCATGGATGGAACAAAACTTGGTGCTAGAGAAAAATGAGGAAAGGGAGGACCCACTGGACACGTGGAAAAATGGTGCTATGTCGCTATCACAAAACAACATGCATCTTTCCATAGTGACAAAGTGCCAACTGTTGATCTAGGGAAGATTTGACGATTGTGAACTTGTGGGCCTGAGGAGACAAATCATAAGGTTTGATCATCTAATTTTTTTTTGATATTTTGGGATGTTCAAAATAATATTAAACTGGAGAGGTGACCGTTGGGTGGGGTTTGTATTTGAATTCAAATTTTGGCAGGGGCACAAAAATAAACAACATTTTTGGCAACTCACAGGGGATGTGAGCCTGCTATGCATATGACCAGTGGCCTGGAGCATCCATTGGGCTATAGAGTCAAGAAGATGTAGATCCTATGCACTATAAAACCCTAACCCTACCTTTGAGAGGGTAACCCTAAAACCCCTATCTCTGCAACTGGAATCAGAGACCAAAACTTCCTTCTGCAACCTTCAAAATTTTGAAAATTAGCTGTCTAACAGAGAGATAACTTGTGCTCATGCACTTCTTGGAAAAGAAAGGAACAAATAGGAAAAAAAAACTAAGCTAACTATATACATGGAATCTCAAACCCTCAGAAACATGGCTTGAGATAAATCCCATTGACTGGGATGGGCAAAATTTTACCACTAGGCCTGCTTAACTAAAAAGCATTGGCTTGTTTACAATCGATAATCAACAATGGGCACTATCTCGCTATGGAAAGCTATGAGAATTTCAACCATAGTGACATAGTTCACTTTCACCATGTGGATCAGTGGGGCCAAGTGTTATAAATTTATAGGGATGGTACCAATTCAGGCTGAGTCAGATGCTAGGTGTGTTGAGGTGCTTTATGGGCCCAGAGGTTCTAAGGAGATAATGCAGTATTATGGAAAGTCTTCATGATCGTCAGATAAGTTCAAATCAATGGTGGTCACTCTCTCACTATGGGAAAGTGCTCAAAGGATACACATAGTGACATGGCACCTAGATGACATGTGTCCTTGTGGGCCCTGCCAAGATTGATAGTTATGTTGTAGCCATCACAGTTGGAGTTTAAGGAAATGGCACAGTTAGTAAAGTTAAGACATGGTCAACTCGAGGAGACTTTTTAGGGTGGCAAAAAGATAAAAGATTGTTGGCCCACGTGGCTCATCTTGGTGCCAAAGTTAGGTCGACCAAGTTGACTTGCTGATTCATGAGATAGGAACTAGGGAAGTCAAGGCTTTCTTGTGTGATATGATCTTCATGATCATTTCCAACCACCAAAAGTGAATGTGAAACAAAGAAGAACACTCCACCACTCCTAGTTGATCCATCTACTTGATTAGAATAGCTTAATGGAGCCATTTCTATCTTCTCAAGGCCTTGTTAAAACCAAGATAAAAAATCATTGCATCTGGATCCGCATCCAGATCAGGTTTTCCCATGATTTTTCCTTGTAAAACTTGATGGCAGTGGTTGCAGGATAGTTTTGGAGGGAAATCTCAGTTCTGCCTAAACTATCAAGGCAATTTTTGTGAATTTCGCAAAGGTTGATCTTTCTCTATTTTCTCTATTACTGCTCTGCAGATTCTCAGTGTAAATTCCCCTTTGCCTCTGAACTATAGGATTTTCTATCTTATCTCCTTCAGCCATTGGTATGAAAGTGCAAGAATTCTTTGCTTCTTATTGGTGTTTTGTAGAGATCTCTAATCTACATGACTATATCTCCTTGGCCTGTGAATGATAATATAAGTGAATCTGTCTTTCCTTGTGTCATTCATCTTTGTTTTCTGATCTGCATGTGATTATTTGATTAAAGCAAGTCTGAATGTGTATATCCTTAGTTTCATTCTAGTTCAATAGTGCATATATGGGTAGAGATTGGTCTGAACACTCTATTTTGGTGCATCACTTCTTTAGATTAGATTAGGTAGATTTGCTTTCATGCTCTCATTCTCCCTTTTCCTCTCCAAGAGTAGTTAGATGCATCCTAATAGTAAGAGGAAGTCAGCCTTCTCCAAAGACTCAACCTCACAGTTCAAGTCCCATAGCTTGGAGGTTGTTTCCATGTTTCAATAGGTTGTCTTCATGCATAGGCTTTGGACAAGGGTGCAAACCTAAGTGGCCAAAGCCTATGCATGAGGACAAGGGTGCAAACCTAAGTGATAACAGTTAGCATCCACTATCTATGATGCACTTGTCATTCTTGTTCACACAAGTAACCAATTTTGTTGCTTCATCTTCATCTTTATCTATTCATCCTTCATGGCCACATAGACTACTTCATTATCATTCTCATTAGAATCTTCTTCAACAATGTAGCATCTCTTGCCTTTTTTTCTTGTAGTCTTTGCTATCATCTTCTCTCTTTTTCCTGTACTTGTTTCCTTCTCTATAGTTGTTCTTCTATGTGCATCTTGTAGCAATATGACCTACCTCATTACAATTGAAACATATGATAGGGAGCTTACCTTTGAATTTAATTTTGCCTCTATGAAATCTTCTAGCTAGTAGTGCTTCTAATTATTCCACATCTTCCTCATCTACACTACTATCACTGGATGCATGTTTTCCCTTTCTTCTCTTCTTGCTTGATGTCTCCTCCTCAGTGTCTTTTATTATCATCTTGGCCTTGAAAGAAGATTCAAGGTTCTTAGGTTAGTAGTTATCAAAATTGGACAATTCAAATGCAGTAAGTCTTCCTACTATTCCTTCAAAGGTTAGTGTGTTTCCTTGTACACACCTTAGCTCTTGAATGGCTGAAACTCTAATAGCATAGATAGGGAGCATAATTCTTAAGTATTTTTTGATGATAGTTTCTTCTTCCAATTGACCACCTAGACTTCTTATTGAACTTACCATTTCTTTTATTCTTGCAGCATATTCAGCAACGTTTTCACTTTCCTCCATTTTCATGTCATCAAACTTTCCTCTTAGACTTTCTCTCTTTTCTTTCTATACATTCTAATCTCCTCCATAAATATCTGGCAAAGTTTTTCACATCTTGAATGCAGTGTCACAATATTTGATCTCATCATATTCCACATATCTAAGTGTAGAGGCAATCTCCAAAATCACCTGATTTTTCTCTTTTCTTTTGTTCAAATCATCTATAGTGAGAGGTCCAACTAGATTTACATGTTTTTTTCCAATTGAGGTTTGTGCATAGTCACCTATTGATCCAAGGTGCAATTTTATTAGACTCTACCATACTGCAAAGTTCTCTTTGTTGAGCTTGGGAACTTCTCTCTTGGACATCTTGATCTTCTTGCTTTTAGTACCTTGAAACTAAATTAGTAGATGGCTCTGATACCAATTGTTATAAATGTTGTAGAATAACTAAGAGGGGGAGTGAATTAGTTATTCAAGGTCCAAATTTCCTATTCAAACTTTTCACTAAGTATAGTGAGCTCATTCATTCATTCATTCATCCAAGCTTTAACTTTTCTAACCAGCAAGTTACTGTAAATCAACAAGCAAGCATAACACATAACACAGTAATTTACATGGAAACCTAATTTAGGAAAAACCACCAGTAACATGCTACTCAATTCTCACTCTTCTGAAGTGATGCCCTGTGAAAGGCCTTCCCTATTAAAGGCTTTACAACACACTATTAAATGTGACCTTATTAGAGGATTTAACCACCCTGTTAGAAGTGGCCTAGTTAGAGGACTTTAGAACATTCACTTGGAATGCCATCCTATTAAAGGATTTACAAATGGCTATTAAAACAACCTAAGTCCATAGGATTTTCATATCTAATACAATTGCTAGAGAATATTTGAAAATATTTGACCTGACTACAACATACAACTCAACTTGAAAATCTCAAATCACTTCTCAGCTCATACCATTTCCTTGCCTTCAATCTCTGCAACTTTGACATGTTGGCCTCCTTTCAAGCTTAGTCTCCTTGAGTCTCCATGCTCTTGGCCTCTTTCAAGCTTAGTCTCCTTAAGTCTCCATGATCAATGTACCTATGCAATTATCTCTTCTTAACCACTCATAGAAGCAGAGCCTTTGTGCTCCTCCTTCTTCTAGATGCCTTCTCCTTGACACCCTTCTAAATACTTCATAATTTGGCTCTTTGGCTACAAAAACATCAGTAACATTTGCTTCTTAGTCTACGACTCCTTAAATAGAAGTCTTGGAGTTATTTTCTTGCTTGATTCTTCCTTCCTTTTGATTCCAATTCATATGGAATAGGTAGGATTCATTATATCTAACCCATATTTTGTTTCCTCTAGAAAGTTCTTGAATAATCCTTTTGAATTTGCCTAAAAATGGTTTACATAGAATTTTGTGCCACCAGCTCATCATTCTTATCTTCCAACTTGTTCACAAAATTCAAGGTAACCACTTTGTCAGCTCAGATTTGGTGAATCTTTGTTATTTAAAATAATGCAGTAGCTCGGCACTATTGAAATATTAGTGCTCAACACATACTATGTTACTCAGCATCAATTGTATTTTCTTTTTATGCTCGAAACCTGAAGATCACTCTGCACCAACTAAGATTTTTTGATGCTTGGCACTTAAAGATCACTCGACACACACTAGAATATCCTATTACTCAACTCCAACTATGAATTTTCTCAGCTTCAACCAACTTTCTCGCAACACACTAATGATCTTAGTTTAAGCTTTGCAGTTAGCCTCTTTACAACTTGTTCCTTCAATGTTTCTAAGTGTGACCAACCTCTATATCTTTGGGTATATTATCAATACATCATTTAACCATCGTCTTAACTAATTCTTGCACTTCATTACAACATCATAACTCAACCTTTCCCTTAGGTAGTCTTGTTACATCCTGTTGATCAAATCCTCTTCATCAATCAACTAAGTGATAATACTTAGATCTTATAAGCAAATGTCATTCTTACAAATAGTAGGTTTGACATCAATGACAAAACAATGATTGAAAATATTCTCTTAACAATAGTCTTCCTACTTTGCAACAATCTCCCTGTTTGGTCTTCAACAATGAGCTTTTCAATCAGATTTCCCATAGGAGAAATGTATTCATAATGTCATCATCCTAATTGGGATTGTTATCAACCTGCAACAATTTACTTATTATATATAAATTCATACTAGAATTGATTGAATACAAAGGGAAATAACAAAAAAAATCTTGATAAAGATCTGATTTTAGCAAAGTGAATACACCAATAAATAAAAATGCATTTCCATTGATATATCATCTAAAATTACAAACATATATGGTTCTTTGGCTCCACCAAAGAACCATTTGGTGGTTCTTTGTATTAACTCTCCCTATCAACTCTATCACTCATCAAAATGAATACATAGTACAAGGCTAAGGTAGATGTGAGAAGGAGGTATAAGAAATTTCAAATTGGTGATGAAGTCACAGTTCATTTAAGAAGGGGGCATTTTCTAGTGGGTACATATAATAAGCTTAAGATGAAGAAGTTTGGACCGTGTAAGATAGTGAAAAGGCATGATTCTAGAAATGCTAGTGGAGTTTCTTGCTAAATTGAATATTTCATCAGTATTTAATATTTAAGATCTGATAGGGTATTATGAAGGAGGTCATGGAGATGAAGTTGTAGAAGTGAAATGGATTATTCCACTAGCTAGGGGTAAAAGCACAGATCTATGTCACTGCTTATGATACAAAAACCTGTTTTGGTCAAATCTCATTTCTTTATCAAAACTCAATTTTAAAAAAACACTAAAACTACCCTTTTATAGATGATAGATTCAATATCATCATTATATAAATTTTTGAGTGTTTTGATTAGTTATAATATGTTATAATCTCAAAATATTATAAGTCAATATTTCAACATTTCAAAAGATGCTCCCTCAAAAAAGGAAAAAAAAATAGTAAATCATAACAAAAAATTAATAAAATTATATTTATCTCTAGAGGAGAGAATCCTCTTCATGAATATGTAATTTTTTATCAAGAAGGTATAGATTTGATAGGAAAGTTTTGACGAGAGGAAAAAATTTTTAGATTCTAATAAGGTCAAACTTGAGTACTTATAACAATGAAAATATACAACAAAAATAATTATTTATTTTTTTGTTCACTAGCTATACATGTCATCTATAAGATATTTTCAAATTAGAACAAAAAAAAATGATTTGCATATACTTGTTTGACTGGAACTACACCCTATATTTTTTACAGGTTAAAAATGGACTTCAAAATAAAATAAAATGAATAAATTCTTACTCAAAAAATTTATAAAAATTATAGGCATAAAATTCATCCAATTCTACACATTTCATTAGTTAAACATAATCTTCATATTTTAAACATAGATACCATTTTTTTTTCATTAATGTTGAACTGTCACATTCTGATATCTTGTTTCTTTATAAAAGGTGACACAGGTTTGTGCTTTTACCCCTAGTTTAACTGCAAAGTAGATTTAGGACACACTAAATAGTCATGTTGGAAAAAGTACAAGGAATAGAACTATTTGGGAATACCTAGTCAAATGGAAATGGAGGCTAGTAGAGGATTCATCATGACTAGCAAGAGAGGAGGTTAACCATCTTAGTTTTCCTCTGAAAACCTAAGATGTGATAGAGTAAATTACCCTAGGCATTTTAGGTGTAAGAGAAATCTTTCATCACCCAAATATATTTTTATTTTTAGTCTTTTCTATTTTAATAAGGACTAGTAGACAAAGGGGTTGTTATTTCTAGGAACTTTCTATTTTTAGTAGGTTTTTCATATGAGCTTAGAATATTCTCATTTTCTACATGAAGGTTCATTTTAGAGTTATTAGCCTACCATAAAAATCTCATTGTTCCAACTTAACTATTGGAGAAGTTATTATGGATTTTCATTGGAAAATTTAGGATAAAAATCTTTAAGCTCACTATTAAAGGCCATAGAGTGCCTAGATGAGATTCAAAAACTCAATGGAAGGGCAATTGCACAATTTTGGGCTTATAGATCAAGAGCTGGTGTTTCTAAAAAGTGGTTGTAATAGCCAATTAGAGCAATTATTCAATAGTTATGGCCTTCCAAAATTGGGCTACCCAAAATTCTTAAAATAAATGTTAAATATGCATTTGGTTGACTCTATATGTATTGTTAGGGTCTGTCAGCCCTAGCTATTAATTTTGAATGTCTAGAACCTTCATGGGTGGCATAAAATTACCTATTTAAAAAAGGCTCAAACATTGTCTAGAACAACTTTGGGTGATAGTTCATATCTTGTCTTGTAAATTACTATAATAATGGCTCCCTTGTGGGTTAGCATATTGTAACTATGAATTTTATAATTCTACATTTATGGAAATAATAAGAAGTCCATATTTTGTTCTAACATTTGATGTTGTTTCTTTATTTATATTATGAGTTTATGATATTAAGGGGAGCACCCTTCATCATGATGATTCCACTTTAATGTTGAGTCTTCTTTTCCCACTGACTTATCCTTTTCTACAAGAGATTAGCACACACAGAAAAGCACAACACATACCAAAGATAAAGATTCATAATAAGTTTTCCTACTTTAGCATTATCTTCATCACATGGCTATAGGAACATTACCCCATTAATTTAAAATGGAAAGAATGATATAGTCCATCATATATAATACATAATCTATATATATTCAACATTTTCATTTAGTCTTAAAAGTATCAAATACACACATAAGCATAGCATAAAACATAAAGAGTCTAAATATTGGTAATGAGAAAGTCATGGAATACCATGTCTTAAACTAGAAATCCATAAACTAAATAACCATAAACTAGGCTCATCATTGCCCCCCCAGCTTGACCTTTTGTTGTTCCCACAACAAATGTAAAGTTTTTGGTTTTGGCTACCATCCTATAGTCAGAAGTTGATTTTTGTCTAGCACCTCCCTTGGTAGAACTCCAGTAAAATCATTTGGTTTTCCTATACCTTTCCCCCTTGCTCACTTCCCACACCATACCATAACTATCTAAGTTCTTTGAATTTTCTAATAGAGGAGACACAAGCAAAGGTGACTGAAATGTAAGTGAAATCTAGAAACTCTATCTTACTCTTTCAAAGGAGATATACCATGGAGCACACCTATTTACCATGTTAAAATTAAGAGGTGAATGTTGCTCCTCATCTCTTAGTTCCTTAGTTAAGTTGAGCCAATGCCACTAGATAGAGTTCATGGCTTCAAGAAAATCAACATGAGCTAACTATTCATACTCATCAAATATTAATCCAAATTAGGTAAATGTGTTTAATGCTTGAGTTTGAAGGTTTAGTCCTTAACCAGTTGTAATAACAAGTTTTAGGGTCCTTAAGTTCTAGTCTTATATAGAGGGAAATTTCATCCTCCAATTACCTATATATCTTGGCTTGGGATTCTCTACTAATTTCATTTTGAATCCAAGACATAAGAGCTCTCAATTGGATATCCCCAATGGTCAATAAAGGATTCTAGACTCTATTATTAAGAATTGCTAAATTATGGAGAAAGAACTAACACAACAAATTCTTAATGGTTTTAGGAGAATTATGAAAAGCTTGGGAAAATTGAAGAGGTTCTTGCAATGATGGGGACCTATCCTACATGATACAAGTCATCTAGTAATTCAATAATTATTCCTTAAGAAATAGGGCATACATAGGAGATGAGGACCTATAACTCATAAACTTAAGAATAAGGGATGTTTTTTTGTTGAGTTTTATATGTAGTTGTTCTACTCTTTCTTTTGGTTCAAGGGATTCTTGATAATGCTCATCTATGACCATAATCAATTATTTTTTATGTTATCTCCATTGTTCTCTTTCTGAAACTAATTGATTGGAAATTTGAAAAATAAAGAGAACAAAGACATAGAACCAAACTTATCTGACATAGAACTAATAAAAGATTTTTTAGTTGAATGAATAATAGGGGACTTATCATTTTTGGAACTTCTCTTTCATGGGATCTTCCCATAACACCATGGATCTCTTAATATTACCACATTGCTACACAATAGAGGCTAATGCATCCAACCATTCACTTAAAATCTATTCTACTACTTGGTTAATAAGATCCAAGTTAATGTTAGTGTTGTAATGTGGAGCCTAATTATACTAAAAGGTTCATTTGGCATAGTTTTCCTCCAAATTATTTTTATGGGGGTTTTGGGGCAGCACCCCCAAGATGGGGTCAAGGGGCAACACCTTATATTGTAAAAGGTGTCAGCTACTATTTTTCTATTATTATAGCCCTAATTTTTTAAGTGCCAAAAAGCTTGTATAAAAGGGCTTAGGGTTAGGGATTTTCATAAGGGGTGATGCAAAAATTGGTTCTTGCAATGGTATTGAGCTATAAGGTAGTATGGATTGTAATTAGGTTGTAATCACTAGATCACAATAATATTGGACTTTTTGTTGGTGGATGTTGCCTAGGGATTAGGTGAACTGTGTTAAATCTTGATGTCTTGTGTTCTCTTATGTGCAATCTATTATTTTTTGATATTGGTTATATTTTCATGTAACTTTTATTTCTATCTATGGTTAATTCTAACAAGTGGTATTAGAGCTAGATAGTCATCATTTTTTTTTCTATGAATCCTCTGCAAGAAGGTCTCATGGTTGAGTGGAATCAATGACAGATGAGGGTAAGCTAGAGGTGGAGAAGTTTAATAGGCATAACTTTTAGTTATGGAAGAAGAAAATAGAAGACTATCTTTATTAAGACTTATGGAAGCCATTGGAAAGAAATTCTAAGAAACATGGAACTATGTTAGAAGAGGACTAGGAGATTTTAGACAGAAAGGCACTTGGAAGCATTTGATTATGCTTGGCACCATCAGTGACATTCAACATTACAAAGGAAAATAAAATGGAAGAGTTGATGGACATCATAGAAAAACTATATGAAAAGCCCTTTGCTTCAAACAAGGTATTTCTCATGACATGTTTATTTAATATAAAAATAGTAGAAGGTGGATCTATTGCAGATCATTTAAATGAGTTTAATATTGTGACTAGTTAGTTATCTTTTGTGGGTATTAATTATGATGTAGAATTTAGGGATCTCTTGATTTTGTGTTCTCTGCCTAAAAGATGGAATGGCTTCATAATGGATGTGATTAATTATGTTTCTAGATCTAATACCCTAAAATTTGATGATGTGATCGGTGTTATTTTGAGTGAGGAAACTCATAGGAAATCCTTAGGTGGATTTGCATCAAGAAGTGCTTTGAATGCATAAAGTAGAGGCAAAATGAATAAGAGAGAAAATAATTCTAGAAATCATGGGAAATCAAGAGGAAAGTCAAAGGGGAAGAGGACTCAATCTAGAGGATCGAGAGATTGCTAGTACTATGGTAAAATAGGGCATAAGAGGAAAGATTGTTGAACTTGAAAGAACAATGAAGGAGATAAACTAGAAAGCAACAAGGAGGAAAATGTGGTAAGTAACAAATCTAAAGAGGATGCTTTGCTTCCATCTTTAGAAAGTGTTGATGATTCATGGGTTTTAGAATCTGGTGCTTCATTTCATGCTACACCTCATAGAGATTATTTTATTGATTATGTCTAAGGGGATTTTGGGCTTGGTTATTTGGGGGATAATGAACCTTGTTAGATTTTTTAAAAGGGAAAAGTTAAGATTAAGTTGCAGAATGGGAATTATTAGCTACTACATAAGGTACGACATTTTCCAAGGCTGAGTAAGAAATTAATTTCAGCAAGGCAACTCGGTGATGAGAGTTGTGTAGTTACTTTTAATGATAACAATTGGAAAGTTTTAAAAGGTTTCCTTGTAGTAGAAAAAGGTGTGAAAGTAAGAACCTTATATCTTTTTATAGGTTATATTGTTCATTCTACTTTGATTTTTTTATAGAAAAATGAATGTTCAGGAACAATTGCTACGATTGAGCAAGGAGAACAAATAGTTGATGTAGATTCTAATATAGTGCTATGACACAATAGAGTTGGGCACATGAGTGAGAAATATATGAAAGTATTTCATTCAAAGAAAGCTTTTCCAGGTCTAAAATGTGTTAATATGGATTTACATGAAAGTTGTGTGTACAGAAAAAAAAAGAGTGAGTTTTGTGAAAACTGGGAAGGAAAGGAGAAGTGAGAAATTAGAGCTTATGCATACAAATGTATGGGGACCACCTCAGGTATCTTCCCTTGGTGGCTCTCATTATTATGTTACATTTATTCATAATGCAACTAGAAAAGTATGGGTTTATTTCCTTAGATAGAAATTTGATGTATTTTAAACTTTTAAGAAATAGAAATGCTTGGTTGAAAATGAGACTAGAAAGAAATTAAAATGTCTCAGATCTGATAATGCTGGTGAGTATTACAATCATGAATTTGAAGATTATTGCTTTGGTAATGGTATTTGTAGATAGAAAATTGTTCCAAGAACTCCATAGGAAAATGGAGTGGTTAAATGCATGAATAGGACTATAATAGAGCATGCAAGAAGCATGATGTTGCATGATGGGTTGCCCTTAAACATGTCGGTGGAGGCTATCAATACTACTATATATTTGATTAATATAGGTCCCTCTACTCCTTTGGGCTATGGTATTCCAGAGGAAGCATAGACTAGTAAGAAGGTGAGTTATTCCTATTCCTTGCTCATATAGATTCTAAAAATAGAACCAAGCTAGAAGATAAGTCAAATAAATATTTATTTTTTGGATATGACATTAATGAATTTGGTTATATGCTTTGGGATTTTGAAAATTATAAGATTGTAAGAAGAAGGAATATCATATTCAATGAGAAAGTGTTATACAAAGATATGTTTCAACAACATAAGAAGAAAAAAGATGATTATGTATTACTAGATGATACTCCAAAAGCTAATGTTCAAGCAATTCCTCATGATCTGCAATAACTGTAACAAAAAATACCACACACACCAATGAATGTTAGATGATCAATAAGGCCCAATAGACCTCCAAAAATATTTTCTCCTTCTTTATATCCTATTTTACTTACTAATGCTAGTGAACCTAAATGTTATGATGAAGTTGTGCAGGTAGATACAAAGATTCAATGGGAGTCTGCAATGAAAGAAGAAATGGACTCTTTACTAAAAAATAAGACATAGGATTTATGCAAGTTGCATGTAGGTAAAAAGGCTTTACAAAATAAATGGGTTTAAATGTTAAAAGAATAGGATGGAGTTAAGAAATGATTTAAAGCCAAGTTAGTTGTAAAAGGATTTGCAAAGAAAAAATAAATTGATTTTGATAAGATATTTTCCCCTATTGGTAAAATGACTTCTATCCACACTATTTTAAGTATTTTAGCTACTGAAGATTTGCACTTGGAGTAGCTTGATGTTAAAACAACCTTCCTTCATGGTGATTTGGATGAAGAGATATATATGGCATAGCCATAGGGATTTGGGATTAAATCTAAGAAAAACTTAGTGTGCATATTGAAGAAAAGTTTATATGGCTTGAAACAAGCACCTCAGAAATGGTATCTAAAATTTGACAGATTTATGCATGAGCATGGATGTAGTAGGTGTCATTCAAATTATTGTGTTTATTTTAAGAGGTTGGATGATGATAGCTACATTATTTTATATTTATGTGTTTATGATATGCTTGTAGTTGGGTCTAACATGGATCATATTAGGGGACTGAAACACTAGTTGGCACATGCATTTGTTATTAAGGATTTGGGGGAAAAAAAATAGATACTTGGTATGAATATTTGAAGAGATGGGAATAACATGAAATTGATTTTATCTTAAGCTAATTATATTGAGAAGGTGTTGCAACATTTCTCTATGGAGAATGCTAAAGTTGTAAGCACACATTTACCCGGTCATTTGAAGTTGACAAAGGAGATGTGTCCAAAGACACAAGAAGAGGAGGATAAGATGTCTAAGGTACCTTATGTTTCTACTATAGGAAGCTTGAGTTATGTTATGGTATGTACAAGACTAGATATTACACATGTAGTGGGAGTTGTTAGCAAGTGTATAAGTCATCTAGGAATTGGGCACTGGAATGCAATTAAATATATTCTTAGATATTTGACAGGAACATCCAATAAGTGTTTACACTTTGGGGGATCTACTACTATTTTATAGGGCTATGTTGACTCAGATTTGGTAGGGTATATTGATACCAAGAAAATTACTATAGGTTATGTATTTACTATTGGCAGGGAAACAATGAGTTGGGTTTCTAGGTTACGGTAGGTTAATGCTTTATCCACTACAGAGGTAGCATATTTTTCTACTACAAAGGAAGCCAAGGAGATGATATGGCTTCAATTATTCATGGAAGAATTGGGACACCCATAGAGAGATAATTATTTGTTCACAGATAGCCAAAGTGCTATTCATCTTGCAAAGAATTCAACTCTACATTCAAAGATAAAATACATAAAGTTGTGGTAACATTTCATTCAATCAATTTTGGATGATGGATAGTTAAATTTAGAGAAGATACATACAAATGAAAATCTAGAAGATATGTTTACAAAGGTAGTGACAAGGGAGAAGCTAAACTCCTTTTCAGCTTCAATTGGTTTTCTTAATTGAACAAAATAAAAGAACAATAGAGTCTAGGGTGGTTTGATATTCTAGTGGAAGCCATAGGTTCATTCAGCATAGTTTCCCTCCAGATTATTTCTATGAGGGTTTCAGGGTAGTTCCCCCAAGATTAGGTCAAGGGGAAGTGCCCCTGTAGGCTTTTAGGGTAGCACTCCAAGTGTGCTCCTTGTCATAATATAGGGTGGGGTCAAGGGGCAACACCCCCTATGAGGGTTTTGGGGAGAAACACCCCTGAATCCAAAAAGGACCTTATATTGTAAAATTCATCAGCTACTATTTTTCTATTATTCTAGCCCTAATTTTGTAAGTAGCAAAAAGATTGTATATAAGGGCTTAGGTTTAGTTATTTTCATAAGGTGTGATGCAAAAATTGGTTCTTAAGGCAATATTGAGCTGCAAGAGATTATGGTTTGTAATTAGGTTGTAATCACTGGATCATAATAATATTGGACTTGCTATTGCTAGATGTAGCCCAGGGATTGGGTGAACCACATTTAATCTTGGTGTCTTGTGTTCTCTTAAGTGTGATCTACTATTTTCTAATATTGGTTATATTGAGTTTTTTAGATTTTATTGTGTGTTTTTATTTATCATCAACAATAATAGATATCCACAATCCATTTGTAAAGTACTGATTTTTTTTGATTTGATTGTGTGTGTTTATTTATCATCTACTAGTCCTTATTAAAATAGAAAAGGTTGAAAAGAAAATATTTTTGGGTGATGCGAGATTTCCCTTACAACCAAGATGCTCCTACATTAGACACCTAGGGTAATTTGAGAAGTGACTTTGTCACATCTTAGGTATTCAAAGGAAAACCTAGATGGTTAATGTTATTCCTTGCTAGCCATGATGAATCCTCTAATGACCTCTCTTTCCATTTGACCAGTTATTCTTTATAAGTTTTTTTCCTTGTACCTTTTTCAACATAACTATCTAGTATCTCCTCAATCTCCTTTGTAAATTAACTAGCTACCAGAATACTCCATTGTGCTTCTACAAATTTATCTCCACCACCTCCTCCATGATACTTTGTCAAGCCTAAAATGTTAAATACTAGTGAAATATCCAATTCAATAGGCAGCTTCACTTCATAAGAATTTCTAGAATCATGTCTTTTCACTATCTTTCACGGTCCAAACTTTTTCATGTTCAACTTATTATATGTACCAACTAGAAAATGATCCTTTCTGAAATGAACCATGACTTCATCTCCAATATGAAATTCCTTATACCTCCTTTTCATATCTACCTTAGCCTTGTACTATGTATTCATCTTTATGATGTGTTTCCCCACCACCCCATATATGTTCTTCAAATGTTCAACAAAATATTCTACTTTAGCACTACTTATTTCTCCCTTATCGAACTGTCATAATTCAAAAGCATTTCTATGACTACTTCCATATACAATCTGGAATAGTGATTTACTAGTACTCTTATTGATTGAATTATTATATGAAAATTCTACCTATGGTAAATTCATATCCCATGCTTTTAACTTGTCTCTAAACAAAAATCTTAGTAAATTTCACAAACTTCTATTCACCACTTTTGTTTGTCCATCAGTCTATGAATGATGTGATGAACTAAACTTCAAATTTGTCTTTAACTTCTTCCATATTTTACACCAAAAATACCCAATAAATTTCGTGTCTCAATTTGAAATTATACTCTTTGGCAGACCATGTAGTATCACCAATTCTCTAAAAAATAACTTGGCTACATGAACAACACCACTAGTCTTCTTACAAGTAATGAAATGTGTCATCTTTGAAATCTTCTCAACCACCACAAAAATAGAATCATGCCCTCTACGAGTCCTTCATAAGCCAAGAAAAAAATCTATGCTAACATCCTCCTATGGCTTCTCTTGTATAGGTAATGGCTGATACAAACTCTTTTTTTCTTCACTCCTTTCACCATTTGGCATACTCTACAACTTTGTACAAACTTATTCATATCTTGCTGCAACTATGGCTAGTAATAATTCTTAGCAACCAAAGCAATGGTCTTATCTCTGTCAAAATGTCTAGCTAATCATCCACTATGTTTCTCCTTGATGGGATTCTCTCATCAAACTTCTTGGAATGCATAACTGGCTTCCTATGAACAACATATTATCCTAGATCATGAAATCCAACCACTTTGTCATGTCAAGTGTAACAAGTTCTACACAAGCCTTCCATGCTTCACTAAATTCAAGATTATCTAGATACAAAGTATTGAGTTCCTTGAACCCAACCACCTCTATCTGCATTTTTGTTAGGAAAAGTTGTCTTCTACTAAGAGCATTTACAATTTTTTTAGACTTCCCACTCCTATGTTTCAAAAAAATGTATAATTTTTCAAAAAGTCAACCCACTTCAAATGTCTTTGGTTTAGTTTTCCTTGACTATTAAAATATTGGAACGCTTGATGACTAGTATACAAAAAAACACCTTTAGAAGAAGATAGTGTCTCCACATCTTCAATGCATGAGCTATAGTATAAAATTCCTAATCATAAACATAATATTTTCTTTTTGCATCATTCAACTTCTCACTAAAATAAGCAAAAGTCTACCTTCTTTGCTCAAAATAGCTCCTATTACAATACCACTAGCATCACAGTTGACTTGAAACACCTTGTTAAAATTACGAAGTGCTAAAATAGGCTACTTAGTCATTATTTTTTCAATAGATTAAGACTCTTATATGCTCCTATAGTCCACTTAAATTCTCTCCTATCCCCTCTCATTATTTTGGCCAAGGGTCCACAAATATTGCTAGAACCTCTTATGAACTTTCTGTAAAATCTAGCCAATCCATGAAAGATCTTACCTCTATCACACTTCTTCAAGTAGGCCATTCAAGGATAGCCTTCACATTCTTTGGGTCCATTTTTAGACCTTCTAGTGAGAGTAGGAATCCTAGGTACACTAACTCCTTTGCAAAACTACACTTCTTTAGGTTTATCAACAACTTTTCTTCTCTCAACTTATCAAAAACTTGATGAATGTGAATTGAATGCTCCTCTAATGTCTTACTAAAGATCAAAACATCATCTAGGTAAACAATGAAAAACTTGCCCAAAAATTCCTTCAATAGCTCATTCATAAGCCCCATAAAAGCGCTTGGTGTATTTGTTAGCCCAAAAGACATGACTAACCACTTGTATAGTCCTTCTATTGTCTTGAAAGTAGTCTTCCTCAAAGTAGTTCATTGGTTTTGACTACTAATTTTAGCCTCATCCTTGTTCTTCTGATCATCATTGTGGCTACCATAAGATTGTCCACCAGATTTTCCACTGCAACCTCTTCCACTAATCTTGTTGTCAAATTTATTGCTTAGTTTCTCCTCAACTCTTAGGAAAAATTGGTATACCTCCTCAATATTGTTTATTTGAACTAGACTCAACTCATCTTGAATACTTTACCATAACCCATTAAGATAACGGGCCACATTCTCCTTATCAGCTTCCACATGACCAGTTCTATTGAGAACTTGGCAGAATCTTTAGTATACTCTTGAATAGATTTTACCACTTGCTTCAACCCTTGAATTTTATTCAATAGATCAAGCTCATAATCCATAGCAATGAATTGTCACTTTATTTTATCTATCATCCAATCCTATCTAGTGATTTTGTCCTTTCCTTATCTATTTCACTCCAATTGAACCTCTTGCCACTAGATCTTTGCATGTCCCTTTGGTTTCTACACCTTCACAAACTTGAATCTATTAGGATCATTAATATCTTCATACTCAAAGTATTCATCCAATTCATTGATCCAATTGATCAGCTCCTCTAGATTAAGATTTTCTAAAAATGTGGGAACTTCACACTTAGGTGTTTTTCCAATCTTGGAGATGGCCCCAAAGAGCCTCTCTTCTTCTAGATTTAGAACTACCTCTAGTTCAACATTTTCTTTCTTCTTTGTCCTCATCCTTGGAGGGATCTAATACCCTTATGTGTAACACCTAAAACTCTTCCACCATGCTCTCTTCATGAAGATATTTTTGTGCTTCTACTGAAAGCCTAGTTCAAACTACCCCACAATCAACAGTCTATCTAAATGCTTAGCCCAAACCACAGTCCTAGTGTAAACTACTTCATAGTTGGCAATCTATCCACACACGCAAGAACTTTTTCTTTGATAACACTTGATGAAGGGTGCTCCCCTTAATACCATAAACTCATAACAGAAACAAAGAAATAACAAGAAATGAGAGTAAAAAAATAGACTTCTTATTATCACTGCAAATGTGAAATCAAAGAATTCATAATTACAATATGCTAACCCACATGGATGCCTTCATTACAGTAATCTACAAGACTAAGCTACGAACTACACCTAGAGTCGTCTTAGACAATGTTTGAGCCTTTATTAAATAGGTAATTTTATGTCATCCAACAACATTCTAGACAGTGAAACTTAATACCTAGGGCCAACAAACCCTAACAATACATATAGAGTCAGCCAAATACATTTTTGACCATTATTTTAGAAATTTTGGATAGCCCAACTTTGGAAGTCCATAACTCTCAAATCATTGCACTAACTAGCTATTATAACCAATTTTTGGAAATGCCAGCTCCTAATCTATAGGCTCGGAATAGCACAAGCACCTTTCCAAGAATTTTTCAGATCTCATCCAGGCACTCTAAGGCCTCCAATGGTGAGCTTGAAGATTTTTTTACAAAATTTTCCAGTAAAAATCTGCAATAACTTCTTATATACTTAAGCTAGGGAAATGTGATTTTTATGGTAGGCTTATAATTGTAAAATGAAACTTTATGTAGAAAATGAGAAAATTTTGAGCTCGTATGAAAAACTTACTAAAAATGGAAAGTTCCTAGAAATAGTAACCCCCTTATCTACTATTCCTTATTAAAATAGAAAAACTTGAAAATAAAATATTTTTGGGTGATGCAAGATTGCTCTTACACCTAGGATGCTCCTACATCAGATATTCATAGAAAGAAGGTATAGACTATGAAGAGACATATGCACTTGTAGCTAGAATGGAAGTAGTAAGGATGTTCTTAGCTTGTGTAGCCAATAAGAAGTTCAAAGTTTATCAAATGAATGTTAAATCATCCTTTCTAAATGGAGAACTTGAGAAAGAGGTATATATTGAGCAACATGAAGGTTTTCCTTTATTAGAAGAGAAAGACATGGTATAAAAATTAAAGAAAGCTTTATATGGTCTGAAGGAAACACCTATAACTTAGTATGTAAGATTGGATAGTTATTTGACAAAGCTTGGATTTGCTAAAGGTATGATAGCCAGTAACTTGTATTTGAAAGAAGTTGAAAATTGTTTTCTGATTATTGTAATATTTATTGATGACTTCATTTTTGGAGGAATACCGAAGCAAGTGGTAAGTTTGCTGAAGAAAGAAAGAATGAGTTTGAAACGAGCATGAGAGGAGAGATGAAGTTTTTCCTAGGATTCCAAATTGTGCAAAATAGTGATGGTATTTTCATTTCACAAGCTAAGTACTTGAAAGACCTATTGAAAAGATTTGGTTTGGAAAGATGTAAACTGGTTGGTACACCTATTATAACTGGTCACAAGTTATCCAAAAAAGATGAGACATATAAAGTAGAGAAGAGGAAGTACATGTTAGAAATAGATAATATTGGGGGGGTGAGCAGGGGTGAATCAACATTCTACAAACTTTTACCCATAGTTTAACATTGCTAATTACTTTATAGCTTGCATATGAAAGTAAACCAACAATGCTGAATAGTAAATATAACCATTCACATAGATAAATCATAACACCATTATTTATTAACTAGGGAAACTATGGCCAAGGAAAAACCCCAATGGAGATGATACCCACTAGATGATTCACTAAACAATTGGATCCCATTAAGGATATTGACCATGTTAGGAGTCTATGAAGTACTTATATTGTCTCAAGTTCCTGTTAGGAAACTAGGCCTTGTTAGAAACCTAAACCTTGTTAAGAGTTTCTTCAACCCTATTAGGAGTTGGTAGAAGAAATACAATGTATGCAAGAAGAGCCCACTGTGCTAACATGCAATTATACAATTTAGTTCTTCACAATAATAGATATGCATATAATACTTTCTATCTATGGTACTTCACACTTGTTCTGATCATACATCAAAATTCACATCACATAAGGCTCACAAATCTTTCAAGATCTCTGTACAATAGTTTGCATCACATGACACTTTCTCATCTATCATAGATAGCACACTTATCTTTGCAAGATAAGATCTTTACTTATACCCTGCATAATTACAAAACTCTACTTAGTTGGCCTAAATTTGTTTACATGCTTGATATAATATAAAATAGCTTATGGAATAATACCCACATACTCATCTTATCATAACTTACTAGTTATTTCATAACCAAAATAATTCCTAAAACCATATTATCCAATTCTCTTCTATGCTCTTTTCTGCACTGTTAAATACTCGTACTAGTATTTTAATCATAACTCACATCATACTATCCATACACATCTTTACACTGGCACACATCACCATGATACTATTATGAATCTTTATTCAACCAAACATGAGCTAACTATCAATGAGTAATCCATACACTTAACATTTTTTCTTTGTACTGCTATAAATTGTCTAACACTTAGACAATTTTCTAACTCTAAATGCATAAATGAAATGTTGAACATATGTTTCCATAAATGACAATCACCAAGATATATATCTAACCATATTGCAAACAATCTCCCCCTTTGGCATTGATGGTAACATTTGGGAAAATTGGGTAAGTCCCAAAATGATGTCATACATAACAAAAACAAAATAAAAGTAACTACGCACAATTGCCTTCAAAACATAATAATTTTTTTCATGTTTTGATGGGTCATTACATTCCTTATCACTTCTTTACATTGATATATACATAAGCTCCCCTTACATATACATATACATTTATATAGTTTTCCTTTTGCATAATAGTCCCCTTTTGACATCAATGGTAAAGGTGTCAAAAAGACATATTTGTAAAAACTTTGTTACCTTTTGTTGATCAGTTGGTCACTCTAAAAATGCAATATGCAAAATCATGTCTCAACTTGGTCATTCTAGTTTACTTTGATTGTATTAGATATACTGATGAGTTCATAAATTACATAAGATGCCACTTCAACTATGCTCAAGTTAGTATAGAAAAAAATTTCATAGGATGTCTTAGTTGCAAGACACTCCTCCAACTACCTTTGCAAAATGATAAGTTTGGATGATAAGTGTTCTTTGAGAACTAGAAAATATCTCGAATAAATTTTCCTTATCAAACTTAATGCTTCTGATAGCATTGTGAATCTTTTCTATTTCATCTTTGAAATCTTCAATTCTGGCCTCTGGTTGTTGTAATCTGATAGTGAGTATATGAAGCTCACTCATTTTTCCTCTAATCTTGTTATAAAAATATGATAGGTAATTGTATGACATTGTGCATTGTCTATACAACTTATTACCTTCATCTATGGTTCTCCTCAAATCTTTGATGCAAACATCTAAGGTTATCATATCATTTCTAACATTTTTACATACTATATGAAATAGTGATGCATCATGCTTCACCCATACCTATACTAAAGCTACTCTATTAAAGTTGTGAATTCCCTAGAAAAGGTCTTCGCCAACTCTTTAGCCTTGATCTTCAAGTCTATATTGACCACAATTGTAGTAACTATCTTCTACATTCGATCCAAGAATTTAGCTACATTCTTCTTCAAAGACTTCATGGATTTGTTTTTCTCAAATAGCTTTCTTAAAGTGCTCATTAGACCCTTCTTATCATCATAAGCATCATATGATAATACTATTGTTATTGATGTTGCTACTCTTGTTACTGGAGATGCTGCAAGAAAGAGTGAAACTACTTTTAGTTATGTGCTCTTCTTCTCTTCCTCAACCTTCTCTTCTTTAGCTATCCTTTATTCATATTTCCTCACTTCCTCCTTAGCTTTTTTCCTTTTTCTTCTTCTTTCTTTTTCAGTTATTCCTCTTCTCTTTTGTTTCTTTCTTCTTCTCCCTTTTTCTTTTCCTCTTCTACTTTGATTTTCTTTTCTTCTTCTTCTTTCTTCTTTACTTCTTCCTCATCAACAGAGCTAGTATATGTAGTGATGTTCCCAATAATTGATTAGTGAAATGTTGCAAAAGTATTCTCCTTTTTATCCACAATTATGTCTGTACTATCCACTTGCATGGATTTAGTACCCATAATAATGCGAAGTGATGAAATTTCCTATTCTGTCTCCTCTGCCTCTTCCTCTTCCTTAGAAGGTGTATGTACTTGCACATATACTGGGCTATCAGGCTTTGACTGTGCACTCACCTTAGGAACTATAGTCATATATGTTATAATTGCCTTAGTTTATTTCCTTACCTTCTCATAGTTGCCTCTCATCAAAATAATTGCTCTTCTTTTGTTCCTTAGCAAGGGCTCAATACCCTTCAAAATTATATCTCATTCCTCTTTGGAGTCAAAATCACATAGTTTATTTATTGATGTGATCCTCATAATTAGATCCTCTTCTAACACTCTCTTCTTCCTATTAATTAACCTATTGTATAGGTCTTCAAGTATCTTATTCTATATATTCTCAAACATCTTATTCCTCAAAACAATATTCCTTGTAATAGAATTCTCTAATTGTCTTCTATCCATACTACAATACATTTTGTAATACTTATTTAACTGAACAAAGTTATCATCATTAATTATCTGCATGTTTAGATCCTCTATCTTGGGTTTCCAAGCTCATTTATTAGCTATTGTTTTGGCCTCCTGTGCATCTTGTTCAATAGGTTTATCTTCAACTTCATCCTCATGACTTTTTTAACTTCTTAGTTGCATTTTCATTGTCATTTTTTCTAGTCCATTGGTAGTGTGCTTAACCCTTTTCTTGGCTGATGGTGCAAGTTCTTGCTTAACCCTTACCAATATCTTAGATTTTCTCTGTGCAATAGGTGCTTCCACCTATGTTTACCTCCTAGGCTATACATCCATTTTTCTAACTAGTTGCACTTGTGTAACTGCTATGTAAGGCACAATAGGGGCCTATGCACAAGGTTTTTCTACTATTACTCCTTGTGAATATCCTACAAAAACAATGGGAGTTTTTGCCAACACTTCAATCTATCCAATGGCTTTCATCTCAAATGTAATGTCTCTAATCTCATCAATCTCTTTACTAGTCATGCTAGATTCCTTAAGGATGGAATCTATGTCTTTCTCTACCTTTTCTCATTTTCCTTTTTGTATAGTTCTGAATGAACTATTCTCATATTTTCTTGATAAGTACCCCATCTAGAGCATTTTGTGCCATTTTCTGGCTAGAGGATGATATGCACATACCCTTTTATGACCCTTTTATGAGCTCAATGCTCATCTCATATCCCATAGCTTCAATAAATTTAACTCTTTTGTATCACTACTTCCATTTAGGTGTTATCTATTTCCACCATGATTTATAATTCTTATTTGTACTTATCTACCATTGAGGGAGGTATCCTCTACCTCTATTTCATCTCAGACTGAAAGTTCTTCATCTTAGATCTATAGCATTGAGCCACCATCTTCGTTGTGAACTCACTGTTATCCCAACTTATCAATCTAGGAAACTTCCTTTAAGCATAGAAGAATATATGAGTCAATAGAGACTTAAGTATTAAAACTATGTTCTTAGTTTTCTTAATCTTTTCAATGTTATCCAATAGTTGCAATTTGATAATCTCACACAAATTGACTTTCCTTCCTTGAATAGAAATTACATAAGCTACATGCATAAATATAGATGGTACTAAGTTAATCCTTGATCCATGATTTAACTTGACCCTAATATCTTTCTTAGTAATTTAATTCATTTGTCTTGAATGGAGTCAACCTTCTTGTTTCTTCCATCAAACATTGTGTTTAGGTTTTTCTCAACTATATTCCTAACATTCTTCTCATTAATAGGATTGCAACCTTCATTACTCAATCCTATGAAATTGTGAATAAGGTCATTGTTAATAACATTCTATGCATCACTAGCCACAACATATTATCATGTACCCTACTCAAAATTATTCAAGTCCAATCATGATTGTCAAACACTATATAAAACATATACCTTACCAAATTCAAATCTTCTAGGTACTCAAACTTTAAGGATAAGTCATTGTTACACATGGTACCTAGGTCTTGATGATTTGCATCATCACCTATACTCTCTATTTTACACTAAATATAGCTTCTTATATCCGCAACATGTAACACATTTTATGAAACTTAAGAAAAATGTGCCCAACCTATCATCCAATAATGAAACAAATGAATTTTTCTTAAACTCATATTGTTGTCTATCACTCACATCATATACATTCTGACTACCCATTGAAATTGTGATTGTAAACATTTAAATACAAGATTCAAACTATGCAAAATATCTTAAAAACATGATTTAGGGCTTCCACAACTTTTTTCTTTACAATCTTCACTTCACACTTCAATTCACTATCAAATCTCTCTTTAATTATCTCAAGACACTTTGCATGAACAAATGGTACATATAATCTTTCTTGCGATCCTTAAATAATTTCAAATCACACTACACATTACATTTGTATCTACCACAGAGTCAAATACTATCTTTGTTTACCACTAAGCTTGATTTCTCAATTCCTTCTCACTATGATCATATCAAGACTTGCACACATGACCATATCCTTCTCTCTATGTCATTAACTTCTTGTTAGATGTACAACTTCCAACTCTCTCTCTCTAAAATAAGTTCTTGCAAACTAATGCACTACTGCAACTAAAACTATTTAATTCAAGTAGGATGAGCCACAAATAATCTATGACTTCAATGTCTTATTAGGTGGATTGAAAAAATGTTCCTCCAAAACTATATAAGAGCTTTTTAGATCTTTAGCTATCACAAATGCTTCTTTGAATTCATCAATAGGTTCCTTAATTGCTTCCTTCTAACTATTGTCACTACCATTATCATTCCTTTTGTCATTTATGTTGTTGTTCCTTCTGTTATTCATATTTTTGTTAAAGTTCCTTTTGTCCATTCTAAAATATCTCATTGTGTGTTTGAAGTTATTACCTAACTAACATATGTGTGCATTTCTTCTTTGATTAGTTCCATTATAATTCTTAGGTGCTCTATAATTTCTTGTAATGTGTTCTAGATTGTTACACTTGTAATTCACAAACTATTTCTTCTCTCCATTCAATTTTGCTCCATTATTGGATCTATTATGTAATCATCCTCTTTCATTTCCTATAGGGTTAGTATTCCTAGACATTCTACTATTTGCATTATTACCATCAAACTTAGGTTTCTTACATTCTACAGCCCTATGTCCATATCCATAACAATTGTATTAATAGAAATTAGTAATGGTTTTAAAACACTTACCTATGCAATATCTTTTCATGTGTTCAACCTCATTACATATGAAGCATTTACCTCTGAACTCATGTCTTACTTTCTTGGGTGTTTAATCTTGCTTATGATTATCAACTTGCTTTGTTTTCTTAAGTTCATTAGGTTTAGCTAACAAATCAATTAA
Source organism: Cupressus sempervirens (assembly GCA_028749045.1). Taxonomy (NCBI): domain Eukaryota; kingdom Viridiplantae; phylum Streptophyta; class Pinopsida; order Cupressales; family Cupressaceae; genus Cupressus; species Cupressus sempervirens. The sequence continues at coordinate 241,988,999 of CM053792.1, forward strand.
CTCAACTTCATTTGATACTTCAATAGATGTTCTTGATTCTAACTTAGATCAAATTCCTTAGGGGATTCAATAACTAGATCTACTTCTCTTCTGATTTCAACATTCGAGGATGATTTTTTTCAATCAGATATCCAAGTCCTATCTTGTCATAAGAAGGTCTCTAGTGAAATATCTACTGATCTATCTTTTCACTACTATAATAACACTTCTTTAATTGTTTCTTAGTTTGTGTCATTTCACCTTTCATAATAATGATGTACTTCCCTAAGTCAACATGTTCAATCTTCATAGTATTTAGTTTAGATGTAACTTGACTTAACTTGAATCTAAGATCTTCGTTCTCAATCTTTAGTTTTGGGTCATTCCTGTTGCTATTATTCTTAAGACTCAGCTTAAGTTCAATGATTTTTATTTCATGTTTCATGATCTCATTTTCTTTTTGAAGATCTCCTACTTCATCATTATCACTAGTCTAAACAATTGATTCCTTTCTAGATTCCAAATCATTAATCTTGTCTTTTAACTTGCCAATGAAAACTTTCACATCTTCATACCTATATTTTAGGTTATCCCTTTCCCCAGTAAGAAGGCCAATCTGCTCAAGAGCTTCTTCTATGTTTTACTTCAATTGTTGTATATCTTTAGGGATCTTACTTAAGCTATTAAAATTCTTCAAAGTAACTATTCTTTGATACCAATTATTAAAAATAGATAATACTAGGGGAGTGGGGGATTGAATCAATATTCTACAAACTTTTGCCCATACCTAAATATTTTCAATTAGTTTTTAACTCACATATGAAAAGTAAACAAATAATTTTGAATAATAAATATATTCATGTACATAGATAACTCATAAAACCATTATGTTTTAACTAGAGAAACCTTGGCCAAGGGAAAACCTCAGTGGGGATGATATCCACTAGATGATTCACTAAACAATAGGATCTTATTAATGATATTGACCTTGTGAGGAGACTGGGGATTATTATAAGCCTCAAACCTATTAGGAGTTGGTAGAAAAAATATAATGTATTCAAGAAGAGCACACTACCCTAACATGCAATTATATAATTCAGTTCTTTACAAGAATAGATATACATACAATACTTTTTGTCTATTATAATTTGCACATGTTCTGATCATACATCAGAATTCACATCACATAAGGATCATAAATATTCCAAGATCTTCATACAATAGTTTACATCACATAATGCTTTCTCATCTACCATAGATAGCACACTTATCTGCACAAGATAAGATCTTTACTTATACCTCGCATAATTACAAATTTTTTCTCTATCGACCTAGATGTGTTCATATGCTTGACATAATATAAAATAGCTTATGGATTAATATCCATATAGGTGGCTCATCATAACTTAGTAATTATTTCATAGCCATAATAATTCTTAAGACCATATAATAAAATTCTCTTCTATGCTATGTTCTACACTGATAAATACCCAAACTAGAATTTTATTCATAACCCATGTCATACTATCCATACACATATGTGCACTAGCACATGTCATCATCATATTTTCATGAATATTTCTTCAACTACACATGAGATAAATTTCAAATAGCCATCCATACACTAAACATCTGTTCTCTGTGCTATTATAAACTATTTAACACTTAGACAATTTTCTAACACCAAATGCATAAATGAAATGCTAAATGTATGTTTCCATAAATGATAATCATCAAGATATATATCTAACCATATTTCCAATAGTATAGATCCATGATTGGAGGTTTTTAGTATCTCACACCAAACTAGATATAGAAAAATAAATTGGGATTATAGCTAGATTCCAAGCTGATCCTAAGGAATATCATTTTGTAGCAGTAAATAGAATATTCAAATATTTGAAAGGGACATCTAATTATGGAATTTGGTATGAAATATTGTGTGATTTCACTCTATGTGCATATAATAATTTAGATTGGGTAGATAGTATGGATGACAAAAACAGCATCAGTGGTGGAGCATTCTTTCTTGGAGGAAGATTAGTTTCTTGGTTAAGAAAGAAGAAAGATTTTATTTCACATAGTTATATTGAGGTAGAGTATGTTTTAGTAGTAAATAATTGTAATCAATTTATGTGGATTAAGGAGATGTTGAAGGATATTAGAATTGAGTTTCATGAAACTATTATCATTTAGTATCATAGTACAAGTACAGTGAGTATGTCTAAGAATTTTGTATTGCATTCTAAGATTAAGCATATATTTATTAAGTATCATGTGTTGTTAGAGAAAGAAACATAAAAAGAGATTATATTGGAGTATGAGTACTGAAGATTAGATTGTAGATATCTATATGAAGCCTTTTCCTAAAGATACATTTGTGTACATAAGAGGTATGCTTGGAGTTATGCCCATACCTACTTCTAAGTAGAGGATGCAGAGAGTGCATCATTCCATTGGTATAGAGAACTATTGTTAGCCTAAATTGAATGTTGACACTTATTGTATGGGAGAGTATCTGTGATGATCGAAGTCACTAAGAACTCTTGGTATTTGGTATTGAATAGTGTCTTTAGACACTCGAGCTGGTTGATGACATGGTGCAAAATATTGGTAATTGGTATTTAATAATTGGTATGCTATAAAATTGAGATTGAGGTCCTTGACATTGATGTCAATGGGGGAGAATATGCATGAAAAATACATGTCCTAAGTATGGGTGAGAAATATCTCTTTAGAGAGATTTATAAAAATTCATGAAAGAAAGTAGGAATATGCACCTAATGTATTGTGAATTGTTTAGTGTGAAGAAAACAATTGATATCTAAGAAGGAGTATGCACATGTGTGCATATATTGTGTTTGAAATTCTTTTGGCATGTGGACAATTGATGTTGGTTGGCAGCAGTAGTAGAACATTGTTTTCTATTCTTGCAACTTAGATGTTTTTTCATCTATATTTCCATCAATGTCAAAGGAGGAGATTTTTAGCATGAATACTAATAATAATACTTTTGGAACTATCTTGATCATTGGAGAGTATTGACATGTTGCTATTAGAAATAGGGAATACTCAAAGGGGGTGGGGGTGAATCAGTATTCTACAAACTTTTTTTGCCAACTAGATATTATTAATTACTTTGAACCATGCATAAAAAAATAAAGAAGTAATGCTGAAAAATAATAATAACCATGCATAAAGATAACTCATAACACCATATTTTGTTAACAATAGAAACCCTAGCCAAAGGAAAACCTTGGTGGGGATTATACCCAATAGATGATATATTGATATATATGTTTCTTGTTAGAGGATGGAACCTATTAGGAGCCAATGAGAAAATTTTGTATATAGAGTCCCTTCTAGGAGACTTTGAATTCATGTTAGGAGATTCCAACCCTGTTAGGAGTTGTAGTACAATGTATGCAAGAAGAGTTTACTACCCAAACATGCACTTTCAATTATAGGAAGAGCTCACTGTCCAAACAAGTAACCAAACTTTAAGTTCCCCAAATACAAATTTTGTAACTTATTCTAGATTTATCTTTCACATTAGCTCAATCTTAGATCACAAAAATAGGTTCTCAAAACTTCACATATATCACTTTACAAAAAGTTTTCGTATCACTTTTCATATCACAAAAGCACCTATCAAAAAGCACACTCTATCTTACAAGATATCCTTTGCATAAATACCATGTCTTTTCAAAAAAAATTGCTAGGTCAGTTGGGACCACAATATACATTTCCAACTTAGAGTAAGCATCTAGGATGTCAGTCCTAATTGATCAAGTAATTATTTTGTAAACAAAATAATTCATTTACCTTTAATTCAGTTATTTTGTTTCACTAGTAAATCATGAATATCTCTTTTTTGTACTATTTGTACTAATGTACAAGGTTATACACATCATCATCAACATGTATACTATCTCCATCTATCTTCACTAGTCATAATATGACATCAAGAATATTTTACATACAAAACATTGTACTATTGTAAACTAATTTCGTACTTAGACAATTTCTAAGTACCAAAAGCTAAGTATCTTTATTTTTGATGTTTACTACAAGTATGTACATCATGTGTTGCCATTAATGACGATAATTATATCACTACATATGGCCAATTCTCAAAAATATCCCTTTGTTCTATTGATGGAAACAAAGTAAGGAAAATTGGCTAAGTGACAAAACCTTAACAAAAACATACAATACTTATCACCTATTATATTACATCACTTCATATTACAAATGCTCAATTTCTCAAATGCTCCTCCTTTGTATATTATTGCTACATACATAACTTACTACCCAATTTTCTTCTACAACTACTCCCCATTTGATATCAATGACAAAGGTTCAGAAGTCTAAAAACTATCAAAAAGTTGTCTATTTTCCATCAAACACTATCTTGCTACCTCAAGCTGCTAATATATTCACAAAATCATCAATATTTTCCTTCAAACTATTCATACCTTTCTACCAAGTGTCCTTTATTGCTTCAATAGTGGTGAGCATTACACATAAGGCATATGATGCAATCTCAACAACATTAATGTTAGAGTAGCACAATTTGCATAGCTATCCTTTGCCTTGACACATTCTTCCAAATATCTATCAATGGATGATATCTTTAGAGCAATAGATTCTCTAAATTGAGATAGCCTTCTCAAAATTAGGTCTTTTTCAAGTTCTGGTTTCCTAATATCTATGTGAACACTGACAACTTGTCTTTCCAAATCATCAACTCTACAAGAGGGTTGATGTATCTAACTAGTTAGATCATCTATCTCACTCAGCTTCCCTTGAATCTTTCTATCCAAATATTTGGTCAAATTATGAGATAAAGAACATTTGATGTATAGTACCTTGCCAACTTGTTGAAATCTTCAGAGTTCCTTGATACAAATATCAAGACACAACAAATCATTCTAAATATTCTAACAAATGGTGCTAAAAAAATTAACATCATGCGAAATTTGAGCCTTAACTTAGCAATATTCAAAAAATTTGTAAATGCATCATCAAATTATTTTAAAACTACTTGAGCTCTTTGTTTTTGGTCTACTTCAATGTGATTAGCTGTAAGGGTGTTATGCAATCTGTCAATCACCTCCATTAATGTTCTCTATAGACTTTTCACCTTTTTGCTATTCTCAAACAATTTTATCAAGGATGAGATGAAGTTAGATTGATCATCATCATTACTTGTAAGGTTAGCAAGATATATAGGGGTGAACCCACAATACTAGGTACCACTTTTGGGGGATGAAGGAAATCACGAAATGATGAAAAATTCACATATTGAATTTTACGTATGTTCACACGAAGGTGCTAACAATGTTCACGTGAAAATATTGAGTTTAAATAAGGTAGGTTCGCATGAACATACCTTATTAATATGTTCGTGCGAACATATTTTTAATGATAATTTTGTTATTAAAATTCCATTTTTTTGTTTGAGATCTTGATAAATTTGGTTTTTTTGTATGTTCATGCGAACACAAATTATTTTACATGTTTGTGCGAACATGTGTAATATGTTCGTGCGAACATTATGTTAGTGCGAACATGTCAAATTACAAATTTTTGGTGTTGTTTTCTAGAAAAAAAATGAAATTGGCTCTTTTGACCCCTAAAATTGAGATCAAATGATCTCCTACTGTAAAATAAAAAATGCCAATTTGTGCTACTTAGAGCAAGATTTCCAATGACTATAATTATAATACATATTATATTCATTAAGACTTTCAAATATGAGTTTAACTCATTATAGGTTCATTACCGATTAAACATCAATTGATTTCGACACTCCAGGAAAATGAGTAAATTAGGTCAAAATTTTTGAAAAATATCTAGGAAATAGCTTATTGAGATAGATTTCTATTCCAAAAAAAAAAATTAGATTTGTGATAAATTGAGTTCAAGTTATCTGTGTCAAAATGAACATATGTCTGAATTACAATTGGTGTCACTTCATAAACTATACAATATTCAACCAAATTGAATCAAACCAAATGCATCCTCTAGATATTTATGTTACAAATCCAACACCAAAAGAATTACCTCATTATCTTTTCTAGAACAAAAGTTATGTGTGTCAAACGGACTGTCACTCTTTAAAAATATTGAATTTTAACATGTACCACTTTTTGGAGGAGAAGAAAAAAATTGACATAAATAATTTTTTTTTAAAATAAAAAAATATGATTACAAAGTAGGAATAGAGTACTACAAATCACTAGTTTATGTCATCCTGAAATTATTCATAGTTTTAAAGATATAGTCACTCAAACGTGAGGTTTGTTTCAAAAATATTGATTTCAGTGTCAAAATTGGTGAAAAAGTGGAACCCATTATTGTGGGATCACCCATAGGAGAGCATGAGATAGATGCTTTCACCTCATCTTCCATTTTTTTCTTCTCTATTTCCTTCTTTGATTTTATCTCTTCTTCTTCCTTCTCTCTTCTTTCTTTCTTTTCTTTTTCTTTCTTTTCTTCTTTTTTCTTCTTCTCTCCCCTTGTCATCTTCTTTTTTCTTCTTTTCTTCTTTTTCTTTCTCTATCTTTTCTTCTTCCAACTTCTTCTGTTTTCTTCTTCTCTTCTCTTTTCATCTTCTTTTTTCTTCTCTAGTCTAGCAACTTGCTACTTAACTCTTTTAGACTATCTTTTCAATCCACTTGGTTGCTTAGTTAATACAGAAACATATGGAATGCTCCATTCTATAGGAATTTCTACAATAGATACACTATATACTTGGCCAACTAATAGAGGTGTCACATACATTACACCTTGTTCACCAGTTTATTTCAGTTTGGAGATTATTAGTCTAATTGCCTGTGACTCTTCTTTTGAGATACCAACCTCAAATAGTACTTTCTTCATTATAGATGCAATCTTCTTATGAGATGAATTTTCTAATGATGCCTATTAGCCTAATTGGGTTATCTCCTTATATGTTCCACAACTGTATGATGCTTGATCTATATCAAATTTTAATAATAAATCAATATAACTAATAGCTATATCATTCATCATTTCATAACCTAGGGGCTCAAGAAATATTTTTCGAGGTTCTACTGCTTCAATATAGGTTAGGTTAGTATCCACCATAAAGCATGCATCACTCTTAAATCTATCAACAATTATAGGGGTAATTCTATATCTCTATTTCACCTCATTCAAAAGTGTTCTCATAATCAAATTTCTGCTATCCAATATTTTTCTACAAGATGCCTTCTACATACATTTGTTATCTTTTCCATAGTGCATCTTTCTCTACTCATAATATTAGTAACTAATAAAAATCAAAATCTCTTAAGTACATGAATGAAAGATTAATCAAAGATTGGAATCTAAACCCACCATTCTTAATTCTCTTAATTTTATCTAAATTCTCAAGAAGTTGTACACTTAGAATCTCACTTAAATTCACTTGTTCTTTCTCAATGCATATCTTATAAGCTGGATAACTAAAACTTGCTAACAACCCATCACTTTTAGAACTTGCACAAATAGAATGTGCAATGATTCTACTCAAGAATCTCAAATCATATTGTCTGATGGTGCTGATCACCATTGCTATACCATTATAAACTTTCTTAACTAGTTTCTCAGCTATAGGTACACTGCCTTGTTTGCTCATACCAATGACCTCATGAATAAGGTCAGAAAAGATGTTAACTACATTGTCTCCCATCCAAATCTTTCCACTATGAATTCTTCTCAATATGATCCAAGTCCATTCTTCTATATCAATTTCATGGTAAAAATGATATCTAACTAAGTCTATGCCTTTCAAATTCTCATATCTAGGGTTAATAGTCATATCATGATTGAAAATAATTTTCAAATCTTTGTTCATAACCTCACTTCCAATGGTTTTAAACTTACTACAAAGGTAGCTTCCTACATCTTCCAAGAAAACTATGTTGTTCAGAGTGTTGATAGAGCCAAATTAGGGTTATCCTCTAGGGGTTTCATAGGAACAACCTTTAATTTGGGTCTCTCAAAATTCTCAACTTTCTAAACTATAGACATATCCATGATTACACCAAATACAAACTTATTAAAGAATTTTTGTGCAAAAAAAGATAAAATACCTTTTCTTGGAGCAAGGTTTTTCTCAAATAAATTTACCAAATTGCTTCTATTAGAAATACAATAGGAAAGGTAAACTTCTTGTGGGGTAGGGTAGTTTAAACTTGGACCCATAAAACTTTTACCACATATCTATCTCGTGCACTCAATAAGTAAATTGAAATGATATGTAAATCATATACATCTAAATCATGTAAACATGTAAGCATTCACACACATAACACCATATATGATTACCCAGAAACCCTCCAAGTGAGAAGGTAAAACTAGGATGGGGATGACACCCACAAATCTTTACTACTATAGCAATAAAGTGTACCCAATGAAGGTTACAATGTTTGACCATCAAACATAATCTTACCTTGTGAAAGGTCTGCCCTATTAAAGGCTTACAAAGACTACTAGGTCTCACCTTGTTAGATGATTTCAACACCCTATTAGAAGTGTGCTTGGTTAAAGGACATTAACTTACAACTAAGTAAGAACCCTGTTAAAAGATTTCATACAACATGTTAGGACTACTTTGTTAAGAGATTTGACTAAAATAACTTGTTAGCATGTGTCAGCAGAGATCTTGTGGTTGACACTTAATTTTTTAATAATATGTCACCTCTAAAAAATTATTTCTTGATCCTTCTTGATCAGATGTCTCTTTGATGTATCCTTTTCTCTATCCTCTATTTTACTCTAACTAATTTTGCAATGAGGTTCCACTTCATAACTTCTAAGTCACCATGAATGCTCTATTTGTGTATGCAAACTATCCTCTTTGCTCCTTCAACACTCTTAGAAATTTTAGGGTTTCATCCTCCTTAAGAAGAGTTTTGGTGGCCTAGGGTTAGGTATGAATCTATGGCTGAGATTCATTGATTTTTCCACTTAATCCTTCCCATTTTGTGATTAATTGCATGTAATTTCATAGGGAATCAAACTAGAGATTCATCCTTAAGTCAACTTAAATTTTTTTTACATAGTTGTTTGTGCCATTACAAACAAATATGTCTAAACTATCTTACTCGACATATGAAGTCTCTAATGCTTGACATACACTAATCTTTGTACTATGACTCAGCACTTGTATTGCTCAACATCAATTGTTTACTCTACTCCTAAATCACTTGGCATGGTCTCTCTACTTGGCACTTGAGTGACTTGGCACATGAGTGGCTTAACACTCACTATTACTTGGCATGGTCTAATATTTACATGTTGTGCTCGACATGCATTACTATTTCGACATGAACTAATTAAATAACTTAACTGTGTTGACACTCACTTGTCAAAACCAATCTAATATCAACATGTTGCCCAATTTTTCACCCTATAACCATTTTGAAAAAGTAAATTTTGTGTCTTAGTTAAGCCTAGGTATGTCTAGGTTTAGTTTTAATTTCCCTTAGGTGAAAAAAGTCTCCATTAGATTTTCCATCTTTCCCTTCTCCAACATTTAGTGGTTGTGTGGTTTTCCTTGATGTTGTGAGTTTATGGGTAGCTTAGTACATAATTCAATCGGGATTCTTGCAACATGCACAGGTTACTCACAAAGTTGGGCTTGTTCACAGCTTATCATGTTTTTAATGAAAGATGGAAGCTTACAAAAAATTGAGCATAACCTTCTCTCAGTGAGTTTTCAACCTATGAAGGAAATTTTCCATGAAGATCAATAAATGATGTTTATAGGCCTATGTAAGAAGATGATGAGATTTCTTATGGAGAATCTCTATTTTCACTACAATATTCTACCTTTGGAAACATTCAAGATTCATCACAACACTCAGAATCATCTTACCCTGAAAACTCAAAACTAACTTCTCCTCAATGGGCTCTTGACCCATGAAGTCTATTTTTTGCCAAAGGCAATTATAAAGTAAAGAAAAAAGGAAGTGGGCCCCTTTTCAAATTTTGTAGTCCTCTCTAGATTTTTTGAACCCAAAAGAAATATTAACTCAAGGGATAAAGTTTAAAAGAAAGCCTGGGAAAATAAATGAGAATCATCTCCTCCTCAGTGAGTTTTTAACCCATGAGGATGATTTTTTGCATTTAAGAGAAAATCAACTATGTAAACAAATTGGGCCCATGAATTACACACAAAACATCTTAAGATGAGAATGGGAACAATCTAACCATCGTGGGAGAGGTATTCTGAGTAGAATTCAATTATGAGGATATTTCCTTATGGGGTACTCTATTCATAATTATTTGAAATTTAATGGGAAATGGAAAAGTAAGTATGAAAGAAAGGAAAGTTACTGTTGGGCCAATGGGAAATGAAAAGACACTGAAATATCTATTAGAGATCTTTCATTTTCTAGTTCAATGGATTTATTCTTTAATTCATTTGTGTGGCACGAATCTTGAAGATTAACAGATGAATTGAGACTCCTATATAGATGGAAACATAACAGTTATTCAAACTACCACTTTTTCTTGAACTGTTATTCTATTAAATTGCACAATGCTTTCAAATTGTTTGTATATGTGAATTTAATATCTTTTTCTACATCTACACTCAAAATTTACATTTACTTTATTCTCAGACAGAATGGCAACCAAATTTGTGAGGTTTGATGGACTAAATGGAATCAAGTCCACATTGTAGAATTTCACAAATACTTCACTCTATTTTTATGATATGTGAAGTCAGAGGAAATTCTGCCCATAACTAAGAAGCTTTTAGGAAGTGGACTAATAGAGGTAGTTGGTTTCCTAGTTGTAGTCCAAGCTCCAGAATTGATTTATGAATGTACAAATCAATACAATCCAAATACCAAACAAATTGTGTTACCTGATCATACAATATTTATCTCTATTGATAGGAAAATTGTGGTGAACTACCTCTAAGTTCTAGAATGGGAGGAGTTTTTGGACTTGACAGTAGGAGAAGCAGTCTTTGAGTTCTCTACAAAGAATATGGTGTGGAGGAGGGAAATTATGCAATCCTAGTTTCAAAAGCTACAGAGCACCAAGAGTAAGGTTCCCAAAACTCTATTTGGTACTAATCTCAAACCTGAGATTGCAGACATTTTGGTTCTCCCACATGGACTAAAAGGTGAGGTAGAAGCTTTAAATTTCATTGAACAATATTTATTTTTGGTATAGGTTATTTTTTCAAATATGCAATATATTGATTGGGCCCATGAGGTAAGTGAAAATATTTCCAGGGCGCTCAGCACTGTGAAGTTATACAATACTTTCTATATGTCTTCCTTTCTAATTTGCATGCTAGTATCTCTATAGTTATGGCTAGGCCTTCCAAGAATAGAAAACTTTCCTAATGATGTGAAGTGTTATGAGTTTTATCCATGTTTTCAATTGCAAAATAGTTATGTAGAGTATGTCAAAGTTAATGATGCATTCACAATGAGAATTTGAAGGGAACTCCAAGGATGCCTAGAGAGGAGATTCAGTCTAGAGGTAATGGTGGCTATTAGTTAGTTTGGAAGCTATTTTATCTAGTTCTCATCTTTCTCATAGTTGCATCTTGCAAATTTTGATGGGTTCCCCTTAGAGCTGCCTAAGTATCTGACTGACATGATCATGCTAATAGAGATCATGAGGCAGGCAGTCTAGGTGAATGTGCTAAGCAGAAGCTTGAAGAAGAAAGGATATGAGTTCCCTATGATAGTAGGAGATTACAGTTGTGAGTCTTGCATTGATACAAAGAATATTCCCAAAGTGTATGAGATGAAATACAAATTGGAGAGGTATGAGGTATTGAGACCTATGTTTGATATGAATGGATATGTTAGGGATGTCTTGTAGATTGGGAGTGTGATCAAACAAATTACCACTATTGAAGACTATTGGGCAGATTGTAAAGATGAATTTGAAATTTGAGATTGTGTTTTCACTAGGCTCATAGTGGAGCAAATAAAAACATATAATATCAATCTTAATGTTGAAGGATTGGAGGATGATAGGAAAAATATGTATAGTAATACATATTTGACTAAGTTAAGGAACACTCCTATTAGTTTAGAGCCTTATAAGAATGCTAAGGAATATTTAGACATTATGATGGCTTGAATCATCAAGAGAACTAGGAAGTGGGTTGAATGGATAGCCAAAAGAAGTCAGAGTAAAGGTGCAACCACTCAAGATTCTCTAGCAGTTGTAACTCCCTCTTCCTCCTAGAGTGCTACACCTAGTGTAACACTAGCTATCACTCAAGGACCATCTCAACCTTAAAGAGGAGGTGACCAACCTCTAGACAACAACATTCCCATAGCTAAGAATTGTCATGATGGCTCCCTCCCAGTTATTAGAACCCAAATTGGTGCTGAAGAGAAGAAGACAAAGGAGCCAAGGGATAGTGTTTTCACACTAGTTCCCTCTCCTCATGTTACACTAGTCTCCTCTCCTCATCATAGCCCAATTTTTCCAATAAGTGCTACACTTCTGCAACCATGTGGCTCCCTAATATAGATAGTAGATTTGGGAGATGGAAAGAGTAGTAGTAGTGAATCTACTAAATCTAATGAGGCAACAAATAAAACCTCAGAGGTGGAGAAAGGCTAGAGCTCTTCCAAGCTCATTTCTTAGGCCAAGAAGAATCTCTTCTCTTCAACTGCAATGACAATCACTCTAGTTAAGAAGAAGATATTTAGCATAGAATCACTTGGGATGGCCTCCAAAGTGATAGGCATGGATTTATGGTTAGAAGATACTCTAGGGAGGAAGAGAAAAAGAAAAGATGAAAGCACCCCGACCAAGGATACCACATCCCTTGTAGTTCATTTTGGGTCAGCATTAACCAAGGTAAAGAAGCAGAAAAATTTGTCTATACTTGGGAAGATCTAGAAATAGGGCACCTAATAATGGAGATAGCCAAGCCCAACAAGGAGGGAAGAATTGAAGATATGATTGCTAATGATTTTACCTTGCAATTGATGGACCTTGGAGAGGCCACACATTACACCAAGGTTGGCTTGTGCAAGTCAACCAATGAAGTAATTGAGGGACAACTGGAAAACTTGAAGTAGTCAAAAGCTAGGATAAAGATTGAGATAGAAGAGTTGAATAGATTCATCAGAAAATTGGTCACTCCATTAGCAACTATCTCCAAAGTATCAATAATAAGAAATTCTACTATTGGAAAAGTTCAAGCCCTTATCTCTCAACTTTAGGAAGATAGGCACTTTGGCCAAATTGGTAAAGACTAGATTGGGAAGCTCAAATTAGAGGGAGTTGCTATTATAGAACAAATTGGCAATGTTATCTTAAGATTAGAAATAGAGAAGGATAGCATCTTAGAAAATAGAAATACTCTATTTAGAGAAAGAATGAAGTGTGAGGATTGTATCTCTCTTCTGAAGATGGTCATCCAAATGAAGGTAACGGAAGTCATTGAAGCAAAAATCTAGCCAAAGGGAGATGAACCTCTATTCGAATGGCTTCAGAGCATGCAGTTCAAGTCAGAAATGATCCTATTAGTAGAAAAAGGACTTAAGGAAATAGAGGATAAAGTGAAGAAGACCCAAGATAGAGGATTTGAACTCATGAAGGGGCTACATATAGATTCATAGACTAGTGGCCAAGGGAAAGCACTCATTGGGATAAATTTCATGAAAGAGAGTTTCTCCAAATTCTTAGATAGTCTAACTGATGTATATTCTAGTAATCAAAATAGAGTGACAGAACTCTAGAAACTCAGTGGATGCATACACGTGGCCACAAAGGAATTGCCAAATCAATTGAATTTTGTGAAGGAGTTGGCCAGGGAGCATTCTAAGTGGCTCTTGAGATACACCAATATACATGTGCCTGAGCATGAAGAGCCAATCCCAATGATAGTTGTTGCTAAGGCCTATAGAATAAAAGTAGAAAAGGGGAAGAAGACAAAATGATTCACATTCTATCCCCTTTTCACTTTCTTATGTAATTATTGCAATACAACAAAATGGTTTCTTGCCATTTGTCATTTTTTTGAGGAGATGAACTGACTAAACTTCTATTGTAGCGATCATCTCAAAATCCTATATGCATGAAATTGAAAGATTAATAAAAGGTCAGAAATTTTTTGGTGTGAAGTACTTGATGTTGTAGATTCAATTGAATGGTATTTTCTATCAACTATTTTCTATTCCATTTCTATTTTTTGTAGCTATATGTTTTCTCATTAATCTAGATTGAATCAAGGAAAGAACAAAGTTTCATTCCCCTATTTCAAGGTAGTCAACAGATGTGATAAGTGGTGTCATTGCATGTTCAAAGAGAAATCCCTTAAACATTTTTCCCTTTAGCTAACTTCTTCTTCTATATAGTTTAGATTTTAATTACTTTAGTTTAGTATTAGTTGTTATGCTATTAAGCTTTGTGAGTTCATAATATGTGTGGGTTCATAAACTTAATCAATTCTTCATAAGTCTTTTTCTGCTTGAGTTAGATCTTGTTTAGGTCTGACTTGGTTTTACCTCTTTTGTTCTTGGGTCAAGAGCACACCCAAAATTAGTTTAGAAATAAAAAATAATTCATTGCAAATCTACCACAGGGAGCTATACCTATCAATTTAGAGAAAATCCAATTAATCCATAAGTGGCTTTTCAACTGTTTGTAATCAGATACTGTTTATAATTTAGGCATTCAAGAGTCATAATCAATGAAGAACAAATTTGTTTACCAAAACAAAGATCTCCCCCTTTGACATGAGTGTCAAAAAAACTTGATTATACATTATCATCCTTAATGTTATAAGGATAACATATCTCAACTTGGCTTATATGCAAAACTTCAAAACATCATAATTTTGTAATAACTTGTATACCTAAAAATTTAATAACTTGCCCTAAGTTGATAAGTTTGTTCTATAGCCAAATTTTTGTACTCCTTCTGAGTAAATGTATCTTTATTGATACACTTTGACTTCATGCTCTATTTTGGTGATACTCTTTCATTTGATTTTTCTTATTTTATTCTCCTCCTTTTTCTCTATTGTTTTTAGTTTCTCCCCCAAAAATTGATGTAGGAGCATCCTAGGCTTACTTGCAATCCTACATGTTTGGAAAAAATTTGGTTAAGTGGTGAGGAGCATCAAGCTTATATTTTTTTGGAGTTATGATTTCATGGTTATGGATTTTTTGGAGACATATGGGGAACCTTTCCTCATGATTGCATAGAAATAGGATGGATTGAGTTGAAGTTTGAACTATTTGTACCTTGTTGTTGGAACTGTGTTTTCTGATTTCTGGGTGCATATTGTAGGATGTGTAATTAATTTTTTATAATGAATTAGAGGATGAAAATTTTAGGGATTAAATATTTCCTAGATTAATTAATTCTATCAAAGGTGAAAGTTCTAATTCTACATATATTGGAAGCTATGGAAATTCTCCCGGAGTATCAATTTCTGGCAGTTTTGTGTGATAGTGTTTTTTGCTTAACTTTTGGGATGGATGTGCACTTATCCTTAGTGAATTATCCTTTGTAACTTTAAGGGGTTTTAGAGGACCTAAATTTATACCTTTTTTTGGAAGAAATTTTTTTGGTTTAATTAGGACTAGGAGATATTACAATTTTTCTTGGGTATCAATTTCTAGACATTTAATTGTCATTGCAGGATGACTTGTGGCTCTTCAAGTATTTAATGTTAAGTTTTATTTAATTTTTAATTTCTAGGATGACTTGTGGCTTATATTGGTATAATTAGGGGTCTTGTGGAGTCATTTAGTCATTTATTTGGGATGGAATGAAGGATAGATGCAAATTTGAAGAGCTAGAGTTGTGAGTTAGGAATTAGAGGATCTCTTGGTGGACCTGAGGGTACAAGTGTGGATTCTTCTTGATATTCTTATCCAATTGTGTATCTAGACTAGATGAGATTTATTTTGTAAGTTGGATCTTGTTGGATCTTGTAAAAATAACTTTTTAATTATTGTTTTTATGTGGCTCTAACCCAGAAGGCCTTATAGCTAGACATATTGCATGTAATCAGTTATATTTTATGAACAAATTATTTTAATTTGGCATCAGATCTTGCATTGTTTCTTCTTGCTATTTTGTTTCCATTGTATGATTATATATTTGGGGGCTAGGACATCTCCTTTTTGGATTCTCCTACCTTGCACTAAATTAGATAATATCAAAGTGAAGGTTCTTCCTAAGCATGTTGATAGATTGCCAAAGCTAAGGTAGTTTACACCAAGATTTGTAAAGAAGGTTGATCTTGTGGCTGATTGATCTTCTAGATTGGTGGATTTGTTGCTTAAGGTTTTCTAAAATTTTAGAAGATAACTAAAAGAAGATTGTACCTTAGGGAAATTTATGATCTTAGTTATTTTGTAGAAGAACAGATCTTAGAGAAGGTTAAATTAGATTTCAGATATGAGATGGAGGAGGTTAAAACCAATTTTAGATCTCAGATAGCATTGATGAAGAGTGACATGATTACTAAAATTATAAGTGCTTTAGGTGTTGTACCTAGGAATGTGGGTATTAAAGGTATTTATGAAGAAGTTTCCAAAGACTTTTGAGTTGCTAGATCAAGTAGTGAGGACAGAACTGATTGTGTGAAGAGACCTATTGGAATTAGGGCTAGTTAGTTTGCTTGACCTAGATATCAATTGAAGCTGAAGCATAAGATGGAGGTTTCTAATTTTTCAAGTAATTTGAATCTAGAATACCTGATTGATTGGATTGGTGAATTAGAAGACTACTTTGAGCTTGAGGATATTGAAGATCCATTCAAAGTAAGGTTGGGACAAACCAAGCTAAAGGGACATGCTACTCTTCAGTGGAAAGAACTACAAAGAGATAGAGAAGAGGAAGGTGAAATGAAGATGACTAAATGGAGATTGATGGTGACTAATTTGAAAGCTAACTTCATTCCTATTGATTATGAACTTGAGTTTTTTAAGAAGTTACAAAATTTGAAACAAAAAGATATGATTGTGAAGGATTATACGCAGGAGTTCTACAAGTTGACTATTTAGTTTGGGCATAGAGAATTGTCAAAAGTGAAGGTAGATTAGTATATTAATGATTTGAGATTTAGTATTTAGGATGAGGTTGGTAAGCTAAATATTTCTTCAGTTGAAGATTCTTATCAATATGCTTTGAGAGCAGAGGAGAGGCTAAAGTGGAAGAATCAAGGTAGTTCTCAAGGGAAGGAGAAGCAAGATAGATCAACACAAGCTAAACCAAAAGTAGAAGGTGAACCAAAACCTATTGAACAAAATAGAAGGATAGGTGGAGGTGGGTTCAGAGGTAATTGTTTCGAGTGAGGTCAAGAAGGGCATAAATCTTCTAAATGTCCATTTGGGAGGATAAATGCATTTGTGAATGAAGTTGTAGTCCAAGATAGTCAACTTGAGAAAGGAGAGAATTTATTGGCTTGGTGAGTGTTGGTTGGTGAGAGGACATTCGATTCTTGTCATAGGACTATTCTTTTTAGGACTCGTTGTAAGTCTGGTGGCAAAATCTACAAGGTAATTATGGATGGTGGTAGTATTGATAACCTTATTACTGAAGAGATGGTTCAAAAATTTGATTTGAAGAGAGTGAGACATCCTTATCCTTATCGAATTGGCTAGTTTCAAGGTGAGAAGGCTTTGGAAGTGAGGGAAAAATACCTTACTAATTTCTAGATTGGGTAGTATAAGGATCAAGTGTTGTGTGATATTGTGCATATGAACAATTGTCATGTGTTACTTGGTAGACCTTGGCAGTATGATTGTAAGGTTGTGCATGATTGTGTTAGGAATGTAATGCTCCGCCCAAAGATCCTTGGAACAAGGATTCAATACAAGCAAAGATTTTTTTTTTACAAGTATAAATGCACATGACAACATCATAGACAGATCACAATATAAGACTTTGCAACAATCCCAATAACCAATGAATATCTAAACACCACTACCAAATTGAGACATGCAAATAGAGGCCAATAATGACCATGCACATGATGAGGGATCAAAGAAACAACCACTCATCAATAAAACACCATACTAGGGTAAAAATGTAGAATCTTGAAATTTGGCTAAGTCTAAAATCCTGAAGCCCTGAAATTTCCTAGAATCTTTATCTTATCTCAGAGAGGTGTGAAATCCATCTCAAAAGATTTGTCACATATATTAAAATATATCTTATGTATAAGTTGATGTATATTTAATTCCTTATTCTTAATTCCTTAAGGAATTAAATATACTTTAAATTATACTTAAACGATATATTTTAAACCCCAAGAAAGATTGTTTTGATCTGGAAAGGTGCAAAATCCAATAAGATTTCCAAAACTAACTTACAAAACTTCCTCTGCCAAGCCTAACTACCTCCTATATCTCACATGAGGAAGTGCACTAGTCTTGAGTTTTGTGCGAGACTTTGCATCATTGCACTTGAGAAAGTGCATGGCTCTATGTGAGGATTTGATGCACACCTCATGAGGATCCGCATCATTGTGTGAGGAAATAAATTCTCGCATAAGGAACTATCTTTCCATGTGAGAAAACACATCAGCATGACAATAGAAAATAAATAAAAATCATAAAAACATGAAAACCTCCACACCAGGAGTACTAGATCGACATAAATCAAGGAATGAACACTCGAGTGCAAAAACAACAAGAAAGAGGAACATCTATCCATCTAAACCAAAGTAGTAGAGAATGTACTAAAAGCAACATCACAGTGAACATAGCAACATCGCAGTGAACAAAAAATCTAAGTACGCGGTTCCTCCCAATCGTCAATAGCATCATAAGACCATCATGGATCCTAGCCATCCCCTGTGCATAACATCCCAAGACACCGATTAGATCATCAGTACAATTATAATATGGACATTACTACTAAAACATGCTACAATATAACCATAAGGAATTCTAACATGCTATTAGTAAAGCATAAGATAATCCTTCAAGTAGATAACATCACCTATCCTATGTTGATCATCATAATAAGGAAATCTAACATGCTAAATCAATAAGCAATAGATAATACAATACAACAATTCACATCATCTAGTCATATGCTAAAAATCATAATATAATAATGCATCAAATAAACTAACATCATCTCAACATGATATCCAAGAATTCTAATGAAAGCATAAATCATAAGAACACATACTCTAGAACCCAAAGTACCAAGTGAAAACATCCAGCAATGGTTGCACTAGGATAAAAGACCATCTCTATACATTAGTCCATAGTAATGGTGAAGGTAGCTATGCCTCTTGACCATGTGGCACCCATAGGTCCACACCCACCATGCTAATGGAGATAATGATCCAACCACAAACACAAAAAAACAACATTGATGGCTAACACTCGCGCTAGATAGTATGATGGTTGTAACCAAGAACCTAAGACAATGCAAGTGGTACAAGTCCTGGTCAGACACTTATAAGGCTACTAAGTAGGGGCTAACATCATGGAGAATCACTTGGCATCGACAAACCCAAGCTAGGATCATGTAGATACAACATCCCTCAATGGAAAGCCTCTCACACATACATTTTATTATCTTAAGTTTTATTAACACTCAGACATTTTATTTAGTTATCACTTACTTAAAACTTCCTATCCTCTGCCAACCTCTAGTGCCAGGTTCACTAAGCTATAAGATATAAGCCCCTTCCAGATGCTACCCTACCCTACCCATGCTCATCCTATGACAAGTGCCTATGGGCATGCATATTCCCAACCTAACCCCAATGATCATAACTTCTAGAAGTACCATAGAAGGTCAAGACCTGCAAGTCCTCTAACTAATGTACATGTATGTACTCATGTGTGGCACACCACCATCACAAAGATTATAACACAAGGATTGGATGAGAACATAATGCAAAATAAAACACCCAATAAAAAGCAACTCAGGAGGATGGATTCTACATGAATCCGAAGTGAATAAAACTATACATCATGAAATCACTCAATCGGCCTCAATCTAAGAGTATGGATTCTACACAAATTCCAATGATGCAAAAAGACCAAACATCATGAACTCACTCAACTGGCCTTAATCTAGGAGCATGGATTCTACACGAATCCTAGTGTCCATGAAACAATAACAAGGGTCCAAGAGAAACCATAACACTAGGTACAAAATCACTTAACTGAACACATAGTTAGAAGTATGGATGTGACACACATCCCAATTTAAACACAAAAGTCAAACAAAGGTTTGACTGATATCCAAATGGATAACCAGGTCCACGACCCAACAATGTGCCAAGAAAACTTGAGAAAATAGAGTGGCACAAAAAATGAGGTAAAAACTCCAAAATTTTGGAAAACTTTGAAATTAAAATCTATTTGACCTTTGGGTACAACAACCCCAAAAATCCAAAAATAACTAAGTTTGGACACAGTATGCAAAAAAGGCCAGCATAACATTGCAAAACCCCAAACCCTCATCCTGAAAAATAAGGAAATGTTCATACCCACCCAACTAGGTAGAAGTAGCATATAGAAAAGGAGGGGAACACTAGTTCTCAGCCTCCAAACAAATGACTACCAAAAATAGAAGTGAAAATAGAGCCGAAACAATAAAATGAGAAAGCTCTACCTCATAGCCAAAAGGGCAAAATGAAAATATGAACCATAAAATAAATAGCTTGCAGAAGTAGCTAAAAATTGCGACAATCTAGGGTTTCCCTATGCCGAATAAAATGAGCTCAACCTCATGATGATCCCATGCTCATAGCTCCCACAATGAACAAAATAGTAAATCCTCATGAAGAGGATTTTTGGGTTTTACTCTCCAATTTTCTAATTCAAAAGTGAGAAGTCCTAAATTAAATTCCTTTTTGGATATTTATTCACTTTTTGAGTGAATAATCGATCAGGGAAAATAACTAGCCAACCTAGTTAAACCCTAAATTGACCCAAATGAAAACAAGCTATTCCTAGTAATAGGAACTCATTTATGACAAAGCTACAAGAAATTAAAATAAATCAATTAAAAAGCCCGAAAACCCAAAACACATAAATTTCCTTAACAAATTTTGTTACAAAGTGAACCTCTAAATGCATAGACATGCTCACTAGTCTAATCACATAATGCAAATGAGTTTGGATTTAATAATCACCAAAAGGATTAATTAAACAATTAAAATAAGGATATGTTGACCATATAGGGATGGCATTAGTAAAATATGAATAGTTGAATCACTAACTCCATGTGCCATTGCCATGGATATAAATCTTGCACACTAAACAAGATGATCAAGTGCAATTGCATATAATAGCATAGCTAAAGCAATAAATGCATTAAATCACCTAATTTAACCATTTATTTCATTATATTAAAAAATATATGTTTACATCACTCACATTCACATAAGGCATAACAACATAGGAATGAAGTAAATAACCATAGCATTAAATCCATCACATAACATAATCAGAGATATGTCCAAATATCGAATAACTAGATATCATCAAAAAATACACTGTCATCAAAAAATGACATCATCATGCAATATGATCAACTGAACAACATAGTAATCTAACATCTATGATACTGAAATCAAGGTATATCATCTAACCCTCGAGTCATCTCAAATGTAAAACATAACATGAGTAACAAAGTATCTCTTAGATCAAAATATAACAAGGTAAATATCCACAAGACACAACCAATGGATCTAACATGGACAATCTATTTCTAATAATTTAAAAATTTAATAATGGTAGTTTACACAACATGAAAAGGCACTTAAAAGATATAATTGAACACAGTCAAAAACATGAATAACCATTGCTACAGGAACCTAGTCTAGTGTAGCATGGTAATAGTACATAGTGCAATCTCTGCACACATCTTGGTGTAATTATGAAAGAACATCATGATACTACATCGATCCTAGTAACTACTGGCACAAACCTCAATGAACCATAAATCACATCATAATCCCATAAATCAGTCAAAGCATAATCAAAGAAACTGAAACAAAAACATAAATCAAATCACCTCAATGGTGTAGACCACTCATGGTTACAATCATGGTCCATCACAACAAAAGATCAATAGGGTTGCATCCATCAGGATGATTTACAAAAGTCAAATTAGAGAGGCACTACATCATCCCCCCCAAAGACTAGGCTTACTCCTTGAAGCCTATAATCCAAGAATAGAAACCAAACACATCAAGAACAAAAATC